>OW121851.1:26984346-28434922 GCA_933228895.1 Platycnemis pennipes | reverse complement strand
CCTCAATCTCCTAGAAATGGTGTATACGTAGTGAATTTAGATCCTTCATACTTACCCGGGTCTCATTGGGTCGCGGTATATATTTTCAATGGAATAGGAGAGTATTTTGACTCTTACGGATTGGCCCCTTTCGTTCCGGGTATAATAAATTTTTTGAAACCTTTCGCTTACACTCACAATAGCGTTCAGATTCAAAGTTTCCATTCTGATATTTGCGGAGAATACTGCTGTCTTTACGCAGCTAGTAAGTCGTTAGGGTACACATTACACAAATTCCTCACACAATTCCATCACACCATCCCTCATCTCAACGACTGTCGCGCTTTGGAGCGGTTCCACCTGACCTTCAACGAGTTGAGGAGTGAAAGCAAGTGTCATCCCAAAGCACAACGGTGCTGCTCGAGAATAAATATGATGCTTCGGGTGAAGAAACGTCATTGACGAGAGAGACTTTCCGAAATGCAGATCGTTGCGTCAGTGTGCTTCGCCAAGGGTGGCGTCATTGAGCTGGCAGCTGTGGATGTCGACTCAAATCGTTTGTTCTGGGGGAGTTTTCAGAAGCATGGAAAGCTTATCGCTGGTGGGAAGAAACTGCGGTTACATGATCCGCTAAACTGCGAGGAGACCACCTTCGATCATGGATTCATCTCACATGTGGAGCTCCTACCCGCGCTGGAAGCCATCATTGAAGGAGCAACCTCTTTGTATGCATATAGTGAAGCCGAGTGTGAGTTCCTCTCCGACCTCACAGACCGTACCTTCATTTCCCTGAAGAAAGAACTCCATTGTCCGGCACCTGAAAAATGCTCCTTCCCCACCTTTTCCTGTCTGAACCCATGTCATAAGTTACGTAGCAGTACGTGCGCACTCCGTGATGCGCATTCCCTCGCTCAATGGATGCAATACAACCGCCTCAAAGCAGAAGTTGAGCCTTGCTCCAGCGACTGTTCCCCCACCCCTCCCCCACCTAATCCCTCTTAAGCAAGATAATATCCTGTCGATCATCAGTTGTTATGCAGTCATCATCGATGAAGGCGTCTCCGCCAGTGAAAAGGAAGAGACCTGTTGAACATCCTCCCGCCCCCTCGTCATTTTCTAACAGTAATAACTTACTGCTTCAGACTGTGTATTATCTCAATGGTGTAAAATCAAAAAGTGTTTGTGTGGGTTACGACCCCAGCAGAGACTTTGAACCAGTAGTGCAATTTAATCATACAACTAAGAAAAGTGTTATTGTTTCACATAGTGAATGGACTAATGTCATAAATTTGGAAAAATCAGTGAGTAATTATTTATATGCTGGTTTAAAAGATCAGCTCTCCTCAAATTGCTTATCCTATGCAAATTACTTTGGGAAGCGACATTTGTCTATTAAAAATATTTTACCAAAGAGCTCATTTAACCTTAATGCCGGTGAATGGGAAGCTCTATTAAAAATCTCCAATCTGATAAATCTATTCCTCCGGAGACTTTCGGACAATCACGATAAGGTTAGACAATTTCTCGCTAGCAGGATATCTAACGATATCACTGAAAATGATCTGGAAAGGTTGGAATTTGATTTTATACTCATGTTGAATGATGTGTCTTGTAATCAAAAGGTATAACTCGGTTGTACTTTGATTACGTGTGTTTGCAAAGGGTTTCTGACCTCTGGCACGAGGTAAAATTCTGCAAGTCAGAAGCTCTTGTAATCTCTTGAACCTCTGGCATTGGGTGTAAAAACCTTGTAAGTTTGAGAGATTACACCATGAGTGTCATTATCGAATTTCAAGGATTCACCGCAACTTATGGTGAATATATAGTTAAGGAATTGGCCATCATTAATATGCATACGAGATGTTGCAATACGTGGCTTTTCAAATCGCCTGCAAGATTACTGTACGCGAGAGACTCGTCTTGGTTGAGAAACAACTATCATGGATTGAATGAATACTCTGGGGATGTAGATTATTCGGAACTGGAGAGTATATTATTTGAATATACAAAGGGATATCAGTTTTTATTCACAAAAGGTGCTCAAAAGGCATCCTTCTTGACCAGTCTCCTTCCCAAAGGAATATGTGTGGGTAACTTGGAAATGTACGGCTGTCCTTCACTTAAGAAATTAGCCACAAATGAGGACTGTTTAATTAAGTCACATTCTCAAAATAATCTGCAATGTGCAAGAAAAAATTGTTATAAGCTAGCAGATTGGTGTACACAAAATAAAATATGTTAAAAAATGAAATAAATCAGTGAAACCTATATGCTATGTGTTTTATTTACTGAACAACCCTTCCTCTTAATATTAAGAAAAGGTATTGAGAAATGATAACTAGGCGAGAAGATTTGATTTTATTTTTATTTAGAACAAAGTATATTCAGTTGGTACAACATTCAGTATAAAAGTATACGTTTCCAAATGCTTCCCTCGTTGATCGTAAACATTACAATAGTTGATTCGTGACTTTTCTCCAGTTGTGAATGTCACAGGTGGGGCGAAATCAAATTGGACACCATCCGTTGACGTTCTCCCGCCTTTTGAAATGAACTCGGATCCTCCCATTGAATAAGCAATCTTCTTCATCTTCTTTATATCGTAGACATGGCACGTGATGGATGGATCTTGTCTCTTGGCCTTCTCCAGCTTATCCCCCTCGAGTTTCAGCTGCTTGATCGTGGAAACGTTGAAACGTTCCACTTCATCTGTTTCAGGATTCTCAAACCCCGAAAATATTACATTTTTTCCCACGATATTTATGGATTTGTTCATATGTTTGAACACTGTGAAGCATCTGTCCTCAAATTCTATACTGAGATTAAGATCGTTCTCTTCGTTGTTGCCCAGTAGTGGTAATGGGAGGAGCACTTCATATATGTTGTTCACATTATCCTTGAATTTGCGAACGAGGAGTTGATGCTTCCCACCAAGCTCAGCTTTCACGGAGAGTAAGGGAGACATCCTTACGTGTCGAATATCTGTCAGCGATTATATATCGCTTCGATTTAACGCGCTTTTATACTGTCTGAGAAGATGGGAGGTAAAGAAACGATGGCAATGTTGCAAGCAAGGGTGGTACACGTCTCCTCAACACGTGTGCGAAAAGTGAAAGTGGGTCGGGTGTCTCCGAGTCGCGGGCACGAAATGTGAACGTGGGGGCAGACGTCTCCGTGCGCGAAAAGGGAAAGTGGGTTGGACGTATCCGGAAGGGAAAGTGGGTTGGACGTATCCGGAAGTGAAAGTGGGTTGGACGTATCGGGAAGTGTAAGGCAAATGTAATTTCAAGGGCGACCTTGTCCCAGAATGAACAAATTGACCCTACTCATAAGGAGTGGGCTCTAGGGAGAGCTACCGTTCTTTATTAAGAATACTCCTAGTAAGACGTTTTTTTCGTCACGGACGGAATGAAACTGTCGTCTTATAGGTTTTTGTAACCATTACGAATTGCTACGCCGAGATTTATTGTTATAAATAATGGTATTTTTTATGTTCCCATTGGATTTTTCAGGGTAGCACGTAGGCTGTATTGTCTGCATTAAATCCCGGAGCAAGCTCCATGGTACCATTCACTCTACTTGCGGCCATTTATACCCACGTAAATCTCCGAGCTGCTCCAATTTTTACCAATTCATTTGCGCCAATGTTTTTTATCTGGCGTTTAAAACAGTTCAGATTTGCAGAAAACGGCTTTAATGCAGGTCAAACCATTCGCTGATACACGAAGAGATTGCTTTGAGGAAGGCGGCAAGTAAGTCATTTTTCTCATGATATGGAATCGGATTGCTGTAATGGAGAGTACACGCAGTTGGCAATTGCTTTTCTCCACACTTATTTATTCGCCGCCGAATAAAAAATAGTAGTATCATCACGAGTTAAAATGTCAGATTGCCAAATATTTCTTTAAAAGTGATTCGTTTTATAATTTAAATGACCAAAAATTCTCTTTCTCAATGCAACAAAAAGCATTGACGTAATAAATAAGAAAAAATTACATTTTTTCTTGTGCAAGAAGGAAATTATGTTCATTATACAATCGTACTGATTCAATGATAGTTCTGATGGTTGAATTTCTCGAGTAAAAATGTACGAGAAGTTAACTGATACTATCGCTCATATTGGGTGCGTGAGTTGTATTTATGGATGCAAGTATTACGTGGATTTCGTTGTATATCAGAGGTATATTCAACACACACAGTAGAGCTCATGTAGAGATTGGTAGAATATCTAAAGGTACCAGGGATTTTAAAGGGTTGGCAGAAATCTATAAAATGTGAATCCTATTTCAGGATTTCATTCTATGTACTAGATTCAACTAGATGAAAGTACTGTGAAATTTATTGCACGTGCTTTTCAGCTACTGTTTTTTATTATACTTTTCTTTGGCTGAGGTAGGCCCGGGAAATGAAACAAAATGTATAATTAATTCTACTGATGGAGAAAAATGTTCGTGATGCTACGACGTGTGCGGAACTCATCCCCTTACATATGAAATCTTAATGACTCACTAAATTTAAATTACGAAATGCCGGAGTGGTATGGTTATTTGAGATAACTTCGCTTCACTCAGAAGTGTTGCACTTACATCTCTGTCCCACCTAGTTCAAAGCTAGTCCACCACCAGAAGCTCCCAAAACTACCAAATAAAAAAAAATGAAAAAAACACGGGTGATATTGGCTGACTTTTGTTTACAATTTAATCTAAAGCTGTTTTTTAATAGTTTAAATAAATGTAGATACATAATATAATAATAATAATGATGTCATAAACAAAGCTCAAAAAACTCTTCCGGAGGTTAGTTAAGTGATTTTTTTCCTCATTCTAGGAGCATAGTGACATTCCAGGGCTGTTTGTATTTATTTCTACAAATCAAGAGGAGGATTCTCTGTTCCTTGGGGTGAGTAAATATTTAAAGGCATTTGCTTATATATATGTAAGTATAAAAGACATAATTTATATATATTTCTCTCGCTCACTATGCTTATATTTGTAGTTTTTTAAATAAACAACTGTGATGCACATGATATTCCTATTTTTCAGTAGCGCATTAATTTTAATAAAGAAATTAAAGAGTCTTCATGCTTGCATGGGATATTGGTGCCAGATTTCCGTAATTGCTAGTTCTCACCTATTGTGGTAAAAGTAGATAGGACAAAGGCCGAAAATCCAACTTCGCCACCATCACGGAGAGAGGATATACACATCTTTTTATTTTTACCGTTGCTCATTGACAACTGCTAAGTCTGTTGCATATGTTTTTATTTAAGTGGTAATTTAGCAACAGTAGTAAAGCATGTTCATAATAGAAATGAGAGATGTGACCCATGCGTATAAACCTGAAGCGGTTAAAATGTTTTTAGTGTGGATACAGGGAAACGTCTTAGCTGATGAGTACTTTTCACGAGTTTTAACCGGAAAAAGACGCATCCGACGATATTTTTCTCCGTCTTTGCTCGTTTATTTGGCGCAAATAGCACAAGCGGTCGTTAAAATTGTTCTCTCATGCCATAACGAGGCCATGGATCTGGAGCGGAAGTCAAAAAACCTTTAAATCGTCCTTTTTCCCAGACAGACAACGTCGAAATTCTTTGATTTGGACTTCGAGGAAGGATTTATCAGCGCTGCTGCGAATATCAGGAGGTCACCGCCAAAAAATAAGGGCAGGTTTAATTGTTCCCTCAGCTCCACTTCGAGAGATTGGATGCCAAGATATTGGACGAGAAGGGTCTGCGATCTACGAAAGAAATCTGCCTCAAGAGCGAATCGCGATACCGCCAGTTCAAAAGTATCCATTCTTTTCGGTTACCCTGAAATATTTTAATAGGAAGGGTTATTAAAATGTTTTACCGCAGTGCAATTATCCCCTGACGTTTACCGCAAAACTCTCTTCGAGTAAATGGGAATAATCGGAGAATGGATCTTAATGCGGAGACATGGAAAAAGCAAATACGTTCTTTTCTCAGTGGTTGGCAATATTTCCATGTCGTCAATATTTTTTCATTAAATGTAAGTCTGGGCTTATTAAAAAAAATATTGATTTTTTTTCTTTCATAATTATATGGCATTAAAATTACTAAGTGTCCAAGAAATCAGATTGCCGTCTAAGTCAAAAGAACTTGTGAGAACGTATCGGGTTTTGGATTGGTGCAGATACTCTGTTCCACTCCTGATACCCTGCTATTTCCTGATTTTAAAACATGGCAGACTGTGCTTAACAGATGTCATGCATTTTATGAAACTGAGTGAAACGACTTTATTGGGAATATGTCGATGGATTTACTTTTGTAAGACGCTATTCCATCAAAGTTAGTCAAACTTTAAATAATAAACTTGTGTTGGTATGTGTGACATATGGAGAAAATTGGTTGCTATCTTGAACCATGATTATGGTATACGTAAAACAAGGAGGGAACTGTATAAAAATGTGCGCATATTCGTATCAAAAAAAATCTGGGGATTTATTTGTTCAAGCTGCCCTACTGAGAGAAATCTCCTAGTTCAATGGTGGTGGAATTGATCATATGCTGAGCCAAAGGGGCATAGGTGGAACAAAGTGGTGCCACGTAAAGCTTTGGGAACTGGAGAGAAAGACAAAACAAAAAGTTAAAGGCATTTCGCCCTTCCTCGTTGATCACGTGCACACCTGGCTGGTCAAAGCAGAGCAGTGGCTCTCCTTAAAATCTTTACTCGGTGTAGAACTCGGTGTAGGCTGTCAGTGGTTGCGAAGAAATACGCTTTTTTGTGAATACGCGCAAGAGAGACCTCTAAGAAGTGGTCCACTGATTTATTTTGCGAGCCTTTGCCTTATTCTGCTGAACCTCTCAGCGATACGTGACCTTCATGCCAAATATCTTGGAATTATCTCCTGCCAGGTGGTTCCAACGGGTCCCTGCCTTTACCACCTCTTACATGCCCCATACTCCTTACCAATTTTTAAGGAAAATAAATGGTACCCCACTGCCATAAGCATTAGATAATCCTCCTTTGAAAACAATTTTTTTCAATTTCCGTGCACAGATTATTGCCTACTTTCTTTTTCTGACATGCGCGTGGAGAAAGAAAAAAAGGTCATTCGCGATGATATAAGCTGACGCTGCCACCAGTTTGAAAATTTTCGTGTGAGTTAACCCCTTCTGTTTTTTTCGACGATTTTGGCTCATTTGCTTGGTCAGCGATATCCATACTGAAAGGGGAGCGACTTATTTACGCCTCCAATATATTTCACGGTAACAGAGGGGAAGCATGGTGACTGTGTGGGGAGGGAGCGAAGTAAATGAACGTGAAACCGGAAATCCAGGAGGCCGGAAAAATTTGCCGCAAGAATGGAATGGCTCTCCTGAAGGTTGATACTCCCTCTTGAGTTCAATACTCCCTTCCCTATAGTAAAAATTAAACATATGGTTTTTAGTCACTAAGGTACAATTTATAAGTAGATAATTAATCGTGAGAGAGGAAACAACTGTAATATTTACTCCACGCACTTTGCATATTTGGTGACTCTGGTGTTGAAGTAAGAAGATTTTGATACGGCCTTATTGACCTTTCTGCTGATTAAAAATTAATCCTTATTACAGCTACTACCCCTTGAACTCATCAAATAAACCTGAAAGATTCTAAAAACTTAAAGTCACAGTTAAGGCAACGTCACATAGTACTTAGGGTTTCCAAAGATGGGACTGCTTTGACGCATTTGGGCATTGCTGTGACTATCCCTTCCTTTACTTGGTGTTCCTTCCGACGGAAATAATGATGAAAGACCTTATATATACTCCAATATACACTTCAATCTCTCTATATTCCAAATATATAATATTCTCATGTACAAATTTTCCTGAGGCTATACCTGTATATAACGCGGTAAAAATACTTATCAGTGGAAATAAAAAAACAGGCCGATAAGGTATATTGAAGGATATACACTCATAGTACAGGATAAAATCATTCTATTCACAGCTGCACAGTATGTTTCATATAAAAATTCAGAGCTTTAAAACACGATGATCTCTGAGTACCTTGGCTCTTATATATTTTTAAAACCGTCTAGCCTTAGATGCTTGAATCCATAATTTAACCGGCCAACAGTACCTTCATTCCTCCGGTAACGTAAGTCTATTTTAATGTATTAACATATTAACTCCACTCAGTGGAAGAAAAAGAATAACATGCTTTTTCATCGTTATTGTTACACGGTGAATATCTTTTATCCTCGAAAACCCTCGCAAATTTACCACCCCGTCACCATGACAATAATAAGGATATAAATAGAGTTAATCAACAACAGTGGCTTCCGTGAGTTCCAGCGATTTGGTGCGTTTCTTCAAGGCTGAAGAGGCTACTCGTGCTTTCTGTTCGCCGCAGCGAGAAGAAGGTTACGAACGATTTATTTTTTTTTCGGCAGCGCTTTTCGGCCGAGCAGATGTTCGCCGCGTATATTTTCCCTGCGGAAAGAAATGAGAGAATCGATAAAACCCCTTAGCGCTGAAATGCGACTTTTCCCTTCGATAAACTGGGCTTAGTGAGAAAGGCGGGATAAGTCATCCGTGGAGGTAGAAGAAAGCCTATTTTTATTTCAGAAGAACGCGAGCCTTGCTGAAAGAAACACTGCGCTCGTTGACTGTCAGAAAGATAATTTAACTTTAACAAACTCCATTCCCCTCCTTAGGGGTATATTTTCCCTATCTTTACAAATTGTCGATGTATTCAATTTGTAAAAATCTCTCTCAAGGACTCGAAAATAATATACGTACCAATTGATAGAATCTAAGCTACAATAATGATAATAAAAATGCCTTTCGGTGACATTTAAAATAATGCTGATGATGCCTTTTTTCCTCAGAATTTATTTGTGCCCATTCCGTCTCCACTTCTTCTTCACATATAAAAACTCGCACTTGAAGGCAGCGCGGCCGAGAAAGTCATCGTCTTTCTGCTCTAAATGATTTTTTTTCTACCAGCGACCTTATCACTCCCACCCCTCAATTTTTTTCGCCTCTCTTTTGAACTTAATAATCACCGTAGAAGTATTTTGTCATATTACTTATATCCATGACTACGAAATTCAGTCTCTTTTACGAGGTCGGTAGCGTTAAAATCTGGGAAACCATAGGCCGCGGGTTTGAATTCTTACTCGTAACATGGATGTCGTTTTTGTACATCGGGAGAATGTCTGAGGCAATTTTGCCGTTGACAATGGAAGGATATTTGGGAAAAGGTACCGGCTTTTTCTGTTCAGAGGCCCATTGATATAAAAGATTCACATAGCCTCCATTAGTAATATTTTTTTTCCTCCAATGGGTCATTATTTTCATAAATTGAAAGTTTTTGTTGAAATTTTTGTGGTGATTAAAAAGGCTAAAACAGTTTTAATGCGTGATTTTTAGGAAAAACGGATACAGAAGATAACTTAAGAGAGTACTTAAGTATTTTTACGAAGAATAATAATTTCGACTCAAGTGAAAATCACATTAAAAGAAAATGCTATGAGGCTAACACAATTTCATATGTATCAGTCTGAAACTCTAGTTTCCATATAGCAGCACTTGGGGTTCTATATAGGGATTGTGTGGGAGGTTCAAACATGCAAAAAATACTGGTCGCAGTAGCATATGGGCTTTTATATGGAAAAATACGGCAGATACAGCAGCGATGACAGAATGAGGAAAACCCGGCGTTGGCAATAGAGCTGACGGAGAAGAACGGCCAAGAACGAGCTAGCGGCTTAACGTTTTTCGCGCAAAAATATAAGTAACAAACACTAACTGCTCTCGAGACGTTGTCATTAAAACTGTCTGCAACGGCCGTAATGCAAATCCGGACTATCGGAATGGAAAGCCAGTGCTCAGGTCACCACATCTACCTAAACAGATGTCATGTTTCTTTTAGAATCACTTAAGAGTCAGACGGTTCAGTGCATTCTCAGTTGTGGAAGCACCTTAAAGATTAATTCTGGTGCCTCTACGACTCACAAAACTACTTTGAAATAAATGGTCTGCATAGGGGTGTTAGTGATGTGGGTGTCTACAGAAATATTTAATCAGGTCTGGACACAGACGTCCACGAAAGCCAATCCATTATTGTCTGAAAATATATATCGGCCTTCGCTCACAAAAAATCGCCAGTTGGAGGGAACATTCTTTAATTACGATGTGAATTAGCGTAGCACCGTAGGCGCCATCCATGCTCAGCTGGGTTCTCCACATCTTCGTTCGCGGCTAGGCGACCATACTCTCTTCCGCCTCACTCTCTTGGCATATTTCATCTTCACCCGCATCGACCGCACGCATCAAGGGACTTCCAACACTGTGCACCGAGCCATTTTTTATGCAAACAGAGCGGGCAGGCACCGATCATTTCCAAACTCCCTTCCTCCCCCCCTAAACCAGTCCACCCATCCAAAAGCCTTCCTCTCTCCCTCCTGGGGGAGAAGTGAAGTCTGCTCAATGTTTGGGCAATAACTTTCCGGGGATACCGTCACCGAAAAGATCGCTTCGTAACGGAGCATGGTCGAGGGTCGGGGAGGCATTCGGAAAGGAAGTTGGTCTGAGGGGGGGATGTTTGGGGTAGAAGAGGAGGAAAAAATATGAGAGTGGGGGATGAAAGGGGTTCAAGTAGTGGGGACGTCTTCCCATTCCCACGCCCCACCAGCCCACGTCTCTTTCCTCGATGGGTTTGCGTTTTTGCCAGCATCCACCCCCTCCCGCTCCAGCCCCGCGGAATTTCATTTCTTTTCCCCGGTCGAGGGGGAAGAGAAAAACATAAACTGCGAGATAAAGGAATGAGAATGAGAGATCGACCCCCTCGTTTCCTCTCGCTTCTCTCCCATTGCTTGCCCCGACCACTTCACCCACCCTCTCCCATCCTCCCTCCCGTCCCATCAGTTAAAAATCCCCGGGTACTATGGTAAATTAGATCTTTAAGATAACATTAGAGGAAGAAATATAAAGCAGGACGGAGCGTATAAATGTAATTTATTCCCCGCATCCCGTAAGGGACAATAATAGAATCAACTGAAGTTGTGCACTAAATAGTGTAATAATCAACGTTATGAAAAATCTCTGCTTTAATTGTAAAAAAAACTTGATAAGTGAATTGCCTAAAATCTGTGGAATTCCACTCTTTATACATTTTTGTGCATATTTTCATGAACCATTATATGTAAAATGCACGAGTGTATTTTTACATAGATATTCGCTCATTGTGTAATTAAAAAACATTGATGGGTCTCTCTCAGTTGATATTACTAGTAATCGCCATCCGATTAGAATATATATTAGGACATGTACGTAGTGCATGTTCAGTGATTAGTGGAGCCCCGTAACACCCCCTGAAGGTCACCTGTAGAGTACTCAGTAGATGTAGATAGGTCCGCCCCTATGTCCTCAGACGCCGAGTGTGAAAAAGAAAGAACACATTTTAGCCCTTCCTCCTCACCCGCTTCGTGGACTCACCCTTTCCTCTCCCGTTAGAAATAAACCTCACTCCCTGCGGCGCCATTAGTTTAGCAATTCGGGGTGGAGGGATGCGAGGGAGAAACAGATTTCAGAAGAAAAGGGCGGGATTCTGAGTTGGGAGAAGGAGGAAGGGGGGCTAGTGTGTTTGGGAGGTCAGGGAAGGGGATGAATTGGGGTGAAAATGGAATTAATGCGCGAGGGGTTCCTCCCCAGTGGGTGTTAGGGGAGGTAGAAGAAGGAGTGGGTGGTGGAGGACTATTCTCCCGACCCTGGTCCCACTCCGCGCGGGCATTTTTTCGTAAGAGGCTGCACAGGGAAGGGAGCGAGAGAAGGGACAGATAAGGAATGCACGCGGGTGAGGGTGCGTCGTTGATGTGGGGCGGGAGGGAGTCCCTGGGACTTCCAAAGCTGATGGTTTTAGGGAATGGAGGGAAAGGGACGATCTGGCAACATCGCCAATGCGACTGCTCAGCCAAGACTGTCAACGTTTACCTGTTTTATTCTTGGAAACTGGGAGAGATCCCAATAGCATAAGCGTTTTTTTCTACAATTATGCTTTCAGGATGGTACAAATTCGACACGCAGTGAGATAGAAGATGGCTATGTTTGGGAAAAAGTTTTCCGTGTTGCCAATTGCTATATGTGATCGCTTAACGATCAATCATTTCATATCGCATATGGATTGTGCCTTATTTATGCTAACTAATCAAACTTATATAATTTACCAATATAATTTACTTGACGCAGCTGTTGTTGTTTCATAAGCTATTTGTTCAAAAGGAGTGCACAGTAGGAAGGACATATTTTCCAACTTTATGAGGAAGGTGGAGCAATGACTATAATTTCGGCTCAGTATCTTTGTTATTTCCTTTTAACTAATATCACTGTATTTACATTGCGCGCAACCTATTTCAATAATTAAAATGGTGAGCTGATAGATTTTCTCGGACCCTCGAATCTCGAATAACCCGGATGTGGTCGGAAAATGTATGTTCATGAGAAGAAAATGGCGCGAGAAAAAATATGAAGCAATATTTCTGTTTACTTTTATTGCACTCCTATGGGGAATGACTATAATGGTTTTTAATGGGTGTTTTCAAGTCTGTTTCCGCACTAATAGGCGCTTCAGACCGGGAGGAAAGATATAAGGATAGGAGTGGAAGGGATGGGGGCTGACTATAATGGTTGCATATTACTTTCACCTCTGTTGTTATCCAGAACATGAACTAATGGTTGGATATAAATTATGCATTAGGTACGTAGACCATCTTCATAAATGAAAATGCCACGAGAGTAAAAAATTCTGGCATTAAAGCTATTTTAAATTTCAAAAATAGACAAAGTTTTTAGCATATTTTTCAGCAATATGTTTCAAAATAACACAAACGTAATTTCAATGGTCGGAAATCATTTTTATAGGCCCTATATGTTTGTGTGAGAGTCCTACAAAGTGCCTTACGGTAGAAAAATTTAACAAAACTCCTATGTTGTCATGCTCGAGTACTTTCATTTATGCTGATTCAAATAATTACCAATCCCCGATCATTGCCTTACCTCTTGAAACAAAGAATCTAAAACGTAATTCCCCATGGGCCTCTATTAACTGTGCTAACTAGAATCATAGGTTTTATGCACTGGGAAAATCTATATGCATAAATCTAATATATATGACTTCTGAAACAAGTGTATGCTGGTAAAGTCTTCTCGGGCTTTCCACCGGGTTAAATACATTTATATAACACCAACGTTTCAACGGATGACTCGTCCATAGTCTTCAGGGTAAACGTGGGTGTTATATAATATTTAATCCGGTGGAAATCCTGAGAAGACTTTACCAAAATAATTCGCCGGGAAAGAATTAAATCATAGGTGTATGCTGCATTTTTTTCTCCCTCATTAAAATCAGTCAGCATTTCTTAGATTGGTTTGACGCAGCTCTTCACTCGCATCTCCCATCAGGTAATCACTTCATATCTACGTATCTCTTCCCTTTTACACGCTTCATCCATTCTTCTATAATTGAGTGTTCATTTGTATGATTGGTCATGAGATTATTAGCAAGATTTTTAGAAAAAGGAGTCAGTACTTGGCATAAAAGAGGGAGCAAGATATATTCTAGATCAGTTGGACTGATATAGTTAGTTGAGAATCTCTTTAGTTGAAAGAGTGAATGGTAACAATTATTAAGAGCAACTGAGTTGGTTCCAGAAGCGTAGCCTCGGTGATAAAATTTGAGGAAAATACTAGAGGAGAGTTAGAGGCCCTGCGTGGCTTTGGATTGAGTGGAGACATCTTATGAAATGAAAAAGACATGGTGGCTTCTAAGTTATGCATCTGAAGAAAAATGAAGGGAGCGTAATGAACAGGAATAAAGAAAAATAAAGCGCTGGCATATTTCAGGAGGAAAACATCTGCAAAATGAGGCAAGAAGGAGGTACAGCAACAGAAGAAGCAGGCAGATGTACCAAGCATAAAGGGTTGGGGCACTAAGGATTTTAAATTAGGAAGAATACTTGGTAGTTAAAACTTGAAAAAAGAACAGAAAGCAATGTCATTATACATAAATTAATAAAGGCAAGAAGTGTGCTGATCTGGATAAGGAGGATTCAGAGAATTCAAAGAAGAATCCGAGCACTTCATCCAAACCTATTTTAAATGGTGGAAAAACTACGTTTTTATCATGCTTAAAGATCCATCATTATCTTCAATCTCATTATCATTTCATTTGATTTCTATAATTATTTTTTTATTTTACGGGACGTTTTTCTTTATATTATATGTGCAGCCACGAGAAGTGGCGAGTTGGTGTTTTCCTCATGATCTTCACATCTTACAACACTATGTACTAATCGACTTTTCATGCAAGTGAAAGCATTGTTCTCATCTAATAGGCTTGGAGCAGAATAAATGTGATAAATTTTCGATGTGAAGCAATGAGCGAGGCAATAAGCTCATACCTACGTATTTCTCGTAATTGATTAAGAGCATTTAGCGCGCCATGAGACCGTTCGTTTCCTGCCTTTATCCTTTAAAATCGGAGATAGGAAGCTTAAATAACCAACCTTAATGAAGATATTTTAAGGCTGATAGCTATGGATCGATGTCGAGGAAAATCTGCGGAAAGGAATATGATAAATCATCAAAGTAGGGGGGGGGGGGCGGCATAATTAACATGCCGGACCTTTGAAAGTTCGTAATCCCTTGCGTAAATTGGGGCACATTAGTCTTGCGTTCCGCAGAGGGAGTTGGGATTGAGGGAGGCATATATTTGTCCATGCACTCCCCCGATGCCTTTCTCGGTGATTTAGCGGATTGCTCCCCACGGCCGCCTCCCCCCCCCCCCTCCTCCACCTCTCCCCTTCTCTCCATCGAAACGAAAGCGTCTTACTCGACCTCCAGCTGCGTAGTTATTTTTCCTACTTGATCCCTCGTCATTTATTCCCCTGACGATGGAGAGGGAGCCGGAGAAATACCGAATTTCGACCAGTTCCCACGAGCTTTTTAATAACAACCCTTTCCAGAATTTCTGGCGCCGGGAAAATCAAGGGTGTTTTCAAAACGACATCTGACGGATTTTCCGTGGAACGGAGTGAGAATTAGGAGAAGGATTGTGGGCGGGGGGGTTTTGGGGAGACAGAAAGGTTTGAGAAGAGGACGTCGAAGGAGACAGGGTGGGGGTTGTGCTCCCTTTGCCCCCGTCAACTCTCTCCCATTCCACCCCGGGACCCTTAACGAGATGGGAAACTGGGGCGGGACTCCTGGATCCCTCCTACTATCGGATGAGGGCTCGGAGAATTCGGGGCAAATAAAGTTTAGTTTTTATTTCGGTTAGGTTTGTTGTTTTGCGCCCCGTTAATCGTGCGAAATTGGAAGAAATTTATGCGTATCCTCCTAATCGCCATACATTTTTTTTTAAACCCTCGATAAATTATATTCCTGCACTCGTTTTATTTTATTCCACTGGGATACATCTGAGAGAGGATAGGGTCTGGATGTGGTTAGGGATGAAGAAAAACAATGGTCGACGCGAATGTAATATTTACTATCATTGTAAAATATATTTCAAATTCTGATCAAAACAAAGCCAGGATTTCCACCTTGAAACATGGTTTTTTTATGAAATTGCCCCCTAATGGTTTAACCATAAATATTTTCTGCAATGTTTCCCTGGGGACAGTTTTCATTTGTCTAACTGTATCTGTTCGTGATAAATACTTCGTGCATTAACACATATTGCTCCAAACGCATGGCATCAAAATGGATTCCAAATTAATTTTTTCCTGGGTTCCATTGTTTATTCGCCATTAATGTAAATTGCTAGAGGATGTGGAAAGCGTAAAGGAACCCATAATTTTTCATAGTGAGTATATTAATAATATTAAAATTAAAAGAAAAATACTGCAAATTATTTTTCTATTGTCCTACTTTTTCTAGGTATTTGTTGCGTGTTGTACTACCTTTTCAGTCCATTGTGATATTACCGAAAAGCTGTCTCACCAGAGTACTGTCTGAAAACTTGCATACGTATTGTTCAGGTAATCCGCTGATTGAATTTGAGCTCCGATTTAGATATTTTTACTTAGATAAGCTATTGTTTCGCTCCTGAAAAATAGTACCAGATTAAATGAATATATAGCTTTGACATTATTTTTTTCTATTTTACTAAAGATATTATCTCGTATCTTAGCCGTTGTTTGATATATGGGGGCTCCATTTCCCGGGTCTATTTGAAATTCGTCGATATGCTCATGGCACTGCATGGATTCCAAATTAATTTTTTTCTGGGTTCCATTGTTTATTCGCCATTAATGAAAATTGCTAGAGGATGTAGAAAGCGTAAAGAAACCCATAATATTTCATAATGAGTATGTTAATAATATTAAAATTAATAGAAAAATACTGAAAATTATTTTTCTTCATTTAAAGACACGGAAGGATAATGCACCGCCAAAATTATATCACTGTATATAATAAAATTCATGGCTTCTGGCGTCACTTTATAGAATTTAATTTTATTCATTATGAATGAAAAAATAACCTTTGTATTTCCACAATTTATTCTCTCACGCCACGACCATGGTTTCGACGATTAACGTCATCCTCACGTTAATCGTCGAAACCATGGTCATGGTGTGAGAGAATAAATAGTGGAAATACAAAGGTTATTTTTTCATTCATAATGAATACTGTATATAATCTCTATAAGTTCAATATATACAACAGAAACATTTGGTTACAAACTTCTCTAAGATAATACCACATCACCTACGTTAACCGACCCACTAGATTAATTATAGGACAAACACGATATCTACTCGAGACTGTGACCTAAGGGTTACCGGGCCAGGTGTCACTGAACCAGTTTCCATGACCGGTATTTATTCAACTGTTAATTATGTTTAGGAGAAATGGATATGACGGTCCAGAGGAAAAACATTTAGAATTTAGAACTTTGGATTACCCAATAAGGAAATGTTTAGTACTCTCAATTCTTGCATGCTTACTCCAGTTATGATAGAACATGTAAGTATGTATATATCTTTTTTATCCATTTATATGATGGGATGGAATAGATCTTTCCACTTTGAACGTTTTGTCTCTGGAGTGAGAATAGCGACCTTAATGTCTATTTTATAGAAGCGTTACGTTTTTTAAGCTATTTGAAGAAAAGTTTCCCTTCTGTTTTGGCAGAAATGGTGACTTGACTGGAACCAAAGCGCGGTTTTAAGGTTTGAAAAGATTAAAATGGTAATCCCATCGAGGGTGGAAGAAAAGTGCTTACTTTGTCCTGGAAACACATTGGCAATCTTAGTCCTCCAAATTCGTCGGTAGATACTTTCATAATCTGGGAAGGCAGCGATGATACAGGATAACTAAATTGCGGCACTGAAGCGTAGAATGGTAATTCTTTCATAACACGCCGACAAATCCTCAGAAGTTTAATTCAAAACCACAATAGCTTGACTAATCTCGGCTTTAAAAATCTATTTCATTTCCGTCCCCGACCAACGAGATAATCATTGCTCGCAAAATGAATATTTCCACCGAGCTTAAATTCCCCCTAATTTTAAATGTTGTGTTCACTCACTTCTCACAACTGTTCCTTATAAACCCGAAAAAATTTTTAGAAGACCAAAACGAAGAAGAGCTGGGGAAGAGAAAAATACTGTTAGTAACATCATCCCCCATGGCTAATGCTCGAAAGTTATCAAAATCAAGTCAGCCACCATTTAGACCATCTTTACTCAGAGCGATTTGATATACTCTCGACTCTTCCTTCTATTTGGTAATAATTTATCTCTTCGTACATTTAAAACTGAGGTCAGATAAAGAATTCTTATACGACACAAATATGTTTATAGTCATGAACAAGAATCTTGAACCAAAAATAACATTTGGACCTTATTTTTCGAGATAAATTTTGATATCTTGAATATCAAATGTTTGCCATCTTGAATATCTCACTTCCGGTCAATTTTTCAGCTGGTAAACAGCGATTTTTGGATTCAGCATGGTAGAAATATGAGGAAATAAGCTGTTGCCCTATTTTTACACGGAATATCTCTACATTTTCTAATTCAGAACAGGAAAGGACGGGCGCAGCAGGGCGGACTCGCTCGCTTGGCAACAGCAGCGCGGTACACGCCTCTCTTGTAATTGACGTGCCGTGGTTACTATTTGTTGTATGAAGCTTAATGTAGATTTAAATAAAAGCTTATTAAATTTAGTAAATCCTTTGCTCAAGACATAATTCTGATTTTTGGCGATGTTTGCCTGTAAAGATGATTTTATACAGTAGACACCTAAGGTATTCCGTGAAATTTCAAATTATCTCGAGAAATAAGGTCCAAATGTTAATTTTGGTTCAAGGTTCTTGTTCCTGACTAGAAAAATCATTATCATATACGTAAAAACTATCAATTTATTCCAACTTGTAAGAGAAAACTGCATGTTTTTAACTTAGACGCCATCTTGGCCGCCATCTTGAATATCTCACTTCTGGTCCATTTTTCAGCTGGGCAACAGCGATTTACGGGTTCAGCGGGGTCGATATAGGGGGAATAGAGCTGTTGCCCAATTGTTATACGAAATGTCTCTAGCTTTTCTAATTTCTGAAATTTGGCCTAGACTTGAGATTTCATGGGATACTGCAAAGGTGAAGGGAGCATTTAAGCTAAATAAGAAAACGGAGTATAAGATTTAGTGCTCTGAATGGAATAGATTCAGTCAGAACGTATTATGATTAATAGGAGCATTTGTTGGCGGATACATGCATTGCTTCAAAATGGGAAGAAGATATGTTGGTGGAAATGCATTCGCCATTCATGAGCCAACCGATGACGACGGAATGCTTATGATGATGTGCAAATGAATCCGCTTCATGCACTTGGGTAAATCCGGTGAATAGCACTACAGAGCTTAGAAAAAAATAGGTTTTAAAAACCTAAAAAAATATTCAGCATGTAAGATAAATGTATCCAGAATGATATTCAGAATTAAAATTAATCCAGAAGAAATCAGTTGAGCGTAGGTTTTCGCAGCGTGGAGAAATTCCAGTTGTCTCCTTCGGGAGCCACCGCGTTTGGAGCATTGTCGTCCGAGCTTTCGCGTTCATTGCAGGCCGCATCATCAGGGTGAAATACATGTATTTCAACCTGGTATCAGGTATTTCACCCTGATGATACGGCCTGCAATGGACGCGAAAGCTCGGGCGGCAAAGCTCCAAGCGCGGTGGCTCCCGAAGGAGACAACCAGAAGAAATCACCCTGTATCTTCATACCATTTCCAGTTTTGGCCAAAAGACTGCGCATTACGTTCTAGATGAAATTCTTGCAGTGAAAGATTTTTACAGTTGAATTATTATTCCTCAGTTATCAGTGGTTAAGTTTTATCCAAACGATAAATAGCATATAGTTTTTTCATGGAAATATTACTGAAATGGCCAAAACCTGGGTTCATCGTATATTCCCTCCTGTCTTATATTCCTGTGCGTCTTTTAAGGAGAAAACTCGGTTATTTTCATTGTGGATAAGAAAGGAGCCCTTTCCTAACCCCCTCTGCGCTTCCTCCGTTCCTCTGTTTCGGAGTGTCCTGAATTGATGTTCCCGTGTGCTGCGTGTTCGTTCATGGTCGTGTAGTTTGCCCGTGTACAGCTCCGCGGACACGGCACCCGAGTCACCGAAATCGGCGGATCGCATCATAGGACCGCATTGTGCACATCTGCCATAAACTCCGTGCGCTTCCAGCGAGAGCGCAGATGTGAGGTTGGGTACCACACTGCATCTAGGAGGGGGACGAGCGAAACATCGCTGTGGATGGTGAGTTTGGCTTTTGAATCGATTCCCGTGCATCGATATATCTTAAGGGGAAATTCTCCTCGACTGATAATTACGAATGAAATGAGCTTAATAACCACCCAAAGAATAATAGCAATGGTTATGTCTTTACTGGGGCGAGATTGGGACTAAAACCGTCCCTTCTGCCATCTAACCCATCGTCAAAATATTTACACTCAAATTATGATTGTAATGAAATGCACAATTACAATACAAAGGAGAAATACACAGCAAGAAATGATCCAAGAAAGTAAAAAAAATTGTAAAAACAATGTATACACAATATATCAATATTATGTATCGGAAAAATCATGGTATGTGGAAGTATTTACAAAGAAGAGTGTTTGCGAGTAGCTTTCCCAACCTACACACTGCTTTCTGCAGTTTTCTTGTCCGATTACCTTTGTTGAACCCAAATTGCAGTACATGAATGCATTACGTAGTAATATTTAACAACATAGTACCTTTCATCAAGTTACTTTCTCAAACAAGTAATCACTATTAGGATATGCAATTTTACCACGCATAATGGGGTCGTTTCCATATTTTTTTTGCCGAATCTCATAAAGTTTGTAAAATAAAAAGACCCTATTTTTCCGTTTTTTGATCCGTAAAATAGTTTTCGGGTTATAAGCGGCGAAAAAATTTGTTTTAACCCATTCCGAAAAGAGGTCGTGCGTGCGACCTATTACGTCATCCACTTCGTCCAGTCACAACTGGCCCCGCAAAACTCCTTCGCCCAATCACAATGGACACACAGCTGCCAACGGAAATGGTTGCGACAGGATCTGTGAGAGCAGATCTTCCGACCCCACCCCCTCCTCTTCCTTTCCTTTCCCTAAAAGCAGTGAAGGACGGGAGGTGAATGACGTAGTAAGTCCCAAAGCAGCTTGTTCGGTGGGGGTCACCTTTTGCTTATTTTAATTTTAGGATTTGCGAGTGAATGGCTCTGAATAGATTAATCTTTTCACTAAAATTTATTATTCGTTTCCATCCACCGACTTCGTGTCAAAATTGCGATTTCGGTTCCGAGTAAATCTGGAAAATCATTCTGGAAAATCTATCTTTTATTCGTTAGACGTGAACGATATGAATTACGTATGACATTTTCAAACTGACTGTGGGAATACGTCATTTAAGAATTTTAGTTATCATAAAAATACCCAGAATAGTGTCAAAGTATTTGCATTGGTGTTCTTACCAGCAATTTTACAGAGATCAGAATATGCTGAAGAATCTCAGTACGAAAAAGATGCAATATTTTATTTTAACGCTGGCCTAATCAGATTTTTTTCTTCACAGACGTTCGTCGAGCATTTGATCATATCTCTCAATGAATATAGCTACATGCTCCAGAGAATACTTTCCAACACTTAATTGGAAACCTGTCCCACGATTAATCCTACTACTCAGGATTATGGTATCGTTGTCCTCAGCATTGTTAATCCCCAAGAAAAAAGTGAAAAGGACAGCGATGCATGCCCGGAGTGAAGTACCTTCCTGCCACACCCCCATTTATGGTGGGTTACAGGGTTCAACGTAGGATAAATGCAAACCATGAGATTTAAAATGGAAAGTCGACCATACAGCTGTTGCTAAGCTGTGGATGTTTTGGCGATGTTTTTTAGCGTGGTTTTGACGCCGAAATGTGAAATTAGTATCTTTGCAAAGAAAAGCAGCTTTCCCTCATTTTAACTTGGCATGATTAGAACCGCAGTTTACATCACGTTTTTGCAGACCCCAATTCGTGGTTTTTAGACAGAGCAAGGTGAGTTTTACGTCGGTCATGCACTGTTCAACTTTGCAGAGTCAGTAATACATGGACTGAAATCGTCCCAGGGTTAGACACGACGCGGGATTGGTTTTTCCTGCGGCGGTGCCGTGTTCCGGACGCGTGACCCCTGCGAAAGGGGTTGGGGAAGTGTTTTGGCTGCGCGCACGAGGGGGCTGCAGGTGCCCCGAGTCACAGGGTCGGCAAAAGGGAAATATTCATGCGAGTCTTTCATACGGCGTTCCCTAGGGGGGGAGAGGTTGGAGTATAGGGAAGGTCTTTTTTCAATCGATACCGAAGAGGGGATCGTATATATCCGATTCGCGATATCCATTTTCTTTCTCGCGACTTTAATACTGAATACGTTCCTTCCTCATTATTTTTCATGGTATGCAATCGGCCCCGTCAACAGGTATTTACTCAAGAAGTAGCACTTTTTTTAAACAGTATCTCTCTAACGATCATTCGTCATATTCGGGTGCGTGTCCCATGGGTTTCCTTGGAAGAAGACTTTTGATCAGCGGGACCACATCTAAATTTTCAGAGTACCTCTTCAAGGCTGTGCGGTAGGACCTCACCAAAAATGTATTAAGTACATGGCTTATTAGATATAATGCTAATTAATGGGTTATTTATGCATGCAACAGGCACGGGAAACAATAATTTATATTTACTGAGGATAATAGTTTTTCTTAAGGGATCAGTAATTTGTCTGAATGCATTATGTTTTAATTCCCGAGGCCATTGTGAACATGCATTTACCGAGTTAACATCCGCTTTTCAGACTCACTACGGTTTATATTACTCCTATCTATACGTTTGTTTTCCTGTACATTACGACCTCTTATTGCTCACGGGAAGAGAGACGTTTTTAAATCCATCCGTACGGCAGTATCGTCCAGATATACAGTAATATCTCAGCTAACGATTGACTCGGCGTGTGTCAGACCCGCTGACGAATATGGATTCAGTCAACGGGGGTTTCGGCAGATGTGTGCGCTAAATAAAGATTTAAATTTAAAAATTTGGAAGAATAAGAGTAAAATACGCCGTGCAGTAATTTTCAGTTTAACAGCATAAAACGTATAAAGTAACAATGAAACAGTATAAAATAAATTTTTCAATCATCATCACTAGTCCACAATCCCAAGATTGGTTTGACGCAGCTCTCAACTCAATTCTCCTATCATCTAACCTCTTCATACTTACGTAATTCTTCGCTTTCATATTCTTCACTACTTGCCCATTACACACCATCCTTTGCCATCCTTCTTATTAACCCTCCCTCGAGGATTGTCTCAACATATTGCTGGGAAAGTTGTACCATTATCTTTGCCAAGTTATCAGGAGACTTCTATTTTCTCCCACTCTCCAAAAAAATTCGTATGTCAATCATTCTACCCATTTTATCTTAATGATTCTTCTGTCGTACCTCATTTCGAATGCTTCCTGGCTTAACTTCTCTGCTGCTGTCATCGTCCACGTCTTGCTGCCATAAGGAAACATGCTCCATGCATTTAAGGTGTAATGAAGCGTTTCCTTATTTCCAAGCATGTATTTCCAGCCGTAAGTATATTCTTCTTTTGGTCCTCTCGAACCCTCTTTGCCTGGGATATTCTACGTTAAGTATTCTTCTATTTTCGTCCATCGCTGGTTAATCGGCTTCCTAAATAACAATACTCTTCAACCTCCGCAAACTTTTGCTTTCCTAGTTAAACGTTGGTATAGTCCTCTTCTCTCTTACTGCATATCTTATTTTTCAAATGTTCAGTATATATGAGCAAAAATTGTTAGATTTTTAATTTTTTCGACTCCTTCATCTGTTGGGTACTGTTCATCGGATATTTGGCCCTTTTCAGTGAGTATTAGTACTTTATAACACTTATTTTTTAATAGTCGGCAGATTCCAGAACGAACCAGACACTTCTCTGTAGAAACCTAAGGGTAAATGGTTACGAATATATTGTACAATAGTGTGCAATATTGACTACATACAATATTAATCTTCCTACGTAAATTTTGCACGCGATTTTTGATAAAATATTATTCATGGGAAGAATGATATAAGATAATTTGTTAAATATTTTTCGTCCATCTAATTTTGTGTTCCTATCGAGTGGAGAGTAATACATGGGCGATCCCAATACATTTTAACCACATCGCTCAGAATAGATGAACGGTAGATTTACTTAAAATTTAACGTAAATTATAGCCTACGTTTTGACAGCTATTTTCACGTAAAATGTTTTAGCTATACGATCTTACCCGCGACCTCATTCACTGCTCTTCGCGAAAGGGCTACTAATCAGGTCCGTCCGACCAATTGTAACTCCATGCTCCAGAAAAAATAATGTGCTGCACTTCTTTTATCTCTTAGAATGCACGAAAGACGAAGGAATCGCGAGATGGGTAATTTTCCGAGAGTTCCAAAACTTTGGGAAACTTGGTTCTCTCGTTGTAAGTTCGTTGAAGTTCATTCTGGGAAATTTCTAGGAAAGAACCCAATCAGTCTCACAAGTTGTTCATTAATACTGGCCGCTGCGATCATCTTCACATGCTTCTACTCTATTCACCGCTCACAATTTCTAATCCATTGGTGGATATAGACGTTGGAAAGAAATAAAAATCTGCAATCAGCAATTCGTTGAAAAAGAGAAAAATTAACGGCAGCCTTCATGTAGGACGTTATGATCGGAGTTATTAAAAAAAAGGAAAATATTATAAAAAAACACTGGTAAATGATACTAAAATCTTCTCTGTTCAAAATAAACCATACTTAGTAATCTTTTATAAAATTTCAGTTCTTATAGCGATTTGTAGTGCAAGGATAAACAGACGATTGAAGAATAACAGATACGTTAAAATTTGTAATTCAGCAGCCAACAATCTTGAGATTGCTTTGACACAACTCTCTACTCAACTCTCCTATCACCTAATCTATTTATATTGACGTATTTTTTTCTCTTTCACATCCTTAAAACATTGATAATGAGGGTAAATAGTGATGATTAAAATGTGGTATGCTGCTAAACCATCGTTTTTTTAAATTACGTGCGGGGAGACTTAAGTGGGTTGCTGCGTAATGAGATGAAACAGGTGACTTTGATAAAATGCAGCCGAACAGTGAAAGGTATTTCACTAAGCGGTCCAAAAACACGTACCAAGAAATTAAATACCAAAGAAAATGATAAGTAAGAAGATGCATTGGGGCATGAAAGCTGGTGGTAAAGATTTGTTTGGAAGATTCGGAGATCGAGGCCTACAGCTAAACCTAACTTACAGCCTAAGTTATGACTGGCAACTTAAAGGTTTCATTGATTTTGGAAAATTCATATCTTACAAACAATTAGTGGAAAGATAAAAAAAAATAACGGCGGCGTTGAAATTGCTGCGACTCACTTCCTTATGACCAAGTGCCGCATTGAAATGATCATTGAAGAACAAAAGACGTTCTTCGTTCAAGTAGTTAGCATATTTTTATGACCATTATGGGCTTAACAACAATTGAATATGGCATTTAATAGGGTTAAAAAGTAAACGTGTATTAGGGATGCCTTATTAAAGGCTCATGTTATTACACTCTTACATTCTTCTGACCAACCTACTCTGTTTCATATCATTCCACCTAAAACGTACATACTTTTCCTTTTTACTGGTCCTCGTCATTTATTCCTTTTTCTCCACTGTCTCTCATGCAGTCTTGGATTTTTTTCTCCCTTAAACTTATAATTGAACACTATTTCACGTTTCCTTTTGCCGAATATATTTTCATCTTCCCTATTTTCTGCCATATCTCAAACGCAATCTATCTTTCCTTTCGTACATTCCAGGTTGTGAGGCCATATATCATACAACTGAACTTCCTAGGGTAAACTAGAACTTTTGCCTTTCTCTTCTTACCTAAAACTGTCAATATCTTGCTATTTTATCTGTGGATTGGAAAGGATTTCAGCTGGCAATCAAACTTCACTGTCAAAAATAACATCTCAATGTTGGTGAGTAGGAACTACGTGACAGAGGCACAAAATTATGAAGAAAAACAGCATAAGTCGATGGCATATTCTTGACTATTTGACTACAGCTCATCATAATATGCGAATTTCTAAGTTTGTCAATCATAGCCATAATCATCAACTGTTATTATTCCAAGTATTGCCTTAACGCACCTCTCAAGTCATTTCTACTACTGACAAACTCTTCATATATTATAATTCTCTTCTTTTGCTTCTTTTGCTATTCTATTTACTCCATTCTCATTTACTTGTTACCAAACTTGTTACATTGATACATAAATATCATCACTCGCAGGAATTTAATCACAGAAAATCAGTCACGTGTTGCGGGATCACGTTTATTTGGATAAATTTATCTAATTGTAGGGATTGTCGAGAAAAGAAATGCAATCTGCGCATCAAGAACATTGGGGTGTGGGGGGGTTCAAGTGTTTATTGTAGCCAATAAACAAATGCAGAGAGGCAATGGTGAATAAAATGGCAATAAGTCGAGCACGGATTCAAAAGGGGTCAATACTATAAGCAGTTATTTTTAATTACAACCTTTGGCAATTACGAGCCAAAATCATTTGAAAATTTCCTCGGTCTCTTTTTTTTGCATCAAATTTATTTAGGTATCTTTCAGGAATATCCTCAAATACTTCGTTAATCCAACGTTTAGTCTCCATATTTCAATTTTGTACTCTCTCCCCGACCCTCCAATCTCCAAACACACTAGTTATATTGCTTGCGTGCAGGGGCAGATCGTGCTCAGTCGTGTGTAAAATCTGGAGGCGCGATCCCGCATCACGGCGGCGGCGTCTCTGGACCCGGGTGCAAATGGTGCCGGTCAGGTGCGCGGATGCAAGTCATCGCTTATTACACATTCGGGAAGGTAAGCCTATGCTAAGTTCAGCACGTGACTCCGGCACTTGAAGGAGCAGTTTACCGCGTGCTCGGTTTCCGACGTTGTAAATGGGTCATGTGGAAGCCTTCGTCGAAGTTTGGAAGATAAAAGACTTGAAGGATCCAGGTAGCCGCTACAAAGGGATTATTTTCAGGTCATTGCCCCTCCCATGCGTATTCTTTGAACAAACGGCCAACATTAGGAGGGGAATATGTTTAAATGATCCTGTAGTTGATGATCAAGAGAATTTTTCGCTATGTACAAAGTATTTGAACCAGTTTAACGATTTTTTAAAGGTTTTTCTTTAATGAATCACGAGGAATTTAAATTTAGAATTAGAAAAAAATATTTTGACTATACATAAATAATCCCCCAAAAATGCTCAATTAAGTAAATTGAAAGTTGAAATTGACTTCTCCGTTCTGTGTCTACCCTTCGAATGCGGGTAGGACTACATATACTTCTTATTCGCATCATAGTTGAAACCTAAGTCGATGAAGATGAAGAAAAAACAAATTATTTGATAAACTAGAAAGCCACTGACCAATTAAAGGCTACATTTAATAAATATTTACCGTGGAAACTATGATAATTCGGCCCTTAATTGTAAAAATATAAACGTAGGATGTACAGCAACAGTAAAATTATAAACTGAGAACTTCAGAAGGTAGATAATATTATATTAAATCATTAATATTTCAATTTTTTAAATAACTCTTACGTAACCATAACAGGGAATCCTCATAATCTTATAATATTTTATTGTTTTTTTAGAAGTTTTTTTAGAAGACTTTTCCACAGTAATGTCCCATTCATAGAAAAAAATCTCTTTTTAAGGTCCATATATTGGAAGGATATGCCAAGGTTTACGATGAAAAAGATAAAAACAGAAGCTGAAACGTCACGGAAAGCATTTATCTTCTGCTTTTTGATTCTAAGGAAGAAAAAATAGGAAATCCATCGTTATAGATCTATGCTGGTGACATATTTTTGACATTTATGGGAATGTATTGCGTATAGTGTGGTAGATTTATATAAATCGAATCCGCAGCCCCTCTTCCATTCCCGGGAGTACAAGCGAAATGTCATACCAGTCGAAAAGAGGTGAGAGGCTCATAAGATTGGTCGAGGGAAGGCAACGATTTTACGCACAGTCAAAAGAAATAAATGTATCTTTAAAATAGGCACTATTTTTACTGAATTTGTACTCGGCACAAATATTTTGTATTACGTGCACAAGTTTACATAGGTATGCGTACATTTTTCGCATGCACTTACCCTCCAGTACTCCTCATAGTGAATATGTATTGATATAAAAACATTTGTATGAAATTGGGAGAGTGTTAATGTTTGGGATATGGAGACGGATCATTATTTCATATAAGTAGGTACTTATCAACAAAAGCAAAGGTACGGCTAAATTTATAAAACCTTACAAAATAGTATAATTTATTTTTAAGGAGCTAGGTCAAAAGTGCCTTAGTTGAAACGAGACAAAGTTAACAGGAGTTTATTTAACACAACAGAGAAGACAACACCGAAGTGTAATAGTATGTTATAGAATATTCCAAACTCTTTATATGACCGGGCTCCAAAGTGCCAGCGAAGCTACTAATCTGGAATGTAAGAAGTTCTATTGAAGCTGGTTTCCAGCATTTTTTTTATTGAATATTATTTTACTTTGAAACTAATAGTCGTAAATCTTTTATATTGGAAGAACTGATTCATGAATGGGACATTTTGTATTAGAAACGGTCTAAAGTAGACCATTTGGAGCGCGACACCTCTTAGTTTTGTAATACTCTAGAATGGAGTTTTAAAATTATGTAGGTTCGCAGTATTCCTTGAATACTACGTAGTAAACCTAGTAGTAATAGTGCCTAGTACTAGTAAGTTGAAACCTTTGTAGTATTACTTGAATAGATGCATGCATTCAATGCCTTCGTCGCGGATTAATGTAGGAATGAGTGAGTATAACTAGCAGTTTCTTGTTGAATGCTATTCACTACTTATTTCAAGATTTTAAGGATATTTACACAAATTACACTGCATTCCGTTTACCTTGGTCGAGTAATATATTAAGATTTTTAAGCTTCTAAGTTAAATTTTAGTGAAATGCAATGCTCTGTTTTTAACCGCTTAATAACGGAGTAATTAACAAATTTGGAGCATCTCAGATTTCATCTAATGGAACTAGTACCCTAAAGGTTTGGAATATTAATAATCGGATGCATTTTTTATTTACCATTTCATTTTCTACTTTAGAACAACCTCTTTCGAAAAGAAGATCGAAAAAAATTTTTTAAGTATACTCGGAAATGGCATTTATGCATAAACTGAATGAATGTGTAAATTGGTCATAAATACATTATCTATCAGTGCTTATTGCCTTTTGTAGTAACAATTACATGCTGGTGTTTCCTAAGCAAGAGTCGGAAGTTACTTGAGAGTGTTGGATGCGCTTAAGTTCGTAGAGCATTTGAATACTTGAAAAGAAGTTTAATGAAATGGATGTTCTAAATCTTCTTCCAGGTAAATTTGCATTTTTGATGTTATCATGGCTTGGATTTTCCCCATTCTGTTTGAACGGCTATAGAGAGTCTTATTAAAAAGTATTTGGTAACGAGTGTGATTGGGTAGATAGATCATCAGCGAATAAGATGGAAGATTCGTAGGGTATTTAAACGCTCTCCACTCCATTTATGTTGGTAGAAATGCAGCCAAGAGGAAATGAATCACTTTCCCGGCACAGTTGTCGATCCGGGACGGCTGAGATACAATTTTCCCTGGGGAGGGACGAATGGCTCGTGTTTTCTCTCCAAACTGAACAAACGCGTGGCAAGCTGGGGTTCTCTCCCCTCTCGAAAACAAACAAGTGAAGGGAGATACGCGCTCGCGCCATTGGTTTGCCGCACGACAAACGCCCTTCCCCTTCCAATCCCTCGTCCTTTTTCTCCTCTCTGTTTCTTACTTCCTGCGGTAGAGTCTCTCTCTCTCTCGTTTTCTTTTCTTTCGGTTTGCAATTCATTACCGATTGAAACTGAGAGTTGACTCCCCGCCTATGCGGAAGGAGGATTGAAATCGATCTTTTTCACTAACACAACCTACCTTCAGACACGCTACAGAATCGGAATTAAGTTGTAACTTTGCGTCAGCTTTTTAAATGCGTCCGCATTAGTCATTGATATGTACCTCCGTAATTGCAGTCCTGCGCACGTTAATAGCGTCGCATCATTTTCTCGTACACCTGCTCCCAACGGCAACCTGATTGAAATCGAAAGATTCGACTTTAACTTGGTGAAAATTCATGTTGAATGATAAAGTCTGCGACAATTTACATAGGTTGGAAACCTAATTGCTTGCAAAATTTTATCTTCTGTCACCGTCTATTTTCGCATATAATGGCGTGAAGTATGTTACCCTCATCATTAAATTAATAATAATGATTACCAGTCTGCCAAGTTGCTATTGATTTAACTCACGTTTGAGCTAAATCAGTCGTATCTATGGGTTCCATATTTCAGTCAATAAAAATCTCGGTGTTATTTGTTTAGAGATATGCTTTCGTAATCAGGCAGAACGAAGAATAACGGGATGATTCTTGGAATTTGCGCCAGTTCCTGGAATAAGTAATTTAAAAGATAAACCCTCGGCGACCTAATTAACGTATTCCATGTTTTGTGTTCTGTGGGGCCCTTTTCACGCATTTATTCCGAGCAAATAATTTCGTTTCCTTCCTTGATACAGGATTTATTTTTTAATAGTATTAAAGCTATCACAAAATTTTAGGTTTTAATCTGCCGTAACTGCCAAGTATGTACATATAAAAATTCTAACAGCTGAAGTTATGGATTTTTTGTGCATAGATAGAAGAAGAATTAGAAAAAGTTACATATTTTTATCCTCACCCTTAAAAAGAGTGTTTCACGGAAAAAACAATGCACTAATACTTCCAGTTCTAAAAGCATATATCTAAATAGGTTACTCTTCTTTATGGGGAGGACACATTTTGGTTCATATGAAAAATACAAAATCCAAAGAAAACAAATGATTGTTACATTTGGACTGTTTTTTTTCAAATCCTTTTTAGTCATTTTACAGCAATTTGACCTTTCAAGGACTCTCTGTTATTTCAGAATTGTATTTTTTTTCAGGACCAACTTAAAATTTGAGATTTTGGAACTCATATCGTGTCTATTTGCTTTGCTTGATATCCGCTTCTTTTCCTTGAAGTTTAAATCATCAAGCATCAAGTAAGTTTCTGTAAAATCTGAGAAATCTCTATTCTTCCTGTCTTCTGATAAAGTTTTGGCGAAGAGAGTGAAGTTTTGGAACGGGGGCGGTGAGTGGCGAGTCTGAATAATGACATTAATGAGATGAACATTGAAGATCTAAAATCTTTTGGCAACGATATTAGAAGCTCAAATAAGTTTTTTATGGACCTTTAGTTTTGTGCAGTTTCATTTCTTGGAAGTCACTTTATTTGCCGCGACAACATAAGTTTATGGTATTTTTTCAGAATATTAATTTCGTTATATATTCCCAATTTGGACTCGTCAGATTTGGTCGGTTTCACTGCAGTAAATTTTGAGAGGTACACGTGGACCATTGGCTAAAATATTTCGCTTTCGCTTGGAAGGCCGGGGTTTGATTCCCGGCATAACACCGGGGTAGGAAATATTTACCAACTTAAGAGAGAAAGAGCTTAGAGAAGGAGGCGATACATAAATGAACTGCTAAGTAGGGTTGGGACACTCCATCAAAACCTACCTATGCCGATGGAAAACTATCACTCATAGACAAATGCAACGGAGTTTGTCTTCCCTATCTTAAAATGTTACAAAAAACAAATAGGGCAACAGAAAAGTCTCTGTAAAAATTACATGTAAGGTACGTATTAGAGTAGGTACGCTCTGTGTTCAAATAATTGTCTGTATTCCTTCATAAAACGAACAAAAATTAGTGTCAAACTATTTCAAAGATTGCGAAATAACAGCAAAACCTTAACATAGTTACTTGCGATGATGCAGATAGTATAATATCCACAGTAAAGAAAACGATCCAACTTAAACGGGATTGGAAGCCGAAATATCCTGATTTTTTCTGTCTGGAAATCTTGCTATTTTTGAAATATTTATTTGAAAAAAGTCTCCATTCTGTAAAAATAGAAATAAATGAAAATATTATTTTCCCAATGATATGAAAACATATAATAAAGGCGGGTCATTTTATTAGTACATACGTATCGAAACACAAGGGAGCAATGGATGGGAAAAAAAAACTCGTGGTCTCTCAGGTGGATCACGAAGTTCGCCTTTTGGAAGCAGAACGGAGAATTCGCGCTCCACGGAAGGGCTTTGGCTCTGAATTTATTGGCTGGCCGAAGGAACGGATTATGTGGGACGCATCTAGGTTTTCTTACCTTACGAAAGAAACTCTTTGAACCGTAGAGTTAGGTTGTCTTAGCCGCGGAGTCGTGCTACGGCTCGAATTCCCTCACAATCCTCCATGCACCTATCGGCTTCTTCATGTCGCCCTCCTGTCCAAGCCAATTTCTAATTCCATCTATTAGCCCTATCCGTCACGGATGGTCAAATTAGGGTGGATAGAAACTAGGCAGGAATAAAATCAAATAGTAATACTAATATTATCGAAACCGGTCGCTGAATAAAAAATTTGTGGAACCTTGCCAGCGATTTTACTTTTTTGTAACATCATGAAGGAGTTCCATCATGTATTGCCTGATGCCATTGAATTTAAAATCGAATAGTTAGGCAGCGAATTCACCCACGGCTCTCATGGGTGAATAACATGGACCGAAGCCACCGTGTTGAGTTGCTTGCGAATTTTGCTCTTGGTGCCTATAATATACTTTACGCATTGGAATCTGAAGTTCATGTAAATAAGGCGAGTCGATCAAGGTATTGGCTCAAATATCCACCAGCATCCATTTGAAAATGATTGAATAGATGTTATTCAGGTTTTAAAAACACGCAATGCTGGGTGAGTAGTTTTTCTAAGCGGTTATGCAAGAAGCAAATGTATAGGAATTCTTTCAGGTTTTCATAAAAGTATGTACCATTAATTCGTTAGCATATCAGTCTTAACATTGGCGAACTACAGTTCTCCACTCCTCCCTATTCTGCAGTTTTGCTTCCCTGCCACTGTACATCTACATAATACTCTGCAAACGATCGTAAGGGCATGTGGAAGGGGGCATGAATTTTAAATCAGAAAAAACTGAATTTGGACTTACTCTCATGCAGGCATGCAAAACTACTAGTCGTGCATGTACTAATCACATTCAGTTTAGTTGTATGTTACTATTACCGTGTAAAAATGTTAGATATACATTCACGAGACACGTGTAGCGATATTGTTACTATAAATTCTTCCTATTAGAAACGATTTGATTTATTTGGTCCTACCAGCTTCTTATTTTTGGTTTGTCATAGGGATGGATATAGGCTTTTGTTCTTTTTCTTCTTGGATCTATTATTTGATTTACCACTCAAGTATTTTATTAAAAAACTAATTGCGTATCAGGTTGAGCATGATTCACGTTTTTCTCTCCCCGGAGAGATCTTTCTTTTTTTTTACTCTTTTGTAATATGCCCCATTTCTGACCATTTTCATTTATTTAATCTTATAAATCCTTCTGCAAAATCAGGTTTTGAAGGCTTCAAGTCTTTTTTCGAACATTTATCCAATGGTCCAGATTTACGTACTACCATAGAGTGCCTCTGCCTACACTTACGTTTTTACACATTGCTTCCTGGCCTCTCGTAGTATCTTTTTGGGTTTGGTAGCTGCCTCTTTATCAAAAACGCCTTTTCAGCTTCAGCTGCTTTTCGATTGATGGCCGCTGTGCTTCTTCTTTCCCATATAATTCAGTTCCCGATTTAGGAAAATGTTTCCTTTCTGCTTCAGTATCTCGTCATTGAAGAGCACATCGGATTTCATTTTGTCTCTTCCACATGCTAGTGTCTTAGTTTTCTTCTTATTGATTTTCATGTTATATTCTTGGAGCCAGGATTCCATACAAAGAGGACTGTCGGTCTTCCTGGCTTTCTGCTACGACTGCAATATCATCTGCGAATCGGAGCGTGTTGATTTCTTCACCATTCACTTTGACTCCTTTGAATCACGTTTTCGCTTCTTCGTTCACTTGAAAGCACCATTAAAAGTCAAAATATGTGACTTGAGGATTCAGTCTCGATTGGAAGAGCAATTAAATTCGTGCCAGTCACGTAAATTGGCCCGAACGACTAATCAACTGTTGGTACTTTCGCAGTATGTAAATGCTAAAATAGGCTTTTACTATTGCATCCAAATGTGTGAATTGGTATTTATATTTAAGATCCTTGGTATTGAATATGTAAGCTGGTATATTGCGTTGGAGATTTTTAGCGGCTTCGTCGTCAAAATTTTTATTCTTACAGGATAAAATTCCTTTTTTGAGGGCTCAGTTATAGTAGTTGGTAGCTCGCGCTTTTATGTGTGACTATCGCACTAATCGAGACTTACTGCGAAAATGATTACTTGTCTTGTTATTAAAAGTCTTTTCTAAACCAATTTGAAGTTAAAGTTAAGAGTCAATATGGTTTATAGGAGTGACTTGTTATGAATTAATCGAATTATAAATTATTCAACGAATAATTTCATTAAATTCTCATTTCAGTCTTTCATTTCACAGCATTATGCACTTTATTCAAAAGTGCACAGTATGTGCTGCGTCAGCGCGGATATTAGCAGTATCTAAGCATCTGAGAAATCGGATAATATGAGAGGTACTTCAGTTCAGTTGCCCTAGGATAGCGGTGCATACAACCGTTTGAAGCAATACTTTACGTTCGAAAAGGGATTAATAACATATTGAGACTGTATTCAGAGCATATTAGACATATTTGCAAATTATTGAATGCAACGAAATAATGCAACAAAATAATGATAATGGGGCAAATGTAACTCTTTTGATAGAGACAGAGGGATGGGAGACCCTTCAAACACAAGGACAGCATGCCAGGCTTTTGATAGTCACAGGGCAGACGAATTTGCCTTCAACACCGAGAGAATAATGACGGACCCGCACTACATTGGCATATAGGATCACTCATAAGATCACCCAGAAAAGATTAGAAAAGTAAGATGCATTGCAAATGAATTAAATGTTTTTTATTTTTTCGTAGAATTCGTGATCACAACAATATTAAAACTTCTTTCTCTTTGATCCCTTCGTAAAATAATTTTCCCTTCATATGGACGCACTATCGTACACTCACTCGTACATTAGAATAATAAAGATTAATGAAACAAACACAGGTAATTATAAGATGATAGAATTTTGAGAATTTAAGCATGTATGTAAGAACTACTAATATATATTTTGCATGTATGTAGTAAAAATGTTTGTATCCCAAATGTTTTCCTGCATTCCTGCGTTCGGTGAAAATTGGGAGTTTTAATCCATGTATCGCGCAGGATATTTATCTCATTAGGTAGTTAGTATAACTTTAGTAATGATGCTTGATGAAACTCACCACCTCCCATACACCCATAAGGTGTTCATAAGTCATACGATATAGTTGTAATCTAATTTAAAGACCTATGCTGCAGTCCTTTAACGTAGCCGGACGAAGCAAAATTGCCTAAAGATAGGATTAGATCTTTCCATATAAACTCTTGACTCCGTGCTTTTTTGTTATAAAAATTAGTCGGATGATATGAGAAGATTTGATATTTTTGTTGTTTGCAACTTGATGTCATATCGAGATGAGTCCCGATAAAAAAATTAAAATTAAACGTGGACTAATGAATCTTGCAAAAGTATATTTGTATTAGATATATGTCCCTACCGTTCTTTATTTGGGTAGAAGTAACCTTTAGATTTTTACTGCTCCCAATTTCTCTCATTTTTTTGAAAAAACACATTTTTTTATCCTGCCTTTCATCCTTGTTCATAAAATAAATCTTATCCAAATCTTTCATCAATAGTGAGTAGTATCCGAAAAAAATTGCCTAAAGATAAGATTACATCTATCCATATAAACTCTTGACTCCATCCTTTTTTGATATAAAAATTAGTCGGATGATATGAGAAGATTTGATATTTTTGTCGTTTGCGTCTTGATGTCATATCGAGATGAGTCCCGATAAAAGATTTAAAATCAAACGTAAACTAATGAATCTTGCGTCGAGGATCTCATTAGTAAAAAAATGTGCAGTAAACCAGTACTTCAATCAAACTAGGTAAATATTGTGTATTGGTGGGAGCAGCAGAATCTAACCCGCCCGAAGCCTTATACAAATTCCTTCCATACGTACATTGGAGGTAATTGTATTTCTGTTCATAAACCTCTTGGTGGGTATTAGATTTTTTCCTCCCTCTTTCTCCGCCGGTGAGCCTCAAGGGCGAAGAAGCCTCACAAACCCGTGAATGGCGAGGGTAAAACTATGACTGCGGGTAACCAAGTCGTGAGTGTCTTATCTCCTCTGTAAAAATCACACTCCGATAAAAGTATCTTGACATCATCCCTTTCCATGAATTATTGCGAAGTTTTCATCATCGGACACTCTTTTTTTATGGGGAATCACCGTATCTCTGAGGTGGCGGAGGCTAAAAGACTATTAACCCTTTTTTCTACTCTGACCCTTCAGGATTACTTCCCCAAATGGAGACAGATGACGTGTTTATCCGTTCACCTCCTTTCATAGTAGGTGGGCGGCCGTAAAAAAATTCGCACCCTGGCTTAAGTTGTGGCCGCGTGATGAGTCAGAGAGCGCCTCTCCCCTTCTAATTTTTTTTAACACTTCGTCCGTCCAAAATAAAAGCTCGATTTTTTTATGAGTTAACCTCTCGTCTTGTGATACAGGGTTACGGTAAATGAGGTTGACGAATCAAGGGAATGACCAATAGATGTATCTAGACCGGGCGATAGGTAGGCGTTCAAGACCTCTTGGAAGAGGTCATCTAGGTCTACGTAGTGCTCTCCAATCCATTTTGAAGGCGAGTGGCAGTGAGTCATAATAATTTCTATGCATGATCTAATTGGTACTACACTATTTAATTACAGAAACGTGCTAGGTATGCATTGTAAAGGCACTTGCAACTAAGTGTTTAATACCTGAGAAGAATTACAATGATTATTAATGCATGGGACAAAAATGGCAAATATTAAAGGAATTAAAATTCATTATTTTATAATTCTCATTAAGTATGCAAGTCAGGTTTCAGTTAACATGAGTAAGTCCTGCTACGAAAATTATATGAATGCGATTCAGGCTACCATTTTTATCATATCTAACTGGTTATTATGTAGTGCTTTTGTAATTTCCCATTATTCGCGGAAATAAAGTCCTTTTACACCTAGATGCGCTAGTGATAGTGTCCCACTGATTAAATCTTACGTGATTAGTGCGTGAAAGAAAAAACTGGCAATTTTCAACAAGAATGAGGATTTTACTCGACCGGTTTCGGTGTACAACACCATCTTCAAGTATTGAAATTGATTTTGCTATTCACACCGAGTTTCTCTACACCGAAACCGGTCGAGTAAAATCCTTATTCTTGTGAAAAATTGCCAATTTTTTTCTTTCGCTATGATATTCCACCAAATCAAGCCTGAAACAACTACCTTGATTAGTGCGTGTTTTTAATGTATTTTTAGCCTCATATCCAAAAAGATTGGATTTTAATGCTGCTAAAATTATTCAATTTAAACTAAAATCCTCTTTTTGATAGCAATTTTAACCCAGTTTTTTTCTTATGCATTTAGTAGTGACAATATTTTCAAAATTACTTTCACTTACTCTCTCGTCAAATTTTATTAGCCATATTTTCTAATTTTACTTTAAATATGGAAACATCTCTCATCTTATTGCATGAAATGCTGTGATTATTTTCTGAAGAAATCTAAAATGTATGTGGTATTTATTTAAATCAGGGTGTAATATTTAAAAATGTTGCATCCTGATTCATTAAATACTCCAATTCTGTTCCGAATGAAGCCTTAAAAGGAATATGGCATAGGATATAAGGATAAAATGGATGAACCCAGTGACAAATAAAGAAGTATTAAGAAGAGCTGGAGAAAAGAGAAGTCTCCCGAAAACTTTGAAAAGAAGGCGGGAAAAATTAATTGGGCATATAAAAAGAAATGATGGCCTGATAAAGGCAATCATCGTTGGACAAGTGAAGATAGGCAAAGGAAGGCCTCGTATGAGATAAACAGATCAAGTAATGTAGAAGGTGAAAGAGAAGAATAGAATAGAAATATGTTCAACCAATCTTGAAATGTATCATATAGCTCTTGCGCTCAATAAACGTGTGCAATAAATTCCTCGTATGACATATCCTTCGAACTGAAACGTTATCCTGCATCAGGAGTACTTGATGACCAGATTTAGATTATGTAATGCTGAAAAAAATTAAACATGCTCAGAAGGAATGGCAAATGCTGAAACATTTTGGAGCTTCGTCCATTGTAAAGTACCAGACATATTCTAACGTGACCGTAAATTGCGTAGTGTAAAAGTACATAGTAATTTGCCTGTTTTATATTGTTTCTTTCTACATTCGGTTCTAGATTCTTAGCCTCTAGCGTATATGACGTTGTACTGGAGATCACATTGATGTGAAGGTCGAATAACTTCACCTTGCTTGAAGTATTAATCTCGTTCCTCAATACTAGACTTCAAGACTCTTTATTCTGCTAGCAAATAATTTTCACTATGTTCTCCTCACATTTTTCACACCTCTGAGGCATTTTCTCCATCCAGTTTCGTCAATATTGTTCGATAATCAACTAACTCTTTCTCCAATGGGTCACGAGTTGAATACTTCACTCGCAACTTTGGGCAGACGTGACGATAGGAGTTGCTGAAGAAAAATACACGGAGCGTATCCGGAAAGCCACTTCAAGTATGTGTGGACAGGTGTGATACAAGATCAGATATAGATCTATGAATGTACCACCTTAAGAAAGGATGAAATTATGCTATGAAAATATGCTATATCTTAGTCTAAAAGATGAGTTCATACTGGTATCTTTCCAGAGAAGACTCTGTTGTATTTATGATTTTCACACTTAATTGTGTCATTTAAATCACTACTTAGTGATGCAGTTTATATGATCTCGCTTAAAATGTATCAAAATGTGGTGTGACTAATGTATACTTTATTGAGAACAAGGTTTTTTTGAGTTTAAGGTCATTACTTAGAAAATCCAGGGAGCAATAAAATGTTTTTTCTTCTTTAACCTCGTCTCTATGTGGAGGTCAGATTGATGAAGAGGTTAGAGTACAAGCCTCTCACCCAGAGGTTCCAAGCTCGATTCTCGGTAGTGAAAGATATTTACATTGGTAATCCGGTCCCTACTTGAGATCTTTGTGGCGAGCATTTGAGCTCAGTCCCCGATCAATGGGCCGGGACAACAGGCCAAAGTACTTGGCAGAATGTATTGTCACCTTTTGTTTAGAGCAGGCTAATGCCGACGCCGGATTTTTCTCCACCCTTCCTCCTTACCCATCCATTCCCATTCTTCTAGCTTTTCTCCCAGTTCGAAAGAGCCATTAAGTACGGACACGTTCTTGGAAACCGGTGATAGTTGAATTTAGACACTAAGACACAAACTTCGGGGTTTTTTATTAATCCCTTAAATTTCCTCCTGTGTCAGCCAATGCTTAACATTTGCCTTGTCTTGTAATTTACCCTAGTGGGCAACTCTACCGTATGGGTTTACGCCATCAGAGCAATGAAATCTCACGAAGTATGGCCCTCAAATAATCCACCCTTCCGTGATTTTATTTTCGTTTAATTTTTTTCCATGAATACTGCTTGCATTACACTCTATCTTAGGCTGAAGAGCTCCAAACGACGTTGTTTGAGAGGATTAATGAATGATTAAGATTTATTCTGTGATAATCTTTCCTTATTAATATCGTTCTCAATTACCTTAGGAAGCTGGATATTTGTCGTATATTAATATAATTTTGTTCCTAAGTCTCCTCTTTTATTACCCTATGCGAATCATATATGTATATTAATATAGTGGCTTTGAATAATTTATCATCACAAAGTGTTTCATCCATTTCTTTGGAAGTAATTTATGAGAAAACAATGCAGTTTCGTTTGAAATACAGTTTCAAAGTACATCACTGTTTTCAGAATCATCAGCAAAAATATTTATGTGATTGCCCTGGATTATTCCAAAATTGATTACCTCTCTTTTTATTTCCACCGGGCATGAGCCTTTCTGTACACCCCCATCTAAAATCCTCGCGATTCGATTTTCTGCGTGTCAGAACTTCGTAGGAAATCGCAGGTGGCCCAGGGAAAGGAACTGGCCCCCCTACCCTGAATGTGTGAATATCGCTCGCCATTGGCATCGTACGAGGTGAGCTCTGCTCTCACCTATCAAAACCAACCTTCGGGTTGAATCCTTGAGTGAGTGAGAGTTTATTCTTACTGCATAACATTTTAGCGTTCAGAATGCTCACTGAACGTTTGAGCTAGAAAACGCATAGCGCGAACCCTCTTCTCTTATCGCCTCTTCCGCATTATATATGGTAAATCAAAGTGTCAGTTCTTTGAAAATTTTGAATTCCAATGATAAAATCGCACGACTCGTATTTTAACGCGAATGCTTATAGTGCCTGAGTGTTACCGAAGATACCAAATTCTGCCTCTGGCATCTCTGATCCTCCGTATTCCGTTCCAAACTCAAAAGTAAGTGATGTTTAGGAATGGGTGAAGGGAAAACGGTTAGGGAGCTCGAAGGAAAGAGCAAACTCCGAAGCACCACTTAAACGGGCGACCCGGGGCGGGAAATGGCCGGAATCATTTCGGAGGCGCGATGATTCTGTCGAGGGTTTCCTTTCTTTTCCCCGGGAGCTCATCTGAAGGCGGTCCATCATTACCTCCAGTTGGATCACGAGGGGAGGGCGTCTTCTCCCCCTCCTCCACTGATATCCTTCCCGCGCAGAAATGATTCTTTCGAGCCATTTAACTCCCCCCTTGAGGGAGGAAGGGTAGACAGAAAGGGAAGGGGGGGAGTCGAGGGAGCGGGCCGCTGACCTCCTGATTTATGTGGCCGGCGGGGGTGAGGGGTCTCGTGAGGAGGCTTGAGGGTACCACTAAAAGGGGGAGAGGTCTTGATGGAACGAAGAGAGGGTTGGGAAGGCCAATGAGATCTCGCTCCGATGGCCACGACACACTCGATTCGATTAGCGCGAAGTCGAGCGTGTCGCGGGACGAGGGAGGCGGAGAATGGAGAAACGGAGCAGCGCGCGCCGACGACCCTGTGGAACGCGGGCGATTCAACGGCGCCGCGAAGTGGACCGAGCTCCGGGAAGACGATGGTGGGTGCCACGCCACACAGAGGCGCAATCACTGAAGGAGAGATAATACTCGCAGAGGGAACGTTTCGCTTAGGGCGCAGCGATGCATTCGAAATATTCGCGGAATTGCGTCAAAGAGACGGGTATTCTCAAACGTAACGTGGTAGTCTCTGTAAGAAAAGAGTGAAAAAGGGTCGAGCTTTAAACCTTGCAAGGCCTCAGTCACGCAGAAGGCAAAGGTTCGTAATCCCGCCACTATTTAATCAGCCAGGTGAACAGGATAAGGAGCGGAGCAAGAGCGTTTGAAGAAAAAAGTCAGAGGATCGGTAGGTAGTGGGAGGCAATGTTATATTTATGGATGTTCTGAAATCGTGCACCTTAAGAGCTGATGCGATATGTACGACTTTATTCCCTCACTACATCTGCAAGTAAGATAAAAGTGACCATGTAGCAGGCGAAGACTTCCCAAAATATTTCAGAATTCTTTTTCTCGCCCGCCAGTCATAGGCTAAACAATTCTTAACTCTGAAAAACGTCTTTCTTAAAAAAATCTTACACCTTTCCATCGCTTCTTTTTCCTCATTCTCAATTTTTTCACATATGGTGATCTAGCAGATACTAAATATAATATTATTACCCTCAGCCACGTAGCAACACTTTGATATTATACAGATTTACGTATGTACATACATGTATGACACCATCTTGTTAGGGTAGTCGTGTAGTGATATAGCAAATATTTGTGAAAGGCTTGGGAAAATGGAATTTGTCCCAATTTATTCCATTCTACCCTGTCTACATGTTTCAATCCTGTTCACACACTGCATAGGAAATAGTGACTTGGGCTAAAAGTTTTTCATATTCACTTAATTTTGCGCCTACTGTTCTTAATAGTGATTTTCACAGTCATTAATATGTGCAATCAACAGTTAAACCATTTTCATAGTCAAATATCATCAAGGCAAGCGAAGGTAATACGTCATTAAAACTTCCACGGGTGTTAGTGATTGAAATAAAATAATTAAATCTCCACTTACTGTGGCAATACCCCGAGATGATTCTTTTATTTTAAGCCAGAAAAACTCTCGCCTGTTAATCATTTCTGGAACACAATTTTTTCATCGGAGGTCGTGGTGGCCTAGTGGGTACCGGAGGGTCCCGGGTTCAAATCCCGGGCAAGAGCCTTTCTGGACACCCCCATCTAAAATCCTCGCGATTCAATTTTCTGCATGTCAGAACTTCGTAGGAAATCGCAGGTGGCCCAGGGAAAGGAACTGGCCCCCCTACCCTGAATGTGTGAATTTCACACGCCATTGGCTTAGTACGGGGTGAGCTCTACTCTCAACTTATCGAAGACCAAACTTGGGGATGAATCTCTGAGTGAGTGAGTAAATTTTTTCATCAACCATTTACTCCTCACTTTGTCTACGTTACTCACTGAAAATATTCCCAATATTTTTATATTTTCACCTCCATTAAACTATCATAATAAACAATCGACGGTACATTTTAAGGTAAGTTTTATGATACTATGTTCGCTCATTCTGAAGAAAAAATCTTACCATTTAGGCATAGATAATGCAGAATTATTGTCGTTACCTGAATGTTATTCATGATATAAAAATTAGATATTAATACAGCAATGACTTGTCTATCCTTCGATTTTAATTGATTATATAAGTTTGTAATTATGTCAGTCGTATAAAAAAATGTTCCAACAATAGCTAGTTTTCCAATGATGCCGTAAAAAACACAAAATATATCCATCCTAGCAATAAACCATCTTCATTTTCTCTTTAATCTCCACCGTTATGTTTTTTCTGTCAACAAGAATGGGATCATAGTGCCTGTTCTCTGCTCACGCTTGTACGCAAATAAAATATCAAGATTCCAGCGCCGTGGTGGCTTCACCTCGACGCTGAGTAATGATAAGGATGCCAAGGCAGCAAATTCATTTCGCTATTATTTCTGATGGATTTTTTCTACTAAGGCAGTATGTGCTCTTTCAAATCGTACAACACTGTGCTGGAATCGGTAGACAAGTTTTTCCTCCTATTAAGTAAGAGAGAAAAACTTAAAAAGTTTATTAAATTCCAAAAAATAATAATTTTGAAGATCTCTAAATCCCTATTTATGACGAAAAGTTGCTAAACGTAAGGAAAAAACTTCTTTTCTTCTTCGAAGTTTATTTAACAACTATAATTTCTCCACCGATTCCATAAATGTTCGTGTGCTTATGCAAATGTTTATGGAAAATTACAAATAACCTTGTAACAATTAAAAGTATGTACTGTATCTTTATTAACGTAAGAAAAATGCACGTACAGCCTCACTCTCATTGATTTTATTCAGTGTAAGCTTTCATTTCCTGATAACATACTATACGTCCCGTTCGCAATAGCTATTAACTGAAGGCACAATATGAAGTTGGCATTAGGTAATGAAGGTTTTATTTCATATTCAATTTTACTGCAGAGCCACTCGTACGCACCTTAAGACCGGTATGCAGCTTGTGAAGCGTATTATGCCGATTAACAGATTCGCAACTCGATTCACAAATGATGTTTAACAATTTCTGAAATTATTCTTTGGCCATACATTAATCACATTCCTGAATATTTTTTCCCTTCCAGCCAAAGGAAATAAGCACTTTGAAATGTTTGTCTTCTCTATTGAAATTAAGCACCATGAAAAATATTTCTAACACTCATTAAAAAATGAAACACATATCTCTTACTCTCTGGTAAGGCAGGAATGTATACTTAGGTGATAACATTTGTTAACGGATGGCAGTCATTGGTTGTAATCGTTTTTCAGTCTATTTACAGTGTAATTATCGGGGATACATCTTGTTTCCAAAACTCACAAACGTTACTAAGTCTGTTCGGACCTTTTTATCTCGGAGTAATTGCCATGAAATCACAATTATTGTGTTACAACAATTTAAGCCGAAGTAAGTACACAATATGATGATACTTTTCATTTTATGAGAAATCACGTAATATTTATATATCAATGTAAATTCTTGCCACCAATTGGAATTCAAATCAGCGAGCGATATGAATTCATATTTACCTGTCGTCTGTTTTCATGCCATTATCGAAAGGTCTCAATATCCCAGATATAGCGATGCTATCGTTTTGCTTCAGCAGTAATTTGAAATGCCAAAGTATCCATGATTCATTGATAATTCCCATCCTCACGCGTCTTTCGGCAATGGATGAATATTACAACCAATATTGTATAATAATATCTCGGAGATTGGATGATGCTGGGCGTAGTTATATAGACATTAGATGAGGATATGCAGTTACAAATCGTAGTAAAAATATGACCTAGTCCTTTAGCAGAGGTGCCTAAAATTGTTAGTAAAAATATAATTGAAATGGAAAATTACCATTTATGATTCAGAGACCGAGAATCAAGGTGAAGAGAATGATAAATAATTAGTGGCATTTGAAATTCAGTTTGGAAGTGGAAGATGAGAAGTATGAACATAAATTAAGACATAGGTACGAGGTAGTCCTTCGAATGGGGTGGGGAGAAGAATATTGTTGAAGGAAATCAGGAAAAGAGCAATGAGTGGTAAAAGTTACTTTCGGCTATGCGATTATGAAAGTGGCAGAAGAAGGAAGAATACTGGGTAAAGGAGGGAAAGAATGAATATTTCATACGCAATAGGATGAAATAAAAGAGGATAAAAAATGCGAAACTCATGGGGAAAGTATTGTTGGGAAAGGGCTAACAAGAGTATTGGGGAGAAGTAAAGCAAGGAAGGAGTGCGCCATCAAAATGTACTCTAACCGGTAGGACAAGTAATAATTAGCGCAATGTCACTTTTCCACGAATTACAGGCAGAGTAGATTTACGTTAAATTCCACCCCATTCTGGACTAATTACTTTAACGAAACAGGTGACTGCGGAAACAAAATAAGATTCCGCGTGTTCGTCATGCCGCGTGGAAATTAATCCCCGTCATCTCTCGGCAGCATCGCCGTCAACTCACCCGCTAGGATTGCAGCCACAGCGGCAAGAGCCAGGGATCCGACGGCGCAGGGCCCGCTCACCTCACCGGCCACCTGCCCCGTCACCGCGAACACGCCGAGGGCCCAAGGGCCAGAAAGACCGCACCCCACCAGTTTCACCCCCGCCAAGATCCGGCGCCCCAAACCGGGGCCCGCCCTCCCGCCCCCTCCGTCCTCGCCCCCACCACCTCCACCCCGCCTCCACATCAACACTGTCCAGCCTTTGGAGGGGTCCGAGGCCTCCGGGGCCCCCGGAGGCTCGCCCAGATCTGTCGCCGGTGGAAGGAGCACCTCGGTGATGGCCTCCGAGGAGTTGATGGTGGCCTCCGGCGACGGGGGCTGTTGGTTCCTCGAGAGGCCCCCCGTGGAGGGAAACTCAGAGAAGGTGGGCGAATACAGGTCGCACCTCTCCTCCTCCTCATCCTCGTCGTCGTCGTCGCTGCCCATGAGCCACATCCTCTGCTCCGCCCCCAGGGGGCCTCCGCCGTCCCGCTCCCGCCTCCTCCACCTCCGCCTCCCGGCGGCCGAGCCGCCCCTCAGGAAGGACAGGAGGGACGGGGGCCTGGGGGCCCTCTGCGGAGGCGGGCGAGGCCTCCCGCCATCCCCCAGCTCCTCGTCGACCCAGCTGCGGGCCATCCCGCGGTAGGAGTATCCCGCCGTCTGGATGGTTTCCCTCGCCGCGGTTTCTGCCGAAGACCCCACGCGTGCGGGACACGCGTGAACGGAACCGTGTCACGGAGCACCCACTACTTCACTCACGGCCGCATCCGATCCTGGCTTGTTTACCTCCGAGGTCGGGGTCGTTCCTCTCCGTCGCGTGCTACGCCCACTTCCCGTCGCCCGGTCTTCTACGCGGAGCGAGTGCCCCCTGTGACGCGCCTCGGCACTCCCCACGGCTTGGAGTCTCCGGCCGTCCGCGCACCGCCGAAGCCCTCGCCAGACTGCGGCACTGGGGGCGAGGTGACGTCACGCGAGGCAACAGCTCCCCTCCCCTCCACCTCCCCTCCATCCTCCCTCCCCCCCATCACCCTATGCTCAACCTCTCCCAACGCCTTCCCAGTTCTCCCTCATCCCCCTTTCGTACATGGAGACCAACCCCCGCTCTCACAGCGCACTACTTTGCCTCTACCCGATCCCCCTACTCCTCCGTGCAAAGTCATCCCTCTGAGTCTCTTCCCTGCTGGCGAAACCCTGGGAGATCTTGAGTTAGCCCTTCCTTATGAGGACATCCGTACTCTTCCCACAGGTCCGGAAATGAAATCAGGATAAATTATTCGCGAGGAATACCAAAAATCTGCCTTCCACTGTGTCCTCCAGTTTAAATTATTAAAATTAATCCCCTACTACCCATTAAGTTGCGATGTATTGAAACGTTTGGAGCCCTCAACATGACGGATGATGGCAGTATTTTTATGCCTTATTGAAGGAAGTGTGCAACTTACGCATTATTGTAAATCAAGGAAATATAATATATGCGTAATATTGCAGGTTAGTTCTACAGGATAAAAATGAGGAGATGGATGGAGATGTAAACAAATTCGATGCGTAAAACGTCAGCCCTTCCGCCGTCTTTATAAAGGACTGTAATAGATGAAATCGAAATTACCTGGGAGATGATGAGAATAGTTGATAAAGATTTTGGGTTTTCATGTGCGTAGCCTGCATCAAATTTTTAGCCTCTAAATTTTAACGCATTAGTGTAATTGTTTTTTATATTTCATTGTTTTTCTCAGAGGTAACCCGAAATGTATGCATGAGATTTGTTCAAAATCTGTCCGGCTATACTATTATTTGAGACAGGAAGTTGGATTCCTGTGAACTATCCAAGTTCCTTGGTAAATTAGTTGTTCGCAGCGAAAGCGGTGGTGTTGTCACTAACAGTATGCTTGTTTACTCGTAGGTAATTGGTGAAGAGTCACCTCCTACCCCACATCCTCATGGTCCTTATAGGGTACAATGTAGATGCTGATACAACTCCAACCAAGGGTCAATTCAACTCAACTCAGATCTTGTTAGCAAAACGTCATTAAGATAAATTTGGTCTAAAAGGTGAAAGATAAATTTTCGCTTTATTAAGTCCCTCATTGTGACTTTAAAAAAATTTTTCTGGCGAAAACTCGAGCATTTTGCGAAGGAAGCTATCCTACCACTATTTTTTTGCCATGAAATATTTTCATTCAAATTTTTTTCATACCTTTTCATTGAAAGCATTTCAAATTAATAATAGTAAATGAATAATTTACCTGAGGAAAAATTCACATATTTTGTTGACTGTACTAAAATTCCATTACTTCCGGCTTTCTCTACTTAATGTATTCATTCAACATAGCTGGAAGGAACGTGCGCTTTGGTTGGTTTCTTCACCTGCAAAAGCTTCTCCTTTGTTCCTTACCAAAATTACTGCACTTCAAACATCTGATTGATGGCCTTTCATACTTAATCTATTCGGTTATCGAGAAAATAGACGTACTTTTTATATTTGTAGACAATTAGTAATGAGCCCCTCACTAAACAGCTTACAAGGTACTCAGTCGATTGGTCATTAGTAGTGAAATTGTGTTTAATTCTTTCAATTATCTAATATAAAAATATTTACGTACTGTGAAGATAATAGTGCAACTTTTTATTTAACGTGAAATATTCGATGTTAACTGGTAACTTTCTTTTGGTCAAGATACTCGAAAGTTCTTGTTTATTTTATCTTGTTTAGTTGCTATCACATGTGTCTTATCATACAAAACACCATGATACAACATATTTTATTTGTTTTTCTTGCATCTTAGGCACACTCCATAGATTAGATGATGACCATTACGAGTCACCTTAACGAGTCAATCTTACGCATTTATCTTTTTGTAATATTCGTAAGTGATTTTATTCGTTTTGTAAATAATTTGAAAACTGAGGTACGTCCGTATATTCATTATTTCCCAAAGTTTCCCTGTATCAAATGTTTAATCAAATTTCTCGAAGTTCGGTGTTTTTGCAAAAACGTATATCATTAATATTCTAGTACAGCGTACAATTCCCTCTAGTAGAGCGAAGATTTTTAAAATCTTTATCGTGTATTTTTAAATATGATCAGAAACTTGTTGTGACGGATTGTAGAAGTTTGTTCTCCAAAAGGCTCAAATTTGTTAAATGGAGTATTTCTCTCTCACAGTCCAAACCAGTTTTGGTATGATTAATATTTCTCCAGAGGAACAATGCAGTTTGCGTACGTAGTTGTTAATTATGTCATTTGTGGCAGTAAAAATGAAATTAAAAATGCACTAAAAATGATTTTGATCTTCATGTATTTCTCAAGAAAAATATTCATTTATTAGCAATAATTTTGGTTATATCACATCAAAATTAACTTTGAGATCTCACAGGAACTTTTGTTTTCCACGATAACTTCTCAGGACCCCGAAAAAATAAGCTATTATAATCATTACTATTACATATTGAGGTTCTAAGATAGCAGAAATTGGAATCAGATATCCAATTTTAAGTACCGAAATTGTTTTTCATGTGAAGCTAACACTTCTTCAACCTGGGGTTATTTTTCCAACGCATTGACAAATTGCTTATTTTCTTTCAGAGGGAATTCGCAGAATGAATCCATGCATTATAACTTTTGGCATCTACAGTTCGTGAGAGCAAATTTTAGGGAAGAGCAATAATTATTTATATCTTTAATGATTATGACAAAAAACTCTAAAACTAAAAGCTTCGCTTACTCTATGGGAGGCTAATAATATATATGGAAGAATTTAAGACACCGAAGTGAACTTAAATGAGAAAAGGATTCCAATCTTACAGTAGCTATGTATATTTTCGAAGAGATCGTAGATATTAATCTACCTAATAAAACTAGTAACCTTGAAATTCACTCCGTTATTTTTTCCGGCCATTGTTTTAGCGAGTGGTTGATACATAAAAATAATGGACGAATCACAAAGTTTAGCACTTCATAACGGCGTAGTTCTACAAATTAAGGAGGTTGATCCGAAAAGTAAAAGTCATGTCATTTTTTTTATATTTTCAGCACTTATAGAACTAAAGTTCCTCTATCTAATAAAGTACGGATAATTACACCAACCCATACTCCTTTTTCCACAAATTGCATTTGAAATTACATACGATCAACGGTGAGAATGGCCGTCACATGGGAATATAACGTTTAAAAATACCATAGTGTCATGTCATTTTTGCAAAAAACTGATATTTTATGCGTAATTTCACAAGAAATAAAACGACACGAAGAAAAGGCATCGACCCACCGTATTTTCTGCTAAATCCACCAATTTCTGCGCTTATAGCAGACGAAATGCGTTAGTTGTCTTCAAGTGGCGCTCCTGTCTCTCTAGCCAAAATGCATGGTGTATGAATAATATCATTACTAATGAGATATTAAAGCATATTTCAGAAAAATATTATAACATAACGTTTGATAGTAATTTTCTGGTGTACATTTGTAAATTCATTGAGTACATGAATTTATTTCTTTAAAGTAAATGCTGAATTGACTCCATCGTCGAGCTGATTAAAATTATCATAAAAAATAAATCCTTCGACTTTACATCGTATTTATTGTGATACTTATGACTTTCAATAGCTTAGGTAATTTTCTTTGTGATGTAAGGATCACTTAGCAGGCATATACTCGTACTTAAATCAATAAGATACCTTAAACAACTTGGCTCAAGCAGTCGCGAGCCAACCTCCTTAAGGCCTTTTACAACTACATTCCTCGAAGACGGGATTTGGTACCTTAGTTTTCTCTCATTTTGGATATCAACAGAACAGGTGAGATGTTGGATGGCCAGTTGAGTGAGGTGGATACGTAGTCCACCTCCAGAACCATTTGACGCTGGCTCAAATTCCGCCATGTATATCGCAGTGTGTGAAATTTTATTGTTTGGCTATAGGTACATCATTTTTGTAGGCAAAGCAAAGGCCCAATTACCAACAACTTTGCTAACAAAGGTCTATAGGTATATGCATCAGTTAGTTTTATTATCCTCAATCTTTCTTATAATGTTAATATTTAATAGCCTATAATTAGAAAATTTAAGTTTCGTTATTGCCTCCACTGGGAGTGAAGAAGGTAAGGTTCATAGAAAGAAAAATTTGGAAATATTCCTCAATGTCAGGGAAAGAGAGAAATTGACTGGAAGAAAAGTAGAATACAGAATAAATGAATGGAGTGGTTGATAAATGGTAATACATTTTCAAAGACTTGGTAGAGATTAGTAAGAGACAGGAAAGAGATATGATTGGATGGGATAGTATACGATATGGAAGTATGTGGAGCTAAATGTCATAATTACAAAGATTGGAAAGGCTTTCCTGCTTTTCAGGAAGAATTAGAAGTGTTTTATGTTGCAAAAAATCTGCCTCATCCGGTTAAATAGTGATAATTATTATGTCAGCATCAAATGAAAAAGCTCGTCGTCTAATATCGAAGCCCCCAGGGGTTTACAAACCAGGAAAGTTGGTATGTTTTGAGCTCGAATGAGTACCCGTAAACATTTGGCATGATGACTTTAAAGCTAATTTAAATGTCATGTTAATATGCCCGAGGACTTGGTGTAATTATTGAAAAACATATCCTGCAAAAACTCATGAATGGATTCCATGTGATTTTTTTAGAGTCGGTTGAGAGGTTTAAGAGGGGAACGGGAGGGAGTGGGGAGGGACCTCTGCTCCCTGACACGTATTTAGCTTTTTCGGAATCAAAATCCACTTCCACTCATGGTAGTGTTATTATTCTCCGCCAGGGTGGCTTGAAAGTAGAGTGCTTATAAAAGAAGGGACCTAAATTCCATTTCTCCAGATATTTAAAAAAAGAATACTACCCAGCGAAAGAATTTGCATGAAAGTCTAAGTGCGTATATTCCGAATGGATGTATTATTTATAATCAATTTGTATCACCATGGCAATTTTTTATATCATCATCATCCGTTTAGCATTATCCGTACGCTTAAATTTGTACGTAAATTTAAAAGAAGCCGTAAGAGTTTTTTAAAAAGTGATTTGGCTTCCTCACGATAAATGCTTGATTTTCCATATTGAAAAACTACCCGAGGATTGAGTTGGTAAAGTGGCTAAAGTACTGGCTTTCCATCCTGAAGGTTATGGGTTTGAATCCCGCTTAAGGCAGTGATTTTCCATCGGTGAATACCGGTCACCACTTGGGTGCTATGTGGAGAGCACCTTTGGCTCAGTTATTCACCATTCGGATAGGACGTTAAACCATGGACCTCTTTTGTAGCCTAATTGTTTCTACTCCTTCGGGTGTAACTTTTTGGAAGTTTATCTGAGCAGAAATAATAATTTCCGTGCTTTTTCACGGATAAGCATTCAAATACCACATTTGGTCTTCATCAAAAACTTAACAGTGAACATGAGCTAAACGTTTTATTGATACTAAGGGCTAATGCTAAAGTCGGATTTTATCACATCTTTCCTTCGTTCCTAGAACAATTAGTTCTTTGTCTACAACTGCCCAGATATCCTAAACTGTGCAAATAACCTTAGCTATCGGTCTTTTCTCACAAAAAAACTAGTCACTGCTTCCACACCTCCACTCAACAAGCCATATATTTTACTCTCATGCCACCCCTATCGCCTGTAATAGGAGTTCACGTAAAAAGTGTGTAGAACAATGCAAGAAAAATGCCTGCGGCAGTATTCAAAACCATGGTTTGCGAAAATAATAAATTAACTGAAGATCTTTGCACTTTTCTGCTGATAGTTTTCGAAACATTGCACATTTTTGTGACCTAAGTGTTTTCGGGTTCTGCTCCTTTGTTTAGAGTCTCAAAGATTTTTCATATCCATTGCAGTACGCATCTTCCTCTGCCACACACCCTCGCGGTGGCTAGAGGAGGAGGCTATCCTCGAGGAGGATATTAATTAGATGTAGATGTAAGTAGTGAATCTGATATTAATATTCACCTTGTGATATTAATGTCTTCAACGATCACGAAGTACAAATCAACAGTACATCGTAATCCGGGGATGCCTCAGTAGTCAAATAATTTTCCAATGACATCTCCACTGACTTAATTTAACCAGTTGTTGGTTCTTGTAGTTATGCGGCAGAGGCAACCGACAGATTTATACTATTCGGAAAGACATTCGCAGCGTTACACAGAAACCCAGCGTTAGCTAAATGCCCCAAGGGGTCTACAGTTCAATGCTCCATCCTACGGATGGATTAATGAAGTGCTCTCTACGAAGCATTCAAATAAGGACAGGAATAATTGAAAATCCTGCCTAGATTTGAACTCGAACCTTCAGAATAGGTTAGTTTTCCAGCCACCACACCAGTCTTAATACTGTTTTAATTTATTTAGGAACGTGATATGCAACGCATTAAAAACATCTGTTTCTGTACTTTTATTGTACGATATTTCTCAAAACAACATAAAACATATAATAAATTAAATATAATAAGTAAAATTTGTTAGGGTTTTCAGGCCAGTACGCTTTCAATTGTCGTTTATGGATCAACTTTTCCCTGCCTCGGCAAAGTTTTTTTTGCTAAACACAAATGAAAATTTTAGAATTAGATTATTATTTTAGTTGTTTAAATTATGCCTCCTTGACTCGGGTATGTGAGGATATTTTGCACTGCGTAAATAATTTCTGCTTGATGTGCGAACTAGGTAAGAAATACCATTCTCTAGTAGTTATTCTTTTGCTCTCTAGGGTACCATCCGATGACCACCAGTTGTTGACATTGATGCATATACAGACAACAGTTGTGAGTAGGCTGTTATTTGGTTCCCACTCGGTCAGCGACTGCCGATTCACACGAGGTGATAATGCAAATTACGAATGTACGCCACGTGTTGCCCACGCAGAGAAGTGAATTAAATTCGTTTTGCATAATTTTACCTATTCTGCGGTAAGGCTTGATTCGGTGGAATACCAGTGGGAGCGAATTTATGTCGGAAAATAAACGTAATATATAGGTTTTAAGTTTATTTTCCTCGCTCATGACCCATGTAGGATGCTGGACGAGAAGGAAAAACTCGATTGGTATTCTCCAACGTACTCGATCTGGTGGTGCTAAGGCATTAGTATCATGCGTGAATCAGAATACATAGCTCCTCTTTATTTGAAGCAGTAGGTGATAAAAACTGTTCCAGTATGTATAACATTTCTTCTTTGTTGCTCGGATTTAAATACCGCCCTATTTCAATTACATTTATTGTATGCAGTATACTTTTATTAACGAAAGAAAAAGACTGGCAATTTTCCACAAGAATAAGGAATTTTACTCGACCTGTTTCGGTGTACAACACCATCTTCAGGTTGAACACCATCGTCAGACTTGAAGATGGTGTTGTACACCGAAACCGGTCGAGTAAAATTCCTTATTCTTGTGGAAAATTGCCAGTCTTTTTCTTTCGCTATGATATTCCACCAAATCAAGCCTGAAACAACTACTTTTATTAAGTTGAGATTTGACTCTTTACCTAATAGTTTATGAAAAACCTGTATTATTTTGTAAAATTATTTTTGGGTGAAATGATATATTCATTTTTATTTTGATTGTAAATTTTTGTATCAATATTGGCTAGACGCCAGGTGAAATACGAAACAATTCTGTTTCAATGATTATTATTACTTACAACGTATCATATTCTCTCATCAAGGTGTTGAGTCCTCAGCGTGTAAACTTGCTTAATGAATCACCACGTGAATGCAAATAAAATCGTTCGATCAGCAATTTTGTAGTCAGCTTGACTGAACATCTGTATGTTAATAAGTTTTTGTACCAGAGTCTTGAATCTCGCGTCAAAAACTTGCCCAGTTATATGGATTTAGCATATTAACAGTTGGATGTGAGATACTTCTTCTTATTTTTGTCACATCTGATGATTTTATGAAATCAGGAAACGAAACAGTTTTCTCCAGTTTCGTTGTCTCGAGAATATTACTTTTTAGGAGATGTGTACAATAATCACCTCTCATAGAAACAGCGCCGTCGCTAGGCCTGCCGGTTGATCCCAGCACATAGGTGTTACATCAAGAGGGCGTCATGTCCCACCTGAAATTATTTTTACTGTGGCTTAAAACATTCATCTCTTAAGAATGGAGTGGAACTGGAATTTAATTTGCACAACGGCGTCACTTGCACACACAGCTATCCTGCACAAAATGATTCCCCAATTAAAACAATCGATATATAATAGGAATCCGTGCGAGGAATATGCAAAAGACATTTCAATGGAAGCCTTTGAACGTTGTTTGGGGTGATTCAAAATTCACTGGGCGCTTGTCCCCACTTGGTTTCCGGGAAATACCTCCCGGGGAAGAACGGGTGTCGTTCCCTCCCATCCATTCCTTTACGGTAAGAGGATCGTGACTACTCCCCTCCCAGCATTTCCAGGATACTGTTTTTTTCAGCACCCTGGTGTCTCCGAATTATCCTTTTATTGGATTACTAACGGCGGGTAACATTTTTGAGGGACAGGTGAAACGGCATAATCCGTGGAATGGCGTCGTGGACATGGAACTGAGTGACGCTCCCGTCAACGGCTTTTTCGCTGTTTTATATCCAGAGGGGAGTTTATTTGGTGACATGTATGAGATTGTAAGGAGTACGACTTATTGTCAAAAACTATGTACCCATCTTATCGGGAATATAGCAAAAAAAAATCTTTTTGCACAAAACGAATTAGGCATGGAGGTTTTCGTTTGTGTTATTTATTTTTCTTGTGCAGGAAATCATTGTCACTATTTAGACTGTTGCTTTCTTTAAATGAGAACAAAATACTTCATTACCCGCTAGTCTTTTCCAAGATCTTAATAAATAAAATTAATGGATTATTTGGCCCAATTATCAATGGCTTAGCAATAAATTAGCTTAGGGTTGTGTGCATTCATTAACGTCATTTAGCAACTGATTGTGAGCTTATTAGATACATTTCACGGGATTTTGATATTTATTTGAGTGAATTCATAAGTTTTGGTCTTGTGAGTTGAATCAATAATTCCGTAGTAACTCATTGAATGTTAATTTTTAGTCTTCCACTGTATTTATACTCTTTGAATGTGACCATATTTCTCTAAGGAATATAATCAGAATGATATAATCAGACATTTACTTTTCTCATGGTCCTTCACCGCATGCGTTGTCAGGTAAGATTTTACCTGAATACGTTGGTTGTAACTTCCGCGAAGCATTTATGATCACAAGTCTGCGCGCTCGGTAAAGAATCAAAGGACATGAGATAATATCTACAGATTAACGCCGTGGGAATCCAAGCACCATTTGATATGAAGGAGAACATTTAAAATTTTAATGCATTCATGTTTTAGAGTAAAATTAGTAGAATTGAGCACGCCGTATCTGCAAGCAATCGGTAACACAAAAGAGTAATGCAGGTAAGCGTTTCACAAGGATAAAAATGAAAAAGCATGAGAAACTAAGGACTATTATCACCATCGGGATGTTATCTAGGCTAAGTGGGTCTCGAGGCAGTCATTGCCTGGAAAATTCTTCTCTTTCTCGCTAGGAGAAAATGAATTCTACCCATCGTATTCAACTCTCAGTTTTTGTCTCATGAAGTCCCTCCTTGAGCCCGTAAATGTCCTCTCTCTTCTAATCACAGTAGAAATCTTTATTCCTTCCTCTCCATTCTCCACGTTTACTTTTCTCTTTAATGGTAATGAGTAATACAAATAATATTATTTTCTTCCTACCTCTCTTCTAAATAAATTATTTTCTTCACCCTCCTTTAATACATATATAAAAAAATAGCAATTTATGCCAATCTTTACTCAGGGCAGCGTAACGTTCAGAGCCATATAATTAGCTATATATTATAAGTAGCTATTAGTTTTAACTAATAATTTATCACCGTATATGAAAACAATAGATTTATATTCATTTCATTCATTTATGAGACTGTCTCCTGAACGTCATCGTCTTATCAATAAGCTCTTTTTTTGTCTTCGTAATCATATTTATATACTTCCTGAGAAATACTTGTTATCCAGCATTACAACTACGGATGTGGACTCTTATTCCCACTCTGTTTTATGATCTTTCATATCGGAATTTAATGGTATCCATCTACTTGTCATTATTCACATTTATTTTGACTTTTCAATATAAATCGTATTTCTACATTTGACACAAATTTCATGCCAAACAGAAACAGCTATGTAGCTAAAAGATGACATTAGCTCTATTTTGTAGCCTTATTTATTATTCAGTAGCCTTACTGAAACACAGAATTAATATCATTGAGGACATAAAAAAGTAAGAAAGAAAATAAGGGGCTTTGGAAAATTACTTTTAAAGAGTTTATCATAAATATGTGAAACTCGGCTATTGAGAAGAACTGGTGGCGATAAGCTGGAAACTAGAGGCTCTTCACTACAAGTTATTAGTTCGATATGCAGTTTCATTTCCACCACCACACAACAACTACAGTAGAAAATTGGAGATACTACTTGATATAACGCTTATACAGATTTTCATGCGAACAAGTTTTCAGTAGCATTTTCACTAAGGAAAAACTATTCACCCTGACCGGCACTCGAACCCGATTTCGTTTTATACTCCGGATCTTGGTGAATAATTTATTTTCTCTGAAAATTCTGTTATCATGTATATCAGCGGTAAATCCGTTAAGGATCTCGCTTTGCGTTTAGTTCACATTCATTGACTTTAGAAGGCATTTACAAAAGGATACTTGTTATATTCATTTGATTTGGGATGCTGTTGAAACAATATTTAGTGTGAAAATTATACATCGAAACATAGGGTCATGATGTAAATAGTCTTGTCTGCGTACAAGTATTACCTCCAGCTTTGTAGGCTGATATGATTACGCCTGTTTTAACCTTAGCCGATATTTTAGAAAAAATAAAGAGATAGAGTTGTATTAAATTTTCATATTTTATAATTTTCGTCCTATATTTAGGGACGTTACTGATGAATATCTACTCCGCTCATTAGTAGTAAACATCTGCTTCTTAAGTTCAAGGACTTAAGCTTAACGTCAGTAGGATTTGGCTAGTTGATATTAGAAACTCAGCGTTTGTTAGCAGAATCGGGCTAAGCCGTCATTTATTTTCTCCATTTTCTTTTATGTGCCATTGTTTTTGTTCTTTGCATGACTCGGTAATCATTATCCATTGCTGTTACTTTTGAAACGAGCACTGCTCATTTGGTGGATTATTTTGTAGCATGTTTTATCTAACTTTCTATATTTCTATTCCCGTGATAGGGCCCATGAAGCTATTTTTTAAATAATCCTAACATTAAATGATGACAAAAAATATATTTTGCTCTGCATGAAAAGGCTCTAAAGACTTTAAGGGCGAATTGAGCCTAAAAAAGCCCTCCTACGAAAGCAAGTCAAACCGCGTAAGCAAGCATTCAATGACACAAAATCGTGCCCCAATGCATATCGGGGCCTTTTTTTGGCCATAATTGTTATATATCATACTCACTGAAGAAACCAGGATGCGTGGTCTTTGGTCACTGCTTCATTGATTATATTTTTTAGTTTAATCACTTAAAGGGAATCTGTGTTCGGCGTTGGTGGTCGAGTAGGCTCTTTTTCAGTGTCACCGTTCCAATTTTTGACGCATCCCCTGGAGCAATCCAATCATGTTCTTTGCGTCAGTGAAGAAATGTTTCCCTAGGGTGGATTTCTGTCTAAACCAGGGAACGATATTGACGGTTTTTTCCTGAGCTTTTTCGTTTTCACGAAGGATATTCGTGGTATCCAGCTTGTAAAATAAAATTTGCCAGATATTGAAAGAATAGATGTATTAGGCGTAGTGGTTGTAGTAATAATATTTAGATAATCGTGATTGTTATATGGTAATTTTTTAAAGGTGTCGATTGGTATTTAGAGAATCAAGGTGACACAAAATCCTTCTTAAAATTAAAGAGGGTTGTGGGTTGAGTGAATGAAAGATTATGTTTCACTCATTCTCGCTGATATAATTTATCTCTAGCACCTGCTGCCTGCTTTGCAGACAGCCTCTGTCTGGTGTGTTCTTGAGGTAAACTTTGTCTTTTTACTTTAATTTTGCACTACTCAAGTGGGAGCAGTGGGAAATGTCTGTGTGTATATGTTTCTCAAAAATGAAAACAATTTTGGATTAGTTTGTGAAACATGAGTAAACATTTTGGAGTAAAAGAATCATATTTTTCATTACTCTGTGCAATTCTCACTATAGTAGACTGAGAAGAGTATCATTTTTGAAATACAGTCACTCCGACAGTCAGTTAGTCATTGCTGCAGAGATGAAGCCAAAAATTCCGACTTCTATCACATTGAGAGAGTCACAGGACCTTATGATAATTATATAGGTAAGCATATCTTTTAGGTGGAGGTATAAGTGAATTTTTTATTTTAAATTAATAAAAAACGAAATGGTTTGGGTGTAGGACAGCAATTGATAATTTTAAAATGGTGGGTAAATTTTTGAATTAACCTGCTGATTTAGCAACAAAGATTGATACATAATAAACTTTTTATAACCTTCTTTCAACTATTACAAAAGTACTTTAAAACGCCTAGCTTTGAAATTCACATTTCATACACAAGATCTGAGCCAGTAGGCAAAAATTGTTTTATTTAACTATCTGCACATCGAAAACGTCAATATTTTCGTGCTTACGTAACTGATTGATGAAGCTAATTCCACCTTCTGCAACTTTTCAACTTATTCAGTCCAAGTTTTGTCCCTTTACCAAAACCGTAAACACATTTACCTAGCAACGTAAACAAAATTTCATAGCAACTGGTTTCCCATGTTAAAAGATAGGGAAAACACAATTTTTTCATGCATAAATTTTCACACTTTTCGGTCAAACAATGAAAATAAAAATACACCTAAGCAATGTACCCAGCTTTTTTATCTCAAACGACACCACTCCCACTATAATCCGACCGGTGCCTTCGGAGATTACCTCAAAGAAATGAACCAATGCCTCTTCTACACGTCCGCCTACGCTCAGCGTATTTGGCTCAGCCTGAACGTTGAGCCACCTTCCTTTCTACACGAAGCACTTAAATCGACGCTTCGCCATCTGGTGCCGAAGTTTACAAATGACATTGTAAACACTCAAAATGACTGGCATAGATGAATATTGAGAGAATGAGATAATTCTACTGGTAGGTATATTATCACTTTCTATTACCTTCGGTACTTTCCGGAACTTTTTACCCGTTTCCTTCCATTTGAATGAGAATCTTATTTATCCAAGTTTTAAATAGCAACCGCGTTTTCGCGCCACACGAGTTGTTTAATCCGAACAAAAGCAAAGCGTATTACTTAAGCTGGGGTCCCGAGGCTGGCTGAGCCTACCCCTCAGCTGAACAATGGTGGCGCCTCTACACGGTGTGATCAGCTGTTATGTCGGCTGATCCGGGCCACTCATCCTACTGCTTTCCACGAACCTCGCTTTTTGCATTTTTCTCTGCACCACAAACTGCTAAAAATCCAAAACTACTACCAAATCATACAAAATCCACACTCAACGCACAAAACCTCACTCCTTTAGCTCAAAACTTGGGAGAGAACAAAACAAAAAGGATACAGAATGACGGACAGACTGACACGCTACAAAATTAATATATATAGAATATCAGGAAATACAATGATAGTCGCGCAGATAGGTCCCCTTCCTAAATATTTTTGAATTTACAATGGATTTTACGGTAGCTGTAGGTTAATATTGCTTTCGGTGATTGAGAGTAAATGCTGGGATTTCCGCGAGCAGAGTATTCAGGCACTCGTAGATATGAATTATGCATGCCAAGCAAAACTCACATCTCTGTTATTTCTCTTCCGCAAAATTTATGGCAGGCATCGTTTCCAAGAAATACATGGCTGGAGAGTTTCAACATGCCTAAGTGCCACTTTATAAGTTGGGCTTGCAAGAATCGAGAGCAAACACGTGTCGATGTAAATCTTAGGTACTGACCGGAAAATTCATCCATTCTACACGTCAGCTCTCAAGTCACCAAAGAAATGTGAATGGGAAAAAAGAAAAAATAAGTTCTCGACTAAAATAGAGAGAGTATGTAGAGAAGAGTATAAAAGAGGAAAGGTTTGTCTACATAAGACGTTGGCTGATGAATAGATCGACTAGAAAACTTTGTTAACAAATCATGCAATGATGTCGATAATGTTTGATAATGATTGATTGACTGAAGTGATAATGTTAAAAAATGAAAATGAAAACAAATTTAGAATATCGCTAAAAGAATTAAACATTAAAAAACGAAGTTATTTGTTTTTATATCTAAAAATACTGTTACATTATAAATACTCGTGCAATGGAAGTGTTTAATCGTAGCCGAAATCGCTATGTACACTAAATTGTTATATGGAACACCAAATGAATTTTACTGAAAAAAATAATCTTCTAACCAGAGCCATTCACTCGTAAATCAAAAGTTAAAATAAGCGAAAGGCGACGCCCACCGAACGAGCTGCGTTAAGGATATCTACGGTATCTAACTCCCGTCTTTGACTGCATCGAGGGAGAACAGGGAGGGAGCGGAGGTAGGGGGGTGAGGTCTGCCTGAAGAGATCCTGTCGCAACCGCTCCATTGGCAGAGTCAGCTGTGTGTCCCCCATTGTGATAAGGCGAAGGAGCTTCGCGGTCTCAGTTGTGATTGGACGAAGTGGATGACTTGCGATTCCTTTGCACGCCCGATTTTCCAAAAGGGTTATAACATTAGTTTTTTGCCGCTTATAACTCAAGAACTAATGCACGGATGGAAGAACAGAAAAATACGGGTCTCTTTATTTTTAAACTCCATCAGATTCGGCTATAAAAATATTGTAAACGACCCCATTATTTGAAAATTAGGCACTTAGGATATTAATTTTGACATTTTCCGAAAAAAAACACGAAATTCAATCTTAGAATTAATACCAACTTCATGTGGCCAAGGGATTCGAGTCAACGCGTTGATTACAGCTCTGACTTCCAATGATGAGGGCCTGGTACTTAAGTTCCGATTATGGCAGAAATATTTCATTGCTACATCAATCCCAAGTTGAGGATAAGACAGACAGACATCAGACAGCTATGTGGAGAGAGTGGTGTTGTACTCCTTTCCGTCGGATGAGACTTAAAAACTGAGGACATATTGTCACCTTTTACCAAGAGTAGACTAATACTGACGCTGGGATTCTCTCCATCCTCCCACCTTCCCTTATCCACTTACCCACCTGTTTGCCCTAAATTGCACAAATGTCGTTAGTTGTCAGACGCCCCCTCCAAATAACTTCCATTTTTCAGCTGATGGCAGAACACAAAGGGGATGATAGTTGAATACAGTTGAAAATCGTTTTTTCCGAAGGAATATGTGCATTGATACTTGGAAAACCCTATCCTCTACTTACAATAAGGTCTCCTGTTCCAAGGAAATAATTGTTTCAAAATTTAAGAATTAAAGTTCTGGTATTTATGAGAGGACAAATGTCATCTCTGTGGGAAAGAAAATAATTACAGTGGCAATTTGTGGGTACATAAAAACGAAAAGGTATCTTTCATGCCCCAAAATCTAAAAGTTTGTTCGTATTCAAGGGGAAAGAGGTGTCAGGAGAAATGGATGAATTAATGGTGACATGGAAGTGATCATACATCCTCCCGTCATTTGTCATCCCTCACACAAGACTCTCCTTCATCTAGCTCTCCTTTCCTTTCCCTTTGGTCACCGATATTGTGAACGTTGAAGTAGGTAAGCACAAATCAAGCAGAGAGCCGTGGAAAATGAAAAACTTTCTTCAAATGTCATACACTGATAACAGAGTCAACAAAAGATAAACTCGTCTTATCGCTCGGGCCACTTCCTTTTTTTCGGACGGAGGGTAAGGTAAAAAAATATAATAAACAATCGTTTCCCCATACTATCCCGGATCCGCTAAGGTAGTACAATTTACTACCGTTAGATAAAATTTCACAAGTTTTAAATGGCTCCGTTTAAGATCTGACTGAAAAGGAATGCTTTCTGAACAAAGGGCCATTGCGACAACTGTACAAATTCACGCTAGCCAAATAATAGAATGTTTAAACCAGAAAAGCCTTATCTAGCAGGGATGTAATGAGGTTGCTAATTTATATAATACGTCACTTTCAAAAATCAAAACTACAATCACAGCTAATAACTCTCAAGACTTGTCAAAGGGTTGTTCATATGTTTACAGACAATCATTTCTCAAAGCCTAGTAGTAATTATTGAAATGAGCCTTCTCTATTAATTGTGTTGCATATAATGTGCACATCCAAAATCTGATCTGAAAGATTTTGCTTAGTGGAGTAATACAGCAGTTGATACTAATGCAGTCTTATTCCCATACTATTAGCGTCAGCCAACTGAGCGACAACAATATATTTCTGTTTTAGGGAATATAACGCATACGGTTTTTTTAACTATTTCCTGAATGAAACAAAAGTTAATTTATCCACCCCAAGCTCAACTGTATTTGAGGTCGCAGAGAAAAACGTTGAGGAGCAGAATGTTGTCTACATACAACAACCCTTTCCTCGGTCTCAATATGAGGTAAATTAAAGGGAGTGGTCATGTGTTTACATCACGTGTGCTGGATAAACTTTGCCGAGATTATTTTATAGTGAATGTAAAGCCTTTTCTTAAGAAAATTTGTACATATATTTATTCCCAGATAGTGAAAAAAGGGGCGAGAACCTGAATTCCTGAAGCAATTAAATTTCTCTCTGAAAAACCAGCAGTTGGTTGTCATAAAGACAATAGCCTCCCTTTTCACTCTTGTGCTCGTACACGTGATCACTTACCGTTGGGAAGAATGTAACTGTGGACGTTCAGAGGGATGCTCCGTTCCGAAGTTACCCGAATCAAGTGTCATGCCCACTTTCTTCTTCTTCCCCACCTTGCATTAAAAGGTCATTGGAGTAATGACTACTTAGTGGGAAGGTAGAATATAGAAGAAGAGAAGGTTTATAGGAGAAGTGATGACCCTAGAAATTAATGGGTAGATAATTTATTTGTGGTTTGTAAAAGTTGTAAATAAATCGTTTTTCAACTTGGAATTTCTCAAAGTTACCAGTGAACTAATTTAATTTAATGGGTACATGTCGCCGGAAACAAACTTTAGAGAAGAAAGGCCAATATTTTTGTCCTGAAGAGTTTCTAAATAAGCTGATGCATGAATTAAATAAAAGCGAAGGATATGTACCGACGCAAAGCAATAAGGAATACATTTGCGAAGCAAGGTCAGTTTCATATGTTTTAACATTGAATATTAGACTTTTGCTAGAGCGGTGCCTATCTCAAATCGTAAGGACTTCTCACAGGGAATAAAACTCATGTGATTCTCAAGGAAAGATTAAACATGAAAGTATTGGCTGGAACAGGGGGAGTAGTTATGGTACTTGGCTAGCAGCTTAGGAAAAGTTAGGATTAGTAGTAATGTAGTCTGGTGAATATTTAATGATTTTTAAAATCTGACGTTTATCAATAGAAAAGAACTTCTGATGAGATGCTGGAGCAGGAATTTCAAAAAGGCATGAGAGTAGCTTAAAGCGGAGCGTAGTTTTCTCTTGGAAGTTCTAGAAATTCTAGAAAAAAAATTGGAAGTTCTAGAAATGTAGGTGTGGAGGTGACTGGAAAAAGGCTAAAGTAGGATGAAGGATGAAGTTTTGAACATGGTGAGGGAAGGGCGAGGATTGTTGGCTGAAATCAATAGGAGGCGGAGTAGGTAGATGTAACGGGTTATTGCGGTTTCAATGGGGTACTGGACGTCACTATCGAATAGATGAAATAATGCGAGCTTCTAATTTGGCTTAAGGAGGTTGATCCAAAAAGTGAAAGTCGTGTCATTTTTTTTTATATTTTCAGCACTTATAGAACTAAAGTTCTTCTATCTAATAAAGTAAAGATAATTACACCAACCCATACCCCTTTATCCACAAATTGCATTTGAAATTACATACGATTAACGGCGAGAATGGCCATCACATGGGAATATAACGCTTACAAATACCATAATGTCATATCATTTTTGCAAAAAACGGATATTATACGTAATGTCACAAGAAATGAAATGACACGAAAAAAAAGGCATCAACCCACCGTATTTTTTGCTAAATCCACCAATTTCTGCGCTTATAGCAGACGAAATCCGTTAGTTGTCTTCAAGTGGCGCTGCGGTCGCTCTAGCCAAAATGCATGGCGTATGAATAATATCATTACTAATGAGATATTAAAGCATATTTCAGAAAAATATTATAACATAACGTTTGATAGTAATATTCTGGTGGTATACATTAGTAAATTCATTGAGTACATGAATTTATTTCATTAAAGTAAATGCTGAATTGACTCCATCGTCGAGCTGATTAAAATTATCATAAAAAATAAATGCTTCGACTTTACATCGTATTTCTTGTGATACTTATGACTTTCAATAGCTTAGGTAATTTTCTTTGTGAAGTAAGGATCACTTAGCAGGCATATACTCGTACTTAAATTAATAATAGCCCTCAGACAACTTGACTCAAGCAGTCGCGAGCCAACCTCCTTAAATGAAAATGTCCGAACACTAGAAAATCCAAATGCCAAATTAATTATGGAAAATAACGATGACTCCGAAACCAGTTTTTCGATTGTCAAGGCAATCATCAACGGGGAGAGCAAGGCAAAACAGGTCAGAACCTGACGGGAGCCAAGCGGAGAGTGAGTGTGGAACGCGATCGCGAACGCGATTTGGCATTTGGATTTTCCAGTCTTCGGACATTTTTCGTCACTATCAAAAGTAGAATGCTGGGTAACCAAGAAAAGGCATGAAAAGAAAAATTATTTTAAATGATATGAAGAGAGATAGATATAAGCTTACCTATATAAAGAGAGAAACAGCCGAGGGAAGGATCCGTTTGATTAATAAAGTAAGCGCTCCCAGCGTAGGATAAAAAAGCGTTAAGGCACCCAATTAGAAACCCACCTTAACCGGAATAAATCAAAAATCAAATGGAAACACGGCAATGGGCATAATAATGAGTTGTACGCCTAAAATGTACACTATTGTTAATTAGACAAGGTGGTCAAATGTAAGCCTTTTTTAACCGACTGGCCCTTGAATGTTCTCGCCGGTGGTGACCTCAGCAAAGGCTGTTCAGTGAAGTGTGTTGCCAAAAGATGACTAAGTGTTTCAGTGGCCTTAATATGAAGCCGTTTCAGCGGCAGGGGGAAAATTAGATGGCTAATAATCGAAAAACGTTGGCAGTGGCACCCGGAGCGCTGCAAGTAATTGCCTGTCGTAAAGCACACAGGATGGATCGCTGAAAACGGCCCTCGAGGAATGCTCCGAAGATGGAGGTCCAATTAGTGAGGGTTAGGGCGCCAATGGTTTGCTCATCCTGACTGGAATGTGGATTGCGCCAGCCAGCGCCTCATTTGTCAGCCGAATTGCCCGCGTTTCCTCTCGCGGAGGAAAAGCAAGGCTGGCGCCGGCGAAGGTGTATTCCTACGTCCGTTAGGAATGCAAAGGGATCCATAATTAAGACCCTTCAGCTAAATAACAGAACGTAATGTTGAATAATCTGTATTTTCTTATTTCATGGACAAGGGGGTTAGTATTAGTTTAATTTTACTACTTGAAATTCCAATGCCAATCAACATTTTTGCTAAGTTAAATCAATGGGAAATTCTTTTGGCTCTACCAGTCATTGCACCAACAATCAGATCAAGCGAATATTGTGGATACATAATATATTTTTTAAATTACTGTGGTATTTCTTGATGAGTTATGTGAGTTGTGTTGCTTTCAAAGATAAAAAACAAAATGCCGAAGGGGGGAGGAAGTCGAGTCAATTTGCTATCAACAGGGTGAAAGATCCAACCGTTCATTATTATGGGAGGAAAAATGTATTATGAATTCAATAAATAATAAAGTGTGATTTATTTTTAGTATTGAGAAATTAATGGCGTGTTTATATCGCATCTCTTTTTTATCATTCACAGAAGAGAGAATGTTCATTATTAGCGTTACGTAAAATTGGGAATATTTACCGAATATAACGTTGTATTTTAGGGGGAAAGTGGAATATTAATATAAGAATTTTCCCAATCAACATAATTGGTAATTTGTTGACAAAAATAGAAGTATTAACGCGGCTCTATCATGGACATTCAAAATTCGCACGCGTGTTTCACATTGTTTAGCTTCACTCAATAATGCAAAAATGTCATCAATGTTTTCTTTTGTATTCCTCCAATCACTAATTTCAATTGAATAGTAAGTCTTAGTCGGCTACTGTGAGCTTTTAGCTGCCGAAGGCTATATATTTTACGACAAGTACAACCTAAGTGGTGAATCAATTATTGCAACCCTGGTATGGTGTCACCCCTTGCCGTTCATTTTTTCAGTGACTTTCAGAGTGCTATGTGGACGTAAATTTGGTGACAGGGTGGCTGAGGGGAGGCTTAGAATGTCTCCATTGATACTAGGTTACAAAGGAACCAGCCGCGAGAGGGTATTACAGGCGCGCTGGAAGTGATTTCGAGTCGACCGTAACAGGAGGGAGAGCAGCACTCCTGCTCCATCGCCCTCCTTCCGATTGATGGGCCGCAGATAAGATTTTGGGTCCGTGCCATTTTGAGGAAGGGAAAGAAACTAAAAGAGTAATATCATTTCCCTCTTTCCATCACGTCTCACCGTGAGAATGGAGGAAAAGAAGAAAGGCGGATTGTTTCTTCTTTTATCCGAGGAGAGTTTTCCGATTGACCGGAAGGTGTCGGACTTCCAAAGTGAAAGCTATTTGAAAATTTCATTAAGTCGAGAAAGGTAGCTTTTAAAGTAGAACTCCTGAGTGAATCATATTGTCACGCTAGCAGTAGTATTGATTACCCAAAACTGGATGTGATTTTTACGGATAAAAGAATTGACTGTTTTTGTGAAACAGAATAGTAACAGATATTTCCTACAATTTTATTTTAACATTTTTTCCTGATAATTTTATTTGATATTTTGACGGTAAGCGCGCATGTTTTTCCACCTCCTTACTTAACTTCATTTTTAAGACAAATTATATAATACGTTGAATCAGTTTAATTGTCAGTACGTTATATATCCTTGTAAATTTGAAGTTATTTGGAACTTCTGTGAAAGCTCCTTGAATATTTAAAGAATCGGAAAAAATAACTTTATTTGGTTTAGAAAATGAAAAGAAACGAGGAGGTATACAGAAGAATTGTAGAAGAAAGAGCACTGTGGAACACCATACGTCAAAGAAGAACACGGTGGGTTGGCCATGTCATGAGACACAACTATTACGTGGGAAGCATAAAGGTGGGAAAAATTGAAGGGAAAGTCCCCAGAGGAAGACCAAGAGGCAAGTACTTGGGGTAGTCAAGAAGGATACGGGGAAGAGGAACCATGGGGAATGTAGAAACTGGCATGGGATAGGGAGAAATAGAGGGCTGCAGTATACCAATCCTAGGATTGTAATACTATGTGAGGCTAAGTCGATCTTCGGTGAAAAATTTAAGCTCGTTATGGAAGACATTTAAATTTATTCGTAGAGTGAGTGGGGAAAGGTCTACGGGCAATAACAGATTTATGGATAAGTTAGGTAAGTTGGTGAGACATAACCTTTTAAAGTTGGAGCACCTTAAAATCTAATTTTAAGTGCTGGTTACACGATAAAATTTCTTGTGCAATATCTTGTATGATTATAGGAACGCGAGAATGTGAAAAAAATGACATAAAGTTAGCGGGTGTTTCAGAGACACCTGCCGATGGGTGATGGAATCGACGTTGCTAGCTGTTTGTTTGCCTTTGGACCCTTAGACCATTTAAATGGATTCATGGTATAAGTATGGGCCTTTAGAATTCAGTGTGTTTAATTGCGACTGCTGCGTTTTCATTAAGTCAGGCGAGTTAGATATCTATGCGTGATTGACTTTTATTTTGACATCTTCTACGGTTGGATTTCACTCTATTGCTCAATCCCTTCATCTCCTGGACAAACCCCACGGGACTTATGTTGACTCCTTGCCTTTAATGGACCTTACTCTTCCGTTTTTGAATCCTTCCGTTGTCGCCAACCTTGATAAAAATGAATTTACTTTTGGAATCAACTAAAGCAAGTAGCAACTCGGAGTGACTCCCTTTGTAGTAAAAATAATGGGATCCAGCGCTGAATGGTTGGTAGAGAGAGCGTGCAGCTGAAAGCAATATGCTTTCTGTTCATTGATCCAAGACCATAGGGAAGTTCCACAAGGTATCAAACTTATGGGCAATGATCTTGCACTCCGTACGCGAATGTGGTAAGTGAGTAGTTTTTGCATCATTGTAAAAGGGTTTTTAACGCAATTTATCATTCCCATAAAAATAATCAGTGAATGAGTATAACCATGAATTATTTTTCTTTCAGATTGCGGTAGAATCTTTCGCGGACGAGAGGTAGAATTCCACAAATCGTGCTAGGGTAAATTCTCATGGAATACTTCATTAATCGATAGGGTATTCCAGTTACAAAAAAAAGCAAGTTAAGTGATAACCTGGAACCATATGTTGTCTTCCATTAAGTAAACTTTCACAACAACTGCGAAAATAAAATGTAACAAAATGAAGAAGTGCAAACGAAAAGAGGTTAAAAAATGTTACCAGCCATATTTCAAGTAAACAAATCAAAGCCCACTATAGCAACCGAATTCGTCGTTTTCGTCATCTACCGTAAATTTTCCCCACGGAAAAACTACCTCAAAAATCTGTTTGAGATTAATATTTTCTGCTCTCTAGAATTTGATGAATATGTAAACATTTAAATATTGCGCTTTGTAAGGAAAAGGCAAAAGCAATCACATAATGCGTACCGGAAAAATGCAGGAAAATTTGTACAAAATATTTTACTGTATAACCACTCATTTATCATCTTGGACACGTGAATGTATGTAAAATAATCTGGATAAGGAAATGGACAGAAATTGACGCAATAATGTTTTGTGCATTAACATTTTCCAAGAAACAAGGCCTATACTCACACTATAAGTACTAAATCACAATATGACTGCTATTAAGGACAAATGATGCTGCTATTTCATGTAAATATTACACGTTGGGCCATCCATGGTTGAAGGGCTTATAAATTTAGCCGTTCTTATTGTCAGAGAAACAATGAGTGAATTTAAGTGTGCATGTGACTTATGGATAAGAGTGCACAGGGATAGAACAGTAGAATGCAAATAGAGAAAAGGAGTTGTTTTCTTTGGAATTAACCGAGTAAAAGGCCCTTTAAATGCGTCTCTACCGGAGTAAAACGTTTGGAGAAAAGTACTTGAAACAGAACATCGTTAAGCATCATTCATTCTTGTTATGCACTTGAAACACTTTAGTGGCTACGATACTGTAAAAATGTTTCGTGATAGAAAAGTATGATTTTTTAAATTTGACGGAATTCATAAACATTTCCCGGAAGGCCGAAGGACGATGAGAAGCGTTTGTAAACTTTCAAGCTCCTATGATGAAGACCTCTCGGAAGCCAACGACAAATTTGTAATTAACACAGGCATCGCTCGACAGCTGAGATCAATTGCGTCCCATTGAATCTCCTGCTAATTGGGATTCATTGGATATAGAGAGTGGGGAAGGGTGCGCAAAGCTGTTGTAAACAGGATTGAACCAACGCTAATATTCCACGCCGCATTTAAGCTAACGTTAAGAAAAGACATCGATGAACAATGATCGACAAATTATAGAAGCAGCTGTTACAGGTAATTGGTGGCTGACTCAACGTACTTGAGCTGCAACCGAGCACTCATAAAGAATCTCATGCCCTTATTGCTTTGTAGGAATGTTGATGGCACCGTAGCTGGATACTTACTGTTACAAAAGCTGCAATGCTGCTTTACATTATCAGCTAGCTACTGGTCAAGAAGCTTTCACAGCCCTATTCTTAGAATTGATCCTTTAAAACTTATAAAATTTGAAAACAAACTTTGATTACGGCTGCTGGACCGGTAGGCTGCCAGCATGAATGAACCAAGGTCACAAGTTTGAGTTCTGCCGAGTACATTGAAGCGATCGAAGCCGTTGTGCATAACCCTATTAGGACAGTGATGTTAAGCAGCCTGAGCTGTTAGTGCACCTAAAACCGAAGTAATGATCCTCATGATCCTCTCATGAGTTTCAGATAATACATATTTTCTTGAGTAAAAATAATTGGAAACAAATTTTAAACAGATTTAATCAAAAGCACTTGAAATTTGATGTTAAAAATTCATCAGTTAAAGTTTTGCTAAGTGTTTGAATGCTGTACTTGAAAGTCGGATGCTGGATGGACATCTATGGTTACTATATCTGAAAATCTTGAAATTAAAATATGGTCTATAATGATTCATTGAGAATAGCATTTATTGTTGGATACATAAAATTAATTTGCATGCTAGCTGACGCTATCCAGCCTTAAAATTGTATTCATGAGATTACGGAATATGATAAATGCCTGACTTAAGACGTAAGTATACGTATTACTCTTGGAAAATCACTGCAAGGGTGCGTGGCAGGGGTAGACTCTTCACCAGGCATTCCTAACCGTCCTGAAAACAGTCATACCTATTGTAATTAATGACAATGCCAGTTTTCTTGTTAATTAAATAAATTTACTTGAGTAACAAACCAGGTTTTCTCGTAGTGCAGATTATTTCAAGATTAGATTCAAGTTTAGATCATTCAACTCATACTGGACAATGTAGCATTTTAGAAAATTACTTGGAATCACGCTTGGAATATAAAAGTAATGTAAATTAGGATATGGCAAGCGCTGGTCTTATACTCATAGGAAGGATAAGAGCAATGCATAAATATGGCATTCACCTGTTTTAGGTATTAAAATTGAAGAATAAAATAAAGGTACGCTTAATTAAGGCCTTCTGAAGTATTACTACCAACTAAGATAAGTTAATGTTTACCTTTTTCAATTCGGCCATCATGACATGGTTGGATTTCTCACTGTGCTGAAAACGAAAGGTTTTTTTTTAAATTTATTCGTTCTCAACCTTTTGTTTAGTGGTATTATGTTTTTTCAGTTTTCAGCTGGAATGTGCTTAATATTAGTGTATCTTCTTAAATTTCTTTGGTTTAACCAGCCTCTGCCTTACCTTCTTGCGGAAATCTGCACAGCAGAATCAAATTCAATAATGAATCAAATATCCAATGTTTGATCGCCCAACATCAGGTTGCATTAAAGGTGAATATTTCTTTTCAAAACATTCTATATTATTAGTTAGTTCACGTTTAAGACTTTGCTGGCAGCGTGGGGAATGCGTTAGTATGATGGCTGCAGGACTGACCTCTCATTCTGAGGCCCTAGATTCAATAGCCGACGATGGCAGTATTTCCATTGCTATACTGGGCCTCGATCATGGATCTCATAAGGCGTGCGCTAGCGTTATCGTTATTTTTTTATTTAACTTATGTCAGAGAGAACGTGATCTCCGTTCTACATTTTTCGCACAGCACTTCAAATCGCTTATCACAATCAGTGGAGCGAATTTTATATACGGTTTATTTTAACCCTGCGCTATTCTAAGGGGTAAGCGTTAACGATAAAGATTGCGATAACGCGAAAAATGCATCCGTGATTCCACACCAGGTCTATCCTTGGGTTACTTGTAATAAGCATTTTTAGTCCACTACTCCGTCTATAGGATTGCACATTAAGCAGTCGATCCCTTGGCGCCGTTTGTTAAAAGTGGACTAATGCCGACACTGAGTTTTTCTCTACCCTTCTTTCCCTGAAAAATCCTACCTCCCTCCAAATACCCGCCTAATATAAATGTTAATTGCCTCCCCCGAATTATAGCAGCTACTTTGGTGGCCGCTCTCGGTCATGTGCTTTATCTTCAGCTTTGACAAGCTTGTTAGTGATCTCGACTCAATGGAGGAGGAGGTTTTTCGACAGGGAGTGCATTTACCACCTCCGAGAAATCGCGAGCTCTCACCAGCCGTTACCAGTGCAGGATTCTTTCGGGCGCGAGGCTTCGTGAAGTTATCTCTTGCCCTCGGAGCATCCGAAAACCTGATTGTCGTCATTACCGCTGCATCCGGCTGGCATTTTCACGGGGTGGCACCCCTGGACGACTTAGGAATCCTCTTGAGTTCTCGTGAACTCATCTGGAGCGACTCGCGATGGAAATGCGACCGGGAGGTTGCGTGGTTGTGTTTGTACGGGTGGGATGGTGTCCTCAGCGTTGGCGGCAGTGGCTTTACGGGGGCGCGGAGTGGATGTGGCATTCTGGGATGGGGGTGTGGGAGTTGGCGTGGCACATTTCTCCACCTTCTTTTTTTCATCTTATTTTTCGGGGCCATGTTTTTCGGTGCGGCAGTCGGAAGGTGGTTGGTTGGGAGGGGTTTTGAGGGTGGTGTGACGGGACGCAGAAGGGATGGGGGTGGTGCCGTTTCGAGGGGCGAGGGAGCTGGAAATGGGGTGGAGAGAAAGAATGGGGGATCGATCCTTGGTGAGGTTAAGGGCGCTTCTTTCAGGATCCCTTCCCACTCTCTCTCTCCCCTCTAACCCGTGCATCGAGGGTCCGCTTACTATATCCCGGGGGGGTGGATATTCCCCCCTCGGGAAAGAAGTACGGGGAGACTTCCGCACTCCTCACCTCCCTTGCATATATCACTCTCTTCTATCCTCTTCTCTCCTCCTTGGATGGCTTTTTTGTCCCCGTCCTCACGTGCCTTCTTTTACTCTGCCGAAAATGGAAGTTACACCGGTGAGGGAGGGATGATTGTAACCGTCGACGTGAAAAGCCTCTGAGCCCGCTCTACTTTCCTCTCTCCCACTTCCTCAAGGCGAGGAAGAAGGATTGGGGAAGTAATTTTTGCCCGGGTGAGGCATTAAATGGGTTTGCATCGTTCCTGCTCGCCCAAGGCGTTTGCCATGATAGGGTGGATCTGTGACAGGTAGAAGACATTCGCCGCATTCAGGTCGTGACCCGCAACTGGGTCACGATAGGAATTCACAAAGCGCTTCACTGGCCCCTGAAAAACGGCCACGAGCTGGGACCTCCAAGCTCTTGGGAAGGGGAACCCGAGAGTAAATTATGATCGAAAGCAGAATGTAAGGCCTAGGATCGTAGGCACAGCCGCTGAATGTACATCTACGCGATACCCTGTAACACACCCCGAGGGTGGGTGACCAGGTGTGAAGATCACCAGACATGCGCCATAGACATGCAAACAAGCTACTACATGGAAACACGCTACGTAATAGGATCACACGCAGCTAGACGGCTAGTATCCACATATTAATAAAGGGATTGGTTGTTAATGCATGCATCATGCACTACAGACTACTCGAAAATATTTCTTCTCCTTATCCCTTTGCTATGCTGTGTTCTTTTATTGTACGGGGGAATGCCATTTTGAATCTATCAGTACGACAATCTATCTCTCTAATCTTATATATCTGGTCAAAGCTAGCATAATACGCTGGTGTTTTTAAAAATATGTCTAACATCTTCAGTAAAGCTATCTGTTTTAGATATCTGTACTCCTTACGATCTGATAATGATTCCCAACCTAATTCTTACACTACTAAACCTATCGTAACACCTTTTAATAAAATCCCAGCTCTGTAAGACCGTTAAACGTAAGAACGTTTCGGATTTATAATTTCTTACGACGCTACGTTTTCTGAGCAATAATGCAAATGTGCCACCGTGTTGTTTTCTGCTGTACTTTAAGTATTCTTATTCATATATTTTTGCTACTAGCAACTGTTTGCTTTGACCTTTCCAGTATATCATTCGTTGATTTGCAGAACCGTTTCTTTGCTTGCCGGGATTCTGTGCTTAATTATCACTGAGATTTACTGTAAAGAATTTATGGAAGAAAGTTTGTAGCTCACGGGGTATGACTGTATTCTCTGACTAAAAGGGGTGAAAGAAGTCTTATTATATTTTGCAAGATAATCAAATATGTGAGTACATTAGGTTGGGCAGTTTATAATGCAAATTATTAGCGTTATTGACTCTCGAGATCACATGGTTCCACACCTATGTGACTTTATTTTATATCCAGTTCCTGAACATACCAATCTAAATGCCGGTAAAAATTCATCTTTCTGATATCCTCTTTCTGGCTATACTAAAGCATTCCACTTTTATTTCTATCCTTCAGTACCCTGACGCATTTCAAGATTTTCTCTCTAAATGTTTTGTTTAGGCATTTCTCTTTAGAATGTTTACTCAGTATTAATGCTCGACTATGACGTTTGTGTAGGAAAAATTATGCAATACATATATAATTAGTTCGATAAAGCTGTTTTTAGAATATCTGTGTGATGCTTTTGCTGCGTCAATGATAGCACTAAATAGAATATTTCAGTGCTTATAAATTTATCAGCAAAACTATCAAATGCTAATTTTAGATTCCTGAACCCCTCCCTCATTCATGATAAACAGCAGTCTTATTTTCATATTCTGTGAACTTGTGGGCTGTTTTCTCATCTAAGGAACTCTGAGGCCCTTGTTGACTCCAAAGTTGTTTTCCGAAAGTTCTTACAAGATTTCGTTTCACTTCTTATCCCCGTCTCTTGAGGATATATGCAGAAGAAAAACTTTTTTTCACTATCGGGATCTTCATGAAGTTAAAGTGATGGTACTTTGGTAGGCAAAATTCTATATATCAGGGTAAATTTTGGCCTTAGGCGTAAAATATACTGGCAGTTATACTCGAAAAAGGGGTAAAAATTACCGACTAATCAGTCAGTTGCCGTTGAGGAAAAGTCTATGTTAAATTCACTATTTTTGCTATTTCACTCTTAAAATTATTTTTCTTCCAGTTCCACCATCCAGCATTGGGTTGGTGTGGAAGCTAGAGTACTTACTTTCCATCTTGAGGGTTCGGATTTGAATTCCGTCTATTGACCCAATTCAAACGGATGGACCGTTTAACAGTGGTGCATATTGCAAACGGATAATACCGATGCCGGGTTTTCCTACACCCTTTCTCCGTTCCCTGAATTATCCCAATTCATATCCAGTACCCCACCTGTAGTAAATTGCGCAAAAAACCTTCTGATTAAGAGAGGCTATTAAGGATTGGATAACTGCCAATGAAGAAATATTGAAGACGAGATTTGCTAGGATCTGATTTCTGGTATTGTACGGAAATTAATTTTTGGGATTAACGAGTGAAATTATAAAGTCAGCTTGTTGCAAAAACGTGTTGATAAAGTAAAGAGTATATGATCTTATGTTGTTCTTGAAAAATGCCAGTGATAACCTTTGTTACGTGTATGTACAATCATGCGGAAAAATATCCTCGGTGCTCAGTCCCTAATAAATTTATGACTGATTAAATAAGTAGGCTCATTGAAGGATTAGTATTGATGGAAGGTGCAGAAAACCGCTATGCCATTTTTTGTCAAATTTTAAAAATCTGAATACATAATTTAAAGAGTTAAAATTACGTATTCCTTATAAATTGCATGGAGTACATATGGACAATAACACATTAATACACACCCGATTATAAAAATCGTTAAATCCAACCATCATTTATTTTAGATGATAAAAATAGGTAGATAAGTTAGACCGGCTTGGATTTCGTTACTTATCTAATATATTAGGTACAGGATTCCCTATAAATTCTCAACTAGCTGTTGTTGATCTGTCCTCGAGTTTGTGAGGTGGGCTAACTATCATAGTTATTTTAGACGCCTGCGTCCAATATTTTACTCCTTACCTCGGGGGTTACTGATGGGCTTTTACATTTTCCTCGGCATTACCGATTATACTCTCTTGTTTACCTTTCAGATTCCGTCAACTGTTGCGTCAAAGTGGGAGAGCACGAAAACGTTAGAAGGAAGTACTTTTCAATACCCAACCTCAAAAAGTAATTGCTGGACTTGGAGGGAAATTTGCCCACCACCAATGCTGAAATATCAGGAAAACCGTCGAAATATTGCTGCCGATATTCCACATTGGGTCTTTTGGGTGAGTTAACATCATCACAGTCTGTATTATACACCTAAATATGCACTCTCTTAGTTTAGTAAGTCCACTATTTATATGCTTTTATTATTCGGCAAAAATTCTCATTAAAGGCAACTTTTAGAGACATACCCTTCTCTGGATGGAGTCTGTGCTCTACTTAAACAAAGACTGCATATCCTTTGAACAGCGCTGGACTTAACTCATCACCCTTACCATGTAATCATTGTCCCAGATTCTGGGTCTGTTTTCGCGTATATTATACCGATCCACCTGGCATTAAACGCCAAGAAATCTACTATTTTCGCTATGAAAATGGGTGAACGTGCTATAGGCTATTAAAATTAGGTATATTAGATGCATCCTTTTTTCATTAGTAAGAGAGAGAATCAGGTTCATGTGGTGCCTACCTATTCTGATGGCCTGGGTTCGAGTACTGGCAGTTCCAGAAATTTATCATTGGTATACCGGTCCCTACTTGAGTGATGTGAGGAGAGCTCTGCAAGTTCAGTGCTCCGTCTGTCCGATGGGACGTTAAACCGTTGGCACATTTCGTGAAGAGTAGGCAAATGCCGACGCCGGGTTTCGCTGTACATGTCTTTCGCGCACTGAAAAAATTCTTTGTTCTCATCCAATGATCTCCCACCTATTCTAAATTACGCACAAGACTTAGGCTCACCAGAATCAAGCTATTTAATTCTCCATCCGTTAATTTTTTGAGTCATACAAAGTCCTCTGTATTATTATAATAAAAAACCCGAGCCCGAGCACTTATGATCAACAATGGAAGTTGATTGAAAAAGAAGGAAATTTAAAGAAGAAATACGCTGGCCCAGTAGTACATTTTGTCATCCATAGCTCATATAAATTCAATTTTACGTTGAGCGGGAGAATTTAAGGTTCATGCCGTGCGCAAAATTTTTTTCATTCGCTATTCGAAATCACATCTGCATGCTTCGAGGTCACAGTAATAGAGGTTTTGCCTTTGATGTTATACAGCATTGGCTCGGATCTGTACCCTTTTCACCGCAAGGCCACGTGGAGGCGATTAAGTGTCCCTCAAGTGCCAAATGGTTAATCCCTTCCCTCGACGCCTGCACTCGACCTCAAAGAGAAGTCGGGTTGCTTAGCGAGAGACCTCTGAATCTCGGATTCTACAAAGAGCATTTTCCTACTCAGTCACCTTCTCTACTAGAACACATCCATTTTAAATCTGTAAACTTTATTTTTCTACGTTTAAGCTTATATCGCTTGCTCTTGTGATGCACACATTTCTGAATTAGTGATTTTTAATAGCATCTAGAATGTTGTTATTATTCACCTGGGATGAGATTGTATATTTCATAAGCATGCATATTTGTATCGAATTTTACAGTGCAGTTTACATGTGAAAAATAAGTCTCGATCTATCTTGTAAATTTGAATTGCGTTAACTACTCTAAACCATTATTACTAAGTGTGAGAGATTCCTATACCGGCAAATGCGGAAGTTTCAGTGGAATTTCGATATCCACTCGTGACCTACTGATGTTATACCATACATTTCTATACTGACTGGCATAATACCAAAAATTTCCGATTCGATGGAACAGGTTAAATGTGACACCAAATTTTGTGCTTCACTAACATTGGTATTAGGATTTTATCACCATGGCTCTTTAAATATGGCAAACAATGGACTAAATTTCATTTCTTCTGTGTAAACATCAAGTAGGTACGTGAAACATTCCAGCAGCACCTACCATTCATGGCATCAGTGAGCATGAATGGCACCATTGACATTTCGAAGGGCACCACAGTCACCTTGGTCAAAAACTGGCATGCCTTTTCAAAAACGTCAAAAAAGAAAAAAAATCCCGAGCTTAAATAAAAAAATCACCTTTCTCTATTAAAACTGATATTTTTTCAAGCATCTAAAGAAGTTATCACAATTCAATTTGCTCTTGTTGCTTCTCCCCTTCTTCCCTGCAGGGAAAAAGTATGTGTAATTCAGTACATAATTTAGATGTGGTTAGATGGATTTGAGTCATTTAGCGGGATTGCGATGCTCACCAAGCTGTATTCGCAAATGTCGGATTCCAGATTTGGGAATTGAAAGGCTCAGCTATGCGACTTCTGGTTTCTCGTGAGCCTGAGAAGGAGAGATCTACTGTGGGAGCTTACGTCTCCATCTCCTGCATCTGGGGAAGGCGTTCATGTAGGGTGTGGATTACTGGCGCGCATTCCACTCAATCGCGCCAAATGTGACTAAAGTCGCGGAAAATGTCACGTTTAGCTTCAGTGTTGCACTCTCTAAGCACTGCTACTCTGACGCTGCATCTACATGTGCGAATGTTAGTGTAGGTATTTAAATATAGATGCAGTAAAACGTGAGGCGCAAAGAAAAGTAGAAGAAACCTCTGGTGGTATCGCTTTAGTGTGGTAGCTATAGTCCTGCGGAGTTGTGTTTGAAACCATCGAGATTTTCTCGAATGGGTAACCAAAGAGGGTACTTTTGCGAACCATTCGTGTTTATTCCACGTGATTCCTTGGTTACCTATTCAAAATAACGCCGACGGTTTTAAACACACACCCCCTGGCCGCTAATCTCGAAGTCCCTGGTTTGATTCCAGACAGTGATAGAATCATCAATGGTATACCAATCTCTACTTCTATTCAGTGTGGAGAGCAGTTCAAGTTCAGGACTCCATCCATCGAAGGGATGATAAACTGTGGACCCCTTGGCACCTTTTGCTATTAGCAGGCTAATGTCTACTCAGGCTTTCTTTCCACACTTACATGATAAAATTTCTGCCTCTTCTTTCATACCTATTAGTATAATTAAGTTTGTAGCGGTGTCCGTCAGTCCAGTCGGTTTTATTTGTGTTTTCTCGCGGTGGTTGAGAGCTCTGGAGGTGGAGAAAAGTGCGTTCAATGGAGAACGTGTCCGCGCACAACATATAAGTAGTTTTAGATTTCCTTTGTACATACCTCATTCCCGCCCAAAATATAAACAAGTTTATTTATTCGCGGGTTGCAAACCTTCCAGGATGTTTTAACGCTCGACCTCGGTGCATCAATTGAATTAAACTCCGAAGATACTTATCTGATCGATGCGGCAGTAGTGTCGTTTTAAAGAAGAAATATGGGCACATGGAACAGGTGTATTTAAATATTTGTCAACGAATCGGAAAATGTGAAAATTTAAGTGTTAAAAAGTGTTTTCACTATCTTTTAACATGGGAAAAGAGTTGCTATGAAAATTCGTACACGTTGCTACGTATGTTTGTTTACGTGTTTTGCTAAATGTGCATTAACTAATTAACGACGTGAAAGAAGTTACAGAAAGCGGAATCAGTTTTATCTATTAAGGCATTCGTAAGCATGTTGAATACTTATTTTGTTTATTTGATTATTTGCTATTATATTATACTGAGTGGTTTGAACAATTACTCCTTTCCCTCCTAGGCGCATGTTGCGAACCTCCCAGGCGCAGTCTGCGAACCTACCAGGATGTTTTTAATAATCGGCTTTATATCGATCTCTTGAGGTAGGTTAACCAATAGACTGCTTGCAAAGCAGGCCGCAGGTCCGCTAGTGAATTCTTAAATTCACTAATGACTTTAATTGTTGGTCACCTCACCCAAGTACGGAGGTAGCCAAATCTTTTTGAGTAGTTTGTTGAGAAAAATTTCAGATGATAAACTTTTCATTAAAAATTTTATGGCTATATGTTTCTCTAAAAATGTACATGGTTCACAAAAAAATATATACCCAGATATCTTGATAGTTATTTACATCCAATTATATTCTCACAAAATATGTACATTTTTAGGGTGTTTACAGGAAAAGAAACTGACAAGACCTTCCTTGTGGAACCACGCCCTGATGAACTATAGCAAAGTTAAATTCTTATGAAAATTCCAACTTCTGCATTCCACATTATGGATTTAGACGTTTTCGTAGTTAGATAGGTAGGTCTTGTTTTCAGGGTGCTTCTACAGCTAGTCTTTTTGCAATACTCGTTATTACCGTGAGACGTTTTCGTTTCATTTTACGACTTTTAATAATATCTCTAATAATATCCAACAGCTTGTGCTTAATTTTGAATGCTAAAGAGGTCAAATGAGAGCAATTGCTGTAAAATCAATGATATGCGTGATTCTTGTTCTAACTATTGACTTTTTCTTTAATTAATCAATTTAGGCCAAAATAGCAGCATAAGAAACAATAAACTAGGTGTTTTTTCAATTTCTGTTAAAATTTAATTATACATTTTCTGAATTGTCTATAAGAGTTAATTAAAAGTTGAGCATTTAATTCGCTAAAAGTTTCAATGCTTCGTACACTTGTTGCCAACGTGTTAATTCGTTAAAATTTCCACCAAATATTCCCTATTCCAATAAGTACCTATCTCTCCATTAAAGTATTTTCAATGATAAAGTTGCCATATTTCAAACCTTCTGATGTAGTAAACGTGCAATTTTACTCATGATAAAATTTTATTTCGACTTGAGTTTCAAACTTGATGCGTCATCGATGATGTGTCAACATTAAAACCCGGGTCGAAGTAAAATTTTATAACTTCAGCATGTACAAATTCTACTTGATTTCGCGATAATCCTCTAATTTATTTCCAACTTTGACTTTTTTATTCTCGTATTAATTTATTATTCTTTTTTATTCTGGTATTAACAGCTAATTTTACTCTCTTATTAATGTAATCATGCTTAAATAGTCGTTTTTTAACAATCGCATTTTTTTCACTACTCCCAAAACTAACTACAAAACCACTATGAATTTAAGGTAACATTGATTGCTGCGAAATTTCGAACGTTTCTTAACTCCTAATGCCTGACCAATATCGGACGTAATTAACATAGTTTTAATAACACGTCTTTCTTAACAAGAACGAAAATTGAGTCGGGGAAGTAAAGATACAGTGGCTTGAATTGGGTAGGGGAGGTTGTTCTGCGTCGAGAGTAATCAAGTGAGCAAGTAATCTCCGTTAAACATTATTTTTGAATTTTCATTCGAATTTACCATTTTACGCGGTCGAATTTCTGGTAGTATGAATTTAGGAGAACGAATAGAGGCACATGGTAGTTGCATAATTCATGCTTGCACGCCATGCAAGAATGGGTACATTTGTAATTTCAGAAAGCATGCGTTTCTTACTACAGAATTGAATTTTTTGTCAATGGTACTTGTGCACCCTCGACGTGTAATCTTTGTAAAGCACTGGCAGCTGGCTGCACATTTTCTGTTTTAGTGGGAATTCCGTGAGGTACAAGAAGTGGTATATGAAAATGAATGCAGTTTCATCCATATATCTCTCTTGCGTACACGTTCTGAACGTATGAAAAAAGGGCAACCTATATAGTGACAGCCAAAAATCGATTTTAATTCAATCCCGCTTCTCATATGAGTTTGAGTAACATGCTTACTCATCTTAGCAAAAACTCATGTATAGGTTTTTAATGAAGTCGAAAAACTAGTAATAGAGGAAAACTCCAATATGCCTAATTGGAATTTGGGATAAAACCCTAAATAGAACCGACGTGCATCCATGCACTAAAAGTTCCATGTGGTCATTATCATTGAATTCTTTATCCTAAGGGAAAAACTTACAAGCACAATTCGTGCTGAGAGTAGTTTTTTATGGGTTTAACTTTGAAAAAGCAAATGAATTTCCATCCCGAACATACATTATCAATTTTCCCTACTTCTGGGACTATTCAAGAATCACAGGTCTGCAATGATATGCCTTGAAATGAAATTCTGTGAGGGATAAGCATTGTTTGCTTGCTCTTTACCTATGAATACTCGTTTTTCTAAAGGTAAGTATTTTTATTTTGTCCTTTATTTCAATCAGTCTCTGCTCTCTCTCTCTCCAATTAGAGCAGTATATAAATACTAATCCTTTTTTATGCATGAGATGTAGTGTATGTTTGGTGAGGATTCACTCCCTGCCACACACGTTTATGGTGGCTTGCAGGATATTATGTAGATGAATGGTGCAACAGCTCAAATCGAGCCCCTCCTCCTCTCGGTCTATCCTCCACCCCCATCCGTCCCTATCCCTTGCCAGACGGCACCAGCTTCCAGTCTCAAATTAGTGATCCTTTAGGGATATCCACTTTCAACAGTTTCCCTTGCCAACCGCCACAATTTCATCCCCGAAAACTCATAAGTCCATCACCAAAAAAGTCATAAAATCTTCGCCTAACCATCACTATCCACCTTTCTCTACGCGGTACATCTTCTGCATTAAAACCCCTACAATCTAAGTATTTTGAGTTTTTTTTCCCTATTTCATTTGTATAACGCGTGCTTTCAGCCGGAAATAAGGAAACGTGTATGAATCCTTGAGTAATGAGTACCCAGCAAGCCTCCTCAAGGGATTTACAATCCCTGAAAATGCACAACGTATGTACATGCGCTAATTGTTACTATACTACTTACTCAGAGACGAGCAAAGGGTCTAGCCACGTTGGATCACAGATTCCCGTTAGATCACCGAAGTTAAGCAACGTTGGGCCGGGACAGAGGTTGGACGGGTGACCCTCCTCCATACCTCTACCGCGGTTCTCTTGTTTCCTGCCTGCGAGTGGCGGGCAGGTTAAATGTGGGTTGGCACAATAAATCTAAAGGGGTCTAACAAGAGCCAGGGGCGCACCAGAAGGCCCACGCCCACCCCAACAATTTTTTTGTACTTAGAGATGGCTAATAATATCTTGCAAGACAGGCACCACAAAGATCAAATTTTATGCAAAATGCTAGGATATATTTAATAGATACTACATAAATGAAATTATATATTTAATCTTCCATCCAGACATGCAAAACGCCAAAATAATCCTCATTATATATTAAATTTAATCCGTGGTAACTTTGACTCAGTATGTATAAATAAGTACATATTTATGGGTAGTGAGTGGAATGGTACCAGCAAAGTTTCAATTATGTTGTATTATAAAATAAAAAATGATTATAAATTTAATTTCCAGTGATCCTATGGCCCATTCAATGTCGTGTCATTTCCTTACCCTTCCCCTATACGTAAAAAAAAGAGTATGTACCTCCCCGTCGCATAAAGACCCATATCAGCGCACGAGAGAGCAAGGTCGCTATAGGGGAGCCGTTTGCTTGGGCGCACTTTCGCTCGCCTTCACCGCCGCTTCTTACTCAAAAACGTTTTTACGACAGTCTGAGAGGAGAAGGAAATGAAGACGTACGCTGCGCTCCACAAAGGGTCAGGGAATGCCCTCGGCCCATTCCTTGAGGTCGGATGACCCGGTCACGGCCATACTCCCATGAGATTATATCTCCATGCAAGTCGTAATACGAGTACTCCAGTGCTATTTTTTTTAAGGAAATAGGATTTGGAGAGATCATTCGACGGTTTTCTCATGGGGGCTGGATGTGTTCTCGCTTGAACTACGTTAACCTTTTTATGTTCCCTCGCATAAGGGGAATAACAAGTATGTAAAATGATTTTCATCTTATCTCTGGAGAAAAACTGAGCTGTGAAGTAGTTTTTCACTAGTCAAAAGAAATTAATAAAATATAATTATTATACTGAGTGCATATTATTATTATTATTTATTTATCGTTAGATGGTTATCACCACAATAGACATCGTCATGCATATGAACAATCTCACAATAAAAAAGAAAATATAATAAAAAAGTCACAAAGTGACAACACTACACAAAAGAACATTAACTATAGTAATGTTTAACAGAACACTTCGTCACTAAGATCATATTCAAGGTATTCTTGCAGTGAGCAAAATGGCATAGACAATAGCCACTTTCACAGTTTAAATTTAAAAATTGTACTACCCATTGTTCTTGCTATATTGGGCAATTTATTAAAGAGTTTAATGCCCATAAATCTATGCGCCTGCTGGGTTTTAGATAGTCTACAAAATTCAGTTTCTAGTTTACCATTGCTTCTAGTGTTATAGTTATTGACTTCAGTCCTAGTTAATAGATTGTCAAGATTATCTTTCATATCAATCAATTATATATGTATTGAGAGTATACAGTCATGATGTCACTGCTGACAAATATGGGTCGACAGTGTTCATTATGCCATATTGTGTAGCAAACGAACAGCTTTCTTTTGAAGAAAAAACATATTTTTGACGTCATTTGCATAGTCTCAATCCATATAAAATATGGGAATGAAAAAAATGCATAGTAAGCATTAATCAAGCAAGAAAATCATGTGGTATCTGCGTTTTTAGTTTTCTTAATAAATACAATGCCCTTGATAATTTATTACACCCAGCCACAATTTGTTCATCCCATTTCAAATGTGGGTCAATAACAAAATCCAACAACTGTACAGTTTGATCCACATTTATAGTTGATAATTTACAAATATGATGTTGTGTTTTATCCTTGTTTAACAATAATTTATTGGCTGAGAACCATATTTCTGCTACACTAATATTTTCATCCGATACATCTCTTACTTGATTCACAGCTCTCCCCCTATGTACGAAGGTAGCATCATCAGCAATCAAGACTGTAACATTGCTGGGTAGATCATTTATCATGACCAGAAAAAGGAAAGGTCCCAACACCGATCCTTGAGGTACACCATATTTAAATTCACATGCACTTTATTGCTTACCATTAAAATACACACATTGTTTGCGGTTGGTGAGATATGATCTTATCAATTCGTAGGGAAGGTCATGGATTCCATAGTACTTCAATTTATCAAGAAGTGCCTCATGAGAAACACAGTCAAAGGCTTTGGTTAAATCACACAAAGACAGGGATGTACATTCTCCATTTTCAAAGGCTTCATGAATTTCATCAAGAATAGTTTCTACAGCTATTACAATTGATTTACCGGACCGGAAACCAAACTGAGTAGGAGCGAACAAATTGTTTACTTCGAAGTATGAGTTCATTTGTTCTTTAATGACTGTCTCAAAAATCTTAGCTAAGATTGGAATCATAGAAATGGGCCTATAGTTAAAATGCATATTTTTATCACCCTTTTTATATATAGGTAACACTTTGCTAATTTTAAGATGATCAGGAAAGTTACCTGACATTAGGTACTCATTAATAGCACCAGCTAGTGGACCAGCAATAAAACTGCTAGCTTCTTTTATAAGTTTTTTGAAAAACCATATATGTCCCTACTATCACTAGACTTAAACTTCTTAATGATACAAATTATATCATTACCATTAATTAGATACCATTTTAATTTGTTGTTTGTTATGTATAATTTACTGAGCAAGGCAGCAGCATGAATATTCGGAGGTTAGCAAGAGTAGCATAGCTATAATGTTTAAAATAATTATTGAACCTATCTGGCGAGATATTGACACTACCCTGTTTAGTTGTACTAGTTTTAGTTGTTTCATGTATTAGTTTCCAAGCTGCTTGACATTGATTACTGTCTTGCTCGACATAAGACAGGTTGGCTTTTCTTTTTTCATCAGTAATTTTGTTTTTGTATCCCATTTTTAAATCTCTATATTGATCACAGATATATGGATCCTCAGTTACTTTTGAAAGGGTGCGCAATTTAATTACATTCTCTCTTAACTGTCTTAGTTCATTCGAGAACCAAATATTGGACCAATTACATTTTATGCTTTTACCATAGTTTATGTGAATTTCACCGCCGTTCACGCGGCAGGATTGATATTTCCTACATTTACCGCCAAGCGCGGCTTTAGCGCTGGATGGGGTTCACCTTTGGTAGTGGCTTCCTTGAAGCCCAGTCTCCCCTGCGTTGCCATCCTTGATGGACCGCAGGGGCTCAACATCTAGTACCTGAACCTCGGTAAAATTGCCATGCGAATTAGGGATCCTGGGTAGCGTAGTGGTCTGCGCAGTGGCCCGGAAAGCCACAGTCCGTGGTTCGATTCCCGGTCCAGATGAATTTTTTCGCATGGCAATTTATGTGAATCAAACTGTTTGTTGAATATATCAATATCCCCATTAGGTCATCGATATACCGTAGCAATAATTATCTCAAGTTTCTTGACTATATCCTCTTCTTGACTATCTCAAAATGGAATTCATAACATTAATCATATCAAGTTCCTTATACTTATACTTGTCAGTTATATAGATACATACACCACCATTCTTAGCAAGTTTCCTACAGTACACAGAAGCCATGTCATAACCTCGTAATTTGTACCAATCACATCCTCATTTTTTAGCCAATGCTCACACAAACATAAAACATCATAATTGATATTGATAATCCACAACTAGTTTTTCCATTTCAACAAATTTCGTTCTTAAGCACTGAAAATTAGCATGTAAAACACTTAGAGATTAAACATTGTCAGTTCCACCAAATCGTGCTAGCCTACCGGGCGAGCCCTCCGAAAAGAATAGCTACCAATTAAAAAATTTGTTGGCCAGAAAGTAGGGTCAACAAGGGTCTCCCGTAGATCCTCACCTACGGAAACACGGAATGACGCATAATTTCTACGGGTTACCTTAAGTTGTTCAACTTCAATATCAGTTGATGCATCTACCTCCGGAAGTTCTTTTTTAACGTAGTCCTTCAGACTTTCAGTAGAAGTATCCGGCAGAAAGTTCCATACATGCAGGTGGTAGCGGCATGGTAGCCCACCCAGGGAACTCTTTTTGTCTGAGGACCCGACGATAGGAGGATTACGGCTTCTACGATTATGCAATGCCGGCACAAATCTATCACTACTAGCTTCAGTAGATTCCGTCACTGTATCATTGCACTTCATCTCATGACGTTTAAGCAGTTTCTCGTCAGAGATATCAGATGGAGAGTCAATGCTGGTCAAGGCACCAGAAGTCTCTTGATTATCCTTGTACACTTGTACTGATTGAGCTTTTAGTTTATTTTGATGGCATTTTGCAGGCCTCTCAAAAACAGTTGCTGACACAAACTTCGTAGGTTTAGACTTCTCGCCCGCATCCTTGGCTGCACTAGTTTTCACCATGTCGACAAATGAGCCGTTCTTCTTCTCTTTCATTGCACTAGAATCCAGTGTCACTTTTAATTGTTCCATTTCCTGTTTTAGCATCTCAATTCCAGCCGCCATGTTAGCTAATGGGAATGTCACCAGACGGCAGAAAAAAACACTTCTAAAAATGTCTTTATTATCAAGTACAGTTTTTAGTGCCAGCTCATTAAGGCCAGCACATTTAGCGTGAAATTTACTAGGACACAATTCACCAGGATGCATTTATCACCATGTTTTTATAGGCAAATTACAGGAGCTATACGAGCTTACGTAAACTTTGGACGTCATGTCAATATATCCTGACCCTAATGATCCTAATACTTGGTAAGGTTATGGGAGATATTAAATAATAATAATAATAAATCCTTCCGTACTAAATATTTCTCGCGGCTGAGCTTAAAGCCACCGAGTGCGTCCACCGGGTTGCGGATGGTGGGTCGACCTCTAGATATAGAGGTTAGCTGCGAGATAAGCGAGTTTACTCGTCGAATAAGCAGTCGTGGACAAAAAGCGACGGCATTCCGAGGGGGTTTTGGTCTATCCCTGGGTAAGATAGGCCTCTAAGTAATACAGAACCTGTGAAGATGCCGTGACTTGGCGACGGGAGGCCGCCAAAAATTACGCTTCTCATCACCCGGAGGAGAGGGCAGCAGCTCTTCTTCACATGAGTGAAGGTGGAGACCACAGTGGTCGGTACAGCGACACTCATTTCACTACAGGCGTGGTAACATTTACTTTAACGGCTGTAGTACTGCGATGTGGAAGGCAAGGGGAAACCACCACATTAATATCCCGAGGAGTCGCAGCTACTCCACTCTTTCCTTTATTATCAAGACGTGATGGCACCCTCTCGAGTAAAATATTCCGGAGGTAAAATAGTCCCCCATTCGGATCTCCGGGCGGGGACTACCCGAGAGAGTACATCAGTCAAATGTGATACACTTTTTAGGGTAGGAACATGGAACGTGAGATCGCTGCGGACCTGTGGAAGACTGGAGAACCTGAAGGTAGAAATGCGAAGAATGGACCTCGACGTATTAGGAATCAGCGAAATGAAGTGGCCTGAAGAAGGAGACTTTTGGAGTGGAAGCTACAGGATTATACATACAGGATCATTAAATGGTAATGCTGGAGTAGGGATCATGCTCAGAAAGAGTGCCGGAATGCGTGTGAAGAGCTTCCTGCAGTACAATGAAAGGATAATAATGGTGAAGATCGAGACCAAACCTGTAGATACTGTGGTGGTGCAGGTTTACATGCCTACGACTGACTATGGAGATGAAGAAGTGGAAGACGTCTACGAAGATATCACGGAAGTTATAAAACAGGTAAGAGGAGAAGAAAACCTAATTATTTTAGGAGACTGGAACGCTATCGTCGGCGAAGGTCAAGATGGAAGAATAACTGGAAAATACGGATTGGGAAACCGAAACGAAAGAGGAGAAAGGCTGCTGGAGTTCTGCACTCAACATAAGTTAGTGGTTGCCAACACATTGTTTAAAAATCACAACCGCAGAAGATACACATGGAAAATGCCAGGAGACAGAAGAAGATGCCAAATAGACTACATTTTAGTGAAGCAGAGATTTAGAAACCAAGTGAAGGACTGCAAAAGCTACCCTGGGGCAGACATCGACAGTGACCATAATTTAGTGATGATGAAATGTCATCTAAAATTCAAGAAATTGAAGAAAACAAAGAAGAATATATGGCAAGTAGAAAAACTAAAGGAGGCTCAACATCAGCTGGCATTTCAAAAAGCAGTGGGAAACAACATAGGAGAGAACCTGAATGAGAAATCAGTGGAAGAGCGTTGGGAAAACATTAAATGTGGACTACAGGAAGCCGCAAAAGAAGTTCTTGGAAGAAGAAAAGTTGCCAAGAAGAAGCCATGGATCACGGAGGAAGTCTTAGAATTGATTGAAGAAAGAAGAAAGTACAAGAATGCGAAAACTGAAGAAGGGCAGCTCTGCTACAAAAGAATAAGGAACGAAATAAGTCGCAAAGCAAGAAAAGCTAGAGAGCTGTGGTTGAAAAATCTTTGCGAAGATGTACAAAGCAACCTTGCACTTGGAAAGGTGGAAGCGGTCTACAGCATAGTGAGGAACCACTTCAAGGAACGGAGCGCAAGATGCAATGCCATAAGGGACAAGAATGGAGGAATTTTGATTGAAAACGAGGACAAAGTGAAGAGATGGAAAGAATATCTGGAAGAGCTATACAATGGAAAAAATCTCAGCACAAAAGGTATTGAAGAGGAAAGCGAAGTGGAAATAGATGATATGGGGGCATCAATATTAAGATCGGAATTCGACGCTGCAGTAAGGGATCTTCGGATGAATAAGGCCTCAGGTATTGATGATGTCCCTGCAGAACTAATTAAAAATGCAGGAGAGAAGACATTAATTCATCTCTACAAAACCATGTGCGACATGTATTCAACAGGGGAAATTCCAAGGGACTTCGAGAAAAACATCATCATTCCTATTCCCAAGAAGAAGAGAGCGGAGAAATGCGAAAATTTTAGGACTATAAGCCTGACGACACATGCATCGAAGATACTGACCAGGATCATCTACAGAAGAATAGAACGAAAAGCAGAGGAGTTCCTGGATGAAGATCAATTCGGATTCAGGAAAAGTAAGGGTACAAGGGAAGCAATATTGGCCCTTAGGCTACTTATAGAGAAGAGAATGGAGAAGAACAAACCGACGTTCATTGCATTTGTGGATTTAGAGAAGGCCTTTGACAACGTGGATTGGGATTCAATGCTTGGAATTCTGAAGGGAATTGGAGTGTCCTACAATGACCGAAGAATTATATACAGTCTGTACAAAAACCAAGTTGCTGTGATTAAATCTGGACCCAGCTGTGAAGAGGCAAGAATAAGGAAAGGAGTGAGACAAGGCTGCGCACTGTCTCCCGTAATTTTTAATGTTTACATCGAGAGAGCCATAAATGAAGTCAAGGAGAAGTGTTCTGGAGTGAAAATCCACGGAGAAACAATCAGTATGCTACGATTCGCTGATGACATAGCTCTCATAGCAGAGACAGAGAAGGAGCTGAATAAGATGCTAACAACCATGGAAAGGACTATGGCCAGATATCAGCTGAAGATCAATAAGAAGAAGACTAAGATATTGGTGTGCAGCAAAAGAGAAGAGGCGAAAACCAACGTTAAACTAGGAAAACAGAAACTGGAAGAGGTGAAAGAGTTCTGTTACCTGGGAAGCAGAGTAACCAACGATGGACGAAGCAAGAAAGAAATAGTGAGTAGAATAGCCCAGGCAAAGAGGGCATTCTTTCAGAAGAAGAATGTACTTACAGCAGGAAATACAAGCATAGAAGTAAGGAAACAGTTCATCAGAACATACATCTGGAGCATTTTTCTTTACGGCAGTGAATCATGGACGATGACAGCAGCGGAGAAGAAAAGGGTAGAAGCATTTGAAATGTGGTGTTACAGAAGAATGCTGAAGATTAAATGGATCGACCGAGTAAGTAACGAGGAAGTGCTAAGAAGAGTAGGAGAAAAGAGAAGTCTGCTGACAACTCTAAAAAGAAGAAGGGAAAACTTAATCGGTCATATCTTGAGACACGACGGCCTGATGAAGACTATCGTCGAGGGAAAAGTGAACGGGAAGATTGGAAAAGGCAGGCCTCGTATGAGATACATGGAACAGGTCGTGAAGAATGTAAAAGAGAAGAATTACGTCACAATGAAAAGGTTGGCCGATAGAAGAAACGAGTGGAAAGCTGCGTCAAACCAATCCTAGGATTGTTGACCAATGATGATGACTAAATATTTCTGTAGATTTTATGGGTACAGTTATGAAAATAATTAAGTACCTTGTGCGTATCTCACAAAATGCAATACGATAGAAATAGTGCTGAATGAAGGAGAAAAAATCTGGGCTCTTAGGTTTTAACAATGTAATGATCAAATATGTCTACGATAATGTCCGGTGATATATCGTCCCTAATCTTATTAGGGTTTGCAACAAATTATTCACCTATCAACCTTAATTCCGTAGCCAAGAAAGCACATGACATTACTTCTGGTAGTACCTATAGCTTCGTAATTGTGATGCTGGTAGGAAAGTGATAAAACAGGTAATTGTCCACAATATTGCCATGCCAGCGATAAGGCAGTGCAAGAACACGTGAGATTTGTTAGAAAATTTCTTATGTCTATGACTAGTGTAGTTTCAATTACTTTTCACCTGTTAATTGATTATAGTAGCTTGCACGTCAAATGACATCGTAATATTCATGAAAAACTTCCATTTACGAAGTGAAAAGGTAATACTTTCATGGTTAAACATGAATGTGAGTAGTGCTGTTCATAACATCCAGTGTGTTTTTGTGACGTTTGCGCCCAATTTTGTTCCTGCAACTAATTTTTTCGCATGGTAAGCTTCATTAAAACCGAAATATAGAGATAGGAATTTAAAAAATTGAGATTAATTGAAAAAAAGGCGTGTAAACAAAGATTCTTGATATGTATTTCACAGAATAAATTATCAAGAACCGTTAATAATGGCCGTCGCGAAGACTCCTGCGAAAAACTATGGGCGATGGTAACGATTTGTTATAATAAGTCTTCTACCAACATAGGTAGGTTTGTGGGTAGACCCTACCTGCTATTATTGAACTATATAAACTGCTTTTTGCTCTTTTCCTATCCAAACTGCGTCTTATGCATTAAATCTCTATAGAAATATTCATGTATTATGCTTGCCTACGTGCTATTTAAAATTCATATTGCTTTCCCGCCCATTCCACGCTTATATTCTTCCTTCTACCTCACTTTAAATATTCTTTTACCCCCTACCCACTTTTACGGCCTTCTAAATTCTTCCCTTACCTCATTTCTGTTCCTAATATATTTTTTGCGAGCAAGCTAATCACGCCGAGGTTGCGTAACACAGCCATACCGCTGTTCATCCATTCACCCCATTGGTCATTGTGTAATATCTTGCGTCATATACGAGTGCATCACAGGTTATTAATTACGGATTACATAAAAAATATACGTGTTAGTTGCAACAGTGTTCTTTTGGGTGATCCCGCTTCAGGTTTAAAAAAAAGTCAACGTTTTCTCTTCTTTGACGGAGACCTCGTCAGGGCTAGTCTGACGAGGTCTCCGTCCGCGAAATGGACCGTGAAAGTTTTAGCATACGTGTTAGTTTATGTACTATTCTAAAGATAATTGCTGTGGACGATAAGGACATATAAGATATGTTTAAGGACACAGGATAAGTCAAAGTTTAAGTTCATTTGGGGACGGAACTTGTAGCCCCGAAATGTATCGAAACCCAGTAACTTGTCTTCATACACCACCAGCTGACAACGATGCGGGCAAACATTCTATTAGACGATAAAACCAGAGTTTAGTCATAATGGAAAAAGATGGAACAGAGAGAGCTATAGCGGAATAATTAATGTATTTTGATACCGGGAACGATAGATGTAAATGAACTTAAAAGAGTGATTACATTTACATGTAGTCGTCGAAACTATCGGTTAGCGTACTAGGGCTAGCAAATGTAAAGAAATTACTAAATTATTCAGCCTGCTCGAACTTCTATGAATTCTCTGCAAATGGAGATATTAATAGCTTTGAAATTCTGTGGGCATTGGAAATAAAGCCGATTTGTTCCTTTGCCAAAACAGTAACAAGTACCTACATACAATTCAAAATTAATTCCACTTTGATATCGATCAAATCCCGAAGCGTGTACTCTAAGAGATGACTCGTAGAGGATTGATATTGTGTTTCTTTGAAAGGGTAAACTTTGAACAGTCACCCTCTGGATTCCTTCATATCAATATCATTAGATATTCAGTCGAGGTTTCGTGTCTTTTTATCGATACTCTTCATCATTATTAAATCGAAGAAAATAAAATTATTGTAATATTTCTTTGATTGAACTTCAGTCAAGCCTACAAGGTTAGATGTTTTGATGAACAGAATTTAATTAATTATATTGTCTTCATACACCACCAGCTGACAACGATGGCTTTTTTAAAAACCTGCGAAATGTGGTGTCGTGTGCATTACAAAATTCCATACTTATCGAAACCCAGTAAGTTTTGGTAGTTTCGATAGATGGGTATATTATGTGGTCAGTGATTTCAATGATGTTCAGCGCACAGACTCAATGATTGCTGATCAATCTTTGTCCTTTTCAGTGGATTTATTGAAGAAATGGAAGACATTGAATTAATAGAATAAATTGAAATAAAAGTAGCAGTATAATTACGTTTAAATGTGATCCAGCCGCTTGGTTATATCGCACCGACCACCCTAATTTAAGCCCAAGCATAATCCTAATACAAACACGACGTCCACCCTTGGGACAGGATTCGAATCCAATACCTTTGGGCTGTCGGCCAGGTGCGTTAAATATCCGCGGCTGACTTGAAAAAATTAAGTTTTCCCTTTAGTGAGGTCTTTACCTTGCTTTTTATATATGGAGAAAATGGAATCATAGTCAAAGTTTAAGTTCATTTGGGGACGGAACTTGTTGCCCCTATTCTACTCTCTGCGTTAAATATGTAAATACGCCACTCCCTCTTCCCCGACACTCCTCTCCATTCCATCCCCGTTGTTGTACCACCCCCCTCCCCATCTTATACGATCGTAAACGCTACTCCTCCTACGACCCCGTCTTGGGCGCCTCGGACGTGCGAAGCTCTGCCATCGCCGGCAGAAGAAGAGTTCTCTCGAACGAGTGGACTCGTTAAACGAAACGACCGAAGGCCGAGACGGGTCGGCCATCCCACCGCGGTAGTAAAGATTAGTCCAGAAGACCCTTCGACACTCGGTACGTTGACTTTTGGACCGTAAAGCCCAACACGGGTGGGGGAGAACTACGCTCGGCCTTCATGAATGGTGCAGGTCACTCAACTGTGACCTACTGTCGGCGCAGAAATTATGTGCACTCGAGTTTGAATACAAATAACAAATTAACAGCCAGGCCTACAGAAAAACTAATCACGCCTTAATTTTTCTTATTTCATTCTGCGTTATTGAGTGGCAAACTTAAATTTTTAAAGCGCGTTGTCATGTTTTTACAATGGTTTTAACGTAAAAAGTGCCGGTTTTTGACGGTGTTCGAGCGAAACGCCGAATTTGATGAGTCGTAAATCAATAAAAAGGCGTTCAATTGAAACCAAGTTATAAAGAATGTTAGGTATACATGTTTTCCATGCACACGTAAGTTTCCAGTGTATAACTTTAATAGAATAGAGTTGTTATCAATTTTATAAAAAGTTAGCATTTCAAAACTTGAGTGTCGTAGAATTTCGTTCTTGGTGGCGTTATAATCCGCATGTCCTAAACGTATCCCATATGTAATTGTCTAATATCTCAGCACATGTGTTTAATTTATATCAATTAGTATTTATATTGGCGAAAGACTCCAATGGAAAGACTCCAGTTCCCTCGACAAGTGACCGGCATTGTTTAAGCCGTACATTATTGCCACGCACATCCTCTCCTGGCCGCCAGCGCCAGGCCGCTGGCCACCAGGCTTTGCATGTTTTACGCGAACAGATGCAATTGTGCGTCTTTCACATTTCACATCGGCTTTGCTCATGAGGGCCTTAGACCTCCAAAGGCAGCTTTAAAAACGCATGCTTTTATTAATTTTTTATTTTTTTTCAAAATATATATGATACAGCAATTAAAAATCATCATCAGATGGAATTTGGTCTCACAAAGTGTCATCCTCCTCGACTTCTTCACTATCAGAAGAGCTGTTTAAATCAATGACGAGAAACTTGACTTGAGGTATTTCTTGAGTTATTTTCCCAGTAGTATTCTTCAAGCTCTTTTACGTGTTTGATGCACTCCTTCCATAAACCCCTTTGACACTTAAAGCATCGTCGCAGAGATCTTTTAGCATGGTTTCGCTTTTCCCTTCTCTTCAGCATTTGCTCTGTTGACTTTTGCCTCTTTATTCTTAACATGTGCTCATATTAGTTCGATTGTATTTCGCAGCTAATACTAATAAATATTCGATAGAGCTGAGGGGCCCTGAAATACAACGGTAAGTTCAGGAGGCGAATTTTCCTATGCCTCGCAACGTAAACTACCTACCTGTTATGTCAGCATGAAGGCAGCGCACCCCGCAATTTCAGAGCTTTTTCAAATGGCCTTAAAATTAACATTTAATTCTCTAGTAAACTGGGATTTCTCAATACAGACTTTTTGCGTAAATTAAATACATTTATGGCAGGGCACAAATCGCAATCAATGAAGTCTGTTTTCTTTGATGAAGGAAACTACCCTATGGGGGACTATTTTACCTCCGGAATATTTTACTCGAGAGGGTTCCATCACGTTTTGATAAAAAAGAAAAGAATGGAGTATCTGCGACTCCTCGGTATAATAATGTGGTGGTTTACCCTTGCCTTCCACATCGCAGTACCACAGCCGTTAAAGTAAATGTAACCACGCCTGTAGTGAAATGAGTGTCGCTGTACCGACCACTGTGGTCTCCACCTTCACTCATATGAAGTAGAGCTGCTGCCCTCTCCTCCGGGTGATGAGAAGCGTTATTATTGGCGGCCTCCCGTCGCCAAGTCACGGCATCTTCACAGGTTCTGTATTATTTATAGGCCTACCTTACCCAGGGATAGACCAATACCCCCTCGGAATGTCGTCCCTTTTTGTCCACGAATGCTTATTCGAAGAGTAAACTCGCTTATCTCGCAGCTAACCTCTATATTTAGCGGTGGACCCACCATACGCAACCACGTGGACGAACTCGGTGGCTTTAAGCTCAGCCGCGAGAGTAGAACAGTGGATCTTTATACCTTCAAATAATAAATTGAATATATACAATTTTGATATCGGTAACCCTTTTCTTCAAGTGCCGGAACTAAGGCTTTTTTCCTCGCGAGTGTTCAGGAAAGAGACACGAAAGCGAATTTTCATGATAATATTTGGGAAATAACTAACCTATTTATTTATGACATAGAATAATCACTAAAATTGTTTATGGATTGACACACGCTTGGCAAATGGCCATTATGATAGGAATAAGTCAATGCACATAATTACATACGTGTGGATTATTTCCGTTCAAATCCGTTAATATGGAACGTATGCTTCTCCGGTTGGACAGGAATTTTGCACAGCTACACACAACTCCTTCCTTCGTAATGAACATCATCCCGTAATTTTAACGTATTTAATACGGTACAGTTCATTTTTAAAATATCATTTGAAGTTTATAAAAATCATAATTAAATTCCGCTGAGATGAGGGAGAGAAGCTATCCCTCAGAATAGTCCGGTTTTAAATTAATTGAGTCCACTGGTATACTCTTAAATTGTTTATTTTTTTAACGCTTGGAATCAACGACTCGAACATGTTATATTTGAATTATGTATTTAGGTCGTAGATTGTGATGAAAGCTAAAAACGTCATTCTTTAAGTCCATAGCGAGCTCTACAGGCAGTGAGCCATTCCCTGATTCGTCGGTTTTTTTTCGTGAGTGGGTAGCATCGCATGCGAAATGCTCGGCGTGGGTGAGGACACTTTTTATCGCTGCAGCTTGTTTGGAGGACAACAAACCGAAGGGAATCCACAGTGTTTCCTGACCCCGCTTAGCGCTCAAATGCAAACCGCTCCACTGCTCGGCTATCCGATGGACGACGATACTTTGAATCGCCTCGCTTGCCCCGTCACGCCTCGACTGCTTTCATTATGTTCATTCTCCCCTTTCGATCCCCTAATGCCTCACCCATCCTTTTGCCGACGATTCCGAAAGCAGACGGAGTATTACCAGGGTGGAAACTTCTCGTAAAAACGTTTTCTGGACCGAGAATCGAACCACGGTCCTTTGGCTTGGCGGGTCAATATGTGTCTCACCACGGCATCCTGAATCCCACAACCCAAAAGTAATTTTTCAAAGGAAAAAATCTATTTAAAAAGTCCTCGTTCACCTCGTTTAAAGGCTCATGGTTCCATTTCTGGTCCAGATAATCTTTTCCCTGTGGCAGTTTCCAATGAACTTACATTGAAGCAGCGGAGTAAAATATTACAACTTCTGAAGAGTCTATTCCGAGAGTTGATTCTTCTATGAGCCAGGAATTCCAGAAGAATTAATTACAGGTGAACCATAATAGATATCACGGAAGGTATATTCATTTTTGGCAGAAATTATGAATATGTAATTTGAATATAGTGGATCAAGGTCTGCATTGAGAAATAATTTTGAAGGATTAAACACATAACACTTCCCTTTACCTCTTTCTCTGCAAATGCCCTCAACAAATCACTTAAATTACACGGGTATTGGTAGTCAGTTGAATGCTGAGAGATCTGGTGCTGAGAGCATCATTCAGAACACGCTCACCACCACTTCAACCGTATTGTGTCTTTGGAGGCTAGCGAGCCGGCTTGAAGCCCTATAGGTGATTGTATTGCTTTGTGAATGAGGAGGAAAACGTCGGAGATTCCACGCAATATTGTTTGATGCCGGGCGTTTCCTGGGCAACCGGTAAAGTTGGCATCCCTTGATACTACTCGAGTCAGGAGTGTTTCTCATCAACAAGGGGAAGTCTGAATTGAATTCGCGACGCGATTTGTGCCCTACCATCCGTTCACGCAAAAGGCAAAAAGCTAAACAAATAGTTTCACTTTGTGTAACAATTACATATTGACAAAAAAGAAAAACTTGAAAAATATCGAAAACAAATTCCGGCGAGATATGGTGGCAGTTTTCCATTATGGATAAATGAAAAGGTTTTAGTGGACTCCACAGTAATTTTTATTCGGACGACCTAGGTTTCGACACGTAGTGTCATCATCCGGTGATGAGTAATCAGTGATGAGTGATCAGGTGATCAGCGATGAGTGATCAGGTGATGAATGATCGGGTGATCAGGACCTGATGATGAACTACGTGTCGAAACCTAGGTCGTCCCAATAAAAATTACTGTGGAGTCCACTAAAATCTTTTCATTTATCCATGATTGAAAAATAGGATTATCCACCCTATTTGATACGACCACCGCTCAAGGTTTCAACAGATCACCGTCATTTTCAAGATGTCTCACACCAGTCATATTAACTGTATATGCATAGGGACGAGGGAGAAGTAGCTATCGCCCTCCCCTCCATTACTAGAAGCATATACGTGTATTATATACACATTGGTAAGCTGATTTCCATACCTCTTTTTTTTAATATATAGATGGTTTTTTTCAGGAGTCTATGTCCTTGTGAGAATGAAGAAATTGAATTATTTGGCCGACGTTTCAGAAAATATATTTTTTCCTTCTGGGCTTTAAGCTCTTTTGAGGTGAATTTATACATTTTCCTATGCCTGCTGCTGGTCTCTGCTGGACTCTGCTGGTCCCAGGTACCGTCCCCCCTCGCCAAGAGCAGTAAGCCGACTGACCCCGCAGGCGCGGGCGCGTCCGATTATATGCGCTGTCATCCAATATGGACGACGACACGCATAGCATCAGCGCACGGCCCGCGAGGGCTCGTCGGCGGGATTGGCGGCGGACGGCATCCGGGACCAGGTCACTGAGTGTGACTGAACATTCTTTATTTACATATTCATGTACATTGAGAAATAAATATATACAGTTTCATTGATGGTGTGAGAAACCTTGAAAATGACGGTGATTCGTTGAAACCTTGGTCAGCGGTGGATGTGGATTTTTTAAAATGTTGGCGTATTAATGTAATAATGAAAATATTTTTCCTATTCACTAAAAACAAAATAATACTAGCTGGGGTTTCGGCTGTTCTAAAAAATTTATCTGGGCCATTATTGCCCCGAAAATAGGTTGAATCATAAAATGGATATGTCAATTTTTTTACAAATGAGAACTTTTAGAAAAAATATCCTCTGTCTATGTTAGTCTAAAAAACCCTCATTCCCCAAGGGAAACCCTTTATCTACGATTTGCAGCTGCAATTTCAGGCGTTTAATGGAGAGAATGTCATCTGGGAAACAGCTATGTATTCATTACGAAAACAAATGTAATTTATTAAAAAATTGATAGACCATGCATATAATCTCAAGATATAAAATGGTATTAAAATGAATGCATCGATCTGTTTTAGTTTTCAGGATACTATCGTTTTTTCAGTTTTTGCAGACGAAATGCGTAAGTAAGATTGAAATGGTGCTGCAGTCGTTAGGAGATTTAGCATCGCGGAAATCCCTGCTAGAGTATAATGCACGGTTAGCTCCAATATTCAAACAATACGCTCCAGTATCGGCTTATTTCGGCGTTACCAGGTTGCATTAAAAATGACTAACTTCACAATGAAAAAGAATTTAAAGTGGATTTGTAGGATTATTCTACTTTAAATTTTTATTTTTAGTGGTTATGCAGCTATTAATAGTGTAAGTATTATATAATTATAAAATTCTATGAGAAGCTAAATCACTATTGAAACCCTGTTTTCAGGCTGAAAAGAATATTCGCCAATTTATTTTTCTATGAGAATCTGTGCCTTTAGCGCCTTACTATTTTTTCATAGCGTAGGTGTTTTTTGAGAGTGAGAAATACCTACTTTTTCACCAGGATACAAGATTATCCAAAGAATTGATATTTCTCTGTGGATTTGACTTACACTGTCGCGAGACAACCTCCTTTAAAAAAAATTGTCAGAGTTCGGTCGATTTACATTATTACTATGGTGATTTAAAAAAATTCGGATAGTCCGCATGCATAGCTTTAATTCCGTTCGGGTTTTGACTCCTTTATTATCATCACTTCAATCAACAGTCGAAACGCAGGTTGGAATAATAGTTTCAACTGTGGAGGATATGAAGCTTTTTCATCAATATTATGGTAATGTGTTTAAGAGCTGTTCGAGCATTGACAGCCATTCATCCATTACACGTTAGTCTCAGCCACAGAAGTTCAGTTTTGGATATGATATCCTATTTTCCGCATAATCCACCCAGATTTAATTGAATTCTATCTTGTTATGGGCCTTTATCAATGAATCTACGCCTTTAAATTTGATTTACTCTACTTGCCAATTCATTATGTTAAAATAATGATTTGGTCGATAAAAGCTATCGTTGAAGTGTTTCTTTTTTCCTTCTTTTATTCACCATACTTAGCTTGATTATTATCACGTGTACACGTGTTTTTAAGCTGATATGATATCCTACTGATGAAATATCACTAAATCAAATTGCGACTTCATACGTATTTTGCTAATTACAAACATTTACTTCACACACGAGTAATGATTACTTTTGATTCCAACTTTGTTTATTATCTTTAGGAAAATTTTTTTCTCGTTCATTTCATTGCAATATCATAATACATGATTTTATGTCTCAGTAGCTAATATATATCATGTCACGTTCTGCTGTCTTTCTCTCTTTCGTTTAACTATTTGCTGAATTGGAAGTTAAATAACGTAGTTATATTTGTACCTAGGGCTTAATGTGTATTATTTAATTTTTTCTCCTGAAAACAGACAAATTCAATCACAGAAAAGTATATTACCTTTTGTTTGTTGTCGAGCTTAATGTATTGCTCTAAGAAAGAAAATATGGATTAAACTAGGAATCTGCCGTATCCTATATGGACTTATAAAGATTACCGAAGTTGATAGCGTAGATATTTCCCAGGCATATGCCGACAAATGTTGAAACCTTTTGAATGGGGATAATACATTATAACTCACTTTAAGTGCAGCCGATGAAAGGCAAGTAATTGGTACGGCACGAAACAGAATACACGAATTGACATAGTGCAAATTTTTTTTAACGGACCTGTTGCGGTGAGCTATGCTCACCGGTACTGTTACTCGTATGCGCCTTCGATGCTGTCACCTAGAAGCCAAGGAATTTGTACATGAAAGAAGTAAATTCGGTGAACTCACCTGTATTGTACCAAATACATATGCATAAATATTTTTCCGTATTTTCCAAAATATCAGGTCTAATCAAACAAACTAACGGGATTTTAGGATCTAAAGCTAAGTCTCTTCTAAATTTTCCGGATTCTTTGCTGTGATCTTTGCTCACGGCATCTGACATCGTAACCGCGTCACCTGGGTGGCAAGTCATCCATGATTAAATATTTCAGCGAATAATGTCTCATTCTGAATTAAATGGAAATGCAATGAATCTGTAGTTCCTCGAAAAAGGGCCTTATCATGGAACGCTCGAGTATCACCTATCAAGGTCTAACTTGCGTTATTGCCGTCATTTAGAATGTCCAAGGCATTATTTATGTAATTATTCGTAGTCCAGTTCACTCCTATTTAAACGTGGTCTTCATAAATATTTATGAAATAACTCAATAAATGAGTAAACCTTCATAAATAAGATATTGTCATTGTTCAACGCTGCAAATATTTATTCAATATCTTTTAATCCCTTTCCTATCAATTTTGATTTAATTGACCTAAGCATAGTTTTGGGCCAAATTTTATTTTTAATATTAATTTTAAACGCAACAGTAGGTACCTAAGATTTTAATTCACATTATACTGACGATATTGTGGACCATGGATCATGACAATAAATCGGAACTGAATTTTTTTCTCTCTTATACCATGACACATTGATTGTGTCCACCAATGCCAGCAATTATTATTCTCACTCACTTTTCAGAAGGCGTTCAGTTTTACTCTTAAAAGTTTCCTGAAAATGCATAGTTTTTCAAGTCTTTGCGTGAAACCAACCGACAAGCGCTATCATAAAGAATCAGATTACAAATCCTACCTGTGTGTAGTGAAGACAGCTCAACGGAAAAAAACAAACAACGGCATTTACTATCTCTATACTTTAAATCTGCTACCCGTGATCTTTATCTAGGCCATCGTTCTTTTTGTAAGAAATATTAAAGATCCCAAAACAGGTTCTTCCGTCTAACTCCTTTAATTATCACTCCAAAGCCCGCGACGAGGAGAATCTCAACTATGCTTTCTTCCCTCGACCCAAGTCAATACAGTGCAGAGTACCCTAGAATAAAATAAATGATGCCAATGGGGTCGTTTACCAGACGTTTTTAATTGCCGAATCTGATAGAGTTTGTAAAATTAAAGGACCTGTATTTTTCCGTTTTCTGATCCGTCAATTATTTCCCGAGTTATAAGCGGAGAAAAACTGATGTTTTTAACCCTTTCTGAAAAGTGGACGTGGTGCAACCTCTGACGTATATCGACTTCGTCCAATCACAACTGAGCCCGCAAAGCTACTTTGCCTTATCGCAGGGGGGGGGAACACAGCTGACTCGGCCAATGGGAGCGATTGCGTCAGCATCTGTGCGAGCAGACCTTCCGAGAATCCCCCTCCACTCCCTTCCCCTCCCCCAAAAGCAGTCAAGGAAGGGAGGAAAATGACGTCAATGTTATCACAGCAGCATTTTCGATGGGCGTCACCTTTTGCTTAATTTAATTTTTGATTTATGAGTGAATGGTTGTGGTTAGAAGATTGATTTTTTCACTAAAATTCTTTTTTCGTTTCCATCTAACGATTTCGTGTACAAAATTGCGATTTCGGTTCCAAGTAAACGCCCTCATTGTAAAGCGCTAGTCAAATTTAATTTATGGAAGAGCAACGTTGGATTTTTAATCCTGAAGGGTGAAGTTTTCAATCAAGACAGTATTGAAAAAATTAAGAATTTAGTAGTTTAACTACAACATCTTCTTGAAAAGTATGTTAAAACAGCAAAATGTGCGGCCTTGAAGATCAATTTTCTGAGTATACGGACGCGTAAACCTACTTACTGCTGCTGCAAATAATGAAAATCACCAGTGCCAATAATTGGTATTTTGCAATGATCGATTGGGAAAAATCGCAAGAAAAAGTTTCATATTACTTTTCTAACACTTGCATGCAAGTTTTGAGATATACCGTACAAAAATATAAATAAAATATGTAAGAGCCAGGAGACGTAGCAGTGATATTGGATTTTTTGGTGCTCCAAGGGCTTAGGTTACATCACACTGGAGTTCGGGAGAGAGGTTAGGGTAAAAGGTGACAATTAATAGTAACCTTTACTAAGAATGGGGTCGTTTACCATATTTTTTTAATTGCCGAATATGATAGAGTTTGTAAAATAAAAAGACCCGTATTTTTCCGTTTATTGATCCGTCAATTATTTCTCAAGTTATAGGCGGCGAAAAACTGATGTTTTTAACCCTTTCCGAAAAGTGGGTGTGGTGCAACCTCTGACGCATATCAACTTGGTCCAATCACAACTGAGCCCGCGAAGCTACTTTGCCTTATCGCAAAGGGGGGGGGGGGGCACAGCTGACTCTGCCAATCGGAGCAGTTACGACAGAATCTGTGCGAGCAGACCTTCCGAGAACCCCTCTCCACTCCCTCCCCTTCCCATAAGAGCAGTCAAGGACGGGAGGAAAATGACGTCAATGTTATCACAGCAGCTTTTTCGGTGGGCGTCACCTATTGCTTATTTTAATTTTTGATTTATGAGTGAATGGTTGTGGTTAGAAGATTAATTTTTTCACTAAATTTCTTTTTTCGTTTCCATCTAACAATTTCGTGCGCAAAATTGCAATTTCGGTTCCGAGTAAACGCCCCCATTGCCACATAGTAGAGGGAAATACTCTAAAATCTATAAGAATTAGAAAAGTAGTAGAATGATGATCATCAAGATTAAAATTAGTTTTTTTTTCAAATAAAGTAGTGATTTTAGTTGTTCATTAGAAATGACTAGAAGTTTATCATCTTTACTACCAAATTTCTGTTCAAAATACGAAAAAAACCTTTAAGAAATTCCCCGGAAACAGTCGGCTACTATGTCATGAAATATTTTTAGATTAAATACTAATATAGAATATTTGGATAATTTCTTGATGACGAATGTCGGTGTAGTAATGATATATTATGGTGCTTGGTTACAGATTCATTACTCATAATGGATGCTCAAACTATTTCTGTCACTCCCAGAGCCACTGGTGTAAATACACGCAGAGAGTCATAACAGTTGACTACTCAAACGTAAGTATCCGTGGTGTTAGGTTGCTGTATTTTGCATCTTAAACGGGTTCCGCTACGTTATTTATGACCTGAAGACACAAAATGGGATTTCGGCGAAACTGTTTTCTTTTCACTATAAATAGCGCAGTAACGTTCAGCACGCCACATCATTAGGAGCGGAGTGATCGAGTCAATCATAAATTGAAACGTATCCCATTTATTATGTTATGCGAGAATGCACTGAGAATAATCAAATATTGTTAATTACGAATTTCAATCACGATAGCTGATCACCTTGCCCGTGTGTATTTATCGCCTTATTTCATCCTTCACTTCCTTTAGTGACATTCTTTTCTCTTACTTCCCTCTATTCCGAATACACTTTCCCCTTTAAATTTGCCTTCAAATTTCCTTCCCTCTGCCTATGTTATTTCACAGCGCAGCCTCTGAAGAATTTTACCTCGGTCAGGTAGCAACTATCTTCCTTCCTCTTACACCCTTCTATTCATCTTTCTTTCGTCAGCTTACCTTTTCTAACCTCAAAAGACCCATATCTCCAAGTCCTTTCGTCTATTTTGTGCATAATATAGCGGAAAAAAAGATTAGAGAAGTATCGGGAGAGACTCGAATTTGAATCCGCCGTTTTTCGTTTCTACTTGCCCCACCACCGCTCCCTCCTGTTTTCTCAGCTTTCGGAATTCACCCCCTTTCCCTCCATATCTGATTCGGATCACGTCCACTGGCGGGTAGAGAAGGGGTTAGGGTGCCTCTAACACCCCCCCTCCTTTCCCCCGCAGTCCCGCCAATTTCCCCCGACGGCGAAAAAGAGTCTCAGGAATTCACGTGAATGAATTGCCTATTTCCTTAGTGAGGTCAAAAGATCTTTTCCCATTCCAGTGTATCCCACGGCTGCAGATTAAGGTGCGGTACGAGTGGTTTACGCTCGGAATCCGAGCTGAAAACCAGGCGAATGGTTTCCGAATATGGAATTTTGCGTCATCATCATCACTGGCCACAAATCCTGAGATTGGTTTGACGCAGCTCTCCAGTCGGTTCTTTTATCAGCTCACCTCTTCATATTTATGCAATAATTCTCTTTAATATTCTTCATGGCTTTCTTTAAATATACAATACAAGGCCTTTCTTTGGCATTCACTTTTCTTCAACCACTGTCACCATTACGCCGTCTTTTCTCCAGATCCTTATAGGTTTCCCTATCTTCTTTTCAGTTGCCTGTAGAATTCTCTTTTCCTCCACTCTCCTTAGGACTTATCAGTTTGTTACTCGGTCCATTTTCCTTAATTTGCATCATGGAGTATTTTAATCTTTAAGTTAGGGTAAAGGGGGGTGAATCGGACCAGCGGGTGAATAGGAACGCTTTTCAAAAAGTGCGCTCAGACCCGAAACGGTATCACTTGAGACTGACTACGTTTTAGGAATTGCTTCTTTGTAATCTTGTCCTTCTAGTAGAGTGAAAACGAGAACTGGACGACTGAATTTAAGCAAATGATACTCTGTCGAATGGAAGCCTACCATACGAGAGAGGTGTGAAATTGGGTATTTAGAAAACCTCGTATAGGTTCAAAGTAAGGTGACATTGTAGCGCTTACTCAGATTTAAAGTTTTTCTTTCCTGAAAGGAAATCTAATACCATAGCTGCCACATTAGGTTACTTTTTTGAGCCTTGTATGAATATCGGAGTTACCAAACATGATACAAAATCATATTACTTAGTCGGGTGAAAAGGACCAGCACGCGCAGGAGTTCAGTTCCAAGCCGCTGGTCGAGGGTGAAGCATTGAACCAGTTATACTCAACTGACACTTGGAAAAATTCCTTCTGCTACTGAAAAGTAAGTAGATATACAACTAATATTGATAAATTGCTTACTTACACTTAATGTTTTACATTAAAAACATCAAATGTTTATAAGAATGTTTGAGCGAAAGTGGCTAAAAATTTGTTTTTAGGCCATACTCTTTTATTTAAGTATTATTAGAAGTTTAATGGAATAAACCTATTTTAATGCTATTCTATATCACGTTATAGACATTTACTACGTATAACGAGGAGGAGGAAAGAGATTTTCCCCGTCATAGAGGTGAATTATTACGGCGACGAGCACGATTTACAGGCTGAGCGAGAGGTAAGCTACCTTCGTTTGATGTAACATATGTTGTGTACTGTTCCATATATATTAACCAATTATTCGCTGAAACAATATCATAAAACATACGCATTTCGTGATGGAAATTTATTGTTAATAATTCACATTGAGTTCCATACCTATACATTCTACATTACTCAGTGGTCTATATTTTCCAATCTGAAAGAAAAGGAGGTGATATAATGTACGTGATAGAGGGATTGCCAGAGTATTAAATATTATATATGGCAACAGATTTAGTTGTGGAACGCCTTACAACCTCCTTTTGATAGCGTAACATTAGCAAAATTTCATTTAAAACGTATTTATGAAAGTGATAATTTTCGCTTACCGTTAATGTTTTTCCTTTTGGATTAAGATGGGGAAGTACCGGCGAAAAACGGAACAGACATGGACAGAGGAGGATATGAGAATGGCGCTGAAAGCTTTCAGAGAGGGAAGAAGCATGAGGCATTCTGCCGAACTTTTCAATGTTCCCCGTACTTGCCTCTATCGTAGGATAGTAGCGGATACGGAAAAATTGAAGACAAGAGGGGGGCAAAATGTCTTCTCAGTGGAAGAAGAGGAAGCATTAATTAGAATAATTCTTAGGTTATGTGAAATTGGGTTCGGATTGACAAGAGATGATGTCATGAAGGTGGCATATGAATTTTCCATTGAAAACAACATAAAAAACAATTTCTGTGCGTTAAAAAAACGAGCAGGCAAGGATTGGTTCTTGAATTTTATATCTAGACATCCTTTAAGTCTTCGAAAACCCGAAGGTTTGTCAGTGGCTCGAGCTGAGGGTTTAAATAAGGAAGATGTAGACGATTTTTTTTCAAAGTTAACTATTTCGATGGCTGAGGCTGGAGTTATGGATAGGCCCCACCTTATATACAACGTTGACGAAACGGGATGTGTATTAAATAATCGCCAAACCCAAAAGAATGTTGCAAGAACAGGATCTAAGGTAGTCATAAAACAGACGTCAGTGGAAAAGGGGGAATTGGTGACAGTTGTTGCGTGCTGCAATGCAAGTGGACATTACATACCACGTTTTGTAATTTTTAAGGGGAAAAAGTTCCATAAGGAATGGGAGGATGGATTTCCGTTGGGATCTAAAATTTTTATGTCCGATTCAGGGTGGATAAATGAGGACCTTTTTTTGGAGTGGCTAAAGCACTTTCAAGCAAACAGGATTCCTGGCCGATGCATTTTAGTCCTCGATGGCCACGCATCACACAAGACTCTTCCTGTTCTACTGTTCTGTGAAAGAAATGAGATCACTCTCTTATCACTGCCCAGCCACACTACACAAAGGTTGCAACCTCTGGACAGGTCTTTTTATAAACCATTAAAGACATACTACGATATTGAAACAAATGCGTATATGACAGTTTGTAAGGGGGATAGAAAGATAACTAAATTTAATTTTGGTCGGCTTTTTCGAAATGCATGGAGCAAAGCCGCAACAATCGGCAACGCTGAAAATGGATTCCGATCAACAGGAATATTCCCTCTGAATCCGGGTATCCTGACGGAGTTAGATCTTCATCCTTCTAATCTCGGAAGCTCACACGCCCCAGAAGAAGCATCAACTCCTTTTTCGACAAATTCATCTTCCGATCAAAAATTAACTGCCAGTCCCTATGAAGAAAGCCAATCCTCGACATCAACATCTGAGGAATCGTCAAATACTTTGGGTAGGTCTTTCCATAATTTACTACCTACACCAGAAAAAAGAATGAAAGTCAATGTGAAAAGGTCAAGAAAGCAAATTGCTCAAATACTTACTTCTCCAGCTGTAATAGAAGAAACAAAGCAACGACTGAAGAAACAAAATATTAGGAACGTGAAGGGAACTTGCAGAAACTTATATGAATCATCTTCAGATAGGGACGGCAATACTGAGAATGGGGAAAACTCAGCTGATGATACGCTTTGTGGCTTCTGCTCCAAGTCTTATAATTGTGCGAATTCGTCAAAGTTTAGAGACTGGATTAAGTGCATGAAGTGTAATTGTTGGTACCATGAGCTGTGTGTAGGTGCTAAGGGGCGAGATAAATTTACTTGTGGTAAATGTGCTTAATTGTTTTGGTAAATTTGTTCTATTTTGTTCTGTATGTTCAGATTTGGTGATGTATGTCTATTTGTAAAGTTATGTTTGACTCTAAGAAGGTGTCGTCGAAATATCTCCAGACTGCACTACATTGTTAATAGCAATGATGCAAAATTTCAAAATTTTAAGGAATAAAACTTAAGAAAACTAAAATTTATAACGTTATTTTACTGGTCCGATTCAGCCTCTAATCTGGTCCGATTCGCCCTCCAAGTCGTCGGACGAATAGGACCATGCAGTCTCTTGAAGAAATTGCTCCAGGACCGTTCTATTCAGAGCAACCACGCTGAAAATTGCGTTTTAAACTGGAAAAACATCAAGTCCTTTGCTGATAATGCTTTCAGAATGTAACTGTTTACACAAACGAGGAAATCGACGATTTTCCTTTTTGTGGCCCGATTCACCCCCCTTTACCCTATATATACCTGTGTAAGAAAATGTTGTAGAAAACATTTTTTGATTCATTATTAATATCAATTTCTGGCTGGCTCCATTGGGGCCGTTGTTCTATAAAAGCATTATTTATCCAACTTACCCCATCTAATACCTTCCAGGAGGATGGGATATTATTTCTAAAACAGGACTTTGACAGTGAGTGGAGATTTTATAATTTTTTCCTTTCATTGTTGCGTTATTCGTGTTGATCAAGTGAAGAAGAAACCCCAACCGAATCTTTAATTCCATCTCCCAACCCTGGTGTTATAATAATTCGTTTGATGGAAAATTTCGATATCTGCTTAGTATTAACAATAAAAAATATTCAAAAATCCATGTAATCCTTCCAATAAATCCTTCACTGATCCTTCTTTCATTTTTTTCCTTTCTATTCACTTTCGATTCCTAACGTGGACGATATTGCCTCAAAGCCGCGAGAGAAAATTGAACAAATTTGAAACGAAAAATACCGTTATTTTCTACATCACTCCATTACGACGATGCTGTCAATATTTTGATTGTAATGCCCAGTTTTTTCAGCAAGTCGATAGGTTATCTCTCAATTTATGTTACCAGCATCGATGTTGGACATTGAGTATCGAGAAGTTCGACGTGGCACGAGTGCAAGTAGCCCAGAACGCCACTTATCTCAGTGATCTGAAAGCTGCGCGGCAGAAACGTGAAAGGAATGTGGTGAGCTGATAAAAAATAAACATAATCCCCTTTCTGTCTTTTCTTTCCTGCCGCTCATTCTTTCCCAGCGCTCCACCGTGGAGAAATCGTGGGGTTGAAGGGAAACAACGGGAAAGGAAATGCATGAAAAGAAAAATAAATAAAGAGCCTAGAGAACCGCGAAGATTGTTTTGGGATTTGCTCCGGCCGCTGAGGACGGGGGTGTGTGGGGAAGTGGGGTGAGGAACGAGGATATTTGGGGCAGGAGAAGGGATACAAAAGGGTTTAAGGTCTCCTTCCCCCGTCCCAAGTCACCCCGGGGCAAAAGTAGGCTCACCGCGACTGGGGCACGCGAAGCGCGGAAATCCTTAAGTGCCCCTCTCGGTCGAGTGTCTTTTGTTTGCCTCTCCCCGTCCCGCGGTGCTATCCCACCCACCCCCCCCCCACCCATTTCTCCTTCCCTCAACCCTTTTCTTTTACACAACTCCCCCCTCTGCTTCCCTCGTCGAGGTACTACCCACATATCTATTATGCCAGACTCCAGAAAATATACTTTCTTTAAACAATACATTTTTTCCAAGAGAAAATCACGAAAAATATCCGCCCCGAGTATTTTTTAATTTGCACAATAGAATGACGACGCCGTTGAATCTCGAGGAGTAGAGCTTTGGGCTACTCAAGGATCGAATCCGGGGAAGGTATTGGACATGTCCAGCCAAGCAATGTGGTTCTTGGTACCAGATCAATCTGGGAAACCATAGGCGCCACAGGAAAGAAATTTCCCAATGCCAAGAAATTACCCTGATATATAAATTTCAAACCCTGAAGCTGTAGTAGAACTCTTTTATTAGCTATTCCAAGAGCTTTTATGTCATATTTCGCTTCTAATCAAACTTTGTGACAACCATACACATGGCGGGATATGACACCGCGACCTTTGCGTAGCCAGGCAGGCACATCAACCGATCCTATAACCAAGTTCGGCTCTCAAATGTAGTTGGCTCACAGTATTTAAATGAAGAGTCAGTTCACATTGAAGCCTCTGTTGCTGCACTATTATTCTGTTCCCTCTAAATTTTAATTAAAGTTCATTTGCAAATCCTTGTTGCATCAGAAACTATCATTTCTTCGACATTACGTGCCGTGTACCGTATGGGTGTGTACAAGCTAATGTGCTGTTGTGACTTCGCGTACTCCTGCGTTGTCCATGGTTTAATTCTATCGGTTGCACCAGCCCTGCGCGTGACAGTTTCGTATTTGCCTTCAAAATGAAGAGCGATGTGTTGCAAATTGTCTGATCGAAGAATAGGTCCGGATGGCAAGGTCAGTCCTCATTATACGCATGACAGTTCAATAAAATGGCGCGGAGTGTGAAGGACTTGAAAAGACACGATGCTCCTACTTTTGTGGGGAAAGCGTTATTAAATATTGCGAATCATACTTCATCACACCTAAAAATTACAGATAGTAAACATGATTTGTTAAAAAAGAATAATTGAAGCTTTCGATGCCCAATTAGGCAGGCATTTATTTGGGGAACCACCTTTGAAAAATCTCCTTTTTTCAAGTCATTTAATGACAGAATAATAATTATATACCATACAGTGATAATATCAAATGCACAGGATTAATAATAGTAACGTATTAATCATCAAGGGTCAACAATCCTAGGATTTGTTTGACGCAGCCCTCCATTCGATTCTTCTGTCAGCCAACCTCTTCATATTAACGTAGTTCCTCTCTTTCACGTCTTTTACGACCTGTTCTATGTAACTCATACGAGGCCTGCCTTTTCCATTCTTCCCGTTCACATTTCCTTCGACGATTGTCTTCATCATCAGGCCATCGTGTTTTAAGAAGTGGCCGATTAAGTTGCCCCGTCTTCTTTTTATAGTTTTCAGCACACTTCTCGTTTCTCCCACTCTTCTAAGGACTTCTTAATTTTAATCAATTACGTACCTATTACGGAAGAAAAATAATATCATACAAACAATACACAAAAAAACATTCTACTAATGACTAAACGTTTCTTCTGATCGAATGTGAAGTAAACATAATCCGATCTTATGTCATTGGAAAATACGTCCAGAAGCTAACATATTCCAATGCGTCAGCTCCGCCGTCTCTTTTTGCTCTCCGTCTCTTTTTACTCTCCGTCTCCCCCCGGACCCTCCTCTTGGCGAGGGTGGGGCGGCAGCGACCCCCATTCAAGTCACTCGCGAGAGAGGGGTCGGGCGCGGGCCACTCGAAGCTCGCGGTGACCTAATTACCGGAAGCTGTGCGGCACGGCCTCTCTCTATTTTCAAGGGAGAAGTCCCCTCCGCAAATGCAAATGCGTCATTCCATTCTGCTATCCGGGGAAAGAAACGTTAAAGGAAGTGGGTAGAAACCGTGAACAATTGTCCTCTTCCCTCCTGGGTTGGCTTTTCGTTCCGACTTTCGCCGGGAGGCTCTTTTTCCCGTCCGCTCGTTCTCTCGGCGTCTTCTTATAGAACCTCTTTTTCTTCGTGCCGACCCGATCTGTGGCGTGTGCTAGTTATCAAGCGTGCCTTTTTGGAGTCGTTGGCGAGTCTTTCTCTCGCGGTAGAGCTGCCAGAATGGCCTTTCTGTGTCCATTGTTATCAGGAGAATGTAAAGAGTAAAACCTTTTAAGTTCCTTAAGGCAGTTTCGTGCGAAGCTCGTAATTGTGAATGCATAAAAAAATGCGCATTGTAACATGATGCGTGTGAATCATCGAATTGGAAGGAAAATTTCCTATAGACCCAAGCGAAAGCGCAGGAAACAGTGGCCAGAATTGCCTTCTTGTGTCCATTGTTACCGGGAGTATGTCATAAGTCCAGCCTCTTCAATTCCTTAAGGCAGTTTTGCGGGAAGCCTGTAATTGTGTATGCATGGAAAGATGCGCAGTGACTTGCATAATGTAAAGCATCACATTGTAAGGAAAGTTTTCAAAATGCCCGAGCGAAAGTGTGGAAAATAGTTTGTTCTACTTTTAAAAATCGAGCCATGAAATTTTCACGACTTGAAGCTGCTGCAAACAGTGCAATTTATACGGCATTTACGCTCCATTTCGCAATTTGAGAAATGGCTTTTGCGGGAGTTTCAAGTAAACATTACCATGCGACACTATTTCCGGAAAACAGAAAAAGATTACTTTCATCAATGACGATGCTGACAGTTTAAGTGATTCATTAGGAAGAAATGCTTTGACGGGAAAAACTACTTTTATGATAATGCCAGTTGTTTTTTCTGTCAAGGCACGACGAAAATTGGAGATTTGCGCCGCAATAACGGACGAGAATGCCAAAAGTAGACGAAGCTCCATGATGAGGAACGAACACATACCAGTAGCTATTTTCACTTCACGCCTATTTAAAAACCGATTATGATTTCAACAACAACGTAAGTAGTAACTGATCTTTGTTCATACCTTATCATTCAAATAACTAATTTTCACAAGGTTATGCCTGATACCATTAATTACAATGGTTTTTATTTCCATATACATTACAAATTATTTAGGTACATTTTGAGTTGTGTCCCATTTTTTACTTCATAAAATAGAGGTTTTATCTAAAACTTTCAATAGGTATATATATATTTCATAAAAACATATATTAATATAATCAAATTTGATCAATTTTTTGTTCTCTTCAATTTAGTGACCATAGAGAAAATCTTGATTTTAAAATTGGATGGGCAACACAGTAAATGAAAATAAATCAGCATTTGAACAAGATGCAAAAATACTATTAACTACATCACTATAAGCTCTCATGAAAACTGGCTTGCACACACAATTTTCACTTAGGGGGGTGTAACCAATGAACATGCTGTTGCCTATCTAACAATGATAAAAATATTAGCTTTAGTTCCTTTTATGACAGCTAAAGGCTCACTGTCCTATTTCAATTATCAAAAGGATATCATTCATTTTGAAGCCACCCTCTCCTGCCCTCAGTCATTCTTATTTTGGTAGAATTAGATGAAGAATAAAATTTGTGGGGGAGCCCTTTCACTTTTGAAATTAATTACCAAATGAGATCATAGGCTCTATTAATAAGTTGTGCCCCCAGTCCACATAAGATTTCATGACTCTCCATCTCGTGAAAGAGTGGCTTTTATTTGGTTGAAAACTTATATTTTGCCACAGAAAAAAATTACCTCCATCACAATCATATGTTGTAGTGAAATTTTCTGTTATTTTTTAAATATCAGTTTAGGTCAATTAAAATGCAAAAACTTTCGCTTGGCAACATTTTTGCCTCTGTCAGTGATTGCACATATTTCATACCATTTTGTCAATCATAGCCTGGTGAATGTTTTTGCATTTTAATTGACATAAACTCCTGACATTTCAAAAATAACATATAATAAAAGAGCTTGAGAGAACAATTCAAATTAAATGCTTAAATTTTATTTTTATAAAAATTTCAACCCTACAAAAGCACTAATATATCTTTAAATGTTTTTCAAAAGCTTTATTATTTTTTCATTTGAGTTGGAGGGGATGTGAATGCTGAGCTTTCCACCTGATGAAATTCTCTACTTACAAAAATGCATATTTGTAATAGGCAGACCTATGAAGGCTAAAAATACTTCTAATGAATGTTACAATTTAGAGAGCAAAGTAATCTGATAGTTAATTGTTACGGCACTATCATTAATCCCTGAGAATTAAAAACCTTTTGGTCAAGAGATAGATCACACACAGACTGATAAACCACACTGTCAAAGAAAAAATGGTATGGCTGAAGTCCATGACAAATATCCATACCCTAGCAGTTTTTAAGTCCAGTATGTAGAAAATAAATTACATAGATAGGCAGGTACCTAACTTTGTGACTAATTGAGCAGATTTCAATGACTAGCGAAAAGAATATTTTATTTGAAGCTACTTCTAAAAATATATTGAAGATCCAACTAGTAGATATTTGTTATATTGAAGTGAATAAATAGCAGCAAAATGTTTCTAAATTTTTTCAGATCACTTATTAAAATAGCCACTTGTTAGAACATTTCCCCATCCCTTTTTCATTCTTCATTTCTTAAGGCCAAGTTCTTAAAGACCTTTTACAAATCAGCCTTTTTCTCTGTATATCTAGCATTGAGCATCATTCTTTAACTTTCCTGTCAAATGTTGGGCTAAGGAATTATTAATTCCTCAGATATGTTTATGTCATTATTTCATACAGATATGCATACTTAATATATAAATTATGCATTACATATTTCTTATATTTCATATTCATATTTCATACCAATCAAGAGATAAGTAGACATATGAAATATATTTCATACACCTACTTATCTGTAGTTACGGATTCATGTTGGAATAGCAACTGACAATCATAAAGAGACTTATTACAAGGAAGTACAGATGAAAGTTCTGGGTTGTTGTTACATGACGGCTGTCTTTGGGCGAAAAACCACTTTCTTGGTGAGGCTTGAGTGGTAAAAGCTTGTCTGCCTGAGGATCTTTTTGCCATCAACAGCAGGACTTTCTGCCATTCTCCGAGAAACTCGAGTGAGCATAGTTGTCAGGTCATCACCACGGTCTGCACCATGTAAGAGCTGCTCACACAAATAATGAATGTAAAGTGACCCTCCTTCTTTGTGTCGGTAGCTCTTATAACCTGTCCAACAAATAGGAGGAAAAAAATAATCAGGTGAAAACCTAAATTAGACTACTGAAAATTATGTTGCTATTACCTTGATGCCTTAAACAGTACATTGTAGAGGAAAACAGAGAAAATACTTTTGTGTTGATTAAAAGGAATGTATATGATACAGAAGAGTAACCAAGGATTTAGATAACTTCATTTTTCAGGTAAAGTTTCATTAACTGTGACAAATATTTCCCTGAAGTCAAAAGAGACAAATATGTAGCTGTGAAACTTTCATAATTACGTATTAATTAATTTTTCTTGCTCATTGTGAGGAAAAATGATTACAAATGTGAAAATTATCTTGTGCCTTTTTAAGATATGAAGGATGGATAGGTTCACATAATTCTCTACCTATTATTTTTGAATAACTGTTCTTTAAAGTGATTATGTGTAGCCAATGTCTCTCAACCCAGGTAGGGAATTATGTTATTGATTGAAATGAAAATTAATTTTGAAAAATTTTTCGATTTCAGTCCATTTGCTGTTTTTGCTTTTTTGTCAGTGACATCTTGCAAGTTTTATGAAAGCAAGTCTGATATAAGTTGGTTAGGGATCTTGTGGAGTATTTAAAGGAGATCTTCAGAATCTTCTCAATGAACTACCTTCATAAAAATAGTAATGCTCAACCAAATTATGGGGAAATTTGACTCAGTAAGCATAATCGGCTCCCTGACTCTGCTGTAAGTCAGGGAGCATGACATGATCAAAAACATAAAAGGTAGTAGGTAATTGAAAGGGCAATGCTATGGTTATTAGGTGTCAAAGTGTGTGGTAAGAGAGAAAAGGTAAGTTTGTCTGCTATCTTAATGATTGTTAAATTTTATGCTTTGGCCACATAAAAGAGAAGTGACGGTGAGGAGGATTTTGAATCTTGAAGGAATCAATCTATGCATGCAGCTGGATTAGTCTTACCCCAGTCCATGAAAATTTTCAATGACCAACTATCAAGGAAGCACAGCCTTTGTAAAATCATGGATCAGAGTCAGCTCAAAAGAAATGGGATGAGTAATATTTTCAAACACCATATGAAACTCGTCTCATATCTTTCGGAGACTTAACTTTCACATTCTACGTTCTGGCTTCATTATTTCTTTAACTATGGTGAGCATTAGTTTACTAAAAACCTATTTTTCATGGCATGTAATGGACATATATTTTCAACAGAAAATTAACATGAAAATATTAGTACATTATTTGAATCCTATTTGCACAACAAGATATTTATATTGGCTGCATGAGGTTTTACACAATTTTATTGTTATGTTGGATTTTAGAATAGGGATAGAGGAGCAGAAGAATATCTGCTGCTTGGATAGAACATCATGGAGTGTTTGTGATGGGTAAATTAACTAGCAAAAAATTTTATTCCTGAACATGGGCTCCAAGTTAACTAACAAATTGGTTAGAAATAAGTCAAATTACTTACTCTCCAGTTGAGTGAGACTTAGGGTATAGGCAGTTAACAAAGAGAAGCCAGATAAGTGAATTATGGAGGGGTGAGAGGGAGGATTATAAAATTATGTGATATCATCCTGTGTTCATGCAAAATGAATATCTTTGATTGATTTCTGTTTCAACGTGGTTTGTGATCTTTTTAGTAATGTGAGTTACCTACTTGTAACCTTAGTACCACATTCTGAACAAAGGTGCTGTTGCAATTCTACCCATTTAATATTCATCCCTAGTTAAATCCTCACCTTCTAGTGAGAATATGGCATGTGAGATAGTAATCGATGTGGTCAGTGTTGCAGATAGGTTGGTGGGTATGTGGTGCTACTTCCCATGAAGCCCTGAAAATCAGCTGTTTGCAATTTCAGGTAGTGCTGGAGGAAAAATTTTGTGTAGTCATAGAGTCAAGTTTGCCTTCTCTGTGGAGAGAAACCAGTGTATAATTAGATGGGTAGGTTTTTGTAATGACTTGCCACTACAGGGAGTCTCCCTCCCGATGGACGATAATAATATCGCCTATTTTTTTGTGTCGTGCCCTTCTCCATCACCTAAGTCCAAAACTACAAAGTACCTATTCATCCAGCCTTTCTTCATAAGAATCCCAACTATCCACCTCAACACAAACTTTTCCATAAAATTCGGAATCCCGCCCTCATCGCCAATGTAATGACTTGACGCTACACTGGTTGATATGCAAATGACGCTAAGGCATGGCATCCCATTTATTGTATGGCACCAAAACAAATGACGCACTAAACTTATGTATACAAAATAACATACAATAATAAACATTAGTTTTTATGGGGAATAGAGAAAGGATGGAGAGGAATTGAACATCATTATTAGTCTACTGTCACCAAGAGATATAGAGAAGTCCTCTTTCTACTTCAAGTGATAAATTCAATTGTATCAGGTGGAACTGCATTTCAATAAATTAAGGAATACATTTTTAAATCCCACTCATTAATAAACCTTTATTGCTGACCAGTTATCCTCAAATAATCTTCCCTCCTGATTTTCCTTCTGATACATTCTGAAACAAATCCACATTATCTCCTGATGTGTTTAGCCCACCTAAATTCTGTTTTTTCATATTGTCCCTTCTCCTTCCCTTTTGTGCTTTAGCTTCTTTATTTAATATTTTATCACTCCACTTTATCCCCAGCATTCATCTCCAACAATTTTGCCAGGATTCATCTCTGACAATCAGAGCTCATCAAGGATTTCTGATTGGCATTTCCAATGGTCCAAAGTTAGCAATATACATGCATCAAAATATGTACCCCCATTCCTTAGCATGTTGATTGAGGCATGGTATTGAATGCAATGGCATAAAGGGGTCATTATTAGGGTGCCTCGTTTTGCCACTTTTTTCTAGGAGCGAATCGTAATACCCGGAAAAAGTTGCGTACCCGGATGGGTATTACAAATATGAATTTTTTTCCAAATCGGTTAATATCTTCTGTTCGCATTATTGCCTTAAAATTTCGAATTTTTCTACGAAAAATGTTAAAATTGTAAATAATTTAAATTTGGTTTGAGCGAGCACTCTTTTTTTTGCAATGAGGTATAACTTAGGGCTTTAATTGATATTTTAGACCAAATAAGTCAGATATATTGCTGTTAATTATCGAGAAAATGACCTTTTAACGTGTTCCCGAAAGCACTTTTGTGGGTTATGCAACCCGCAACACATCACTTCATTTTACGCTATGCATGCAATATATGACGCGAAAAAGAGATTTTTTCAGTCAAAAACGTGGAATTCATGTCCGAAATTGTCAAATGTAGTCACAATGATAGGAAGTACCCTAATTATGCCATAAATTGTCTCCTCTAGGTCAGCAAAAATGGTAAATTTAGTGTAATAGTTTTGTAGCTCTTTCCATTCTTGTCTCTTCCTTCGCCTGGTGGTCGTAACAGTAGCGGAACAATGTCTTCAGGGTACAACAATATTGCATTTAACGTTAACCGACCCTTGAATCATCCACCTGCACACTGGTGGATCCCCCCTCCCCAATTTTTCTCAGTCAGCCTTGCATTGTGAGTCGAGCTGAACGATTAAAGTTCTTGATTTACCCATTCACATTCATCACTACAGTTCGCTTGCAACTCATTTCGCTTCTTTAGTGTGCCTGTTTTAGCGGATGTTTTGGTGAGCTTCTATTCTAGTGACAAAGGACATTTGACTCGCTCATCTCTTTATTTCCAAATATTTTACTGCATATCCGACCTGTGTGCTCCGGTTTTGCGCAGATTTTCATTCAGTCTGCAGCATGTCTCTTTCGAAGTTCGTTCTTCGTGGTGCAAACGTTTGCCCGATTTTTAATGAAAACCCCAAGAATTTTGATGAAACTAAACTCCCGACAAAGAAGGATGTTCTACTTTGTTGTCAAGAGGTTCCGCGGCAAATTGGAATAGATACACGGAGTAACAAGGAGCCAGCCTTTTCTTCCATTGCCCGACAGGTTTCTGTCATGGTATGTGCCATTAGTAAAAAAGCGTCTGTTCCAGCAGTTACGCAAACCAGAGTACTTTAACTCATCTCACGCTGCCATGATGAATACATTAGGATAAAGAAAATCCTAATGAGTAAAACGGTAGTTCAAAAAACAAAGGAGGACTTGTTTGAAGTCTTTTACTGAGGAGGCAACGAAACTATTTGATATAGCCTTTTGCAAATGTGCCAACTTTCCCAAATGTGTGTGTTCCAAGGAAAAAAAGGTTCCTATTCTAGAGCACCAGTTTCTTGTGGATCTGAGAGGTCCAAGAATTGGCCGAATTGGATCAATTGACTTACCTGTGTCAAAAAAATTGCGGGAAATGGCTGAACGTAATCATATAAATAAGAGGCTTAAACTTCAACCATCTGAATCAAAAGTTTCTCAATTGTCGTTTTTGAATGACATTCAAAACTTTGAGGATACTCAAGCTGATGTGGAAAATCATGAGGAATGTTGCGCTAAGAATGTGGCATTCGCCAAAACAAGTGATAGAAAGTCAAAGGTCACATTAGACGTAACTGAGACTGCCATAATTTCTCAGAGATACAGCCTAAGTGAGAGGGCTGCTGCACACATCACATCCACTGTGCTTCACGCAGCTTTAAAAGCTGGAATTATATCTCAAGAGCAATCTAGTGATATAACGTCTGCATTGGTTATAGACAAGAGCAAAATTCGGCAAGCTAAATTTCAAATTTCTCGATATTTGAAGCACTGTTGTACGGATGATGATCCGACCAAAGGTTGTACTTTAATGGCCGTCTTGACGAGAAAAAAACACCCACAGGCACCGTCAGGGAAGAGCATACCTATATCACTTGTGGCTGAACCTAATGCGCAATACGTAGGTCACGTCGCACCATCTTCGGGCTCTGCATATGATGAGACTACAGCTATTTTCGAGTTCATCATCAGTCAACTCAGTGGTGGAATCGATAAGATTGATGTTCTTGGCTGTGACGGGACGAACAGAAATACGGGTTGGAAGGGCGACGTCCTGCGAAAATCAGAAGAAATGTCGGGAAAACGTATGCAATGGGCTATTTGCCTTTTGCATTTCAACGAGTTGCCGTTCCGAGCTCTCTTCGCCCACATTGACGGCGCTTGTTCAAGCCCGTATTCATACACAGGTGACATAGGTTCAAAACTGTCAGAATGTGAAAAGCTCCCAGTGGTGTCAGTTCATCCCATAAATTGTGACTTGCCAAACCACAGCCCAGATGAAATCTCAAACCTTAATAAGGATCTGAAGTACTTACTCAAGATATCCCAAGCCATTGCTTCTGGAACATGTCCGGAAGGGCTAGGCACTTGATGATGCCTCTGGAAAACTAAATAAATCCCGTTGGTTGACCACAGCTAACAGAATTCTTAGGTTACATATTTTGACTAAGAAACCTACCAAGAAATTCATCGAAATACTGACATTCGTACTAAAAGTCTATGTAGTGATGCAATGCATGATCAGGACACATTCTTCCATCGCCGATGGTGCTCGTCACTTTTTTGAGACCATTCGTAAATCTAAAAATTTGCCAAGGAAATACCAAGCAGAAGTTTATTCATCCATCCAAACAAATGCGTTCTTCGCACTCCCAGAATATATTCTTCTTGCATGGATGACTGATCGTCGACTTACTGTCCGTCAGGAGGCACTAAATAAAATTCTTAGTGCTAGAGAAGACGAAGCAGATAATTTACATCATTGCATTAAATACAACATAACTCTCTATTTGAATTTTGAAGCCATGGATTACGGAGAAATGATTCATTGGGAAATCACCGATGTGTCTGTTACCGTGCCACCAGTTGTGAGGACTATATCAAATAAAGAACTCGTTGAACAACTGACTCTTGCTGAAAATGCTTCGCCAGAATGGTCATTCACCATTTATCCCTGCCACACGGTGGCAGTGGAATGGACAGTGAAGTTAGTCACCGAAGCAGCCTCCCGCGTATGCGGCAATGACGCCAAGGATGGCGTCATCAGATCCACTTCAGTTTCACTGAAAGTCCTGCCAAAATTTCAATCGAAATCTCAATTTTTGACAATATTTCCGGACGGTGACGATTCAGATTAGATAAACTGGTCTGCATTACTATGGTTGGTTGGTTGGATAGAGGAGGCTGAGGAGCCCAAGGTGCAGCCACATCCACGTGGTGGGCTCTGGGTCATTTGGCCAGTGTCGCTAGCTAGGTGAGCGAGGATCTGCACATTTGCTTGATCATACTAAAATAAACCCCTTTTCCGACCACAAAGAAGGCATATTTGACCCTCGAGGGACATATAACCAGCATACTGAATCCCGAATGATAGTTTCCATCTTCAGTGATATCTTCTTACCCGAAAATGAAGTACATATAGTCGGCCATGGCATAAAATAGCGTTTTTCATATCAATGTGACTACATTTGACAATTTCGGATTTGAATTCCACGTTTCTGACTGAAAAATCTCTTTTTCGCGTCATTTATTGCATGCATAGTGGAAAATGAGGTGGTGTGTTGCGGGCTGCATAACCCACAAAAGTGCTTTCGGGAACACGTTAAAAGGTCATTTTCTCGATAATTAACAGCAATATATCTGACGTATTTGGTCTAAAATATCAATTAAAGCCCTAAGTTATACCTCATTGCAAAAAAAGAGTGCTCGCTCAAACCAAATTTAAAGTATTTACAATTTTAACATTTTTCGTAGAAAAATTCGAAATTTTAAGGCAATAATGCGAACAGAAGATATTAACCGATTTGGAAAAAAATTCATATTTGTAATACCAATCCGGGTACGCAACTTTTGTCGGGTATTACGATTCGCTCCTAGAAAAAAGTGGCAAAACGAGGCACCCTAGTCATTATCAAACTATATCTTTGTGAGTAAGAACCTTGAATATTGATCTTGAATGCAGTTTTAAGTAAACTGTAAACTTGATATTATAACCCACCTTGCCAAGTGCTAAAGCCACAAAGGAAATCTGCATAGGCATGGAATGTGACCATCTTGTCAGCTTCAGAATCACTTCTGCCCCCAGATCTTGAGCCCTCCAGTTTTGTCGCTTCAGTCTTAACACAAATGGTATCTACTTGATCTTCCTTATTGCCCTTGCAAGCCTGAAGAGTGAAATTAGTAATGTTTTTAGTGGTATTTCATACTTTGTTTCAAAGACCCATTCCTGAATCCCTAAAATATCAACATTATCAACAACAAAACATGAAACATGTTAACTCATTCATTGTGGATGATACCAATTGACATTATTCTTGTCTTACACTGGGTGCAGAGTGATACAAACCCACCAAGCACAGACTGAGTGATCATTGACCGATTCTCTCTGGCATGATGGATGGCAAGAATTTTTCTGTTTTTGTGTATGGTCATAATAATTGTACATACATCAACAAAATTCCATTGGCATAAAGTACCTAATTCCTCCAGGCACAATTTTTTATGCACTTCCATTTGTTCAATGAACTTGAAAAATATATGCCTAACTATTCACAACAATATTCTAATTTTACATCCTTCTCTTTGCAAATCCTTTGCCAAGCCTTTATGCATTATTGTATTGGTAGTGGTAAATCAAATCACTAACACAGTATTATATAACACTGGCCTTGGTCGAGCTCGGAGTGGAAGACGTCCGAACGCTACGAGAGACCAGACTGGAATGTGATGACCTTGAGCAGCGTTCGCTCTCAAATTGTGTCGAAATATACGGACTTCCAGCCAATCTAACCAGCCTACCGGAAGTCGTGTGCAAAATAGGGGAACAACTGGGAGTTAATGTGAGTGTTGGCGATATTGATAACTGCTACCAGTACAAATCCAAGTCTGAAGGTGAATCTGGGGGCGGTATTCACGTGCGGTTTTCAAAGAAAAGCACCAAGGACAACCTCTTAGCTAAGCTCAGATCAAAACGCAACCTCTCCACGAGTCATCTCCTCCAGGACGCCCCCATTAGGCCCGTGTACATCAACGAGGCTCTCTGCCCAGGGAGAAGAAGGGTGTTCAACGCAGCAAAAGAAATAAAGAAGAGAAAGCATTACAAGTATTTGTGGATAAGAGGCGGTAAGATACTAATGAGAAAAGCCGAAGGAGAGCCAGTATTCGTGCTTAGCTGTATGGAAGACATTGCAAACCTATAATTACCATGGGTAGTAGTACTAAAAATTCGCCGTATGTTAAATCCTCGTTGTCGATAATTCACCAAAACATTCGTAGCCTACGTAGTAATTACGAGTTATTCCTTTCAGAACTCAGCCGATTGTCTAGCAAGCCTCATGTCATTGTTCTATCTGAAATATGGATCTCGGAATGTGAGCTTAATAATTACAAAATTTCTGGTTTTCAAACATATGCTCAGTGTCACGAGGAGAGTAGGTCTCGAGGCATAATTGTATTTGTAAGCGATACTATTCCCTGTAAACAAATCGCTGTATCAATGTTAACTGCGGATTGTATATGCATTTCTCTACAATGTGATGTAATTCACACTCAATTGTTATGTATCTATAGATATATTAATCTCCCCGTTGAACAATTCATCGTAGAACTTGAATCTATTTTAGTTCCCCTTCACAATAACTTGATATTAATTGGAGATATGAATGTTAATATTTTGACCTCAAATACTAGCTCCAATATGTACATGGATTTAATGAGCACATTTGGTTTGTCCTGTCTAATTGAAGTTCCTACGAGAGTCACTGGAGTTTCTTCAACCTGCATCGATCACTTATTTGTTAGGCTTTTCAACTCATTTCTACTTGACATTAAGGCGGAAGTACATGACCTAGCTATCACCGATCATTGCTTGATTTCTCTTGTTCTTGCTCGTAAAGATATGTGTTCTATACCCATGGAAACTAGCAATGAATTAGACAAAATTGACTATAATATTTTTCAACTCAATGTTACGGAGATAAACTGGGACTGTGTTTTAAATGAATCTGATGTCTCTTTAGCCTTTGATACATTCCTAAGTAAATTAATGCAATGCTTGTCCTTCTCTAAGTGCTCTGTAGCGTTAAATCATAGGAAAAATATGGTAAAGCCATGGTTATCGTCTAATTTGCTAAAACACATTGATAGGAAAAACTATTTGCTAAAAAAGTTTAGAAAGAATCCAAACAACAAGAACTTAGAACATGCCTTTAAAAAATGTAGAAATAATCTTAGAGAGAAACTGAGGACAGCATTTGATAATTATTATACGCAAAAATTTCAACTATCTTCTGGGAACTCCAGGGAACAATGGGAAATTTTTAGAGAGTTAACTGGTGAGTTTAAAAAATCCTCCTTAAAAATTACCTTGGAAGAAAATGGAAATTGGGTTACTGAAGAGGCTGAGTTAGCTCATAAATTTAATGAGTATTTCACCAGTTCGTTCAAGGAAAGCACGTCAAATAGCGATGGCATTTCTCGATTTATAAGAAGTATCTATTCCACTGTAAATATAGGTAATTCTATGTTTTTTGATCCTGTCTCTCCGAATGAAATAGTATCTATAGTTAAATCTCTTCCTTCAAAAAAAGCACCTGGAATAGATGGATTCAATACTACATTACTGAAACTAATCATTGATGTCATCGCTCCCATTCTCTGCCATCTTTATAATTTAAGTTTTATGAAAGGGATCTTCCCCGATGCTTTAAAAAAGGCTGTTGTTAAACCTCTCTTTAAAAAAGGAGGACGCCATGATATAAAGAACTATAGACCTATCTCACTTTTGTCCATATTTTCAAAAATTCTTGAGAAGCTTGTTAAATTAAGATTGGTTAAATTTTTGGAAAAAAATAATTTACTTAGTGGAAATCAGTTTGGTTTCAGATCTGGAAGAAGCACTGAAGACGCTCTTCAAAATTTTATGAGTTGCGTATTTAAATCTGTCAATGAAAATAAACGAACATCTGGTCTTTTTATTGATATCTCGAAAGCTTTCGATACACTGGACCATGATATTCTATTATTCAAATTGTCTTCAGTTGGTGTTCGGGGCTTAACATATGAATGGTTCAAAAGTTACCTGACCAACAGGTCACAATGTGTTTCGATTAATCATCATTACAGTGATTTTATATATATTACCTCTGGTGTACCTCAGGGTTCAGTCTTAGGCCCTGTATTGTTTTTGGTATATATTAATGACCTTTGCTGCCACGATTTTCGTGGTCAGGTTACTGCCTTTGCGGATGATTTTGCACTGTGTTACAGTAATTTGACATGGGAATGTCTTAGATACGATATGCAAAATGACTTAAATTACTTAAGATTATGGTTTTTCTATAACAAATTATCCATGAATGTACAGAAAACTAAATTCTTGTGTTTTGATATTTGTAATCGCTATTCAATTGAATGGAATTTACTTTTCCATGATTTTAACTGTGATTTAACCAACTGTAAAAATTGTGTACCAGTGCTTAAAGTTAATACATTTGGTTATCTTGGAGTAATTTTGGACCATACACTGAAATGGCACCACCATTTGTTTAATATAAAAAAGTATCTGCGATGTCAAACTGCAAAATTTTATTTTATCCGCAACAAGTGTGAAACGAATAATTTAAAGATTTTTTATAATGCTCTAGTAAATTCAAAGCTAAATTATGGCATATCAGTGTGGGGTGGTGCCTATCAAAATGCAATTAGACCGGTGCTAAACTTACAAAAAAGTATTATAAGAATCATCACGAAGAAAAAACGCCACCATCCAAGTTTTCCTCTATTTTTTGGTCTAAGGTTGCTCCCTGTTAGACATTTGTATATATATAAAGTTTTGCGTATCTTCTTTGTCAGAAGTGGCGATATATCTGCACTTACTTTTAAACCACATATTGGAGGAGGAAATAGGAGGCTTTTAGTTCCTTTACCCAAGCCTAATATTTCGATTTTTAAAAGATGTTTTCTTTATATTGGCCCTAAATCATTCAACGAACTTCCGCGCCCACTTAAAACAAAGTCAAGTTTACCTACCTTCATTAATAATTTAAAACATTGGCTCCTTAGTTTCGAAAATGTGGAATACTTATTAATGTAGCTATTTTGCTTTGCTCAACTTTGATCTACTGATTTGAATTATTCTGTATTCTTGTATTATAACCTTTTTTACTCTATTTTGGAATATTCTGTATTCTTGTATTATAACCGTTTTGATCTTCCTAAATGTTCTATATATATATATATGTATGTGTATATGTATATATTGTGCAAATTTTTTGTTCTCAATTTATCCATATTTTTTGGTTACATTTTGTTAAATTTTCTTATTTTTTATATTATTATTACGCCTTGTTTTGGAATGTTAAGCATTCAAATTCTAACACTTTAGATTCCGATGGTAGCTTTTTTCAGGTTGATCCTTGTAAGCTACCTAAAGCTCAATTATTTATTCATTGTACAAATTATGTATGAGTTTTGAGCATTAAATATCTATCTATCTATCTATCTGGTAGGTACATAGTAGCCCTATCCCCTAATAAATCAATCTTTATGTGATGAGATGGGTTAATGTGTCCGTATGGCCATCAGAACTGATCTGGTAATAGAAGTAATTCATTTGGCTTCTGATAAAGCCACCCATGCCAAAAGGGTTAGACTATTAGTCCACAAAAATTTGTGATGATGGTAGTTCACAAATTTGTGGACTACCTCCATCTGATATTTACATGCCCACAGAGAGGCATTGCAAAAAGTAATTCATTACCAGTAGGATAATAGGTGTTTCCTCTCAAGTCCATTATTGGAGAAAGCAATAGTTAAATTTCCCTATTATATTTTTACAAAACAGGAAAAATACAATGAATGCTGGCAAATACAGAACCAAGTCCAAGCTTGTAGGAGGTAGCTACTGCCTCGGCAGTAAGAGATAAGGTGTATCTATTTGTTATCTTGCGAAATCTTTATATGGTAGTAAAGACAGGAGAAATGAAAAGAATACTCACTTGTGGACCACTACAGTCAAAATAGAGTACAGTAGAACCTCGGTTATACGACCCTCGTTTATGCGACGACCTCATTTATACACCGTTTTTTTTCGGTCCGGTAAATAACCCCATAAGACCCCATGTATTTCCAACCTCGCTTATGAAACTTTTCATTTATACGACGAACTCGGTTATACACCGTTTTTTTCCAGTCCCTTGGTAGGAAAGTCCTCACTTATACGACTTTTCGTTGACTGACCGACGGAAAGACATCTACAGTAGAACCTCTGATATACGACCCTCTTTTATACGACGACCTAATTTATACACTTTTTGTTTTGGTCCGGTAAATAACTCCATAAGACCCCATGTATTTCAACCTCCTTTACGAAACTTTTCATTATGCGATGAATTCAATTATGAACTGTTTTCTTCCAGTCCTTAGGTAGGAAAGTCCTCACTTATATGACTTTTCAGTGTCTGACGTGCGGAAATGCGTCGAATTTCAGTTTTTGTCAACGCCTATCATAAGTCTCGTATTTTCATTTATGCACCATTTCAATTATTTATAAGAAAGACGACTTTTTTCCCATTATCCATGTATCGCGAGATAAAAAAATACGTAAAATGTAACGCGGGTAGCCTACAATCGCCGGCATCAGGCGCACAACGAGAGATACGCGAAGTTCGATCCCTATCGCAGTTTAATTTTTTCTTTCAGTCATTGCATCGAAATTTTATCATCTTGAATTTCGAACCCTTACATCTGAATACTCACAGTTTTATACTTATATTGTTTAAATTAGATTTACGAATGTATTACTCAAAAATTAAGGAATGTCGGATCTTAAGATCCACGGATCTTTCATTTCATTCTCTACTTAAATCAAATCCGAAGACAGTATAAATTCGGATCCCGATCGGAGATTTTTGAGTTTTGCAGCTCAGCAATCAAAGCGCCTCATGAATGGAATGCAGGATACTGGATACTGACAAGGAGAGGATTTGTAACTCCGGCCACGAAATGAGATGAAATATTTTTCCGTTCACTAGAACAAAATAAAGAAATATATGTCTTGGCTTTTTTCTCCATAGGCCCGGAGAGGCGGGAAAAAATAAAGAGGAATGTCGCGCGGGTCGCCTACATTCGCCAGACTCGCATGAACCTATGATAATGTAGTTGTTAAAAATAAGAGCTAGTGTACTGCCGGTCGCGAGTTTATTCCTTAACACTGCCTAGGAATACAGTCCATGCTGTATCCCTAGGGTAATGCAAGTAGGAATTAAAAGAAGTAAATTATCAGGAATTGCATATCAGTTTATGAGTCAATATATTAAACAAAAGTAATAAAGTTTGGCATTAGTGAAAGTGATGGGAAAAATATTTTATTACAGAATTAAAATCGTGGAATCATTATGTTAGCTTTACAATGTATTTTTGAGTAATGTATTTGTAAATCTAGTTTAAGCAATAAAAGTACAAAAAGGGTGTATCCACATACAAGAATTGAAAATTAAGGATGATAAAATTTTTCATTCAACGGCTGAAAGAAAAATTTGAAACAGCGATAAGAATTGAACTTCATTATATGCAGTACACTACCTCACTCTGCTATTATCAGCTTACTTTAGTTCGGAGAATGCAGGCTCCCTGCATATAATTCTACCTTTTATCTTGAGATCAATGGAGAAAAATGCCAATACACATTTCTTTTCTTTTGCCTCTAGTAGCATGAAAAAAAGGCTCATCTCATTTCATGATCTGAGTTACACAACCTCTCCTTATGAGTACAGAACTCACAAATATCATTTAAAGGGTATCATTAATTAGATATTGCAAAATTTCTAGTTTAGCAGCTTGAAATATTCTATAATAATTTTATCGGCTTCAAAATTGAATCCCCAGATACTCCATATTTCGAATCTCCTGACTGCATTAAAAATTTTTTGTTTCCAAAAAAGAATTTGAAAGCATTCAAGGATTTGATTAACAACATCAACCCAAGTTAATGTAAACTCATTAATGACAATTGTGTGCTGAATTAATTTAAGGTTTTTGATTTTGTTTATTATTTAATGTTCTATATTATATTATTCCTGGCATGTGATATGCTAGGAAACCTTTTTTCTATAATTGAATTTAAACCTTTCTGAATAGAGGGTGATACAATATGGCATCACTGGGATCTTATATTTTGGAAAATAATTCAAATATTAATTAAATGAATTATAATGTTTTCTCTAACAGCAATCTAAATAATAGTTGAACAGGTTTCGAAATGTATTGTTGGTGAGTATATGTAATAAGGAAAGTGAACTTTATATTAGAAGTTATAAGATGTTGTTATTGCATCCGTACCTTTTACCCAGGAAAATATTATCCATATAGATGATAGGAAGTAGATTTTTTTCTACAATGAATTTACTTGTTATTTTGGAAATACTATTGTTGCTATTTTTCTATATAGATATATTTAAAATGTAGCATTAGAAAAGGAATGAAATTCAGAATCCAGTATCCGAAACTAAGGAACAAAAACCAAGATAAAGATCCAAAACCCAGGCAAGGATCCAAATCCGGATCCAAAAAAGATCACGACAAGGTGAAAACACATGATGCTCATTCAAAAAAATCTTTTCTTTCGCCATCGAATCACTCGGGCCTACAATCCTGATGAAGTAATTAAATTATAATTTCAAAATGGCTGAATGAATAGCAATAACAAACTTCTAATACCAATTGCTTTCTGATATTTAATAGAAACTTAAAACTATATTCAGTTTGATCTTTGTTCTTACGTAGTGATATTTTGAAGAAAAATAGTTGGCAAAGGAAAAAAATTAACCTATTATTCACATCCGATTTTTAGTAATCAATTCTCCTGCATAATCTGGTTCTTGTATGTAGAAGATTAACTGACAATAAACACCATTACGAAATGTGCCAAGCATTAATTGAACCTAGACTGGTCTGTTGGTCAAAGTGTCAGGAATGCTAACTATTAGACCAAGAAATTCAACTTTGGGTACAGATCTTAGCATATTTCAGGGTTGCAAATGCTCACTGTTTCTGTCTAGGTGTCACGTACATACATTTATTTGCATAGTTGCTTGTAATACAGTAAATTATTAGGCTTCATTTGCCTGCATCTAAACATGCAACCTCAAACATGGAACAAAAAAGACTAAATTGGACATTTGAAAAGGGTTTCATGTTCCCTTACTATGAAACCTCAGTTATGAAACTTCCTCACTTATGAAACTTTTTTTTGGTGTCCGCTGAAAGTTTCATAAGTGAGGTTCTACTGTATTTGAAGTGTTGAAACAATTTTACCTCCAGCGAAGTTAGAAAAAAAAAGAATATGAAATGAAGAAAGGAATTGTATGCAGACTGAGAAATCCATCCCTTTTCACTCCAGACAACAATGTTGCCCTCTAACACCCCTCAGTAGTCAGATAAGCAGTTGAGTACTAGGATTAGAGTAAGTACACCCATAAAACTAGTTGTTTCTCAGTTTAACATGCCAACTAGGTCACATGGGGAGGATTATTTATTTATTTTTGTCTTATTTTAATCTGTGAATTTCAGGACTCAAAGTCCTCTCTTCCAATTAACAGATTGGACGATACAAACATCCATGCCACATAAAGTGAAAATCCTCCCTGGGTGGAATTTGAACCCGTGACCCTGAGATCGACAGGCGAGGAATTTTGACCCCACAACCACCAGGGCCGGCAGGGTAAATTTGCCTTGGTGCGATTAAGTGGACAATGTTTACAACTAACTTGAAAAAATGATGGGTAATGTTTCAGGAAGCAAACATTTAATTTTCATCAGGGATTGGAATGTATTGGTCGGTGAAAGGCATGAGAGAAATAAGATTAGAGAGCATGTTGTGGGTACAAGAATTGAGCATGGGGAAAAATCAACTGAGTTTGGCAGGAGAAAAAGATTTAGTGATCATCAAATAGTGCTGGTTGAAATAACATGCTATGAGTGTATAAACATGAAATATACTTAGAGAAAGATAAATATATAAAGTAGACTCTATTATTGTAAGGCATATATGTGAAGAAATTCTCTTCTTATTCCCTGCAAGGTCCTACACACACCATTACTTTAAAGTGTGATTACCAACTTTCATCTGATCATTTCTCATATGATATTGACAGGTAGCTTTTCATTAGGACTCTTATATACCTAATGACCAGTGGCGGATCTAGGTTTGGACCGAGGGGGGGGCAAACCGGGGGTCTGGGGAATTCCCCCCAGCCGAAGGGGGGTTCGGGGATTTTGGAAATTTGGGATTTTCAAGACTCAAAAACAGCAGTTTTAGGCTAATTCTTTGACGAAAAGAGACACTACTATGCACATGTAGTAGGTCGTTTTATTAGTAAAAGGTTTATTGTGGTCATTTTGGGCCTAGATTGAAATACCGGTAATATTAATACCTAATAAAAACTTATGATATTACTTGATTTTGATTTTAAAGTATGACATAATGATAAGGAACACAAATATAGTCAAATCACTTATGATTAGATAAGTTCATTAGTTTTTATTATTAAATGTTTACGATAAACAAGATTCAGGAAGTGACTGAAGCAATTAGTGTAAATTGTGAGTGGCTGTTGCTGCGATATTAGGGCATGCACGCCGTGTAAATGTCCCGCTATATTTGATCCTCCGTTGTACCCTTGACCACACATGACAAGCCAAGTTTTGACATCTCTTCGTCTATCGTTGATTTTATAGCCAAGCTCGTTGATTTGAGCTCAATGAAGCCAATAAATTCCTCCTTTACCATGGATGGATGAGTTCATATCAATGTATCGTACACAGAATGTAAGTTGCTCCTTCCTACTAACATCTATAGTCTTGTCAGATATAATGGAGAAATATTTGGAATTTTTTACATCTTTAACTATTTTCTAACGTAAAAAATCACCAATGCATTCTATCACATCACTTTGGATTGTTTTGCTAATAAGTGTGTTGTTGCGTTTGCATGTCGAAAGATGCCATTTATTCTAAATGACAAGAGACTTGAAAACCTCCTGTTTTCCTTGAAGAGCCATATCTTGGTCTTCTTCACTGCTCAAATTGGCATCATCTCGATGGCCTCTAATGGGGAGGTTGTTCTGGGCACGAAATAGTATTGTTTTTATTATGGGTTTTAATCGTTTTCGATTTTTCTCAACTAGGTATGTCGGCTTTTATTCTATCGATCATTAGACCATCATGTTTGGTTGAAATTCCAGGAGCAGCTTCCATAGACTGTTTGAAATGTAGAGCTTTCTCCATTGTAACTAAATATAACTAAATACTTATAAAATATAACTAAATACTTACCTATAAAATATAACTAAATACTTTTGTACAAAGTGGTAACCTCCAAAAATTTCGATTTTATCTAGTGTATGTTTCGACCCAATGGGGGGGGCTATAGCCCCCTTAGCCCCCCCCATAGATCCGCCACTGCTAATGACTATAAGCTGAGGACATTGCCTAAAATGCCTATTTTTTCTTTCACTTAGGAAACCAATTTTATGAAGTTATAAGTTCATTTAGGATCATTTATGGTAAAAATAAGCCCATTTTTTTTACTGCTTAAAAATGCCTATCTTACCTGTTTATGCCTTTTTCTGCTCATATCGCCTATATAAGGGTCTAAAAAAGAAATATTCTTCTCAACATCACCAAACTTCTTTTTAGTGTGGAGCACGTCTGTTATTTCACTTTCTTTCTTCATATTTTTTAATCTATCAAGTTTGAAATAATGTCATTAAACATGCACAAAGAAAAATCATCTTAAGCTTTACTTAAAATAGATAATGCCTGAAGTTGCTCTGCCTTTACAGCCATTATTGATAATCATTGGGAACATGGCTAAATACTGTATTATACTCTGCAGATAAAATAATTGAAATACGTGAGGCATGTGATAGGAATAATGTGCACCTCCGATACATCAGTTCAAACGTCATTTTCGCCCAATTAAATATACCTACACTATTGCAACTGATTTTGCTCATCTTTTATACCACGTGTCAATTCTGTCTATAAGAAGTCATCATGGCACATAAGAAGGTTTTCTATAGGCAACAGAATATCTGAATGAAGAAGCAAACTGCATTCTCGAATCCAAAGCTGTAGAGTTATATCTCGGTGTCGATGCAGATCCTACCATCAGATGCAATTTTGGTTAACTACCATCGATCATGTCATCACTGGAGGCAACTGGGTCATTCCATTTTAAATCGACAAATTTTTTTAGAAATATCTTGCTTCACCACCTCAGATTTCAACTAAATTTGGTGCATTTACATATACTGTCAACCTTCCTGAACCAAAAGCCGTTCACTGTTTTAGCAGAAAAAAATTTCGCCCCTGAATCATAGATAGACATGCATTGCATTAACGCCTGAAAATCATCTTTTTATACTATTTTTCTACAGGCTGCAGTAGACTGGTTTTACATGACATACACATGTAAAAGGAGTCAATAGAAAGCATATGAAATCTACAGGTTATCAGAGGAGTTTTAAATGTAGGTACTTTTCGCCAGAATAAGTGTATTTTTGTCACTGTTAATGCAACTTCCAAAATTAATTTTTTTCACAAGTTTAGCCTAAAATCACACCAAGAAATAATTTTGAAAACTATCCAGTTCTTCTTACCGTAGCACTCGTACGTACCTATAGTGTATTAATATATTAATAAACATGGAATGTGACCAAAAAATTGGGTTTTCAGAGCTAAAAAAGTCCATGTGGGACAGCGTTTAAAAGTTATGAAAGCATTATTTTAGAAAGTCTTCATGTTAATCTTTAAGATACAAAAAGAATTGTTTTGTGTTTTTTAGGAGTTTGGGAGATATGGTTGGTGTAAAAACAGTGCTCAACTCCCTCACGCATGCGCCTACACAGACTCTCATTCCAACAATACTCTACTTTAACCATCATAAATCCTCATGGGATTGGGTTTAAAAATCAGAAAATCATTGAGATAGAAAGTCTAAATGTTCCTGAATCAGGTACAAAAAGAAATTTTTTGTGTGTATGAGGGCCCTCATTTGTTTGACCCGGGTTTGGGAGGTATGATCTATGTAAAAACAGCATTCATTTTTCACAGGCAATGTGCCTCTTCACACGCAAGCATTACTACAATACCATTTTTTAACCTTAATTGTCTTATTTACACCGATAAAAAGTATGAATAGGGGCACTGACACTTTGTAGTATGGACAGAAATTTATTAATGGATGAACAGTTGCCCGGAGGTTGAGTTGGTTCCGGAGGTCCTGACCTGACCTCTTTGAAAAATATCAGTAACCAATTGATACACAACCAAAGAAACACAATCATTTAAGTCTTTTAGCCCTATCACCTCGCATGAGGTTGAGAAGCCATTGTCATTCTAAAAAATAATCCTGACTGACTCTCGGCATCAGTTTACAGGAGAACATGTAGAGAAATATATTATAATATAACTTGAAATAATTAAATCTTTTGTGTTTTATGCCTCCTCTATTTATAAGCCAATTTTATTAGGAGTTTTATCCTCTTTGCTATCCATTAGTTTTACCAAAAAGTAATCGTGTATTTCAGCCCAAACTTTAGATTTCAGATGCTTCTTTGTGGCAATAAGCTGCATTATGTTTCTAGCTGGCCACGGTGGTGGAGGTGTGAAGTCTTTGCCTGCTAATCTTGGGTTATGGGTTTGAGTCCTGTCCGGGTGGGTATTTCACCACCCAAGGCATAGATGTATGTCAAGTTCTGTGTGTCTAGTCCCTGGAATACCTGATTACAGGCTTAGCCTTTTGGGATTCCAGGACCGACAGAATTGTCCAAAATGCAAAAAAAAGTTTTAAGCCCATATTTTGAAACTTTTAGTGTCTATTTAGACTGCCTATCTCTTCATTTTTAGTGCCTAAATGTCCTCAGCTTAATGACATTATCAATGGAGAGATGCTCATTTGAGCAATTTTATGCACACGTAGAAGTCATAGGGGCATAGTTCAACCAATGAAAGATAAAGGTATTTATAGTAAATTAAAATTTAACTTTGAAAAAACATGTTATTTGAGATATAAGCTAAATGCAATATTCTAAAATTCACTGCCATTATTGTCATATACTAATAATATCAAAATTAGGACTACTCTTATGACAAAAACTACTGCTACCTGCTTGTTTCAGTAGTAGTTTCTGTAGAGTAGCAAAAATAAAACCAGGGATGAATACCATGAATAAGATATGCAAAAAATTAAAATTTCATGTGAAAATTCAGGAGGTTGACATGTAAATGAGATTGACCTATACATAAATATACACAGCATAAATCCTGCCTATGAATTATTAATGGTTTCTGAGTCACTTCTGTTTAGGGTACAGTGGTTCAACTGCCTGTATATATTTCTCCCTTGTACATTAATTGAGTGATTAATATTAGTTGCAACAACAATTAAAATTGTGAATGATCTCCCCCAAATATCATGTGTGATTTTTTACTGCATGCTGATGGCCCAAAATTCTTCTATAGTTTTAATCCCCATGCACTAATATCATTCAGTGTCAATACTTTTAGCCTACTTGGAATCAAATATGTAATGCCCTTGGATTTATGGGTGAGAACTGTTTGCAAAATAAAATTCAGCATCTTCCAAAAAGGGTTATACCAATGTATTTTACGTTTTTAGCTCTTACTGTTAGCCTGTTAGTGAGAGGACATCAGTTGTTTGCAATTAACGTTTTAGGGCGGGTACATGCACAACACATTGCAGCACAAAATTGAATTTTACCCAATCTGTGATCTATATTGAAAAGGAAATTAAGATAATGCAAGAGACAATAGTCTCAGACATAAAACTAGGGAACAAAAGCTTGTGGATGTGAAAGAGCATTATTATCTGGGAAGCTGTGTAACCAGTGATGGTAGAAGCTTCTACCATCTGCTATTATCTGTTTCAATTATCTTGGGGGTTGAGAGGCATGCCTTAAAGTTTTGGGGGTGAGTGAAGAGAAACCCTCTTATCACATGTTTTTCTCACAGTGAAATAGAATGCAATAGGGAAATTCATTAAGTTGCATGGGTTACATGAGAGGATGACATTTTTGGATATCAGTGGTGCAGAAGTCACTTTGGTCACTCCGTTAGACCAGGGAATGGAACTGAGAATGCCTATTATTTTTCATATTTAAGATCGTCAATACTTTTTATAGGAATTAAAAAGACCACTAATAAGGTGATAACAGCAGTGGAGAAGAAAAAGGTGTAAGTTTTGAAATGTGGTGCTACCATAGAATTATTATAATTATTGTTAGTATTCTACCGGTGAAGATAGGTTTAAATGGACATTTAATTCTTCCCCCCCCCTAAATTTCACACGATGTTCCTCTTCAGGCCCTCATAACTCCTGCCACCCATCATTCCATCCAAGCTACCCGTTCTTCTCCTCCATCTTCCTACTTACCCAATGCTCTTCCCTCAATCACCTCCTTCAAAACACCATCCCTTTTATTACCTTTTACATCCACACCTTCTGCCTTCCCTTAATTATAGATCTATCAAATTCCTTTCCTCTCCTACCAATTCTAGCACTTCATCATTCGTCTTCCTTTCGACCCACTTTACTTTCTCCATCCTTCTCCACACCCACATTTCAAAAGCCCTAAGTCTATTTTCATCTTCTTTTCCCAAAGCCCACGTTTCCGTGCCATATAGTGCAACGCTCCGTATAAAACTTTTCACTTGTCTTTTCTTCACTTCCCTACTCAACTACTGTCATTAGTTCACACCTACGAGTAAAAGATTCTTTTGCCAATGTAATTCTCCTTCTCACTTCAATTTTGCTATATTCTTTTTCTTCCAACACACTACCTAAATAGCTAAATTGGTCTACCTGCTCTAGCCTCTGACCTCCTACTTTTATCGTTATACTGGCCCTTTTTGTTCTTGAAAAATCGGATTACTTTCGTTTTCTTCCGGTTTATCTTCATCCCATATCTTTCGCAGTGTCCCTGCAAAGCATCCAGCATTTTTTGCAAAGCCAAGGGCTGATGGCTGACTAGCGCTTGGTCATCCACAAACCTCACTGATTTTATCAATTTCCTCCCGACCTTTACTCCAGCCTCCAGCTCATCCCAAGCCTCTCTCACCATTTCCTCCGAGTATATATTTGAAAGTACTGGGGATAACGGACAGGCCTGCCTAACTCCCCTCCCTATTGTGGCCCAATACGATTCTCCATCGGCTACTCGCACTTGCGCCTTCTGCACCATGCATAAATTCCGGATCAGTCTCCAGTCTACTCCTTTTTTCTGCAATATTTCCATTAACTTGTCTCACCTCACTCTGTCGAACGCCTTTTCGAAATCAACAAATCACGCGAATACATCCTGATTGTATTCTTGATTCCTTTCCACTAGTAGTCTCATCGCTGCCATTGCATCCCGAGTAGCCCTCCCCTTCTGAAATCCAAACTGAACCTTCCCTAGAAATTCGTTTGCTCTCTTTTTCATTCTCCTATTGATGAGTCTAAGCACTACCTTTGCCGCATGAGAAATCAAACTTATCGTTCTATAGTCTTCACATTTTTTTGTCACCCTCTTTTTCAGTATAGGTATCAGCATGGTTTTTACAAAATCCTATGGCCTAGCCCCCTTCTCTTATGTTCTACGAACAAGTTCATAAAATCTCTCCCTTCCCCCTCTTCCTAGGTTTTTCAGAAGCTCAGCTGGGATGGTATCTATCCCCACCGCTTTACCTGCCTTCATTTCTCGCATTGCCTTCTCTATCTCACTATCCAGTATTCCGTGGCCCACATCATCCTGATCTATGTCCTTTTCCTCTTCTATGTCCAAGTTCCTAGGCCTATTTTTGCTATCATACAGTTCCTCAACATATTCCCTCCAATGACACTGGATCTTCTCTGGTTCCATAGCTAAATTTCCCCTTCTGTCTTTGGTGCAAGGGACCATTTCCCATTTCTTGATTCCTGATAACATTCTAACCTTTGAGTACAGGCTGCCTATTTCCCCTTCTCTCTGGAGTCTCTCCATCTCCTCACATTGCTGACTGCACTACTTTTCTCTTGCTCTATTTGTTTTTCGACCGTAGAATGATGACGATAAAATGGATCGACTGAGTGACAAAAGAAGAAGAGTGGGAGAAAAGAAATGTCTACTGAAAACCCTAAAAAGAAGATGGAACAAATAAATACGCCATATATTAAGACACAATGGCCTAATGAACACAATCATTGAGGGAAAAGTAAATGGGAAGAATGGAAAAGGAAGGCCTCCAAGAGAATTGGAACAAGTTGCAAAGGATGTAAAAGGAAATAAAAACGTAAATATGAAGAGGTCGGGTGATAGAGGAATCAAGTGGAGGGCTGCATCTAACCAATCGAACCATTAGACCTGATTGAATAAAGAAGAAAGTACAAAAATGCAAAAATGGAAGAAGGGCAACTTTGTTACAAAAGAATAAGGAACAAAATAAGTCACAAAGCCAGGAAAGCTAGAGAAATGAGGATGAAGAACCTATGTGAAGTTGTAAAAAACAATATTGCCCTTGGAAAGATGGAAGCTGCCTATAGGATAGCGAGGAACCACTTCAAAGACCAGAGCACAAGATGCAACGCTACAAGGAACAAGAATGGAGAAATTTTGATTGAAAATGAAGATAAAATGAAGAGATGGAAAGAATATATGGAAGTGTTATACAACGGAAACAATCTCAGCTCAAAAGTAATCAAAGAGGAAAGCAAAGTTGAAAAGGATGATATGGGAGCATCAATATTAAGATCGGAATTTCAAGCAGCAGTAAGGGACCTTCGCATGAATAAGGCTTCTGGAATTGATGATATTCCTGCAGAACTAATTGAAAATGCATGAGAAAAGACATTAACCCATCTCTACAAAACCACCTGTGACATGTACTCAACAGGAGAAATTCCCAGGGACTTCGAGAAAAACATCATAATTCCTATTCCCAAAAAGAAGAGACCAGAGAAATGTGAAAATTTTAGGGCTATAAGCCTGACGACACATACATCGAAGATATTGACAAGGATAATCAACAGAAGAATAGAACGAAAAGCTGAGGAGTTCATGGATGAAGATCAATTCGGATTCAGGAAAAGTAAGGGTACAATAGAAGCAATACTGACATTTAGGCTGCTCACAGAGAAGAGAATTGAGAAGGAAAAACTGATGTTCATTGTATTTGTGGATTAAGAGAAGATTTTTGATAATGAGGACTGGAATTCATGCTTGATATTCTGAAAGTAATTGGAGTGTCATACAATGACTGAAGAATTATCCACAGTTTGTATAAAAACCCCCAGTAGCCACCCAATATTGGCCAATGTTGGCTATTCATTGGCACCCCATATTGGCTATATGTTGGCAATGAGATGAGAACCAATGAATAGCCAATATTGGCAAGCCCATGAGCAGCCAATATGGGCCCAATATGGTCTACCCCATGCAACCCAATATTGGCTATTCATTGGCCCTCCATATTGGCTATATGTTGGCAATGAGATGAGAACCTATGAATAGCCAATATTGGCAAACCCATGGGTAGCCAACGTGGGCCCAATATGGGCTACCCCCACATTGGCCACCCCATGAAACCCCAGGTTGGCATACCTGTAGACCTCACCTGCATAAGCTACCCAGTGAGACCCTACAAAATGCTTAAGAGAAGAGAATTAAAAAAAAAAACTATAAGCTGCTCCCGGAGATACATCATGGAACTCCCACCTTCTCCTACTCCAAAAAAGCTGAGGAACTAGAGAAAGCTGAAATAACACATAGCAAGACCTCGGATCGGATATAGCATATCACTTTTAATTTGATTCGGCATAATTTCGCACACGCCCACTATTCACATAACTCGACCGAACTAAATCCGTTAACGTCTGGCGTTTCTTGATGTCACATAAGGAATTCACAATTTTATTAACACACTTAAGCGAGTTAGAATTTTAAACAAACAGTACAGTTTATAAATATATTATATTTATTGACACTACTTCCAATTTCAATCATTGCATTCACTTGCCTTTCTAAAACATAAGATTCCAAATCTGAGGCATAATCTCAAAAATAACCAATGTGATAATAACAATATTAAATAAACCACTTGACATGAGAATGAAAAGCTGTGATCGAGCTTGCTTAATGCATAAAATTTTATTTTAATGGTTGATCAAGGTGTTCAACAACCAGAAGTCTTTTGTTGAAAAATAACGCTCCTCTAAAAAGTGAAACTATATTTTTCCAACGGGGAGTTCGTTTAAATATCATCACAGCACTGTCACAACACACACAAAATATTCACGTTTATCATGTAGCTGAATGATGATCTGAATTCTCATTGGAACATTCCGAATGTTCCAATTTGTTTATGACTTTTATGTGCCTGAAAAATGATAAATATAGTCAATGCCTGTGTCAGCAATTCAAAAAGCCGGCATGGACAAATTCGTCCAACATAATCGCTTGTCATGACAATCATTTACTCACCGTAACGTTATTGTCCATTAAAATTAAAAAATAAGCTTCATGATCACTAATTAAAAGAAAACGTATATACTTGAGGAGATAATTCTTTCTCACGTTTCTCGCTATGATGACAGCCATTTTGAATTTCGAAGTGATCTTGCAACTAATCGATAGTAGTCTATTCGATATTGGTCGATACAACCAGACAACTTTCCACAAACCGCGAACTATAAAAATGTGAATATTCACGTTACAATTACTCGTGGGCACGACAGTTGTTACTTATGGTTTATGATATTTTTCTCTTTAAGAAAGAAGTTTCCTAAACTTCATTGAACTGAACGGACTTGGAATTTCATCGTTGAAAATTAAACCTCAATTTTTTAAGGGCATACCTACAGTAAGGATTTTATTTCCCATTTCCATACTATTAACGAAGGATTGTTTTTAAGTTTAATACAGCTAAATCGTCAGTGAAATCTAGCTTTTTACATTATTATCAAGGAGGTAAAAAGTTTAGTGTTTCTCCACGTTTTCAGCTAGTTCTTGACTATTATTATACTTATCAGTGTTTACAATGAAGGTGATTTTGGTGGAATAACTATGAGATTTGCAGAAAGTATTGAGGTAAATAACTCTTTGGGTTGTAATTCCATCGGGATTTAAACAAAGAAACGTATCCCCTCGAGAAAATCAGACAAATGCAGTACATCATTTAGCAAATAGCCAGGCTTCACACTAAAACTAATAAATAATAATAAACTAAAAATTCAATGTATGCACCACCTCAAATCACCTATTTTCTCCATAGACTTCAGCCTCACATGATATGAAGCACGCTTCTTATAACACTAACAGATATTTCTATAAGACTCATATGGCTTCTCATAACACTTACATGTCTTGCAAGAAATCTTATAAGTTCTAATGAGGAGTCTCATAAGTTCTCAAAGCTTCTCATAAACTTCACATAAGAATTCATGCTTCTCATAAGATCTCATAACTTCTCATAAGATCTCATAGCTTCTCATAAGATCTCATAACTTCTCAATAGATATTATAAGAAATGTCTATGAGGAATTTCCAATAGGGAGTTAGCCAGGAATCTTCTATCCAGAGGACAAATATCCCATAAATAAAGGTGTTTGGAATATAATAAGTCCACTTACTGCTCTTTAAATCCTTTTTAGCATTAGAATAACTACTATCACCAGAATTATGTATATGAAATTAAAATGCTAATAAACATTTAATTACAAATTTGTGTCTGGACAAATAAATGGGCCTTGAATATGTAAGTGGGAAAACAATCATGAAAACATGTGCGCTGAGGCATAAAATATTGGTGAACTCTATGATTAACCATTATAAATATAATGGGGTGTAAGCCGATATAGAGTTTCATGGGGTAACCAATGTAACCACATGGGGTAGCCCATATTGAGTTTCGTGGGGTAGCCAATGTGGGGTTACGTGGGGTAGCCAATATTGGGCCATTATGGGCTTTCATTGGCAGTCCATGGCCAATGAAAGCCAACATTGCCATCTTGGTCCAACATTGGCCCAATATGGGCCCAATGTGGTAGGCTACTGGGGAACCAAGAAGCGGTGATAAAATCTGGACCCAGCTGTGAAGAAGCCAGAATAAAGAAAGGAGTGAGACAAGGCTGTGCACTGTCTTCCATAATTTAAATGTTTACATCGAGAGAGCCATCAATGTAATCAAAAAGAAGTCTTCTGGAGTGCACATCCACGGTGAAAAAATTAGCATGCTGAGATTCACTGATGATATAGCACTCATAGCAGAGACAGAGATGGATCTGAATATGACTCTAATAACCATGGAAAGGACAATGGCCTGATATCATCTGAAGATCAATAAGAATAAAACTATCATATTGGAATGAAGCAAAAGAAAAGAGGCCATAACCAACGTTAAACTAGGATAGCAAAAACTGGAAGAGTGAAAGAGTTCTGTTACCTAGGAAGCTGAGTAACCAATGATGGACGAAGCAAAAAGAAATAGTCAGCAGAATAGCCAAAGGCAAAGAGGATATTCTATCAAAAGAAGACTCTAGTTAGGTACCACTGGAAATACAAGCATAGAAATAAGGAAACAATTCATCGGAACATACATCTGGAGCATGTTTCTTTATGGCAGTGAGGCATGGAAAATGACAGCAGCGGAAAAGAAAAGGGTGGAAGCATTCAAAATGTGGTGCTACAGAAGAATGATGAAGATTGAATGGATCGACCAAGTGAGTAACAAGGAAGTCCTAAGAAGAGTGGGAAAAAGGGAAGTCTTCTGAATACCCTGAGAAGAAGATGGTATAACTTAATCGGCCACATCATGAGACATGATGGCCTGATGAAGACCATGGTCGAGGGACTAGTGGAAGGGAAGAATGGCAAAGGAAGGCCTTGTGTGTGATATATGGAACAAGTGATGAAGGATGTGAAAGAGAAGAAATACGTAAATATGAAGAGATTAGCCAATAGTAGGACTCAGTGCAGAGCTGTGTCAAACCAATCTTAGGATTGATTACTAATGGTGATGATCTGAATTGTGAAAACCTTCACAATGCATTTTAATGCATGAAATTGTATTTTATGAGTTATCATAACAGCGTTTTCTAGTTGGGAGAAAGAGAAACTGTTACTTCGTATAAGCTCATTTCCTTCCTAGAGAAGGAAATGTTATGTCGGAATGCATGTTAGTAATTGATTAAAGCAAAATCAATTTTGACATCTGCTTGCTTTGATGTCAATTGATGTAGACCAATCCCACTTCAAATTAGATTCTGATTCAATTTCAGAACTCTCAATAAGAACATTTTTAATTTCCCCATTTCCTGACCAAAGTGTCTCCAGATTCAGGAACTGGGAGGGAAAGCACTTACTGTGGCTGGGTAGGAAGGCATTATCACCCAGAAACAATAGCCTACATATGTCTACAATAGTCTACATATGCCTTTTTTCAACATACTTTTAGACATTTATTTATGCTTATATGTACATGCTTTGAGAGAAACTTATTACTCACATTGAAAAAGAATAGTTTTGGTTTTCCTCGTAATGAATCACAGACATTGCCATTGAATAGCTCATATAATTGATAGGTGTAGTAGCCTCCATCTTGAGCTCTTACTGTGTCCCCTTCATCACCATGTGAGAGAACAACCATCGCAAAGCAATCGCATTTCCAGTGGTTTTCCTGAGCAACTAAAGAGAAAAATGAGAAAACTCTATTGTAGTGGTTTCTAGACTTGTATGAAGTACTTGAGAAGGGACAAAATTTTAATGTATTAGTGATTTTTAAGTAAAGAACAAAAATTTATGTATAGCCTAATTAATTTATGTAAAATTATATAAGATGCTGGTACAAAAAGTAGCATTCACATTACTTGTTTAATGACAACATAATTTCAATGCCAGTAAAGGGTAAATCATTTTTGCTCTAAGATGGAGGTAAATTCATTAACTTATTGAGGATGAATGCAAAGATTGCAAACTAGCCACCTTTGCAGAGTCACCTGCTGAAATGCACAATAGATGAATTCTACCAGGTATTCTACTAGTTAAGCTACTGAGGCCTCCTTCTCCCCTGTGGAACTCTAGAGACCTTAAATCGGATTGGCTGGAAATCAGGGGGTCCAGGTTCGAATCCTGGTCTAGGTAGATTTTTTCCTTGTGGAAATTCATTTATTGAGGATGGTAACTCATTCATTGTGTCTATATATTTGGCCTTAAAAATCATTTTACAGTTATAGTATATTTGTCAAGACTATTCAAAAAATGTTTATTTAACAGCAATTTTTTTTTTGGCCTTGCATATTTATTCATCTTCAAATGCATCCAAAGGGCCAATTCCTTTGCCTGACTTCTTTGCCTTCTTATTAAATACTCTTTTCTATTAGATCACAGCTTTCAAGATCTTACTGTTCTAAATATTTCCCACCCAATACTGCATTATGCCCTTTTAAAATTTACCCTACCAACTTCCTTACTTTCCCTACCCTCTCTCTATATATCTAATGCCCTATCTCTATTTATTTATCTTTATCCAGCCTCCATCTCCCATTCTTTTCCATTCCTGCATTCCAAGTGTCTCCAATTGCAGTTCAATCTTTATTGACCATGCTCAATAGTGGAAAACACTGGACTTTTTAACAAAATCATTGCTAATCTTTCTTTCCTCTTGAGTCCAGATTATTAACAAAAATATTCTCTTTTTCAGAATGTTTTTAATAGAGTTTTTTTTCATTGGACAAAATGAGAATGAGTACTTTTAACTCAATCACAGTTAACTATAGTTAACTATAACTATACTTTCACTACACTATAGTTTCAGAGGATATCAATTACCAGTAGTTGATGATGGTGGTAGATAAGGTTCTCAGATTCATTTCTATAAAAAGAAACTTAAGCGGATGGGGCAAGGTTCTAGTCATGCTCGAACACTGGCTACCATCAGATCACTGAAAGTTATGCAATGTTTGTGCCAGGCAGAGGTTGGATGGGTTACTCTCCCCCATACCTCTACCGTGGTGCTCTTGTCCCCTGTCTACGAGTGTTGAGAAAGTTAAAAATGGATTGGCACAATGGATCTAAAGAGGTCAGGGGAGCTTCATAAGGCCCCTGCCCACCCCTCCTATTTATATTTTTTTTAATCTTAAGCAACTAGCTTGAGATATTTATGCAATTTAATGCATCATGCAATTTGGAGATCATTAGACTCTGGCCACAATTCCATTGCATGATTCTTGAGCTTAAGCTGAGAGTCAAAGGATTTCCAAAGTCTTATGCCACCACATACATAAATGTGTTGGAGACAATAAACTGTCGCCAACTTCTTATTCAATCAGGATACATATTTGAATGTTTTGTGGTTAACCATAATGAATACAGGTAGGAGTTAATTTATACGATTTTATACAGTCTACCATCAACTACCTATAAATGGATGTACTAGTAACTTTAAGCTCAGAATTGAGTTTTAAGCAGGACATGCCATAATATTTTTCACCCTGATTTTTGGTAGGATGCCTTGGTTTATTAGCATAAGTCAAATTTTTGGAATACATTTTTCTCAGAATTTAATGTGCCTTTTGTAAGGAAAAAATGAAGCCCTCTCAAGATTTTGGGAATATCGTGGATCACCAATTATTAATTCTGTGGCACTGATTTTTCATAAAAAATTACATATGTATTTGGTTTAATAAAATATCATATATTAAAGCTATAGGGTATTTGCAGAGCTCATTCTGGCATAAACCTTTGTATTTTACTGCTACATCCAAGGTTAAACAGCAGTACACAACTATTCAAAAGTATTTTGAAGCCTAGACATGTGTCTTAAAATATAACAAGTGAAAATAAATAATAAAGGTAATTTTTATTCATATTTTTGCAGCTCGATGAAAAGAAATTTCTTCGTTTAAGCTCTTTTGATGAAAAAAGACCATAGAACATGCTTGAATCCAAGAAATAAGTACAAATTTAGAATTTGATATTTATGAATATGTACCTATTTTTTCGCTCACTTCTATCAATTTTCTCAAAGCTAGATGAGTTATTATTGTAGAATATAAAGAGGTATGCATAATGGTAACCATTTAAATCCTAAATTTAGAGATACAAATAACGAAAGAGATAACTAAATGGAAATTCAATTATTTAATTATACAAAAGTATATTACAAAATTGCCATTCCACTGGCAAGGTTGCCTAGATTACTAAGGTTTACTTTGTAATGGTTTACTTTGGAAGCAATTAAATTTATTATTATTATTATTACTATTATTACTAATCATCAATAACAATCACTTTTAATAATGATATATGTTTAAACAAATCCCGAAAAACAAATTAATCCAAACTTATATATTCTTATGCTTCTACCAGTGATTCTAAGATAGATTGTCCTAACTTGTTGTTGTCTCTCTTTATTCATTGAGATATTCAATGTTGTTTCAATCTAAAAAAACCCTTACTAACAGACTTGAAGGATTTTCTTAACCCCTATAGACTTAGGAAAATTCTTCTTCCTCTTTCTCCAAAATATCAAATCACCTTGAATTATTCAAACTGAATGTGGTATTATTTTACACTTGTTACCAGACCTGCTTTTAAAGACTTCTTTTTATTTGTAATCCTCAAATATTCCAAGAGCTGTTATTTTTAGTAACTTATCCATAATGTACATTTTATTTTCATACTATGCATTCTCTTTTCAAAATTTGATGTCATTAATTTCTCAGTTATTGAAATAAATGATGGGATGATCTTCCTTAAGCTGCCTACTGAATGGCATTTGAAAATCATTAAGTAACATCATCATTCTATTCATTTAAAGCATACTGAAAGGTGAAGGTTTATTTTAGCTGCTTTGAGGCAAAGAAATTTACCTTTAAGCATGAATGAATTGCAAGCACAGATAAAGCAAGCTTCAGCTACAGGAATTGTACTAGCCAGAGAGTGCTTAATTTCTAAAATTGCTTCTACGATGTCATAGCAATAAATTTTTTTGGTACACACAGCAAACTTTACAGGCAACAGCCTCAGTCTCATGTCATAAGTATCATTCTGCCAGGAAATATTTTAAATGACAGTATGTGGGAGTAATCTGCTGTTAACCCTTAATCTTTTGTTGGTTAGAAGGCCAGTAAGATATTAAAGTAGGTATTACCTTGTCTCATTGTACTGATGACTTGCATCTTGTTCAGGTCTTTTTCATGCCTGACTTCAAAGCCCAATTTGCTGAAGGCATTTTTGAGCTGCTTTACTTCCTCGTTTGATCCTTTTCTTGGTTCATAGGTAAGGAAGTTGCTGTTGTCAAGGATCATGAAAATGCCTCTTCGACGGTGTTGCATATTATAAAAATCTGATGTGTCATGGGGAGTGGAGTAGATAGGTAAATCACGTTGCGTTTTGGTTGTTTGGCTTACAATTTGGTTAGGCTGTCCACCTCTGGAAAGCATTGAGAATGAAACACCACTAGATGAGATTGAGAGAGAGATTTCTGTTGGAAGAAGCAAATGTTGCAAATGACTCTACTGACTACATTAAAGGAAAGCATGGGTGATATTTTTCTCTAGCTAAGATCTTTCACTAGTAGCAACTGATATCATAAAATCTGGATGCATGGTAATGAAACCACCTCATCAATCTAATTTTGGGGGCTAGGAGATGTGAGACCCTCAAAATATCTTTATTTACTGTTGAAGATTCCGGAAATGGCCATTTTTAACATACTATTTATTTCACCTGATCATACCCTTGTATTCTTTTTTCACATTTGTTGCATTAAAATAGTTAACATGTGTTCTCCCTAGCAAAAGACTCCTAATATAGGTACCTCCTATAAAAATCTTTTCCATTGAATTTACACATTTCAATGAGAAATGTTTGCAAATTTGAAGAAGGAAATATCCCCAAAGCCATTATCTTAAGGGGTGGAGGAAAAAAGGGAGGGAGGGGGAATGGAAGAAGTTTATAAAAAGTAAGGGAGCTCTCAATCGCTCGGACAAAAAATGTCCAAGAAATGCTTACAAGTGGCTTGAGAGCCTGTACATCAGGAGTCCCCAAAGAGGTCAATATCAGCACTTGGGACCAATATGACATTGTTGGGGGTTTAGTGGAGCTTAGGGGTCAACTGGGGGACCATTACTAATTTCCATATTTTTGATTAATTGTCAATTAGTGATACAATATGCACTGGCTTAAGCATTCATTACAATAATTAAATAATACTTGAACAACTTACTTAAAAATAATAAAGTTCAATGATTAACTTTTTAACAAAATTCATACCGTTTCAGTAAAAGTATACAATATAAATTGTGAAATATGTATTTGTGAATTGCAAAAAAAATTATATATTAGAGCAAAATTTTACTATATTGCAACCTAATGTCTGAGTATCAGTTTTGGCACTTTGAGATGATGCATAAAAGGTGTAGTTGGCTAAAAGCAATATGCACGATTCCAGCTCAGAAGTAGAGGGTGTCGACAAAAACTAAAGAAATTCTTGATGGTGTCACCAGTCAAAACAGTTTGGATAGCCCTGCTGCTCTGTCAATGTTGCTCTGTCTTTTCCAATACACCTATGCTGAATCAAAAACGTTGCAACCACTAGCAAAGGTGTATAGTATTTGTTTTAGCCATATACACTGTGCAGTAGCTACCTATGTAGCTGCCAACATATCCTGCAGGGCTTTTCTGCTTGTATGACCAGTAAAGATGGACTAATCAGGGCAGTGAAAGTTAGGGTCACGTATGCCAGAGTGGTCAAAGGGTGGGAGTTATAAAAAATTTACTCCTCATTGGATGAATTCCTCAGTAAGATGGCTACAAAAAATGCTTTTGACCTCAGTGGGGTAACCCATCAAGTGAAGGTAGGGTAATAATTCAGGGGAGGTGACCAACAGATAAAGAGATGGGAAAGTTACTTATCTCCTTATGTACACATATATACATACATATAGAAGTTATGGTGGTTGTGCCCATTTCCTATACTTAGCTTTCTCCCATGCAGGGACTGGATTACTACTGAAAAATCTCTGTCACTACTGAAATCCAACCAGAGTGCTCTGAGGGCTTAGAATGTGAATCCAGTACTCTATCTACCAGACTAACCTGTTGAGTAATTGTCTCATGTCAAAGAAGTATTCTTGAGGAAGGAAATTAGGAATCACCTGATAGAATAGTGGAACCTGGCAGGGGAGAGGCAACGCCTTCATGATTGCCTGTGTTGGAAATCCTCACATAGTTGTAGAAATAAGAGAGGCAGGAAAAAATGAAAAGAAATGTAAGTTATCAGAATGGGTACATTGAATGTTAGGATCATATTTAGTAGGTACACAAAAGCTAGAAAATATAAAAAAAAAGCAAAAGGAGGACTATATATGATAGATTAATGTGAGGCTAAATAAAATGGTAGTGAACTCTATGCATAAAGTGAATTGAAGTGGAGGAAGTGGGAGTCCACAAGCAGTAGCTTTATCTGTGAATAGAAAATTAGGTAGGTATGTTGTCAAAGCAGAACAGGTGAGTGGCCAATTATTGCTTGTGGCATTGAAGCTTACCCAATCGTTACCTAAAATCAAATGTCAAAAATCTCTGCATTGAAATGGCAGGCATAGGCGTTAGCTGGATAAAAGTACAAAAGTAGAAGGGATACCCAGAGGTTGCTGATAAAGCATAGGCAGCAATAGGAGTATAGAACAGTAGGTGAGGAATGGGAATATATGGAAAAGTGTTTGAATAAATTGACAGGAATAATAAAAGAAATGTTTTACATGATGAGAATTAGAAAACCATGGGTTGAGTGTGAAATTATTAAAAATATGTCAAAAGTGGTGAAAGAATGCTACTGCACCGGAGGGTAAAAAAGAGTAAAGAGAATCAACAACTCAGGAGGAAAATAATTAAAGCTTCGCATGCTGAAGAGAACAGATGAAGACTTTCAGAGATGTTGAGGAAGAGGGAAACGTAATCATATGCTATTCCTTTTCTAGTGCGAAAATTTTTAAATTTCCTCCAAAGCAGTGAAATTCCAAAGCGAAAAAAAAATCGTTCGCCTTGACCGGGACTCGAACCCGGACCCCGTGATTTCCGGCCAGGTACTCTACTATTAGGGGAACAGGGCTTCACGTCCCATCCGACGGACGGAGTACTGAACTTGAAATGCCCTCCACTAGGCACTCAAGTGGGGGTTTCCACTGAAAAATACGCCACTGCCGGAAATCGAACCCAGGCCTTTGGGATGTGAGGCCAGTACTCTAACCACCAGACCAACCCGATCCCCTTATTTAGTTCTCAAAACCATTTTTTTAACCACTGATATTATTTGCAATCTCATTATCACCTGAACAAAATAATGTATATTTTTCCCTGTGTAACCGAAGGCTGAACCTTCCCCTGCCCGACCCTGTCTATAGCTCATCGTAACCTTTGACCAACCCTTTCCAACGCCCTAAAGCGTCACGTGATGCGTAGACAACCGCTACGTAACGATAACATCAGGAAACTTTCCCTAATATTTCCTTTTTGCTATTATGCCCTCAAATGTTAACGCCGTGGTCCCTTGCATTTTGCATTTTAAGATCTTAGTATAGGTTTTTTTTAAGGTTTCCTTAATGCCCTTGCTGTTTTGCTTAGTCTCAAACACGTACGGGCTCTGCGAGTTAATTGACCACTTAGACTTTTTCCTTCCTCTGAGTTGGGCCCGACAATGTCGCTGAATAGCCGGGATTCATTATTCTGTGCATTGACTCCGTCATCATATTTTTAAAAGTCGTGATAGGAACACTTTTCCGTTTTTTCTTGGTCAAGTCTTTTCAGTGTAATATGAACTTAAATGGTCGTTTTACTGGGGTCATGCATCAGTATAAACGCCTCGGAGAAGAACAGCCGCTGGAAGGACTTTTTTCCTTGCTCTGACTTCCGCTCTCAAATACGGATTACCCTACCTGAAAAATAAACATTATTGCTGCCATTATTTTACCCATGAAGGTCCTCAGAACTTACACTCGCTTCCACCTAATATACCTATACGATTTTCTTTAGCGAACTTGTTACTCTTCTAAGGCAAAATACTTTTTCTTGTGCCAGGATTGAACTCACACCAGCTGTATTTTGTACAACTCGGGATTCGTTTGTTGTCTTGCATGTGCTTACTTGGATTCACATTCCTAATATGATGGTGACACGTCTATCCACCAATAGCTATCCATATATGAATCTGGAAGCCTCAATTTCTGGTTTTAATTCCTACAGTAAAACTTTCTTGATTAATCTCCTAGTTTTTTAGACGATTAACTGCAGAAAATATGGGCGTCACTTCTTCCTTACGAAAACATAATCCTTCTATATTTTCCGGATCATGGCAATTAGCACTGAAATATGATTAAAAGATTTAGGAATTTACAACGATGTTAGTTAACGAGATTAATTATTAACATTATAAACCCTTAGAGTCCTTCGCTAATGCCGACAACAGGTTTCAGTCCACTCTTCCTCTATTTTCTTAAAGTTATGCCTACACCAAAGCTCCCACCAATCCTCGGTGAGAAATTAACAGCAGCTGTAGGTAGTCACTTCCTAATAACTGCTACCTCTGATTGACACACCAGCTCAACTCGTTTCCCAGTGAACGACAATGGCAATGAAGTCGCTCTTCCAATCTATCCATCTACATTTACCAAAGATCTTCTCTGCAAGACTCAACCTCGAGGATGTGTAGCAGGGGGTGAATAATTAACAAACTACACACAAACACTAATAGATAAAATGTTACTTTATAGGAGAAATATATTGATTGTTCGTTTGCGAGTAGGAAATGAGTTCCCACGAAATTATATCGGTAGATTTTATTAGTAATTTAGCCCTTTTTTGAGTTGATTAAATAGTTCGCAAATGAATACCTATGCAAACATTTACTTAACATAGGTATGTAGAGGTAGGTTAAGTATCTTTTCAAATACATTATTACATAACACAAACGGTACACACACCTATTCGGATGCTATTCTATTATGATCTCAAATTGTTGAGTGGGAAGAAGGAGATTTCAAATCGTAGGCAGTACGGCATTATATGCCTCTCTAATCCGGTTTTCCTGATGAATTTTAGTATAATTTGCGAGTTTTCACTGCATAGGAGAAAGTATATGCTATTCGCGTATAGTATATACTAGTATATACTCCTAGCATCATTGCAAATAGATCAGCTTCAAATGCACTAAAATATTCTGTTTATATTTCAACCGAGAGTGTTATAGCTATTCCCATCCAACTTCTTCCAGTAAACTTGAGATAATGACACAGCTATCATAACTGATGGGTCTCGTGACTAACCTCTAGCTTACATCTGATGCCCACAACAATTAATGGACTACTGCGTGAGCAAGGGAGGTGTAATCGTTTTGACTGTAGGTCTTCAGGTGAGAAGCAATTTTATGGGATTGGCTTGGTGTGGTGGCTTGAGAACTAGCCCTTCATACCTATGGTTCAAGTTCAATCTTTGGCAGTGACGGAGATTTTTCATTCGTAGAATTTTCCCTAATAGGGTCGTTTACTCGGAACCGAAATCGCAATTTTGTATACGAAATCGTTAGATGGAAACGAAAAATGAATTTTAGTGAAAAAATTAACCTTCTAACCACAACCATTCACTCATAAATCAAAAATTAAAATAAGCAAAAGGCGACGCCCACCGAAAAAGCTGCTTTGAGATCTTTTACGTCATCCACCTCCCGTCCTTGACTGCTTTTAGGGAAAGGGAAGGGAGTAGAGGGGGGTGTAGAAAGGTCTTCTCCCTCAGATCCTGTCACAACCGCTCCCTTTGGCAGAGTCAGCTGTGCGCGATGAGGCGATGTAGCTTCGCGGGCTCAGTTTATATTGGACGAAGTGGATGAAGTAAGAGGGTCCAAAAGGGTTAAAAGCATTAGTTTTTCGCGGCTTATAGGAAAAATATGGGTAATATTTTACAAACTCTAATCAGATTCTGCAATAAAAAAATATGGTAAACGACCCCGTTGATTGCTAAGGAGGGACAGTTCGAGTGGATAATTCCGGCCGTCGTATCGTACCAAGGAGGTTAGATACTCTGAAGGCAGCATACTCATGCTAGCCTACAGGTGAAAATGAATCCAGAATGGGAGTGCTTGAGAAGGATTAGGACGCACGTCTCAAGCACAAAACAATGTCTTATCCATTGCCTCTTATGGATACTGCATTTTTTTAATGAAACATAAATAACCATGAAATCGGGCACAACTTTCAATGCAACGGCATTAGTTAATGTTCCTAAGCCTAGGGAGGTATTAATGCATTTGATTCCCCTGGGAGTAAAGATTACTCCTAGAAGTTGGTTCGTATTTAAGCTATTTAAACTACATACTCGGCGCTTGTTTTCGTGTTGGCGCACTTTCCCCTGTTTATTTGACACATTTCTAAGATTCATTTTATGATTTATCTCACTACTCAAAATGTTACTGCATGTAAAACCAACATCATACGAGAGTACCGCGAGTATTGAGTCGGTATGTTTGTGCCTAGCAATATGTCTGACCCTGCTTCGCAAATCATCAACGGTGGCGACTCCTATACATATATTTCAAGCTCCCTAGTCGTATTGGAGACCTTGGCGCCTTTAGTTTAGAGTAAACTAATGCCGGAGCCGGGTTTTCCTCCACTCATCCTCCTCCTTTCCCTGCAAAATTCACTGGTGGGGTCAAAACTCGACCTCAGTCACCGATCCTAAATGGCGCAAAATTACCGAATAACTCGCCTCTCACATATGATTGCATCCATCGGTAACTTTATGCTTTACATTCTGGCTTCGTGGGTCACCGCAGCGTGCCCTGCTGATGACGCCTTACCTGTCGTCTGAGCCGTAAGATTCCTCTTTACTCCCGGAAATGCAGCTGGTGGTGCGGGGTGAATCACCCTTGGAGTGGTTGTTCCCCTGTTGAGCAAAACAATTTCGAAATTAGTGTGAAGTGAGCAGCATTTTTTTCAATGTTATAGATTATGTCCCTCGTGGTGATTTCATACCAAGCATGCATTGCCATCGACAAACTATCCTATTTTTAGTAACTACATTTACCAACTTAATGGGCATTTAGTATCATAATTTGGTATCTCCCACGATCCAATTTATTAGTTCCGACCCACGCAGTCGAATTCATTACTGATTTCTCGACTGAATGAGTCAGTTTCGACTCAACAGTCGAATGGTAAGGTACACCTTGTGTATTAATAACTTGGTTAGTGGACTTTACCATGTTATTTTACTTATTTTCTCGAAAATGTAGTTCTAAAAGATGACACCGGAAAATATAACATTAATCCCATTTCAATGTTTGCTTAGATGGTAATTTACCCAGGAAATATAGTAGAATTAACCTCAATCCATCTTAATGTGTTAAAATTACTACTCGTGAGTGAGACAGTATAAATCTTACAAAATTATTTAAAATAGTAATTCATAGTAGGAAATAACACATAGTGTACGTAAGGTTTTGTACTTTTAAATTATTATTTCAAGAAATTAAATAATCTCCAGTATAACGTTCTCTACGAGTTTTTACCCGCGCTTCGTGCTACAGTATTTTACTATTGGAGGAATAAATTCAACTGTGCTTAATTAAAGCAAATTATCAATTGGCGCCAGCAAAGCGTAGTTATCGTATGAAAAGTAAATCAATGTTCGTTGCAAGAATTGAAAAACCTTTTGCCTAATAGCTGAATCTTTGATGAAAATTGGGCCATTCATTATTTGCAGACTGAACCCTAAAAATACAATTACATGTGCCCTAAACTTAAAAGTGAAACACAGTCGTTACTTGATGGACTCGGCTCATGCAATAAAGTTATTTGGCAAGAGCTACAACTATTTACCTCACTTATAATTTTATATGCCATAGCTTTGCTCAAATTTTAGTATGTATTTACTTCAGTAAACCCGAAAAACTCCTGTAGTGGAATAATCCGCTTGTTTAATGTATGCAACTGCTGAGGTTAAACTGCAGCCTCTAAAAAACTTGACTCCTTATTAATAGTTACCACTAGGTTAATCCTACGGTAAACATTGCAGCCATGTCCAAATCTCAACTCGAACCCACGGCCTTTGGGTTGAACGGTCGGTGCGCGACCAACCTGTCTGCATCGGTCGGCTCCATTAAATCCAGTGACATTAGAAATCCATTGCCTTAGTTAAGGAATGGCTCGAATAAGATTTATAAAGCAAGTAATGGGGGATGCAAAAGAAAAAATGTTCAAGTATGGGAAAGTTAGCAAATTGGATTCTCAATTGAATATCTGTGTCAATCCAATCTTAGGATACTGTTGTCCTATGATGATGCTTACCTTAATCATCCGTATGAATATTCAACTTAGAATTATGTTAGACAAAGACAATGGAACAGAAGTGCTTAAAAAATAAAAAAATCTCATTAGACGAAAGAAAAGTTTCAGCAGTGCACATTGAAATTTACGAGTAAACGTTTGCCAGGCTCATAAAATACTATTTGCCCTTTGACCCACGGCGGAAAGTTTTTCATTATATTTCTTAGCCATTGCCAATGAATTTTGCTGAACGATGTGTCATAGCGGTCACAGCGGAATTAGCATTTCACACACTGAGAATATTATCCACAAAGTTATTCTATCCTTCTCGCAAAATAATGCCGACAAAAGATGCTTCCCTATTTCAGAAATAAAATCGGTGCGATTGCCAGACAGTACGTATAATGAAGAATGGTCTTAACTCCTTTAAGTTAACTTACATACATTTATGTAACAAATTTCGTAAAATTAATATTCATTTGTTTTATAGACAGGCCTTGACAAAGTAGCCATTCGTTGTCCTGCTCCGTTACGATTTCAAGTCGTCATTGATTTCCTTTTCCTCATTTATTAGAGTTTTATCATCGTCAAAACATCTTTTCCTAGACATCCCCTTTCCACTTTACCTTAAAGATTTCATGTGGGGGACACAAATTGAAATGTAATTTTGTCTAAAATTTAATAATTTGTATTTGCCAAGTTTTGCTACCTTGCCAAACATGCTCAAGCAGGTTGCCGACTTTTAAGTTGATGAGGATCAATTATCTGATTTCTTATATAGTAATGGATCTGTTGTAGACGATGCGTCAACATGCATTTCAAGCTTCCCATTCCGACATGTTTCGTAAAGATGAGAGGCGAAGACCCTGACGTGTAATCCCTGGTCAAATGTAAGTACATCCAGAGATTTTTCGGCCGAGCCGATTTTGCATAGTAATAGCAGAATTAGGTAATGAGGTACTCTAATAGCTAAGGTCATATCTCACAATCCAATCCAGCTTAATCCCTTTGACAAATACGACACCAATGCCCATCGTGGGGTTTAGACCTATGGGTAGTCTGGCCGACTAGTTACGAACCGGACTACTGTGGCCTTAAATGCCGCAATAGCAATCCAAAGGTCACATGTCCGAATTCTTCCTCGGGCATGGACGCTATGTATGTAAACATTATTATTATTATGTTTTTCTTAAGAGTAAAACTCATTTGAGGAGGTGCGACCTAACCTTGGTAGTTGAAGATGGTACTTAAATTCAATTCTACTCACCTTATACTTTTAAGTGTTTCACAAAGGATGGAGCACAGATATGGAGGCAGGTAAGAAACCCCACGCTATTACCATCTACGACCATTCCATTCGATAGTGGAATGCAAGCTACGCTTTGTTTGATTTGCTATCGCGATTTAATTTGCTGGGATCATCTCTTCTTGTCAACGTGTTGCAATTTATATCACCTAATCGACGAGCTTCCTTCCCACCTCACGGGAACGCGCTATCTCTGCCTGAAGGCGACCTTGGCGGTCAAGCAAGGCCTTATCCCACGTGACTCATTCTCAGTGAGGGGCAACGCTCTCTGAGCTCATTCCCAGTCCCGCGCGACGAAAAAATCGATTAATCCATCATCCGTCGCGCTAATGTCGTAATTTTGCGTTGTGAGGGCGCCCTTTATATATATGGGTCATTTCCTGGCCTCTGTTCTCCGAGCCTCCGCCCTTCATGCAGTTTCATCTACATCTACTAAATTTTATAAATGAAAAGAATGACTTCTTAATTGCACACAAAATTTATTGAATAAGACCAAAGTGTCGACGGAGCCCGTCATCACCTGATGATGACGGGCTCCGTCGAAATCTAGGTCGTGTTACTATAAATTTTTATGTGGAATTATGAAGTGACTCTTTTCATTTATATTGTGAAGCAGATTCCATGAATTCAAGCCTCATACAAGAGCATAGGCGTTATCTAGAAGTGTCTGAAGGGGGGGTCACCCCTGGGGGGTTATGGATACCCCCATGTAAACAGGGGTCCGGGAATTTTGAAAAGTATACAAATTAAAATAATGTTTTGAAGGTGCTCTGAGCCTTGAAATACTCTTAGTAATTGCATGTTTTGAATCAATTTTTTTAATTGTTTTTAAATTAAGCCACTATATTGCGAGGTTTAAGGCCTTATGAGGGTAACTTTGTTCTTTTTTTATATTCGAGAAAAACCCGCTATAACTTGAGTGATTAGTGAAAAACGAGTATATTTACAAATCCTTTTTATGTTATTCATATTATAATCGTACGAGTGATGGTAGTTCAACTAGGCTTGGGAAAACATTAATTTTAATATATATAATTAATTTTATTCCTACTACACGCTTACGGTACACACTTTAGATGGAAATCATGCTTGGAAGTCTAATTATAAAGAAGATTTAAATTATACTCTTTTTAATAAATAAAATTTATATATTAAGTTTTTAATAAAATATAACTTTTTTTGCAAGGAAAGTCTATGTTGTACAACATTTTCAGATTCTTAGTAGCATTCCTATTAATTAGGCCTAAGTAATGATTTTTTTAAATGTTAAAAGTATAATACCGAGTACAAACAGCAAACTAACTCGAAGGCAGAGTGCTTCATCAAGGGGCCAGATAGAAACCCCTTCACTCTGCTTTTCGATTACTTAGTACATATTTGTGGTGTCACCGTTCAATTCGCGTGGGAAACAAGTAGACAGTTTTGTTCCCAGCCTTGCAAGTTATTAGGCATGTGAGCCTCGGCATTCTCCTAGTAGTAGTCAAGGAATGACGACCGAACGGCGAAACTCATTGTTTGGAAATTTCCGCTCTCATTGATTATGATCAAAGACCCAAGGGAAAGACCAGACAGACAGTGGCGTTGCCAGGTTTTGGGTCCAGGGGGCGCCGGGGGAGGGGGGGGGGGGGCGAATTTTTAGGGGGTGCCGACTTATAAATTCACCATGTTACTACACTTAACATACTGTTAGGTATATACTTTTACTGTATTATTTTGTTCATAATATACTATGATCCAAACTTGTTGACCTTGTAGAATATATCATTGATAATTAAGTTATGTCATTGATTGACGTACGTATTTGGGACTTTAAAATGGAAACATTCACAGGCTTAGGGGCGCCAGAATACATGGGGCGGGGGGACATTCGCCCCCCCTGACTACGATACTACATACGGGAATACACATCACGTTACACGTGAGTGTATTTCCGGAACCAGCCTATCAGCCTACTCAGCTATGCGACGCGGGCCTCTAGGAGGTCGCTCTTCGCCTTGCTCTTTAGACTAACTACAGAGGACCGGCCAGCTATGCTACTCTACTGACTCTGTAAGTTTTACGTATTCTCTCGGCGTTTGAGTGAATAAAATAGGGGAGGGTATAGAAGTATCGCACACGAAAATCTAAGTGATATAGAGGTCCATACCGATTACGCCGCCGCCATCCGGGTTGGAAGAGGGTCAGCCGCCACCGCCGACGAAAACGTATTCGGCGCCACGTCTATATAGTACACCCCTACTGACTTAGACAATGGACTCGTCTTCCCGCAAAAATTACTCAGCGAAGTCCTGTGCTGTGCCTGTCTACTGTTATAGGTGCAACGTACAAGCCTAGTAAATTTTATGGAGCATGTAAAATCAAAGTGTAGTGCAGTAGTTAGGTCTTAGTTGTTGATTTGTTGCCTAACAAAAGATAAAAAACATAAACTAAAGTGTGTGATATAATTGCACTATTAGTATGTGTTAATCACATCATTTTTACGTTTTTTTTATCAATGGGAGGGGTTACAACCCCCAAAAACCCCCCTGGATACGCCTATGTATTAGAGGGATGATACGATAGAAGAATTAAAAGGAGTAGGTGCTGGGATTCATTAGGAGAAGAGAAAGTTGATGGCAGAAATTAGGGAGTAGAGCTGCTGGTTGAACTAAGTCATGAAATATGATGGTTTATTAAAGGTTTTTGTTGGGGGATATGATGATAGGGGAGGAGCAGGAAATGGGTACGATTTTTATGTGGATTGAATGTATGGAAATCTTATACCAATCTAAGGAGATAAAGAGTATCCAAATGTTGTGACAGAGACACGAGCAAGTACATAAAAACAAAACCTTGACGAGGAGACACTTCTAATCTAATCTAGTGCAGAATTGACTCATATCTTTTTCAATGGCCATAGCAGCAGACTAATACTAGACTTCTGTTTATATTTTCACTGGAAACTGAAGCAACTTGCTCAATGTCCTGACAAATCAGTTTATCTAATGTAGCTAAGGGCTGTATGCTCTATTAGAGTTCGTAGTTGCTATTCAGGTACATTACCATCTCGAATTCTAAGATCCTGCAAAATCAAGTACCCATCGTATAAGTGAATGCATCTAGTAAGAGCTCTTTCTTTTTATAACATTCCTTAGATTCCCTGCAGAGTCTATCAACGGTACCTTCAAAACCTTTTAATTAAAAAAATCTTCTGTGAACTTGGGGGCCGTTTATCCCTCAAGATTAGCCTACGCGCCACGGCCGCAGTAGATATTAGCATTAACTGGATGATTAATATTTTATATCATGTTATTTGTTATGATTTCTATGAAATAGACCTCTGCCCTTTTAAAATGCTATTACAGGGATGTACAAATTCCCTGAAAATCGTTTTATGCTACTCATGGCTCTCGAATATTACTTCAGTTTTTGAGCTCAAATTGAACTAATGCCATTACTGACGTAATAATGAAAGGTTCTCTCCGAAAAAAACTTCTTTCACAGCAGCGATGATTTTTTACAGGTATTATTTTATTTAAAGTGCGTGTTACTATAGGAATTGGGATTTGTATTATGACTAGAACCGTGATCTCCTAATGCGAGGGTTCGGTTTCAAATCCCGAAATTGGTAAATATTTTGTCGCCAGAATACTTGCCCCATTATACTGAAGCTTGTTGAAGAACGCAATGGAGAATATGAACTATATTTTATTACTCTTTAAATGTAAAGTTTATTAGCTAAAATGTGCTTGGTTATAATTTTGCTGAAGAATGTAGTTGTGTAACAAAGATATTGCAATGATAAGACACAAGATATAGCACTTATTCCACAGGTTTTTATTAGTGGTACAGCGCGTTTCAGCGGTTAAGCCATCATCAAGTACCTGATGATGGCTTAACCGCTGAAACACGTTGTACCACTAATAAAAAACTCTGGAATAAGTACTATATCTTGTATCGTATCATGATATCATTCCACTACCTCTCGCCGGACACAGTTACGTTCAAAGATATTGCACTTTAAAAATTGTGCATTTTCGGCAAACACGACGCCATCGCATGACGACGTATGGCCGTCGTTCATCTCGTGTAAATGGAGGTAAGTTGTGTAATGAATACTTTGTGAAAACCTAAGTATTCATCTCATTTGTTTAATGCAAGAAACGAATGTATTTCGATTTCTTATTTAGTAACGTGGATGGTAACGCACAAATCGTCCATAAATTTTATAACATCTGCATTGTGACCTGTTTGTTTTCACTTCAAGAATCTATTTATTGACAAAGCGGTCGCGGTTTTTTTTAAAAGATGGATTCCACCATAAGAGAGTCGACTAAAGCCAAATTGTCGGGTTGGGCTTTTAATAATCCATTTTCAGTCGTGGTTTCGATCAAGGAACCGCAGAAAATTATATTAGCTTCGTTTTATTCTAAGATAAACGTCTGTTTCTGTAGCAATATGGAACCTATACCGTGCAATGACGTCATAAGGTGTTTCAGGTCACGTGACTTTCGTCAGTTTTTGGGAACATTTTATTGGATCTAATAATCTTTGTGGTTGGCAGAGAACATTTTGGCTTATGTATCTAAACTGAGAAAATTTTGCATCAAGTACAACATTAATACGCGAGAAAAAATTCCATGCATATTCCCCGTCGTATTAAAAAAAATTCTTTGAGGACTTTGGGCCATTTTAACCCTTAAGATCCCTCAACACCCACGCACCCCAGCTGACATAGATATTAAAATTAACTTGATCATTAGTATTTTATATCATGTTATTTGTTATGATTTCTACGAAATAGACCTCTGCCCTTTTAAAATGCTATTACAGGGATGTACAAATTCCCTGAAAATCGTTTTATGCTACTCATGGCTCTCGAATATTACTTCAGTTTTTGAGCTCAAATTGAGCTAATACCATTACTGACGTAATAATGAAATGTTCTCTCCGAAAAAAAACTTCTTTCACTACATCGATGATTTTACAGGTATTATTTTATTTAAAGGGCGTGTTACTAAAGGAATTAGGATTGGTATTGTGACTAAAACCGTGATCTCCTATTCCGAGAGGTAGGGTTTAAATCCCAGAATTGATAAATATTTCGTCGCCGCGGAATACTGATCCATTATATGGCAGCTTTTTGAACACCTCAGTTGTGTTACTCTGTTCGTGGGGTGGAATTTTTTACCTTTGGACACCTTAGCACCTTTCCTTTGCGATATTATGATACATTGCCTGTGATATGTATATAATATCGCAATGCGAAAAAGGGGCAATAAACAACGCGATGTGATGCGATGGCATGCTATGCGCCACATCACGAGATTTTCGATATCATGGAATTTTGCAGGTTACATCACTGAATTGATAAATCGACGCTTATGCGATATGAAGTTAATATCTCAGTGTTATATTAGGCTTATCGCATTGATACACACTCCAGTATTCCTCATGCGTATTACCACCTATTTTCCATGGGGTAATTGGCATTCACTCTCGGTTACGTCCACTTGATAACGATAAATAGAACCACAAAGCATCTAATAAATACACTTGTGAAATAATTCTGTGAACAGAGAAACTATGCGGTGGCCGTACTAAAGTTTGTTCAACCATATTAAAGCTAATGCAAAGTTTGTTCTATGCAGTCTTGAGCGAGGCCGTTTTAGCATTTGCAACTGCCTGGGTTAGCCGTCCAGCCGGTTGGCAACTGCACAGTTACCTTGGCAGCGCCAATCAAGACTCCACGTCATCCCCCGATCGCACGGACATGAAAGTAAACATTATCGAGGCATGCCTCTCCATCGACCGACTAGAATACTTTTTGCGAGTTAGTACTAAGGGACACCACTTATTTGATAAAAATATCCTAATCATTTCTGGTAGCATTTTTTTCTTTTCGAACGTTTCTGATAATTGATCCTAGCACCATTCGTCGTAAATGGGCGAAGAATATTGAGTTGAGAATACAAAAAACGGAGCAGTTAAATTACATTTTGAGCTGCTCAGAAAATGTTCTGCTTTAGCTCGATGTAACGATGACTCTTTTGACATGATGCTGAGTGTAGTATATGTCAAACCTGCCGCGAGAACGGCGGTGAAATTCGCATTGATTGCCATGTGAAAAAATTCACCTTTGGCTTTCCGCGCCTCTGCGCAGAGCACTACGCTATTCAGGATCCTTATTTCATAATTGGAGTGACACTGAGTTTAAAATTATTTTCCTTACTGAATTATCCGGGGACACAAAACATATTGCAATGTCAACATTATGGAAGTCTTCAGAAGAAACGAGACACTTTTTCAAATAGATAAGTCATTTTAGGTGATATATAAATATTTTCCGTATTTAGAGCTTGGAAGGATTGGTGAATTACGGATGATGACCATTAGCCTGGGAACCTTCTTGGCTCTCATGATATTATTGTATTTCACGGCAATTTCTGGTATTTCAAGAGTATGTATTTACCTCCAGAAAGTGAAACGGAATGTTGGATCGTAGTCATTGTCACAAGATTCAACTGCGTGACCAAAATAAGCCAGATAATTCCTAGGCCCAAAGACAGGATCCCACAAAATCTCCACGAAGGGGTATACCGCATACCTTGCTCACGCGGAAAATCCTACATCGGCGAGACATGCAGGTCCATGAAGACCCGACTGCAGGAACATAAGAGGGCAACAGAGAATAAGAAATTCAGCCAATCAGCAGTCGCCGAGCATGCCCGGAGTGAACCCGGACACAACATAGAATTTGATGGAGCCAAAATCATCGCCAAGGAAAGGAGATATTATCCTAGACTGATAAGGGAGTCAATAGAAATCACAAAAACGCCAAGAAACCTCAACCGGGAAGACGGATACCATCTCACTATAGTGAGATGGTATCCGTCTGCGTTATAACGCTTGGAAGAGAGTGTTCCAAAAACCGACCAATTACAGCGTAGCGGAGAAACCGGCCAATCACAGCGCAGCAGCGAGAGAACGAGGGCTATATAAACGCAGCCAAAATGCCGATATCGGCACTTCCAATACAGTGCCTCTACTATAGGCACTTCGACCTGAAGACGCCTGGTGGAATCCCGGAGAAACTGTCGTCAACCTTGACTATCAACGCGGCGCAAACCCGAAAAATGGAGAGATCCACGAAGTGAAACGGAAGGCTTTGATTCTGAACTGATTGGGTTACAGTTTCAGTATTGTATTTAATTGTCAAGGTTCCATCTTTATACCCGGTTGAGTTTTGTCACTTGGAGTTGGGGTGGGATATCATCTTTGGTCCTTGACTAGGAAATACGCGTTTCTTAAAAATATAAGTTTTATCATATCATAATGTAGCTACTGAACCCAAAACGGAAACCAATCCCACGACCTATGCTCTGAGTAATGAACACCACGCGATCGTGCCAGATACTTGAAAAAATTGTGTTATCACAAACGCCCTCTAATGCTTGTTGTTTTAACAAATGCTAAATATTTTAAAAGCACTTTTCATTATTAGGCACGTAATTTACTAGTAGCCTAGAAGAGCTTTCGGTGAAATACTAGCATTCAGTCCTTGGGAAAAAATAAAGGTAGTCATAATCGCTCCAAGGGAAGCACGTAGAGCACTATATATGCGCTCGATGAAATTTGAAAAACACTCCACTACATTCGGTCAGCAAATATTTAAATACCATCTCATATTTAATGTTATGTTAATCAGTTTTTTATTGTCATGAAGGCTAAACTTGCCTAATCCATTTTCAATTTTGGGTCGAAAACGCCGTGCTCAGATTGTTATATCCAGTAAATGTTCAAAGGAAAATATCATTAAAAAATTGAGAAAAACAAAGGCTTGATGAGATGATAGAATTTACATCAGGTGGAACAAAACAGGCTAAGGCTAAGCTAGCAGGAAATCTGGAAAGGCTAAGCAAGAAGGACATTGCCAGTAACATATCCAGGATCTTATCAGAAGAAGAATCGAGTTGTAGCTATAAATAAAAGCTTATTATAAGGGAAACAATTCGTTTGAATTCTTATATGGAACATTCATATTTGCGGCGGTGAGGCATTGGCTTTAACAGCGAGAAAAATTTGAAGCTTATTAGCTCATCAATTATTTAACCTACAAGCTGTGTTATAGAAAGACGATGAAGATTATAATGGACAGATGGAGTATGCTTGAATAGTTACCCACTTTGAAGCATGTAGCAGATGTTGGCTATTATATTACAGTAAATATGTTTCTCATGAATTTCAATGAACAACGAATCAAGAAGGAAATAACCAGTAGTCTAACTTAAAGTAGCATTTAAAGGTTAAAATAATATATTTACAGCTGAAACTGTTAGTTTGGAAGGGAGTAGAACTTACATCAGAGAATCTTCCTTCGGGGAAATCAGGTGAGAAAGAAAACAGCCGCAGAAAAGTCTGGACGAAAAGTATTTGAAATTTAGTATAATAGGATAAAAATTAGAATTAAATGGACAGTCCGAGTGGCAAACGAAGTCCTAAGAAGATTGAGAGAAAAGTAATGTCTGCTTTAACCTTTAAAAAGAAGACAGGACAACCCATTCTTCAATATATTGAGGAATGGTAGCCATTTTGAAACTTGTGAAGAGAACTTTGAAATAGAAGATGGGAAAAGGAAGGCTGTACATGAGATGGGAATGGGACACTTCGGCGCGGCCACTTCGGCGCGGCCACCTCGGCGCGGCCGTTTCGGCGCAAGCCACTTCGGCGCAGGCCCATCTCGGCGCAGGCCCACCTCGGCGCAAGCCACCTCGGCGCAGGTCCATTTCGGCGCGGAGAACAGAGATGTTAAGTACCGGGACAGATGCTCATGTAAAAATACTACAACGAAGGAATATTGTGTTTTTTCGTCGTAATCAAAGAACTGTTGGCAAACATTGATTCAAAACGAAATAAATTTAGATGTGATAGATATGTGATTTTCATTTTAAATGTGGCACATATATATTTCCTCACTTAGAAACATCCACTATAAAATAAATTCCCGCTCCGAGGTGGCATGCGCCGAGATGGGCCTGCGCCGAGGTGGCTTGCGCCGAGGTGGGCCTGCGCCGGGATGGGCCTGCGCCGAGGTGGCTTGCGCCGAGACGGCCGCGCCGAGGTGGCCGCGCCGAAGTGGCCGCGCCGAGTTGTACTAGACCCACATGAGATATAGGGAGCCAACAGTGAAGGATACGTTCGTAAAGATTTAAGTAAATATGGAGAAGCTATCAGATTGAGGAATCGAGAATGAGAGCTACGTGTAACCATTATTGATATTGATGAGTTATGACAATGGTGATAAAGCGTCATACGCAAAAAATTATTCAACGCACCCGTAATTTATGTATTCCAAGGAGGAAATGATTAGATGGCATATTTTTGTCTCTCCGTTAATATTTTTCCTGAATTGACCAGGAAGGAAATGAATCGAGAAAGTATCTTCTCCTATTGGCTGCGTTCCAGTTTGCAGCAAGAAAAGGCTTGAGATATGCAAATCCCTCTTAAGCAATTATTCACGACCGAAAATGTGTCGAATAATTTCAATTGAAAATCGACGTTTTGAGGGAGAAATGTTTGCACCAATATGCGTAATGATTGTGGAGCTTCATATCCATACTGATGAATGTTTCCCCTCGTGGAAGTAATTTGCATTCATACTGTAGAAATAACACTAGTACTATTCCGAAGAATTTAAAGGGTATGACGCGTTCCACCGTATTATGGTAACGCCAGGTACACCTGTAACTGTCTGGCGAAAAGTATAAGTGTTGCTTTTTCGGTATAAATGAAAAAGAAATTCTACAAGGTGAAGTCTGAAATTGTGGATTGTAGAGCTTTACTTTCAGATGGCAAATTGGGAGAAAATGCTACAACTATGACTTACCATTTCACTTAAAAAGACGTCTCTTCCTTTATCGACAGTTTCCGAAGACTTAGTTGGATTCCAATCCTGCTCCCTCCTTAGAATGTTTGACCAGAAAAGAATACATTTTTAGTGAAATTGAAACAATAAATTACCTAAATTTTACTTCGCCTTGACTCAACTACATAATTAATATATTTTAAGATATAAATATAAAATTAGGTAACCAAAATATGCCAAATGTTTTAGAATAAATTATTGCGAGAGACACGGAATTCGATGCGTATGTTAAGGGGCATTAACATACGTCTTTTGGATCCGTATTAGATCAAATTATATCAATAGTTTATTTTATAATTTATATTATTATATACATGATAGTTTTCATAGAGTGTAGCATTTTTTTCATGCATGTATATAACTCTAAAGGTACCATATTTTCATTTCCTAGTAATATTAGCATTTACTGCAATAATTTGTATGATGAACATGTAGTGTCTGTCCCAGAGTTCCCAGTACTCATGGAGTATTCGCTAATTGCTCGCCATAAAACGTCCGTCATTTTATCTAAGTGTGCGTGTCTATTGATAATTCACCCCCTGCCAACCACCATCAATGGGACTTGCTGGAAACTGAGTATTTGCAGATCTAGAAGGCGTATTTTAAGTGAAGCTGCTTCACTTCCTAAATTACTTTAATTCAATCGGACAAACAGAAAAACCAATGACGTAATTACAAACAATAGGATTGTTTACTTGAGATTGATGCACATCATCCCCTGCTACTCATCCTATCCTTGGCTCGCTGGGTAATAAGTACATGTAGATGTAGAATAAGGGCTGAGAATCTGTAAGGCATGAAGGCGGTGATGGACAAGTCTGGAGGATTGCAATTAGTATCTTGGTGTTGAAAAAAAAGGGATGGATAGTGGAAAAGGTGGGTTAGACTCGCGGATAATCAAGTGTCTGTTATTGGTTTGGTCACTTATGGTTGGGCACGTTTTCAAACCACTGAGAGAGATATGAGATGCAGATTCTAAATGTGGTTCTCAGAATCGTTATCTGGCGATAAGAATCCTGAGATAATGAAATTATTCAAGCAAAATCAGCCAGACCTGGTAAAAGAAAGGGAACATAATGTAGAGCAGGTTAAGCAATTTAGTTTCTAGGACAACATTTTGGACAAATATGGGTGCAGCATTAATGGTGTTACCAGGCCAATTGCATCAGCAAAAAAATGTGTTTTCCAACTACCAAAAATACAGACGGGAGCCAACATTAAGGATCAGAAAAGAAGGTAATTTGGCGAGGTTGACCGGATCCGAGTCGTAATATAGGTGATAGCTTGGCTCTGTAATATAGGGATTTGAATATCTCACTGCCATATTAAGTTCATATCGCAAGCATGTCGATACATCGACTTTGCGACGCACACCGGCAGTATCATATCATATTGCATCATATCATCGTCATCATCACAAGCCAGCAATCCTAAGATTGTTTTGAAGCAGCACTCCACTTAATTCTTCTATCGTGAAATCTCTTCAAATTATTAATGAGCAGAAAATTTACTTGGTTATCCCACATAAATTTATTCTTAATAACGACCCGGGTTTCGACGTGGAACGTCATCATCGTCGCCTGATGATGACGTTCCACGTCGAAATCCGGGTCGTTATTAAGAATAAATTTATGCGGAATAACCAAGTATATTTTCTTTACATTATGAGTTCAAAATTCCACGAAATCACGCCCAAAACCATCAATTTTCTTCAAATGGTATTGCATCGGGTATTGCGGTTTGCGGTATCACACAACCCTACGTTTGAGACATGCACCAATGGTAAAAGACTAGGTTGAGATGAGGAACTTGGGAAGAACTGACAAAGCATGATGAGCGAAACTCATAAAATATAGTACCAGGCATGATTGGAGAAGGGCATCCGAGTAATCGAAGATAATAAAACGTTGCAGGTCATTTTAGAGTGCTGAAACAGCTAAGGCGAGGGAGGAAAATAATAGCCATTTTGGATGGGACTAGAGGTGGCAAGGAGTATGATGAACGGCAGAATGAAAAATCTGTACGGGAAGAGTATTTGATATTGACAAAGAAGAGTTAAAGTGGCCCATGAAAACAAAGGTACACCGATAGAGCTCTTATTGTACAATCTAATCTTGATCCATACATATATTGTCATTATTGATAATTTTCTCTGGATACAGTCCGAATATTAATACTCCTATGAATATCAATCTTATCTTAGTGCGACTGATGTTCATGGCTTCACTTATCTGACAGGTAATGCTGGAAGAGTCTAAATTTCCTTTTGAATGTGCAGTGATGGTCAGAAAAAATGTATTCATTGGTGCCATAATAAAGTATCCTCCCATATTCAGCTAAAACATCACCTAAACTGAAAGTTTCAGGGAAGAATATTAATTTTTTGTTAATCTAATTCGGCATAGATGCAGTGCTACTTTTTCAGTGTTTTTCTTTCGCCTGATTTCGGAAACTTTCAAAAAGGTTTCCAGGGAATCTATCACAACCAATGGAGCCATATCGTGAATGACCTTATGGAAGCTCAATTTCACTCCAGTATTACTTTCAAAACTTTTAGATTGAGCAGTTAGTTGCCCTCCACTACGGTTTTCTTTCCGAATGCAAATATCCTTTGCTTAACTCTTCATCATTCTCCATAAGGGCCTCCTGGCTCTGATTTATTTGTTGCAACACGTTTTTATCACTATTCGATGCGTCATAAAAACACCTTGCCTTATCTAATTTTGCAGCCTTTATGCATTCCACTCTCCTTGAAAGTAATTTAAACTCGCAATTTTATCGTCTCACCATGCAAGAGGTTAATCGGTCGGTTATGGTCAAATGCTACTCCAGTGCTTGTTTTCTTTACCTTAGTGCTCGAATTCTACATGATTTTAATAATTTGCGGTTATCGATTACCTATTGTGATTAAATGGAATAGCTTCTCTTCTCTAGAAGGGTCTCTTTAACTTTCCAGCATTGGGGTATCTTATATTGTCAATAAGAAAATAACTTTTTACTGGACTCGAGAGCTCTCGGTTCCAGTGTGTTCTTCTCGTGATGAGCACATTGGGTTCCAATGCGTATTACCTGAAGAAAGTTTTTTAGGATAAGGAAATTAAGTTCTAGCCAGACCCGGTAGCCCAGTCGATAACGTGCTACCATGGTAATACAAAGGTCGCCGGCGCGCCCGTCGGTATTTGCTTTAGATTTAAATCAATGAGTATAGCCAATGAGAATAGCCAATAAAATGCCTATTATTTTTTGAACCCAAGTCTTTTGATGAGATATTTGTCTTTCCTTCATTTTATGCCAGGGTTAATCCGACGTTGAACTCTGCCGATGACGCAACAAAATGGCAATGTGATGAAGTTTGAAAATTACGCACACCAGGACTTTGTACTGTTTACCTAACTTTTTGATCCGCCTTCAGGAAATTTCCAATGCATATACTCGAGATTCCATAAAATCAAAAAGGACGTAATGGAGCAGGGAGTGCATTAATTCCATAGTTTTTTTTATATATTTTACCGGGACTATCTGGGATCTAACTTTTTATCTATCCGTTAAACTGCGTACGCATATGACGCTCATCAACAATATCCCAAATTTTATGACATATCACACAAGCATTTTATTCGCGAAAGTGTTCGCAGTTGTCCGCGGTAGTCAGGTCGGCAAAGAGCCAGTCTGGCAATCCAAAGGTAAGCGGGTTTGAATCCCGCCTATGGTATGGATGTTAACTTCGTCTTGGGATTAAGATTAGGTTTAAGTTAGGTTAGAGGTGCGTTACAACATAAGTGGCTTGGTGTAGCTAAAAACCTATTTCTAATTCAACTACCTAATTATACAGCGTTGACAACTGTGTACTCGTTAGTCATTTGCTTTACGTAGGTAATCACTTCTCCTCCGCATTACAAGTACATGCAGGACATGTTAGGATGCAGTAAAATTTATATTCTCCTCACCTTTTCAGCTAGATCACCAAATTCCAACTTCAATCCAGTCTTTGATATTCAGTAGTCGTCCTCATGAGCTCTAATCTTCCACCTTCTCTTCCTCCCGCAGTACTGAAAGAGCTTACTGTTCTCAGGTACGTCTCCGCATTATCTATCGTCACGTGATGCGACGATGAAAGTATCGGAGGCGATATCAATGTGAAGCATGCCGGGGCAGCTGATTTCAATCCATCGGGTCGGGGGTGAAATATATGACCGTCGGGGGATCGGGAATGATGCAAATTTTTTTTAGCTATTTTTGAGAAAGAGTATTTTGTTATTGTCATAAAGCTCACCTGTACGTTTTTATGCGTAGCTTTTTGCACTGTACACAATCATATTAGAAATGGTATTCATTTCTGGGGATATGAACGACTAGTAAGATAATTTTTAATGTTGTAATCCATGCTATTAACCGAGAAAAGTTTTTATAGAGCGTTGTATATGAAGCTCGACGTAACATAGTTCCAAAACGCCTGGGTATGTTAATCCTAAGAAAAATATTGTTTGGAAAAGGAAGTATTCAACAAACGTAGTATTAGTAGCATCACTAACACAAGTAGTTGTTTTTCTATTAGCAGCAATGTAGACGGTCCATGGAATTATATCGTTATAAGATACTAATATTCCATGGTAGGTGCAATTCTGAATTCCTTTAAATCAAGAAAACTAACATGCTCAGATACAGTTCAAATATGGAAGGTTGTTACCCGAATGTAGGTGTTGTAAATTAATTAGCTAAATTAAAATCTAAATGATGTGTAAATCACGTTCGGTACGAATGTGAGTCGACCAGCATATTTAGAAATGTTTCTCTATGGTTAAAAATGAAGAATATTCGTATTTAGGTACACTAGGACAAACGATTGCTACCGAAGGGAATTATATTCCTGTTACTGTTAATGTTATCAAGGCCATGAGCGTATATAGACCATGTTTGTATCCTTGAAATATATAGCATTGATAGAAAGATAAAAATAGATATGACTTCCTTCTGTGGCCTTAGCATTGTAGTCGTGTTTAGTCATGGGAGGAGAAAGGTAACAATGGTTTCTAAAAATTTGTTCTATTTCAAGGTTTTCATCATCATCTGAAAGGTTATAAAGTGGAAAGGAAATATGATCTTAGCGGTGAAAGAGCTCGTGGTGGGGATACTGTGTTCACTCGAGGGGCACTGTACACCTCTCCGGTGAACCTGTAGACACCGTTTCAAGCGACAGCAGTCACAATTGCTACCCCGGAGTTAATTAATTTCTGTAATCTATATTTTCCTGAGTGGATAATCGTCAATAGAGAGAACTTGAGGATTTAATTAATCAACTTCCTCGACCCTTCGTCTTATTGGGCGACTTTAACGCGCACAACACCCTATGGGGAGATGACATGCGTGATTTTAATGGCAGAGGCAAACTTTTAGATGATCTTTTGAACGATTTTAACCTTGTTTTACTCAATGACCAAGAAAATCCTCGTTTTAATGCTTTTAATGGTGAATACTCAGCCATTGACCTATGGATAAGTAGCCCGGCTGTTGATCTACTACTTTCATTGTCAGTCCACGACGACTTATGCGGGAGTGACCATTTTCCTCTGGTAATTAAGAAAGCAGGGAATAATTACGGTGAATTTAGCGTATCCAGAACATGGATTGTAAGAAAAGGCAATTGGTTAGCTTTTAAAGGCCTTTTTAACTTTAAACACGACCCGATAGTAAATGCTGCAGACAGCATCAATAATCTTTCGAAGGCCATCCTTAAGGCCGCTGAATTGAGCGTTCCCCTATCATCGGGCGCTCAGATTCACCCACCTGTCCCGTGGTGGAATGAGGAATGAGCTAAGGCCTTTGCTAATATTTAAGGAGGTTGGCTCGCGACTGCTTGAGTCAAGCTGTCCGAGGAATCTTATTAATTTAAGTACGAGAATATGCCTGCTAAGTGATCCTTACTTCACAAAGAAAATTACCTAAGCTATTTAAAGTCATAATTATCACAAGAAATACAATGTAAAGTCAACGGATTTTTTAAAATGATAATTTTAATCAGCTCGACGATGGAGTTAATTCAGCATTTACTTTAAAGAAATAAATTCATGTACCTAGTCAATTAATTTACTAATGTATAACACCAGAGTATTACTATCAAACGTTATGTTATAATATTTTTCTGAAATATGCTTTAATATGTTATTAGTAATGATATTATTCATACGCCATGCATTTTGGCTAGAGCGACCGTAGCGCCACTTGAAGACAACTAACGCATTTCGTCTGCTATTAGCGCAGAAATTGGTGGTTTTAGCAAAAAATACGGTGGGTTGATGCCTTTTTTTCCGTGTCGTTTTATTTCTCGTGAATTTACGCATAAAATATAAGTTTTTAGCAAAAATGACATGACACTATGGTATTTTTAAACGTTATATTCCCATGTGATGGCCATTATCGCCGTTAATCGTATGTAATTTCAATCGTATGCAATTTGTGGGTAAAGGAGTATGGGTTGGTGATATCATCTTTACTTTATTAGATAGAGGAGCTTTAGTTCTATAAGTGCTGAAAATATAAAAAAATGACATGATCTTCACTTTTCGGATCAACCTCCTTAATAAATATCCCACATCTGCAAATTTAACCGAATTCAAGCGACTGAGAGAAAAACTCGTAAAATAATTAAGGAACAGAAGAAGTCATCTTGGATAGATTTCACATCTAGAATTAACCACAGAAAACCCATCACACAGGTCTGGAATCAGGTGGAATCGGTTTTGGGGAAGGCTATCCTTTCGGGTGGAGGTGAAACCGAAAGTTTAAGGTGAACTGGAGTATTCTCTCATCATCAGCAGAGGTCGCGGACACGTTTGGCCAACATTACTCGTCAATAAGCAGTACAGCTGGATACCATCCGGCCTTCCAGTTGCACAAATCTGAAAAAGAAAGGGTCCGAATTGATTTCCGCACAGAGAGCAAATACATCTATAATGATCCTTTCACGAAGCAAGAATTACTGTCGGCAATAGGAGATCTAAAAAACACCTCTCCCGGAAGAGATATGATTAATAACGCTTTCCTTTTGCCCTCACAGGCGACTCAGGAGATCCTCGCCACTCTGAATCAGGTGTGGGAGGACTGTGTTTTCCCGAGAAATGGAGGGAATCGCTCATCTTCCCCATAACTAAGCCTGGGAAAGAGAGATAGAATTCTGGTAAATACCTATCGCTCAATTTCTCTGACTACCAGTCTATGCAAACTGATGGAAAAAATTGTTAATAGTAGGCTGATTTGGTGCCTTTAACATAACCGGTATCTGACCAATATCCAATGCGGCTTCAGGCGTAACAGATCTACTATCGACCACTTAGTAACAGTGATGCCAATTGGGCGGGTTGAGGGTCTCTGCTGGCGGGTAAAAATTTCATTTGGCGTGTTCCCGCCGACTTGGGCTGGTTGGGCCATTCTCCCCGGAAATTGGGCGGGTATCTAAAAATATCCTTAACTTCCTTATTTTATAGCGATAAATAATGTATAACTCACGAAAACATTAGAATAAGCAATAGTTCGACCGCTAACAATAGTACCTATGACCCTTTCCACCTGCCAAACATGTAGATGTAGATATTAAGTCAGATTGAAGTGCAACCACACAGGCCATAATTACTTAACCGATTGGGTGGTAGTCTGAGTGCAATCGGCCCCACGGTTGGCAGATTTCCGCGAAAAATATCGCTAGTAGGTACCTGGGCTGGAGTTGCAGAGAGCAATCAATAAATCAGAAATAAATAAGTTTTTACGAGTTCTACTAGTATTTCATATATTATTTAAAGATGGAAAAGAAGAAAATAAAGATAACGAGAATACTGAGTGCATAACATTTGAAGAGATAGATTGTTCCAAGGAAAGCTTTACACTCTCAATTTCAAATTTTGAGCTATTCGAAAAATGTTTTCTGTCTCTTTGGAATGATAATTAATACTGTCTGTCATGAGCTTGAGCTACCAACAGCAAATAATCACTGACTACAGTCCTGACGCGAGTCCCTACCAAAATGATTGAGCAGTTAGCAATATTTCTAATTTGTTGTGAATTGGAAAATTATTTAAGCATTAATTTAAGCACATCTAAAATATGTTTTCTATTGATTGAATGCTCTTCATTTCCTGTAAAAACATAAAATTTTCAATGAAAAAAAAAATTTTTATAATGGAGCATTGCAAAATTAGAACTTACAATGAAGTTATTCCTCATTTAAAAAGGTAAATTCAATGAGGTAAAAGTCGGAGTCAAATAAAGCATTTGACTTTAAATATGCCGCATGTTTAGAAATCATTAAAAATACGACTAATTGTTTTTCAAAATACTAAATGAATGACCCCTTGCAATAGCAAATTTTTGTTCAATTTTAATCTTAGTGTTTCATAGATGTTACCTTTTTATTAATTGTTCCTTTCCGCGGATTTGATCCGAAAAAATAACTACGAATTGAACATTTTACCGTATTATATGTTTATTTTCATATCGAAATTAAACCACCAGGTCATTTATACATTAGATTTGGTGCCAGATTTTCGAAAAATCTGGCACCACTGTAATATACTGCTGTATTTCAAAGGTGGTGTCTTTGTATCGAAAAAAAAACTTTTTCGACCGTTTTAAATGGAGAAATAAACTCATTTGGTGATCAGCAGTAACGTTGAAATCCCTAAGCAGTTTAACCCTTGGAGTGCCAAGCTCATTGCTAAAATTCGTGCAAAATTTTCCAGGCAATTTTACTAAGAAATGTAGAGTTTATGAAAAATTTCTATAAAACATTGTTATCCATTATAATTTGCTTAACCTTTTACACGGTTATATCAAAAGTTTCCTGAAATATAATGTGAGGCACAAAAAAGATAATAGAAACATAAAATACGAATTATTCCATTGATATTTACATTTATAGTCATCGAAAAAAGAGTCGCTGAGAGATAAACTGGCACTTTTGGGAACATTTAAAATGGTTATTGAATTACCTCACAAAATAGAGCCACAACTTGTGCTTAGCCAGGCCGGTATGATAAAAATATCTAAACACATTTTCGCAGCGAAGTGTGCCTCTCATCTATACGGGGCCTTTCTAAGGTCTCATTGATTTCCTTGATGATTCGAGTTATATTTGTCGACGGGTAAATAAATATGTGCAGGTATGTTTGATACACCTCAACCAGATAGTGAGTATCCTATCACTTGTTTCGGTTGTCCCACTTAATTTCAAACCTCCGCACAGGCCACGCGAATGGCACAAAGGAATTACGAAATATCAGATACGGGAGATAACTCTCTTTGCCGTGACTCAGGTATTGATGGAGTCGACGGGAGGTGACGAATCTCTGGCAGACTCACTGACGCCATGACACCAGAGGCAGAGTCGTGGGGAGATGAGGGGGGAGGGATGTGAGATGAGAAGATTAGGTGATCGTGCGTGTGAGGTCTTGGGTGGAGAGAATGAAGAGGATGGGAGATCCCCTTTTTTGACGAGTATACGAACGGCAGGAGGAGTCTTTGGAATCTGAGTAATGGATTTGAGATCAGTTATTATCAAGGAAGTTAGAATATACTGGAGGTGGCATGGCGGACGATTTGAGAAGCAGGGTCAGCCATATTGGTAGGCAAAGACATATTGGCTCAATACTCGCGATGTTCTTGGGTGAAGTTGTTTTTGTACTCAGTAAAATTTAGAGTAGCAAGATGAATAATTTAATGCATTTAAGCGGAATTTCCACAAGGAAAAAAATCCACCTCGACCAGGGTTTGTACCCGGACCCACCTTATTTCCGTAGTTTTCTATAGTTCCGTTGTTTTATATAGTTTCTAATGGGTTCTCACATTTCGGGTCGTCATTTTTCTAAAGTGTGTTAAATTCGTGTCCTTATAATTGCCTTAATTCCAAGAAGTAAAAATGTTGGCTTCTTCGTGCATTGCCTATGAACCCATTTCATATTGTCTAGCAGGTTATCGCGGTGGTCGTTTGTGGCTCTCTTATGACTTTATGAAACGCCTTAATTGTTAATGCCCTGTTTTCATCTACGCAGTACACGGCGTGCAAAGTACCTCGAGAGTGTGTTATAAGGGGTGAAAAATAACCAAGAACTACGTTCATACAAATACGTTAATACAAATACAAACTACGTTAAAGTGCTGCTTAATTAAAGACAGTTGTTAGTCATGCATGATAAAGGTACCTGTATTAAATGATATATGCGTCGGATAATATAATTACTATTAATTTATAAGGCATTTGTGAAAATCCTTTAACTACATCAATTTTAAGTTACTCCGACTTCTAAGCTTACATTGCACCGTATAATATAGCTAATCCTCAACTTAATCGTAGAAAAAAGACAAAATCCATGCCCGAGGCGAGTTTCATTCCCCATGCCGTATATTCATTCCTTTGGGTGGCTTACAGTAGGTCAAATAGATATAAATGAAAGTAGGAAGTAGATGAGGTTCATTTTAAGTAACCCGCATGCTCATCCGTATGTGATTTTTTTCCTGCTTTGTGTCGAGTTTATTATTTGTTAAATGTAAAAAGGAAGCATGCCAAAACAACTTTTAAGCATCCATGATAGTGCAAAAAATGATTCTTTTTCATTTATTTTCTGCAGTTGGGACGAGGGAAGCGGAGGAAAATACATATGCAGTGGGAAGTGAGAGGAATGCTGACAAGGAAAACTCAGGAGGTGAGTGGTCGGGTGAATCGGGGTTAAATGTGCTCAGGGTGCTCACGGATGTCTTCTGTAGGGTGCGTTTAAGATTGTGTACTGGTTTAATTGCTTTGGAAGAAATCATATCCACTTTTGAAGCTGGAACCCTGACTTCAATTACCAATTTTTGAACGCTCTCAGCAACAGCAACGTTGCTCGTTAAACTTCCGCCTTAATCCTCGAGATTTCATTCCTGCTATGGAATATGACGCTCTTCGTGAACCCTTTATGACTGAAAGTAATCTAAAGGATTGGATTTGGACGGTGAAATGTGTCCTTTGCTGATTTGACGTCGAGTGCTAAATAAACCCCGTGAGCGCGGTTGTTCCTGGAATTTGTTTTCGCCATTGGATTTGGTTGAGCTCGAGAATCATTCTATAATTTTATTTATCCATTCCAAACATTCAATTTTACCTATATTATTATTTGATTAGAGTGTTTCTTTAGTCATTCACTAGTGTACAAAAGGAATCGGGCTTTGAGCTAAATGATGTAGGATAACACCGTTCTCTTACTTTCTCGTTAGGTTTCCCTTCCGGGGAAGTGATGCTATTCAAAGCTATATTCCAAATAGGTGGCTTGCCGAGAAATAATACGAGAATAATGTGACCGTATTGACTTGTAGCCAAAGGGTCCTAGTGATACCTCTAATATCGTCCCACCTTTCCCTTCTCTCAAATATATACTTTTCATCGAATTTGGAATCCCTCCATGTGGACTTATTTTTACATACATCGTACTATGGGTTAGACAATGAACAGTACATCCACCTCTTCTCATTACCCTGTGAGTCGTTGAATGGCGGGTGGGAGGAGGTGTTAGGTAACCAGGTGTTGAAATTTGGGAGAAAATGAAAAAGATTCTGGAAGTGAAATGATGACAATTGCTACGCTCTTGCATCCTTCGGATATTAGTACTCCACCTCGACAATTAACTTTTCTCCCCAAACATAGTAGTTGTTTTGTTTTTCGTCTATCGTCTTCTCAACCAGCTAGCGTTCTTCAGTCTTATACAAACTATAAATGATATATAGTATAAATATTTCAACTTCACTCTCTTCTTTGATCATAAAAACAAAAACTATATTAATCAAAGTGTGCTTCGCTACTAACGGAAAAATTTGTTTTTCAACAAAACTCCCTAACTGATTTCCTGGATGAAAAATGAAAGCCAAGAACACATTTTTATAACCACTGTCTAATGTAGGCAAAAACTAATCATTCATTACAAAAATATGAATAAAAAATTTTAAGCGGGGAAAATCCACCTCATTCGTGCTCCTTAGCTCGGTTTGGCTAAGAACGGCAGACGGCCATCCCAGGAGCATATTCCTCGCTCTGCATCGTGCGCGGTATGTGGAGGAGACCTTGACTCACAAAGAGCTCTCTTCTCTGCCCACCCAGCCCCTCCCCGACACCCCTTTCAAAAGAGAACCTACGGCGGTCCACCTCCCCTTCCCACCACCCCTTTTACAGTTCATTGTACTGTCTAACTGCTCCAGACTACCCCGTTTCGCACGTGACATTTCAAGCTCGGGTTACGCTTCTCATAAGTCCTCATTGTTTCCGCTTGTCTCATCCTCATTTTTTTCTGTCTCTCTCTCTCTCCCCCTTCTTGTGAGGCGAAGTGAAATCACTGATATTAAATCAAAACCATTACTCCATATCCTGGAAAGATCTTTCTTTCCTCCCTTTTCCCCTTTGTATTCCTCTGCCGCTTAAGATTACTGTTATGGGGATATTTTATTCTTTATTTTTATTGCATACAGCCGTAGAGACGCTGTCTTTATTGTTCAACTTTTCCCCCGCAAAAATTCATTATTCGTACACAGAATTCGTACTCAACGCTATAAATCTGCTGCTATTCCTACATGCCGCCCAATATCTCTTTTGCTAGGTGACAAAAGTGGATGAAGGATGTTTTAAGAAGTAATGGAATACTGTAGACGGTAGTATAGGGTTAAATGTAGGCTAGGGCGGAAGAGGGAGAAAAAAATACGAAGGAAACATATTGCGGAGTAAATTTGGAGTAGGTAATCATTCAGAACGCATATTTTTAAAATTTTCATCATCATCATGAGTACACGATTGTAAGATTGGTTATACGCAGCTTTCAACTCGAATCTCCTATGAGGTAACATCTTCATATATTCATGATTCTTTTCTTGCACCTCTTTAAAATTCGCTCCTTATATCTTATCTCATAAACTCCGAGGCCTGCCTTTTCCTATCTTCCCGATTAAGACAATCGTCTTAATCGGGCAATCATATCTCAAGATACGGCCGATTATGATGTCCCATCTTCTTTTTCAAGATTTCAGGCTACCCTCTCTTTTCTTTTACTCTAATAGGGACCTCTCCGTTAGTCAGTAGATACACATTATCTTCACCATTCGTCTGTAGCATCATATGCCTAATGCTTTCAGCCTTGATTTCTCTGTGCTGTTATAATCAACCTCACTTCCATGAAGAAGCATGCTCCAGATGTAAATCCTAATTAAGTGCAACTTACTCGCATGCTTACACATCCCGCTAAAGTAGATTCTTTTTCCGGAAGAAATCCTTCTTTTTTGAGCTCCTCTACTGGTTATTTCCTATTTGCTTTGCCCACCGCTAGCTATTCAACTTCCGAGATAGTGACACTCTTTCATATCTTCCAACTTTTGCTTTTTCAAGTTTAGCATTGCCTTGGCATCTTGCCTTCTACTACTCACACTTGCTTTTATTTTTTTTGATACTCAGTTTAAACTTTCACACACCACAATGCATTTATCAAATGAGCATTCAAGATAGCATAAATGTGAGCTGAAGATGAGACCACATCGTTATCAATGATACGCAGTTTTAAAATAGTTTTACAAAGCAGTCTGTTGAATTCTAATGACGGATATGACATAATAATTATCTTTTGTTACCTTCGCTACATGCTTCACATATCTCTTGCGGAGCCATCCATGAACATACTTCCCGTTAACTTTTTAGGAAAGTCAATAGAATTAGTTGACGTAAGAAGCTTTGACTGGCAAAGCAATTAGGAGACGATATTCACGAGTAGGAATGGTAGGGAAGGACTATCTTCATATTAATTAAATTAATTAAAATGGGAATCAATGCCAGATCACAGGTTGAAATTTAGACTTAATATCCTAATTAAATTCCAAGATATATTTTCAGTGATGAAGTTAAAAATATTTTGCGAACCCCAAAATTATGGTAGACTGGACCATAATTACAAAATTAGAGAACTGACTGCCGAACTGACAGATTCAAAATGTCCTTTTTTCCTCATACAATTAGTGATATGAATAGCGGTAAATATGTCCAATACGAGTGAATCAATCCATAGCAGAGGTTGGTATAAGGACTTGAAGGTAACCCTACTAACAGCACGTTTTTGCACTCTTATAGGGCTATTCTGTAACAGATTACGCCGGCGCTATTATGACGTAGGGCGTTATTTTGGAGAGATCGGCGCAATATAACGCTTTCCTGATTCTGTAAGCTAAATAGCGGCCCCTGGGGGGTCGCCTTCGGACCATATCCTATCCCCATCCCTTCCATACCTATCCTTATGCCTTTTCTCCCGGTCTGAAGCGCCTATTAGTGCGGAAACAGACTTGAAAACACCCATGATGCTATATAGCACCAAAAATAACGCCAGCCTATGGCTCGCGTAATCTCAGATAGAGACCCCTTCAATGACTTTACTGAACTTGGAAATCATGCTGTAGTTTATTTTACTGTAGCCATGAACCTAAAAATATTGTATTCGCGTTCATATTTGATTCCTCAACTTCAGAAAGGACGTTAATTTGGTTAAACGTATCTTATTCGATGTATACCTGGTAGCCAAAGAAATTATCATGTATCTAAGCGATTTCATACACTCGCATATGCGAACATATGTGAACAATCTTTATTTCACCCTACAAAACATAATACGAAAGCTAAGCCGTAAATGCGGCAATCATGAACATCTATCAACACATATATGAGATGAGTTGATTGCTAATATAGGTTATAACCTTTTACATTGTGGTATATATTTGGATAGAATGCACAAAAAATTAAATTTTGTATTTATATCTACTCCATATGTTAAACGAATCAATATTAATTTTTGCAAAATTAGCTGGTGCGATATGTAAAATAGGAAAATATAAAAAAGGCTATTAAATGACATGGTGACAATCAAACTTATAAAGATATAACGTTATAAGCTGTGCAGCTGACAATTATTTCGTGCTGTTTAGCTCAATAAATGGGCTATTTCTCATAGGACATATTTTGGCTGCTTGCTGTTCAGCAACATTGCAGCTGCTATCCTTTAAGTCAGAGGAGGTCCCTTTTTAAATCCCTTCTCTACATCCTGTCATTCTAGGTTTTCATACAAGTTGTCACATACTATCATGAAAATATTAACGGAATTTAAGACGTATTTCAATCATCTGTTCAGTAAAAAAATATTCCCCGTTCAATGAGTAATTACTAACGTTTCAATGGGCTACTTCACATTATTTGAACGTCGTAAACAACTAAACTTTGCGTGATGAAGGGTTTCAATGTATTTATCATCGGAAACACTTGTCAAACTATCAAAATGAATATAAAAGACCATTCACAATTCAAAATAGAGCACACCAACACCGCTAAATAACGATTGAACAACATTAACATCAACCCGAATTCTGTCGTCCGCTGAACAAAAACTTCGTCAACATTTGCTTCACGACATTCAACTGTTTCTACTTTGTCCCAGTCGCCAACAATATTTTGCGTACATTTCATTTTTGAGAGTTTATATCAAGAATAAAGTTTTTATTAAAGTTTTAAGAAATTCTTGAGGCATAAATTCAATAAATTCTACCCAAATAATACAGATTTAATTAAAACTGTTTGTTCTTGCTGCCTCCTATTGGCCGCTTGGAATCTGCCCTACTACTTTTCTCATACTCTTGAGAGATTACGCCACAGCGCTATATTGCGCACTTGGATTGGGCGTAATATAGCGCGGCGGTATTTACAGAATCGGAAAAGGCGTAATTTCCGAAGGGAAATAGCGGAGGCGTAATATAGCGCAAGTTACAGAATAGGCCTATTAGTTTGCTATTTTTATCCTTTTAAATAGTGTAGTTTTGACTAATATATTAATACTAATCTTTTAAATGCACGATATGAGTGCATGTTTGGTGAGAATTCACCCCCTGCCATACACATTTGTGGTGGATTGCAGGGTATTATGTACATGTAGATGTATCTCCAAACCTAGCAGAGTGGATGGAATACTTGATATCGTGATATAGAAGTACTTCTTTCACAGCCATGTCACGTGAAGACGAAAGAGGTGGTGCGGTGAGGATGCGATCATGACGAAAGCCGTAGTATGGCAAAGCGAGTTGGTATAAATATATCTAGCAACAACGTTGCAAGCGACATCTAGGGTGTGTGGCAGGGGGTGATTTATCACCAAACATGCACGTCGTACATGTAATAATTTTACTTATATTGCGACTCTAAGGAGAGATTTCTATGCAACTATCTACATCTACGTGATACCCTGCAAGCCACCGCGAGGGTGTGTGTGGCAGGGGGTCACGATTACAAAAAATGCACTTTTGACATGCAACTAGGCTACTACATGGAAACATTTTGGAAAATAGGGTCACATGCAACTAGATGGTTAGTGTCTACATAGTAATAAACGAATTGGTTGTTAATACATGCATCATGCACTACAGACTACTCCAAAATATTTCACCTACCTATCCCTTAATTTCTAAGAATACCATTCGGGACACGCATTAACATATCTACTTTTCATCCAAGATGCAAAGAAACATTTGAGAAGTACTACGAACATGCATTCATCTACATCTACATGATACCCTGCAAGCCACCATAAAGGTATGTGGCAGGGGGTGAATTATCACCAAATATGCACTACATATCATGCATAAAAAAGGATTAGTAATAATATACCAGTCTAAACTTCATTATTTAAAAAAGATAGCATTTTAATGTTGGAATGCTTAAATCCTGAAGTAAGCAAAAGGGTATGATTTAGCGAGACACTTAAGTCCAACGAAAGAAGAGACGCGTCATGCTCTTACCCTTCCGGCTCGTCTGGCGGAAGAGAGGAATAGGAGGGGGGAGGGGCGCGGCTGGTGCGAAAACCCTGGGTGTGGTCGGTACACCCAGAGGGGGGAGGGGGAGCGGAAGTTTAGATGGAAGGGCAGGCCGCCGCCACCGCTGTGCATGCGTCGCGACGCAGGCTGTACGCATGCGTGTTTACGCATGTGCACAGCTGCGGGGTTAAGAGGAAGGCAGGAGGAGAAAGGCGGTCAGAGTGGGCCCCTGGGAAGGGGGCGTAGTGAGTCACCGGCGACTCGTGGCCCTCCCCTGCCTCGCAGCAACATAATACGGCCTCTGGACCCGCGATGTGATCCCGTATATCCTAATTTCACATTCGAAAATCACTGCTGTAGGTATAATAGATGACCTGACCGATAGCTAAGGTCATATTGGCTATTAGGGATGAGTGGATTTTGGTAAGAGTTGATCCGAAAAGTGAAAGTCATGTCATTTTTTTATATTTTCAGCACTTATAGAACTAAAGTTCCTCTTTCTAACAGTAAATATAATTATACCAGCCCATACACCTTTTTACACAAATTGCATTTGAAATTACATACGATTAACGGCGAGAATGGCCGTCACATGGGACTATAACGTTTAAAAATACAATAGTGGCATGTCATTTAAAAAAAAACTGATATTTTATGCGTAATTTCACAAGGAATAAAATGACACGAAAAAAAAGGCATCATCCTACCGTATTTTTCTTTAAATCCACGAATTTCTGTGCTTATAGCAGACGAAATGCGTTAGTTGACTTCAAGTGGCACTGCGGTCGCTATTGCCAAAATGGTTGGCGTATGAATAATTTCATTACTAATGAGATATTAAAGAATATTTCAAGAAATGTTATAACATAACGTTTGATAGTAATATTCTGGTGTTATACATCAGTAAATTCATCGTGTACATGAATTTATTTCTGTAACGTAAATGCTGAATTGACTCCATCGTCGAGCTGATAAAAATTATCATAAAAAATAAATCCTTCGACTTTACATCGCATTTCTTGTGATACTAATGACTTTCAATAGCTTAGGTGATTTTATTTGTGAAGTAAGGATCACAGCAGGCATATACTCGTACTTAAATTAATAAGATTCCTTAGACAAATTGACTCAAGCAGTCGCGAGCCAACCTTCTTAAGGATTGGAAGAAGGTTGGAAGGAAACCCGGTGTCAGCATCAGCCTGCTTTTGAGGACACAAACTAAGGCTTTACAGTTTTGTCTGACGGACGGAATACTGAACTCGACAAGCTCTCCTCTAAGCATTCAATGAGGGACCGGTTCACCGCTACAAAATCGAATAATGTATGAATACTAACCCGGCACATCTAAAAATATGTGAGGTCTAGCCACCACGCTAAACCAATCCCCTTCGGCAATAAAGTAACATCTTCACCTTCATAGCATCCTGCAAGCTTCCGCCGTTAGGTTACATGGTAAGAAGTTGACCGCGTTAAAAGATCTGCGTGATTAGTATGTGATGAAAACTAACAGGAGTAAACCAACAGCCTTGAGAAAATACAGATTTACGTCTACATCTATCTACATCCACGCGATACCCTGCAAGCCACCGGGAGGGTGTGTGGCAGGGGGTGAATATCACCAAGCATGCACTATTGACATGCAAACAATCAACTATCGGGTCTGATGCAACTAGATTGTTAGTAACTATAGTATTTAAGGGATTAATACATGCATCATGCACTTCAGACTACTCTAAAATATTTCCCCCACCTTCCCATTGCTATGCTGCCTATTGTGTTCTCTTATAGTACGGGGGAAAAATGACGTTTTGAATCTATGAGTGCGACAATCTATCTCTCTTATCTTATTTATCAGGTCGAATCTAGTATAATACGCTGGAGTTTTTATTATATGCCTAAAATATTCAGTAAAGCTATCCAATTGAAATTTCTCTGATAGATTTAATCTGTACTTTAACCTACGCTCTGATAATGATTCCCAGCCATTCTTGTATTAATTCTAATACACTACTCAACCTATCGTAACACCTTTTAACGAACCTAGCTGCTCTACGCTGCACACTGTCTAGTTCTCTGATTAAAGCTAATTCATTCGGATCCCATACACTGATGAAAGAGGAAAAAAATTAACTGGCGGACATACAGGTCGAGATATTTCGTGTGAAACGGAACATTTTGGCGAATTTATAAGAGAAAAATTGCATGAGTACAATAGGCGTTTACAAAAGGAAGCGAATGAAGGACAGGAACTATAAATAAACACACGAAAGAAAGCTTGGCAAAGAATTTTAAATGCAGTGTGACATTTTATCGTTGGAAATTTTCATATTTGGGGATGGAAGATTAATTGGGAGCCTTTACATATGTAATTCTTTGAGAAGGCAAGATGAGTAGAGAGGGAGACGAACGAAGATGAAGACGAAAGGAACTTGGAAGAAATTTGGTGGAGGGAGAAAAAGTGGATGAAGAAATTTCAGGAAGGCACGGGACTCTTAATAACTGTGATTGAGGGGAGAATGATTAATCAGTAGGGGTAGAAAATAAGTAAGTATTTTGATCAGCGAAATGGAATGTACAATATATTAAGAGTTATCGGTGGATAAAAAGTAGATGTTATTAGAATTACAGAAATATTCGGAGGGATTGAATAAACCAGCTAATCTCCAAAGTCCTGCCATTACTGTTTGAATACTGCTAGCGATGAAGCGAATTATGATATCGGAGGTTTTCCGAGTTCCGGAAGACGAACGAACCTATACGCCAGCCTCTATAAGCCAGCTCTATATTGTATTCAGTCAAGAATTTGGGCATACGCCATTACACCATAGACTAGATGGGTAATTGGGCAGATATAGGAGTTTTTTCGGGAAATAGGGGAAGGTTGGAGAGAACCATGTTTGGTGAGAAATCACCCCCTGCCACACACCCTCGTGGTGGCTTGCAGGGTATTATGTAGATGTAGATGTGAACCATGGCGTCGACTTAAGCCTTCCCTTAATAAAAAGAAACCAATCTTCAAGGTTCACGGCTTAGCGTACGATCCGACGGACGGAGAACTGGACTCGAAATTCTCTCCATAAATCACTCAAGTTGGGAGCGGTATACTGCCTGGATTCGAAACCGGGTCCCAGGGATTGGAGGCCAAACTCAGAGCGACCGTAGAATGTGAGAGGGGTGTCCATGGTGGGGAGAGGCAGGGGGGACGTGCTTCTACGCCCGGTGCGTGCCTTTTGGCCTGTCTCGGGGCAACGTGACCACTTCAGGGGAGGGGTGTGGCGAGGGAAACGGGCTACTTTACGGAGAACGGGGTGCGAAAGATCGTGCGTAATGGATAACCGCTTTAAATGGAAGCTTCGCGTGACAGAACGGCACGGGCGACGCGACGTTGCCAACTCTTCGTTCCCGGAAATTGGTTGCAGTGCGTGACACCTCGTACTTCTGTGCATTCTTATTTCCCTGGTCGATTGTCCTTGCATAGCCATGGCAATCGAATTAGAAATAGAGCGAAAATTTCGTGCCGCTTCAGTGACCTGATCCTATGTTTCTCGACAAATTTAACGAACCATAGCGAAAGTAATTACAAATTGAAGTTTACTTGATGAGTGAACGCATTTCCAATGTGAGTATTGTTTGCTTTTTTCTGATCTCATTCATATATTTCCGTATCTTTGTTTTCCTCATGTGTTATTAGACACTTCTCTTAATAAGACTTGTCTTTCATTCATTGTATTTATGTGTCCATGTCTTTCTTTAGCTGAATTCAGTTCATTTTTTTCAAGGTTGAGGAACAAAGAGGTATAAAGAAGAAATTGTGTTAATATAAATGATTCACTGATGCAAAACATGGTATAAAATTAAATTTTTACATTTTTGGTGGAAAAAGAATAAAAATCCTTAAGCCATGCCACTTGATAAATGGCAGCTGCCGCCTGAAAAAGATTCCCTATTTATTTGATATTTACTAGCACTTCCATGGTATTGGTTCAACGTTCTGTGTTTGCTTGGCGTTCTGTGAAATTCTAATCACAGAAACCACGAGAATGATACATGATGCGTAAATAAGGTGTTTTTCAGAAATAGTTCAGCTAAATTACTGAAAAAATTATCGGTGAAATTTTGAATTTCTTGTCGCAATCTATGGAAAGAGAGCAATATATTCAAGGTACTTACATCGACATTGAAAGACGCTGACGGATGCGCTGTGATGCAACTCATCTGTCTTGAAAGCATGATCATTTCATCTACTCCTACGTAACAGGGGTGCAGGTGTGCAGGGGTTGAGCCATAATCAAGCATGCATTTTAAATCAAAAGTTGTTAAATATACACACGTATAAATATCCATGCGTGTACTTCATGCATGCAAATGAGAGGTAGGTATAATGCTGCTACTTAGCGGAAAAGGTTATGCATAGTAGGTGGGTCATTCCGCGTCAATTCGACCAGAAAATCGGAAAAATGACCCTTAGGGTCACCGATTTTGACCGAATTTGGCATAACGACTCCATTTGATAGGAAATGAAAACCTTAAAGCTGTTTTGCAAAGAACGCTACCGTTTATGAAATATTGCCACGCTGCAAAATTCGAATTTTGTAAAGGTTACTACACATTTTACGGTATATCTTCGAAACTATTTAAACTACAGACATACTAAAGGGCTTATTTTAAAGGCCTTAATTGGACAAATATAATATGTAGATCATAAACTCTAAGGCTGTGGTCACACCTGGGCGAAGCAAATAGCGATATCACGGGCAAAGAGTTGGTATACGGTTAAAAGTCGGTGAGAAGAAGATGAATGAGAAAGTTACAGAGATCTGAAGACAGCAGAGTACCGTGCGGTCGACCGTGAAGCTGGACTCCGCGGTGATCGGCGGGCTTAACTCCTTCACTCAAAAATATTTTTCTTTCTTAAATGAAATATTACCTCTGGCAAACTCTTTTAATTTGTAGAGGAGGGTTTTGTCTACAACATATAAAAAAATGAGCAAAATCGAAGGCATAGGTACATCGTCAAAAATTGATTTGAAAATTTAAAATTGTTATAAACTTTATAGAATTGTTTCACATTATAATCCCATATTATATTTATCCAATTTAAGGTCTTTAAAATAAGCCCTTTAGCACGTCTGTATCTCAAATAGTCTCGGAGATATACCGTTAAATCTGCAGTAACTTTTGCAAACTTTGAATTTTGCAACGTTGCAATATTTCGTAAACGGTTGCGTTTTTTTTCAAAACGGCTTTGATGTTTCTCTTTTCCTATCAAATGGAGCCGTTCTGCCAAATTTGATCAAAATCGGTAACCCTAAGGGCAATCACCTGGTCGAATTGACATGGAATGACTCAGGTATATTCGCAGGACATGTGTAACCAATTGTTACTACACACAAAGTAATATTATAAATAATGATTAGTCAGGCTTTTCTATAGACACTTTAATTAATCAATTTATATTTCACATAGCATGCATGTGATAGTAATGCTAAAACCTGAAGATGTTAAAAAAATCATTTAAGACTGATCTTCTACATCAAAATCTATTGTACCTATTCTAATCTCCCTATGCATCTCCGTTTTTATATAATAGTGTTCCTGATTTTGTACGGAAAAAATGAAATCATGAACCTCTTTGTCTTACCTCTGATTCCAGTTGCTCAAATTTCTACGTTATTTGGGCAACTGTTACCGTATGTCCTTAATGAAGCTTAATTATTCTGATATAGCCTAATATTACATAGGCACATAGGCACCTATACTATGTGATAATGGTGGGAAAAGTAATTTCTACTGTGAAATAAACCCGTTTAAGTCTTTGGTTAGCAGTGGTTTCTCTGATGATGGTTTCAACGACAAAAATGGTTAGAATTGCTTTTCTCGGGTATCGATCGCGGGCCATTGTGGTGGGAGGCCGGTGCCGAAACCATCCCCTTCCCTCACGAGGTACAGACTGATGTTGTATTACGGTGCACCCCTGTCACTCTAGTATCCTCTGCTCTCAAAGGATGGAGTTCTCTTGTCAAGGGAAACATGACACGCTTTGCCCGAGACTCGAACCCGGATGTCCTGCCTGGTGGTGAGTGCTTTGCACGCTCCACCGACAGCGCACCCGTCATCCTACAAGTGCCTTACGAGTCATGCGGCCGGAAGCAAGTGTAGTTGGTTGGGCATCAGTATTTTTACGCGCTCCTTTTCCATCAGACTCATTTATTTCCCTCTCGGCTGTGCCAAAGTAGCAGTCCCTTACCACATAACACACGTCAGATCCACCATCACGCAAAATTTTGCTCAAGGGAAGCAATTAATTTAGGAACACGCTTGGCATCTTAGTGCTTGCATTTTTGGAAAGCATGAATCATTAGTCCTTTCGTCATCATCATCATGGGTCAACTATCCTAGGATTGGTTTGACGCAGCCCTCCACTCGATTCTTCTATCGGCCAACCTCTTCATATTAACGTAGTTCCTCTCTTTCACGTCCTTTACGACCTGTTCCATGTAACTCATACGAGGCCTACCTTTTCTATTCTTCCCGTTTACATTTCCCTCGACGATTGTCTTCATCAGGCCACCGTGTCTTAAGATATGGCCAATTAGGTTTTCCCGTCTTCTTTTTATAGTTTTCAGCAGACTTCTGTTTTCTCCCACTCTTGTTAGGACTTCTTCATTTGTCACTCGGTCAATCCATTTTATCTTCATCATTATTCTGTAGCACCATATTTGGAATGCTTCCACCTTTTTCTTCTCCGCTGCTGTCATCGTCCATGCCTCACTGCCGTAAAGAAACATGCTCCATATATACGTTCCGATGAATTGCTTCCTTACTTCCAAGTTAGTATTTCCAGCTGTTAGTAGATTCTTCTTTTGATAGAATGCCCTCTTTGCCTGGGCTATTCTACTCACTATTTCTTTCTTGCTTCGTCCATCGTTGGTTACTCTGCTTCCCAGGTAACAGAACTCTTTCACCTCTTCCAGTTTCTGTTTTCCTAGTTTAACGTTGGTTTTGGCCTCTTCTTTCTTGCTGCACATCAATATCTTAGGTTTATTCTTATCGATGTTCAGCTGATATCTGGCCATTGTCCTTTCCATGGTTGTTAGCATCTTATTCAGAGCCTTCTCTGACTCTGTTATAAGATATATGTCATCAGCGAATCGTAGCATGCTGACTCCGTGGGTGTTCACTCCAGAACACTCCAGAACTTGATTTCATTGATGGCTCTCTCGATGTAAGCGTAAAAATTACGGGAGACAGTGCGCAGCCTTGTCTCACTCCTTTACTTATTCTTGCTTCTTCACAGCTGAGTCCAGATTTTATCACCACTACTTGGTTTTTATATTAGTGCTTTATAGGTACTAATTGTTAGATTATTGAGAGTATATTAAGCTTAACGCCTCTCTCCACGCGCCTATTTTATCAGCCAACCCTTTTATTTTATAGAATTCATCTTTTATGCTTGATAGACTAATTGCTTTATAAATTGAATACAGTCAGGCGGTACTTTGTAAAAAAAAGAGACATACTGAAAAAAACGTAAATACATGTAGGTACTTCTAGTCGCACACAGCTTATTGAAATAGTAAACCCTACCGGTATCGACACTCTCGTGTCTTTATCAGGGTACTCTCACATTCTCACAGTGGCGAGCCCATATCGCTATATATAACCATATGGCGAGCTCTCTTTTTAAATATGGGCTCGCCACTGTGAGAAGGTAATAGTGCCCTTGATAATGACACGAGGGTATCGAAACCGGCAGGGTATGGTATTTCAATAAATTGTGCGTGAGAAATACATCGTTTAAGTTTTTCTTTCGCTAAATACTCCAGATATATCTTATAAAGCATCCTTTCTGCTATTCCTGTACATTCATCCCTCATTGATCGTCCTCATTAGGCCATAATACCTCATGTTATGGCCGTTTTACTAGTCATGTCTTCTTTTCATTTTCATTATTCAGTAGAATTCCTCTCTATTTCAATTTTTTTAATACTTCTTCCTTGTTACTCTGTTAGTTCATTTAATCTTCTCCATTTTCCTGTGGGAAATCCATCGCAGTACTCTAATAGAGCTACAATGCATACCCCGAAACTCAGATCCTGCTCGTTTAAATATTTTTTCTATTTAAGGAGGAGAAATAGGAAGGGAAATACAGGTACTTAAACTCCATTATTTTAGGATTTGGTTGAAAGAACGCAGGTACTAAAAAAGAAGTGGGCGGCGAGGAAGGATTAAATAATTAGTATTGTACTAATTGCTCTGTCTCTTTAATGTACGACAAAAATAAAAATATAGGAATAATTTGACTGAAAAAGAACTGGAAAATTAAATTTAGTTTGATTGCGATCGATTTACATCAAAAGTTAAAGAGTCCAGTGGGATTTTATTGTGACCCATCATTTTTGACTATTGACAGGAATGAAATACTGCCTATCCTTATTCGTGAGTATTATGAACAGGTTTACGGTTCTAACCCAAGATTGAGAAAGCTCTCCAGAATTAAAAGGAACGAAACAAAATTTCCTAAAACATTACAGAGTGGAGTAGGTGAAACTAAGAGATTTGTACCTGAGAAAGTTTGATGGACCTGAAGAAGCTATATTTTTATGAACGGTGGTATCCGCCCTACGACGTCTAACCAAGAATAGGAAAAAATTATGTTAAGAGCAAAGTAGCCATTAATAAAGAAAGAAAGCAGTAAAAAGATTGCCTGGTACCAATAGCTCTTTGAGGAGGTTAATTAAAAATGAGTTAGAAAGATTAAAATATAGGGGAAGATAATGAACATTGAGATCATTAAGCGTGTAATAAAAGTTTTCGAAGCAAGAAATTAAAAGAAATCGGAGATCCGTCCCAATAACATCGCAAAGACGATGATATCGTGTAATGTTTCGTTAATTTTCTTCTTGAGGGAGGTGTTCTGACACAAATGATACGCCAGTCATGCGTTAATCTGGACAAAAACTGCATGATAAATCTGTCTCGGTGTTGAATCAACACCGAATATGCACTGTGTGCATTCACTGTCCAATAAGAAAAGCTGGTACCAGTTAGATATACACCGCCGCATAAGATTAAATGATTGGCAATAATGGTGAATTGTTTGGAGATGAATATTGTATTTCTATACTGAACTAAAAAGGTGTGGAAAGCGTATTAAATATGACATAAATGTGGACAGAAATGGGAAAATGTACAGGCAATTGGGTTTAGCCCTTCCAATGCCCCTCCGGAATGAAATGAATGAACCTTGATTTTCTAAAACTTCGTAGGGCCGTTTTAGCAGATATTCGTCAGCGGGAATTCTTGTGAGGAGTCTGGGGCTATTTCCGTCTCGGAAAGCTGAAACGGATGACTTCCGTAATAGGTGAACGCCGCTGGGAGAGTCCCGCTCGCAGATTTTTTTACGGAGTCTGCCCATCGGCACTCGTAGTCTCCCTACCCTCATTCCCCCCATTCCCCAGAATTTCCGGCCTCCCCCCTTTTCCCTCATCGCTATTCCCCTCCCCCCAAAATCCCAAGCGTCTAAAGGCGAAACCGTTTCGCTGTCTGGCCACGAGGAGGACGCAAGTCGGGGGCATCTCATCCCTCGATTTATCTCACTTGTGCTTCAAGACAACTTTTTTTCGTGGGCAGGCCTTTTTTTCTACTGGTTCTACTAATGGGTTTCGAATTAGCTTGGAGGAATAAAAAAATGGAACAGAAATAATGAACTTTTTAGTTATTTTCTGATCCGGGGATATCTATCTATAAGGGATGTGATTCCATTTTTCTTTCATTGTTGGCCTAGTTATAAGTAGCTAATTACTGCTTCGGTTGTATACTTCAATTTCCCGACCAAGTCAAAGGCTTGAGCACCTAATGTTACGTATGATTCGCTTTTGTTGCGTCGTAATATACGATTAATATTATTGTGGAAGATCTGTGACTTAAGGTCTTGTGGTAAGTAATGCATGATAATATTTATGCAGTTTGAAGGAAAATTCAAATCAGTGATAATTTTCTGCTATGTAATAATGCCATTCAAACACTAGATACATCGATTTATTATTTAACTCTTATGGTTAATTAGATTTGCTCTTAGAGTTTTTCCGTACAATTCGACGCTAGTCCGTCACCCAACGGGTGACGAATTGCGAGACTATCGGATTCCAAGACACTATTTCCCATGTAGGTCTTTGGAAAATAGTTTAATTCGATTTTTGGGGCCAACCCAATTTTTCAAACGTTTAAGTCCAATAAAACAGCAAGAACGGTCCATACACCAAATGACCCCGTGCGATGTCACGCATGAGCGCATCAAGTTGTGCGCGCGACATTTTTTTCGATTTGCGGAATCGTTGAGTAGCGAGGTAGCACTGTACCGACTTTTGTTATTTCATCAGTTGCCAGAGTTTTACTGTGCTTCGCCAGAGTATATCATAGGCCTTATTTTCAGGTATTTTAAAAATTATAGAAACGTAGTGACTCTTCCAGTAAATATGCAATGCATCGCAGGAAATATGCTATGTATTATTAAGTGCGTAGCATATTTCCTATCCCAGGGGTATATGGACCAACAGAATCGTCCTGAATAAAAAAAAGCTTACTACTTGACTACTTGTGATCCACTCGGTGCAACCAATTGTGTTATGTACCAAGCCCGTATGGCGTTTTAGGGGGTTGAAAAATAAGATACCCTAAGCTTAATTTTTTGCCACGTTTTGATTAGGTAGCTAAGGGAAGTAAAATGTGCCAAAAAATGAGAAAAATAAGGAAGAAGGGGTGATTTCTTCCCGGCCTTCCCGTTTTTCCGGGTACAGCTATCTGCCTAATTCTCTTTTCTTCATGGCTTGAAGTCATTGAAGTTACAGACTGAATATGCTGATTGAGTCTCCTCCTAAGAACTCACGCCGCATCCGCAGGTAGCAATTTTGCAATTCCTCAGCCCCCTACTTCCTACAAATCGGGGGTGGAATACTCGAAGCTGTGACCTATTGCGCATAGGGAATCACTCCCAAGAACCCGGGATATTAGTGGGCCCATCTTCATTCGGGAGTTGATCACCAGTTTCAGCTTTGAGTTAGAAGTATTCATAATTTTCCATGATATGTGAGGTCAGCTTTGCATAGTGAAAGTGCGACTCTACTTTTCATCCCAGCCAATAGGAAGTAATTCAGAGAGAGTGTATATTTTTAAATGGGTAACGATTCGAGCTATAACGTGGTATGCCATGTGATTAGCTCATAAAAGACAACAGTAAACGAAAGCAAGCTGATATTACTATCATAATTTGACGAACCCTTCCCTCATCGAGTTGATTCAAAAATATAACGTATAAGAGAGGAGGGCTGCAAGTGAGAGGTACTATGTGAGGAAATTCAAGATAACAGTAATATTCTATGAAGTTGAACCTGTATTTCTGCATTCTATAATGCTATTTTGGTTTTTTCTTCCGTACTTTGTTTCCAGAAATTGTTTTTTTAATTCGAAATTTTAGAGGGTGCTAAAACATGCAAATATATGCAAAGAAGAATGAGTGCTCTGTTTATGTTTCGAGGTATTACAATTATTCAATCTCATTCTCATTCTAGAATTGCATTAACTGAAATGATAATCCTGTAAAGTTACCTAAAGAATTGTCGAACTCTACGGGTGTGAACACATCTATAAATTTTCCGTTGCAAGTCAGCTGCGTACATGCATTCATTTCTATCAGTACCCACCCGGTAACTGGAAGTGATTGATGAGGCGCAAGAAATACTTTATGGAAGGCAGGCACAATTTGTGAATACGGAGACAGAATAGTTGTAGACCGGAAAATTGATTGATAGCTTTCACTTGATTATAGTTTCCCATATCTTTGCAATCTTCCCTTCTGCTCACCTTTCGCGTCTAGCGTGAAGTAGAACTCGTTATTCCGCGAGTGTCAAGGTTCGTACAAAGGCTCCTTACACGCCGTCGCACGAGGAATTCTGGAGGGGATAATTGATTTCGCGACTTGCGGAAGGAATCACTTGAGTCTGGGGAGGCAAGGCGTGAATGGCGACTGGCACCTATCTCTCCCGGAGGGAGGGTGAGACGCGATGACCGATGGGTAACGGTGCCCTCCCAACTTCCTCCCCCTCCTTCACGTGCTTCCTGCCTCTTCACCTCTAACATCACTTCTTTTGTTGCTTATTTTATCTTGAAGAGCGGACGAATAACTTTTTATCTTTTCCTATTCCGGAAATCGCGTCTTGGAAAATTAATACCGGAGACTTAATAAACAATCGGATCGGACTTTACTTCTATGCCAATTAACTATGTGATGAAGAAGATGTAATTTTAATTAAAAATAATTTTAATAACATTTGCTCTATAAATATGTCAATTTTCTGCGATCCTATTATTAGGTTTGATTATCTGTATTTATTATTATTTATTAATTTATATTCTGTAATCCTATTAGTATGTTTGATGGATATACAACTCTTACCTAGACCCCTCAGTGATTTGTTTAAAATGCCTATTTATAAGATGCGTAATTTTTCAGATATCAGACAAAAATTCTAAAATCTGTTGGACACTCATCATTATCATCGGCCAACAATCCTAGCGTTGGTTTGACGCAGCCCTCCACTCGATTCTTCTATCGGTCAACCTCTTCATATCGCTCCTAACAGTTGGACTCTAACGAAGTAAAATAGAATACAAAAAACTTTGTTTTACTTTAAAAAAGTTAGACGAACGTTTCCTCTTAAAAGAAGACTTACTTCTCTTCCAATGTCTCCATACTTCCAATGGTTTCATGCATTTTTTGTTGTGATTTTTATTTGAGTGTGGTTTGAACAACAAAACACCTTCTGAGGCATAATCGACTCAAAACAATGGACACTTAAGTAGAAGGAATTCACTAATCACTACCCATCAACGGCTTCAATACCAACAAATGATCCATCTCCATATTCTCCACACCTCCATTTAAATAATCTTGAATCGGAAAGTAATTACAATGAACAAAGATATTTTAAAAAATCAACTAACAAACTGAGAGCAATAATAAATATGCTACGTATAACACTGTAGCTGGTGCTAAATTAAATGATTACTTTCCATGCCTCGTCAAGAAGTTTCCAAAAATTGAAAAGGTAGCGAAACTATTCCAATCAAGTTAGAGTAAGCAAAATGGCCGTAAATACTAGTCTTCCCACTTGGAAAAACTATCAATCGTCGTCTTTCTTTCACAGCTACAAAATTAACGTCTTCGCTCATTACGCTCGTCGCTTGGATATAAGGTCATTGGGATTGGCTTAATTGCCAGCTTACACCATAGCATGCGTTCATATCTGCCGTGGTAGACAATAAGGTAGATTTTTATTCTGCCTCCAGCATGTCACTTGGTAAAAAACTAAGGATGAATACCAAATCAAAACTCTTGCATAAGATTCTTCTAGGTTGCTGAAGGTGACAAGTGAGAGGAAATATTCCCACCCGATTCTTACTCTACATACTAAATTAATATTCGCAGGAGCACTCCGACCTCCAATGTACTAGATTACGTTTTCCTAACAAATCAGTTTTCGATGCTAATACACTTTGCCCTTGCCCAACTTTCTTTTATGGCTGGGCATTTAAGTTGATACATGACGGATTCACATGGAAGAACTGAAATAATTAAAAACCAAATACCCTACATAGTAAACTTCAACTCTTTTTTATCAAGCATTTTGGTTCCAACGATACTCTCAAGCTATTTTCAAGAGATCTGGTTAGAACATAGCAAGGTGTTAGGTACAAGCACTTCTGAGGGAACCGGTAAATGAGGAGGAGAAATTTATGGGAGTGTACAGAGAAAAATTGGGTTTGCCCTGGGTGGGTAAGTTGAAAGCAAGGGTGAGTTTGCTAGGTGCGGAGAAAATAGGGGGAAGAGGTGAAGGAAGTATCAGGATGGTAAGGGAGATAAAATGTTCTCAGTGTTGTGGTTGTCTAACCAATTGGGTCCATACAAATCCGAGTAGGCTACCATTTCAAAAGTTTCTTCTTCTTCTTCTTACCTCACGCTTAGACTTCGGCTAATAGCATGTTCTTTTGCGATTTATAAACATCCTTTCCACGTTTACCTTGGTCTCCTGATTCTTCTTTTCTCATTTTAGATTTTATCTTTTATCTATCTCTATTTTATCTAACCAATCTGAAAAAATAAATTTCTTACGCTTTTCACTTCATTACTTTACGATAACTTCTTTCGTCGCATCCTAAAATCCTTTTCCACTCTTTTTTTCTCTTGCTCATTACCACTGTATAATGGACTATAGAAAACTATTGACTTTAAGAAACAGGTCTATCTACCTGCAATGCCCCCATCGAATTACTTCCAGCATTATCCCGAGCCATACCCTACACCTCTTCATCTAACTTATTTCAGTTCTGCATACTTCCTCACATTTTCCAAGTCCACATCTCTAACGCCTGCTATTGGAGTGTTTGCATTGCTACTTCATGAATAATTTTAATAATACAGCTTAATTTTTCCAAAAACTGGAATTGTCAATAACCTTGGACGCGTAATTTATATACTTTGGCTTCAAAATATGAAGGAGTGCATTCCCTAATTTATTGAGTTTAGCGTTGCATAAAACGAAATTTATTTCTCCATTCCAATCCATGAAAACTTCAACGTGAGTCCTCTCTTGTGACGTAACTACGCGACGGAATGGACAAATGAATCAAGGATGAGTTTTAGGATATTAGCTATCGGGAGAGAAAATAATATGACGCGTTGTGAATAATGCGATGCAGTGAGAAAGATATCACAACATAAATATTTAAATTGCCATGAAAATAAATAATTATGTTTGTTTCATTCTACTCGATTCGGCTCCCTATATTTTGCTCAGCTTTCGCTGACATGGAACACTACTTTCTAGTCACAGGCCGCTGATAAGGGATAGGTTACGAATGGGTTAGGGATTACAGTGGATTTACTGCGGAACTATTATTTTAAAAGGTATGATTAAGGCTTGGGGAAAAGGTCTAAGGGATCTGGAACCATAGGTTTTTAGGAAAGGATTATTGATGAATGGTAGGGTATTTTGGAAGGATTTTAAGATGTGTTCAATGGTATCCGAAAGGGGTGGAACCTGAAGATCCTAATATATTTGTTTATTGGTGATAAACATGAAGCTCCTGTTATTTTCCTTAGCTGCTTTGTGCGACATATGCGCACATCCTTTATTCTGCTTCTTACTAAAGACCGAGGCAGGGCAGGCGTACATTAGAATTGCTTCTGAGATTGCTCTGAAGACTAATCATTTGCTTTGTATGTTCCTGCAGTATAAACTGTTTTTTTAGTTTAAAAAAGAAACTTTTTTTTAACTAGAAAACCAGTTTTTCGCTTTTAAGATAAAGTTCCTGGTGTTTTCGTTGAACTTTAGTTTTTGGTCAATGTCCACTTCTAGATGCCTTCTTTTTGGAACGTATTTTATGACCTGTCCATTTATGTGCAGGGGTTTTGGTTGTTTCAGTTTTCGTCTGTTATTAAAAATCTTTGGTCTTATTATTTATTAGCAGCTTCCAATTTTTGTCCAATTGTGAAGGTCCTGGAGAGCTGGCTTTATCGTGCGAATTGCTAAAATGGGAGTGGGGGACTCTACGGAAACTACCTAGTCGTCCGCGTATGGTAGATAGATGGTGATGGGTAGTAGTTGGTAGGTATGAGGTTAGCAGGTTGAAAAGGGGTTGTGGAAGGATGTAGCCGTTGGGGACATCGAAGGAAATAGGAAAGGTTACTATTGCTTCCATAGAGACAAAGGAGAATCTGGAAGCTAGATAGGAAGAGAGGATTTTGGTGAGGTAGTTAGGAATAGGGGGTAAGTAGATTTTAAGGATTAACCCTTCGTGGCAGATGTGTTCAAAAGCTTTGTGGAGATCAAGGAACGTTGCCAAGGTAGTTTTTCTTTTGTTGCAGGCGGTCGTTTTGTTTTCTACAATTCTCGCAAGTTGCTGGGTTGAAGAATATCTACTTCTGAAGCCGTATTGATAGAAAGGAAGTAGGGAAAATTCGGTAATATTGGAGATGAGGCGGTAAAGGATGACTTTTTCCAGAAACTTGACAGGGATGGGAAGGGACTGATAGGATGTAGGAATTTAGGTCATGAGTTGGTTTTCCTGGAAAAAAAAATCAAGATGATTTTGGCAATTTCCCATGTTTTTGGAAAATAGGAAAGCGAAAGACAAGCGTTAAAAATTTTGGAAATTGTTGTGTGGTATTTGGAAGGAAGATTTTTCAGGGTTTTATTGGTTACATATTGTCACGGCCAGGAGCATTTTAGGTGATAGGTTTTTGATGAGGGTTTGGATTTCGATGGAGGTGACAGGCTTGGACTTTTAAGGTTACTGTTACAGAGATATCCTGAGGAGAGGTAAAAGAATTTGATAAGGTTTGGGAAAGTTGCTGGGCAAAGAAGGTTGCTTTTTCTGGGTTGGCGAAAAGGATATTTTGATCGGCTTTGAGAGTTTCTGTATTTTGGGGCTTCCTGGGTAGATTATGGACCATATTCCAAGGGTTTGCTGCCTGACTTTCTTCTTCTGCATTTATGACCGATAGTATATTTGATGCATGATGGATGCGCAGTTTTTTCTGAGTGTTAGTCTTAAGTTTTTCTAATCCTCAACAAAGAGTATATATCTTGTTCTTCTGAAGGCACGTCTGGCACGATTTCCCTCCTTAATCAGGGTTGCGGTTTTGGGACGGTATAATGTGGTTGGTAAGGTTATTTTTTGAAGAGAAAACTGTGTAGGAAATGGTATTGTTGAGGAGTTCTATTGCGTGGCCGATTTCTTTATGGCCATTAAGGGTTAAGTGAGGAATGTGCGGAAGGTAAGAAGCTGAATGGAGGTGAAAGAGGTAACAATTTATAAAGGATGTTTTGGTTGTGGTGTGGTTGAAGGTAAACGAGACAGGTGCATGATCTGAAGACGATAGATAAGGATGAAGGATATTTGGAAAAGGGAGGTGAGTAGAGGAAATGCCTATGTCAAGGATGTCAGAATCGAAAGGTACTTTTCTTTGGAAATGAGTGGGGGAAAAAGGAATCTGAAGATTTATCGGACGACCTGATGGATTGGCTTGCATTTGAGTCCCTCCGCAATTAGTTTTGGCCCATCTCCAAAGACGTTTTGCGTTTAGGTCTCCTGCTATAAAGGTTTTTGGTTGGCTGGCTGTGCCCATTAAAATGGGGAGATCATCATTTGAGTACCGTCTTGATGGATTGTGGTAAGCGGACCAGATATCCATATATAATAAAACGCAATGTTAATACTCCACACTAATTTAATGATAGTCGACCTGGGTTTCGGCAACTCAGTGCCATTTTCAAGGTACATACATCCTGTGGCGGTTGGGTATATATAGGTTCAAGGTGGAAAGGGGAGGAGGTGAAAGTGAAGGAAAAAGGTTGGGGGGAGGGGTTTAGGTTGGGGTGAAACGGGAATGGAAGGTGACTCATTGTAAGGCTGTTTTTCTAGAGGAATATTCGCAGCCAGGGTAAGGAAATTAGCTGGAGGGTCGAAGGAAAGGGGCAGCAGTGATTTTTAGGAGAGGTGAATGGGTGGAGAAAGTCATTACATTGGTGGGTCATTACATAAAATATTTTCAGAATTAACAATTTCAAATTGTTCTAAAAATCTAGCTTATAGCCTTTGTCAATACCAGTGTGTAAAATTTCGCATTTAAAATTACTAAAATGATTGTTACAACATAAATGTTCAGCAAATATTGAGTTACCATTTCTATTTATATAGGAGCTTCTATGTTCTTTCACTCGGTCTCTGAATTTCCGTCCCGTTTGGCCAATATAAAAAATGCCACATTCCTCGCACTTCAGTTTATACACTCCATTTTGGCCTTATTTCGCGTATCTGTCTTTAAGAGTTAACAAGGATTTTCTCCACAATGCCTAAATTATAAAATGACACTCTACGTGCCTCGTCGGAAATAAGTTTTTCGAGTTTGTGCACCGTACCTTGCATAAAAGGCAATGAATACAATTTCTTTACTCTACTGTCCGGGGATAGGGTAGTTATAAAGTGTATAGCTTTAGATTTTTCCACATCTTTAATCATTCTATCGACCCGGGCCTGTGTATAACCGCTACTGGTGGAAATCGCATAAATTATCGACCGTTCTTTGTTATAATTACAACGGGGCATGGTATTATTTACTAGTCTATGTTAGTCTATGCTTGTATGTTATGTATGTCTAGTCTAAACAGATATCCATGTTTCCGGTGGTGGTTTCAATATTTCAACCTGCTATTTCTAGTTTTTTACTGTAAGGTTTGGTTAGCCATTGGTGATTTATATTGTTTTCAATAGGAACTGCAACTTCCTACTTTGGTTTTACGTTTCTCGAAGTACGCGGAATCCCGGTGAAATAAATGGTTTATTTGGTTTTAGACAGGTTTCTCGGAGGAGTAGGATATCGGGGAAGTCTGTGGAGGCGAAACTTTTGTTGGATGCTTGGACTTTCCAGGTAATTATTTTTAATTGGGTTTTGGGAGGGGAATTAAGGGACATTGAAAAGACTAGAACATGTGGCCGTAGACTCCTCCTTAAAAATGTCAAAACGAGATTAGTTGGGTAGAGGGGAAATATGTTTATAGAAAAGGTTGGTAAGTTTTGGGTAGATGGAATCAAAAAGGGGTTTTAGCTTGTTGGGGAAAGTGTGAGGTTGAACTTGGTTGAGGCAGTGAAACGTCCGATGTTGATAAAAATTGGGTGAATTATTAGAAGCAGGAGGAAAAGAGAAATGTGAGCGTACTCTTTGATTTCAGGATTTTTTCATGGGTATTTTCAATTCTGTTTCCGCACTAAAAGGTACTTCAGACCGGGGAGAAAGGTATAAGGATAGCAATGGAAGGGATGGGGACCGATTTGAGGATGTATAAGCTGTAGCGATCATTTATAATTAATTCCAATGCCAACTAACATCGGAACTCCTTTTTAAAAAGATAATTAAAGTCCGATGGAGACATGGGTGGTGATGTATTGGTGAGAAATACTAGTTCTAGTTTCCTTCTACCATTCAGATAAATGCTATGTAAGGGCATATCATTTATCAATTTAATGAAAAAATGATTCACAGAAGAGGCAATTTTTTGTCCGGTAAGTGGATACACCTATGTGTAATATGCCAATCTCTTAATATAAACTATCTTAACTATCATTAAATCCATCCTAGTTTTAAGCAGAATCATTCAAGATCTGAAGACTGGGGAAATAATTTTTCCGATATCCGCGACATAATTCTGAGCTTCTTTGGACTCCTTGCCTCACCCCCAACCCCGGCACAAGTGGTACCCGAGGCAAGAAGGTGGGCAAACACGAACGAATGACTACATCTCGTGCTTCAGGTACGACGCAAGCTCATTCATGAGGCAGCGATCACTTCTTCCTCCACGATGTAGCAGAAGTTTTATTTTTAAAGTTTTTTTTAAGGGTGGGTTTAGGGCAGATATTAGGGGGAAAGGGTTTTGGCCTGAGAAGGGTATGAGCCAGGGTGGACGTAATTAAAGTGAGTAAAAGGGGTTCGAGCGATGCACGGGGTGGCACGGAACGACCGCGTAAAAATCATCATTTTCGAATTTTTTCAAGTCCTTTGGCTCTCATCGATTTCCCCTTTCCTTCAACCACCCTGAATATATTCTCCCCACGGCCCGTTTCGCCTACTGTCCTCTCGATTATCATTTAAAAAGGCCTAGACGTTTTCAAGGGATGGTTTATTCTTCATTTACTTTTAATATAATTTAATAAAATCACTATAATATCTGTACTACTGTGATAACAACACCCATAGAGCGAATATGAGATACATACAATTCGGGTCGGTTACATCGGAAACCTCATTTTCTCTTCGTATCGCAAAACGTCTCAATGAATAATTATTCTTGGCTGATCATTCTTAGAATAAATGAAATCTGCAAAATGATGCATCATTGTCCTGCCACACAACCTTTGGATTTTAAACTTAAGACAAAAAATTTTCAAGCTTCTATAAAATCCCTTTTTTGGAACAGGATGGAAGTTTCCCAGTTAGGAAGGGAACCCAAAGACTTACTTGCATTTACAGGATACCCGAGGGTGTGTCAAAGGAGATAAATTATTGCCGAACAAAACACACTACAACCTACTCGATAGGATAGTTTATAGTACCTAAATTTCTGGGAGAGTTGTTTACAGCCTGCCCCTCTTGATGTTAGTTCTAGAGAGAAGGATTTGTTATGCCTCAACTCTCCGTACCCCCTCAGTGAACTTAGTGGACACTGAAACCGTTGGTGTTGTTACCAACAATACGACTGCTAACACGTGGCCTGTTGCGGAGACACCCCCTGCCACACACGATCTACTTTGAACTCTCCCAATCACCCCAGGGGCGATAATTGCTTTAAAGTGATTCAGTGCGTATTATTTTGTCCACCTGTAATACATCGAATGATTGTATTATGACCCTTTTGAATTCTAACTGAAAACAAACGCAATTTTTTATACACTCGCCCTCATGTTAGACTTGGGGGTGAATGTATTAGGAACCCCAAATACATTGAAACCATTATTCACTGTAAACGTTTGTGCACTATCCCACATGAGCCGAGTGGTCATTGGAAGTACGAAATTGTAGTTTAAGTGACGCCACTTTTTTCTGAGCGAACTAATTTTATTTACTATTAGAAATTGGGATCACGTCCCGCCCCACTTCTTTGAAATTCTCTAGGCTTTAATATAAATAATATTCAATATCTTATAAAATACTCCTAAAATGTTTCACTCTAGCTCGCCACTCTATTCTCCTATCAGCTAACATCCTTTTATTACCATACCTAATTCTATTCTTTCGCATACTTAACGATTTGCGCTTTATGTATATTTCAGTCTATGCCTTCCTTTATCAATCTTCCCATTCACTTTCCTCTCAACGATGGCCTGCACTAGGCCATCATGTCTCAAGACATGGACGATTAAATTGCCTTAGCTTCTTCTCCAAGTTTTCAGAAAACTTATCTTTTCCCCCACTCTTAGGACTTTGTCTATTGATGGATTTATTTTTATCATCATTATTTTTCATAATTACTCCTCATAGATTATAATGACTTGATGATATTTCATAGAGTATTAAAACTGCCTCACCTCAAAAGCAATTTTGAATTCAATTCCAACATTTTCTCTTTCACCAAGACCTTAGAAAATGCCTTGGGAAGCAGTGCACCCCGACCAGAGAAAACAAACGCTAATAAGTCGATACGTGATGGCGCGCTGTTCATTTACAGTGGAAACCCTTCGTACGCCCTTTGGTATATCCTGCGTGCAACGATGCCATTAATATCAACGGCAGCCCTTATTGTAAATGTCTTTCTCCACTCCGTCAAGCGGATTGGTCGATGGGGGTGGCTAGAATGCTGGGAAAGGGATCGAATATGCTCGTAGGCGAGGTACTTCATTATTCCTCTCAAGCACTAATCCGCTCCTCGCTCGGGAACGTAATGTATTCCGGCACGCGTTTGAAATATTTCCCTGTAGAAGACCCTTTAGGGTTGCTAGAGTTTGAAAAGTCGTTGTAAGCGAGTGGTCAATTTATTTTGAGCATTTAAATGTAGTGAACTTAAAAGCAATAATAATTGTAGGCTCAACAAATTCGGGAGAAAAAAATTGAAATAATGGGGAAATAAAATAATTAGGAATGTTTGTGTATTTTATAGAAGTCACTGAGGGGTTGATTAATATAGGAATATAGATGTAAGGCTTCTTGGCATGCTGTAAAAATTATTTGACATTGTAAATCATTATGTACGGATGTAGTTGTTTAAAATATCTCCATGAATATTTAGCGCATAAACAGGAATATATGTAAACTTTTGTGCAGTATCTGTCCGGCTTGATGCTTGTAGCTTTCAGGGGTGCGTACATATAGGGGCTTTGAGAAGTGGCTCATTGGTATACCGATTCTGAAATTTTATTTGCAAAAGTTATATAGCATGAAATTCATGTATTATATTTCAATAAAGTATTATTTTACCGAAGATTTGTCCACATTTAATTTTCGTCCGATCAGAAGAGCAGAGATCAGTATCATGTCGACATTAGCAGTTTGTTTTCGTACACTTCGCATTCTACGCATTGGATTATTTCAGTTGTTTCTTTCTGATGTGATTTACGAAATCCAAAATTTTGAATATGGAATGACAATTTATTAACTTTGAATAGTAATCGTGGTACACGAGGGCCTGCAACAAGTTCGCAAGAGTGAGTACTTAGCGTTGGGAGGTTGCGTGTTGTTAGTCACATGCCGAAAGGAATTTGAAGTTTATTTGTTAAGTATTTGCAATGGCTGTTGTGCTCATTATCTGACCTTCGTGACTTCAAGCAGCTAATGCTTAATGAAGCCTTTCCATTCCAACAAGGCATATTCAGGACAAAAAGGTTTTAACAACCCACGCAAAAGCGAGGACGATGTAATCAGTTCGGCACCTCGCCGTAATTGCTATGTATGTGATTTTTGGGTTAGAGGGGCTTACGCTCTTTTATCACTAGTAATAACTCTTATCGATCCCGCTTATTTGATACCTATCTCAAATCCTACGTTATCTCAAAAGAAAAAATATCTCTTGTATCGTCTGTTGCATCAATAATAATGGCAATAGGGGAAGTCGTGCAATTTGGACCAGCGTGTAATTTGGACCGATAGCTTTACTTAGTGTTCATTAGGGGTAGCAACATTTTTGATACAATATCGTTAGGGAGTATCTTCGAAATGCCTTATCACCACTTTTCATCAATCAAGCTCGAGTGCTTGAGGTATAAAGGCGAAATGAACGAAATCGTGAGCATCGCTGTAATTTTTCCTCCTAAGGTGACAGCGAACTACATAGTTACTTTTACTAGTTGAAATACTAGAATTGCGGCTCTCTTATCGTAATACATCTCAGTAAGTGCCAAGTAAGTCTCTTAAAAGTATCTAAAGAAGCTTCTGTGAAATTGAGTCACATGTGATTTTTTTCTTTATCGTGTATTTCGGACCTCTGAAGAGCGTGTATTTTGGACCAAGACCTGGACCTGAAGTGAATTACATGGACAAGTGTTGATGCGTTCCCACCATATTATTTCTTCTCCTACAGTTAAACATTGAAATTTAAAAGTTCCCATTTAACAATTCTATGTAATTCTACCTCGTCATTGCTTCATTCACAAATAATATCTACTCGACCCAGATTGCTTGAACCCCACCCCACCGGCTGAGAGACAAGCCGAAACATTTTTGTTTGCTTCATGAAACCTTTATAACTGAGTACCACTAGAAAATTTAGCCAAAAATGTATGTAATAAACCCATGAAGAAGGAGTTGTGTTAAAAAACACTATTTTAAAATGCCTTTTCCCCGGTCTCTTCCACTCTTCCAAAGGCATGCTAAGCTTTTGTGAAGATATTTTAGAAGTTGCATTATCTTGTATTCATTGACGAAAGAAATTACGTCACTACTCGGGTAATGCTATAGGAACGGTGATAAATATTTGAAATTTATTTTCAAATCAACATTTACAAGTTTTATGAATCGATTGAATCATTTTCACAATAAATACCTCAATATGGATTGTTCAATTTTGACCCGGAGCGGAGTAGTGAAGCCTGCCTGTGAAATTGTTGAGCTAAATCAGTAGAAAATTCGCTTCGATTGGGAGAGCCAATTAGCTGGAAAAGAGTGGTTTCCGGGATTTATGACACGTGAACCCCGGCTAATCCTAATCCAAGCATACATTTCCGGCAGGTGATTGGGGGTTTAACCTAGCCAAGGTGAATAGATTCTTTGCTTTCTTTGAAAATATCATAAATATCAAGAATATTGAAATTTTTTGTTACAGAAGAATATTGAAGATTAAATGGATCGACCGAGTAAGTAACGAGGAAGTCCTCAGAAGACTGGGAGAAAAGAGAAGTCTTCTGAGAACACTATGAAGAGGATGGGTCAACTTAGTCGGTCACAGCATGAGGCATGATCTCCTGATGAAGACAAACGTCGAAGGACAAGTGAATGGGAAGAATAGCAGAGGAAGACCTTGTGTAAGATTTATTAAACAAGTGTTAAAGGATGTATAAAAGTGTAAAAGAAGAAGTACTAAAATATGAAGAGGTTGGCTGATAGTAGAATTGAGTGGAGAGCTGCGTCAAACCAATCTCAGGATTCTTGACTGATGATGATGATAACCTAGGTTTCTGCTTCAAGGTGAGGCTAGAATGGGTGAGTAATCTACGGTAAAGGAAACTAAAAATTCATGCCGTGAATTTAGTGCTGAAACCCAGCAGGAAGATTTAATAAATGAAGGATTTAACCCTGTTGAGAAAATTACTCCACTTCCTTCAACTTCATCTGAGGGTCCGTGGCAAAATCAAAGAGGGCGTACGGTGCATCTCCGGTTATTATAACCAGGACACCTTATAAGCATTCAGTAATGATGTATGCCAACGCAGGTCCTTCTAGAGTGAGTAATAAATGAAGTAGACTATTTACAGTGAAGTATAAATTTTCGGTTTAAAATTCGGTAAAAAATAATAATAAAAAATACAATAAAAATGTAGCTAGACATAAGAAACTTTTCTAGTCACCATTGACGGCAAAATAATTTTCGTGAACACTGATTCCGTTAATGGTGACGTCTGCTCGCCGATTCATGTCAATCGCTTGCTTGACTTCCGTTGATGGGGTAAACAGACGTCTTATGAAATCATATAGACACTAACAATTCAATTTAAAGTAAGAATCCCCTTTACGTATTTGAACTTTTGTTTAATGACTATGCAATGCTGAAATTTGGGATTATTTCCCTTACTTAAGTTAATATGATTGATTCCTCACCCGGATTTTATGTCAGATTTGGAGTGAGTGTGCCAAATTCACTGTCAGCTCTACAGCTAGGACGACAGCAAATGTAAAAACAGGTAATTCCTGCCCCAGTGGTCAGCCCTTAAAGCGTTTAATTCTGTAATTATACGTAAGCGTATAGTATTCATGCAACGGTTAACATCCTCGTGAGTTTTTTTCGATTATTTAATAATATTTATCTCTCTTCATCGTGTGTATTGTCTTCATATTCTGCATATTATTATTGCAAATCTGATTATAATTTACTGGGGAATTTCATAATATTATAAATGAGCTTATGCCTAAAATAGCGCTCAGCTAAATTTCAAAAAGTAAAATAATATTTTTAGCGTGTTTCCCGCATGATATTCATAGTAATTTCTCATTAGGTAGGTAGTTAATGTAAACTTCAGTGCATCTAAGTTGTGCATGTTTGATGATAACACACCTTCGACCCCACACACTAAGGTGGCTTGCGGAGTATTCAGTAGATATAGATATAAAAATACTGCCCAATCTATTTTCCTGGAACCCGGTTTATTTTTACATAATGTACGTTCCTAAAAAATTTTGGGCATTTGCGTAAAAGAGTTTTCGTTCTCGCCAATGCCAAAAAATCCTATACTAAGGCGGGGACGGTATCATGCGTAGAGAGCAGGTGTTCACGCGTAAGACTCTAGGAAGTATTACGAAGGGATATCGCTTCCAAGTCCCAGGGCAGGCGAGGGAGGCCCCTGGGGCTTCCCTTTTCTCGACCACATTGCCTCCAAGTGTTCCTTGCCTCTCCCTTTTTAAGTTCTTTTGTATTCTCTTTATGATACCAGTGAACTCATGGAGTGAAGTATTATATAATCTGTTTTTATTTAACGCTGTTAATTTTCCTTAGTGGTAAAAGTATTTTCTATATACGTTCCCGTTCTTGTCAGTTCAGGTGACGACCGATGCATCGAAAAAAATAACTTCGATTCAGGCACGTTGTTTTATTCTTACGATTAAGCTTAGGATTAGGTTCATCTTCATCCACAGATTACCTTGCTAGACACCTCAAGGATATGCGTCAGGGGTGAATCATCTACATCTGCATAATTCTCCTGAAGCCACCTCTAAGGTGTGTGGCAGTGAGTGAATCATCACCAGGCATACATCATCAATCATAGAGAACACTTCCTACCATGCACGGTAGTAAATGGCAATCATCACCGACATCAAACAAGCACTATGTATATTTTAATTGCACCGTAGACTGCTCTCATAATCATCATTGGTCAAGCAATCCTAAGGTTGGTTAACGTAGCCCTCAACTCGATTCTTCTATCGGCCAACCTCTTCATATTGACGTAATTCCTGTATTTCACATCCTTCACAACTTGCTCCATATGTCTGATACAAGGCTTGTCTTTTCCATTCTTCCCGTTCACTTTTATCTCGACGATTGTCTTCATCAGGTCATCGTGTCTTCAGATATGGACGATTCATTGACCCTTCTTCTTTTTAGGGTTTTCAGTAGGCATTTCTTTTGTCCCACTCTTCTTAGGACTTCTACATTTGTCACTCGGTCGATCTATTTTATCTTCGTCATTCTTCGGTAGCACCACATTTCAAATGCTTCCAGCCTGGACTTCTCTGCAGCTACCATCGTCCATGCCTCATTGCCATAAAGAAGCATGCTCCATATGTATGTTATGATGAATTATTTCCTTACTTCTATGCTTGCATTTCCAGCTGTAAGTAGATTCTTCTTTTCAATCTTTGACTGTGCACAGCACAGTTTGCAAAAAAAAAACCAACCTTCACCTTCACAATATTCGGTCATTGCAGGACACTCCAATTTCTTTCAGAATTCCAATTCACGTTGTCAAAAGCCTTCTCTAAATCCACAAATGAGATGGAAATCGGTTTTTCCTTCTCCATTCTATTGTATATGAGCAGCATAGGGGCCAATATTGCTTCTCATGTATCCTGACTACTTCTGAATTCAAATCGATCTTCATCCAGGAACTCCTCTGCTTTTTTTTCAATTCTTTTGTAGATGATCCTTGTCCTTCGATGAATATGTCACTAGGCACTGCTCTACCCACATTTGACCAACCTATCCAGTTCTATGTTGCCTATCATGATTTCTCATTGTTCGCGGCCAAATATACGTTTAAAATCTATTTTCACGCTATTGATTTAAAATGTCTCTGTTATCATATTTTACCTAGAGAATAGAGCGTGACACGCATTTGCTCTTAATGTATTTCCAACGACCTTTTAAAACAGATCAGCATAACCTTTACCTGAAAGATTCAGTCTAAATCTTGATCTACAATTTGACAGTTATTCCCATCCGAGATCTTTCAGTAAATTTGCAACCCTAACAGAAATATCATGGGGAAAGCAAGATGGAAATAGTCAGCAGAGTAGCCTACGCGAAGGGGGCATTTTACTAAAAGGAGAATATATTTATATCAGGAAATACAAGCGTGGAAATGAGGAACCCCTGAAAAAAAGATTTTCTTAAATCAAGAGGCTCCCTCTTGATTTAAGGGTAGATCCCACTTAAATAGGTGCCCAGTATATTTTCTTAATTTAAGAGGGGATCCCACTAGAGTGGTAGCCACAAGAAAAATATTCTTAAATTAAGAATATTCTCTTAACATCGAATAGCGTCCTGTATTCTTAAATTAAGAATACCCTCTTGTGAGATAAGTATCCTAGATAGCACAATTGTGCAAAGGAGCTGTACCCATGTACCTAGCGAAAGATATTAGTTTTCACAAAAAAAATCACTACTTGCATGAGTACACCTAATGTATCAAAATTTAAAAATAAAATGATTATTAGAGATTTACCTGCATATTTTACGCGAAAATTTCAATTCTACTCAATATGGCGCAAATGTTTGTTTGCCCTACCTGGCGTATCAAAGTCGACCTGACAAATTACTCTTGACGACGGCTACCTAGCACTTCTTCGATATCCACGAATTGAAGGAAGGTCGTATATATACAGCTGCTGGCTTGCATGAATTGGTTAGTGAGAATTAACTTTACAACATATGGACAAGGGTATTTGTACCATTAAAACATTTCCCCAATGACCATTTTGTGGCTAAAAGTAAGCATGACTGTTATGATTATGCATAACTGATATTCTTTCAACTCCAGGAGAGATAAATAAGAGTTTCCTCAGTAATGTACGCCAATCGCCATATTCATTGGACGGGCCGCGGGATCCTTGGCGATACAAGTAGGAACCCTGACGTCAATACCACTGTGTTCTGTACTCAATCAATCTGTATTCACGACTTTATAACCTTGTTCCTCTTTGTCAGTTAATTTATCATTACGTGCTTACGTTAATTTCGCGCTAATTTTTCCTATTAACTCGCTTTTCTTCAATTTAGCTCGAATTGTTTTTCTCTTACGGGAAATAAGCCGTGCGCGTTTAAACACAGGTAACTGTACTCCTCCCTTAGTAGGAACCCTATAGTTGCAATTGCCTTGGAACTTGCGCTATTGCTACCAATGTTGCCAGAGTCCTGCAGCAAAGTAGCCAAGCTTGGCACACTTCATGCAAGTCGAGTGCAACTTGCACGGAACGTGTCAATATTGGCAAACTTGCAGCAGGCTTGCATCTAAATTGCCAATCTTGTGAGGAAAAAAAATCGAAAAAAGGAATTGGACAGATAGATAAATCCGCCTATGATTCGGCTTATTATGTCGCTATCTCACAATTTTTATTTGGCGCCCAATTGAATCACGCGAGAAGGTTTAAACTATGTATGTAGTTGTTTTGGTACCTCTGCCAACCGTAGCCCGCTACTCCCCTGATCCCCTTCTCGCTGCCATTTCCTTGCCCACCTTCCCCTTCTTTCCCTATTCCCTCGCGCATGTGAGTCCCTTAGTAACCATAGCGATTACAAAAATATTCTAATATTGAGAATATTTTCTTAAACCCTGTAAGTTTCCGGCCGTGACCGCTAGATGGCAGTAGTTCCGACTCACTCAAGTAAGAAAATCCTCTAAAATCTAGAATATCGTCTTACATGACAGCTGTAAGAATATTTTCCTCTTAAATTAAGAATACTTTTTTTTCAGTGACCAATTCATCAGGCCATACATCTGGAGCATGTTTATTTACGACTCTGAGGCATGGAGGAAAACAGCAGCAAAGAAGCCAAGGCTGGAACAATTCCAAATATGGTGCAGCGGAAGAATGTTGAGGATAAAATGGATTGACCTAGTGATAAGCGAAGAAGCCCTACGAAGAGAGGGAGATAAGCGAAGTCTTTAGACAACTTTAAAAAGAATACGGACAACTTAATCGATCATATATTGAGACATGATGATTTGATGAAGGCAGTCGTCCACGGAATAGTGAATCGGGGAAATGGAAAAGTAAGGCCTTGTATGAGATACATGAAGAAAGTTGATAATTGCTTGAAAGGGAAGAATAATATAAATATCTATGAAGATGTCAGCTGATAAGGGAATCGAGTGGGAAGCTGTGTCATACCAATCTTAGGGGGGTTTTATCTTAGGTTTTGTTATTGATGGTGAATATCTGAATCACCATAATGATCTTCACGAATCTCGCCAATCTTCTCTGTGCACGTTCGACAAACGTATTCAAACCTGCCCTGTAAGTAGAAGCATATCTGTACTTGCGGCATACTCTAAAAGAGTTCCGACGAGAGAAAGTGGTGCCTTTCTCCACATGCCTCATCGCATTTACCTATTAGGTACCGTTTTCATGAATCTGAATTGAAGTTTCGATAATAACTTTCATTAATTCAAGATTTCAAATCTTCCCCTTTACGGAAAGAGCTTTGTCTCTGGAAAGATATCTCCGCCTCGTGCTATGCCATGCTTGTTAGATTGCATTTCCGTGGAGGAAGAGGAGGGATGAGGGAAGGGCTATAGGAGCAATCTGCCCCCCTGGTGCAACGGGGTTGGGCGTGGGGAGCTCTCGACGACGCCCTGTATGCCCATTGTGTCCACGGGGGCAAAGTGAGTGAGGGTATGGGGAGGAAGAGGGGGCGCGTGGTTCATTTGGGCGTGGGTCGCCGGAAGAGGGAGTTTTCGGCGAGACGAGAGGGCGGGGGAGAGTTAAATGTCCAACCATGCGCTTAAAGGACAACCGAATGAACCGAGTATCTGGATGAGTTCATTTCTCACATCTGTCTTAGGCGATGGAGTAGCAGAAAATATTGATTCCAAAAAGGCATATTAGCCACTAATATTTTTCAAAAGAACTCATCTACATAACACTCTGCAAGCCACCTTAAGGATATGTGGTAGGGGGTAAAAACCAACACCAGGCATGCTTATAAACCTTGTGGTCAAATTCAATGCTAAAAGTTGTGTTTAACCCGAAGGTTGGTTTTTGAAAGACTAGGTTAGAGCTCACCCCGTACTAAGACATTGGCGTGTGAAATTCACACATTCAGGGTAGGGGGGCTAGTTCCTTGTCCTGGGCCATTTGCGATTTCCTGCGAAGTTCTGACGTGTAGAAAAGGGAATCGCGAGGATTTTAGGTGGGAGTGTACAGAAAGGCTCTTGCCCGGGATTTGGACCCGGGATACTCCGATCAGTAGATCAGCGCTCTGCCCGCTAAGTCACATTAGTTTCGTTAGTAAATGAAGCTTTATTAGCAAAAAATATCTAGAATAAAATAAATATATCCAATGAATAAATTATTTTCACTTGCAGTACTTACGCGAAAGCCATTACCGGCTGATTCAGACATCACTGGTGAATTCCAATGTAAGTAATGAAATCCAGAAAAGTTTAAATGACTTGCCGTAACGTTTAAATTGTGGGTTTGAGCTTTGAGCAAGAGAAACTATTTAAGATTTTGCAAGTGTTATTGGAGTAGGTGACAAGATATTTGCAGCATGATTAGTGAGTAGGTATGCTGGAAGAGGTAGGAGTTTAAAAGAAGTGAAGGGAGGATGGAGAGAAACCAGGCATCAAGAGAAATAATGGCCCCGCCCCTGATCTTACTTCTGCTACAACTTGGTGGGTATCCGAAGCTGATCTATTGAATGTAGATGCGCATCATCCATTATTTTTCAGGATGATGATTCAGCGGTGAATGCTGTCGTCACGCCATCACTCATTTTTTCCACTGCGTGATGCGGAGTCGTCCCTCGATCACATCAGGGTCTCGTGCCTCCGCTCAAATATGACATCAGGGGCGGTGGCGTGCGCTAGCTACTGTGGTCGAGGGGGGCCTTAATTGAGGCTCCCATTGCGACACCGGGGGCCCAACCTGCTCTCTCCATTACAGACGGAGATGTCTCCATTTGAATGCCCGTCCCCATTGGGGCGATGACAGAAGAAAATAAACTTTTGAAGTGGGCGCTGGCAATGGGATCATCTGCATCTCTGTTCCCGAGGTGAATGGAGTTCTAGAAACATTGAAGTCGTTTCCAAGGTTGTTAGGCAATGGTAATAATCAATAGACATCAACCATCTATTGGTGATCGGGTTGGTGTGGTGGCTAGAGTACTGTCCTCCTATGTCGAGGGCCCGGGTTCGATTCCCGGCAGTGGCGGATGTTTCAGTGGGACATCGGTCCCCATTTGAGTGCCTAGTGGAGGGTATTTCAAGTTCAGTACTTCCGTCGGATGGGACGTTAAGCCATGGTCCTCTTGGCGCCTTTCGCTGAGAGTAGGCTAATGCCGAATCCTGGTTTCTCTCCACCCTTCGTCCGTTTCCTGAAAACTCCTACCATTACCCAGATACCCATCCATCCTAAATGGCGAAAATGACCCCAGCTGACGGTCGCCTCCCCTGAATAACCAAGTAACCAACCAACCATCTATTTTAGCCATCTACAATACCTAAACTCCTAAATGCCTGATTTTAGGCTGCCTATTTATATTGACTGGTGGCTACAAGTCTCACAATGCATGTTAAATATGAACTGATAAATTTCTGCCATATGCAGTAATGTTTTATCTCAAACATCAAAAAAGATAGCACTATTTCACCAAGCATTTTATTATAGCGTACATATTTCAATCCTTATGTCAAGATCCGGTACCTCACAATGATGGTGACCTAATCTGATGATGATCTAACGTTGAAAGGCGTTGTATGCTGCAATAAAACGTTCTGTGGAATAGTGCTATAGGCTTCAGTGCTTGAGTATTGTATCCTTCCACTAAATATTGCTTCCTTTAGTTACCTTCAGTCATGTCACTTCGTTTTGATCACATTTTTGATTTCTGTTCCAGCGCAAGTGTTCACAACATTTTTGGCATCAACTGGCGCTAATGTTTCAAGCAGAAAGATTGCGTAACGAAACCGGAACTTGTACCACAGATTGGTTACCGCTGTTATGTGCCATCTGTTAGGGTTCGACTGAAAAGCAATATGATTTTTCCCTTTAAGAAAGTGTTAGAAGAAAATTTACAACTAACATAACTCCTTATTCTAACCTGGCTTCATAAAAGGATAAACACATAAGAAGTTTCCTTCCCTTATGGAAACGAGACTATACTTGGCGGCCATTGTTGATACCCAATATATTTGAGAATTCATCAAAATGGCCCCTTCCTTGCAAAGAGGGGGCAAAGATATTTAATTATCAAAGTCAGGCAAGGCTTTATTTCTCCTCTAATCCGTTAGCCAGCTTTTTGGATCGTGAGTGAATAATTACACAACCGCCTAGCCCATACGATAAGCTAAATATATGACTCTCTGCCTAGATACTATGCATCACAACTAATTTGCTATAAGCTAAGTAAATTTAGCATGGGAACCATAATATGGTGACAAATTTAAAATGTCATAAGACTTTGAGTAAAGTTAATTTTGACAACAAGTATGGAGTATTGCTATGCGGCCGAAAGCTTTCGGAGAAAGATAATATCGTGGAATGGAAATAGGGTTGTTCCCTTGTAAAGAAATGCATTGCAAAAGACCGAACTCCAAGACTTCCGCTGCTATTTTGTGAATTTTAATCATGGGATCTGAAGCCTCTCTCCTTGCAAGTATACGTAGGCCATCCGGAATCCATCGCTAACGCCATCTTGCTAAGGCACGAACTTTCTTTGCGTTTCCTTCGGCGTTATTTTTTGCTGTTACGCGACTGTTTACGACGTTTCTCTGTTCAGACTCATGCATGGGGCCATACCACCTCCCTTCTTCTTCAAAGGCATTATTTTCATGAATGTTCCATTGGCTACGGTAGAAGTAGGTTGCAGCTTCGGTGGAGTTCCTCTTAAGGAGGCTCTGAGGCACTTAGACCTATTAGTTCATTGTGTCTACAAGGTAGTTTTATATGGGCATAAAAAGCCTCTCATGCAACGCGTCTTTTCGCGAGCTGTTTTTCTATATTTTCGCACTCTCCCTACGTCTTATGATGCCAGCTTCACCGTCTTATCCTCTCTCTCTTCCCCGCTTGCCCATCATTCGTTCTTCTACTCTTCATTTTTGTTCCATCCAATCACTCTTGTCTCTAGCTAATTTGCTGACACAAATTTTACCTCCCCTTACTTACCATTTCCAGCACCATCTCTCTTATGTTCCGCCCTTTCATATTTTCTGTATCTTTCTCCACACCCACATCTCAAATTCTCCCTGTATTTCCTTATCCTCTTTCTATAGAATCACCGCTTTTGCCCACGCAATGCCTCCTTCCTAATAAGACTTCCAAAAGAAACCCTGATTATATGTATCACAAGTTTACATTTATACTATTGCCTTTCACTAAGAAATTGCTTGCTCTGTGCTCTATTTTACTCTGAATATTTCTCGATGCATTTTGTTAATTCGATAAAGAAAACTTTGTACTTAGTGCGGAAAAATACTATGTAAAATATCTTAGCGTAAGAATGAAGTGCCTTTATATATCCAAGATAATATTCCCAGCAGTTAGTGCATTATTCTTTTGGTAAACTGCCCTCTATACCTGGGCATTACCACAACCGACAATTTCATCCTTGCTTCGTCTATCGCTGACACTTTTGTACCCCGGATAGCAAAAATCTTTAACCTTTCCAGGCTTTAGTTACGCGAGTTTCTTCTACTGCATACTATTTTGCTATATATCCTCCTCACTCCACAACAATATTTTCTGTTAGGGTCATGTGGCATTCGGGTGTCACTGTCACCTCAAACCCATTTCAGCCCCCTCTCATCCCCATACTTCTCCAGTCTCCTGGCGACCGACAAAAGGCGGGCCTGGTGAGCGATTATGGAAGCTCAGCGGAGATTGTTGGCGTGCCTTTGAGCGTAGAACGACGAACGACGAAATGAAAACACCGAGGGAGGCCCCTCCTTCGGATGGGAAAGGAGAAGGAAAGAATAATGGGCGGAAATGGAAGTCGAGTCAAACCGTTTTCGAGACGAACAACCTAACCATAAGTCTCACCTCCAAGGCTGCATTATGTGTGCCCGCCCAATATCCTCGGTGACCTGTCCCTGGGAAATTGACACGCTACCCACTGTTATTACATCGCCATGGAAGCGTAATTGGCTCCGGGTGATCTCATATGTGTGTTCAAGTGTGCACCCGCTCTTATAGGCGCTTTAGACCGGGAGGAAGGTTACAAGAATGGAAATGGTAGGAGTGAAACCCGGCGTCAGCATTAGCCTACTCTTAACAAAAGTTGCAAGGTGATCACGGCTTAACGTCCCGTCCGACAGACAGATTACTGGACTCCGATGCTCTCCACAAAGCGCTCTAATAGGAGCCGGTTTACCACTGAAATACTTCTCCCACTGCTGGGATTCAAATTTATGCCCTCATGATGAAAGGGCCTAGGCATGAATGCAGTACTCTAACTATAACGGCAGCCAATTTCCTCCGGGTGAGTCACTCGTCGGCAAAAGCCCTTCTTCATATAACTTTGAGTAACGCCACCGGATCACATTAATCTCGCTAAATAATCACGCACAATGTATTTGGTGCTGCAAGATTTACACCGTATGAAGGTCTGAATATATTTCAAAATAAATAACGAAAAAGTAAAATTCACGAGAGCACCATTGCAATGGTTTAATTCAATACGTAGACCGGCCTTAGAAGTTCATTGGAGTTCAAATGAAAATGTTAAAAAGAATCTCTTCCTCTAATATTTTTTAAATTTGACGTTTTACGTAAAATATCATAAATTAGTCAGTTCACTTCCAAGTCTACGGATATATTTAACAAAATATAGGAAGTAACATATTATGAATTAGTTCTTAAGTTATTAAAATTATCAGTTAAGCAATTAATAAATCACATTTTTACCTGCTAATATACAGATTTGTACTAACCAAAGAATGAAATATAATTTTGATGATAAAATGGAAAAATATTGCCAAAGGTGTTTTTGAACAAAAATGGCTTAAATTCCCAAAACTTATCAAATGGTGCCAAAATATTCTATATGTGCAATTTAAATACTGTTTGGTCGATCTCATTTCGAAGTTCCTCCTAAAACTTTGTTTTCACTCGCCATTTTCCCTTTACACATAAGCCTCAGTCAATATTAAGGCATCGATCAGGTTCGATTTTGTGTGCTATTATATGAGTATTCTTACGAAAAAGTTATTTTTTTCATTACTCTTCTTCTTGGAAATTTTGGGAGAAAATGAGAGACTTTTTTACTGTAGATCCCTGGAGAAGGAATTGTTTCCCCTCCAGCCAGGTGTGTCTTTGTACCCATCAGTGCCAGCTCCTTTTCGAATTCCCTGAAAAACGCTCAATAGGCACCAGTGACGTGTCGTTGTCGCATGTGACTGAGATGGTGTAGAAAATAAATGCTAAAAAAAAAACATGTAAAAGATTGAGTGCATGTATATTGTAGGATAATGGACTACTTACTATAATGGATCTTTTTTCTTGACTAAACCTCCCCGCATTGACTCAAAGGACGGGTAAGAGTCATTGTGGTCTCTTTATTGACAATTTTTCCCAATGAAGAAGGTGTCTTGGATCAGAAATCGAGACATAGACTTATAGTTTGCCGTACCAATTCGCAGGCAAGCACGCTACCCAGGTTTCCAGACCCCATAGACTATTTATAGTAAGACATAAACGAGCGGGAACTCGTTAAAAAAATTACATTTCGGATCAGGAATTATTTGGAAGTTTTGGGAGCAAATGCTGTGTTTCACTGTAGATTCCTGGAGAAGGAATTGTTTCCCCACCAGCCTGGAGTGTTTTGGTAACCATTGTCTCGAGAGTTTTCGGGTTTCTCCCGCATTGATTCATCCAGTCCAGCAGTATGAATCAACGCGGGAGGAACCCGAAAACCCTCGAGATATTATCTGAGCACCGCGGAAGCCTTCGCAACAATTTTGGTATCCATTATTTGTATCAGGCAGTGTGGTCTGCGCATTGACCAGGCAAACTATAAGTCCGTGGTTTGATTTACTGTCTTTAAAAGCTTCTTCCTCTGGCAATTTTCAACGTACTTTCTGGACATTCACAGCGGCAAAGTAAAATGTTACATTTTATTCTCCGGCTTGTATCTGTGGAGAAATAATTTTTGCCTGCAAGCATCCTCTGATTTCGTATTTGAGATTACGAGCTTATTTAGGTTAAATGGTATTTATTGATGCACAACAACATCTACTTTGAACCCAGTAAATTCGTGGTGATACCTACAGCCATAGACAGCATCTAAAGGTATGTAGCAGGGGTGACTTTTCACCTGTAATTTATTATCGACAAGTAAACAATCATATCGTTAGTGGCTATGCTACCAATTTTACGGCTATTAATTTACCGAAGGAATTTTCCTAGGGAAGACGACATGCAACACAACATCCCGAGCACCTCAAAATAACACATACCTGACAGGCAATACATTAATTTGTACAAATATTTCTGGTTACATAATAAGCTCGCTAGAAGTCTAAAAAAATTGTACCCATGTTTATTATGTGCATTTAGAGTTTCATGCGGGTAAACAAAAGGAGCATAAATTCAACGGTACGCACGTTAATTATCTCCTCAGTGTCATCAGTTATTATAATATTGTCCCTTATTGCACTCGAAGAGAGTGACATCCAAAAACCTCTCTGTCTTACTATCGATGTCTATAATTCCATCCTCGTGTTTTAACGTCATATTGTACCTTTTCATGGTGTACGGGGACTACATTTCTTGATGTTGATTTTGGCCAATAATATTCAGGCTTCATAATTTGATTATATTTCCGCGTTTGGTGCATAAATTTTATTTTTTTCATTGGAATCTGGTCTTTCAGTATTATGTTGATGCCTAAGGGCCATATTCAGAATCTCACCTACAGTCTAGCTTCTATTGCTTACATTCTAAAATCCCTACAGCGAGTCAAATTGGTGTACAAATTCTACCTTCAGCTGTGGTATCACTTCTCAAAGTGAAGCTGAGAACAGAGCAGATTCTGAATACGGCCCAGTCATCTTCATAATCTCAACTACAGTCCCACTTCTACAGCTTGCGTCATAAAATCTCTATTTTGAGTCCAAAAGGGTAGGTATACAGATTCTCTTGGAAGTGGTATGCAGCGTGGTGGTACCAACTCTGTAGGGTGAATCTTAATGGAAGTGGTATGCAGCGTGGTGGTACCAACTCTGTAGGGTGAATCTTAATACCAATCTTACTCGAAGTAGAAATTTTAGGACGTAAACAGTAGAAGCGAGACACTGGAGTTGAGGTTCTGGATATGACCCTAAGTGGTCACGTGGTAGGTACTCTAATTTTTTTCCGACAAAGCCAGTTGGGTGATGTCTTGGCCCATTTTGTCAGAGACACCATTATATGCTATGAACCATATATTTATCACAATGAAAAGAAAGACGCTGTGGGAAAAGACGGAAACGCGCTCGTTCCCTCCCTTCCCGCCGCACGACGCTCAATATTTCGTCGGTCGCCAGGCCGAACTGGAAGAGGAGATATGAATATCCCGCTTTCAGGAGGACGCCGATGGTTGCCCGAGTGATGATGAATGGCCCGGGCACGGCGGCCTACTGCGGAACGCGCGCTTGGGAGAACAGAGAGGAATGTCACCGTCGACAATGCTCAGTCGATATAACCGCCCCCCGCGCCCTCCACCTTGCCCACAGGGGGTGGCCTGCCCCCGGCGTACCCTCATCTCCAAAATGAAATGGACCAAGAGGAGGGAGTACGGTTGGCATCGGGGCGTAATTATGATGTGGCTCCAAGTAATGGGGTCGTTTACCATATTTTTTATTGCCGAATATGATAAAGTTTGTAAAATAAAAAGACCCATCTTTTTCCGTTTTTTGATCCGTCAATTATTTCTCGAGTTATAAGCGGCGAAAACTGATGTTTTTAACCCTTTCGGAAAAGTGGGCGGGGTGCAACCTCTGACGTATATCGACTTCGTCCAACCACAACTGAGACCGCGAAGCTACTTCGCCTTATCGCGATGGGGGGGTGGGGGGGGGGGCACAGCTGGCTCTCCCAATGGGAGCGATTGCGACAGGATCTGTGCGAGCAGGCCTTCCGAGAATCCCCCTCCACTTCCTTCCCTTCCCATAAGAGCAGTCAAGGACGGGAGGAAAATGACGTCAATGTTATCACAGCAGCTTTTTCGGTAGGCGTCACCTTTTGCTTTTTTAATTTTTGATTTATGAGTCAATGGTTGTGGTTAGAAGATTAGTTTTTTCACTTAAATTCTTTTTCGTTTCCATCTAACAATTTCCGGGCGGGATTCGAACCCGCGACCCTGGGATCGACAGGCGAGGGATTAACCCCGCCACCACCGGGGCCTACTTACAATTATGATTACTATTATTATTACGATGTGGAAAAAGAGGATCGGGTTGGTGCTAGGTATTCTCACGTTCAGGGCCCGGTTTCGAACCTCAACGGTGGAAGTAATTTGTGATGAAAATTCTGATCTCTTCTCGAATGGTATATATGGAGAGCACTTCAAATTCAGTCCTACGTCCGCAGATGGGGCGGAAATGCCTTGGCGCCTTGTGTCAAGAGCAGGCCAATGAATTGCTACCATCTCCCAAACGCCCACTCCTTCTTTGTCATTCACACCATGTCCGTAACGTTTCCCAAAAACGATAGCTATGCTCAAAGTAGAACGTAGAGTATTTGAGGAAAAAGATTTTACTTTCTTCTCTTTTCTGCGTAATTCTTCCCTTTACTATTAAATCCTCGTTCCATGAGCATGAAAGTCGGCACTACTATCATCATTCTTCGATGTTACAGAATGAATCTCAAAAACGAAAAAATTGTGGTATATAATATTTAAAAAATATGATTATCGGAATACTCACCAAAATTGTTATATGAGTCCTGAGCATTCTAGGGGAAGAGGAGGCCATACGGCCTAGACCATCTAGACCAGGTTAAATAAATAAATGTCAAATATCGATGCCAAATCTGAACTTTAAAGAAAGACGAAAGGCGTTCATCCCAATTGGCTCACATTTAAAGAACGACGCATTCTAAAATAGCTGTATCTAAAATATTTACATTGAGTTTACGGAGTCTCTATGGCATTTTTAATAATTAGGAAGACGCGTACGACAACTGAGGTATATTTCTCATCTCAGGGTGGAGTCTGATGGCATTGACTATGAATGGTGGATGGAAATCCATAGCTGGTATTAGACAGAATTCAGTCAAAGGTTCTCAGGTGTCATCGATTTAACGTCCCGTCCGACGAACGGCGCATTGAACTCGACATGATCTCCACACATAGCTCAAGCAGAGAATGGTATTCTACTCTAAACTCGCTGTCGTTTACGATATTCGAATCGGGTTTTCCGGGTTGTTCAAGCTCAAATCTCAAACCACAACGAATTGATCTCTTTTAGAATATTCCCCCTGTAAATTAGTTACATTGAGGTATGAAGGAGCGCTCGTGCGAGATTCTCATAATGGAATGACATGGAAAAGTAATTGCTCGTGTGGTATAATATTATGGTTCGATAATTCATGGATAACGCAATCTGAATAAAATCTTCCTTCAATGTGTAAGCCACCATCGCCTGCACCCTTGTCTTCTGGGCCCACCTTGGTGTGATCACTTCGTTGGGCACGGGGTAAGGTGGGGAACATTTTATTGGCATCGGGCGGAAGAAGGGGATGGGGGATAATTACTTCCTCTCCCACCCCCTCTTCCCTGTTTCCACAAGAAAACCTACGATGATTGCCTCGTAATGTAGTTCCCTTGATGTCATCATTTCCGCAGAGGCATGATTCTGATAGTTCTTCTGGCTCATAGCTTCAATTTATAACTCTCTTGCGGCACTTACTTTGATTACTGTACCGTTTCACGCTGTTACATCGTAGTAGAATCAACATGTGTGATGACGCACTGCACAACACCTAGACTCACACAGTTTTATTAACCTTCTCCACTTCATCTTACATGTTTGTGATAACAACTTTAATTAGTGTTTTATCCTCCAAGGGGCTTTATTTTCCCAAGTGTAAATTTACTCTGTGGCTATCAGATTTCCAGTTAAGCCTAAAAAAATAATTGATTCTAACTTGGTTGGTTGGATTCGCCGTTGATTAGCATTCATTAGACGGTAGATCAACTAATTTTACCATTGTAAAATTTTAGGAAGTGTCAGATATTTGGGCGGATGATTTATCATAGGAATATTATATTAAAGAGATAAGAGAGGTACGAATGATGGCGGGATATGTATCCTTCTTTAAAATTGTCGCGTGCGTTATCAATCGCGCTAGCCTCTCCAAAAGTGTAATGCTGACTGCCGTCATTGCAGTGAATCACTCTACTATAGTATTTTAAATTATTGTTGTTTAGAAAGAACCAAATTTAAAAAAATGATAATTAAATTTTGCTCTTAATTTAATTTAAAATAATGATTAACAACAAGTATGGCGTATGGACTCGCGGTTTGAAGCTGTCTTTATATTTTCTATGCTCATAGCATTTTAGATGAAGGCTAATTACTGTAGGTAAAAATATACGTAATTTAAACCGACAATATTAGCAGAAGAGAACCTCTGAGCTAGAAAATTAGGAAACGATTCCGATAAAGATTAATGATTACGTGATTTGGAGGGTGGAGTTGCAAATATCCCAATCCTGGGTTAGACGATGACTGGAGACAATAGGATTTTGTAATGTAGGTGTGGATAAGGACGGAGAAAATAAGCGGGCAAAAAAAGTGTCGAGGTTGTCGAAAAAGAGTAGTAAGCTGAGATTAGGGTAAATGTGGTGGAGGGAGCAACTTATCTAGGGCAATGTGATGCTAAAGGTCATCACTGAAGATTAATTCTAGTTAAGTGAGAGGAAAAGAAAAGGCAATCTAAATGAAGTTAAGAGTGTGGCAAATCAAATACACTGTTTGGAATTTTAGAAAATGAGCAGCGTCACGGACTTCAACTCATCAGATGAGGGCAAACCATAGGTAGTCCTCAGGAGAATTACTTTCACTGGAAGAAGCACTGCACGGATAGAGTGATCCATCAGTCACTAAAGAAAGAGGGCAAGGGATAACGAGACAATGTTTTCCTTCGATTTGCTGAAATTGTTCGAAGGACTTTATTATCTAGCATTTATATGGACTCTCTGGATAAGATAGTTCAGGTGTTTGTGAGAAGTGCCTGATGTTTTCATAAATATGTTAGTGAGAAAGAAGTGCCTGATGCTTTCATAAATATGATAAAATAGGTATGGCTTGAACATATTTCTCTCAGACACATAAGAACGTGTCATTTTACTTGAGCCCATGAGCCCTATCACAAATGTTTAAGAAAAATGAACTCACTCTAATTCAATGGCCATTAGTGTTCCCTTGGTACCTTACATTGTGGAAAAAAGACGTAGGTAAGTAAAAATTTAGACGCTCTATTTACCCATCTTCTAAATATTGAAACACATTCTGTAGCACGGAAGTAAGTTCTTTCATGCTTACTGTTATCCTCAGAACCAATTATAAAGGAAGCATTGAGTAATTCCAAATTGAGCCCACTATCATGCCTTTGGAAAAACATTATTTTACTATACTTAGCCTTGGAGATTCAAGTTAATATTTATTACATGCATGGTAAGATATACGTGAGATGCATACGAATAGTTTTCAATATGTTGTCATAATGTTCGGTGAAATATTGCCATTCTTGCTTTAAAATGCATGTATAATCCAATATTTGGAATTACGTATACCGAAGTAATTTTACGATGTAATTTCCCTTTTAAGGGGGTTTTCACCCCATGGTCAAATTTAGAAGCTTTCCCCATCCTTCATCAGGACCGAAATGTCTTTTTATATCCATCCATTGCCGCTCAACCATGAAACCACCACTCTGACCAGAACTAACCCTCTCTCTCCTCCACTGAAATGGCCAGTGATGAGGAACGCTCTGGGAAAAATCACCGCTCGAAATTCCAAAATTAGAGGGAGGTGAGGGCGTTGTTTTTTTTAACCCTTCCTGCCTCTAATACTCCCATCTCCTCGCTTTATTGAGAACGATTCCACTCTAAACGGACACGCCAGGGACCGCCGTAAAGGACGGGAATGTGCACCATCAACACTCGGAAAAGACTTCCACACAAATGGGAAATGTAGGAAGAGAATGGATAATGGAGTGCACGAAGAGCCAAAAATAGTTTTCCCACGCGAAAGGCTAAAGAATACGAAAGGGAAAAGAAATAATTCGTCCACGATCTGGTGATGATACCGCCGTTTTCCTCGCTGAAAGAGAAACAACATTCCGTTTGTGATGTGGAAAAGGATACTAGAGAGATCAGTCCTTTCTAGAAAGGGTTTTGTGCATGGCTTCAGAGTTCTTTCAGAAGCGACCAAAGAGAGGTTTTGTGTGTGTGAAAAGGAGAGGTTGAGCGTCGGTGGGGGATATGCGGATGTCATGGGTGTTTTTGGAACAGCGTTGAGGAAGAGAGGAATAGGAAGAAAGTAGTGAATGAGTGAAATAAGGTGCAGGGATAGGGTGGATTAGAGATCATCAAAAGCTAACACTGGAACATAAAATATTGAATATTCAATCGATCCCATGTCTATATCAATCTTGAAAACAACGATAATTCCATTGGATGGGATTTTGATTTGTTGATCATTTTATTGATATAATCTTGCTGGAGTTGTTTAATTTCCCCACATAATGGAAAGCGCACACCAAGTAAAATTTGATTACATCTACAGATTACACTGCGAGCCACCTCTTAGGAATATGGTAGAGGGTGAATCATCGCCAATCATGTACTATATTTACATCATATATCTAAATGCCATAAAGGAACACATTAACACTTAATGATGAAAAAGTATTAGTTATGTTGTAGATTTTTTACCATCAATGGTGTTTAATACTAATCATTCATCATGGATGAAAAATACCTATATTTAATGCTGACAGTACTATAAAAAAAACACATTCCTCTCTAAAACATTTATGCCATGAAAGCATGAGACATTTATTGGCCGAGCGAACCGGAGGTGGAGGAAATCATTGGAGTGAAAATATCATTTGATCAAAAATGACGAGCAAAACAAATCCGTTGCCGTGACATCGTGCCTGTCACATAGATTTTTCCACACATGGATATCAGGCGAAAATGCGACGGTAAGGTTCGGCAGACATTGGTTACCGAAAGTGAATCCGTGAGAATCTTTTGAAGAAACCCACGTTTAAGTATATTTTTCTCAATTCTTTTGGTGCGTTTCTTTACCTTCCCGTGCGAGCCAGCCGTATCCATCTCCGTTCTCTCCATTCTTCAAGAAAAAGGAAGGAAAAACGGAAAAGAATCATGGGGCGGTTCATTCCCCTGCCCTTCGACCGCAACGGAGACTGACGCGAGTTAGCACTGTGGATACTCCCTCCCCCTTCCCTCCGCCCCCCCCTCTCCCGTTTGTCTCCCTCACTCCACACCCTCCCCTTACTCCCTGACTCGCACCTCACGAAATCCACTGCCTTACCATTTCACTCAGTATCGAGAAGTTCCACGTCTGCTAACCACGCTTATCATTAGATTATTCGTGTTCCTCCGTTCGGTTTCAGTTTCATTTTATCATCTACGTGTTTAAAATACCCTGATTTTCATCGCAAGGGTGTGTGGAAAGGGGTGAGCCATTATATCTATATCTACGACATACCCTGCAAGCCACCTCGAGGGTGTGTGGCAGGGGGTGCATCCACAACAGGAACAATGACACAGCAACAAAAATGAACAACATAAAACAAACACCACACATTTGAAAGTAATTAGGGGAAAAAAGAAAAAAATAACTACCAAATCCCAATCATTCAGTACACACCCACGAATACCATGCATGACTTGAAACCCTATCTCAATTTAATAGACACTCATGCATGCAAAAAAAAAGCAATGTATGCGAGTCACATCTATATTTGAACATGCAGGAAATAAAAAAATACTATCGACCAATATTACCTCTATAATTATTACCGATTTACGCGATGTCTAACATTCTGATCTCGAATCGTACGTGGAAAAATGACATTTTAAACCTGTCCGTCCTGCAATCTATCTCCTTAATTTTATTAGAATTATCGAGCCTACCATAATAAGTCGGAGCCAGCAATATATGATTAACGTCAGTAATGAAATGTCCCTCCTTAAATTTTCCTAGAAGATTAAGTCTATAATTCAGCCTACGTTGTGACAGCGATTCCCATCCCAATTCGGCTAACATACCAGACACACTGCTTTCCCTATCGTAACACCCTTTTACATATCTCGCTGCTCTTCGTTGTACTCGATCTAATTCGTAAATTAAGCCTGCTTCATAAGGGTCCCATATACTCGCAGCATATTCTAACCATTAACAGGCGTGGATTAAAATTTCGAGTTTGCCCACCCCGCCCGTATCAGAAGAGAAGACACTAGATCGTTTGAGTACGCCTTCCGACTTGCGAACGCCTCCCTCGCTTTCCGATTTGGGTTCCGTACACCACCCCCTCAGTCTTTACCCTATATCTACATATAAATAACTATTAAAATTCGATTGCATTACATCAACGGATTAACCTGTAAGCCACCACAACGGCGTGTGGCAGGGTGTGAAACATCGCCTGGCATAGATTATAAATCAGAGAGAATGAAGGCATACAAAATATATTACTCCATGAATGCACTGCATACTTACATACAACTGAAAATCACAGTGTTACCACACCGACAAAAATATTTGTAGCATTAAATTTTCCTGCCTGACGATGACGTAGTTACAGGGAAACCATGATCGCAGAGCAAAAAAAATATTAGTGAAAAAATTATTTTGTTGTCCCTAGCACTATGGAGAAGTTCCACCACATTACGCCTGTGCTTTGTTGTTTTTTGCTGGTAGTTCTTGCGAGAAATTTTGCCATTTATTTCGCTATACTTTGGGACATCCGGGTCTGCAAACAAAACAGTTGAGTGATCTAAGGATTTTTCAGGTCGATAAAATTACTTATTTCTCTTTAATTTGGATTCAGGTAGGTGTGGTGGCTAGGGTACCGGCTTCTAATTCCGAAGACCCGAGTCCGAATCCCGGCTGAGGCAGACCGTTATCAATGAAAAATTATTACCGGTATCTACTTGAGTGCTGTGTAGAGAGCACTACAAGTTCGGCACTCGGTCCGTCGGATCGGACGTTAAAGCATGGTCCCCTTGATGCCTTTCACTAAGAGTAGGCTAATACCGAGGTCGGCCCGGGTATGACCACGCTCGCTCATGAGTATTGTGGCTCATCCTTTTGCAAGGGTGAAGTAACCGCTGCAGGGAAGGATCTACATTTCGTTGAATACAAGAGAACATGATGATGTTTCATATGCCTGTTGGTTGTTTAGTGCCCAGCCAGGAACCACGAAGGTTCTTATCATGGAGATTAGAGAACTCTCTCTATATTCTTTTTCTCTAATATGTGTTCTCTATTCCTCTTGATTCCTACTACACTAACATATTTTAGCAACATCATTGGTCTTAGGTCCAAAACTATGGAAAAAGGAATAAAATTCTGAGTACAGGTTAGTAGTAACAAAATAAAAATATTCATTACGCTAATTTCGGCGCCGAACGGTAGACCCGCCTAATACATAGCACATTTTTCATCTTAAATGGCGTGGATGCAAGTTGGGGCAGGGTTTTTTTTATAAACACGTGGTAGAGATGTTGTACTTTATGTGGCATAAGTATCTCAGTGTCGTTATGTGTCGTTCCTAAAATTTTTGTTAACATTTTATGAAAATCAGGTAAAAAACAGGGTATTTTATTGGTTCATTAATTATCAACGAAAATTAATTTAAAAACTAAAACGATCACGTTATGTGTTTTAAAAAGATTCCTAATTATCACTAATACTTTTAAAATAACCATACTTGCTTTTAGGTGGCCATACGAGCAAAGAGAAGACACGAGATTTCGCGAAAAACCTGCTTCGTAGGATTTTGACAATTTTTTGTCAACTTTAACGGGCTCTGCTGATCTAAAAAAGGGCTAAAAAATTAGAACAATTTTGGTTCTTAATAGCGTGGATGTTATAAACTCAAACTGTCACACTGCGGGATCTCAATTTAGAAGTCAAGATTTTGAATTTTGGCCTTATTTTTCGATTTCAGCCCACTGGTCACCGCGACAAAAATTCACGGAGTTCTGAGGTCGGTGTGACACTCGCGGTTGGCCAATCCGCGCCAACGGCCCGATCCACTCAATGGCATAGTTGTCTTCTTGAGTAAGGCTAATACTTTAAATTCGGTCCCTCTACGTGCGAGTCCAGAGAGAGAAACAACGACCCTCAAAGAAGGGTCTGAGTGTGAGGGGTACACCTACTATACGGTACTGTGTGCACCGGTGATGGCAGAGTCAATCTCCGAGCGAGTGCGAAAGAGGGCATGATGGGAAGAAGGGGGAAGTGCTGTGGAGAACGCACCAGGACCCCAGGGACCAGGGGTCTGATTTATGGAGTGCGGGAGTTGGTGACTCACGAGGCGACTTTGCTTTGTGCGCGCACGGTGTTTACTGCGCTTTACGTGTGACGAGTTGAGCGTTTGATTAGCCTTCTCGCACCGGAGCAAAGAAGGGAGAAAATCATGCGTCAAGCCACCCACCGAAGCACTCCTCCGAATAATCGTGTCGGGTGTTGAATCTTTTTTATTACTCGCCAAGGCTAATTCATGGTTTCGCACGAAATACGCCCTGGTGACTAATTTCTTTAGCCGTAAAATGACTTCCAACGCCAAGGAAATCTGAAGAGGGAAGTTATTCTAGACTGAATGTCGTACTGTATTCGTGAGAAATCGGCAAGTATTTGATGTTGACACTGAAGGCCTGATGAGTCATTCAAAGTGATGAACAGTTCTCTTTTGCACGTCAAAGCTCTTACTGGAGTTTTTAAGTAATATTAGTATTAGAATCAATAAAGTGGTATAGAGTCAAGAAGTATATTTGGAAGCACGTATGCTAGGCCAGTGTGCATACGTTTACCGACATTAATATGTACACTTCAGATCGTCCCTTTTCTGGTTGGTGAAGTCCAAGCAAATTCTAGTATCTGGTTTCCAGCTGAATAAGCGTTTCCAATTGGTGATAGGAATAAACGTAGTAACATTAATATACCCCGAGCCAGCCTCCTTTTCACTATATCCGTAATAGCTCCTAACCATACCAAAGAATAATAACAGCACCGTGTCATGCATGAGACATTAAATATAGCAGCATAAATATAATTCGTAACCTATGAGATTATTTTCTTTATTTGTGGATTTTTGATAATTTACTGCAGTTCATGCTTAATTTTCACATGCAGTTTTTATCATGTAAAATCCTCTCAAAGATTTAGTGGATGTTTGGATGTGATACATCCTCTGAATCTCACCATCGATATCACTTGCAGGCTATTCTTCTAGTTGGTGCTCTGGGGATATAAGTGAAGCAGCATTTCTCTTTTTAGCCCTTACACTTTCAACTTCGGTCACACTCTTGCTTCGTTCGCGCTCTCTTCTTGCTCCACTCCTAATATTTCTTCTCTCAAAATTGTCTCTCAATTTGTTTCTCCGTGACTTTCTTGATCTTTCTCTTTACCACTTCCCGATTCATCTCTGTCTTATTGTGAAATGATCCATCTTCATCAACCATTCAGTTCTTTTAAGTGAGATATATCCCTCTGTCCTTTGCGTTCCTCATCCCATCTCGTTGAAATAACACTTTAATTGGTAATTTCTATTTCATTCTAAACTATTGGAGACCAAAAATTTTACATTTTACTCTATATTTTCTTCATGGATAGTGTGAATAATTTTACCCTACTTCTTTAAATTTTAGATTCTTATCCTCCTACTTTTTTTATACAAGCACTTCTCACTTTCCTTCGTACCTATTGGGTTCATTTGATGTTCAGGAGACAACCGTTATATGCAAACATCACTTCCATATTACTGGAAGTGGAGAAGTAAGATTTAAACGTAGATATACTAGTGTTAAAAAGATTCTCTAAGCATTCCGATTAATACTCACCCTTACTTCAGTAAAATTATCGCATGAAGGACCCCACTGTACATGAAATCCTCGTCACGGAAAAGAAGGGAAGCATTTCTCCAATTCCAACATTCTTGATCCCCACTCACACGTTGCCTCCTCTCCCCTCCTGTAAATGGACATCATTTGTGACGACCAGCCTTATGACACGCGAAAGGGCACTAAGACCACCGCAGCAATAGATCGGCAAACAACTGCCGACAATTAGGTGGAAAGAGAAGCCATAAAAAATTAGGCTTCCCTCCTTCATCGATGGAATCTTCGGCAATCTATCTTTAGCCGTCAACAAGGAATTAAGATGTCTCCTTAATGTTAACGTGGGAATAACATGATGTCTGTTAGTGGAGGTGGATTTATATATATTGCGGTGATCGTTCCGATACGGGGAGGGGAGGCATAATGGCTTGTTTCGGAGGGGAGGGCATTTCGGGTCGACCCAAGTAATGAACCCTTTATTGCTTCCTCCCTTCTCGTTTTCCCGTTTCCATAACGATATCGCAAACAAAAGCACCAATCTCGTACGACAAGAGTTCCGTCTGATTAGTGCACGCAGATAGATTAATGGGGGCTTTGGAGGGGAGGGGGCTTTCGTATTTCGTAATTTGAACAAGTGAATAGATAAGGGCGGTGATGAGTCACTACTATAGGTAGTTGCCGTCTTCTCTGCCTTTCTTCTTTAACGTTTCGATCCACTGATGAGATCTGCCGGGGAATAAACACACGCGGGGACGTGTTTTATTGCCCGCTCGACCTTTTATTTCTGGGCTCGAAGTCCGTAGTAGCCAGATTTTGCAATGTAGAAGCCATACATCACCAGAGCTGCGAGCTGATATGTCCAGAGAGTGACAGACCATAGGTTCTTCCTCTCTCTGAGCTCGTATTGATATTTGTAGGTATTGTAACGTATCAAAATTTAGCCATATCATGCTGGGGAGTTGGGGAACCGCCATGTTGGTTTTTGTACAGAATATTTATACGGAGACATAGGGAAATATGGCGTCGGCCTCGACAATGGCCAATTTGTCTTTGAGCCTGGTGATTCAGGTCATTCGGGAGTTACATTCCCAAGAATAGAAATTGTCTCGCAGGCTATTGTTGAACTCGCGGCAGGTTACGGAGGGAGACTAATTATGGCCGGGCGTTAACAATTAAGAAGGGCTAGTCTTCGGAGGAGGCGAGTCGAGGAGTCGAACGAAGGTGAAGGCTGATAGTCCAAGAAGAGGGAAGTGTCTTCTAGGCGAGTCTGATAGTCTAAGAACAGTGAAGGGGCGTCTAGCTTCGAGTCTGATGGTCTGACAACAGTGAAGTGAAAAGTGGCATGGCGGAGAAGCCAGGATTAACCCAAGGAGACGGGGATCGCCTCAGATAGAAACTCCAGATAAACTAAAGGGATAAAGCGGTCCACTCCCCACTATTATGTAGGTACTTATTTTTAAGAGGGTACTGGCTATATTTTATGTGAAAGTGAAAAGTGAAATGGCTCGTGAAGTGATCTATGGCCTGTAAAAATTGAGCCTGAAGATACCAAGAGTGAAAGTGATATGTTGTGAGGGTAATTTATTATGATACTGTATATATTTTGTTGTATTGTGTGAGACCAAATTGAATTGAAAAGGAATAAATTACAGTATTTATGGGATATTTTATTATTTCACTTCGGCCATCCCATCAGCTGATATCGCAACGTAACTCATAATTTCCTTGTGTGGGGAAAAGTCGCTTCAAAAGCTCGTCAACCTCAGTTATTCCGGAATTATATGAATTGGAGAAATGTGAAAAGTTTTCCATTATGTTTGCTGCAGAAACAATGGTGATAAACGAAACGGAACTTCAATCGCTGGACAAACGCCGATATAGTGAATACTACTGATACAGTGGATCGAAGTTCTCGGCAATATCATAAGCATTGTACCAACTTAGGTAGATTTTTGTGGAGACACTTCCTATTCGATCAATTTAGGTAATCTTTCACCTTATGTTCCTCAGAGTTCACTTTTCCTGCAAAAAATCACTCTTAAAAATTACAATTTTTCTTCGTGAAATTATTCCATAAAGAATGCGTAAATTGAAGGATACCGTGACTTAAGATACTGAAAATAGTTTAAAGGAGATTGTTAGTGTTTTGTTGGTATTCAAAATATGCGCCATGTAGACTCGATAAACTGCCAATAGGTGGCACTGTAATATTCGACTACGCACGATGATGGCTTAGTAAGCCGAAACACGTGTTGTGTAATTTTATAATTTTAAAAACATTGTGGAAAACTGCTAAAGTTTTTACTCATCTAATAATCATCAGTCTATAACTGGCCTCCAATGGGCGCTTGAAATTCCACTATCCAATATATTCGTTTCCATCGGAACTAATAGTCTTATTATTCGCAAACCCACGGCTATCCAAACAGAGATACCGTAGTAGATGAGAGTGAGAGGTAGAAGAGAAAATAAATTGAAAATGAAATAACATTCTATAATACTCCCGTTGTGATAGCATCTAATAAGACAAATGGCTATTCTTGGAGTAAAATGGTTCAACGTTTGAGGCTTGACTTTGTGGGACCAAGAGATTGGAAAAGAAACGACGCTTTTTATATGCCACACACACGTTTTATTGGCTTCGACCATGGTTTCTTCGCTATGTATACTTTTGTACCTTGATAATGACATGTAAATTGTCAAAACCATGTTCGAGGCGAATAAAACGTGTGTGAGGAATGTACAAAGCGACATTTCATTTCCAACTTGGAGTAAAATCTTGATTGAAAAATTGACAATTTCCTCTAATTTTCACATCGTTTAGAAAATTCATGGAATCTCATATAAATTAAATAAAAACGATAGAACTCCTCCTTTTTATCCAAAATTCGAAGATCCTTCCGGCCAATCAGGAGTAATCTGACTGTTGAAATCGTTTATAGATACGCCTCAACGGCTTTAATTTACTCACTCACCCTTAAGACGATCGACGAGTCGTCCGTTGAAACGTTGGTGTTACTTATACCAAAATTTAACCCGGTGGAAAGCTCGAGAAGACTACGAAAATAATTCGCCGGGAAAGAATTAAATCGTATTTAGAAAATTATTTTATAAGTTTATTAAGGTCGTTGACATTCGTAAATCGTAGTATTTTAAAACCTTTTCTCAGGTTTGCCTCCTCAGCTCTCCATGAAGTTCCCTTTTCTCATTTCTCTGTTTTCCCTGTTCTTATTTCATAGTATAATAACTGTGAAGCTTTTAGAACTAAATGACACAGTGTGCTTCCGGTGCATTTCGTCTGGAACGTCGACTACACACTTAGTGTCATTGTATATCACTACAATTTCACACTTTTCCTTTTAACCATTTCTTTTTCAACACAAGGATGCAAAAAGCTTAAATTCAGTACCATCCTATGCTGCTTCCGATCTATAACACTTATTGCAACATAGTAAGTCAATCGCTCATGATATTGCATATGATGACCTTTACTCAAGTAAGAAATTGTGTATCAAATATACTTGTAATGGTTATAAATAAGCATCCAATTTAACTTTCACTCAGATTTACATAATATAAACTGCGAGAACCAACAGTTTACTATGGAGGCATAACCATTGTAAACGGTAAAAACTTACTGTATACACTTAATGTAGGGAAAACATGAACAAATTCGAGGTTTAATAAATAAAAAAATAAAAAAGGACAGTAATAAAATTGGTGGTTTCAGGCGTAACTTGGTGGAATCTCATCGTTAATTAAAACACAGTGACTTCGTGGATCCACAATATTTAAAAACTTTATTGACGACCCGGGTTTCAACGTCAAAGCGTCATCTTCAGGTACAAAACATTCAGAGATCTCCGTATATATAGCACTCAGTAATCAAGGGGCGGGATACCAAGGAGAGGTGGGAGGTTGGCCCGTGGGAAAGGATGAGTCAGGGTGGATTTGGCGGTTCGCTGGGATAGGGAACCCCTGTGGGGAGCACTCTGGAATAAGGAAAGGAGGTCGAGAGGGGGGAGGGATGGGGGGGGTGGGGGGGGACAAACGTCAGGCGTGGAGGATAGGAAGGTCATAAAGAGGGGAGTGGGAGGCATACAAAAATTCGTAAACCACTTCACAATTTGACGCACTATTCAAAATTTCTAACTGTTCCAATGAGTCCAGTCTTCTTCCTTTCTTCTCGAGGAGTAAAATATCGGGAACGAAATCACTCTTGTGCCCATGTTCTAATAAATGTTTTGATAACAGTAACGATGCGTTTTTGTTTCTAAAGCAAGCTTCATGTTCTTTTACTCGTTCTTTAAAATTCCTACCTGTTTGTCCTATGTATATAGCTTCACATTCACACGTCAATTTATAAATGCCACTTTTTTCCATTACTGGAGTTGCGTCTTTTGTACGAGAGATCAGGCTTTTGAGGCTCGATTTATTATAGAAGGCACATTTAACTGAATCTTTCGGTATCTTATTACAAACCTTATTGGAAATATCTCCCAGATATAAAAGTCGTTTCCACTTTGCATTGGGATTTTATTTTGTTTGCGAGCTGTAAATATGGTTAATGGCTGTTTTTGCTAATTTTTTAGATAAAAGTTTATCAATCAATTGGTTTTCGTAACCATTGTTACGGGCTATTTGTTTAATAGTTAGTAGTTCTTTGTTATAATTTGACATGGACATCGGAATATTGACCAAGCGGTGAATCATAAAATGGAAAGCGGCAAGTTTTTGTGAGAAATGGTGTCTAGAGTTGACATGGATTATTTGATCAGTGCAAGTGCTCTTCCGAAAGATTGAAAATTCTAGTTTTTTAGTGACTTTTGAAATGGTTAGATCCAGGAAGTTTAAGGAACCACTGACTTCTTTTTCGCGTTTATTTTTTAGATTGGTATTTAAGGAATTCAAGTGGGCAAGGAATTTGTCTAGTTGCCTATGCGTACCTGACCACACGCAAAAAACATCGTCTACATAGCGATACCAACGTAAAACGTTCCTGATTAAAGGGTGAATGGAGGTGAACAATTCACTTTCAAAGTGGTCCATGTAGATGTCGGCTAAGAGAGGGGACAGGGGAGAGCCCATAGCCAACCCTTTTGTCTGTTCAAACACTTTACCTTGGAGCTTGAAGTAATTTTGGGAAACACATACCTTGAGTATTGTACATATTTCATCAATGACCGGAAGAGGGACTGACTTCTGAATGAGTAACTTTTCCGCTAACCCGAGGACTTCTCTTGGTGGAACACTCGGGAAAAGGTTGCACACGTCAAAGGAGACAAGGATACAATTTTCTCCATAGGATACAATTATACGTAAATTTTGTCAATTTGTGTTTCCTTTGCCCATGAGTACCATGTTATGTGGAAGGGGACAAAAAACACAAAAATCTGCATCATTTATGGCCAATTTAGTAAGCCGCTATTTAATTTTTGAATTAAATATTCCTAGCTTTTAAACAGTGTCTCGTGAGTATTGCAGGAGAAGTTACATTTGTGAAGATTCTCTGACATGCTTACTTGATCAGTGGAAACATAATCTTGAGCGTAGAACTAAGGTCTTAACATATAGATTTCAGAATTATCTTTGATATCATAGAAGTGACTCTGGAAATAAGAAGAATGGCATCATTAAAGATAGAGTGCTAGAATTTTAAATTTACAATTTGACATGGACTATAGATAAAAAACTCAGAAAATTTAATGGCAAGCAGACTTACGTCTATTGATATCACACTTCCGTTGGAGAATTACAATTTAAATAATAGATTCATTGTAGGACATTGGAATACCTAGCTATTTTATATCTTTCCAGGTTAAATCCTTGAATAAGGTGGTTTCTGGATGACAAAAACATGATTAAGTAGTACAAACAATATTAAAGATCATTTTCTATCTTTTTAGTTATCATTTTTGTGTTCATAACGTCTGTTTGTGTTCATAACGTCTGAATATGAAGAGGTCTTCACTTCTATATTAATGATCTTCACTACAAGCACTGTAGCTAAATCAATGCATTTTCTTTGTAAAAGGAGATTACCTCATAATCTCTCTCTACTTGGCGTATTTAGCTGAGTGATGAAAATCACTAAAGTCTACCAGTAGACGAGTTCTGATTGTGGTAATGTCGAGCGTAGTCATTACGTGGATTCAAGCTTAATATGCAGTGAAAAACTCTCCATAATCTCACGTAATCATTGACAAAATAAGTGTCCAAGAAGGGGCTATAAATAAAATTCTAGGAATAAAATGAAGCCATGGAGAAGGTGAAAAATGTATGTTCATAGTTATATTTAGTACAATTGCCTGCGCCACAAAACAAAAAATTAATTCACTTAAACATCAGAAACAAGCACATTAAAATGATTAAAACAAAATATCACTAGTGATGCAGCGAGGTTTTTACACACTTTGCCCTACTTCAGAAGTACTCGTCATCCAGATATAGCATGGTTTATCAGAAGAAGAATGGCTATTGCAAATAATGTCAGCAAAGGCTCAGCTTCTTTCCGCACACTTCTATTTAAACCAAACGTCAGCCTCTTCATTCGAGGCAGTGGTGGTTTTTGGAACGCGATAGTGTCAGGTTTCAGACAGCCCCTTGCACCAGCATCGTGGCCTGCAAGTCTCCGTGGTCCCTCCTTTTCAGGGTCCCATCCGCTATTTTTTTGGTGAAGGATAGTACCCGATTCATGCTTCATGTAGCAGGGTAATCCACCACCGGATTCATTCTGCGAAGAAATAAATTTTTTAAATAATGGCATTAGTCATTGCGGTGCAATAGTGGAAAATGAATATGTGAAGAAATTACTACGCGCTGCTATATTGCACCCGTGCGTCATAAAGTTCCTTAAATGATACTCTGGTACTTTTTCTTTATTCTTTTCTCGTATAAAGAGTCTTCGTAGGTAATTTTTCTTAATTCTCATCCTCCTATTTAACACTGTGCGTGAATGAGCAATGGAAATATTTCCAAAAAAAACTCGCACACAATGTTTAAATAGGTTACCAGACCTGGCTTTCACCGAGTGGCTCAGATGGTTCCTTTAAGTTGATATTTATATTCAGTCTGCATTATAACAGCCCGATATCCACAGTCGCACAGAGAAAAATGAGAGGTGTAACTGCTCAAAAGTATACTTATTTTAATGGAAATCTCTGGGTACTATGATAGATTCCGGTATATATGCAGTAATATGAAAAATGTATTAGAAACGGATTGCGAACTCACCATGCAAGGGTAGTCACAAAATTCGACTTTATCATCTCCAAAGATTCTGACTCTCATTTTGTCTCCTGTAATGGAGTGGGAAATAAATAAGTGAAGATAAAATAATAAATACGGAATTCCTTTCAATCGCTCAATGATTGAATCTTAGTAACAATACTCTTATTGCTTCGATTTATGTTAATTAGTATTTTTAATTCACTGATATATTCAAATGATATAATTTCTTACGGTTGAGGTAATTGATAGGCAGGGCATTACAATAGTGTAATACCCAAAGCAGCATCAAAATTCTTGTTAGCTCCATTTCTTTCACGAGCGTAGACCTCATATGAGCTCTTGGAAATCTCGTTCTCAATTAATGATTCTCCATGGAAACGGTTGTGAAGAGCGCGTTTGGCAAATTAAAGAGTGAAATATTTCTGTATTCATTTTAATAAAAATTTATGTCTAAATTCACAGTTAATCCTCTTTTGTGTTTATTAATTTCATTAAAATCGTAAGTTAAAATTTTCCTTTTTTATGGTATAGATTATTTATTTTGTTCGGAGTTTTAGACATCTATTGACGCTTTGTTCCTCCATGGAGACGGTTGTCAAGAGTTCCGATGGGATGAACAAGATTGTGTTACTTAAGGATCTTCGGATTAGACTTTCATCTCAGAGAGAAGCAAAACACATTTTTTGTATCCAGAAGGCATGCTCTTCATGAATTAATATTTTTCTTCCTGGAGTGCGTTCTGCTTATTTTGAAATGGGTGAAAGACGGTGTTTGATAAACTAAGTCCAGGGTGGTTTGGAACGTGGTGAACCTTAATCCAATTTGATTCTTTAAATGTAGAATAGAAGTAAAAGGTACAGAGCCAATTCTCTTCCATTGTCGAAGGTGATTTTGATTGAAATCTATATTTCTTGCGAGTGAATATCGTGGTTTTGTATTATGTTTAGGGCATTGCGAAAAATGATTTATACCGAATGATTGTTGTTTTTACAGTTAGTTAAGGCTCGTAGGAATTATGCAGTCAGTAAACATATATAGGCTGGAGAGTTCCATTTTTAACTTGAATTGTTTTATATAATAAGAGTTATTTAAGAAAATAAACGTCATATTCCTCTTGAAGCCGGTGGCCGAAGTTAGCCGGTCTAAGACCTTGATGATGACGTCCCAATTTTTGATGTGATTATGACACTGGAATTAATGCTAATTTTTTTTTAATCTTAATAATTCTTTACTGTTGTTAATCACTTATTAACTCTAGAAATCTTAGGTTTTTAACCTACTACTTCCAAGGTGCAGTAAGTAGTATACGACAAATCTGCAATACGCTCATGGTGCATGATTTTTTTGGGGTGTTTGAAAATTTGACTCTCAACTGTGTAATGAAACAAGAAGGAAATTAAGGCTTTTCTTTATATTTTGTTGTTCCTTTCAATCGTTTCATTTAATAAATACCTACTCGTTGGACATGAGGGGCTGTGTAATTACACTTTAATGCCGATATGTAAGTGAAGAAATTTTACTTTTTCTAATTTAATATGTATGAATTTGAATTTTTGGTGTTAACAAACGTAGCTGACATTTCTTTTTATTTTTAGGTTAAATGAAGCCACATATTGCAAATGTCACTGAATATTTCCTGTGAACACTGATTCCCGGGACCATGTTTTGTAAGTATTCTTATCCATGTCACTAGACATTAATAAATATGCTATCATGGCGACCGGAACTTAGGTCTAAATCGTTTTTAAGGAGATAATCCCTTGTTCCTTTTTTTCCCTATATTTACATCATTTTTATAAAAATGTAGGGATTTATCTTCTAGGTTCTACCTTAATTTTTTCATACGGTGGATAAATTTGAAAGTACTGCATGACTACGTGAGTATCCTTCATCCCTAAGGGACTGACGGAAACTCTATGTACCTTTTTTCCTGTTCTTAAACTTTCCCTAATATGCACTTTTTTCTTTATATTTTTAATGTTTTTCATGTCATATTTGCAATAATTATAATATAATGGTATAATAATAATGATTTTTTTATCATTCCACTGGCATCTTCCGATATCTTTACCACAATATATAGTAATTGAATTGCTACTGAAATATCAACAAGATACACAACACACACTACATATACAAACCCTGGTATACTATCACAATACTTGCTAGTATTTCCTTCTCGAAGATTCTCAGCAAATTCATAAAAAAGCGGTATTAGTTGACAAGCAATGGAATGGTTTAAGAGAAAGTTAATCCCAATGCAGTGACCCATTGCCTCTCAATCACGAAAGATCTCTCTAGTATCATTAAAGAAATGAAAAAAATAAACCAGCGGTTCCCGAAGGATGCAAGGATCACACGCGCCAATGCGGTTACTTACGGTAAAAATAATTGAAAGCTAAAGATAGCCACAAAATTATTACTTGCTAGTGATCCCCACTTGAGGGGATACAACAACATCGTGGCAGAGGCAAGAGGGCAGCACCAACAGGTCACAACCAGAGAAGTTCATTAGGGGAAGTGAGAATTCACCATTGGCGAAAAAACTTCGCCGGGAAAGAATTAAATCGTATTTGTAATTTGTATTTTGTAATTTTCGTAATTAAATCGAAAATGATTTTACAAGTTTGTTAAGGTCGTTGACATTCGTAAATCGTAGTATTTTAAAATCTTTTCTCAGGCTTGCCTCCTCAGCTCTCCATGAAGTTCTCTTTTCTCATTTCTCTGTTTTCCCTGTTCTTATTTCATAGTACAATAACTGTGAAGCTTTTAGAACTAAATGACACAGTGTGCTTTCGGTGCATTTCGTCTGGAACGTCGACTACACACTTAGTGTCATTGTATATCACTACAATTTCACACTTTTCCTTTTAACCATTTCTTTTTCAACACAAGGATGCAAAAACCTGAAATTCAGTACCATCCTATGCTGCTTCCGATCTATAACACTTATTGCAACATAGTAAGTCAATCGCTCATGATATGGTATAAGATGACCTTTACTCAAGTAAGAAATTGTGTATCAAATATACTTGTAATGGTTATAAATAAGCATCCAATTTAACTTTCACTCTGATTTACATTATATAAACTGCGTGAACCAACAGTTTACAATGGAGGAATAATCATTGTAAACGGTAAAAACTTAATGTATACACTTAATCTAGGGAAAACATGAACAAGTTCGAGGTTTAATAAATAAAAAAATAAAAAAGGGCAGTAATAATGACAGCGTAAACTGAATTATATCCATTAGTGAATAAAACACCCTGAAAATGTTCAAGAACAAAAAACAATCTCCCATCACCGTTTAAAAAAATATATATACCGATATTGGCATTTCGGACGTCCAGCTGTTACTACTGTCGGGCGTCCTACTATGATTATGGCATACTACATTCAATAATTAGAATAATGAAAAGAAAAACGCATGGAAAAAGTAGATTTTCGATACATGAAGAGAAACGAGCTGCATTGAGGATACTGGGTTAAGACTAAAGAACCATGAACACCTTAGGAACATAACTTGTTCTGCACCATTCAAGAAAGCTGTTGAAAAGCTAGACCCATTTTGTTCAAAAAACAAAGAGCGGAATACTAAATTACACGTAAATTTTGTCAATTTGCGTTTCCTTTGCCCATGAGTATCATGTTATGTGGAAGGGGACGAAAAACACACAAATCGGCATAATTTATGGCCAATTTAGTAAGCCGCTATTTACATTTTGAACAAAATATTCCTAGCTTTTAAACAGTGTGTCGTGAGTATTGCAGGAGAAGATACATTTGTGAGGATTCTCTGACATTCTTACTTGATGATCAGTGGAAACATAATCTTGAGCGTAGAACTAAGGTCTTAAAATATATATTTCAGAATTATTTTTGATATTATAGAAATTACTCTGGTAATAAGATGAATGGCATCATTAAAGAAAGAGCGCTAGAATTTTAAATTTAACATTTGACATGGACTAAGGATAAAAAAACCCGAAAATTTAATGGCGAGCAGACTTACGTCTATTGATATCACACTTCCGTTGGAGAATTGCAATGTAAATAATCGAGTCATTGTGGGACATTGGAATACCTAGCTATTTTATATCTTTCCAGGTTAAATCTTTGAAAAAGGTGATTTCTGGATGACAAAAACATGAGTAAGTAGTACAAACAATATTAAAGATCATTTTATATCTTTTTAGTTATCATTATTGTGTTCATAACGTCTGTTTGTGTTCATAACGTCTGAATATGAAGAGGTCTTCACTTCTATATTAATGATCTTCACTACAAGCACTGTAGCTAAATCAATGCATTTTCTTTGTAATCTCATTACCTCATAATCTGTCTCTACTTGACGTATTTAGCTGAGTGATGAAAATCACTAAAGTCTACCAGTAGACGAGTTCTGATTGTGGTAATGTCGAGCGTAGTCATTACGTGGATTCAAGCTTAATATGCAGTGAAAAACTTTCCATCATCTCACGTAATCATTGACAAAATAAGTGTCCAAGAAGGGGCTATAAATAAAATTCTAGGAATAAAATGAAGCCATGGAGAAGGTGAAAAATGTATGTTCATAGTTATATTTAATACAATTGCCTGTGCCACAAACAAAAAATTAATTCACTTAAACATCAGAAATAAGCACATTAAAATGATTAAAACAAAATATCACTAGCGATGCAGCGAGGTTTTTACACACTTTGCCCTACTTCAGAAGTACTCGTCATCCAGATATAGCATGGTTTATCAGAAGAAGAATGGCTATTGCAAATAATGTCAGCAAAGGCTCAGCTTCTTTCCGCACACTTCTATTTAAACCAAACGTCAGCCTCTTCATTCGAGGCAGTGGTGGTTTTTGGAACGCGATAGTGTCAGGTTTCAGACAGCCCCTTGCACCAGCATCGTGGCCTGCAAGTCTCCGTGGTCCCTCCTTTTCAGGGTCCCATCCGCTATTTTTTTGGTGAAGGATAGTACCCGATTCATGCTTCATGTAGCAGGGTAATCCACCACCGGATTCATTCTGCGAAGAAATAAATTTTTTAAATAATGGCATTAGTCATTGCGGTGCAATAGTGGAAAATGAATATGTGAAGAAATTACTACGCGCTGCTATATTGCACCCGTGCGTCATAAAGTTCCTAAATGATACTCTGGTACTTTTTCTTTATTCTTTTCTCGTATAAAGAGTCTTCGTAGGTAATTTTTCTTAATTCTAATCCTCCTATTTAACACTGTGCGTGAATGAGCAATGGAAATATTTCCAAAAAAAACTCGCACACAATGTTTAAATAGGTTACCAGACCTGGCTTTCACCGAGTGGCTCAGATGGTTCCTTTAAGTTGATATTTATATTCAGTCTGCATTATAACAGCCCGATATCCACAGTCGCACAGAGAAAAATGAGAGGTGTAACTGCTCAAAAGTATACTTATTTTAATGGAAATCTCTGGGTACTATGATAGATTCCGGTATATATGCAGTAATATGAAAAATGTATTAGAAACGGATTGCGAACTCACCATGCAAGGGTAGTCACAAAATTCGACTTTATCATCTCCAAAGATTCTGACTCTCATTTTGTCTCCTGTAATGGAGTGGGAAATAAATAAGTGAAGATAAAATAATAAATACGGAATTCCTTTCAATCGCTCAATGATTGAATCTTAGTAACAATACTCTTATTGCTCCGATTTATGTTAATTAGTATTTTTAATTCACTGATATATTCAAATGATATAATTTCTTACGGTTGAGGTAATTGATAGGCAGGGCATTACAATAGTGTAATACCCAAAGCAGCATCAAAATTCTTGTTAGCTCCATTTCTTTCACGAGCGTAGACCTCATATGAGCTCTTGGAAATCTCGTTCTTAATTAATGATTCTCCATGGAAACGGTTGTGAAGAGCGCGTTTGGCAAATTAAAGAGTGAAATATTTCTGTATTCATTTTAATAAAAATTTATGTCTAAATTCACAGTTAATCCTCTTTTGTGTTTATTAATTTCATTAAAATCGTAAGTTAAAATTTTCCTTTTTTATGGTATAGATTATTTATTTTGTTCGGAGTTTTAGACATCTATTGACGCTTTGTTCCTCCATGGAGACGGTTGTCAAGAGTTCCGATGGGATGAACAAGATTGTGTTACTTAAGGATCTTCGGATTAGACTTTCATCTCAGAGAGAAGCAAAACACATTTTTTGTATCCAGAAGGCATGCTCTTCATGAATTAATATTTTTCTTCCTGGAGTGCGTTCTGCTTATTTTGAAATGGGTGAAAGACGGTGTTTGATAAACTAAGTCCAGGGTGGTTTGGAACGTGGTGAACCTTAATCCAATTTGATTCTTTAAATGTAGAATAGAAGTAAAAGGTACAGAGCCAATTCTCTTCCATTGTCGAAGGTGATTTTGATTGAAATCTATATTTCTTGCGAGTGAATATCGTGGTTTTGTATTATGTTTAGGGCATTGCGAAAAATGATTTATACCGAATGATTGTTGTTTTTACAGTTAGTTAAGGCTCGTAGGAATTATGCAGTCAGTAAACATATATAGGCTGGAGAGTTCCATTTTTAACTTGAATTGTTTTATATAATAAGAGTTATTTAAGAAAATAAACGTCATATTCCTCTTGAAGCCGGTGGCCGAAGTTAGCCGGTCTAAGACCTTGATGATGACGTCCCAATTTTTGATGTGATTATGACACTGGAATTAATGCTAATTTTTTTTTAATCTTAATAATTCTTTACTGTTGTTAATCACTTATTAACTCTAGAAATCTTAGGTTTTTAACCTACTACTTCCAAGGTGCAGTAAGTAGTATACGACAAATCTGCAATACGCTCATGGTGCATGATTTTTTTGGGGTGTTTGAAAATTTGACTCTCAACTGTGTAATGAAACAAGAAGGAAATTAAGGCTTTTCTTTATATTTTGTTGTTCCTTTCAATCGTTTCATTTAATAAATACCTACTCGTTGGACATGAGGGGCTGTGTAATTACACTTTAATGCCGATATGTAAGTGAAGAAATTTTACTTTTTCTAATTTAATATGTATGGATTTGAATTTTTGGTGTTAACAAACGTAGCTGACATTTCTTTTTATTTTTAGGTTAAATGAAGCCACATATTGCAAATGTCACTGAATATTTCCTGTGAACACTGATTCCCGGGACCATGTTTTGTAAGTATTCTTATCCATGTCACTAGACATTAATAAATATGCTATCATGGCGACCGGAACTTAGGTCTAAATCGTTTTTAAGGAGATAATCCCTTGTTCCTTTTTTTCCCTATATTTACATCATTTTTATAAAAATGTAGGGATTTATCTTCTAGGTTCTACCTTAATTTTTTCATACGGTGGATAAATTTGAAAGTACTGCATGACTACGTGAGTATCCTTCATCCCTAAGGGACTGACGGAAACTCTATGTACCTTTTTTCCTGTTCTTAAACTTTCCCTAATATGCACTTTTTTCTTTATATTTTTAATGTTTTTCATGTCATATTTGCAATAATTATAATATAATGGTATAATAATAATGATTTTTTTATCATTCCACTGGCATCTTCCGATATCTTTACCACAATATATAGTAATTGAATTGCTACTGAAATATCAACAAGATACACAACACACACTACATATACAAACCCTGGTATACTATCACAATACTTGCTAGTATTTCCTTCTCGAAGATTCTCAGCAAATTCATAAAAAAGCGGTATTAGTTGACAAGCAATGGAATGGTTTAAGAGAAAGTTAATCCCAATGCAGTGACCCATTGCCTCTCAATCACGAAAGATCTCTCTAGTATCATTAAAGAAATGAAAAAAATAAACCAGCGGTTCCCGAAGGATGCAAGGATCACACGCGCCAATGCGGTTACTTACGGTAAAAATAATTGAAAGCTAAAGATAGCCACAAAATTATTACTTGCTAGTGATCCCCACTTGAGGGGATACAACAACATCGTGGCAGAGGCAAGAGGGCAGCACCAACAGGTCACAACCAGAGAAGTTCATTAGGGGAAGTGAGAATTCACCATTGGCGAAAAAACTTCGCCGGGAAAGAATTAAATCGTATTTGTAATTTGTATTTTGTAATTTTCGTAATTAAATCGAAAATGATTTTACAAGTTTGTTAAGGTCGTTGACATTCGTAAATCGTAGTATTTTAAAATCTTTTCTCAGGCTTGCCTCCTCAGCTCTCCATGAAGTTCTCTTTTCTCATTTCTCTGTTTTCCCTGTTCTTATTTCATAGTACAATAACTGTGAAGCTTTTAGAACTAAATGACACAGTGTGCTTTCGGTGCATTTCGTCTGGAACGTCGACTACACACTTAGTGTCATTGTATATCACTACAATTTCACACTTTTCCTTTTAACCATTTCTTTTTCAACACAAGGATGCAAAAAGCTGAAATTCAGTACCATCCTATGCTGCTTCCGATCTATAACACTTATTGCAACATAGTAAGTCAATCGCTCATGATATGGTATAAGATGACCTTTACTCAAGTAAGAAATTGTGTATCAAATATACTTGTAATGGTTATAAATAAGCATCCAATTTAACTTTCACTCTGATTTACATTATATAAACTGCGTGAACCAACAGTTTACAATGGAGGAATAATCATTGTAAACGGTAAAAACTTAATGTATACACTTAATCTAGGGAAAACATGAACAAGTTCGAGGTTTAATAAATAAAAAAATAAAAAAGGGCAGTAATAATGACAGCGTAAACTGAATTATATCCATTAGTGAATAAAACACCCTGAAAATGTTCAAGAACAAAAAACAATCTCCCATCACCGTTTAAAAAAATATATATACCGATATTGGCATTTCGGACGTCCAGCTGTTACTACTGTCGGGCGTCCTACTATGATTATGGCATACTACATTCAATAATTAGAATAATGAAAAGAAAAACGCATGGAAAAAGTAGATTTTCGATACATGAAGAGAAACGAGCTGCATTGAGGATGCTGGGTTAAGACTAAAGAACCATGAACACCTTAGGAACATAACTTGTTCTGCACCATTCAAGAAAGCTGTTGAAAAGCTAGACCCATTTTGTTCAAAAAACAAAGAGCGGAATACTAAATTACACGTAAATTTTGTCAATTTGCGTTTCCTTTGCCCATGAGTATCATGTTATGTGGAAGGGGACGAAAAACACACAAATCGGCATAATTTATGGCCAATTTAGTAAGCCGCTATTTACATTTTGAACAAAATATTCCTAGCTTTTAAACAGTGTGTCGTGAGTATTGCAGGAGAAGATACATTTGTGAGGATTCTCTGACATTCTTACTTGATGATCAGTGGAAACATAATCTTGAGCGTAGAACTAAGGTCTTAAAATATATATTTCAGAATTATTTTTGATATTATAGAAATTACTCTGGTAATAAGATGAATGGCATCATTAAAGAAAGAGCGCTAGAATTTTAAATTTAACATTTGACATGGACTAAGGATAAAAAAACCCGAAAATTTAATGGCGAGCAGACTTACGTCTATTGATATCACACTTCCGTTGGAGAATTGCAATGTAAATAATCGAGTCATTGTGGGACATTGGAATACCTAGCTATTTTATATCTTTCCAGGTTAAATCTTTGAAAAAGGTGATTTCTGGATGACAAAAACATGAGTAAGTAGTACAAACAATATTAAAGATCATTTTATATCTTTTTAGTTATCATTATTGTGTTCATAACGTCTGTTTGTGTTCATAACGTCTGAATATGAAGAGGTCTTCACTTCTATATTAATGATCTTCACTACAAGCACTGTAGCTAAATCAATGCATTTTCTTTGTAATCTCATTACCTCATAATCTGTCTCTACTTGACGTATTTAGCTGAGTGATGAAAATCACTAAAGTCTACCAGTAGACGAGTTCTGATTGTGGTAATGTCGAGCGTAGTCATTACGTGGATTCAAGCTTAATATGCAGTGAAAAACTTTCCATCATCTCACGTAATCATTGACAAAATAAGTGTCCAAGAAGGGGCTATAAATAAAATTCTAGGAATAAAATGAAGCCATGGAGAAGGTGAAAAATGTATGTTCATAGTTATATTTAATACAATTGCCTGTGCCACAAACAAAAAATTAATTCACTTAAACATCAGAAATAAGCACATTAAAATGATTAAAACAAAATATCACTAGCGATGCAGCGAGGTTTTTACACACTTTGCCCTACTTCAGAAGTACTCGTCATCCAGATATAGCATGGTTTATCAGAAGAAGAATGGCTATTGCAAATAATGTCAGCAAAGGCTCAGCTTCTTTCCGCACACTTCTATTTAAACCAAACGTCAGCCTCTTCATTCGAGGCAGTGGTGGTTTTTGGAACGCGATAGTGTCAGGTTTCAGACAGCCCCTTGCACCAGCATCGTGGCCTGCAAGTCTCCGTGGTCCCTCCTTTTCAGGGTCCCATCCGTTATTTTTTTGGTGAAGGATAGTACCCGATTCATGCTTCATGTAGCAGGGTAATCCACCACCGGATTCATTCTGCGAAGAAATAAATTTTTTAAATAATGGCATTAGTCATTGCGGTGCAATAGTGGAAAATGAATATGTGAAGAAATTACTACGCGCTGCTATATTGCACCCGTGCGTCATAAAGTTCCTTAAATGATACTCTGGTACTTTTTCTTTATTCTTTTCTCGTATAAAGAGTCTTCGTAGGTAATTTTTCTTAATTCTAATCCTCCTATTTAACACTGTGCGTGAATGAGCAATGGAAATATTTCCAAAAAAAACTCGCACACAATGTTTAAATAGGTTACCAGACCTGGCTTTCACCGAGTGGCTCAGATGGTTCCTTTAAGTTGATATTTATATTCAGTCTGCATTATAACAGCCCGATATCCACAGTCGCACAGAGAAAAATGAGAGGTGTAACTGCTCAAAAGTATACTTATTTTAATGGAAATCTCTGGGTACTATGATAGATTCCGGTATATATGCAGTAATATGAAAAATGTATTAGAAACGGATTGCGAACTCACCATGCAAGGGTAGTCACAAAATTCGACTTTATCATCTCCAAAGATTCTGACTCTCATTTTGTCTCCTGTAATGGAGTGGGAAATAAATAAGTGAAGATAAAATAATAAATACGGAATTCCTTTCAATCGCTCAATGATTGAATCTTAGTAACAATACTCTTATTGCTTCGATTTATGTTAATTAGTATTTTTAATTCACTGATATATTCAAATGATATAATTTCTTACGGTTGAGGTAATTGATAGGCAGGGCATTACAATAGTGTAATACCCAAAGCAGCATCAAAATTCTTGTTAGCTCCATTTCTTTCACGAGCGTAGACCTCATATGAGCTCTTGGAAATCTCGTTCTCAATTAATGATTCTCCATGGAAACGGTTGTGAAGAGCGCGTTTGGCAAATTAAAGAGTGAAATATTTCTGTATTCATTTTAATAAAAATTTATGTCTAAATTCACAGTTAATCCTCTTTTGTGTTTATTAATTTCATTAAAATCGTAAGTTAAAATTTTCCTTTTTTATGGTATAGATTATTTATTTTGTTCGGAGTTTTAGACATCTATTGACGCTTTGTTCCTCCATGGAGACGGTTGTCAAGAGTTCCGATGGGATGAACAAGATTGTGTTACTTAAGGATCTTCGGATTAGACTTTCATCTCAGAGAGAAGCAAAACACATTTTTTGTATCCAGAAGGCATGCTCTTCATGAATTAATATTTTTCTTCCTGGAGTGCGTTCTGCTTATTTTGAAATGGGTGAAAGACGGTGTTTGATAAACTAAGTCCAGGGTGGTTTGGAACGTGGTGAACCTTAATCCAATTTGATTCTTTAAATGTAGAATAGAAGTAAAAGGTACAGAGCCAATTCTCTTCCATTGTCGAAGGTGATTTTGATTGAAATCTATATTTCTTGCGAGTGAATATCGTGGTTTTGTATTATGTTTAGGGCATTGCGAAAAATGATTTATACCGAATGATTGTTGTTTTTACAGTTAGTTAAGGCTCGTAGGAATTATGCAGTCAGTAAACATATATAGGCTGGAGAGTTCCATTTTTAACTTGAATTGTTTTATATAATAAGAGTTATTTAAAAAATAAACGTCATATTCCTCTTGAAGCCGGTGGCCGAAGTTAGCCGGTCTAAGACCTTGATGATGACGTCCCAATTTTTGATGTGATTATGACACTGGAATTAATGCTAATTTTTTTTTAATCTTAATAATTCTTTACTGTTGTTAATCACTTATTAACTCTAGAAATCTTAGGTTTTTAACCTACTACTTCCAAGGTGCAGTAAGTAGTATACGACAAATCTGCAATACGCTCATGGTGCATGATTTTTTTGGGGTGTTTGAAAATTTGACTCTCAACTGTGTAATGAAACAAGAAGGAAATTAAGGCTTTTCTTTATATTTTGTTGTTCCTTTCAATCGTTTCATTTAATAAATACCTACTCGTTGGACATGAGGGTACATTTTTTTGCCCGTTACATTGTCCTATGAGAGAACGACTTAGGTATGGGTGAGTAGAACAATTGGTTTCGACGCTAGGACGTACATATTTCTCTCCAATTCAGTTTGAAAAGAACTCGTGAGGGAAGCATACGCTAGTTCCATTTGGTGATCGCTACCGTGTATTCCCTGTACCAGTGCACCTTGCGAAATAAATTATAACTGTAAGTTATTGTAAATTTATATTCGTAGAGAATGTCACAACTGTAGTTTCATTTCTATTGAAATGTGTTCATAAATTTGCCATAAGTAGCTCTCTTTTTTTCAATAAGGAATCAAAAAGCCGAGCATACACTTCCCGACCATGAGTGAGCCTGAATGACATAACATACTGAGAATGCTTGACAGTGAGAGTGAAGGGGAATATGCAGATTTGAGTGAGAGTGACGATGAGAAATGTGACAACACTATTTACCGTTCGGACCACGAATCATTTTCTGAGGAAAGTGAAGATGAGCAATCGCCCGGAACAAGAGCTTCTTCCTTCGTGGGAAAAAACGGAGGGACAGAGTGGTTTACTGTGAGGCCAGCAAAAAGATCCAAAATTGAGAGATGCAATTTGCTGAAACGTCTACCAGGACCTCTGGGTAACGCCCGAAATGTATCGGATGTTTTGGATTCTTGGCAAAATTTTTTCCCAAATGATATATTATCAGATATTCTATCCTTCACAAACACAAAAATTCGAAGTGTGCAGGGTAGTTTTCTGCGTCAGAGAGATGCAAGGGAAACGGACCTCATTGAACTGAAGGCACTTTTGGAATTACTGTATTTAGCTGGGGTGCAAAAGTCGAACCATAAAAATATTTTTGATCTGTGGAGAGCAGATGGAACAGGAACTGAATATTTTAGACTTGTAATGGGTGTAAATATGTTCAAATTTTTTCTAAGAATGATGAGATTTGACAACATCCACGAAAGAAATTAATTGAAGAAAAAAGACAAATTTTCCCCAATTAGGGACATTTTCGAAACTTTTGTCAGTAATTGCCGGAATAATTACAGTATGAGTGAAGCAGTTGATGAGATGCTTCCACAATTCCGGGTTAGATGCAGTTTCCGTGGTTACATGCCGAACAAGCCGTCTAAGTATGGGATCAAAATATTTGCCTGTTGTGATGCAAAAACATTTTACACCGGAAATATGGAAGTGTACGTTGGAAGACAAAATCAGGGCCCAGATAAAATTGATTACAAGCCAGACTCAGTGGTGAAAAGACTGGTTCAGTACATTTATAACATTAGAAGAAATGTTATCCTTGATAACTGGTTCATGTCCTACCCGTATGCACTTGATCTTCTAAAAAATGGTCTAACAACAGTAGGAACGATAAGAAAAAATAAGGGTGAGATTCCACCCAGTTTTATCGCTAGGTCGAATGATAGAGTAGTCGGAAACACTATTTTTGGTTTTCAAAAAGAAGTGACGCTAGTGTCATACAAACCTAAAGCTAACAAAGTTGTATTGCTCTTATCAACAATGCATCGAGTTGACATTTTGGATCCTCAAACGAATAAACCTGAAATTGTAATGTATTACAACTCGAAAAAAGGTGGTGGGGACGTTTCAGATCGTTTACAGTCCAATTATAGTGTCTCTCGCATATCATGCCGATGGCCGCTGACACTTTTTTTTACCTTGTTGAACATTGGCGCGATCAATAGCATTGTTATTTACAGGGAAAACTCAGGTAAATCTGTTAGTCGTAAGGAGTATTTGAATAATCTTGTTAAACTTTTGACCAGAGATAACATGCTGAAAAGGGAGAAACAGCAAAATATCCAATTATCTCTGCGACTCCGGTTGCGGGAAATATTGGGTATACCTGAGAGAGGCGATAACGTGAGCCGCAATGCCTAAAAAAAAATTCCTTCTAAAAAAAATAGATAAACAAAGACAGCATGCAATACCTGTAAAAAGCCCATTTGCCGTGAACACTGTATATTCAACTGCACATCATGTTACCAAAATGCCTGCGGAGATGATGATTGATTGTGAGCTGTATATAGTAATGTTTGTCTATAATCAGAAAATATTCTCTTATGTTCTCCATGTTCATGGCTTCAAAATGAATATCATTCCTTTGTTGAATATTTTTTCAACCGAAATTGCCAAATAAATCTTCTTTGTAGTACTTATTAGTGTTCATTTAGCCATGTACAACCCGTAGGTCTTTTCCCCGCCCCGCGTGCTACCGCGTTACAAGAAAAGCGCGTGCTACCGCGGGTTAATTCTAATCCTCCTATTTAACACTGTGCTTGAATGAGCAATGGAAATATTTCCAAAAAAAACTCGCACACAATGTTTAAATAGGTTACCAGACCTGGCTTTCACCGAGTGGCTCAGATGGTTCCTTTAAGTTGATATTTATATTCAGTCTGCATTATAACAGCCCGATATCCACAGTCGCACAGAGAAAAATGAGAGGTGTAACTGCTCAAAAGTATACTTATTTTAATGGAAATCTCTGGGTACTATGATAGATTCCGGTATATATGCAGTAATATGAAAAATGTATTAGAAACGGATTGCGAACTCACCATGCAAGGGTAGTCACAAAATTCGACTTTATCATCTCCAAAGATTCTGACTCTCATTTTGTCTCCTGTAATGGAGTGGGAAATAAATAAGTGAAGATAAAATAATAAATACGGAATTCCTTTCAATCGCTCAATGATTGAATCTTAGTAACAATACTCTTATTGCTTCGATTTATGTTAATTAGTATTTTTAATTCACTGATATATTCAAATGATATAATTTCTTACGGTTGAGGTAATTGATAGGCAGGGCATTACAGTAGTGTAATACCCAAAGCAGCATCAAAATTCTTGTTAGCTCCATTTCTTTCACGAGCGTAGACCTCATATGAGCTCTTGGAAATCTCGTTCTCAATTAATGATTCTCCATGGAAACGGTTGTGAAGAGCGCGTTTGGCAAATTAAAGAGTGAAATATTTCTGTATTCATTTTAATAAAAATTTATGTCTAAATTCACAGTTAATCCTCTTTTGTGTTTATTAATTTCATTAAAATCGTAAGTTAAAATTTTCCTTTTTTATGGTATAGATTATTTATTTTGTTCGGAGTTTTAGACATCTATTGACGCTTTGTTCCTCCATGGAGACGGTTGTCAAGAGTTCCGATGGGATGAACAAGATTGTGTTACTTAAGGATCTTCGGATTAGACTTTCATCTCAGAGAGAAGCAAAACACATTTTTTGTATCCAGAAGGCATGCTCTTCATGAATTAATATTTTTCTTCCTGGAGTGCGTTCTGCTTATTTTGAAATGGGTGAAAGACGGTGTTTGATAAACTAAGTCCAGGGTGGTTTGGAACGTGGTGAACCTTAATCCAATTTGATTCTTTAAATGTAGAATAGAAGTAAAAGGTACAGAGCCAATTCTCTTCCATTGTCGAAGGTGATTTTGATTGAAATCTATATTTCTTGCGAGTGAATATCGTGGTTTTGTATTATGTTTAGGGCATTGCGAAAAATGATTTATACCGAATGATTGTTGTTTTTACAGTTAGTTAAGGCTCGTAGGAATTATGCAGTCAGTAAACATATATAGGCTGGAGAGTTCCATTTTTAACTTGAATTGTTTTATATAATAAGAGTTATTTAAGAAAATAAACGTCATATTCCTCTTGAAGCCGGTGGCCGAAGTTAGCCGGTCTAAGACCTTGATGATGACGTCCCAATTTTTGATGTGATTATGACACTGGAATTAATGCTAATTTTTTTTTAATCTTAATAATTCTTTACTGTTGTTAATCACTTATTAACTCTAGAAATCTTAGGTTTTTAACCTACTACTTCCAAGGTGCAGTAAGTAGTATACGACAAATCTGCAATACGCTCATGGTGCATGATTTTTTTGGGGTGTTTGAAAATTTGACTCTCAACTGTGTAATGAAACAAGAAGGAAATTAAGGCTTTTCTTTATATTTTGTTGTTCCTTTCAATCGTTTCATTTAATAAATACCTACTCGTTGGACATGAGGGGCTGTGTAATTACACTTTAATGCCGATATGTAAGTGAAGAAATTTTACTTTTTCTAATTTAATATGTATGAATTTGAATTTTTGGTGTTAACAAACGTAGCTGACATTTCTTTTTATTTTTAGGTTAAATGAAGCCACATATTGCAAATGTCACTGAATATTTCCTGTGAACACTGATTCCCGGGACCATGTTTTGTAAGTATTCTTATCCATGTCACTAGACATTAATAAATATGCTATCATGGCGACCGGAACTTAGGTCTAAATCGTTTTTAAGGAGATAATCCCTTGTTCCTTTTTTTCCCTATATTTACATCATTTTTATAAAAATGTAGGGATTTATCTTCTAGGTTCTACCTTAATTTTTTCATACGGTGGATAAATTTGAAAGTACTGCATGACTACGTGAGTATCCTTCATCCCTAAGGGACTGACGGAAACTCTATGTACCTTTTTTCCTGTTCTTAAACTTTCCCTAATATGCACTTTTTTCTTTATATTTTTAATGTTTTTCATGTCATATTTGCAATAATTATAATATAATGGTATAATAATAATGATTTTTTTATCATTCCACTGGCATCTTCCGATATCTTTACCACAATATATAGTAATTGAATTGCTACTGAAATATCAACAAGATACACAACACACACTACATATACAAACCCTGGTATACTATCACAATACTTGCTAGTATTTCCTTCTCGAAGATTCTCAGCAAATTCATAAAAAAGCGGTATTAGTTGACAAGCAATGGAATGGTTTAAGAGAAAGTTAATCCCAATGCAGTGACCCATTGCCTCTCAATCACGAAAGATCTCTCTAGTATCATTAAAGAAATGAAAAAAATAAACCAGCGGTTCCCGAAGGATGCAAGGATCACACGCGCCAATGCGGTTACTTACGGTAAAAATAATTGAAAGCTAAAGATAGCCACAAAATTATTACTTGCTAGTGATCCCCACTTGAGGGGATACAACAACATCGTGGCAGAGGCAAGAGGGCAGCACCAACAGGTCACAACCAGAGAAGTTCATTAGGGGAAGTGAGAATTCACCATTGGCGAAAAAACTTCGCCGGGAAAGAATTAAATCGTATTTGTAATTTGTATTTTGTAATTTTCGTAATTAAATCGAAAATGATTTTACAAGTTTGTTAAGGTCGTTGACATTCGTAAATCGTAGTATTTTAAAATCTTTTCTCAGGCTTGCCTCCTCAGCTCTCCATGAAGTTCTCTTTTCTCATTTCTCTGTTTTCCCTGTTCTTATTTCATAGTACAATAACTGTGAAGCTTTTAGAACTAAATGACACAGTGTGCTTTCGGTGCATTTCGTCTGGAACGTCGACTACACACTTAGTGTCATTGTATATCACTACAATTTCACACTTTTCCTTTTAACCATTTCTTTTTCAACACAAGGATGCAAAAAGCTGAAATTCAGTACCATCCTATGCTGCTTCCGATCTATAACACTTATTGCAACATAGTAAGTCAATCGCTCATGATATGGTATAAGATGACCTTTACTCAAGTAAGAAATTGTGTATCAAATATACTTGTAATGGTTATAAATAAGCATCCAATTTAACTTTCACTCTGATTTACATTATATAAACTGCGTGAACCAACAGTTTACAATGGAGGAATAATCATTGTAAACGGTAAAAACTTAATGTATACACTTAATCTAGGGAAAACATGAACAAGTTCGAGGTTTAATAAATAAAAAAATAAAAAAGGGCAGTAATAATGACAGCGTAAACTGAATTATATCCATTAGTGAATAAAACACCCTGAAAATGTTCAAGAACAAAAAACAATCTCCCATCACCGTTTAAAAAAATATATATACCGATATTGGCATTTCGGACGTCCAGCTGTTACTACTGTCGGGCGTCCTACTATGATTATGGCATACTACATTCAATAATTAGAATAATGAAAAGAAAAACGCATGGAAAAAGTAGATTTTCGATACATGAAGAGAAACGAGCTGCATTGAGGATGCTGGGTTAAGACTAAAGAACCATGAACACCTTAGGAACATAACTTGTTCTGCACCATTCAAGAAAGCTGTTGAAAAGCTAGACCCATTTTGTTCAAAAAACAAAGAGCGGAATACTAAATTACACGTAAATTTTGTCAATTTGCGTTTCCTTTGCCCATGAGTATCATGTTATGTGGAAGGGGACGAAAAACACACAAATCGGCATAATTTATGGCCAATTTAGTAAGCCGCTATTTACATTTTGAACAAAATATTCCTAGCTTTTAAACAGTGTGTCGTGAGTATTGCAGGAGAAGATACATTTGTGAGGATTCTCTGACATTCTTACTTGATGATCAGTGGAAACATAATCTTGAGCGTAGAACTAAGGTCTTAAAATATATATTTCAGAATTATTTTTGATATTATAGAAATTACTCTGGTAATAAGATGAATGGCATCATTAAAGAAAGAGCGCTAGAATTTTAAATTTAACATTTGACATGGACTAAGGATAAAAAAACCCGAAAATTTAATGGCGAGCAGACTTACGTCTATTGATATCACACTTCCGTTGGAGAATTGCAATGTAAATAATCGAGTCATTGTGGGACATTGGAATACCTAGCTATTTTATATCTTTCCAGGTTAAATCTTTGAAAAAGGTGATTTCTGGATGACAAAAACATGAGTAAGTAGTACAAACAATATTAAAGATCATTTTATATCTTTTTAGTTATCATTATTGTGTTCATAACGTCTGTTTGTGTTCATAACGTCTGAATATGAAGAGGTCTTCACTTCTATATTAATGATCTTCACTACAAGCACTGTAGCTAAATCAATGCATTTTCTTTGTAATCTCATTACCTCATAATCTGTCTCTACTTGACGTATTTAGCTGAGTGATGAAAATCACTAAAGTCTACCAGTAGACGAGTTCTGATTGTGGTAATGTCGAGCGTAGTCATTACGTGGATTCAAGCTTAATATGCAGTGAAAAACTTTCCATCATCTCACGTAATCATTGACAAAATAAGTGTCCAAGAAGGGGCTATAAATAAAATTCTAGGAATAAAATGAAGCCATGGAGAAGGTGAAAAATGTATGTTCATAGTTATATTTAATACAATTGCCTGTGCCACAAACAAAAAATTAATTCACTTAAACATCAGAAATAAGCACATTAAAATGATTAAAACAAAATATCACTAGCGATGCAGCGAGGTTTTTACACACTTTGCCCTACTTCAGAAGTACTCGTCATCCAGATAAAGCATGGTTTATCAGAAGAAGAATGGCTATTGCAAATAATGTCAGCAAAGGCTCAGCTTCTTTCCGCACACTTCTATTTAAACCAAACGTCAGCCTCTTCATTCGAGGCAGTGGTGGTTTTTGGAACGCGATAGTGTCAGGTTTCAGACAGCCCCTTGCACCAGCATCGTGGCCTGCAAGTCTCCGTGGTCCCTCCTTTTCAGGGTCCCATCCGCTATTTTTTTGGTGAAGGATAGTACCCGATTCATGCTTCATGTAGCAGGGTAATCCACCACCGGATTCATTCTGCGAAGAAATAAATTTTTTAAATAATGGCATTAGTCATTGCGGTGCAATAGTGGAAAATGAATATGTGAAGAAATTACTACGCGCTGCTATATTGCACCCGTGCGTCATAAAGTTCCTTAAATGATACTCTGGTACTTTTTCTTTATTCTTTTCTCGTATAAAGAGTCTTCGTAGGTAATTTTTCTTAATTCTCATCCTCCTATTTAACACTGTGCGTGAATGAGCAATGGAAATATTTCCAAAAAAAACTCGCACACAATGTTTAAATAGGTTACCAGACCTGGCTTTCACCGAGTGGCTCAGATGGTTCCTTTAAGTTGATATTTATATTCAGTCTGCATTATAACAGCCCGATATCCACAGTCGCACAGAGAAAAATGAGAGGTGTAACTGCTCAAAAGTATACTTATTTTAATGGAAATCTCTGGGTACTATGATAGATTCCGGTATATATGCAGTAATATGAAAAATGTATTAGAAACGGATTGCGAACTCACCATGCAAGGGTAGTCACAAAATTCGACTTTATCATCTCCAAAGATTCTGACTCTCATTTTGTCTCCTGTAATGGAGTGGGAAATAAATAAGTGAAGATAAAATAATAAATACGGAATTCCTTTCAATCGCTCAATGATTGAATCTTAGTAACAATACTCTTATTGCTTCGATTTATGTTAATTAGTATTTTTAATTCACTGATATATTCAAATGATATAATTTCTTACGGTTGAGGTAATTGATAGGCAGGGCATTACAATAGTGTAATACCCAAAGCAGCATCAAAATTCTTGTTAGCTCCATTTCTTTCACGAGCGTAGACCTCATATGAGCTCTTGGAAATCTCGTTCTCAATTAATGATTCTCCATGGAAACGGTTGTGAAGAGCGCGTTTGGCAAATTAAAGAGTGAAATATTTCTGTATTCATTTTAATAAAAATTTATGTCTAAATTCACAGTTAATCCTCTTTTGTGTTTATTAATTTCATTAAAATCGTAAGTTAAAATTTTCCTTTTTTATGGTATAGATTATTTATTTTGTTCGGAGTTTTAGACATCTATTGACGCTTTGTTCCTCCATGGAGACGGTTGTCAAGAGTTCCGATGGGATGAACAAGATTGTGTTACTTAAGGATCTTCGGATTAGACTTTCATCTCAGAGAGAAGCAAAACACATTTTTTGTATCCAGAAGGCATGCTCTTCATGAATTAATATTTTTCTTCCTGGAGTGCGTTCTGCTTATTTTGAAATGGGTGAAAGACGGTGTTTGATAAACTAAGTCCAGGGTGGTTTGGAACGTGGTGAACCTTAATCCAATTTGATTCTTTAAATGTAGAATAGAAGTAAAAGGTACAGAGCCAATTCTCTTCCATTGTCGAAGGTGATTTTGATTGAAATCTATATTTCTTGCGAGTGAATATCGTGGTTTTGTATTATGTTTAGGGCATTGCGAAAAATGATTTATACCGAATGATTGTTGTTTTTACAGTTAGTTAAGGCTCGTAGGAATTATGCAGTCAGTAAACATATATAGGCTGGAGAGTTCCATTTTTAACTTGAATTGTTTTATATAATAAGAGTTATTTAAGAAAATAAACGTCATATTCCTCTTGAAGCCGGTGGCCGAAGTTAGCCGGTCTAAGACCTTGATGATGACGTCCCAATTTTTGATGTGATTATGACACTGGAATTAATGCTAATTTTTTTTTAATCTTAATAATTCTTTACTGTTGTTGATCACTTATTAACTCTAGAAATCTTAGGTTTTTAACCTACTACTTCCAAGGTGCAGTAAGTAGTATACGACAAATCTGCAATACGCTCATGGTGCATGATTTTTTTGGGGTGTTTGAAAATTTGACTCTCAACTGTGTAATGAAACAAGAAGGAAATTAAGGCTTTTCTTTATATTTTGTTGTTCCTTTCAATCGTTTCATTTAATAAATACCTACTCGTTGGACATGAGGGGCTGTGTAATTACACTTTAATGCCGATATGTAAGTGAAGAAATTTTCCTTTTTGTAATTTAATATGTATGAATTTGAATTTTTGGTGTTAACAAACGTAGCTGACATTTCTTTTTATTTTTAGGTTAAATGAAGCCACATATTGCAAATGTCACTGAATATTTCCTGTGAACACTGATTCCCGGGACCATGTTTTGTAAGTATTCTTATCCATGTCACTAGACATTAATAAATATGCTATCATGGCGACCGGAACTTAGGTCTAAATCGTTTTTAAGGAGATAATCCCTTGTTCCTTTTTTTCCCTATATTTACATCATTTTTATAAAAATGTAGGGATTTATCTTCTAGGTTCTACCTTAATTTTTTCATACGGTGGATAAATTTGAAAGTACTGCATGACTACGTGAGTATCCTTCATCCCTAAGGGACTGACGGAAACTCTATGTACCTTTTTTCCTGTTCTTAAACTTTCCCTAATATGCACTTTTTTCTTTATATTTTTAATGTTTTTCATGTCATATTTGCAATAATTATAATATAATGGTATAATAATAATGATCTTTTTATCATTCCACTGGCATCTTCCGATATCTTTACCACAATATATAGTAATTGAATTGCTACTGAAATATCAACAAGATACACAACACACACTACATATACAAACCCTGGTATACTATCACAATACTTGCTAGTATTTCCTTCTCGAAGATTCTCAGCAAATTCATAAAAAAGCGGTATTAGTTGACAAGCAATGGAATGGTTTAAGAGAAAGTTAATCCCAATGCAGTGACCCATTGCCTCTCAATCACGAAAGATCTCTCTAGTATCATTAAAGAAATGAAAAAAATAAACCAGCGGTTCCCGAAGGATGCAAGGATCACACGCGCCAATGCGGTTACTTACGGTAAAAATAATTGAAAGCTAAAGATAGCCACAAAATTATTACTTGCTAGTGATCCCCACTTGAGGGGATACAACAACATCGTGGCAGAGGCAAGAGGGCAGCACCAACAGGTCACAACCAGAGAAGTTCATTAGGGGAAGTGAGAATTCACCATTGGCGAAAAAACTTCGCCGGGAAAGAATTAAATCGTATTTGTAATTTGTATTTTGTAATTTTCGTAATTAAATCGAAAATGATTTTACAAGTTTGTTAAGGTCGTTGACATTCGTAAATCGTAGTATTTTAAAATCTTTTCTCAGGCTTGCCTCCTCAGCTCTCCATGAAGTTCTCTTTTCTCATTTCTCTGTTTTCCCTGTTCTTATTTCATAGTACAATAACTGTGAAGCTTTTAGAACTAAATGACACAGTGTGCTTTCGGTGCATTTCGTCTGGAACGTCGACTACACACTTAGTGTCATTGTATATCACTACAATTTCACACTTTTCCTTTTAACCATTTCTTTTTCAACACAAGGATGCAAAAAGCTGAAATTCAGTACCATCCTATGCTGCTTCCGATCTATAACACTTATTGCAACATAGTAAGTCAATCGCTCATGATATGGTATAAGATGACCTTTACTCAAGTAAGAAATTGTGTATCAAATATACTTGTAATGGTTATAAATAAGCATCCAATTTAACTTTCACTCTGATTTACATTATATAAACTGCGTGAACCAACAGTTTACAATGGAGGAATAATCATTGTAAACGGTAAAAACTTAATGTATACACTTAATCTAGGGAAAACATGAACAAGTTCGAGGTTTAATAAATAAAAAAATAAAAAAGGGCAGTAATAATGACAGCGTAAACTGAATTATATCCATTAGTGAATAAAACACCCTGAAAATGTTCAAGAACAAAAAACAATCTCCCATCACCGTTTAAAAAAATATATATACCGATATTGGCATTTCGGACGTCCAGCTGTTACTACTGTCGGGCGTCCTACTATGATTATGGCATACTACATTCAATAATTAGAATAATGAAAAGAAAAACGCATGGAAAAAGTAGATTTTCGATACATGAAGAGAAACGAGCTGCATTGAGGATGCTGGGTTAAGACTAAAGAACCATGAACACCTTAGGAACATAACTTGTTCTGCACCATTCAAGAAAGCTGTTGAAAAGCTAGACCCATTTTGTTCAAAAAACAAAGAGCGGAATACTAAATTACACGTAAATTTTGTCAATTTGCGTTTCCTTTGCCCATGAGTATCATGTTATGTGGAAGGGGACGAAAAACACACAAATCGGCATAATTTATGGCCAATTTAGTAAGCCGCTATTTACATTTTGAACAAAATATTCCTAGCTTTTAAACAGTGTGTCGTGAGTATTGCAGGAGAAGATACATTTGTGAGGATTCTCTGACATTCTTACTTGATGATCAGTGGAAACATAATCTTGAGCGTAGAACTAAGGTCTTAAAATATATATTTCAGAATTATTTTTGATATTATAGAAATTACTCTGGTAATAAGATGAATGGCATCATTAAAGAAAGAGCGCTAGAATTTTAAATTTAACATTTGACATGGACTAAGGATAAAAAAACCCGAAAATTTAATGGCGAGCAGACTTACGTCTATTGATATCACACTTCCGTTGGTGAATTGCAATGTAAATAATCGAGTCATTGTGGGACATTGGAATACCTAGCTATTTTATATCTTTCCAGGTTAAATCTTTGAAAAAGGTGATTTCTGGATGACAAAAACATGAGTAAGTAGTACAAACAATATTAAAGATCATTTTATATCTTTTTAGTTATCATTATTGTGTTCATAACGTCTGTTTGTGTTCATAACGTCTGAATATGAAGAGGTCTTCACTTCTATATTAATGATCTTCACTACAAGCACTGTAGCTAAATCAATGCATTTTCTTTGTAATCTCATTACCTCATAATCTGTCTCTACTTGACGTATTTAGCTGAGTGATGAAAATCACTAAAGTCTACCAGTAGACGAGTTCTGATTGTGGTAATGTCGAGCGTAGTCATTACGTGGATTCAAGCTTAATATGCAGTGAAAAACTTTCCATCATCTCACGTAATCATTGACAAAATAAGTGTCCAAGAAGGGGCTATAAATAAAATTCTAGGAATAAAATGAAGCCATGGAGAAGGTGAAAAATGTATGTTCATAGTTATATTTAATACAATTGCCTGTGCCACAAACAAAAAATTAATTCACTTAAACATCAGAAATAAGCACATTAAAATGATTAAAACAAAATATCACTAGCGATGCAGCGAGGTTTTTACACACTTTGCCCTACTTCAGAAGTACTCGTCATCCAGATATAGCATGGTTTATCAGAAGAAGAATGGCTATTGCAAATAATGTCAGCAAAGGCTCAGCTTCTTTCCGCACACTTCTATTTAAACCAAACGTCAGCCTCTTCATTCGAGGCAGTGGTGGTTTTTGGAACGCGATAGTGTCAGGTTTCAGACAGCCCCTTGCACCAGCATCGTGGCCTGCAAGTCTCCGTGGTCCCTCCTTTTCAGGGTCCCATCCGCTATTTTTTTGGTGAAGGATAGTACCCGATTCATGCTTCATGTAGCAGGGTAATCCACCACCGGATTCATTCTGCGAAGAAATAAATTTTTTAAATAATGGCATTAGTCATTGCGGTGCAATAGTGGAAAATGAATATGTGAAGAAATTACTACGCGCTGCTATATTGCACCCGTGCGTCATAAAGTTCCTTAAATGATACTCTGGTACTTTTTCTTTATTCTTTTCTCGTATAAAGAGTCTTCGTAGGTAATTTTTCTTAATTCTAATCCTCCTATTTAACACTGTGCGTGAATGAGCAATGGAAATATTTCCAAAAAAAACTCGCACACAATGTTTAAATAGGTTACCAGACCTGGCTTTCACCGAGTGGCTCAGATGGTTCCTTTAAGTTGATATTTATATTCAGTCTGCATTATAACAGCCCGATATCCACAGTCGCACAGAGAAAAATGAGAGGTGTAACTGCTCAAAAGTATACTTATTTTAATGGAAATCTCTGGGTACTATGATAGATTCCGGTATATATGCAGTAATATGAAAAATGTATTAGAAACGGATTGCGAACTCACCATGCAAGGGTAGTCACAAAATTCGACTTTATCATCTCCAAAGATTCTGACTCTCATTTTGTCTCCTGTAATGGAGTGGGAAATAAATAAGTGAAGATAAAATAATAAATACGGAATTCCTTTCAATCGCTCAATGATTGAATCTTAGTAACAATACTCTTATTGCTTCGATTTATGTTAATTAGTATTTTTAATTCACTGATATATTCAAATGATATAATTTCTTACGGTTGAGGTAATTGATAGGCAGGGCATTACAATAGTGTAATACCCAAAGCAGCATCAAAATTCTTGTTAGCTCCATTTCTTTCACGAGCGTAGACCTCATATGAGCTCTTGGAAATCTCGTTCTCAATTAATGATTCTCCATGGAAACGGTTGTGAAGAGCGCGTTTGGCAAATTAAAGAGTGAAATATTTCTGTATTCATTTTAATAAAAATTTATGTCTAAATTCACAGTTAATCCTCTTTTGTGTTTATTAATTTCATTAAAATCGTAAGTTAAAATTTTCCTTTTTTATGGTATAGATTATTTATTTTGTTCGGAGTTTTAGACATCTATTGACGCTTTGTTCCTCCATGGAGACGGTTGTCAAGAGTTCCGATGGGATGAACAAGATTGTGTTACTTAAGGATCTTCGGATTAGACTTTCATCTCAGAGAGAAGCAAAACACATTTTTTGTATCCAGAAGGCATGCTCTTCATGAATTAATATTTTTCTTCCTGGAGTGCGTTCTGCTTATTTTGAAATGGGTGAAAGACGGTGTTTGATAAACTAAGTCCAGGGTGGTTTGGAACGTGGTGAACCTTAATCCAATTTGATTCTTTAAATGTAGAATAGAAGTAAAAGGTACAGAGCCAATTCTCTTCCATTGTCGAAGGTGATTTTGATTGAAATCTATATTTCTTGCGAGTGAATATCGTGGTTTTGTATTATGTTTAGGGCATTGCGAAAAATGATTTATACCGAATGATTGTTGTTTTTACAGTTAGTTAAGGCTCGTAGGAATTATGCAGTCAGTAAACATATATAGGCTGGAGAGTTCCATTTTTAACTTGAATTGTTTTATATAATAAGAGTTATTTAAAAAATAAACGTCATATTCCTCTTGAAGCCGGTGGCCGAAGTTAGCCGGTCTAAGAACTTGATGATGACGTCCCAATTTTTGATGTGATTATGACACTGGAATTAATGCTAATTTTTTTTTAATCTTAATAATTCTTTACTGTTGTTAATCACTTATTAACTCTAGAAATCTTAGGTTTTTAACCTACTACTTCCAAGGTGCAGTAAGTAGTATACGACAAATCTGCAATACGCTCATGGTGCATGATTTTTTTGGGGTGTTTGAAAATTTGACTCTCAACTGTGTAATGAAACAAGAAGGAAATTAAGGCTTTTCTTTATATTTTGTTGTTCCTTTCAATCGTTTCATTTAATAAATACCTACTCGTTGGACATGAGGGGCTGTGTAATTACACTTTAATGCCGATATGTAAGTGAAGAAATTTTACTTTTTCTAATTTAATATGTATGAATTTGAATTTTTGGTGTTAACAAACGTAGCTGACATTTCTTTTTATTTTTAGGTTAAATGAAGCCACATATTGCAAATGTCACTGAATATTTCCTGTGAACACTGATTCCCGGGACCATGTTTTGTAAGTATTCTTATCCATGTCAATAGACATTAATAAATATGCTATCATGGCGACCGGAACTTAGGTCTAAATCGTTTTTAAGGAGATAATCCCTTGTTCCTTTTTTTCCCTATATTTACATCATTTTTATAAAAATGTAGGGATTTATCTTCTAGGTTCTACCTTAATTTTTTCATACGGTGGATAAATTTGAAAGTACTGCATGACTACGTGAGTATCCTTCATCCCTAAGGGACTGACGGAAACTCTATGTACCTTTTTTCCTGTTCTTAAACTTTCCCTAATATGCACTTTTTTCTTTATATTTTTAATGTTTTTCATGTCATATTTGCAATAATTATAATATAATGGTATAATAATAATGATCTTTTTATCATTCCACTGGCATCTTCCGATATCTTTACCACAATATATAGTAATTGAATTGCTACTGAAATATCAACAAGATACACAACACACACTACATATACAAACCCTGGTATACTATCACAATACTTGCTAGTATTTCCTTCTCGAAGATTCTCAGCAAATTCATAAAAAAGCGGTATTAGTTGACAAGCAATGGAATGGTTTAAGAGAAAGTTAATCCCAATGCAGTGACCCATTGCCTCTCAATCACGAAAGATCTCTCTAGTATCATTAAAGAAATGAAAAAAATAAACCAGCGGTTCCCGAAGGATGCAAGGATCACACGCGCCAATGCGGTTACTTACGGTAAAAATAATTGAAAGCTAAAGATAGCCACAAAATTATTACTTGCTAGTGATCCCCACTGGAGGGGATACAACAACATCGTGGCAGAGGCAAGAGGGCAGCACCAACAGGTCACAACCAGAGAAGTTCATTAGGGGAAGTGAGAATTCACCATTGGCGAAAAAACTTCGCCGGGAAAGAATTAAATCGTATTTGTAATTTGTATTTTGTAATTTTCGTAATTAAATCGAAAATGATTTTACAAGTTTGTTAAGGTCGTTGACATTCGTAAATCGTAGTATTTTAAAATCTTTTCTCAGGCTTGCCTCCTCAGCTCTCCATGAAGTTCTCTTATCTCATTTCTCTGTTTTCCCTGTTCTTATTTCATAGTACAATAACTGTGAAGCTTTTAGAACTAAATGACACAGTGTGCTTTCGGTGCATTTCGTCTGGAACGTCGACTACACACTTAGTGTCATTGTATATCACTACAATTTCACACTTTTCCTTTTAACCATTTCTTTTTCAACACAAGGATGCAAAAAGCTGAAATTCAGTACCATCCTATGCTGCTTCCGATCTATAACACTTATTGCAACATAGTAAGTCAATCGCTCATGATATGGTATAAGATGACCTTTACTCAAGTAAGAAATTGTGTATCAAATATACTTGTAATGGTTATAAATAAGCATCCAATTTAACTTTCACTCTGATTTACATTATATAAACTGCGTGAACCAACAGTTTACAATGGAGGAATAATCATTGTAAACGGTAAAAACTTAATGTATACACTTAATCTAGGGAAAACATGAACAAGTTCGAGGTTTAATAAATAAAAAAATAAAAAAGGACAGTAATAATGACAGCGTAAACTGAATTATATCCATTAGTGAATAAAACACCCTGAAAATATTCAAGAACAAAAAACAATCTCCCATCACCGTTTAAAAAAATATATATACCGATATTGGCATTTCGGACGTCCAGCTGTTACTACTGTCGGGCGTCCTACTATGATTATGGCATACTACATTCAATAATTAGAATAATGAAAAGAAAAACGCATGGAAAAAGTAGATTTTCGATACATGAAGAGAAACGAGCTGCATTGAGGATGCTGGGTTAAGACTAAAGAACCATGAACACCTTAGGAACATAACTTGTTCTGCACCATTCAAGAAAGCTGTTGAAAAGCTAGACCCATTTTGTTCAAAAAACAAAGAGCGGAATACTAAATTACACGTAAATTTTGTCAATTTGCGTTTCCTTTGCCCATGAGTATCATGTTATGTGGAAGGGGACGAAAAACACACAAATCGGCATAATTTATGGCCAATTTAGTAAGCCGCTATTTACATTTTGAACAAAATATTCCTAGCTTTTAAACAGTGTGTCGTGAGTATTGCAGGAGAAGATACATTTGTGAGGATTCTCTGACATTCTTACTTGATGATCAGTGGAAACATAATCTTGAGCGTAGAACTAAGGTCTTAAAATATATATTTCAGAATTATTTTTGATATTATAGAAATAACTCTGGTAATAAGATGAATGGCATCATTAAAGAAAGAGCGCTAGAATTTTAAATTTAACATTTGACATGGACTAAGGATAAAAAAACCCGAAAATTTAATGGCGAGCAGACTTACGTCTATTGATATCACACTTCCGTTGGAGAATTGCAATGTAAATAATCGAGTCATTGTGGGACATTGGAATACCTAGCTATTTTATATCTTTCCAGGTTAAATCTTTGAAAAAGGTGATTTCTGGATGACAAAAACATGAGTAAGTAGTACAAACAATATTAAAGATCATTTTATATCTTTTTAGTTATCATTATTGTGTTCATAACGTCTGTTTGTGTTCATAACGTCTGAATATGAAGAGGTCTTCACTTCTATATTAATGATCTTCACTACAAGCACTGTAGCTAAATCAATGCATTTTCTTTGTAATCTCATTACCTCATAATCTGTCTCTACTTGACGTATTTAGCTGAGTGATGAAAATCACTAAAGTCTACCAGTAGACGAGTTCTGATTGTGGTAATGTCGAGCGTAGTCATTACGTGGATTCAAGCTTAATATGCAGTGAAAAACTTTCCATCATCTCACGTAATCATTGACAAAATAAGTGTCCAAGAAGGGGCTATAAATAAAATTCTAGGAATAAAATGAAGCCATGGAGAAGGTGAAAAATGTATGTTCATAGTTATATTTAATACAATTGCCTGTGCCACAAACAAAAAATTAATTCACTTAAACATCAGAAATAAGCACATTAAAATGATTAAAACAAAATATCACTAGCGATGCAGCGAGGTTTTTACACACTTTGCCCTACTTCAGAAGTACTCGTCATCCAGATATAGCATGGTTTATCAGAAGAAGAATGGCTATTGCAAATAATGTCAGCAAAGGCTCAGCTTCTTTCCGCACACTTCTATTTAAACCAAACGTCAGCCTCTTCATTCGAGGCAGTGGTGGTTTTTGGAACGCGATAGTGTCAGGTTTCAGACAGCCCCTTGCACCAGCATCGTGGCCTGCAAGTCTCCGTGGTCCCTCCTTTTCAGGGTCCCATCCGCTATTTTTTTGGTGAAGGATAGTACCCGATTCATGCTTCATGTAGCAGGGTAATCCACCACCGGATTCATTCTGCGAAGAAATAAATTTTTTAAATAATGGCATTAGTCATTGCGGTGCAATAGTGGAAAATGAATATGTGAAGAAATTACTACGCGCTGCTATATTGCACCCGTGCGTCATAAAGTTCCTTAAATGATACTCTGGTACTTTTTCTTTATTCTTTTCTCGTATAAAGAGTCTTCGTAGGTAATTTTTCTTAATTCTAATCCTCCTATTTAACACTGTGCGTGAATGAGCAATGGAAATATTTCCAAAAAAAACTCGCACACAATGTTTAAATAGGTTACCAGACCTGGCTTTCACCGAGTGGCTCAGATGGTTCCTTTAAGTTGATATTTATATTCAGTCTGCATTATAACAGCCCGATATCCACAGTCGCACAGAGAAAAATGAGAGGTGTAACTGCTCAAAAGTATACTTATTTTAATGGAAATCTCTGGGTACTATGATAGATTCCGGTATATATGCAGTAATATGAAAAATGTATTAGAAACGGATTGCGAACTCACCATGCAAGGGTAGTCACAAAATTCGACTTTATCATCTCCAAAGATTCTGACTCTCATTTTGTCTCCTGTAATGGAGTGGGAAATAAATAAGTGAAGATAAAATAATAAATACGGAATTCCTTTCAATCGCTCAATGATTGAATCTTAGTAACAATACTCTTATTGCTTCGATTTATGTTAATTAGTATTTTTAATTCACTGATATATTCAAATGATATAATTTCTTACGGTTGAGGTAATTGATAGGCAGGGCATTACAATAGTGTAATACCCAAAGCAGCATCAAAATTCTTGTTAGCTCCATTTCTTTCACGAGCGTAGACCTCATATGAGCTCTTGGAAATCTCGTTCTCAATTAATGATTCTCCATGGAAACGGTTGTGAAGAGCGCGTTTGGCAAATTAAAGAGTGAAATATTTCTGTATTCATTTTAATAAAAATTTATGTCTAAATTCACAGTTAATCCTCTTTTGTGTTTATTAATTTCATTAAAATCGTAAGTTAAAATTTTCCTTTTTTATGGTATAGATTATTTATTTTGTTCGGAGTTTTAGACATCTATTGACGCTTTGTTCCTCCATGGAGACGGTTGTCAAGAGTTCCGATGGGATGAACAAGATTGTGTTACTTAAGGATCTTCGGATTAGACTTTCATCTCAGAGAGAAGCAAAACACATTTTTTGTATCCAGAAGGCATGCTCTTCATGAATTAATATTTTTCTTCCTGGAGTGCGTTCTGCTTATTTTGAAATGGGTGAAAGACGGTGTTTGATAAACTAAGTCCAGGGTGGTTTGGAACGTGGTGAACCTTAATCCAATTTGATTCTTTAAATGTAGAATAGAAGTAAAAGGTACAGAGCCAATTCTCTTCCATTGTCGAAGGTGATTTTGATTGAAATCTATATTTCTTGCGAGTGAATATCGTGGTTTTGTATTATGTTTAGGGCATTGCGAAAAATGATTTATACCGAATGATTGTTGTTTTTACAGTTAGTTAAGGCTCGTAGGAATTATGCAGTCAGTAAACATATATAGGCTGGAGAGTTCCATTTTTAACTTGAATTGTTTTATATAATAAGAGTTATTTAAAAAATAAACGTCATATTCCTCTTGAAGCCGGTGGCCGAAGTTAGCCGGTCTAAGACCTTGATGATGACGTCCCAATTTTTGATGTGATTATGACACTGGAATTAATGCTAATTTTTTTTTAATCTTAATAATTCTTTACTGTTGTTGATCACTTATTAACTCTAGAAATCTTAGGTTTTTAACCTACTACTTCCAAGGTGCAGTAAGTAGTATACGACAAATCTGCAATACGCTCATGGTGCATGATTTTTTTGGGGTGTTTGAAAATTTGACTCTCAACTGTGTAATGAAACAAGAAGGAAATTAAGGCTTTTCTTTATATTTTGTTGTTCCTTTCAATCGTTTCATTTAATAAATACCTACTCGTTGGACATGAGGGGCTGTGTAATTACACTTTAATGCCGATATGTAAGTGAAGAAATTTTACTTTTTCTAATTTAATATGTATGAATTTGAATTTTTGGTGTTAACAAACGTAGCTGACATTTCTTTTTATTTTTAGGTTAAATGAAGCCACATATTGCAAATGTCACTGAATATTTCCTGTGAACACTGATTCCCGGGACCATGTTTTGTAAGTATTCTTATCCATGTCACTAGACATTAATAAATATGCTATCATGGCGACCGGAACTTAGGTCTAAATCGTTTTTAAGGAGATAATCCCTTGTTCCTTTTTTTCCCTATATTTACATCATTTTTATAAAAATGTAGGGATTTATCTTCTAGGTTCTACCTTAATTTTTTCATACGGTGGATAAATTTGAAAGTACTGCATGACTACGTGAGTATCCTTCATCCCTAAGGGACTGACGGAAACTCTATGTACCTTTTTTCCTGTTCTTAAACTTTCCCTAATATGCACTTTTTTCTTTATATTTTTAATGTTTTTCATGTCATATTTGCAATAATTATAATATAATGGTATAATAATAATGATTTTTTTATCATTCCACTGGCATCTTCCGATATCTTTACCACAATATATAGTAATTGAATTGCTACTGAAATATCAACAAGATACACAACACACACTACATATACAAACCCTGGTATACTATCACAATACTTGCTAGTATTTCCTTCTCGAAGATTCTCAGCAAATTCATAAAAAAGCGGTATTAGTTGACAAGCAATGGAATGGTTTAAGAGAAAGTTAATCCCAATGCAGTGACCCATTGCCTCTCAATCACGAAAGATCTCTCTAGTATCATTAAAGAAATGAAAAAAATAAACCAGCGGTTCCCGAAGGATGCAAGGATCACACGCGCCAATGCGGTTACTTACGGTAAAAATAATTGAAAGCTAAAGATAGCCACAAAATTATTACTTGCTAGTGATCCCCACTTGAGGGGATACAACAACATCGTGGCAGAGGCAAGAGGGCAGCACCAACAGGTCACAACCAGAGAAGTTCATTAGGGGAAGTGAGAATTCACCATTGGCGAAAAAACTTCGCCGGGAAAGAATTAAATCGTATTTGTAATTTGTATTTTGTAATTTTCGTAATTAAATCGAAAATGATTTTACAAGTTTGTTAAGGTCGTTGACATTCGTAAATCGTAGTATTTTAAAATCTTTTCTCAGGCTTGCCTCCTCAGCTCTCCATGAAGTTCTCTTTTCTCATTTCTCTGTTTTCCCTGTTCTTATTTCATAGTACAATAACTGTGAAGCTTTTAGAACTAAATGACACAGTGTGCTTTCGGTGCATTTCGTCTGGAACGTCGACTACACACTTAGTGTCATTGTATATCACTACAATTTCACACTTTTCCTTTTAACCATTTCTTTTTCAACACAAGGATGCAAAAAGCTGAAATTCAGTACCATCCTATGCTGCTTCCGATCTATAACACTTATTGCAACATAGTAAGTCAATCGCTCATGATATGGTATAAGATGACCTTTACTCAAGTAAGAAATTGTGTATCAAATATACTTGTAATGGTTATAAATAAGCATCCAATTTAACTTTCACTCTGATTTACATTATATAAACTGCGTGAACCAACAGTTTACAATGGAGGAATAATCATTGTAAACGGTAAAAACTTAATGTATACACTTAATCTAGGGAAAACATGAACAAGTTCGAGGTTTAATAAATAAAAAAATAAAAAAGGGCAGTAATAATGACAGCGTAAACTGAATTATATCCATTAGTGAATAAAACACCCTGAAAATGTTCAAGAACAAAAAACAATCTCCCATCACCGTTTAAAAAAATATATATACCGATATTGGCATTTCGGACGTCCAGCTGTTACTACTGTCGGGCGTCCTACTATGATTATGGCATACTACATTCAATAATTAGAATAATGAAAAGAAAAACGCATGGAAAAAGTAGATTTTCGATACATGAAGAGAAACGAGCTGCATTGAGGATACTGGGTTAAGACTAAAGAACCATGAACACCTTAGGAACATAACTTGTTCTGCACCATTCAAGAAAGCTGTTGAAAAGCTAGACCCATTTTGTTCAAAAAACAAAGAGCGGAATACTAAATTACACGTAAATTTTGTCAAATTGCGTTTCCTTTGCCCATGAGTATCATGTTATGTGGAAGGGGACGAAAAACACACAAATCGGCATAATTTATGGCCAATTTAGTAAGCCGCTATTTACATTTTGAACAAAATATTCCTAGCTTTTAAACAGTGTGTCGTGAGTATTGCAGGAGAAGATACATTTGTGAGGATTCTCTGACATTCTTACTTGATGATCAGTGGAAACATAATCTTGAGCGTAGAACTAAGGTCTTAAAATATATATTTCAGAATTATTTTTGATATTATAGAAATAACTCTGGTAATAAGATGAATGGCATCATTAAAGAAAGAGCGCTAGAATTTTAAATTTAACATTTGACATGGACTAAGGATAAAAAAACCCGAAAATTTAATGGCGAGCAGACTTACGTCTATTGATATCACACTTCCGTTGGAGAATTGCAATGTAAATAATCGAGTCATTGTGGGACATTGGAATACCTAGCTATTTTATATCTTTCCAGGTTAAATCTTTGAAAAAGGTGATTTCTGGATGACAAAAACATGAGTAAGTAGTACAAACAATATTAAAGATCATTTTATATCTTTTTAGTTATCATTATTGTGTTCATAACGTCTGTTTGTGTTCATAACGTCTGAATATGAAGAGGTCTTCACTTCTATATTAATGATCTTCACTACAAGCACTGTAGCTAAATCAATGCATTTTCTTTGTAATCTCATTACCTCATAATCTGTCTCTACTTGACGTATTTAGCTGAGTGATGAAAATCACTAAAGTCTACCAGTAGACGAGTTCTGATTGTGGTAATGTCGAGCGTAGTCATTACGTGGATTCAAGCTTAATATGCAGTGAAAAACTTTCCATCATCTCACGTAATCATTGACAAAATAAGTGTCCAAGAAGGGGCTATAAATAAAATTCTAGGAATAAAATGAAGCCATGGAGAAGGTGAAAAATGTATGTTCATAGTTATATTTAATACAATTGCCTGTGCCACAAACAAAAAATTAATTCACTTAAACATCAGAAATAAGCACATTAAAATGATTAAAACAAAATATCACTAGCGATGCAGCGAGGTTTTTACACACTTTGCCCTACTTCAGAAGTACTCGTCATCCAGATATAGCATGGTTTATCAGAAGAAGAATGGCTATTGCAAATAATGTCAGCAAAGGCTCAGCTTCTTTCCGCACACTTCTATTTAAACCAAACGTCAGCCTCTTCATTCGAGGCAGTGGTGGTTTTTGGAACGCGATAGTGTCAGGTTTCAGACAGCCCCTTGCACCAGCATCGTGGCCTGCAAGTCTCCGTGGTCCCTCCTTTTCAGGGTCCCATCCGCTATTTTTTTGGTGAAGGATAGTACCCGATTCATGCTTCATGTAGCAGGGTAATCCACCACCGGATTCATTCTGCGAAGAAATAAATTTTTTAAATAATGGCATTAGTCATTGCGGTGCAATAGTGGAAAATGAATATGTGAAGAAATTACTACGCGCTGCTATATTGCACCCGTGCGTCATAAAGTTCCTTAAATGATACTCTGGTACTTTTTCTTTATTCTTTTCTCGTATAAAGAGTCTTCGTAGGTAATTTTTCTTAATTCTAATCCTCCTATTTAACACTGTGCGTGAATGAGCAATGGAAATATTTCCAAAAAAAACTCGCACACAATGTTTAAATAGGTTACCAGACCTGGCTTTCACCGAGTGGCTCAGATGGTTCCTTTAAGTTGATATTTATATTCAGTCTGCATTATAACAGCCCGATATCCACAGTCGCACAGAGAAAAATGAGAGGTGTAACTGCTCAAAAGTATACTTATTTTAATGGAAATCTCTGGGTACTATGATAGATTCCGGTATATATGCAGTAATATGAAAAATGTATTAGAAACGGATTGCGAACTCACCATGCAAGGGTAGTCACAAAATTCGACTTTATCATCTCCAAAGATTCTGACTCTCATTTTGTCTCCTGTAATGGAGTGGGAAATAAATAAGTGAAGATAAAATAATAAATACGGAATTCCTTTCAATCGCTCAATGATTGAATCTTAGTAACAATACTCTTATTGCTTCGATTTATGTTAATTAGTATTTTTAATTCACTGATATATTCAAATGATATAATTTCTTACGGTTGAGGTAATTGATAGGCAGGGCATTACAATAGTGTAATACCCAAAGCAGCATCAAAATTCTTGTTAGCTCCATTTCTTTCACGAGCGTAGACCTCATATGAGCTCTTGGAAATCTCGTTCTCAATTAATGATTCTCCATGGAAACGGTTGTGAAGAGCGCGTTTGGCAAATTAAAGAGTGAAATATTTCTGTATTCATTTTAATAAAAATTTATGTCTAAATTCACAGTTAATCCTCTTTTGTGTTTATTAATTTCATTAAAATCGTAAGTTAAAATTTTCCTTTTTTATGGTATAGATTATTTATTTTGTTCGGAGTTTTAGACATCTATTGACGCTTTGTTCCTCCATGGAGACGGTTGTCAAGAGTTCCGATGGGATGAACAAGATTGTGTTACTTAAGGATCTTCGGATTAGACTTTCATCTCAGAGAGAAGCAAAACACATTTTTTGTATCCAGAAGGCATGCTCTTCATGAATTAATATTTTTCTTCCTGGAGTGCGTTCTGCTTATTTTGAAATGGGTGAAAGACGGTGTTTGATAAACTAAGTCCAGGGTGGTTTGGAACGTGGTGAACCTTAATCCAATTTGATTCTTTAAATGTAGAATAGAAGTAAAAGGTACAGAGCCAATTCTCTTCCATTGTCGAAGGTGATTTTGATTGAAATCTATATTTCTTGCGAGTGAATATCGTGGTTTTGTATTATGTTTAGGGCATTGCGAAAAATGATTTATACCGAATGATTGTTGTTTTTACAGTTAGTTAAGGCTCGTAGGAATTATGCAGTCAGTAAACATATATAGGCTGGAGAGTTCCATTTTTAACTTGAATTGTTTTATATAATAAGAGTTATTTAAGAAAATAAACGTCATATTCCTCTTGAAGCCGGTGGCCGAAGTTAGCCGGTCTAAGACCTTGATGATGACGTCCCAATTTTTGATGTGATTATGACACTGGAATTAATGCTAATTTTTTTTTAATCTTAATAATTCTTTACTGTTGTTAATGACTTATCAACTCTAGAAATCTTAGGTTTTTAACCTACTACTTCCAAGGTGCAATCAGTAGTATACGACAAATCTGCAATACGCTCATGGTGCATGATTTTTTTGGGGTGTTTGAAAATTTGACTCTCAACTGTGTAATGAAACAAGAAGGAAATTAAGGCTTTTCTTTATATTTTGTTGTTCCTTTCAATCGTTTCATTTAATAAATACCTACTCGTTGGACATGAGGGGCTGTGTAATTACACTTTAATGCCGATATGTAAGTGAAGAAATTTTACTTTTTCTAATTTAATATGTATGAATTTGAATTTTTGGTGTTAACAAACGTAGCTGACATTTCTTTTTATTTTTAGGTTAAATGAAGCCACATATTGCAAATGTCACTGAATATTTCCTGTGAACACTGATTCCCGGGACCATGTTTTGTAAGTATTCTTATCCATGTCACTAGACATTAATAAATATGCTATCATGGCGACCGGAACTTAGGTCTAAATCGTTTTTAAGGAGATAATCCCTTGTTCCTTTTTTTCCCTATATTTACATCATTTTTATAAAAATGTAGGGATTTATCTTCTAGGTTCTACCTTAATTTTTTCATACGGTGGATAAATTTGAAAGTACTGCATGACTACGTGAGTATCCTTCATCCCTAAGGGACTGACGGAAACTCTATGTACCTTTTTTCCTGTTCTTAAACTTTCCCTAATATGCACTTTTTTCTTTATATTTTTAATGTTTTTCATGTCATATTTGCAATAATTATAATATAATGGTATAATAATAATGATTTTTTTATCATTCCACCGGCATCTTCCGATATCTTTACCACAATATATAGTAATTGAATTGCTACTGAAATATCAACAAGATACACAACACACACTACATATACAAACCCTGGTATACTATCACAATACTTGCTAGTATTTCCTTCTCGAAGATTCTCAGCAAATTCATAAAAAAGCGGTATTAGTTGACAAGCAATGGAATGGTTTAAGAGAAAGTTAATCCCAATGCAGTGACCCATTGCCTCTCAATCACGAAAGATCTCTCTAGTATCATTAAAGAAATGAAAAAAATAAACCAGCGGTTCCCGAAGGATGCAAGGATCACACGCGCCAATGCGGTTACTTACGGTAAAAATAATTGAAAGCTAAAGATAGCCACAAAATTATTACTTGCTAGTGATCCCCACTTGAGGGGATACAACAACATCGTGGCAGAGGCAAGAGGGCAGCACCAACAGGTCACAACCAGAGAAGTTCATTAGGGGAAGTGAGAATTCACCATTGGCGAAAAAACTTCGCCGGGAAAGAATTAAATCGTATTTGTAATTTGTATTTTGTAATTTTCGTAATTAAATCGAAAATGATTTTACAAGTTTGTTAAGGTCGTTGACATTCGTAAATCGTAGTATTTTAAAATCTTTTCTCAGGCTTGCCTCCTCAGCTCTCCATGAAGTTCTCTTTTCTCATTTCTCTGTTTTCCCTGTTCTTATTTCATAGTACAATAACTGTGAAGCTTTTAGAACTAAATGACACAGTGTGCTTTCGGTGCATTTCGTCTGGAACGTCGACTACACACTTAGTGTCATTGTATATCACTACAATTTCACACTTTTCCTTTTAACCATTTCTTTTTCAACACAAGGATGCAAAAAGCTGAAATTCAGTACCATCCTATGCTGCTTCCGATCTATAACACTTATTGCAACATAGTAAGTCAATCGCTCATGATATGGTATAAGATGACCTTTACTCAAGTAAGAAATTGTGTATCAAATATACTTGTAATGGTTATAAATAAGCATCCAATTTAACTTTCACTCTGATTTACATTATATAAACTGCGTGAACCAACAGTTTACAATGGAGGAATAATCATTGTAAACGGTAAAAACTTAATGTATACACTTAATCTAGGGAAAACATGAACAAGTTCGAGGTTTAATAAATAAAAAAATAAAAAAGGGCAGTAATAATGACAGCGTAAACTGAATTATATCCATTAGTGAATAAAACACCCTGAAAATGTTCAAGAACAAAAAACAATCTCCCATCACCGTTTAAAAAAATATATATACCGATATTGGCATTTCGGACGTCCAGCTGTTACTACTGTCGGGCGTCCTACTATGATTATGGCATACTACATTCAATAATTAGAATAATGAAAAGAAAAACGCATGGAAAAAGTAGATTTTCGATACATGAAGAGAAACGAGCTGCATTGAGGATGCTGGGTTAAGACTAAAGAACCATGAACACCTTAGGAACATAACTTGTTCTGCACCATTCAAGAAAGCTGTTGAAAAGCTAGACCCATTTTGTTCAAAAAACAAAGAGCGGAATACTAAATTACACGTAAATTTTGTCAATTTGCGTTTCCTTTGCCCATGAGTATCATGTTATGTGGAAGGGGACGAAAAACACACAAATCGGCATAATTTATGGCCAATTTAGTAAGCCGCTATTTACATTTTGAACAAAATATTCCTAGCTTTTAAACAGTGTGTCGTGAGTATTGCAGGAGAAGATACATTTGTGAGGATTCTCTGACATTCTTACTTGATGATCAGTGGAAACATAATCTTGAGCGTAGAACTAAGGTCTTAAAATATATATTTCAGAATTATTTTTGATATTATAGAAATAACTCTGGTAATAAGATGAATGGCATCATTAAAGAAAGAGCGCTAGAATTTTAAATTTAACATTTGACATGGACTAAGGATAAAAAAACCCGAAAATTTAATGGCGAGCAGACTTACGTCTATTGATATCACACTTCCGTTGGAGAATTGCAATGTAAATAATCGAGTCATTGTGGGACATTGGAATACCTAGCTATTTTATATCTTTCCAGGTTAAATCTTTGAAAAAGGTGATTTCTGGATGACAAAAACATGAGTAAGTAGTACAAACAATATTAAAGATCATTTTATATCTTTTTAGTTATCATTATTGTGTTCATAACGTCTGTTTGTGTTCATAACGTCTGAATATGAAGAGGTCTTCACTTCTATATTAATGATCTTCACTACAAGCACTGTAGCTAAATCAATGCATTTTCTTTGTAATCTCATTACCTCATAATCTGTCTCTACTTGACGTATTTAGCTGAGTGATGAAAATCACTAAAGTCTACCAGTAGACGAGTTCTGATTGTGGTAATGTCGAGCGTAGTCATTACGTGGATTCAAGCTTAATATGCAGTGAAAAACTTTCCATCATCTCACGTAATCATTGACAAAATAAGTGTCCAAGAAGGGGCTATAAATAAAATTCTAGGAATAAAATGAAGCCATGGAGAAGGTGAAAAATGTATGTTCATAGTTATATTTAATACAATTGCCTGTGCCACAAACAAAAAATTAATTCACTTAAACATCAGAAATAAGCACATTAAAATGATTAAAACAAAATATCACTAGCGATGCAGCGAGGTTTTTACACACTTTGCCCTACTTCAGAAGTACTCGTCATCCAGATATAGCATGGTTTATCAGAAGAAGAATGGCTATTGCAAATAATGTCAGCAAAGGCTCAGCTTCTTTCCGCACACTTCTATTTAAACCAAACGTCAGCCTCTTCATTCGAGGCAGTGGTGGTTTTTGGAACGCGATAGTGTCAGGTTTCAGACAGCCCCTTGCACCAGCATCGTGGCCTGCAAGTCTCCGTGGTCCCTCCTTTTCAGGGTCCCATCCGCTATTTTTTTGGTGAAGGATAGTACCCGATTCATGCTTCATGTAGCAGGGTAATCCACCACCGGATTCATTCTGCGAAGAAATAAATTTTTTAAATAATGGCATTAGTCATTGCGGTGCAATAGTGGAAAATGAATATGTGAAGAAATTACTACGCGCTGCTATATTGCACCCGTGCGTCATAAAGTTCCTTAAATGATACTCTGGTACTTTTTCTTTATTCTTTTCTCGTATAAAGAGTCTTCGTAGGTAATTTTTCTTAATTCTAATCCTCCTATTTAACACTGTGCGTGAATGAGCAATGGAAATATTTCCAAAAAAAACTCGCACACAATGTTTAAATAGGTTACCAGACCTGGCTTTCACCGAGTGGCTCAGATGGTTCCTTTAAGTTGATATTTATATTCAGTCTGCATTATAACAGCCCGATATCCACAGTCGCACAGAGAAAAATGAGAGGTGTAACTGCTCAAAAGTATACTTATTTTAATGGAAATCTCTGGGTACTATGATAGATTCCGGTATATATGCAGTAATATGAAAAATGTATTAGAAACGGATTGCGAACTCACCATGCAAGGGTAGTCACAAAATTCGACTTTATCATCTCCAAAGATTCTGACTCTCATTTTGTCTCCTGTAATGGAGTGGGAAATAAATAAGTGAAGATAAAATAATAAATACGGAATTCCTTTCAATCGCTCAATGATTGAATCTTAGTAACAATACTCTTATTGCTTCGATTTATGTTAATTAGTATTTTTAATTCACTGATATATTCAAATGATATAATTTCTTACGGTTGAGGTAATTGATAGGCAGGGCATTACAATAGTGTAATACCCAAAGCAGCATCAAAATTCTTGTTAGCTCCATTTCTTTCACGAGCGTAGACCTCATATGAGCTCTTGGAAATCTCGTTCTCAATTAATGATTCTCCATGGAAACGGTTGTGAAGAGCGCGTTTGGCAAATTAAAGAGTGAAATATTTCTGTATTCATTTTAATAAAAATTTATGTCTAAATTCACAGTTAATCCTCTTTTGTGTTTATTAATTTCATTAAAATCGTAAGTTAAAATTTTCCTTTTTTATGGTATAGATTATTTATTTTGTTCGGAGTTTTAGACATCTATTGACGCTTTGTTCCTCCATGGAGACGGTTGTCAAGAGTTCCGATGGGATGAACAAGATTGTGTTACTTAAGGATCTTCGGATTAGACTTTCATCTCAGAGAGAAGCAAAACACATTTTTTGTATCCAGAAGGCATGCTCTTCATGAATTAATATTTTTCTTCCTGGAGTGCGTTCTGCTTATTTTGAAATGGGTGAAAGACGGTGTTTGATAAACTAAGTCCAGGGTGGTTTGGAACGTGGTGAACCTTAATCCAATTTGATTCTTTAAATGTAGAATAGAAGTAAAAGGTACAGAGCCAATTCTCTTCCATTGTCGAAGGTGATTTTGATTGAAATCTATATTTCTTGCGAGTGAATATCGTGGTTTTGTATTATGTTTAGGGCATTGCGAAAAATGATTTATACCGAATGATTGTTGTTTTTACAGTTAGTTAAGGCTCGTAGGAATTATGCAGTCAGTAAACATATATAGGCTGGAGAGTTCCATTTTTAACTTGAATTGTTTTATATAATAAGAGTTATTTAAGAAAATAAACGTCATATTCCTCTTGAAGCCGGTGGCCGAAGTTAGCCGGTCTAAGACCTTGATGATGACGTCCCAATTTTTGATGTGATTATGACACTGGAATTAATGCTAATTTTTTTTTAATCTTAATAATTCTTTACTGTTGTTAATGACTTATCAACTCTAGAAATCTTAGGTTTTTAACCTACTACTTCCAAGGTGCAATCAGTAGTATACGACAAATCTGCAATACGCTCATGGTGCATGATTTTTTTGGGGTGTTTGAAAATTTGACTCTCAACTGTGTAATGAAACAAGAAGGAAATTAAGGCTTTTCTTTATATTTTGTTGTTCCTTTCAATCGTTTCATTTAATAAATACCTACTCGTTGGACATGAGGGGCTGTGTAATTACACTTTAATGCCGATATGTAAGTGAAGAAATTTTACTTTTTCTAATTTAATATGTATGAATTTGAATTTTTGGTGTTAACAAACGTAGCTGACATTTCTTTTTATTTTTAGGTTAAATGAAGCCACATATTGCAAATGTCACTGAATATTTCCTGTGAACACTGATTCCCGGGACCATGTTTTGTAAGTATTCTTATCCATGTCACTAGACATTAATAAATATGCTATCATGGCGACCGGAACTTAGGTCTAAATCGTTTTTAAGGAGATAATCCCTTGTTCCTTTTTTTCCCTATATTTACATCATTTTTATAAAAATGTAGGGATTTATCTTCTAGGTTCTACCTTAATTTTTTCATACGGTGGATAAATTTGAAAGTACTGCATGACTACGTGAGTATCCTTCATCCCTAAGGGACTGACGGAAACTCTATGTACCTTTTTTCCTGTTCTTAAACTTTCCCTAATATGCACTTTTTTCTTTATATTTTTAATGTTTTTCATGTCATATTTGCAATAATTATAATATAATGGTATAATAATAATGATTTTTTTATCATTCCACCGGCATCTTCCGATATCTTTACCACAATATATAGTAATTGAATTGCTACTGAAATATCAACAAGATACACAACACACACTACATATACAAACCCTGGTATACTATCACAATACTTGCTAGTATTTCCTTCTCGAAGATTCTCAGCAAATTCATAAAAAAGCGGTATTAGTTGACAAGCAATGGAATGGTTTAAGAGAAAGTTAATCCCAATGCAGTGACCCATTGCCTCTCAATCACGAAAGATCTCTCTAGTATCATTAAAGAAATGAAAAAAATAAACCAGCGGTTCCCGAAGGATGCAAGGATCACACGCGCCAATGCGGTTACTTACGGTAAAAATAATTGAAAGCTAAAGATAGCCACAAAATTATTACTTGCTAGTGATCCCCACTTGAGGGGATACAACAACATCGTGGCAGAGGCAAGAGGGCAGCACCAACAGGTCACAACCAGAGAAGTTCATTAGGGGAAGTGAGAATTCACCATTGGCGAAAAAACTTCGCCGGGAAAGAATTAAATCGTATTTGTAATTTGTATTTTGTAATTTTCGTAATTAAATCGAAAATGATTTTACAAGTTTGTTAAGGTCGTTGACATTCGTAAATCGTAGTATTTTAAAATCTTTTCTCAGGCTTGCCTCCTCAGCTCTCCATGAAGTTCTCTTTTCTCATTTCTCTGTTTTCCCTGTTCTTATTTCATAGTACAATAACTGTGAAGCTTTTAGAACTAAATGACACAGTGTGCTTTCGGTGCATTTCGTCTGGAACGTCGACTACACACTTAGTGTCATTGTATATCACTACAATTTCACACTTTTCCTTTTAACCATTTCTTTTTCAACACAAGGATGCAAAAAGCTGAAATTCAGTACCATCCTATGCTGCTTCCGATCTATAACACTTATTGCAACATAGTAAGTCAATCGCTCATGATATGGTATAAGATGACCTTTACTCAAGTAAGAAATTGTGTATCAAATATACTTGTAATGGTTATAAATAAGCATCCAATTTAACTTTCACTCTGATTTACATTATATAAACTGCGTGAACCAACAGTTTACAATGGAGGAATAATCATTGTAAACGGTAAAAACTTAATGTATACACTTAATCTAGGGAAAACATGAACAAGTTCGAGGTTTAATAAATAAAAAAATAAAAAAGGGCAGTAATAATGACAGCGTAAACTGAATTATATCCATTAGTGAATAAAACACCCTGAAAATGTTCAAGAACAAAAAACAATCTCCCATCACCGTTTAAAAAAATATATATACCGATATTGGCATTTCGGACGTCCAGCTGTTACTACTGTCGGGCGTCCTACTATGATTATGGCATACTACATTCAATAATTAGAATAATGAAAAGAAAAACGCATGGAAAAAGTAGATTTTCGATACATGAAGAGAAACGAGCTGCATTGAGGATGCTGGGTTAAGACTAAAGAACCATGAACACCTTAGGAACATAACTTGTTCTGCACCATTCAAGAAAGCTGTTGAAAAGCTAGACCCATTTTGTTCAAAAAACAAAGAGCGGAATACTAAATTACACGTAAATTTTGTCAATTTGCGTTTCCTTTGCCCATGAGTATCATGTTATGTGGAAGGGGACGAAAAACACACAAATCGGCATAATTTATGGCCAATTTAGTAAGCCGCTATTTACATTTTGAACAAAATATTCCTAGCTTTTAAACAGTGTGTCGTGAGTATTGCAGGAGAAGATACATTTGTGAGGATTCTCTGACATTCTTACTTGATGATCAGTGGAAACATAATCTTGAGCGTAGAACTAAGGTCTTAAAATATATATTTCAGAATTATTTTTGATATTATAGAAATTACTCTGGTAATACGATGAATGGCATCATTAAAGAAAGAGCGCTAGAATTTTAAATTTAACATTTGACATGGACTAAGGATAAAAAAACCCGAAAATTTAATGGCGAGCAGACTTACGTCTATTGATATCACACTTCCGTTGGAGAATTGCAATGTAAATAATCGAGTCATTGTGGGACATTGGAATACCTAGCTATTTTATATCTTTCCAGGTTAAATCTTTGAAAAAGGTGATTTCTGGATGACAAAAACATGAGTAAGTAGTACAAACAATATTAAAGATCATTTTATATCTTTTTAGTTATCATTATTGTGTTCATAACGTCTGTTTGTGTTCATAACGTCTGAATATGAAGAGGTCTTCACTTCTATATTAATGATCTTCACTACAAGCACTGTAGCTAAATCAATGCATTTTCTTTGTAATCTCATTACCTCATAATCTGTCTCTACTTGACGTATTTAGCTGAGTGATGAAAATCACTAAAGTCTACCAGTAGACGAGTTCTGATTGTGGTAATGTCGAGCGTAGTCATTACGTGGATTCAAGCTTAATATGCAGTGAAAAACTTTCCATCATCTCACGTAATCATTGACAAAATAAGTGTCCAAGAAGGGGCTATAAATAAAATTCTAGGAATAAAATGAAGCCATGGAGAAGGTGAAAAATGTATGTTCATAGTTATATTTAATACAATTGCCTGTGCCACAAACAAAAAATTAATTCACTTAAACATCAGAAATAAGCACATTAAAATGATTAAAACAAAATATCACTAGCGATGCAGCGAGGTTTTTACACACTTTGCCCTACTTCAGAAGTACTCGTCATCCAGATATAGCATGGTTTATCAGAAGAAGAATGGCTATTGCAAATAATGTCAGCAAAGGCTCAGCTTCTTTCCGCACACTTCTATTTAAACCAAACGTCAGCCTCTTCATTCGAGGCAGTGGTGGTTTTTGGAACGCGATAGTGTCAGGTTTCAGACAGCCCCTTGCACCAGCATCGTGGCCTGCAAGTCTCCGTGGTCCCTCCTTTTCAGGGTCCCATCCGCTATTTTTTTGGTGAAGGATAGTACCCGATTCATGCTTCATGTAGCAGGGTAATCCACCACCGGATTCATTCTGCGAAGAAATAAATTTTTTAAATAATGGCATTAGTCATTGCGGTGCAATAGTGGAAAATGAATATGTGAAGAAATTACTACGCGCTGCTATATTGCACCCGTGCGTCATAAAGTTCCTTAAATGATACTCTGGTACTTTTTCTTTATTCTTTTCTCGTATAAAGAGTCTTCGTAGGTAATTTTTCTTAATTCTAATCCTCCTATTTAACACTGTGCGTGAATGAGCAATGGAAATATTTCCAAAAAAAACTCGCACACAATGTTTAAATAGGTTACCAGACCTGGCTTTCACCGAGTGGCTCAGATGGTTCCTTTAAGTTGATATTTATATTCAGTCTGCATTATAACAGCCCGATATCCACAGTCGCACAGAGAAAAATGAGAGGTGTAACTGCTCAAAAGTATACTTATTTTAATGGAAATCTCTGGGTACTATGATAGATTCCGGTATATATGCAGTAATATGAAAAATGTATTAGAAACGGATTGCGAACTCACCATGCAAGGGTAGTCACAAAATTCGACTTTATCATCTCCAAAGATTCTGACTCTCATTTTGTCTCCTGTAATGGAGTGGGAAATAAATAAGTGAAGATAAAATAATAAATACGGAATTCCTTTCAATCGCTCAATGATTGAATCTTAGTAACAATACTCTTATTGCTTCGATTTATGTTAATTAGTATTTTTAATTCACTGATATATTCAAATGATATAATTTCTTACGGTTGAGGTAATTGATAGGCAGGGCATTACAATAGTGTAATACCCAAAGCAGCATCAAAATTCTTGTTAGCTCCATTTCTTTCACGAGCGTAGACCTCATATGAGCTCTTGGAAATCTCGTTCTCAATTAATGATTCTCCATGGAAACGGTTGTGAAGAGCGCGTTTGGCAAATTAAAGAGTGAAATATTTCTGTATTCATTTTAATAAAAATTTATGTCTAAATTCACAGTTAATCCTCTTTTGTGTTTATTAATTTCATTAAAATCGTAAGTTAAAATTTTCCTTTTTTATGGTATAGATTATTTATTTTGTTCGGAGTTTTAGACATCTATTGACGCTTTGTTCCTCCATGGAGACGGTTGTCAAGAGTTCCGATGGGATGAACAAGATTGTGTTACTTAAGGATCTTCGGATTAGACTTTCATCTCAGAGAGAAGCAAAACACATTTTTTGTATCCAGAAGGCATGCTCTTCATGAATTAATATTTTTCTTCCTGGAGTGCGTTCTGCTTATTTTGAAATGGGTGAAAGACGGTGTTTGATAAACTAAGTCCAGGGTGGTTTGGAACGTGGTGAACCTTAATCCAATTTGATTCTTTAAATGTAGAATAGAAGTAAAAGGTACAGAGCCAATTCTCTTCCATTGTCGAAGGTGATTTTGATTGAAATCTATATTTCTTGCGAGTGAATATCGTGGTTTTGTATTATGTTTAGGGCATTGCGAAAAATGATTTATACCGAATGATTGTTGTTTTTACAGTTAGTTAAGGCTCGTAGGAATTATGCAGTCAGTAAACATATATAGGCTGGAGAGTTCCATTTTTAACTTGAATTGTTTTATATAATAAGAGTTATTTAAAAAATAAACGTCATATTCCTCTTGAAGCCGGTGGCCGAAGTTAGCCGGTCTAAGAACTTGATGATGACGTCCCAATTTTTGATGTGATTATGACACTGGAATTAATGCTAATTTTTTTTTAATCTTAATAATTCTTTACTGTTGTTAATCACTTATTAACTCTAGAAATCTTAGGTTTTTAACCTACTACTTCCAAGGTGCAGTAAGTAGTATACGACAAATCTGCAATACGCTCATGGTGCATGATTTTTTTGGGGTGTTTGAAAATTTGACTCTCAACTGTGTAATGAAACAAGAAGGAAATTAAGGCTTTTCTTTATATTTTGTTGTTCCTTTCAATCGTTTCATTTAATAAATACCTACTCGTTGGACATGAGGGGCTGTGTAATTACACTTTAATGCCGATATGTAAGTGAAGAAATTTTACTTTTTCTAATTTAATATGTATGAATTTGAATTTTTGGTGTTAACAAACGTAGCTGACATTTCTTTTTATTTTTAGGTTAAATGAAGCCACATATTGCAAATGTCACTGAATATTTCCTGTGAACACTGATTCCCGGGACCATGTTTTGTAAGTATTCTTATCCATGTCACTAGACATTAATAAATATGCTATCATGGCGACCGGAACTTAGGTCTAAATCGTTTTTAAGGAGATAATCCCTTGTTCCTTTTTTTCCCTATATTTACATCATTTTTATAAAAATGTAGGGATTTATCTTCTAGGTTCTACCTTAATTTTTTCATACGGTGGATAAATTTGAAAGTACTGCATGACTACGTGAGTATCCTTCATCCCTAAGGGACTGACGGAAACTCTATGTACCTTTTTTCCTGTTCTTAAACTTTCCCTAATATGCACTTTTTTCTTTATATTTTTAATGTTTTTCATGTCATATTTGCAATAATTATAATATAATGGTATAATAATAATGATTTTTTTATCATTCCACTGGCATCTTCCGATATCTTTACCACAATATATAGTAATTGAATTGCTACTGAAATATCAACAAGATACACAACACACACTACATATACAAACCCTGGTATACTATCACAATACTTGCTAGTATTTCCTTCTCGAAGATTCTCAGCAAATTCATAAAAAAGCGGTATTAGTTGACAAGCAATGGAATGGTTTAAGAGAAAGTTAATCCCAATGCAGTGACCCATTGCCTCTCAATCACGAAAGATCTCTCTAGTATCATTAAAGAAATGAAAAAAATAAACCAGCGGTTCCCGAAGGATGCAAGGATCACACGCGCCAATGCGGTTACTTACGGTAAAAATAATTGAAAGCTAAAGATAGCCACAAAATTATTACTTGCTAGTGATCCCCACTTGAGGGGATACAACAACATCGTGGCAGAGGCAAGAGGGCAGCACCAACAGGTCACAACCAGAGAAGTTCATTAGGGGAAGTGAGAATTCACCATTGGCGAAAAAACTTCGCCGGGAAAGAATTAAATCGTATTTGTAATTTGTATTTTGTAATTTTCGTAATTAAATCGAAAATGATTTTACAAGTTTGTTAAGGTCGTTGACATTCGTAAATCGTAGTATTTTAAAATCTTTTCTCAGGCTTGCCTCCTCAGCTCTCCATGAAGTTCTCTTTTCTCATTTCTCTGTTTTCCCTGTTCTTATTTCATAGTACAATAACTGTGAAGCTTTTAGAACTAAATGACACAGTGTGCTTTCGGTGCATTTCGTCTGGAACGTCGACTACACACTTAGTGTCATTGTATATCACTACAATTTCACACTTTTCCTTTTAACCATTTCTTTTTCAACACAAGGATGCAAAAAGCTGAAATTCAGTACCATCCTATGCTGCTTCCGATCTATAACACTTATTGCAACATAGTAAGTCAATCGCTCATGATATGGTATAAGATGACCTTTACTCAAGTAAGAAATTGTGTATCAAATATACTTGTAATGGTTATAAATAAGCATCCAATTTAACTTTCACTCTGATTTACATTATATAAACTGCGTGAACCAACAGTTTACAATGGAGGAATAATCATTGTAAACGGTAAAAACTTAATGTATACACTTAATCTAGGGAAAACATGAACAAGTTCGAGGTTTAATAAATAAAAAAATAAAAAAGGGCAGTAATAATGACAGCGTAAACTGAATTATATCCATTAGTGAATAAAACACCCTGAAAATGTTCAAGAACAAAAAACAATCTCCCATCACCGTTTAAAAAAATATATATACCGATATTGGCATTTCGGACGTCCAGCTGTTACTACTGTCGGGCGTCCTACTATGATTATGGCATACTACATTCAATAATTAGAATAATGAAAAGAAAAACGCATGGAAAAAGTAGATTTTCGATACATGAAGAGAAACGAGCTGCATTGAGGATGCTGGGTTAAGACTAAAGAACCATGAACACCTTAGGAACATAACTTGTTCTGCACCATTCAAGAAAGCTGTTGAAAAGCTAGACCCATTTTGTTCAAAAAACAAAGAGCGGAATACTAAATTACACGTAAATTTTGTCAATTTGCGTTTCCTTTGCCCATGAGTATCATGTTATGTGGAAGGGGACGAAAAACACACAAATCGGCATAATTTATGGCCAATTTAGTAAGCCGCTATTTACATTTTGAACAAAATATTCCTAGCTTTTAAACAGTGTGTCGTGAGTATTGCAGGAGAAGATACATTTGTGAGGATTCTCTGACATTCTTACTTGATGATCAGTGGAAACATAATCTTGAGCGTAGAACTAAGGTCTTAAAATATATATTTCAGAATTATTTTTGATATTATAGAAATTACTCTGGTAATACGATGAATGGCATCATTAAAGAAAGAGCGCTAGAATTTTAAATTTAACATTTGACATGGACTAAGGATAAAAAAACCCGAAAATTTAATGGCGAGCAGACTTACGTCTATTGATATCACACTTCCGTTGGAGAATTGCAATGTAAATAATCGAGTCATTGTGGGACATTGGAATACCTAGCTATTTTATATCTTTCCAGGTTAAATCTTTGAAAAAGGTGATTTCTGGATGACAAAAACATGAGTAAGTAGTACAAACAATATTAAAGATCATTTTATATCTTTTTAGTTATCATTATTGTGTTCATAACGTCTGTTTGTGTTCATAACGTCTGAATATGAAGAGGTCTTCACTTCTATATTAATGATCTTCACTACAAGCACTGTAGCTAAATCAATGCATTTTCTTTGTAATCTCATTACCTCATAATCTGTCTCTACTTGACGTATTTAGCTGAGTGATGAAAATCACTAAAGTCTACCAGTAGACGAGTTCTGATTGTGGTAATGTCGAGCGTAGTCATTACGTGGATTCAAGCTTAATATGCAGTGAAAAACTTTCCATCATCTCACGTAATCATTGACAAAATAAGTGTCCAAGAAGGGGCTATAAATAAAATTCTAGGAATAAAATGAAGCCATGGAGAAGGTGAAAAATGTATGTTCATAGTTATATTTAATACAATTGCCTGTGCCACAAACAAAAAATTAATTCACTTAAACATCAGAAATAAGCACATTAAAATGATTAAAACAAAATATCACTAGCGATGCAGCGAGGTTTTTACACACTTTGCCCTACTTCAGAAGTACTCGTCATCCAGATATAGCATGGTTTATCAGAAGAAGAATGGCTATTGCAAATAATGTCAGCAAAGGCTCAGCTTCTTTCCGCACACTTCTATTTAAACCAAACGTCAGCCTCTTCATTCGAGGCAGTGGTGGTTTTTGGAACGCGATAGTGTCAGGTTTCAGACAGCCCCTTGCACCAGCATCGTGGCCTGCAAGTCTCCGTGGTCCCTCCTTTTCAGGGTCCCATCCGCTATTTTTTTGGTGAAGGATAGTACCCGATTCATGCTTCATGTAGCAGGGTAATCCACCACCGGATTCATTCTGCGAAGAAATAAATTTTTTAAATAATGGCATTAGTCATTGCGGTGCAATAGTGGAAAATGAATATGTGAAGAAATTACTACGCGCTGCTATATTGCACCCGTGCGTCATAAAGTTCCTTAAATGATACTCTGGTACTTTTTCTTTATTCTTTTCTCGTATAAAGAGTCTTCGTAGGTAATTTTTCTTAATTCTAATCCTCCTATTTAACACTGTGCGTGAATGAGCAATGGAAATATTTCCAAAAAAAACTCGCACACAATGTTTAAATAGGTTACCAGACCTGGCTTTCACCGAGTGGCTCAGATGGTTCCTTTAAGTTGATATTTATATTCAGTCTGCATTATAACAGCCCGATATCCACAGTCGCACAGAGAAAAATGAGAGGTGTAACTGCTCAAAAGTATACTTATTTTAATGGAAATCTCTGGGTACTATGATAGATTCCGGTATATATGCAGTAATATGAAAAATGTATTAGAAACGGATTGCGAACTCACCATGCAAGGGTAGTCACAAAATTCGACTTTATCATCTCCAAAGATTCTGACTCTCATTTTGTCTCCTGTAATGGAGTGGGAAATAAATAAGTGAAGATAAAATAATAAATACGGAATTCCTTTCAATCGCTCAATGATTGAATCTTAGTAACAATACTCTTATTGCTTCGATTTATGTTAATTAGTATTTTTAATTCACTGATATATTCAAATGATATAATTTCTTACGGTTGAGGTAATTGATAGGCAGGGCATTACAATAGTGTAATACCCAAAGCAGCATCAAAATTCTTGTTAGCTCCATTTCTTTCACGAGCGTAGACCTCATATGAGCTCTTGGAAATCTCGTTCTCAATTAATGATTCTCCATGGAAACGGTTGTGAAGAGCGCGTTTGGCAAATTAAAGAGTGAAATATTTCTGTATTCATTTTAATAAAAATTTATGTCTAAATTCACAGTTAATCCTCTTTTGTGTTTATTAATTTCATTAAAATCGTAAGTTAAAATTTTCCTTTTTTATGGTATAGATTATTTATTTTGTTCGGAGTTTTAGACATCTATTGACGCTTTGTTCCTCCATGGAGACGGTTGTCAAGAGTTCCGATGGGATGAACAAGATTGTGTTACTTAAGGATCTTCGGATTAGACTTTCATCTCAGAGAGAAGCAAAACACATTTTTTGTATCCAGAAGGCATGCTCTTCATGAATTAATATTTTTCTTCCTGGAGTGCGTTCTGCTTATTTTGAAATGGGTGAAAGACGGTGTTTGATAAACTAAGTCCAGGGTGGTTTGGAACGTGGTGAACCTTAATCCAATTTGATTCTTTAAATGTAGAATAGAAGTAAAAGGTACAGAGCCAATTCTCTTCCATTGTCGAAGGTGATTTTGATTGAAATCTATATTTCTTGCGAGTGAATATCGTGGTTTTGTATTATGTTTAGGGCATTGCGAAAAATGATTTATACCGAATGATTGTTGTTTTTACAGTTAGTTAAGGCTCGTAGGAATTATGCAGTCAGTAAACATATATAGGCTGGAGAGTTCCATTTTTAACTTGAATTGTTTTATATAATAAGAGTTATTTAAAAAATAAACGTCATATTCCTCTTGAAGCCGGTGGCCGAAGTTAGCCGGTCTAAGAACTTGATGATGACGTCCCAATTTTTGATGTGATTATGACACTGGAATTAATGCTAATTTTTTTTTAATCTTAATAATTCTTTACTGTTGTTAATCACTTATTAACTCTAGAAATCTTAGGTTTTTAACCTACTACTTCCAAGGTGCAGTAAGTAGTATACGACAAATCTGCAATACGCTCATGGTGCATGATTTTTTTGGGGTGTTTGAAAATTTGACTCTCAACTGTGTAATGAAACAAGAAGGAAATTAAGGCTTTTCTTTATATTTTGTTGTTCCTTTCAATCGTTTCATTTAATAAATACCTACTCGTTGGACATGAGGGGCTGTGTAATTACACTTTAATGCCGATATGTAAGTGAAGAAATTTTACTTTTTCTAATTTAATATGTATGAATTTGAATTTTTGGTGTTAACAAACGTAGCTGACATTTCTTTTTATTTTTAGGTTAAATGAAGCCACATATTGCAAATGTCACTGAATATTTCCTGTGAACACTGATTCCCGGGACCATGTTTTGTAAGTATTCTTATCCATGTCACTAGACATTAATAAATATGCTATCATGGCGACCGGAACTTAGGTCTAAATCGTTTTTAAGGAGATAATCCCTTGTTCCTTTTTTTCCCTATATTTACATCATTTTTATAAAAATGTAGGGATTTATCTTCTAGGTTCTACCTTAATTTTTTCATACGGTGGATAAATTTGAAAGTACTGCATGACTACGTGAGTATCCTTCATCCCTAAGGGACTGACGGAAACTCTATGTACCTTTTTTCCTGTTCTTAAACTTTCCCTAATATGCACTTTTTTCTTTATATTTTTAATGTTTTTCATGTCATATTTGCAATAATTATAATATAATGGTATAATAATAATGATTTTTTTATCATTCCACTGGCATCTTCCGATATCTTTACCACAATATATAGTAATTGAATTGCTACTGAAATATCAACAAGATACACAACACACACTACATATACAAACCCTGGTATACTATCACAATACTTGCTAGTATTTCCTTCTCGAAGATTCTCAGCAAATTCATAAAAAAGCGGTATTAGTTGACAAGCAATGGAATGGTTTAAGAGAAAGTTAATCCCAATGCAGTGACCCATTGCCTCTCAATCACGAAAGATCTCTCTAGTATCATTAAAGAAATGAAAAAAATAAACCAGCGGTTCCCGAAGGATGCAAGGATCACACGCGCCAATGCGGTTACTTACGGTAAAAATAATTGAAAGCTAAAGATAGCCACAAAATTATTACTTGCTAGTGATCCCCACTTGAGGGGATACAACAACATCGTGGCAGAGGCAAGAGGGCAGCACCAACAGGTCACAACCAGAGAAGTTCATTAGGGGAAGTGAGAATTCACCATTGGCGAAAAAACTTCGCCGGGAAAGAATTAAATCGTATTTGTAATTTGTATTTTGTAATTTTCGTAATTAAATCGAAAATGATTTTACAAGTTTGTTAAGGTCGTTGACATTCGTAAATCGTAGTATTTTAAAATCTTTTCTCAGGCTTGCCTCCTCAGCTCTCCATGAAGTTCTCTTTTCTCATTTCTCTGTTTTCCCTGTTCTTATTTCATAGTACAATAACTGTGAAGCTTTTAGAACTAAATGACACAGTGTGCTTTCGGTGCATTTCGTCTGGAACGTCGACTACACACTTAGTGTCATTGTATATCACTACAATTTCACACTTTTCCTTTTAACCATTTCTTTTTCAACACAAGGATGCAAAAAGCTGAAATTCAGTACCATCCTATGCTGCTTCCGATCTATAACACTTATTGCAACATAGTAAGTCAATCGCTCATGATATGGTATAAGATGACCTTTACTCAAGTAAGAAATTGTGTATCAAATATACTTGTAATGGTTATAAATAAGCATCCAATTTAACTTTCACTCTGATTTACATTATATAAACTGCGTGAACCAACAGTTTACAATGGAGGAATAATCATTGTAAACGGTAAAAACTTAATGTATACACTTAATCTAGGGAAAACATGAACAAGTTCGAGGTTTAATAAATAAAAAAATAAAAAAGGGCAGTAATAATGACAGCGTAAACTGAATTATATCCATTAGTGAATAAAACACCCTGAAAATGTTCAAGAACAAAAAACAATCTCCCATCACCGTTTAAAAAAATATATATACCGATATTGGCATTTCGGACGTCCAGCTGTTACTACTGTCGGGCGTCCTACTATGATTATGGCATACTACATTCAATAATTAGAATAATGAAAAGAAAAACGCATGGAAAAAGTAGATTTTCGATACATGAAGAGAAACGAGCTGCATTGAGGATGCTGGGTTAAGACTAAAGAACCATGAACACCTTAGGAACATAACTTGTTCTGCACCATTCAAGAAAGCTGTTGAAAAGCTAGACCCATTTTGTTCAAAAAACAAAGAGCGGAATACTAAATTACACGTAAATTTTGTCAATTTGCGTTTCCTTTGCCCATGAGTATCATGTTATGTGGAAGGGGACGAAAAACACACAAATCGGCATAATTTATGGCCAATTTAGTAAGCCGCTATTTACATTTTGAACAAAATATTCCTAGCTTTTAAACAGTGTGTCGTGAGTATTGCAGGAGAAGATACATTTGTGAGGATTCTCTGACATTCTTACTTGATGATCAGTGGAAACATAATCTTGAGCGTAGAACTAAGGTCTTAAAATATATATTTCAGAATTATTTTTGATATTATAGAAATTACTCTGGTAATACGATGAATGGCATCATTAAAGAAAGAGCGCTAGAATTTTAAATTTAACATTTGACATGGACTAAGGATAAAAAAACCCGAAAATTTAATGGCGAGCAGACTTACGTCTATTGATATCACACTTCCGTTGGAGAATTGCAATGTAAATAATCGAGTCATTGTGGGACATTGGAATACCTAGCTATTTTATATCTTTCCAGGTTAAATCTTTGAAAAAGGTGATTTCTGGATGACAAAAACATGAGTAAGTAGTACAAACAATATTAAAGATCATTTTATATCTTTTTAGTTATCATTATTGTGTTCATAACGTCTGTTTGTGTTCATAACGTCTGAATATGAAGAGGTCTTCACTTCTATATTAATGATCTTCACTACAAGCACTGTAGCTAAATCAATGCATTTTCTTTGTAATCTCATTACCTCATAATCTGTCTCTACTTGACGTATTTAGCTGAGTGATGAAAATCACTAAAGTCTACCAGTAGACGAGTTCTGATTGTGGTAATGTCGAGCGTAGTCATTACGTGGATTCAAGCTTAATATGCAGTGAAAAACTTTCCATCATCTCACGTAATCATTGACAAAATAAGTGTCCAAGAAGGGGCTATAAATAAAATTCTAGGAATAAAATGAAGCCATGGAGAAGGTGAAAAATGTATGTTCATAGTTATATTTAATACAATTGCCTGTGCCACAAACAAAAAATTAATTCACTTAAACATCAGAAATAAGCACATTAAAATGATTAAAACAAAATATCACTAGCGATGCAGCGAGGTTTTTACACACTTTGCCCTACTTCAGAAGTACTCGTCATCCAGATATAGCATGGTTTATCAGAAGAAGAATGGCTATTGCAAATAATGTCAGCAAAGGCTCAGCTTCTTTCCGCACACTTCTATTTAAACCAAACGTCAGCCTCTTCATTCGAGGCAGTGGTGGTTTTTGGAACGCGATAGTGTCAGGTTTCAGACAGCCCCTTGCACCAGCATCGTGGCCTGCAAGTCTCCGTGGTCCCTCCTTTTCAGGGTCCCATCCGCTATTTTTTTGGTGAAGGATAGTACCCGATTCATGCTTCATGTAGCAGGGTAATCCACCACCGGATTCATTCTGCGAAGAAATAAATTTTTTAAATAATGGCATTAGTCATTGCGGTGCAATAGTGGAAAATGAATATGTGAAGAAATTACTACGCGCTGCTATATTGCACCCGTGCGTCATAAAGTTCCTTAAATGATACTCTGGTACTTTTTCTTTATTCTTTTCTCGTATAAAGAGTCTTCGTAGGTAATTTTTCTTAATTCTAATCCTCCTATTTAACACTGTGCGTGAATGAGCAATGGAAATATTTCCAAAAAAAACTCGCACACAATGTTTAAATAGGTTACCAGACCTGGCTTTCACCGAGTGGCTCAGATGGTTCCTTTAAGTTGATATTTATATTCAGTCTGCATTATAACAGCCCGATATCCACAGTCGCACAGAGAAAAATGAGAGGTGTAACTGCTCAAAAGTATACTTATTTTAATGGAAATCTCTGGGTACTATGATAGATTCCGGTATATATGCAGTAATATGAAAAATGTATTAGAAACGGATTGCGAACTCACCATGCAAGGGTAGTCACAAAATTCGACTTTATCATCTCCAAAGATTCTGACTCTCATTTTGTCTCCTGTAATGGAGTGGGAAATAAATAAGTGAAGATAAAATAATAAATACGGAATTCCTTTCAATCGCTCAATGATTGAATCTTAGTAACAATACTCTTATTGCTTCGATTTATGTTAATTAGTATTTTTAATTCACTGATATATTCAAATGATATAATTTCTTACGGTTGAGGTAATTGATAGGCAGGGCATTACAATAGTGTAATACCCAAAGCAGCATCAAAATTCTTGTTAGCTCCATTTCTTTCACGAGCGTAGACCTCATATGAGCTCTTGGAAATCTCGTTCTCAATTAATGATTCTCCATGGAAACGGTTGTGAAGAGCGCGTTTGGCAAATTAAAGAGTGAAATATTTCTGTATTCATTTTAATAAAAATTTATGTCTAAATTCACAGTTAATCCTCTTTTGTGTTTATTAATTTCATTAAAATCGTAAGTTAAAATTTTCCTTTTTTATGGTATAGATTATTTATTTTGTTCGGAGTTTTAGACATCTATTGACGCTTTGTTCCTCCATGGAGACGGTTGTCAAGAGTTCCGATGGGATGAACAAGATTGTGTTACTTAAGGATCTTCGGATTAGACTTTCATCTCAGAGAGAAGCAAAACACATTTTTTGTATCCAGAAGGCATGCTCTTCATGAATTAATATTTTTCTTCCTGGAGTGCGTTCTGCTTATTTTGAAATGGGTGAAAGACGGTGTTTGATAAACTAAGTCCAGGGTGGTTTGGAACGTGGTGAACCTTAATCCAATTTGATTCTTTAAATGTAGAATAGAAGTAAAAGGTACAGAGCCAATTCTCTTCCATTGTCGAAGGTGATTTTGATTGAAATCTATATTTCTTGCGAGTGAATATCGTGGTTTTGTATTATGTTTAGGGCATTGCGAAAAATGATTTATACCGAATGATTGTTGTTTTTACAGTTAGTTAAGGCTCGTAGGAATTATGCAGTCAGTAAACATATATAGGCTGGAGAGTTCCATTTTTAACTTGAATTGTTTTATATAATAAGAGTTATTTAAAAAATAAACGTCATATTCCTCTTGAAGCCGGTGGCCGAAGTTAGCCGGTCTAAGAACTTGATGATGACGTCCCAATTTTTGATGTGATTATGACACTGGAATTAATGCTAATTTTTTTTTAATCTTAATAATTCTTTACTGTTGTTAATCACTTATTAACTCTAGAAATCTTAGGTTTTTAACCTACTACTTCCAAGGTGCAGTAAGTAGTATACGACAAATCTGCAATACGCTCATGGTGCATGATTTTTTTGGGGTGTTTGAAAATTTGACTCTCAACTGTGTAATGAAACAAGAAGGAAATTAAGGCTTTTCTTTATATTTTGTTGTTCCTTTCAATCGTTTCATTTAATAAATACCTACTCGTTGGACATGAGGGGCTGTGTAATTACACTTTAATGCCGATATGTAAGTGAAGAAATTTTACTTTTTCTAATTTAATATGTATGAATTTGAATTTTTGGTGTTAACAAACGTAGCTGACATTTCTTTTTATTTTTAGGTTAAATGAAGCCACATATTGCAAATGTCACTGAATATTTCCTGTGAACACTGATTCCCGGGACCATGTTTTGTAAGTATTCTTATCCATGTCACTAGACATTAATAAATATGCTATCATGGCGACCGGAACTTAGGTCTAAATCGTTTTTAAGGAGATAATCCCTTGTTCCTTTTTTTCCCTATATTTACATCATTTTTATAAAAATGTAGGGATTTATCTTCTAGGTTCTACCTTAATTTTTTCATACGGTGGATAAATTTGAAAGTACTGCATGACTACGTGAGTATCCTTCATCCCTAAGGGACTGACGGAAACTCTATGTACCTTTTTTCCTGTTCTTAAACTTTCCCTAATATGCACTTTTTTCTTTATATTTTTAATGTTTTTCATGTCATATTTGCAATAATTATAATATAATGGTATAATAATAATGATTTTTTTATCATTCCACTGGCATCTTCCGATATCTTTACCACAATATATAGTAATTGAATTGCTACTGAAATATCAACAAGATACACAACACACACTACATATACAAACCCTGGTATACTATCACAATACTTGCTAGTATTTCCTTCTCGAAGATTCTCAGCAAATTCATAAAAAAGCGGTATTAGTTGACAAGCAATGGAATGGTTTAAGAGAAAGTTAATCCCAATGCAGTGACCCATTGCCTCTCAATCACGAAAGATCTCTCTAGTATCATTAAAGAAATGAAAAAAATAAACCAGCGGTTCCCGAAGGATGCAAGGATCACACGCGCCAATGCGGTTACTTACGGTAAAAATAATTGAAAGCTAAAGATAGCCACAAAATTATTACTTGCTAGTGATCCCCACTTGAGGGGATACAACAACATCGTGGCAGAGGCAAGAGGGCAGCACCAACAGGTCACAACCAGAGAAGTTCATTAGGGGAAGTGAGAATTCACCATTGGCGAAAAAACTTCGCCGGGAAAGAATTAAATCGTATTTGTAATTTGTATTTTGTAATTTTCGTAATTAAATCGAAAATGATTTTACAAGTTTGTTAAGGTCGTTGACATTCGTAAATCGTAGTATTTTAAAATCTTTTCTCAGGCTTGCCTCCTCAGCTCTCCATGAAGTTCTCTTATCTCATTTCTCTGTTTTCCCTGTTCTTATTTCATAGTACAATAACTGTGAAGCTTTTAGAACTAAATGACACAGTGTGCTTTCGGTGCATTTCGTCTGGAACGTCGACTACACACTTAGTGTCATTGTATATCACTACAATTTCACACTTTTCCTTTTAACCATTTCTTTTTCAACACAAGGATGCAAAAAGCTGAAATTCAGTACCATCCTATGCTGCTTCCGATCTATAACACTTATTGCAACATAGTAAGTCAATCGCTCATGATATGGTATAAGATGACCTTTACTCAAGTAAGAAATTGTGTATCAAATATACTTGTAATGGTTATAAATAAGCATCCAATTTAACTTTCACTCTGATTTACATTATATAAACTGCGTGAACCAACAGTTTACAATGGAGGAATAATCATTGTAAACGGTAAAAACTTAATGTATACACTTAATCTAGGGAAAACATGAACAAGTTCGAGGTTTAATAAATAAAAAAATAAAAAAGGACAGTAATAATGACAGCGTAAACTGAATTATATCCATTAGTGAATAAAACACCCTGAAAATATTCAAGAACAAAAAACAATCTCCCATCACCGTTTAAAAAAATATATATACCGATATTGGCATTTCGGACGTCCAGCTGTTACTACTGTCGGGCGTCCTACTATGATTATGGCATACTACATTCAATAATTAGAATAATGAAAAGAAAAACGCATGGAAAAAGTAGATTTTCGATACATGAAGAGAAACGAGCTGCATTGAGGATGCTGGGTTAAGACTAAAGAACCATGAACACCTTAGGAACATAACTTGTTCTGCACCATTCAAGAAAGCTGTTGAAAAGCTAGACCCATTTTGTTCAAAAAACAAAGAGCGGAATACTAAATTACACGTAAATTTTGTCAATTTGCGTTTCCTTTGCCCATGAGTATCATGTTATGTGGAAGGGGACGAAAAACACACAAATCGGCATAATTTATGGCCAATTTAGTAAGCCGCTATTTACATTTTGAACAAAATATTCCTAGCTTTTAAACAGTGTGTCGTGAGTATTGCAGGAGAAGATACATTTGTGAGGATTCTCTGACATTCTTACTTGATGATCAGTGGAAACATAATCTTGAGCGTAGAACTAAGGTCTTAAAATATATATTTCAGAATTATTTTTGATATTATAGAAATTACTCTGGTAATACGATGAATGGCATCATTAAAGAAAGAGCGCTAGAATTTTAAATTTAACATTTGACATGGACTAAGGATAAAAAAACCCGAAAATTTAATGGCGAGCAGACTTACGTCTATTGATATCACACTTCCGTTGGAGAATTGCAATGTAAATAATCGAGTCATTGTGGGACATTGGAATACCTAGCTATTTTATATCTTTCCAGGTTAAATCTTTGAAAAAGGTGATTTCTGGATGACAAAAACATGAGTAAGTAGTACAAACAATATTAAAGATCATTTTATATCTTTTTAGTTATCATTATTGTGTTCATAACGTCTGTTTGTGTTCATAACGTCTGAATATGAAGAGGTCTTCACTTCTATATTAATGATCTTCACTACAAGCACTGTAGCTAAATCAATGCATTTTCTTTGTAATCTCATTACCTCATAATCTGTCTCTACTTGACGTATTTAGCTGAGTGATGAAAATCACTAAAGTCTACCAGTAGACGAGTTCTGATTGTGGTAATGTCGAGCGTAGTCATTACGTGGATTCAAGCTTAATATGCAGTGAAAAACTTTCCATCATCTCACGTAATCATTGACAAAATAAGTGTCCAAGAAGGGGCTATAAATAAAATTCTAGGAATAAAATGAAGCCATGGAGAAGGTGAAAAATGTATGTTCATAGTTATATTTAATACAATTGCCTGTGCCACAAACAAAAAATTAATTCACTTAAACATCAGAAATAAGCACATTAAAATGATTAAAACAAAATATCACTAGCGATGCAGCGAGGTTTTTACACACTTTGCCCTACTTCAGAAGTACTCGTCATCCAGATATAGCATGGTTTATCAGAAGAAGAATGGCTATTGCAAATAATGTCAGCAAAGGCTCAGCTTCTTTCCGCACACTTCTATTTAAACCAAACGTCAGCCTCTTCATTCGAGGCAGTGGTGGTTTTTGGAACGCGATAGTGTCAGGTTTCAGACAGCCCCTTGCACCAGCATCGTGGCCTGCAAGTCTCCGTGGTCCCTCCTTTTCAGGGTCCCATCCGCTATTTTTTTGGTGAAGGATAGTACCCGATTCATGCTTCATGTAGCAGGGTAATCCACCACCGGATTCATTCTGCGAAGAAATAAATTTTTTAAATAATGGCATTAGTCATTGCGGTGCAATAGTGGAAAATGAATATGTGAAGAAATTACTACGCGCTGCTATATTGCACCCGTGCGTCATAAAGTTCCTTAAATGATACTCTGGTACTTTTTCTTTATTCTTTTCTCGTATAAAGAGTCTTCGTAGGTAATTTTTCTTAATTCTAATCCTCCTATTTAACACTGTGCGTGAATGAGCAATGGAAATATTTCCAAAAAAAACTCGCACACAATGTTTAAATAGGTTACCAGACCTGGCTTTCACCGAGTGGCTCAGATGGTTCCTTTAAGTTGATATTTATATTCAGTCTGCATTATAACAGCCCGATATCCACAGTCGCACAGAGAAAAATGAGAGGTGTAACTGCTCAAAAGTATACTTATTTTAATGGAAATCTCTGGGTACTATGATAGATTCCGGTATATATGCAGTAATATGAAAAATGTATTAGAAACGGATTGCGAACTCACCATGCAAGGGTAGTCACAAAATTCGACTTTATCATCTCCAAAGATTCTGACTCTCATTTTGTCTCCTGTAATGGAGTGGGAAATAAATAAGTGAAGATAAAATAATAAATACGGAATTCCTTTCAATCGCTCAATGATTGAATCTTAGTAACAATACTCTTATTGCTTCGATTTATGTTAATTAGTATTTTTAATTCACTGATATATTCAAATGATATAATTTCTTACGGTTGAGGTAATTGATAGGCAGGGCATTACAATAGTGTAATACCCAAAGCAGCATCAAAATTCTTGTTAGCTCCATTTCTTTCACGAGCGTAGACCTCATATGAGCTCTTGGAAATCTCGTTCTCAATTAATGATTCTCCATGGAAACGGTTGTGAAGAGCGCGTTTGGCAAATTAAAGAGTGAAATATTTCTGTATTCATTTTAATAAAAATTTATGTCTAAATTCACAGTTAATCCTCTTTTGTGTTTATTAATTTCATTAAAATCGTAAGTTAAAATTTTCCTTTTTTATGGTATAGATTATTTATTTTGTTCGGAGTTTTAGACATCTATTGACGCTTTGTTCCTCCATGGAGACGGTTGTCAAGAGTTCCGATGGGATGAACAAGATTGTGTTACTTAAGGATCTTCGGATTAGACTTTCATCTCAGAGAGAAGCAAAACACATTTTTTGTATCCAGAAGGCATGCTCTTCATGAATTAATATTTTTCTTCCTGGAGTGCGTTCTGCTTATTTTGAAATGGGTGAAAGACGGTGTTTGATAAACTAAGTCCAGGGTGGTTTGGAACGTGGTGAACCTTAATCCAATTTGATTCTTTAAATGTAGAATAGAAGTAAAAGGTACAGAGCCAATTCTCTTCCATTGTCGAAGGTGATTTTGATTGAAATCTATATTTCTTGCGAGTGAATATCGTGGTTTTGTATTATGTTTAGGGCATTGCGAAAAATGATTTATACCGAATGATTGTTGTTTTTACAGTTAGTTAAGGCTCGTAGGAATTATGCAGTCAGTAAACATATATAGGCTGGAGAGTTCCATTTTTAACTTGAATTGTTTTATATAATAAGAGTTATTTAAGAAAATAAACGTCATATTCCTCTTGAAGCCGGTGGCCGAAGTTAGCCGGTCTAAGACCTTGATGATGACGTCCCAATTTTTGATGTGATTATGACACTGGAACTAATGCTAATTTTTTTTAATCTTAATAATTCTTTACTGTTGTTGATCACTTATTAACTCTAGAAATCTTAGGTTTTTAACCTACTACTTCCAAGGTGCAGTAAGTAGTATACGACAAATCTGCAATACGCTCATGGTGCATGATTTTTTTGGGGTGTTTGAAAATTTGACTCTCAACTGTGTAATGAAACAAGAAGGAAATTAAGGCTTTTCTTTATATTTTGTTGTTCCTTTCAATCGTTTCATTTAATAAATACCTACTCGTTGGACATGAGGGGCTGTGTAATTACACTTTAATGCCGATATGTAAGTGAAGAAATTTTACTTTTTCTAATTTAATATGTATGAATTTGAATTTTTGGTGTTAACAAACGTAGCTGACATTTCTTTTTATTTTTAGGTTAAATGAAGCCACATATTGCAAATGTCACTGAATATTTCCTGTGAACACTGATTCCCGGGACCATGTTTTGTAAGTATTCTTATCCATGTCACTAGACATTAATAAATATGCTATCATGGCGACCGGAACTTAGGTCTAAATCGTTTTTAAGGAGATAATCCCTTGTTCCTTTTTTTCCCTATATTTACATCATTTTTATAAAAATGTAGGGATTTATCTTCTAGGTTCTACCTTAATTTTTTCATACGGTGGATAAATTTGAAAGTACTGCATGACTACGTGAGTATCCTTCATCCCTAAGGGACTGACGGAAACTCTATGTACCTTTTTTCCTGTTCTTAAACTTTCCCTAATATGCACTTTTTTCTTTATATTTTTAATGTTTTTCATGTCATATTTGCAATAATTATAATATAATGGTATAATAATAATGATTTTTTTATCATTCCACTGGCATCTTCCGATATCTTTACCACAATATATAGTAATTGAATTGCTACTGAAATATCAACAAGATACACAACACACACTACATATACAAACCCTGGTATACTATCACAATACTTGCTAGTATTTCCTTCTCGAAGATTCTCAGCAAATTCATAAAAAAGCGGTATTAGTTGACAAGCAATGGAATGGTTTAAGAGAAAGTTAATCCCAATGCAGTGACCCATTGCCTCTCAATCACGAAAGATCTCTCTAGTATCATTAAAGAAATGAAAAAAATAAACCAGCGGTTCCCGAAGGATGCAAGGATCACACGCGCCAATGCGGTTACTTACGGTAAAAATAATTGAAAGCTAAAGATAGCCACAAAATTATTACTTGCTAGTGATCCCCACTTGAGGGGATACAACAACATCGTGGCAGAGGCAAGAGGGCAGCACCAACAGGTCACAACCAGAGAAGTTCATTAGGGGAAGTGAGAATTCACCATTGGCGAAAAAACTTCGCCGGGAAAGAATTAAATCGTATTTGTAATTTGTATTTTGTAATTTTCGTAATTAAATCGAAAATGATTTTACAAGTTTGTTAAGGTCGTTGACATTCGTAAATCGTAGTATTTTAAAATCTTTTCTCAGGCTTGCCTCCTCAGCTCTCCATGAAGTTCTCTTATCTCATTTCTCTGTTTTCCCTGTTCTTATTTCATAGTACAATAACTGTGAAGCTTTTAGAACTAAATGACACAGTGTGCTTTCGGTGCATTTCGTCTGGAACGTCGACTACACACTTAGTGTCATTGTATATCACTACAATTTCACACTTTTCCTTTTAACCATTTCTTTTTCAACACAAGGATGCAAAAAGCTGAAATTCAGTACCATCCTATGCTGCTTCCGATCTATAACACTTATTGCAACATAGTAAGTCAATCGCTCATGATATGGTATAAGATGACCTTTACTCAAGTAAGAAATTGTGTATCAAATATACTTGTAATGGTTATAAATAAGCATCCAATTTAACTTTCACTCTGATTTACATTATATAAACTGCGTGAACCAACAGTTTACAATGGAGGAATAATCATTGTAAACGGTAAAAACTTAATGTATACACTTAATCTAGGGAAAACATGAACAAGTTCGAGGTTTAATAAATAAAAAAATAAAAAAGGACAGTAATAATGACAGCGTAAACTGAATTATATCCATTAGTGAATAAAACACCCTGAAAATGTTCAAGAACAAAAAACAATCTCCCATCACCGTTTAAAAAAATATATATACCGATATTGGCATTTCGGACGTCCAGCTGTTACTACTGTCGGGCGTCCTACTATGATTATGGCATACTACATTCAATAATTAGAATAATGAAAAGAAAAACGCATGGAAAAAGTAGATTTTCGATACATGAAGAGAAACGAGCTGCATTGAGGATGCTGGGTTAAGACTAAAGAACCATGAACACCTTAGGAACATAACTTGTTCTGCACCATTCAAGAAAGCTGTTGAAAAGCTAGACCCATTTTGTTCAAAAAACAAAGAGCGGAATACTAAATTACACGTAAATTTTGTCAATTTGCGTTTCCTTTGCCCATGAGTATCATGTTATGTGGAAGGGGACGAAAAACACACAAATCGGCATAATTTATGGCCAATTTAGTAAGCCGCTATTTACATTTTGAACAAAATATTCCTAGCTTTTAAACAGTGTGTCGTGAGTATTGCAGGAGAAGATACATTTGTGAGGATTCTCTGACATTCTTACTTGATGATCAGTGGAAACATAATCTTGAGCGTAGAACTAAGGTCTTAAAATATATATTTCAGAATTATTTTTGATATTATAGAAATTACTCTGGTAATAAGATGAATGGCATCATTAAAGAAAGAGCGCTAGAATTTTAAATTTAACATTTGACATGGACTAAGGATAAAAAAACCCGAAAATTTAATGGCGAGCAGACTTACGTCTATTGATATCACACTTCCGTTGGAGAATTGCAATGTAAATAATCGAGTCATTGTGGGACATTGGAATACCTAGCTATTTTATATCTTTCCAGGTTAAATCTTTGAAAAAGGTGATTTCTGGATGACAAAAACATGAGTAAGTAGTACAAACAATATTAAAGATCATTTTATATCTTTTTAGTTATCATTATTGTGTTCATAACGTCTGTTTGTGTTCATAACGTCTGAATATGAAGAGGTCTTCACTTCTATATTAATGATCTTCACTACAAGCACTGTAGCTAAATCAATGCATTTTCTTTGTAATCTCATTACCTCATAATCTGTCTCTACTTGACGTATTTAGCTGAGTGATGAAAATCACTAAAGTCTACCAGTAGACGAGTTCTGATTGTGGTAATGTCGAGCGTAGTCATTACGTGGATTCAAGCTTAATATGCAGTGAAAAACTTTCCATCATCTCACGTAATCATTGACAAAATAAGTGTCCAAGAAGGGGCTATAAATAAAATTCTAGGAATAAAATGAAGCCATGGAGAAGGTGAAAAATGTATGTTCATAGTTATATTTAATACAATTGCCTGTGCCACAAACAAAAAATTAATTCACTTAAACATCAGAAATAAGCACATTAAAATGATTAAAACAAAATATCACTAGCGATGCAGCGAGGTTTTTACACACTTTGCCCTACTTCAGAAGTACTCGTCATCCAGATATAGCATGGTTTATCAGAAGAAGAATGGCTATTGCAAATAATGTCAGCAAAGGCTCAGCTTCTTTCCGCACACTTCTATTTAAACCAAACGTCAGCCTCTTCATTCGAGGCAGTGGTGGTTTTTGGAACGCGATAGTGTCAGGTTTCAGACAGCCCCTTGCACCAGCATCGTGGCCTGCAAGTCTCCGTGGTCCCTCCTTTTCAGGGTCCCATCCGCTATTTTTTTGGTGAAGGATAGTACCCGATTCATGCTTCATGTAGCAGGGTAATCCACCACCGGATTCATTCTGCGAAGAAATAAATTTTTTAAATAATGGCATTAGTCATTGCGGTGCAATAGTGGAAAATGAATATGTGAAGAAATTACTACGCGCTGCTATATTGCACCCGTGCGTCATAAAGTTCCTTAAATGATACTCTGGTACTTTTTCTTTATTCTTTTCTCGTATAAAGAGTCTTCGTAGGTAATTTTTCTTAATTCTAATCCTCCTATTTAACACTGTGCGTGAATGAGCAATGGAAATATTTCCAAAAAAAACTCGCACACAATGTTTAAATAGGTTACCAGACCTGGCTTTCACCGAGTGGCTCAGATGGTTCCTTTAAGTTGATATTTATATTCAGTCTGCATTATAACAGCCCGATATCCACAGTCGCACAGAGAAAAATGAGAGGTGTAACTGCTCAAAAGTATACTTATTTTAATGGAAATCTCTGGGTACTATGATAGATTCCGGTATATATGCAGTAATATGAAAAATGTATTAGAAACGGATTGCGAACTCACCATGCAAGGGTAGTCACAAAATTCGACTTTATCATCTCCAAAGATTCTGACTCTCATTTTGTCTCCTGTAATGGAGTGGGAAATAAATAAGTGAAGATAAAATAATAAATACGGAATTCCTTTCAATCGCTCAATGATTGAATCTTAGTAACAATACTCTTATTGCTTCGATTTATGTTAATTAGTATTTTTAATTCACTGATATATTCAAATGATATAATTTCTTACGGTTGAGGTAATTGATAGGCAGGGCATTACAATAGTGTAATACCCAAAGCAGCATCAAAATTCTTGTTAGCTCCATTTCTTTCACGAGCGTAGACCTCATATGAGCTCTTGGAAATCTCGTTCTCAATTAATGATTCTCCATGGAAACGGTTGTGAAGAGCGCGTTTGGCAAATTAAAGAGTGAAATATTTCTGTATTCATTTTAATAAAAATTTATGTCTAAATTCACAGTTAATCCTCTTTTGTGTTTATTAATTTCATTAAAATCGTAAGTTAAAATTTTCCTTTTTTATGGTATAGATTATTTATTTTGTTCGGAGTTTTAGACATCTATTGACGCTTTGTTCCTCCATGGAGACGGTTGTCAAGAGTTCCGATGGGATGAACAAGATTGTGTTACTTAAGGATCTTCGGATTAGACTTTCATCTCAGAGAGAAGCAAAACACATTTTTTGTATCCAGAAGGCATGCTCTTCATGAATTAATATTTTTCTTCCTGGAGTGCGTTCTGCTTATTTTGAAATGGGTGAAAGACGGTGTTTGATAAACTAAGTCCAGGGTGGTTTGGAACGTGGTGAACCTTAATCCAATTTGATTCTTTAAATGTAGAATAGAAGTAAAAGGTACAGAGCCAATTCTCTTCCATTGTCGAAGGTGATTTTGATTGAAATCTATATTTCTTGCGAGTGAATATCGTGGTTTTGTATTATGTTTAGGGCATTGCGAAAAATGATTTATACCGAATGATTGTTGTTTTTACAGTTAGTTAAGGCTCGTAGGAATTATGCAGTCAGTAAACATATATAGGCTGGAGAGTTCCATTTTTAACTTGAATTGTTTTATATAATAAGAGTTATTTAAAAAATAAACGTCATATTCCTCTTGAAGCCGGTGGCCGAAGTTAGCCGGTCTAAGACCTTGATGATGACGTCCCAATTTTTGATGTGATTATGACACTGGAATTAATGCTAATTTTTTTTTAATCTTAATAATTCTTTACTGTTGTTAATCACTTATTAACTCTAGAAATCTTAGGTTTTTAACCTACTACTTCCAAGGTGCAGTAAGTAGTATACGACAAATCTGCAATACGCTCATGGTGCATGATTTTTTTGGGGTGTTTGAAAATTTGACTCTCAACTGTGTAATGAAACAAGAAGGAAATTAAGGCTTTTCTTTATATTTTGTTGTTCCTTTCAATCGTTTCATTTAATAAATACCTACTCGTTGGACATGAGGGGCTGTGTAATTACACTTTAATGCCGATATGTAAGTGAAGAAATTTTACTTTTTCTAATTTAATATGTATGAATTTGAATTTTTGGTGTTAACAAACGTAGCTGACATTTCTTTTTATTTTTAGGTTAAATGAAGCCACATATTGCAAATGTCACTGAATATTTCCTGTGAACACTGATTCCCGGGACCATGTTTTGTAAGTATTCTTATCCATGTCACTAGACATTAATAAATATGCTATCATGGCGACCGGAACTTAGGTCTAAATCGTTTTTAAGGAGATAATCCCTTGTTCCTTTTTTTCCCTATATTTACATCATTTTTATAAAAATGTAGGGATTTATCTTCTAGGTTCTACCTTAATTTTTTCATACGGTGGATAAATTTGAAAGTACTGCATGACTACGTGAGTATCCTTCATCCCTAAGGGACTGACGGAAACTCTATGTACCTTTTTTCCTGTTCTTAAACTTTCCCTAATATGCACTTTTTTCTTTATATTTTTAATGTTTTTCATGTCATATTTGCAATAATTATAATATAATGGTATAATAATAATGATTTTTTTATCATTCCACTGGCATCTTCCGATATCTTTACCACAATATATAGTAATTGAATTGCTACTGAAATATCAACAAGATACACAACACACACTACATATACAAACCCTGGTATACTATCACAATACTTGCTAGTATTTCCTTCTCGAAGATTCTCAGCAAATTCATAAAAAAGCGGTATTAGTTGACAAGCAATGGAATGGTTTAAGAGAAAGTTAATCCCAATGCAGTGACCCATTGCCTCTCAATCACGAAAGATCTCTCTAGTATCATTAAAGAAATGAAAAAAATAAACCAGCGGTTCCCGAAGGATGCAAGGATCACACGCGCCAATGCGGTTACTTACGGTAAAAATAATTGAAAGCTAAAGATAGCCACAAAATTATTACTTGCTAGTGATCCCCACTTGAGGGGATACAACAACATCGTGGCAGAGGCAAGAGGGCAGCACCAACAGGTCACAACCAGAGAAGTTCATTAGGGGAAGTGAGAATTCACCATTGGCGAAAAAACTTCGCCGGGAAAGAATTAAATCGTATTTGTAATTTGTATTTTGTAATTTTCGTAATTAAATCGAAAATGATTTTACAAGTTTGTTAAGGTCGTTGACATTCGTAAATCGTAGTATTTTAAAATCTTTTCTCAGGCTTGCCTCCTCAGCTCTCCATGAAGTTCTCTTATCTCATTTCTCTGTTTTCCCTGTTCTTATTTCATAGTACAATAACTGTGAAGCTTTTAGAACTAAATGACACAGTGTGCTTTCGGTGCATTTCGTCTGGAACGTCGACTACACACTTAGTGTCATTGTATATCACTACAATTTCACACTTTTCCTTTTAACCATTTCTTTTTCAACACAAGGATGCAAAAAGCTGAAATTCAGTACCATCCTATGCTGCTTCCGATCTATAACACTTATTGCAACATAGTAAGTCAATCGCTCATGATATGGTATAAGATGACCTTTACTCAAGTAAGAAATTGTGTATCAAATATACTTGTAATGGTTATAAATAAGCATCCAATTTAACTTTCACTCTGATTTACATTATATAAACTGCGTGAACCAACAGTTTACAATGGAGGAATAATCATTGTAAACGGTAAAAACTTAATGTATACACTTAATCTAGGGAAAACATGAACAAGTTCGAGGTTTAATAAATAAAAAAATAAAAAAGGACAGTAATAATGACAGCGTAAACTGAATTATATCCATTAGTGAATAAAACACCCTGAAAATGTTCAAGAACAAAAAACAATCTCCCATCACCGTTTAAAAAAATATATATACCGATATTGGCATTTCGGACGTCCAGCTGTTACTACTGTCGGGCGTCCTACTATGATTATGGCATACTACATTCAATAATTAGAATAATGAAAAGAAAAACGCATGGAAAAAGTAGATTTTCGATACATGAAGAGAAACGAGCTGCATTGAGGATGCTGGGTTAAGACTAAAGAACCATGAACACCTTAGGAACATAACTTGTTCTGCACCATTCAAGAAAGCTGTTGAAAAGCTAGACCCATTTTGTTCAAAAAACAAAGAGCGGAATACTAAATTACACGTAAATTTTGTCAAATTGCGTTTCCTTTGCCCATGAGTATCATGTTATGTGGAAGGGGACGAAAAACACACAAATCGGCATAATTTATGGCCAATTTAGTAAGCCGCTATTTACATTTTGAACAAAATATTCCTAGCTTTTAAACAGTGTGTCGTGAGTATTGCAGGAGAAGATACATTTGTGAGGATTCTCTGACATTCTTACTTGATGATCAGTGGAAACATAATCTTGAGCGTAGAACTAAGGTCTTAAAATATATATTTCAGAATTATTTTTGATATTATAGAAATTACTCTGGTAATAAGATGAATGGCATCATTAAAGAAAGAGCGCTAGAATTTTAAATTTAACATTTGACATGGACTAAGGATAAAAAAACCCGAAAATTTAATGGCGAGCAGACTTACGTCTATTGATATCACACTTCCGTTGGAGAATTGCAATGTAAATAATCGAGTCATTGTGGGACATTGGAATACCTAGCTATTTTATATCTTTCCAGGTTAAATCTTTGAAAAAGGTGATTTCTGGATGACAAAAACATGAGTAAGTAGTACAAACAATATTAAAGATCATTTTATATCTTTTTAGTTATCATTATTGTGTTCATAACGTCTGTTTGTGTTCATAACGTCTGAATATGAAGAGGTCTTCACTTCTATATTAATGATCTTCACTACAAGCACTGTAGCTAAATCAATGCATTTTCTTTGTAATCTCATTACCTCATAATCTGTCTCTACTTGACGTATTTAGCTGAGTGATGAAAATCACTAAAGTCTACCAGTAGACGAGTTCTGATTGTGGTAATGTCGAGCGTAGTCATTACGTGGATTCAAGCTTAATATGCAGTGAAAAACTTTCCATCATCTCACGTAATCATTGACAAAATAAGTGTCCAAGAAGGGGCTATAAATAAAATTCTAGGAATAAAATGAAGCCATGGAGAAGGTGAAAAATGTATGTTCATAGTTATATTTAATACAATTGCCTGTGCCACAAACAAAAAATTAATTCACTTAAACATCAGAAATAAGCACATTAAAATGATTAAAACAAAATATCACTAGCGATGCAGCGAGGTTTTTACACACTTTGCCCTACTTCAGAAGTACTCGTCATCCAGATATAGCATGGTTTATCAGAAGAAGAATGGCTATTGCAAATAATGTCAGCAAAGGCTCAGCTTCTTTCCGCACACTTCTATTTAAACCAAACGTCAGCCTCTTCATTCGAGGCAGTGGTGGTTTTTGGAACGCGATAGTGTCAGGTTTCAGACAGCCCCTTGCACCAGCATCGTGGCCTGCAAGTCTCCGTGGTCCCTCCTTTTCAGGGTCCCATCCGCTATTTTTTTGGTGAAGGATAGTACCCGATTCATGCTTCATGTAGCAGGGTAATCCACCACCGGATTCATTCTGCGAAGAAATAAATTTTTTAAATAATGGCATTAGTCATTGCGGTGCAATAGTGGAAAATGAATATGTGAAGAAATTACTACGCGCTGCTATATTGCACCCGTGCGTCATAAAGTTCCTTAAATGATACTCTGGTACTTTTTCTTTATTCTTTTCTCGTATAAAGAGTCTTCGTAGGTAATTTTTCTTAATTCTAATCCTCCTATTTAACACTGTGCGTGAATGAGCAATGGAAATATTTCCAAAAAAAACTCGCACACAATGTTTAAATAGGTTACCAGACCTGGCTTTCACCGAGTGGCTCAGATGGTTCCTTTAAGTTGATATTTATATTCAGTCTGCATTATAACAGCCCGATATCCACAGTCGCACAGAGAAAAATGAGAGGTGTAACTGCTCAAAAGTATACTTATTTTAATGGAAATCTCTGGGTACTATGATAGATTCCGGTATATATGCAGTAATATGAAAAATGTATTAGAAACGGATTGCGAACTCACCATGCAAGGGTAGTCACAAAATTCGACTTTATCATCTCCAAAGATTCTGACTCTCATTTTGTCTCCTGTAATGGAGTGGGAAATAAATAAGTGAAGATAAAATAATAAATACGGAATTCCTTTCAATCGCTCAATGATTGAATCTTAGTAACAATACTCTTATTGCTTCGATTTATGTTAATTAGTATTTTTAATTCACTGATATATTCAAATGATATAATTTCTTACGGTTGAGGTAATTGATAGGCAGGGCATTACAATAGTGTAATACCCAAAGCAGCATCAAAATTCTTGTTAGCTCCATTTCTTTCACGAGCGTAGACCTCATATGAGCTCTTGGAAATCTCGTTCTCAATTAATGATTCTCCATGGAAACGGTTGTGAAGAGCGCGTTTGGCAAATTAAAGAGTGAAATATTTCTGTATTCATTTTAATAAAAATTTATGTCTAAATTCACAGTTAATCCTCTTTTGTGTTTATTAATTTCATTAAAATCGTAAGTTAAAATTTTCCTTTTTTATGGTATAGATTATTTATTTTGTTCGGAGTTTTAGACATCTATTGACGCTTTGTTCCTCCATGGAGACGGTTGTCAAGAGTTCCGATGGGATGAACAAGATTGTGTTACTTAAGGATCTTCGGATTAGACTTTCATCTCAGAGAGAAGCAAAACACATTTTTTGTATCCAGAAGGCATGCTCTTCATGAATTAATATTTTTCTTCCTGGAGTGCGTTCTGCTTATTTTGAAATGGGTGAAAGACGGTGTTTGATAAACTAAGTCCAGGGTGGTTTGGAACGTGGTGAACCTTAATCCAATTTGATTCTTTAAATGTAGAATAGAAGTAAAAGGTACAGAGCCAATTCTCTTCCATTGTCGAAGGTGATTTTGATTGAAATCTATATTTCTTGCGAGTGAATATCGTGGTTTTGTATTATGTTTAGGGCATTGCGAAAAATGATTTATACCGAATGATTGTTGTTTTTACTGTTAGTTAAGGCTCGTAGGAATTATGCAGTCAGTAAACATATATAGGCTGGAGAGTTCCATTTTTAACTTGAATTGTTTTATATAATAAGAGTTATTTAAAAAATAAACGTCATATTCCTCTTGAAGCCGGTGGCCGAAGTTAGCCGGTCTAAGACCTTGATGATGACGTCCCAATTTTTGATGTGATTATGACACTGGAATTAATGCTAATTTTTTTTTAATCTTAATAATTCTTTACTGTTGTTAATCACTTATTAACTCTAGAAATCTTAGGTTTTTAACCTACTACTTCCAAGGTGCAGTAAGTAGTATACGACAAATCTGCAATACGCTCATGGTGCATGATTTTTTTGGGGTGTTTGAAAATTTGACTCTCAACTGTGTAATGAAACAAGAAGGAAATTAAGGCTTTTCTTTATATTTTGTTGTTCCTTTCAATCGTTTCATTTAATAAATACCTACTCGTTGGACATGAGGGGCTGTGTAATTACACTTTAATGCCGATATGTAAGTGAAGAAATTTTACTTTTTCTAATTTAATATGTATGAATTTGAATTTTTGGTGTTAACAAACGTAGCTGACATTTCTTTTTATTTTTAGGTTAAATGAAGCCACATATTGCAAATGTCACTGAATATTTCCTGTGAACACTGATTCCCGGGACCATGTTTTGTAAGTATTCTTATCCATGTCACTAGACATTAATAAATATGCTATCATGGCGACCGGAACTTAGGTCTAAATCGTTTTTAAGGAGATAATCCCTTGTTCCTTTTTTTCCCTATATTTACATCATTTTTATAAAAATGTAGGGATTTATCTTCTAGGTTCTACCTTAATTTTTTCATACGGTGGATAAATTTGAAAGTACTGCATGACTACGTGAGTATCCTTCATCCCTAAGGGACTGACGGAAACTCTATGTACCTTTTTTCCTGTTCTTAAACTTTCCCTAATATGCACTTTTTTCTTTATATTTTTAATGTTTTTCATGTCATATTTGCAATAATTATAATATAATGGTATAATAATAATGATTTTTTTATCATTCCACTGGCATCTTCCGATATCTTTACCACAATATATAGTAATTGAATTGCTACTGAAATATCAACAAGATACACAACACACACTACATATACAAACCCTGGTATACTATCACAATACTTGCTAGTATTTCCTTCTCGAAGATTCTCAGCAAATTCATAAAAAAGCGGTATTAGTTGACAAGCAATGGAATGGTTTAAGAGAAAGTTAATCCCAATGCAGTGACCCATTGCCTCTCAATCACGAAAGATCTCTCTAGTATCATTAAAGAAATGAAAAAAATAAACCAGCGGTTCCCGAAGGATGCAAGGATCACACGCGCCAATGCGGTTACTTACGGTAAAAATAATTGAAAGCTAAAGATAGCCACAAAATTATTACTTGCTAGTGATCCCCACTTGAGGGGATACAACAACATCGTGGCAGAGGCAAGAGGGCAGCACCAACAGGTCACAACCAGAGAAGTTCATTAGGGGAAGTGAGAATTCACCATTGGCCATATACCTTGATCACTTACCATTCACGAAGGATACCATTGTGAGTAGTTTATTCACTAGGGTCGAATGGGGATTCCAAAAGGTATCAGACGCACACAATAAAGCTAAGATTAAATGTGCGTGATTAAATTCCCCTTTTCATGGTACTTTCCTCTCATTCATTTCTTTGATATTGTGTGACTGATTCGTGTGGTCGGTAGCGTGGGGTTAGCTTGCCCGCATCTCCCTTGATTGATTGTGTCTGGTTAGTGTTGTCTCCTTAAATGCAGACAAAGCTTCTCGATAAGGACACACTAGCAAGAGGTATGATGGTACCAGGTTTGATTTAATGGATTTCGAATTTCCGTGCGGTTGACTGGTAAAGGTTGCACGGATAATCGGGAAACACGGATAATCCACTGTTGGTAGGTTTTTTGGTTCTTTCCGGATTTATTTCTCTACTGTACGCCGCCAAAATAAAACTCATGAAGAAAATAAGACAATCTACCATTGAAAAGATCGCAGTACATAATAGCATTTTATGACAAAAATAATCCAGTATAACTGTCCTGGCCGCAATTAAATGCTAGCAAGCCTTGGGTGGCGGCACGAAGCCTGGCGTAAGACATCTGACCAGTCGGCAGGGCCGCAGTTAAAGTCACGATTGGAGGAAAATAACAATAACTTAACTTTGAAACCACTGCCGATACAGATTGGCGATGCACGGATAATCCGCTGTCCGGATAACGCGCGCATGGATAATCGGGAGTTTACTGTAAATTTTACGGTAATTTTTCCATTGCATTTCTCTTTTTATTCAACATAATAGCTCTTAGTTTTCTTCACGTGGCCCTCTCATATATAGTGGTTTAAATGGCTCAAGAATATTTTTTCCTTTCCTCATTAATAATATAAGTTAGGACTTTGAGGTAATGTAAATTAAATCACGTCAATGACCATTCTTTTAATTTAAATGTTGTCTCCATTGAGGGTCGTGGTGGCCTAGTGGGAAAGAGCACTGAGCTACTGACCGGAGGGTTAAAATCCCGGGTAAGAGCCCTCTGGACACCCCCATCTAAAATCCTCGCGATTCAATTTTCTGCGTGTCAGAACTTAGTAAAAATTGTAGGTGGCCCAGGGAAAGGTCTACCCTGAATGTGTAAATTTCACACGTCATTGGCTTAGTACGGGGTGAGCTCTACTCTCACCTACCAAAGGCCAACCTTCGGGTTGAATCACTGAGTGAGTGATCTCCATTAAGCCCACTAAACTAAACTGAATATCCTTTTCCATTCACTTCCTAACCTAAGTAGGATAATATATGTTGGCATGCGCAGTCTTTTCGTTATCGTTTTGTTTTTCATTTTTGGCTGCTTAAATCGATCTGTCGAGATAGGCAGATTGCCCGAAGATTTTAAGCCTATCATCCGGATCGACTTATCGTGACGGTGATGGACGGACCGATCCTCGGTTTGATGGCCACCCAATTTCGCCTTCAAGTCAGGCGGAGACGAGAAATCCGCTACTTTAATTTTCCTCGAGATTGCCTCCCGCGGAAGAAGCCGATGGACTCTGAATGAAATGGGTCGTTTCCTGCGAACGCTCCCCTCGCACCAACTTCCGAGAAGGAGAAGAATGGAGTTGAAGTCAGCGTTTCCATTTCTCGTGCGAGGCTCATCGAGAGGTTTAGAACTTTAAATGACCACCCTCGAGTCCATAGCGGAAAGAAACTTTTTAAAAAGGGGGTTTGAAAACCGTACATTATAAGACATAACTCTTAAGCTCAGGACTTCGTGAACTTCTGTGAAGAATATTTGGGTAAAACCAAGAAGTTTAAGCAACTAGGAGAGAGCATTAACTCGTTATAACAGAGGACTTCAGCAGTGAGCAACTCATTTCACATAGGGAATGGTTATGAAGCATAACTATATTCAATAAAGTCGTGGAAGAACATTGTGAATGCCACTTTTCTTTCTAAAGTATTCATTTTCATATCTTCGGTAGACCCTCATAGTATCATTGCCCTTTTTAAAGACCTACGCACCTTTTTACTTCTAAGACTAGCCTATTCCATTACGGAATAATTAAATAATTACCGATTGTCAATAACGGTATCGTATAAGTCAAGAAAAACTTAGAGAAAAGCATTTTGGTAGGCATGAACCAGCATAAAGATATGTTTGGCCATAAAAAGGTATGTACCACTCCATACCTCAGGTGCAAATTCTGTTTGTAATTTCTCCAAAGTTTCTGACTTTTAATTCCTAGACTATGGTCCAAGAAAGAAATAATAAGACCAGAGGAGCGGATACTATGTTGAATATTTATTATCACAAGTTGTGTTCGACCCTCTGGTGCGACTGACTAAATTACTCTGCGTTACATTTCCTACTTTTTGGTCATTCGTACAATCGGTTTTCTCTCTTTTCTGCATCAAATTAATCTTGCAATGAGTGTACAAAATTATGAGGCTTATTTATATATTACGCAGTTATTTTTCTTATGTTATTAACCATGTTTCATGAGACATCAAATCTGTAAGAGAATTATGAGTAGATGTCTCCTCGTATATACAAGTTTCATTACTTGAATGGCACAAATAAATCCGTCATCAATGTATTTATGCATTAAACTGCTCAACACTTCCATCCTCAAAAAATAGTTTTAATTTGCTATGTTTCGATTAAATCAACGATCGATCGACCAACAAATTAAGATGGATTTATGAGTGCACATTCTCCTTCCTGCAAAGTTTTTGTTTTCGTCTGAAACTGAACACGCCTTCCTTGGCGCTCTAACTGGTGCTCGTGTCATCAAATACGGCTTAACCTGAATGACCATTAGCGAGGAGGAATTCAGATGGATAGTCCCAATGGTTCAATTGCTCAAAATCCGCGACATCTCTCTTCTCATCACTCCTTTTCTTCTCCCTCCAGACTATTCATCTTGCAGTCCAGTCGCGAACGTGCATTAGCACTCTTCTGCCTCGTTCTGTGTGCAGATAGTTGGTTTCTTGGGGTAGATTACGGACACCTATTAAGGTTAGATGAGGTCTTTCACCATTTTTCGTAATTGAGAAGATGTAGAAATTTTGCATTGGACGAAGGGAGGGTGGAGAGAAGCTAATGTTGGTATTAGCCTACTCTTAACTGAAGGCACCAAGGAGACCACGGTTTAACGTTCTCTTTGACGGACGGAGAACCGCAGCAGAATGTTTTCTAAGCAAAAAATGAGCAATTACTATGGCTTTTCTGAAAATATTACACTAAGAACTAGCGATAGTCATTTCGGTTCTACAAATGATGAGGTGATATCGCCCACATTTACTGTTCATCAATCATGAGACAAATGCGACATCAATGACAGAGACTGGATTCCACCCATTGAACTAAGGGTTACCTGCTCAGTACACCACCGGTCTGATTAAAACTCAGTATATTACGGCCACGATTAAAATGGTATTATTAGGCGATTACTAAGTTTGAAAACTTGCTCCGGGAAATTTCTATTTTTAACCCTGAGCCTAATGACATGATATTCTATTGCTGGTTTTGACGAGGATGGAGTCTTATGAATTTGTTAGCTATTGTTATTTAATATGCCAAGAAAATCGGTTCCTTAGTATGTTGGGGTAGTTGCAATCAATGCCTGCAACTGCATCAATTACATCAAATGAGTTGCAGATGTCTCCATATTTTTTAATATTTATTTCCCCATATTTTTATTTAAAAGTTCATGTCGCAGATTATGAAACTAGCGACTGCTCGTCATTCACTACACCGTCCTACCCTCTTTAATTCCCTTCCATTTCTTTATCTCCCTTTCTTACCCCTCCCCAATTGCTCTTTCAGTTACCCTCCCTTCATCCTCTTCCACTTTCCCTTCCTCACCTCTCTTCCTCTTCATTTACTACCGTAGGCTCCGTGGTGTAACCCATCCATAATTGCATGTACTAAAGTTCGCCTTGTTCCATATATTCCGAGTCGACCAGTTATAGATCATCAACTTAATGACTTTACCAATGTGGTGACAGATGCCAGTGGTAGCCAGACCGGTAGTGCAATTATGAATCAACCACTATCTACGCCCTCCTCGCATCTCTACTCATGCCACGAACATTTTGTTTCATTCGACCCAAATGATCACTATCTGCATTGCCGGATTTTTATGACTTACGCATAATGAACTTGACGGATGAAAAGCGAGTCCACTCATCTCCCTCATGCATTAATAATATTAAAAATACTGTTGTAATTAAAATCAATGAATAGTATGCGTGGAAAGACTGTATTGCAATCTAAAGCATATGTATCTTGTGCTCCATGAGCATGAAATAAACCTATTCGATATTTCAATATGCCCCGCTTCCCATCGATATTTTTTTTAGCCGACGTCGATTATTGGTGCCACAAAACAGGTCCGCTATTTGTCGCAAAATTTACACGAGTTTCAACGCTGCCACAATTTGTATCATGCGTCGTTCACAGAAATAAACAAAGCGTAAACATGGAGCCCTTGAGGTTTGCCGAAAGTTTGGTTTCTATTCCTACCGTAATGCGGGCAAGGAACAAGGAACCCAGTGACTTGTTTGCGTCTCGTCTGGGGACTCTGGGGTCACGCGTGATACGCCGCTTGAAGATTCTCTGAGCGATCGATCATCTGTTTCGCTTCCTCTCGCGATGTTCGTTTATTTTGTTCCAACGTCCGCAGCACTTGAACTCCGTGCTCGGGGTATTTTTCGGCGGGAGTTCGGGGTGAGGGTTGTGACCGGGGAAGGGCCAGGATATTCCGGCCACACGAGTACTTGGGTGGGGATGGAGGGGAGACATCGCGTGCCGGAGAAAGGAATGGGAAGCGAAATATATTCCACCACGACAGAATGCGGAGAAAAGTTGTCTTTCCCGGAGGTTATCAAAAATAAAGCCTTGCCTCGTAAAAAACGCTTCCCTTGTCATGTCAAAAGTGCTCCGCACGTGAGCGGCGGGACATGATACCGGAATCCCTCGCTGAAAAAGCTTTCGCCAGCCGCAAGACGTGCACCTCCTCGTTTTACATATTTACGCTCTCGTAAAATGGATTTACGCGCGTTCCTGAATACTTCCCGCATGTGGCGCCCCCTCGAGCCATCACGGTCGTGACCTCTGTGACAACAACTATTTTTTCAGCCTCGTATTCCATTTTAACGCTGATCTGGAAAACTATTATTAAGGTTTTCAAAAGCAACGTGATATCAGAACTCTTTTGTTCTTTTGCTAGCTTAAAAATATCAAAGTATTACTCTAGTTCCTTTTGGCCCTGTCTCACACTAACCCAACATGTTACTTGGTGAGAACCATATGTTTACTAATGTTTTATCATCGTGGAAGAAAAAACTATTGGTATGGGCAAGAAAACACCAAACGAACCATCGGTAGTCTGGGGTATCCGTAAAACTAGTCAAAATATGTGCTTCCAACTTTAGAGGTTCGAAAATCCAATAAAATTTGCTTCCATCACCCTCGGTTGGAAGAAAGGAGATTGGAAGCGTTTAATATGTGGATCTAGTGAAGAATGGACAATTACGGAAGAAAACTCGGTACTCCTAGCCATGTCCAGGAAATTAAAAGATGTTATGCAGGGAATTAGGAGTAGGCAGGGATAGTTGGATGGCGCAAGAGGCTAAAGGTGATGATGTGCTGGAAGACATTATAGGGGGTAGAATTTTTATTCAATGAGGGAGAGGAATGAGTACAGAGGATGAAGTGAGGTAGATGTTATGGTAAACTGGAGTAAATTGTAGATTTGTTAACACAGATTTGCAGAAAAAACATTGACCAAGATTATTGGAAGTGGTCCACGAAAATTTACTCTGGCGAGCAGAACCATACGTATCCTATGTGGAAAGTATGTATTTCTAAAACTAAACAAGAAAGATCATTGTGCGGAGTCATCAATAGGTACGCAATCGTCATTGCCACCCACGTAACTCCCACGGTTATAAAGCCTTCATATGGAGCACTTCTACCAAGCTTACTTCACGAGATTTGAGTTCCGTCAGCGGGCTACACCGAAGTGAAAATTGCGAGTAAATGAAAAGAGATTTTTGATACGATAGACGTTTTTGATTAGAGGAAGAGAGATAAGAATTATTTAAAGTGAAGAGTATCAGTATAGGGTTCAATAGTTAACGGTGACACTCTGCATCAAAAGTATAAATATTACTCTTATCTAGAGTAATCGGAACTTTACTATAAATAATAAACTGACGATTAGAAGGTCAGAACAATCATTCTTGCTCATACTTAAGCTTTTTTTTTAAGGACTCGCGTGAGGACTCAAACCATTAGCGTCCTTGAATGGTCACAAATAATTCCGATGCCAAAATAGCTACGCAAACAACTTAACATATTTGACTGTAAATTTACAATTGTAATGTGTACTTAATAAGAGGAAGGTATTTAAAGAATTTTGCAAAGTAAGATATGCCGCCCAAAGTAGATATTGAGGACAGGAAATTATTTTAAAACTCGTACGAGACCTTAATTACAGCGTGACGGAAATAATTAGAAAAAATAAGACCGAGTGCACCAGATCTTCGACGAGGTGTCCTCATTTTGATGTAGGAAGAATTATTCTTTTCTTTTAAAACACGAAGTAGCCAATTTTTCTCAGATAATAAATGTTGAGTTTCATTATCTCGAAAATCGGCGATGACACGTTGTCATTTTAACAGGTACATGTATAAAAGTTTCGCCAGAAATAAAATTGAGTTAAATATCGTCCTCGCCTTTCACACTGTCATATGTATTTCATATTTCATTTTATTTTTTTCGAACCTAATAAAAGGTTCAGGTGCGTGTTTTTAATGACATTTCGTTTGACTGGATTTTGATTTGCTGCCATATTTCTGTATTTTGTTTTTCTCTCTAATTTCACAGACTCGAGGGCACAGTTTTTAATAATTTGAATTCGGTGGTCGTATTCGAGCATTAAGGCAATAAAAAAATACTCTTTATATAACTATTTCAGTCTATGCATGTTATTTAAAATATACTACTCAGGACATTGAAATGTTTGTGTTGATTTGGTGTCATCCAAATCACATCATTAGATATAAAAATCTTATAATATACTTAGTTGATCTCGATAAATTGAAGTATATTTTGAGCATCTTAGATTTCATTCCCTAGACCTTTTTGGGAATACCTACAACTTAAAACGTACCATCATTGCGTAACTTATAGTAATTTCATAACAAAGCGCATAGATATGTTCATGTAAAGTATGTTGCCTTGTGGTGTTGTAACGCAGGTAAATCTAGTTCATCATGTTGCACTGACATTTAAATCAATTCCTTCATAACACCTAATTTATCACTTAATAGTTACTGAGAGCCGTCAGTGGTAACACGATTGGTAACGCGCCGGACTGGCAAACCGAAGTTCGCGGGTTCGAATCCCGCACAGAGTGTGGATGTTATGTTTTCTGCAGGATTCAGATAGGACTTATGCAGTACGATATAACCTTAGTTGTTGGAGATCTTTAAAACCGGGACAACTGTTTTTGCTGCTAGTTGCTAAATCCTGCTGAAAATGGACGTTGAGACCGATGCGACTACGATTCTAGAGCCTAACACTCCAACTGACTCCGTCTTTGAGAGAGCATCTGTCAGCCCCTTCAAAAATCATCTGCTATGGTTTAATTCAAGAATTTCGACCTAGCCGCGAATATCTTTGCGGAGTCACCCACTGAAAAAGCACAGTAGCTGAGTTTCCACAAGGAAAAAAATCCACCTCGACCGGGATTCGAACCCGGACTCCCTGATTTCCATCCCCTCAGTTCCACAGGGGAGAAGGAAGCCTCCGTAGCTTAATTAGTGCAGTACCTGGCCGGAAGTCAGGGGTTCCGGGTTCGAATCCCAGTCGAGGGGGATTTTTTCCTTGTGGAAACTCAGCTACTGAGGTTAGCCGCGGGTCAGACTTGACGAGACCTTTAATCTGCGTGAAAGGTACTTCACTGTGAATGCAGTAAGGAACTGAACCTTGTCGAGCCAAAAAAAAAGCTAGGGAACTCGCTGAGCGTTGTCGGGTCCAAAAAAATGAAGACTTCAATGCGTCAGGCCTCATGGAGATGAACGGAAGTGGCACTAGGAGAGGGATGGGGTGCGGGGGGGTTGGAAATCAATAAGCGAGATAATTGTCGAATACGACGGGGACAGATGCATCTGGAACCTTCACGCTTCGCTCTCTTCTTGGCACCTGTTCCGCTACTGGCGCTCTCCCGGTGGCGGCGGTCGAGATTAAGTTGGCCGTCATTAAATCACTCGGTGAAGCTTCTCCGAGACGCCACCAGGTCTCGGCAAGAACTTTAACAGAAACGACGGCAGATGTAGTGACGGGTATATTGAAACTCGACGGAGGACGTCCCGCTCCCCGATTGTCAACCTTGCGTTGGAGGGGAGGGGTAGTCGGTTCAAAGAACGCGTGGTGGGCAGTTTATGTAGAAAACATGCTGAAATTACGTTATTGTGAGGGTATAGTCAGGGGAGGAGACAGACGCCAGGTTTGGGGGGTCGGTCACCAGTCTTGTCCTCCTTATCCCCACCCCTACAATGAAAAGACCTCCACTCCCCCCCTCTGGATCCGCCCCTGGATATAGTGCTACGATAAACGGTCTTTAGAGCTCAATGCGTGATGGCGTTTGTAGATGAAAATCTAAAGAATGAGTTACCAGGACCACAACTACTTGAACTATCGCTACTTGAATTTTAAATCCAAATACCAGAGAGATTTGAGAACACCAAATACAACATACAACGGCGTGTTAAGTTCACACAATGGTAAAGTGGGAGGTTCCTTTTTCGCCAGTAGATTCCCTGGAATATCTGGTTCCCAAAAAAACGCATATCTCTAGGGTTTTTGTTGGTCGTTCCCAGAGGCCTTTCCCAGATACGAACCGGGGATCTTCCGCCGTTAGCTATGCACTTCATCCCATGGGCTACCACCACGTCCATACGTTCAGCAAAGATAAAAAATCCTGGTAGAAGTCTCAAGAAAAAATTACCGAATGAAAAATATCATATGTGTGTAGCTGGACTCAAACCTGAATCCATTCTGTTCCACGAGCTATAGACCTACTACCGAGGAGTCTTATTTCATAATCGGATCTCTGTGCGAAAGATATTTTCCTTCAGATATTTCCACCAGAGCGTATATATCTCGATTAAGGTGTTTTTATGCATGTAAACTGAGCATAGTAAAAGAGACTGCGTGTGAGAAAATGTTACTGTATAAAAGAGTGAAGAGAAGAGCTGCATCAATACATTCTTAGAATGACCTAGTCATCATCTCCAGGTCATTTCCCGGTTACACTACGGTTCCTGGTTATCTCCAGACAGGAGGTAGGAGGAGGGCCTTAAATTTATATCATTAGTTACTACGCATTGCCTCTTTTGATTAATCTTGGCAAATGAGAGAGACTAGACCAAAATGTGAAAGAATTCATTAAATTATCTTTAAAACTTTCCGCAGTCTTTAAAAATGATGTGATTGCATTGTTTTGCATTACAATTCATGCCTTCATCCATTAATTTTATTTTTGTTACTCAAGTAAATTTAGTTTTTTTCTAGCATTCTGAGTTCAGTTTTCGTGTTATGAGATCATCTCTAAGAAAGATTTCCGAGTTGTAATTGATCTCGATTCAACGCCACTGCGCTTTCTTTTCAATGTAATTTTTTTCAATTTCTTATTTTTCTAGAAAGATGTAAGTTCATGTCTTGAAGAATACGAAAACTTCAGTGACATGGCGGGTATGGCATTTAGTGAAATGATTGCTTATTTATCACGTTCATATTTCATGACAGCAAGTAAGAAATTTAGTACTTTCCAATCGCAACCTTCCACTGTGGTCGAATCACAGCTAGAGCCTTGTTGTCGAGGGTTTTGGAAACGCGGCAGTACACGTGAAAACATAAATATTGATCTTTTCCTTGGAGGCGATGTATGCAGTTCTTTCCAACCCTGACCCTATGGCCAAAAATGGATAATATTAATATGCAAAGGCGATCGACCTTGCCGAAGCGAGGGCGGCAGAGGCTTGGGGGTTAAAAATACTTCGACCCATCCTACGGAGAGGCTCGGAAAAAACACGTAGGGTGGATTGCAAGAACGAGGTTTAAACCGCGGTTTAGACGGTGGTTAGGGAAAATGGCCGAAACCGCGGTTTTTTGCTTGCATGAACGAGTTTTACGTCAGACGCCGTCTAAACCGCGGTTCAAAAGCCGCCAATTCCCGAACCTCCTGCTGGGTAAGTTTAAGCCGCGGTCTGCGTTCGCGAGAGACACCAAACATGGCCGGCCGGCACTTTTTGACGTTCGCGAGGCGGAGGAAATAGAAGAAATTACAGATATTGAGGATGCTGACGTTCCACCGATAAAGATAAACAGATTAATTGGGGAACGAAGTGATCTATTTTTATCATACATCGATTCAGAGTTTGAACAGAGGTAAAGATTCAATAAAGAAGTAACTCATCAGCTATTGGGAGAAACGAACTATCATATCAGACTTTCGACGGACCGCTGGGGATTCCAAGTGCCACCAATTATTCAATTGCTTATGTAATTAAGGTCTTTCGTCACTGCAAGTTTTGTTTTAAGGCTTTAGGGGATCAGATAGGTGTTCATGAATCAACGGCTTTTAGGTGCTTAATGAATGTACGCGAAGCTCATTGTGCTCATTGGACCTGAATATTACCAAATTCCCCTTAATGGGGGCGTTTACTCGGAACTGAAATCGCAATTTTGTACACGAAATCGTTAGATGGAAACGAAAAACGAATTTTAGTGAAAAAATTAATCTTCTAACCACAACCATTCACTCGTAAATCAAAAATGAAAATAAGCAAAAGGTGACGCCCACCGAAAATGCTGCTGTGATAACATTGACGTCATTTTCCTCCCGTCCTTGACTGCTTTCAGGGGAGGGGGAAGGGAGTGGAGGGGGGTTCTCGGAAGGTCTGCTCGCACAGATGCTGTCGAAATCGCTCCCATTGGCCGAGTCAGCTGTGTCCCCCCCTTTGCGATAATGCGAAGTAGCTTCGCGGGCTCAGTTGTGATTGGACGAAGTCGATATGCGTCAGAGGTTGCACCACGCCCGCTTTTCCGAAAGGGTTAAGAACATCAGTTTTTCGCCGCTTATAACTCGGGAAATAATTGTCGGATAAGAAAACGGAAAAATACGGGTCCTTTTATTTGACAAACTCTATCAGATTCGGCAATTAAAAAAATACGGTAAACGACCCCATTGCCGCAGAATTACATGATGTGATAGCTGGATTTTCTCTCTTATCAGGGTGGGCATGAATTACATTTTAAATGTGAAGTAACGTTAAGAAAAAATAACGATAAATAGGTTGCGTTTGTACAGTTGATTGATGATTAAAAATCGTGCTCCAAATTTAGTGAAATTACCCATTCTTAGCTGTTAACCTATGGGGAAAACCTCTAAATATTTTCGCTAGTGCTTTTAGGAAAATGCATGGAGTTAACACAGAACTAATCGATTTATTAGATATATAATTTTATTAGGAACAACTTCCCTGACATTGATTCTCTGGACTACACGCATATTAAAATTTCCTGCCCAGACATACGTCAATATAAAGGGATATTATTCAATCTGCGTACAAATAATAGGTTGAAAATGGGGTTATTTATTCATTTTTTTGGCGTTTAATGTTCACTCGACACATACATAATCACAAGACGTACAATCAAAAAATATAACTACAAAAATAAGGAATAAACTGGTTGCAGCCACAAAAATAATAACTTAACTGCCTTGATAATTAAGTCACTTCACAAACAAATTCTTCGCTTCTTTTAAAACGTTTTCTTTCCTTACATAAAAGTCCAGTTCATTGAAATGCATTACACTTTTGGGTTGTTGGCATTATACTTTCCACAAATATCTTTCAATTCCTCCTTTTCCCTATCCAACGTAGTCGCGTAATACGCCTTACTCTCTAGTATTACATACTCTGATATAATAGGAATCAGGAGCAGCTTCTCTTCCAGCGAAAAGTTTTCGTTTCGTCCACTGCACATTTTCACTAGATACTCACACGCATCCAAACTGAAGTTCACGGTGTTTATTTACGTCGCTAAGGAGCTTACAATTGCTTTTCGGGAAACAAATGACAGTAGTCAGCGTTGCCACATGATCAACAACGACAGGCCGCGGTTTTCATAGACCGCGACGAAACCTTGTTTATGCAAGCGGAAGGAAGATCGCGTCCAGGCCGCGGCTCATGAAGACGCCGTCTAAACCACGGTTTGAGCCTCGTTCTTGCAATCCACCCGTAGCGTTTTCTCAGTAAGCCCTCTTATTTGAAATTCCTGTGCGTTTTTTTTTCACGCACTCTTGGTTAGGTGGGGATGGAAGTATTTGTATGAGGAGGGCACCGACTCCGAACAGGGAGCCAACATTTACGGACAAATCCGAAATTTAGGATATGTGGGGTATTGGGAGTAATTAGAACTGTTTTTTGGGTAGGTGGAAAAAAATCCAGCGATAGTCTTAACCATACCACTGTACCTTAACGGAAAGTAAACTCCAATGAAAATAGTACTGATTGTATTATTGTTAGTTTGTATTAGTGTTGTTGCCAAAACCAACATTATACTTGGAACATTAAAGCTGGAATAAGTGAAAGAATTCTGTTACCTGGGAAGCAGAGTAACCAACGATGGACGAAGCAAGAAAGAAATGGTCAGAATAATTGCTCAGGCAAAGAGGGCATTCTATTAAAAGAAGAATCCACTTACAGTTGGAAATGCAAGCTTAGAAGTAATGAAGCAATTCATCAGAACGTATATCTGGAGCATGTTTCTTTACGGCAGTGAGGCATGGACGATGACAGCAGCGGAGAAGAAAAGGGTGGAAGCATTCCAAACATAGTGCTACAGAATAATGATGAAGATAAAATGGATACACCGAGTGACAAATGAAGTCCTAACAAGAGTGGGAGAAAACTGAAGTCTGCTGAAAACTATAAAAAGAAGACGGGAAAACCTAATCGGCCATATCTTAAGACACGATGGCCTAATGAAGACAATCGTCGAAGGAAAAGTGAACGGGAAGAATGAAAAAGGTAGCCCTCATATGAGTTACATGGGACAGGTTGTGAAGGACGTGTAAGAGAGGAGTTACGTTACTATGAAGAAGTTGGACGATAGAAGAATCGAGTGGAGGACGGCATGAAACCAATCCTAGGATAGTTGACCCATGATGATAATGATTATTATTGTTAAGAGGTATCGCTAGAAGATCTATCGTTGAAGGCAATGGCTCGGTATTCCAATAGGTGTCGCTTGCGGCAAGTGATTTGTGCCTGCCAAAGTATGTTTTAGGGTACTAAATAAGATCTTAGTACTGAAATGCATTAAGATGATTACATATTAGGAGTAAGGATTTGACTGTACAATGTTCCTGCTTGTCAGGCACAAAGAAATAATAGCGATAAACGAGGAAAAAATGAACTATTATATTTCTTTCTTTTCCATTCGATATAAAAGGAAATATTAACAAAACCAGAATTTTAATTTATAGAAACCCTAGAATTAAATCTTGTGTACTTTCTCTTACATGGAAGGAACTCCCTCAGTGAGCTAGCTGTTGACGGTTTTTCTTAGCCATTCTTAACGTTAATATACATGGTTCTTCGAAGTGTATAAGAAAATATTTTATAAAATCTAATTTTAGACCTAAGTCTCTTCATTATAATGTTTAGTGCTGCGAACATAGTATCCTGAAAGATTTTAAAACCATATACCTGTAGGCAGGCTGGCATTGATCGATCTCCCATTCGTGTTGCCATCGAGATGAGGCATATTCAACCGAGAGCGTCTACAGCGTCTGCGGAGTTATTTCTCCTTCAACAGATGGCATTTACTTTCACTCACGACAATCATCTTCGGAAAAGATACAAATAATCTCTCAGAGTTTGATTCTCAGCGTTATATTTTACAATTAGCCTCCAATTCACCCCGTTAGGTCACTACATTACTTCATTTATTCATTTAGGGCATATATCTATGAAGGAATTAAAATACTTTTGCATCATTGATTATTTTATTAGGTTTAAAAGAGTATTATATTAATATCTAAATTCTTATCTTAAAGTACTTAAATGTAGAAAAAACGTAGAGAAAAGCTGTAATAAAAAACAATTCATCTTGATTTTCATGTACTAACTGGTTTGGCTTACATGAATCGGTGTTTTATGTAGCCAACACATTAGCCGTAATGAACAAATTACAACAAGTACATTTAAGACCTGCATTAGGTGCAGTCTAGCAGAGGTAACAAAAACTTTTATTTTCGTATCAGTAATGGGTTTACACCTCTTCCACCAAAACTACAGTCCAAAGGAAGCGAACCTTAATTAATTCTCAAAAGTTTCTCATCTTGAAAGTTCACGGAGCTTGTTTACAACTCCATTGTGCTTTCAATTGCATTGGTGTGCCGAAATGAATGTTAAATTACTTCCAGCACATGCAGTTGTCATGCATTTTTACGAACAGATGTACATACACTTTGCTTGAGGGGTCATATAAATCAAAACTCAAGGCAGTATTCCTCGGAGCTTGTTAAAATTTATTAATTTTTTGGTACAATATTCCCGTGAACATGATACACAATTTCAAAAGCTTTGGAATGATTGATCAATCCACCATCACACCATATCCATAGTCTTGAACACATTTGGCGACGTAATTCGTGATGGCTAGAGCTCACATTTTGCTGAGCGACAAGACAAGTGACATTCACACATTCCTGATATGGATATGGGGCACTCCATGTCTTATTTCCATCTGAGGGTTCCCAAAATTCATGTCTGGTGCTCAATAAAGCCCACAGCTTGAGTATGGATGGACAGATGAGTCACTCGGACTTGAAGCCGAGACTCCTAAGTTAATGGCTCATTGCTCTACTGACCAGGCTGCAACATCACCTGATTGATCAACCATATCCTCTAAATGCAACAAATCTGGTATCATATCAACATCAAAATTTTCACTTTCACGTTACACTACAATACCGCGTGGAATGTTTCCTTTACACTTGGTGTTTTCGAAAGGCTGCTCACATTTACATAATGGATTCCATATTTACGAACAACCATTTCCCTTAACCTAAACCTTTAGCCAGAGAAGAAATGGTTACATCCATATCTTTCACTGGCTAAATGTAAGCAACGGTTTAGACTTCATAAGACACTTGTTTTCTGACTTGAGATTCAACTTAAGATTCCCACTTTGCGTCATCTGAATCAATTATTTTTTATCAGTTATATCAGTGCAACCAGAAAAATAGTTCCTAGCCGAAAATACTGACAATTTATCTAATACTTTTTTTTCAATGACTCCAACTCCAAAGGTATAAAAATATTGCGTCTGAAAACTTGGCGAAATCACGTACAGGTAAAACATAAAATTACACCAAAAGTGTGAAAGCAACCAATCAGCTAAGCCTAGCGCAAAATCATGATGTACATTTAAGTATCTTCGCTCCTCTCAATTCTTTTGTTTCCCTCTCCCAATCCACCGTCTTCTGTTTCATTGTTTTGCGTCGCCATTGAGGCGGACCGCGTGTTTAGTATTCGTCGCCCTCGTCCGCTTCGCCTTCCACTGAATCCACTCCAACCTCCTCGTAGTCCTTCTCCAGGGCCGCAAGATCCTCACGGGCCTCAGAGAACTCTCCTTCCTCCATTCCCTCGCCCACGTACCAGTGGACGAAGGCCCTCTTGGCGTACATGAGGTCGAACTTATGGTCGAGGCGGGCCCACGCCTCGGCGATGGCGGTAGTGTTGCTCAACATGCAGACCGCCCTCTGGACCTTGGCGAGGTCACCTCCAGGGACGACGGTTGGCGGCTGATAGTTGATGCCAACCTGTGCAAAATCGACAACGATAAGAGACTAATTATAATTCATCCCGGTGCTGTAATTTAGCTATATCCTGATTTACTATACGATAAGGTTTAGTAGAGCTTCAATAGCTATCGAAGGTACCTGAATAAGGTTGCCATTAAAAACCTTTGCAGCTAAAACCACGTAAAAAATACCAGTAAGTTTCTCGAAACTTGATCATATATAATAAAAATTGTTACAGTTTCTTTTTTCACACAACCGTTTCATATGAAAGTTTGAACTTTTGGATTCTAACTCAGTTTAGATAATTATACCCAACAAAGGAATTAATGATGCATAAAACGTTAAATAGTTCGCATAATAATGCAATGAAATATCGTTAACGAATATTCTGAAATCTTATCAGTTATTTTACATTTTATATTATTACTTATAATATTAACTGTTGAAAGAAAGGGTATTTATTTGGATTTGAAAATTTATTATTCATGAAATTTTCAATTTTATTATCTGCCTTTCTTTTTATAATAAATTGTTCAACCCTAGTTGTGACTAATGTGAGATATTCAAACCACCCTAAATAAATGTATAAGTAAACTTATTTGAATAAGTTATACAAATATTTAGATTGATAAAAAATATGCATAACTTAAATTACCGTCATGACTATGAAACAGTAGGTCATTAGAAAATGTTTCCTACCCCTACAAACGACCAATGTCCGGGCTCTTGTTCATCTGATTTTGAACTGGAGGGGAAGGTGGAACGGGATTAAGTGTTTATGTTACCTTGAAACCCGTGGGACACCAATCGACGAACTGGATGGTCCTCTTGGTCTTGATGGTGGCAATGGCGGCGTTGACGTCTTTGGGGACAACGTCTCCCCTGTAGAGCATGCAGCACGCCATGTACTTCCCGTGTCGCGGGTCGCATTTAACCATTTGGTTGGCGGGCTCGAAGCAGGCGTTGGTAATCTCTGCCACGGTCAGCTGCTCGTGGTAAGCCTTCTCGGCGGATATCACGGGGGCGTAGGTGGCAAGGGGGAAGTGGATCCTGGGGTAGGGCACCAAGTTGGTCTGGAACTCAGTCAGGTCGACGTTGAGGGCCCCGTCGAAGCGGAGGGAGGCTGTGATGGAGGAGACGATCTGGCCGATGAGCCTGTTGAGGTTGGTGTAAGTGGGGCGCTCGATGTCCAGGTTGCGCCGGCAGATGTCGTAGATGGCCTCGTTGTCCACCATGAACGCGCAGTCGGAATGTTCGAGGGTCGTGTGGGTGGTCAGGATGGAGTTGTACGGCTCGACAACGGCAGTGGATACCTGATGGAATTTACAGGAAAACGGAATTAGTCACAAGGGACTCTCATCACCTTCAGTTAGAGGTTCATGTATGGGGCAAAATAATTGATCATATTTTATCACCTCATATTATTTAGGCATCATATTTTGATCACCTAAAATAATTATTTGGCGAATGGTTTCATAAAACTCTTTCTTCCTCAACTATGTGTATTGCTGTATTTACTATGAGGGGAGACTCATGTGAAGGTCATTTCTGCCATCATGGATAAATGTTTTTTTCGAATGACTCCTAACTTATGCCACGAGGAGCTTTAAAATTCCACTTCCTAATTGCATATATCGGTCGTTTGTGAAAAGAAAAAGGTCTTGTTTCATTAACAATTCAGTTTATAGTATTATGCAGAAGTTGATTTACCAGTCAATGATTAAGTCATAGGATAATTAGCAAAACTTCAGGTGTAGTTTTTTAAATCCTCATTTAAATTTCATTATTTCATAATTCAGGGTTTTCTATTTTTATCAAAGAATTCTCACCACAGCTCATGAATTTCGATCTGAATCTCTTTCTCCATCTCGAGTGGCGTGATGCAGGATTTCTGCGCGCTTCTGGTTTTTCAGTCGAGATCAAAGTCGAACTCATAGCCGTAAGGACATATATCCCTCACCTGAGGGGCAGGGTAGATGGAGAACTCCAGCTTGCTCTTCTTTCCGTAGTCCACCGAAAGGCGCTCCATGAGCAGGGAGGTGAAACCGGAGCCGGTCCCTCCACCAAAGGAGTGGAAGATGAGAAAGCCTTGCAATCCGGTGCATTGGTCCGACAGTTTCCGGATCCGGTCAAGGACTACGTCCACAATTTCCTTGCCAATGGTGTAGTGGCCGCGGGCGTAGTTGTTGGCGGCGTCTTCCTTCCCGGTGATAAGTTGCTCGGGGTGAAACAGCTGACGGTATGTACCCGTGCGAACCTCGTCTGTGAAAATGTAAATGAAGCAGAAGAGTGAGTGAAATGAGAAAATAGACCGATAACTGCAAAGAAATCACTGCATAAATTATAGCTGTACTATCACCTATACCTCTAAGGCTCAATATCGAAGACATCAATGCTTGTTCTGTCCAAACTGTACATTGTAGTCGGTACAAGTTTTACTTTGTCCACTTGGTATTAATAAATGATTCACCTATGACCTTGTATCCAACCTCTAAGACAATATGGAAGTAACCAATGAATACTTGTACTGATCACACAGTTGCCATTTTGGGGATTCCAAGCGCTTCATGCCTTTAGTAATGGCCAAAATCCATTTAATATTTCTCACGAAATCACTACTTGTAACTGTCATTTCTTCTTAAATATTCCTTACTTACAAGATGCCAGCCTTTGTCAGAAACGTGAATGTGTAGTCAACTCGTGAGGGTTCCATTACAAGAAATATGATATTTTTTCAGCAGTAATTGCGCTTTCTTTGGATCAAAAATTATTTTTTCCTCACATAAAAAACTTCATTAAATCGAAAATCAAAATGAATCCGTTAATTTTTTAAACAGGAGGAATTTAGGATGTAATCGGAGTCACCTATAAAGGATCCTTTAACTACCTAATATCCTCGCGGAGATAATGTGAGAAACAGGGATAGGAGAAAGAAAGTTCAGGGCAAAAATGCTTGTACGGTTTTGAACATGATTCAAAGGGTTGTAAGCAGGATAATGACTTAAAAATGACTTATAGCAAGTAATTTAGATATCCAAGCAAGTTGGGTTTGTATAAATTAATATGCATGGATAAGGCTAAGTTTATCATTTGTAATATGATTCGTTCGTGGAATTTTCCCTGACAATGATAGGGGTCGAATACCAACCGGTGGGAAAAATGTTCATGGAGAAGAAAAATTTTAGATATGCATTTAAAATAATAGCCTTTAAAACCTAGGCAATAATATTTCAGAATAATTTGTAAATGTATTGGTTGTTTGTCATTTAAAATTCCGGCCTGAATACCGTGGTACGAGTGTTATAGCGTTCTAAAAGCAGCGGATTGAGTCCGTCATTCATTTGGAGGCCTTACTTGGAAAGGGCCCGTATTTCTAGTACTTCAGTAATAATAACAGTGTTGCAATGTCAAAGCCCCAACAAATACATTCGAAGAAATACAAGGACGTTGCGCTGAAATATAGCCATTTCCAGGGCTCGATAATGCTTAAAGCGGCCCCTAGACGGTCAATATTATTGTACAATACTTTGGTTTGTGCAATATAATTGATCGTATGTGGGCAGTATTGAAAGTTTGTGCAATATATTGTGTGATTTTCAAAATCTTGAAAATACATTGTGCAAACGGGATAATATTGTGCCGTCTGTTGGCAATATTGCGCAATATCCTGTCAGTTGGTCTCTAGCGGTCGTTTGAACTAATCGTCTCAACAACGCGTTATTATCATGGGTGACAAGAAAGCCGAAAAAGATTTTATTGTTGAATTTATTGTGGTGTATCGTGGTTTTCCGGCTCTGTGGGATGTGAAGTGCAAAGATTATAGTAATCGTGCGAAAAAGGGGGAGCAATACGATTTGCTGATAGAAAAGTACCGCGAAAAATACCTTTTACTTTCTTTCCTTTTTTACGATTTGCGGCCACAGCAATTATCCCGCAACACAATTCACTTTCACTCAACATGTTGACTTCATGTTCTGAAAATTGGCATGTTGCCTGAAAATGTTCATGAAATTCTGGCAGGGACTGTTTGCACAATGTGGTTGTACGTCTGTGCTCGCGATTGCGCAATATATTGCACAACCTTCAATATCGCCTCCATATGGTACAATCTTTTGCACAAACCAAAATATTGTACAATAATATTGAACGTCTATGGGCCGCTTAAAGTTTAGTGAATAGGGCCTCAGACCCCCAATGTTACCTCCATGAACATCGACACCCTGTGTTGCTCGGTTTAAAATTGTGGGGACGTAATGTTTTGACCACAATAAATCGGGATCGTTGAGGCTTACCGACGACGGTGGGCTCCAAGTCGACAAAGACAGCCCGTGGAACATGCTTCCCGGCGCCCGTCTCGCTGAAGAAAGTGTTGAAGGAGTCATCCCCGCCGCCGATGGTCTTGTCTGAGGGCATCTGCCCGTCTGGCTGGATCCCATGCTCCAGGCAGTAGAGTTCCCAGCATGCGTTGCCGATCTGTACGCCGGCCTGGCCAATGTGGATGGAGATGCACTCACGCTGGTGGGAAAAGGAGAGAAATAGAGGGATTAGCTCGTACCGTGCCGGAAAGGTATTCATTCAGAATGAATCCCAGGGATAAATATGAGCCCTGAATACCCGAACAAGGGCACACGTTGAACAGAGGGATACCTAGCTTAATTACATTCACCGTACCCTGCTGCAATGATCGGGTGACATTAATTCGGGTGTTGACTCGCGCATACACGAAGTCGGTTTATGAATAAACATTACGCTTGAATGAGCATGGCACCAAAATTACAGTATAATTCTACAGAGATAAAAATCCACCTTGACCGGGACTTGAACCCGGAACCTCCTGAATTCCGGCCAGGTGCTCTACTGCAGTGCATTTTAGTGGGTGACCCCGCTAAGATATTCCCGGCCAATTCGCAATCTTTGAACTTCACCAAAATTACATTGCATTGAATCAATGAATGTTCTCTAATGGTTGAAGGGAGGAGAATGAGACCGGCGCGGCATCCGCTATAAACACGACAGCGGTCATCGACTCCCTCGGCCAATCTCGTGGTGAAAGAGGGTGGAGGAGGGGATAGCGGGAGCGAGAATGGACTAAAATGACCCAGGGGTGCATTTCGAGAGCGGTAAGGTGGTCTCTTCATCATTTATACGTTTCGAAGAGGGTGGATGACTCACCCCTTGGGGCGGAGGAGAGGAAAACAACGGCAGCGACTCCGGCACGGACCAGGGGCCACAAGGAAATGCTTGGGGGACCGAATTCGGGAGGGAGAGCGATCATTCACCCCTCACACCCCCATCTCACGTCGATTAATTGCCAGAAATTCAGTTCCTGTGAGGCGAAAAAGATGGTCGGGAGATAGCGAGCGGACGAAATTAATGGTTGGCAGCGAGAGACGTAGAAATAGAAGCCACGAGGATGGATTGAGGCGCTCTCTCGCGGAAGAGATTGATAAAAGCCCAGAGAGGGCCATTCCGCGCACGCACTTGCAAGCAGTTCCTTATCCTCCCGTTCCTCTTCCCATCTTATCCTTCTTATCTTCCCCATTTTCTTCCTAGCCCTCCCACCCACGCGTCGTAGGCCAAAGTGGACGCGTATTCCCTCCCGCAACGTCAGCAGCTTTACTTATCTCCGCCCTTTATTTCTCCACCTTTATTTCCTCAAGTCTTCCCTTCAAGATCCTCCACAGTATTCGATCTTCCAACCCCCGAGGCAGTAAAAAGATAATGAGAGACGGGAGCTTCTTCCGGAGGCTTCCACCAGGTGGAGTGGCGTGCGCGGTCTATAAACACGCGAAACGCATTCCGCCCCCTTCCGGATATTTACTGGGCCGTCGTGGTGTGGTGGTCTATATTGCTAAGGGGACCATCTCCCCTTCGCCCCCAACCTTCATCAACGCTTCGGATGGGGAGAGGAGTTGAGTCGCGTGTAAATGACCTCCTGGGCGGGGCAACTTGTGTGAGGTGCAACACTTCCTTTGGCCGAAGTCGGCAGCCAGAGTTAATGCAAGGGATTTCGTCTTGTACACACCTTTGGAAACAGACGTGGCGAGTTGCAATATCCCCTCCATAATTCATATAACATTAGGCAATTGACCCACAAAAAACATCATAGGTTTCGTGTAAAGAAAGGTTTGTTCTTCCATAGCTCTCACCTTCTGATTTTATGACTCCTATCGTTCCTATAGCCATACCTGCGACTGAATACTAAATGTACAAATTATATCCATTTTATAGTCTTCAAATCTCTCAATTTAGCTATAGAACTTAGAAGAAATGACAATAAATATAATTTTGGGCAATGGGACAGTGAATAACTCCTCAGATTTATGCACAGATGACTCTGTACACAAACCAGGGGTAGTATGCGAGATGAAAATGTATTTTTCAGTAATTTTTCAAGATTATACCCGGTAAAGTGGTGCGATTTCCAACACGTAATATTTCTTGTTGAGGAAAGAATTAACGAATAGATCTCTGAGGAGATCCTCGAAGAAAAGTTTTACTATGACAATTGTTCAAGGCGTGACGTTGCATGGATAAAAACACCTGATTCCATTTGCTTCGAATACGTGACTTTATTAGGCCATCGTGTCTAAATGGAGCCGAATGCTTTTATTGATCTATTTCTTAGTTTTATTAGACTTAACCTTTCTCCCATTCTCCTGAAAACACATTCTTCTATCACTCCGTCTATCAATTTCATCTTCAACATTCTTCAAGAACACCACCTTTCGAATTTCTACAAAATATTTGGCCATCCTATATCCAAGGACAAACTTTTACCGCCGGAATATAAAATATCTCTCCAATAGTTCAGAACAATTTACAGCATTTAGAACCAATGATTGAGCATGGCACTCAAGTAAAGGGGTCTGGATACTAATGAATAATCTCTGTTACTGCCGGAATCCAAACCAGGGCTCTAGGGGAGAAAAGCCAATTTTAAAAAAATATGCTGCTTATGATTCAGCTACCACTCTAACCCGATCACCAGAATTTATTTTTCCTAGGGTGCCCGCACCGTACATTTTTCGCACTGATGTAGCAATTCTTTACATTTCGACCACTGATCATCGAGTTTAAATCTTCCCCACCTATCCCTCCCCCGAGTCGTAACCGGCTCACGTGACGTGGCATGATTCCCTCAATTTTACGCCTTCCGCCATCAACTCATCACACAAGTGGTGCGACACGCACGACACAAGAGACCTCTTCCGACGTTCTCTTCAACTTACTTTTGCTTTAAAAAAAAAGACTCGTAGCGTGTACCTGCATACGGTTAGATATTAGAATAGGGCGATGACCTTAAAGGCCAAGGGTCAGCCTCTTCAAGAGGATGGTTTTCCATCGATCAACCCACCTTGAAGGGAAGACAATGGAGGGTATCGAGAACTTCATCCCCCTGCCCCCCCCCCCAGCCACTCAGTGGCTGTTTCCATGGAGAACCGCTTACGGTGTTACAAAACATCGGCTGACTCCTGAATGGACGAATCCCCAGGGCGGGTAGCTTTAATCTGTTGCAAAGATCTATGACCTGTAATCTTCCATCCTCTCAACCGCATTGAATAAAGAAATAACGGAGGCCCATCGCAAAATTAAATTCGTGTTTTCCTTCACGCACACGTTTTCCGTGAAAATAATATCCCTTTTCTGTAAACGGTATTGCTTCATTTTTTCGCTAAATACACTCGGAATAACTCCTCCGTGTAATAATAAAGAGATAAAAAATTGTGAATTCCACTGGTTTATTGTCGGTACTACCTGTTTCAGCCGTTAGGCCATCATCAGGAACACAATAGAATTGCAAGGACCCTGGACTGTTGAACGAAATCACCTTTTTAAACCTCCCACCCCTACTTTCAGTTTTTTTACCCACGGAAAACCCACGACCTATTCAACCTGCCCCAAATACCTTTCCCGCAATTCACCCTCATATTCCTTCCCCCTCCCCTCCCCTGCCTGATCACTTACTGCATATAAAGGCACTCGATGAAAAATATTCTATTAAATACATAAGATGATGGCGTAACGGCTGAAACCGGTAGTATTGAAAATAAACCAGTGGAATTTACAATTTTCTATCTCTTTATTACTATGGAATAATTCCACAAAATAAGTACACAGTCACTAAGTTTTATCTTCCGTGTAAGAATGAGGAATACGCATGAAATTAGTTTCTCGTGTATTTAATGTACTTGGTGCGAAATGTTATCACAAATTTAAGTATAAAAGTCAACATTTTCTTTCCATGCCAATTACAAGGATGACTAAATGCTGTTAAAATTTTCCCGAAAATTGACAAAAATCTCGTGACCTTAAACGCCTTCTGATGCCAGTGCACGGTATAGGTTCCATATCACTACGAAAACAGACGTTCATTTTAAAATAAAACGAAGAAAATAGGTTGTTTTGTGGTTTTTAGCCGTTTCTTGATCAAAACCATTACTGAAAAGGGATTTAAAAAAGTTAAACCCAACAATTTGTCTTTGGTTGGCTTCTTTATGGCGGCCTCCTATAAAAAGCATCGATCGCTTTCCCATAACGGAGATTTTGGGGTGATAAAAAACAGGGATTAAAAACAGGTATTATACAGTATGGACGAAATGCTCTTACGATCTACACTACTTGAATAAAAAATCGAAATACATTAGTTTATTCCATCAAACAAATATAATAAATACATACGTTTTGGCCAAGTATTCATTTAACTACTTACCTCAACTTTCGAGAGATAAACAACGCCCATACTGATACCATGTCGTGACGTCGTGTTTTTAAGCTGCCGAAAACGTAAAATTTTTAAAGAGTAACTTCTTCGTAATACAACTTAATTCTTCAGCGAAATTTTATCCAAGCACATTTTAGCATGTAAACATCATATTCAAAGAGTTATAAAAATAGTAAATGTTCCCAAATATTTTGATTATTCAAAAAACCACTTTACCATTGGGTGTTTTCCATTCGTCGACGCAAGCTGACAAGAGTCGACACAAGTCGTGTTTACTGCTTTCCATCCGTCGTGCGTCGTCGTGAGTTACCGACACAAGCGGACTCACACTGACTCTGACGGGAAGCTGAGTCCACTGAGTTTGAGACATCGGCAAGAAGATTTGCGAAAGCGTTGTTGGCACGGGATTGGAAAATGTGCAACTTTTTCTAGGTAAGACGTTTATTTAAATGAATAACTATGATGACTAGAGATTCTACTGCGCAGTATTTTAGCAAAAACAAAAACATACCAAATCATCATTCTGAATTACTTACATCATTCTGAATTTCTCTTATTTAGATTTCGCCTGTATATAAATAAAGTAATTGTTGAAACCAATGAAGATTACCACAGGTTAACTGGCAGATCTACAAGTTCTTCAGAAATTATTACTTGTTTAAGATTCCCACTCGTTCAACTAGTGACCAACGCGCATCATCCACTGCGCAGGCGTGCTTTCCATTTGTAGCTAACTCGAAGTTGACGCTAGTTCACACAAAGTTACACACAAGTCGCACGAATGGAAATCATCCATTAAACAGTGGAATTGTTTCCCCTCCAAGTTGATATTTGGACCTATTTGTTCATTACTGCAATTGTTACCGACACATTACGATAGTTTGATTAAAATGGCTTTGACGTCGACTTGAGAATAGTAATTAATAGTTTACTGCTTACATTCGAAATCGTCCAATAAGCGTCTCTGAGCATAAAGCAAACATTTTTGAGACTCGTATACACATTTTTATAAGCGCTTTAAGTGTATTTAACAGCACTTAATGACAGTTCAAAACCGTATTTGGTTTGACTTAACTTCCCACTTTCCGTTTCATAACAATCGTTGCTCCACCATCTGGAATGTCGCATTTCCTTTCTTAGCCAAAAGGTAATGGCCCCGTTAATCCGTATTTGGTGAGAATTAGTTTTTCTGCTGTAATTAATCTATTAGTTGGCATTATCAGCAGTTTCGATAGAAGATAAGAAATTCCTACGTGAATATGAGGTACAGCGGTGTAGCAGTTACCATTCTTGAATGATAAATTTTACGCCATGCCGCTGCGGCTCTCCATCGCCCAGGATTCCATGCCCCGAATGCGGTTTCAAGTCGAAAATCACGAACGGATGGGCATAAATACACAACTGTCCAGCAATGAAGATTTGCCATCGAAATAATTAGTAAAATAATTGGTAAGGAGATGAAAAAATAATCGCCAGTGGAGTCTCGAACGCTCGAAATTCGAATTAAAAGCCAAGAATGGTAACCACTATACTCGCATTTCTTCAGTTTCTATGAAAGCTGCTGACTCTACCGAATAAAAAATAATTATTACAGTTAAACTGTAGTTCATTCCACCAAACCATCTAGGATTACCGCAGCAATTATCGTTCAGTAACAGATAAAATACGTCATTGAAAATGGTGGTGCAACGTACCTACGTAGTCTCCCCTTGTGAGTGGAAATTTTTTAGAGTATCACTTACACTTTCACCTCCACTTGAACTTCAGAATTCTTATCTAAATTAAACGTACGTAATCTTATTGCTTATATTGGTTGGATAATTTCAATGACGCACTCAACGTCAAACCGATTTATTAAAGAATTATCTTGCCATTTTCCACGACCTTCGTTCTTGTCAAAAAAAATCAACTGCTTTTCGAGTTGTGAGCGAGTTCCTGGTACACAAATAGTAATCGGAGTACCTTAAAACGTAATTATAGTTTAACAGCGTAATCAAGATTTCGATGAGACTGAATTCAATGAAGTCGCTTTGAGACGCAGTGAATTTTCAATTCTAATTCACTGGTTGATACTATTTTCCGGGAACTGAATTAGGTAAGAATACTTCCGTAAGGCAAATAACCTACATTTAGTTCTGTCAGTCCAGCCTTTGATATATTGAATATACACAAAGCAAAAAAAATCACCTAAAATTACGTAAAGTGATCTGAATACACTTTTACAGAATCTTAGATTCGCTTGATCTGTTAGTCTCTGATTAATATCAACATTTTCGTATAATATTTTGTCATTTCCTCATTCCTTGATTTTTAATGGATCAATTGAGGGTACATCTATATCAATAAAAATATATAATGTACTTTTTGGTTTAAAAAGGACCAATTGTATAATCAGAATAAAAATTCCAGCTGAAGATTGGGATTCTATTCAATTCTATTCGATTCTCTGCTATTTACTTAGCGTGGTTTTGACTCTTCCACACTGTTATATGAGATCAAACTTCATCGCCTCTTTTCCTTTCTTTAGTATAAGTTCATGGATGAGAAGCGTGTTCTGCAGAAACTCAGCTCAATCTGGTTGAAAAGAAACGAACATTTAAACTTAAAATAGTTTAAGTATTAGCGTTAATGGCACAGTCATCAAAGCCAGGCTGATTGAATCGATATACTTATATATTGTCTCTTAAGCTTACTCCCAGATAGGAGTAATCGCAAACGATTGGTGATTCCAATTGAGTGGAGGCGGAAGTATTGAAGGCATTCATTGTGATAACAGAAAATAATTAAACCTTTTGAGGATAAGTTCAATCATCTGCAAATATAATTTTGATTGTTGTCGTTGATTAGAGTCTCCCGAGCATAGATTTTTATCGTTGATGAAATAAAGTTGCATAAAAAGTTGTCACTTTATGACAAAATATACAAGAATAATGGAAGTTGTAAATGGTATTCCAAGCTGTGCTGGTGCCAGTGAGGTGTGGAAAAAATTGGGTTAACTTCTGTCGCCGAGGGCACAATCCAATCCCTTTAATTTTGACGGCACGGCGACGTGGGAGACTGAAGCGACACGCGGAGGAACTTCTTTGGGTGAAAGCTTGCATAAGAAAGCTGAATTTTCACTCTCTCATAGATTAATAGGTTTCAAGAAAAGCAAGCATTGGTAGAGCGCACTTTATTCTGAAGCGAAATAGATAACGTGTTCCAGTGCCTCCGATTTGCGTGTATTTTCTAGGATACCCTCATGCTATTGGCTGTCTTTGAGTATTCTTTGGGCACTGTAAAGAAGCCGGAGTTCCAAAAATCTGGAAAGTATTTACAGACATTATCAGTTCTTCGTCAATTTAGCGAAATTTTCCTGATTCTTTTCTGATTTGTGAAGACCTGCGAATGCATGGAATAGTTAAGGAGGAGTTTGATCCTTACTTCTCAGGAAATTTGGTCATGCCAGTACCGTAAGAGTTAAAATAAGTTATCCTCTTACCCGTACCTTTCCCAATCGTTCACAACTCCCATTACTGGAAAACGAATTGCAGTCTTTTTGCAAACAACCATTACTACTTCTTACACCACACTATCATTTTTCGGGCCAGATGTATTGCAAATCACATCAAAATATTCGTTTTTACATGCCAAATATGCTGAAAATTTGGAAATATTATACTTACGTAAGTTATAACGTAAATATGAAGAGATTAGCTGGTAGAAGGACTCAGTGGAAAGCTGCGTCAAACCAATCTTAGGATTGATGACCGATGAAGATGTCGTAAATGATCAAGTGAGATCGCTAAAAAGGGTGCCTCTGTATCTGAGACGGTATCACGTTGGTTAGGAAGCGGATGATTTCATCTAATATCACTTATTCCCTCTGAGTTAGGGATCTCCTCGCTAACATTTTGAGAAAGATCTCACAGAGGCAAAAATATCGCATTTACCAGGTTCCAACAGATTTAAGTGTGTATATTTTCTGCCCACTACTGAAATTTCTTCCCGCAAAGTGACTTGTAATTGTTTTTATGACGTGCTTGTGAAAATTTACGCCTTTCCCCTTGCCATATATGCATTTTAGGAAGTCGTCCGAAGAGTTTTCCGTCCAGACCAGTAAGTAAAGTGACTTGGCGACAGGGTAGTAAGGGGAGGGGGCTTTCGGGGGCATGGCCGCGCCTGCGTGGTTTCACTAGGAGACGGAGCGTCCGACGTCCACGGGCTGGACTGCGGTGGGGGTGGGTTTGTAACGGGGGAATGGGTTTGGGAAGGGGAGGGCTGCATTTCCTCCTCTTTTATTCGGGTGTTGTTACCAAGTGGGACTCTAGGGGACGGAGTGGATACAAATCTAAATTATTACCCCGGGAATGGGTTGGTGGAAAAATAAAGCTAAGCTGAAGAAGGGGTATATTTCTAATATTAACGAACATTATGGAAAACATTTTTTACCATCATAAGGGGAGTTAAAAGTATTTAAAGGGTGAGCATCATACTTCCATTTCCACCCGTGGTTAAAAAGCAATGAGCTGCGCCAAATGATTATTATAAACCTGGTTTTCATAATGCAATAGTCATGTTCAAATGTTGACTACATATAGGAATGGCTACTAATTTTATTTAATCATGCAAACAATATATAACATGAAATTCATGTAAATGTTTCCAAACAAACTAGAAGACAATAATATCACAGAATAAAAATAATATAGGAATTTTATTTATCATATTACCCATGTGAGATGTTATTTCCTCTGATATGAAGGATGAAGGATCTCCTCAGATATGAATTTGAACGAATTGAAAATCGTCCGAGGAATAAGGTGCTGAGAATAATACCATGGATCCTTTTCTCTCCAAGACAAGATAACACTAAGCTACTTAGAATTCATAATTAAAAAAAGCTATTCTTTGAAGGAAGGTTTTCAGCCATTACGGTCAAAAAATGTGTCACCCGAAAGACTCAAAGAAGCCGCCGCCCACGATATTAGCCCCTGTTATATATTGCGAAGAAGCATTATAAGCCATCCGCAGTAAGGTATTATATTTTCCATTATTATCGAGGTATCTGAAAAATATTATCTTAATATAACCTCTACAACTGCGTCCTAATTTATGAATATCTTACAGGTATGGTCACCTTTTCCCAAAAGTAAGTGTTATAACTGATTATATTGAAGAAAATAATTTATCTAGCTTTGTCAATACCCACATAACTTCTTTGATCATAGAATAAAATTACATACTGTCGTAAAACCCTCGTAAATCCATTTAATATAATTATACAAGAATGTTTTTGAAAGAAAAGAAATCATTGCTAATGAAGCGGTCTGCGTAAGTCAGGAAGAAATCATCAGCAAAGTAGCTATTTATTATTTACCTTCCTAAATGACGCGTAATTTTGGGTTTTATTCCCTAAAATTTATATCGTTACCTGTGTGTGAAAAACAGTCGTAAGGTTGAAGAATGCGTGTCTTGCAAAAGGTTACTAAAAATATGTTATGATGCATATACTGAACCGGTTGAAATATATAATCTTTAATATCACTGAATATTTCAAAAATCCCGTATTAAATTAGACCTCGGCTTAGTACACACTTTTTATTAATGAATTTTCATGTCTTTCTTTCATTTTACGTGCAAAATATAATTCATATATCCGTCATCTTACTCTGATTTCGAAAATATTGTCGATTTCAACAAACCCATCTTGCCCAAGTGCCCACCAGTTGTACGTACATGCATAATGGAGTCCCCGTTCCTCTGCCTAAAAATTTACAACGTACGTAGTAAACAGGAGAAGGTCGGCTTGCGTCTAATTCATGAACGCGCGTTATACTGGATATTTTAGGGTGTGCTTATCTTTCCATGAATGGGGACTGAACCGACTCACGTTTTCGCGGTTTAGTACGGTATGGCGTTTTGTTGAAATAATTAAAGCATATACAACGGAACGTATCATGGCGGAAAGCCAAGGACAACCTGCGTCGAAAGCAGGAGAAAGGTTCTCCAAGAGTGCCCTGGGGGTCATCGAGGGAGAAAGAGAGATAGAGAGTTAGAGAATAGGGTGGAAGATGGGGAAGAAATAAGGGAGACGACCTGGGAAATGTCAACAGTGTGTAAAAAGGGTTTCGGGACAGGAGTTATATATAAAGCCCTCCCTCCACGAAAAGAGAAAGGAAAAGGGGTTTTGATAAGGGTCAGGAGAACCAACCTAGATAAGGCAGGAGAGGAGGGTTGAAGAAAGAATGAACCAAGTTAGGGTGTGGGAAAAATAGTTCGTTCAAGTGCATGATGGATTGTGCACCCTTTTCCTTTTGAAGTCCCTCTTGTGCGCTTTGCAAGCGCTGGGAAGCGTTGGGAAAATCCCTTTCATTTTCAATCGATCGTCGTTCTCTTACCAAGGTGACAGTGACTGCAGGGGTACCCTCGAAATAACCGCCCTAAGATTTTCCTTATGCAGCGGAAATTGCGTCAGTGCAAAACGGCTTATTTAACGCAGAAGACGGGAAACGACCTCATTTTAACTCTTCCATTATGATGTTGGACACGGAATAAAGACGGATGAAAGATCTAATATGGAGCATAGCCTTGTATTTCACAGAAATATGGACTTAAAGGGAAATATTGGAAATATTCCTAGGGCTTTATAGTATGATGGAATAGGAGAGTAGCATGGAGAAGAGGAAGAAAGAAGAAGTACTAGGGATAGAAGAGGAGGAAAGAAAGTTGATTGAAGAAATTTGAAGAAGGGAGAGGGACTGGATGGAGCAGGTAATGAAGAGCGAGGGATTTTAGAAGGACGCGTTTGTGTGACGAATTTTGGGCAAGAGGGGCAGAGGGAGGAGAAGAACGACTAGTTTGGATAAATAACGGGTGGTTGGAAGTATGCATAACTAAAGCACAATATACGAGAGATAAGGGTCGGGGTAAGGTAATATGTCCATCCAAAAACCCAACCTCACCCATAGATTACTAATGATAATGTTGAAGGGGCTTAATCAATCTTTATAGTCACAATGTCCTGCTCAAGCAAGCGTAGGATCACATTACGCTCTTCGTGGAGTTTTGTTATCCTTGAAAGATATGTAATCGTTGTTGGCCAAAAAAGGCGCACATTTGGTGAAACCTCTGAACATAAAAATTCTGAAGTATTAGTGGCGGAATCTATTTTTCATGGCCATCTATTGGCGTCTCAATTAATGATCCCTAATTTTATCATTTCTGGGTATTTTTTGAATCATTTAGGCCAATCAATGTGTTTTTTCATTTAAAAAAGAATAAAGTCAATTGGAAGCAATATCCAAAGAGGCTGGAATGTACTGGAGGCGGAATTGCGGTGGATTTCATAAGCAAGGTAGACACAAACATACAGGCTTATTACACACAACACTGACCATTGAAGGTTTTTGCCCGCGGTGAAATTTAGAGCTGTAAGATGAATTCAAAGACCGCGAACTGGCCGCGGAAACTTTAGCGGCGTCACCCGCTGAAAATTGCACTATAGCAAGAAGTTCCACAGAGAAAAAAATCATTTGCCTTGACCGGGACTCGAACCCGGACCCCCTGATTTCCGGCCAGGTGCTCTACCAGGTAGCACTACCAGGTAGAGCACCTGGCCGGAAATCAGGGGGTCCGGGTTCGAGTCCCGGTCAAGGCGAATGATTTTTTCTCTGTGGAACTTCTTGCTATACTGTAAGATGAACAATGGAATGATTTTTTAATATTTTTAAGTAAACGCTGAAAAGTTCGCAATCACACAAAATTAGCTAAATGTGCAATTAAAATAGGTTAAATTTAAAACAGTTTTAAGGAATATAATTAACACCCAGTGAAATAAAATGACATAATGACACTCCCATAAATAGCCCTAAAAATGTTAAATTACGCCGTTGAGATAATATTTGAGCACGATTTCAATTTTATTTCTGTCGTGATACACATGGAATCTCCATAAGACCCATTAGAAAGCACAATGTTTGGCCCGTAGTAGGTGGAACACACTTCAATATAAACAACGAAGACAGCGCTTATGATTCAGTTCAATGGCGAATGCAGACACAGATAATCTCTATCTATGGCGCCAAAGCTACTTGTTTTGTTTTTTAGACGTATTTAAACTCAAATTATTCTGTCCCCGATATTGTGATATTGCGATGAAACATGAAAATATTTGTAAGCCAGTACGGTTGGAAGAAATCTAAAGTAGTGGTCACCAAATCGGATATCTCTCTGATCAGTACGGTTGAGAGCAATCTAAAGTAGTGGTCACGAAAACGGATAACGACCTCTGATGGACCGTGGAGAAATTTGGTCATTACTTGCAATTTGTATGTTTATTATACCCCTCCGTTGTATTTTCGATTCTCTTATTACCACATAGTGCAAACAATAGAGGCACCATTATCATAGAAATGGCAGGATCAAATTGTTTGCTTCTATGTTGTTGGGTGGCATTACTTAGAAAAAAGAAACATTTTAGCGGTCATTGGGAGCCAAAATTCTGAGTATAGTGGTCCGTGAGTTCCAAGTGCTTGGCAAGCACTGATCTAAAGGAACAAAATTGCCGAGTAGAATGTGGTCTTCATAAGAGCGATGCTTCCTAAGCATTATGGGTGTTTTTTTTCATTTCGCCACTGATATTTCTCTCCTAATATCTTTTGAAACCCTTCCTCTGTGGTTGAGTGGCGTGTTCTCTTAAAAATATAGCAGGCATATTTTTTTCTGACATCACCCTTAAGCTTGTTAAGCATCGAGTGTTTTCCAGATGGCACTCAAAAGTGACGGAGTGTTTAGGGAATTTTGGTCAAAAGCTACGGAGAAACGCCCTTAAGGAAAAAGGTAAAAAAAAAATCTTTTGCGCGAAACAAATGCAGGCTGAATGGGGAGACTGCCACTCATCCACCCGCCTCGTGATGAACGCGATGCACTCCCGTGCAATATGTAGTTTTCAATCTCATATTTGGCATGTACTATATACCCTCACGCCCTTAGTACTAGTGGGAGAGAGGCATAGGCCATTGGCTCCGTCAGGTTTGGATAAGGGGAAGATTCTTTCCGGGAACGGAGGAAGAATGGAGATAAACCAGGCGTCAGCATCACCCTACTCTTAGCAAAAGGCACCAAGGGGTCCAAAGTTTAGAATTCTATCCGACGGACGACATACTGAACTTCAAGTACTCTGCATGCAACACTCAAGTGGGGACCGATATAACAATGAAAGATTTCTGCCGCTGCCTGAATTCGAAACTGAGCCCTCGGGATAAGAAACCAGTACTCTAGCCACAATGCAAATCCGATTCCCCCTCAAGCTCCTAACCACATAATTTTGAGAGGAAGCCTGTTTCCTTCCCCTGCGCTACCTGTGGCTGTCCACATGCTCTAATATCAAGAAAATTGCACCACTTGAATTTCGTCTTATGTATCCAGAGGTGAAACACGGATGAACTTGCGGTTTATAAGGATGGATGGTTTTCGACCCTAGGCTATAGCTTTGTAAATGACATGGACAAGAGTAAAAATATTCCAAAAGTGAATGCAGAAGCTGGAAGAGGCAAAATAATGATGATCAGCAAGGAGTTGATTTTTGTCGCCGTAGGCATCCATTAGTGTTTTGCCCAAGGATTAATTTTTCAGAAGATCTCGTGGAAGTTTGTTCACATATAGAGCCTCTGGATGTCTTACTGTGCTCCATGTTTGTTCCTTAAAACGTATGGTTGTAATCCATCAAGATGAAAGCGGCGAGTCATACTAGATTTCCCACCTATTTTTGGAAACGTGTTCGCAAATATATTGCCTCACCAATGCAGTGGCTCTGGCAATCAGAGAGAAGTTTGCCGTTTTTTACTTGTATTCATACCTTATTATCACGTACTTTAAATAAATCATTTCTTTTAAAATGAGGCCCGAACGTTTCGATGACCCTTGGTTCCAGTTTATCTGTGCGGGAAGTGACGCTACTAGTACATATTGAGGTTCAACTCAAGAGAAGGATTTGAGGGATCAGAGAGGAGATAAGTAGCTATGATACTGTTCCGTATTCAGATTGCCAATTGGTGGTGTATCCTGATCTAGTAAATTAAAATTATTTTGTGCTGGTAGAAAGAAAACTGAGTATACTAAATATCTACTAACTAAACCCTTCTTCATCTTCCGTCCGCAATCAGTCATGAAATACTCTCGTAGGTAAAAAGAATCTGGAAAAGATGACACAAAAGTTAGATGTGACTTCTCTGTGCTTTTAGTTTCACTCTATGAGTTTGAAACACGAGTGAGTTGAATGAGCCTTCCAAAACTTCCATTTTGACTTGGCATTCGATTTATTGAAATGGTAGCAATCAAAATCCCGCAGAATTTAAACATAGGTATCACGTGACCGAGAGACGATATCCTAATGGTGAAGGTTGTCAGCGGAATGTTTGAATTCTTTCATCTTTGAGTATCCATTAATAGCCGAGAGCGAGAAGTAGCGGCAACCGTATGCGTCATTCTTAAGTTTGATACAGCCTTCATTATTCTCATTAATCGGTGCTCTTTACACCTCTAAGATGCATGATGCCACGTCAGTCTCCTGGAGTTTATCAACATCTTGCAATGGGCCTTTTGCTGATATCTTGGGTTTTTCCATGATCGATTCTCTCCATTGTTTTACTAAGACTAGAGTGATGAAACGGGATTAGCGCAATTTAAAGTAATCCCATAAGGAATACTTCCAACGTGAATGTTATCTAATGAAGGCAGGTAGTACGCACCGATTGTACACTGTAAAAAGTTGATCTGATTTTCAGTGCGATCTGAATTTAAGCGCTGTCTGATTTTAAGGTAGTGGTCTGAATTTACGACTCATGATGCGTGAAAATCAGACACACCTCCGTCTTACTTTAAGACCATAACCACTGCATGTTGAAAATAAGATGGTTGTGATCTGAAAATCAGATCACCCGGGCTGAAAATAAGCACGCCATGGTTGGCTCCGCAATTGGAGCTAACCAGCCAATAGCAGAGACTGATGGGCGGAGCGTAACCAGGGAGCAGGATAAACAAAACGCAGTGTTTTTCATTCAACCTCAGGGAGCAGGATGTCAACAAGAATTACGAAGCGTAAGGAAGTAAAATTCGAAGTCTAGTCAAATTTCATTGTAAGTAGGTGAAATAAGTTTCGTGCGATGAATTAATGGTGTGAGAATGTGGCAATGATACTTAGTTTATTTGCAGAAGGGAGCCAGTTGTGTCTGAGTGACGTATCCTGAGAGTAAACTTCCTTATTTTTTCTACGCGGCAGGGTTGTAAGAACTAAAAAATAGTCGCCCTCATCAAGTGACAGTTCCTGCTTCGGTTTGAAGATACTGGCACACATCTGTGGTATCGAAGACTTTGTATGGATTACTTTGTTTCCAATAAAAGTACACATTTTCATTTTATCTTTGAAGTTATTGTCCACGTGTTCCCATTTCAGTCCTGGAATCTTTTTCAATGGAAATTCTATGACTTACCTTTGCTCTATTGAAGAATTTCGTCAGTGAAACAGTATCATCGAATAAAAATATGAAACGTTAGGGTTTTGGTTTGTGTTCGTGTGAAGTGTTTAAATATCTAGTATTTATAATTAGACATCGCATAAAAGTAGGCTTTGATTTCAATAGCAACCCGCATTGTTACGTGGTACTTATTTTCAGATAGGTCCATGCTGAATTTAAGACAGCCCTGGTCTTAAATTCAGCATGGGACTATCTTAAAATGAGTCCCACCTGGTGTGATTTTCAGTGTTGCACCTGCCTTAAAATAAGACATCTCCTCAGAGTAGGTTTGAATTTGAATAGCAATCCGCATTATTACCAGACCAGGGATGTCTTAAATTCAGCATAGGCCTATCTGAAAATAAGTCCACTTCGTCTGATTTTCAGTCGTTCACCTGCCTTATTTTTAGACAAGATATTACTGCTGAAATTCAACATAGCCTGTCTTAAGATTGTTGCATCTGAAATTCAGATCACTTTTGTAACTCAAAATCAGATCTACTTTTTACAGTGTAACGATAGATATTTAGTATTATAAGATTGGTATTCTGATTTATAACGTACGCCTGCCTCTCCAGATTTTAAGATAAGGCAATTTAATAGTAAATATTGTGATTGTGAGATAAGATATAGGTATATGATCAATTAAGTGATAAAAATGAAGATAAGATTACAGTCTAAAGAAGTGTTATTGTCATGAACCGTGTTACCGGAGAACGAGGGGTCTAAATCTACATTGCACCCTGCAAGCCACCACAAGTGTGTATGGAAGGGAGGGACTACACACACCAGGTACGCATTATCGACAAGTTGGCAAGTAATCGCACTGTCTTGTATGTATGTCAACTTGAGTAATTATATCACTGTTAATAACTGATTTTCCGCGGCAACACTGAGATCTCACGTTGAAACACAACCTCCTACCTCAAGCACAAGGATAGGTATAAATCAATTAGTTTTACTTATGCATATCTTTTTAATAAATAAAATAACTAAAAACATAAATACATAAAATAGAAATTGGCTTTTATTACGAATTACTTTGAACAGATGTTCAACAATGGCGAACGGTTTTTCATTAATTCGCAATAATATGGTAATATTGCACCGTCTAAACGATGCGTAACTCTTATTCTTGGTTGTGTAAGAGGTTCAATCTCTTGGATTTCGGGATGCAATGCTGGATTTTTACCGACCTGACTACCTCGCAAACGTAAACACACAAAATAAAAGTTTATTCCAGTCATGTTACGTAAAGAGAACTATTCTTGGCCCCAGGTATTTTCTCAATCTCAACAATTTTTATACCAGTTCTTTACGTATTTTCTGCTGAAAATATGCTTGCAAATAGGTATGAGAGAAATAAAACCAACGATCTCAATCGCATTCTATCCGAATTTGAGAGGCAGTAAACGTATATTTAAGGGATTATCCCTCCCATGTATCACAATTGTGTGAAATTTAAGACCGGATAGCGTAAGATATTTCGTATTATCTCTTGCTAACTCTCCTTACGATGCCATAGTGAATATTGAAAAAACAGCTTGTCCTGTAAAATTTCATATTCATACGATAATTGGAGGAAAATCCCCATCAAAGGAGAGCATATCAAAATTATATGTAATAAATTATGTAGGGTGCATGCATAACTAACATGTTTCGTGTATTAAGTAGTATTTTGTCCATTAGTACATGTGCGTGATGCATGTTTGGCAGTGATTTACCCCCTTCCTGACACCCTGTAGGTAGCTGGCAGTCTTCTCAGTAGAAGCATGATGGCACATGCTCCTCATTTACGTGAGCGTTATATGCACTAACTGTGACATTGTAAAATTACGTATCTTTGAGGACGCGAAGGGAAATATATTAGCCTACTAGAATGTTGGCTAAGTTTGTAGTAACTCTGGATTATAATTAAATATCTAATAATAGCACCCTTTTCATGTATGTTGTTCTTTGCCAAACATAACAACCTTTACGAAGGCAATAAATGAGTAAGCCGTTAATGAGATCATATTCCGAGATAGCCCTTAATCCATTAATAGCATAGGGATGGTGTTCTATGCGACTGGTGCAGATTCACCACCACACGACTGAGCTGGCTGAAGAGTTACTCTGAAAAATTCCACGTATTAAAGAGTTAAACCAGATATCAGCCGATGCAGTCTGTGTTTCCATCAGATAATGAAGGACAGGAAAAAATTCAATATCTTCCGGCGTGCATAAAGACCGCACGCAAGGATATTGAGCGGATGTCTATGAATGTCATTTATTCGATTCAAATAGTGCGTAATGACTAAGATACCAGTTGTTGTTCTATGTAAAATCCACCAGGAAATTAAGGCTATTAAAAAAACGAATGTGACAATTTGACGTTGCCATATAATTAATTATCTTTTTAAACGGTGCTCGGAGGAAAGAATAATGGAGAAGTGTGGAAACAGAGAAGGGGGTGCTTCTTCAAAGTTTCGGAGCGGAAGTTCGTAGTAAGGGTCGGGTTTATAGAGGGACAAATAGGGGTGCGGTAACAATGAGGAAGTATCTTAAGGCCAACAATTCAGCACTTAGGCTCATTAAAAATGATACTATTAATTTTTTATTAGCCAACAGTTTAGACCAGTACTTGTACTGCTTTTGAAGCCGAAATTGAAATGCTCAACACCAAATAGTAGGTACAATTTATCCTGACAGTTGTAATACTGAGGAAAATATTCCACTGTAAGCTTGCATGTTAAATTATTGGTATATACTTTTAATTAAAATGGTCCCACCATGAGAAGCAGTCGTCGATGCGAAGTTTCTGCAGTATTATAGGCTCCCATAGTCAACCTGCTTTTGAAAAACCATTCCCATTATATTACCATTCCGTTGTTTAAATCTTATTTCCTTCTCTTGCCCCTAAGAGGATTCATTTTTCCATTTTCGATCCATTTCATTAGGAATTAGTTGATACTCATTCGCTTGATCTTGTATTTTTTCAAGGGCGTGTTCTTTAAAAGTTCTACGAATTGTTTTAAAATTTCATGGGAAAAAAATAATTATTTTGATCGATTCTGTGCATATGTTAGGTTAACAATACTAAAATTTAATTATACGGAACGCATGTTAGGATCTGAATTCAAATGGCATAGCTTTACGTCAAATGGCATTACCTTTTCATAAGATATACTAACTATATTAGGGTATTCGTTCAGGGCTAAAGAAATAGAGGTAATTTTTAACTCATTTTTCATGCCGGCAGCCTTAATAGGGAAATTTATATCCATGGAGGCTTTATTTTTACCATCTGATTTACAATCTGACTTGAAGGTAAGGAATTACGTGATCACCGCCATTACAACATTTTCCTAGTCATAGTTGTTATGCCCCGGTAGCCACGCCCCCCCATCTCCTCCCCTGCCCCTATCCTATCTATTCTCATAATCTCCCCGTCCCTTTCTATCTTTAGGGGAGTCCATGCATATAAACTTCCCTCGCTGATCCGTCTAAGCCAAGGGTGAAAAGGCATTGGCTTCTAATCATCGATTGCTGGCAATTTTTATTTTTATGCACCAATTTCTATGCTATTAAACTGGGTTGTAATTATTCATCATCATCACAATTTGTGAACAATCCTAGGATTTGTTTATCATGGGTGTTTTCAAGTCTGTTTCCGCACTAATAGGCGCTTCAGACCGGGAGGAAAGGTATAAGGATAGGGATGGAAGGGATTGATGTACCAGGATTTGTTTGATGCAGCATTCCACTCAATTCTTCTATCGGCCAACCTTTTCATTGTATAAGAAAGAAATGAGTGGAGTAGCTGCGACTCCTCGGGATAATAATGTGGTGGTTTCCCCTTTCCTTCCACATCGCAGTACTACAACCGTTAAAAGTAAATGTTACCACGCCTGTAGTGAAATGAGTGTCGCTGTACCGACCACTGTGGTCTCCACCTTCACTCATATGAAGAAGAGCTGCTGCCCTCTTCTCCGGGTGATGAGAAGCGTAATTGTTGGCGGCCTCCCGTCGCCAAGCCACTACATCTTCACAGGTTCTGTATTATTTAGAGGCCTACCTTACCCAGGGATAGACCAATACCCCCTCGGAATGCCGTCGCTTTTTGTCCACGACGGCTTATGCGACGAGTAAACTCGCTTATCTCGCAGCTAACTTCTATATCTAGAGGTCGACCCACCATCCGCAACCCGGTGGACGCACTCGGTGGCTTTAAGCTCAGCCGCGAGTTGTAATTATAAATAGTTTCAATTCGTATGATAATGATACATAATTCGCATCATGCATCACAATTTGTTTGAGTTATCTCCTTCTGAAGCAAATCCTTGGACTTGGACAAAGTTTCCTATTCTTCCATTTTCATACCTTGTAAAATAATGAATCCTAACGAAGTTCTGAAGATGGAAACTAAACGTCTTAGGAACTATTGAGTACCTAAGAGGCAATGCAGAGATATTACAGATTCCGGAGGAGAAAAACCTGAAGAGAGCTCTGCGAAGGATATGTTTATGGTAAAATGGATCCAGTTTCCATGGTATTCCGACACTGATAGGGATGGTTTCAACAATTATTTCCGAGATAGAAAAAGGCGAGAAGGAATTATGTAAGGATTTTGCATTTGTACGCGTAACAATTCATAAACTGATTGTTTATATTCTACCAATTAGGGCAGGTTTTGATAGTGTGCCCATAATTATCATTGTATTGCCTTTACCAAACAGTTTTTTCCAGGCTCTTTCTTCCTTCAGAGCAGCGAATTTTCTACCTTTTTCATGCTATAAAAATAACTTTCCTTTTCCTCTCTTTTCCAAACAACATGTTACCTTCAATAACGCCCTTCTGTAACCCTTGTTCGTTTTCTGTTCCATTCACCTGCTCCACGCATGTGTAATTTAAGAAACAAACAGCCACTTAAACTGTTAAAAGTAAATTTTATGCATAATGACAAAATATATTGTTCTAAAATTTTTCATACAATCGTGAAAGAAACCGTTGATTTAATGGCCAGTGTTTTATTTCCTCGAGTGCCCAACCTTTTTATCCATCTAATTGATTCTTGTGAGACATGAGATGGAAACTAAGACTGCCATTACGTAATGTTTGATCTTAATTCCATTCCATGCTACGATATAAAATACATTCCCACGCGAGGTAGCTTTGATTACGAAGGTTGATAGTGTGCAGAGAATAGCCGCTAGGTTTGTAGAAAAGCGTTATGATATGGTTAGTAGTGAGTCCAAATTATTATAGGATTTAATTTTGGGATTTCTATTCCGTCATAGGCTATAGCCCAGACCAAATCTTTGGAAGAACTGTCAAGAAGATATCTTCTCTGGAGATGTAAATGATGTATCAAAAACCACAATTTACTATGTACGGTGGATCATAAAGATAAAGTTAGAGAAGTAGATAGTATGTCACATACCTTTTACTACATGGAAATTACGAGGCAATAATAGGTTAAATAGGAGTTACCTGGAAGATAAGACAGGTCATCTAGATTTTAGGCCATTTACGAGCGATATGTTCGGCAGAAAATTGAAATGAGGAAGTCTTTGTGCTGTATCATCTGTGGTTGGCTAAAAAATTTCTGGTATCCGGGAACAGTCTGAGTTTTTCTGACGCCTTGTTTTTTCTCCATAGCGAGTCACCCGAATCGTAACTCTTGGGCACCTCTCCGACCCAAACCGAGCGTCCCGGTCGCCAGTTACATTACGGCACTACGCCCTGGGAGCGCATCTCCCCTACATCAGTAGGAGGTGTGTGGGGATGTTGCGCCTACCAAATCGCGTAATAGTACGGCTGTTTGTGAGGCGGACGGTGACTCATCGTGCCCCCACTCTTGGCGGGAGACCAGGGGGTTGTGATCGATACTCCGGGGGAGGGAGGGTGAGTTGGGTTTCCATAAATGAAGACAAGACAAAAGCGGTAGAGACACTAATTATAGTTTAACATCTGAAATGTTTTTAATGAATCAATTATATCGTTTCAATTGCATCATCTTTTTATCCTTTTAATCTAGCTACCTAAACCAAAACTCTATCGAAGATCATCATTCCGTTTTTAAAACCAAAATTCTCGTCAAAAGAGAAAAGCTAAAATCAGAAGAAAATTCAACTTATGTTGCATTATTTTTAAGCCCATCTCTGAATCATGTTTATGTAATTTTTATTTTATATTTACTGTTTTATTATTATTAATTAATTTTTGTTTTGGATAGTCTACCGATTATTGCAGGCTTTACTAAATATTCAATCCCTGCTTGACTTCCTGCTACTACTCTTGAATTTTCTCCCTTCTCCAAACTAATCCTCTCTTCAGATCGACTCCTTCGCTATCTCTTAATTTTTATTCCCTCATTAATCTACCATTCCCTTCCTCAGTTTCCCAGCATGTATGCCTTAACGATCAACTTCAGAATTCCTACTCTCCTAGTTACTTATCCCATCATCCCACTATTCTTCCTCCGAATTTCTGATTCGGACCTTTTCAGGATACAGGAATGACATAATGCAGGTGATATTGACAATTTAAAATAATAGCGGAGTTTTCACATGGAAAGATCATTCACCTTGACTAAACTCGAATCCGGAACCTCCAATTTCCTGCCAGGTTCATTATGATACCAAGGTGTTCTTTCTCGTGGATTTCTTAAGGCTTTAAACGAAGGGGATGTAATACGAGCGTCACGAAGCAGCCGTAATCATGCGTACAGCGCCACCGTCCACGACGTCCACGAACGTCCACGTTTATTTTTTAAAACTTTTAATGCTACCTTGCGATAGATTTTTGTTATAATTTCTGTTAATAATTGCCTCCTTCTCAAAATCAATTATCCTACCTCTGTCAGATATGATGCTCAAGTGACAAAAGCCCCGTTGTGAAATATTTATTTAGTAAATTAAGAAATAAATATAATGAAGCAAGCATTAAAATTTAAGTAGACCTTTAAAAATACTCCTTCAAGAACATCAGAGGGATTTTACAAATCAAAATTGCCACGTGTCTACAACAGCAGAACACTGGACCGAACTAAAACACAGCATCAACTTGGAACGAGTGAAATTAATTTCAAAAAATGTATGCCATTTCCGAAGATTGATCGAGGTAGCTATAGAAATAGCAAAGATACCTAATATCACCAACCGAGAAGATGGTCATACAATACAGTGGGAGAAGTACAGATACTGTCGGGGAGACATCCAGTCCATGTCTATTTTTCCATTCCTCCCTTGCAAGCCCCCTGTCTTTCTCCATCCTTATTTGCTTCTGGTCCATTACAAACTCAGCTCTTCACCCCCTTCCCCCTCATCCGAGTGTGCGAATACCGCAACGAGTGATGCACAATCGGGGTGGCGTGTCGCCAGAGTGAAATAGAAAGAGGAGAATGAAAAATGTGGCGAATCGACGAGAGTCTCGGCGTGAATCGATCGTTGAACCTCCTTCATCTCTCTGACAACAGGAGAGATGAACTGGGACGAGGTGGGTGGGGGGCGGGGACTTTGCATTTGGCTGGAGAGATTCGGTGGGATTGATCCGGAGAGTTGGATGAACGCATGCCAACTGACGACTTGCGGAATCGTTCCTGTTTTTCATTTTTTCCCACAAGTGGTACGCGAGCAAATAATGGCTAGGTGATATGTTCTTTATAATTTCAACCGAATTGAACGCTTGGAGGCTGACTGAACACGTCTCTATCATTTTTCTGCCATTCATTTTGCTGTTTATTGGTAGTAGAGAAGAATTTTTGGGCAGAAAGACTTTGTTTTTCTTTAGTTTCTCCAAAAAGGCCGGCGCGACGCGAGGCCAACGTGGGGCAGGATCCTGAATCCTTCTTTTGCGTTGTCGCTAACTCAAATTATGAGAAAAAAACTGCTGGACCAACCCGTATAGTTGCGGGTTACTCTGCAAGCTTGCTTAACTTGTTAATATTAGTGAATTGAAGCACCAGGGTAAATTTGAAAAACGTCAGGCAATTAAGTACCTATCCTTTACCCTTAGCGCAATTTATCAAATGACGATGACGCGAGTTATTGACAAGCATGATAGAGCCACTGATTATCGTCGCCGTCAGAAACTAATTGTATTCCTTACAGGAATTTTACTGGCATAGGTTTGGATAGTTTGAAGATCAACGCACAGTGGTTGCTTAGCAGTTACACTCATCACTGTACAGAGGACGTAATTTACCACTCAGAGGTGACTTGATGTTCTCACTCATGGGGTGACTAAATATTCCTCAGTAGGGAAACTCTATCAGGTGGATGGCGTTCCCAGGTTAACCCCAGCATGAAATTAGTTTCTGAGCAAACAATTGCACGGACAGTACGAGATTGCTTGAGAGGTACCTACTCTCCAGCTTTCAGTTGTACAGCATCGATCCTTGTGGAGTGTGAAGTGGAATTGGTATCAGTAGAAATTTCTACCCAAAAATGTTCCCATCATTCCCATTGGGTGCAGTAAGCATTAGTGACTGCAACTACTTAATTTTTTTTCGATTCTCATCGATTCACTAAATATTTATGACATAATTTCACGCTTTGTCCTTGCATAGGAGATCCGTATGTGTGGTCAAGGATATTTTCAGCTTCAACTGAGCCAAGAAAGTGTAATACCTACTCAGTCCGGCTCCTTGTTCAAAATTGAGATATAGGATTTTGCTTGAAATTCCCAAGTCTGCAGAGTATTTCTTAATGAAGTTTTACGGAACCTTCCTTTATGTGCGTGATTTTTTACTATGAATTTGCTTGGAGTATTAACGTCCTGGGGAAATTGGACGTTACCGTTCTTACCTGGGTGTACTCTTCACAGAGTTGGGAAAAAAACCTTTTAAAAAGAATGCGTTTTCCACCAAATAGGAAGGAAAAAAACGAAATTTGGCTGAGTTTCAGAGTTGAAAGGGAATGGGAGAAACGGAAGAGGAGAATATCTGTCACAGAGATGAGCACGCTTATTGTAGTACCTTGCTTGTAACTCTCAGGAGGCTGATTTGCAATGCATTCTTCCCTTGTGGCCTCTTTATGGAACGCGGCGGGAACTATTTTTTTTGAAAGAAAAAAATAGGTCCCGCCTCATATCATACTCACCATTTGCAATTCGCTTCAGATTCGTCCATGTGGTACTTGAAGTGTTTGATAGCTTATTTATTGGTCCTAAAGGTTATGTATAGCTTTAGCAAGAATTTTATGACCCTCAATGCCCTAAATCTTTAACCTACTTGAGCTCAATTTTACTTTCTCTGAAAATTTCTCTGTCTCGAGAATGTTTCATCATTCCTGAATTAAATAATTGCAGCTTTTGAGCAAAATGAATGTGAGGATTATCATGATAGATATATGCGCACAAGGACCAAATTCTTCTTTCACATCCGCCTAAATGATATTCACGCCTATCTATATGCACTTGGAGAATAGTTACATACGCATATATAATCTTTAGTATTAGTAACTTCTAAGGACGCAGACTTCGCAGGTAGTGCTACAAAGGGTTGGAGAAACGTATTTCCCTGAAGTAATTTTCATAGCAAATATATGGCAAAGAAGTAGATCGATTATTTTGACGGTAACCTACTTCTTAGCCTTAGGATATATGGAACAGAGTTTCTCAGCGGCATGAGAGGAAAAATGATCTTTATTCTCCTTTCCAGAGCTTCTTCTCTTTCCAGTACTTCTGAAGAGCGAAATATTCTTCTTGGCAATCCTCCTATCTCTAGCATGAGGAATGAGACTTCTCTCACCTTTACACTTTCGTCCTTCCACCAATTTCCACCCCGTGAACAGCTAAAGCTGCCACCTTCAAGCATAATTCTCTGCCACACCGACGGTTGACCAGCACGCAATATATTAAAATTACCATATCATTCGAAATTCATCTGCTCTCTGATCCTATAGTTGTCGACGCCAGAGAAAAATCTAATTATATTTCGTGCGTATATCCCAAACACCTGAAAATTCCCCCTCTTTCTACTCCCTTATCAACCCATCTAAACGACTAAATTCAGAACCCCCCCCCCCCTAACATTTGAAACATCAAGTAATACATTCCCCTTTCCCTGAGTCATTCTCACTTCAAATACCGATCGATAACAGAATATTTTATGAGACGCAGAGAAAATCTATTGTAAGAGAGGCTTATTTTTGTGAGTGCTGTGGTGAATATAGTACACCCCTTGACTAACGTATGAGGACAGGAGTAAGAAAATTCAAGTAACTCGTGAATACTCGCGAAGTTTAGAACCAGTGACCGATTATATCGTTTTACGGATCTATTCCATTGTAAATAGAGGTGGATTCGTTCTTTCATACCATTGTTTGCCATTAATAATATTGAAAATATACCATTAAGAGTTTTATAAGATCTTTCTATTAATGAAAAATGCAATGCGTAATTATGACAACTCGTTTTCTCAGGGGTATTGATAAAGTTGAGAACCTTGGGGTAAACATCAGGGATGAGATGGTACACTTCCATGGATTCCTTCAGCATTTTCCGAGATTAGCGTGATAAAAGTTGTCTCAAAATTCTCGTGGAAAAATACATTGGAAAAGCGTTATCAAACGTTATTGCCCGGTTTATTAAATGTTCTAAACACCATACTACTTAAACAAAATCTAAAAAGTTTTGATTTAATGGCTAAGGCAAATTGTACATGATATTTAGTTTTACTTTAATATTTAAAGGCACTATGGTACCGTGTAATATCTCAGCACCTTCTAATTTTTTATTTAATTTAGAAGATGCTGATAAATTTTATGGAAACACTAGGACTGCCGTCCTTTTTAGTCTTTACTCCAGTATTTTCATAAAATGCACCCCCCATGGAAGAATTCTCCCTCCGAGCTCTGCAGTAAAACAAATGTCAACACTCCTTCATCTGAGCGATATATTCATGTCAAAAATATGGGCCCATGAACAAATGCCACGGTGGTATTATTTCGGAAAGAGAATTGTTTATGCTACAATTGTTCTTCTGCATCCGTTGTAATCACGTGCTTGAAGAGAGAGCTTCAAAATGCGTCTTGTACAAAGAAAGGTCTCGCTTTTACAGTCTAGTTTCCCTTGGAGCCCACGCAATTTCCATAAAGTTCCCCTGCCTTATGAAGGAGACAATGCTGGGCGGGGTGAAAGAGGGAGGGAGAGGGGTTCCCGGCTTGAATGGCACGTGTCGAAGTAACTTTTTAGACCGCACGGCATCGTACTATCAGCATCTTCATTTCCGCTTCACACTTATTTGTCCGTATAATCTTTAAAATAATTAGGTGTTTGGGCGCATATATATGATGCACTACGCTAATTTTCCTCTTTTTTGACATCCAGCCCTCCTCCCAATAACGCTCTGCAATATTCTAAAAGGTTCCCCCTAAATAACGTAGCACTGCCTATAAGCCCTATCTTTTACGAATGATGAAACATATACTAATTATGAATACCTTACTTATTTTTCAACACTATTATTTATTTATTTACTAATTATTAAATGGATCATATTTATTTTATACAAAAGAAAGGAATTTAACATGCATCTTTTTCCCAGAGTAAAGGAAGACTGCTCTCTTCCTGATCCTGTCGATAGTGAAACGTAAAAGTTGGCTCGACCCCTTCTACTCTTTTAGCGTTACGCAGTTCCTTATTGTTACGAAAGATCTATCGTGGGAATTTCAACCATTCAGGTCAAACCATTAGAAAGCTAGGATTCATCGGAGCAATACTTCGTGAGTTCACTTTCATTAATAATGCAATGCGTAGAAAAGTTATGCAGATATATGGGACCCTGATGAAGTGAGTTTCAATTCGTAGAAGGATAATGTGCCACGAAGAGTAGATAATGCTTGGAAATAGATGCTATGATATGCTGACATTTTTAGAGTAAATACGATGGGAATCGTGATTCGAGCGCTGGTTGAAGTGCACACTAATGCACTACAGTAATTCAGAGTAATCTTTAAGACTTTGGAAATCCCAGGTAAGCTTGGCAGATTATATCAAAAAGCTAAACTTGGAGAGACACGTATCAAGATAGGAAGGTTTAAAATATCTCTCTTCCCTTGAGCGATAATGGATAACGAGAGATTAAATCGAATTCACCGTGAGAATAATTACGTAACCAATTCATGGTCACATTATTATTGCAATATCTATTCATTATAACGCAAGTTTCAGCTTCATGTGTGTAACTCAAATGAATTCATCGTGTTCCATGCGAAATTAGTCTCCAAAAGTGAATCTGGTGGTTTATTTATTAGCAATATGATTTTATACCCATTGATAATGAATTCTGGTATGAATTCACCTTCAGTCACACAGCCTTACGGTAGCGTTCAGGACACAATGTATTTATACATGAAAATTGACTCATAGGAGAGTGAGGTTGAGATTGGAAGGGAAAGAAGGAAGGGTATTGAGAAATCCGGCGTCGGTACTAGCCTGTAATGGCAGTTATCCGGGGGGAGGTTATTTAGCTGACAGCCTAGGTTATTTGCTTCATTTAGATAGTAATCTGGTGGATAGGTCATTAGTTTGGAAAATATAGGAATTTTTAGGGAAGTAAAGGTGGAGAGAAACCTGTCGCCACTATTAGCCTGATCCTAACAAATGACCCCAAGAGGTCCGACCGATGAATGGACTGCTAAACTTAAAGAGTTCACCACAACTCTGTAAGGGTGTACAGTTAAAAACTCTCTGCAAAGGTCGTGATACCAACTCGAACTTTTAGAATGAGAGGCCTGAATGTTAGGCCACCGTACTACCTCTCCCAGACTCGAACGTGGTATCTACAACTGGTCGGTAGCTAATTCCACTAGGTTATCACGCTGTCTCTCACCTCTGTTACTAGTGATTTATTCGTTCCAGAATTATCTTGGAATAAATCTTGCGAGCAACTGTAATGCCAATTATGCAGATATCACGATGAGACAGCAGTAATGTCACTCTCTCCATCATGTGTGATATATCTGCTAAGTAGAGCTTTTGCAATTCGTGGCGTAACAGATAAGTTTTGTAATCTGTAGTTACTTTCAGTGAAGGGAAAACTGTTGGTAATGTATTAAAGACGGGTGAGCAATCATATAATTAGTGAATTTTCTATGAATTTAACTGTAAATAACAACAGCTTGATACGTTACATGCATGTACTCACTCATGTAAATGAGGTATAAATTATGGAAATGGTCTGACGAAGGAGACGCATGTAAAATAGAGTTTCGGAACCGCCGTTCTTGTCTCGTGTCAGACACATTTACCATCGAACAACCTGATCTGAGAAGTATAAAACATTTAAGACCTGGCGATGGCGCAGGATATTGAAGATTAAATTGATAGATGAAATGGGAAATGAAGAAGTGTATACTCAAAAGAGCTGAAAAGGGGAGACCAATGTGGAGCAGACTGCGAGAGGATATCACCAAATGGATTGGAAAAACTCTAAATCATAATGGGTTAGTCAATAACATAAATGAGGGAAGCATAGAGGTTCGGAAATCTTAGTGATAAAAGAAATTACTTCATTCAGACATGGCAAAGTAAGTAACCCGAGAGAAATATTATTCTAGTTCATGGCCTAGGTAGTAGTGAGTAGGCTATGGGGAAGGTAAAGGGATAGGTACATGGGCCAAATAAGGAAGCACTCAGGTTATGATCAGTTGGATGTAAATGAGCTAGCGATGGTTAGGGATGAATGAAGCTTTATAGCAAACTAATCTTAGGATTGGAAAAACAATAAATGGCTATAGTATACAAGTGAAACGTGTCCACGATCTATTGTTGTAACGCAGCGGATGTGCAGACACTTTAATCGGAATTACTTCCTGTGTTTATCCATTCCCGGATGCTTGTGTGTTTGAGATGTAATGAATAGCGCCAACCATTGGCGCCACGGCGGGCGCTCCCTTCCCCACAATCATCCTCCGTCTCCATCCACCTCGGGTTGAAAAAAATACTACTTCCCAGGAAAAATCCCTCCCCCGGCAACAAACTTCTCTTCCGTCTCCCCCTCCTCCTATTCGTCCCCCTCTTCGCCATTCCACGCACCCCCTTCAGTCCCCCTCTCATTACTCATCCTCTTCTCCTCACTATCCCTTAAAGCGTCGACACGTACCAAACTCTCGGGTAACCTGCGAAAGTGAGGCGTTGGGCTTCTCTCCCTCCTTCCTCATAAGTGAGGCAAGTTGACGCAGAGACGCCTGCATATCATCTCCAATTGGTGCATACTCTTAAGGAAGGAAAAGGACTCGATTCACTCGCAGGAGAAACTGGAAGACTCAATACACGTCTGAGCGAAAATTTTCATCGTAATCCTCTCGGTGGTTGAACAGAGATATTTTACACAATTATTTATTTGCAATAGAAAATAATTGCCGCTGATGAAAAGGCCAGCTTTTAGTTTTGTGTCTATAAAATTTTATTTTACCTTTTAGTTATGAGAAAAAGTAGCGAACCAAGAGACAAAGAGGAAGAGGCAAGAGATGTGCAACCGAAAGAGGCAGGAATGACATTCCACCATCGACGCATACTCAATATTAACAGATTAACAGCTCGGATTAACCGGATAGAATATCGCTTTAATCTCATTACTTCTTTTTTTAATGCCTTCTGCAATCCATACGGCACGTCATTGCAGCGGAGTGCAGTGCGTTTCGTAAATGTAATCTAAGCATGCCTCGGATATTCAACACTAGTAAATGGGAACTAACAAATTATCAATAGACCTTCTTTGATGCATAAAATTTAAAATTACCTGTAGGCGTATGAATAACTCATCTGAAAATATGTACCTAATTTTCCGCATAAAATACTATCGGAGGCTAGAGAAGAGTATTATGGAATACCTATGCTATCTGATTAGCAGACTCCTCCCTCGTTTTTTTTAATGACAAACGCATCCTTGTCTCCGCAGAATCCTCCATCTTTTTCTAATTTTCAAGGTAACATTGGTCTTGAAATCCATCCCTATCCCTGGAAAATTTAATCGGCCATATCTTGAAACGTGGTAGTCTGATTGTATCGTGGTAGTCTCACAGTGAAAATTGAATGGAAAAAATCATGAAGGAAGATAGTATGGCACATATGAAGCAATTAGTGAAGGGAGTGAGAAAGAAGAGTGGAGGGAAGATGTGTGTCAAGCTAGTCTTACGATTGGTGACCAATGATAATGACGATGATCCTTATCCCTTTCGGACTTAAAAAACTCATTTACCCTCACAAGGAAGGAATTCCTTCCTTGAGTCATTAATTTTACTTCCCTCTCATCCATCTAAGCGCTCCAAATGACCTTAACTCTACGAAAGGTACCTTCATTCCCCCATTTAGGCCATTGAATTTTTCTTCTCATCTTTCTCTCCATAAGGATGAAGCAGTAATTAAATTTTCTCCAATCTGAAGGAACGCCATCATTGCACCGTATCCTGAAGTACATGAAAACACCGTGTCAATCCTCCACTTACTACGTTGCAGAAAGTCGTCCAATTACTGTTATTAAAATATTTAATAATTTTCGAAATGCTGGAAACGCATTATGAGCGTGGGATTCTAAAATTAATTTCGGCATTCCTCCCTTGTTTTCCCAACTTTCGTCGCCTCTCTTCAATCCATCCTCTCTTTTTATTTTTTCCCCTTTCGCTTCATCCCCTCCAAAATAGGCGCCGGCGCCTCGCTCCGTCTGTCTCCATCCTCCTTCCCTCATTCACTCCGCAACGGCTGAGTTTCACGAGCGGCGACGCGGGGCCGAGGGAGACCTCCGCAGTGAGGAAGAAAGTTGGGGGATCGATAAGGAAGCTCTCCCATTGGTGGGTTCGGGGGGCGGGAGGGGGTTTGTGGGGCGGGAGGAGTTGGCCTCTCACGCCCCCTCCCCTCCGTGCACCCTTCTCGGCAAGGCCTTCACGGGACTTGGGTCGTGGTGAAATTATTATGGCAAAAGGAGACGACGTGACTCACGATAACCCCGAGCGAACCGACAGAAGGAGAAGGAAGTGTTTTCAAGAATCTCTCTAAACTCTATTACATACTTTTTGCCTTAATTTTCTGTTCATCAGCTAATTACCCTTATCAATTCTCTTTTTTATCCTCTAAAATCAAATATTAAATATATTGAAGTTGTTGTGGTTTTTTTATGCCTCGTTCTTGAGTCGTTGTTTCTTATAGAGAATTTTTTCGCAAACGACTTAAATATAAAAATCCCCGCGTTTTCCCTACTAATTTACATGTCTTTTGACACAGTTGAAAGGATACTCACTCACTCTAGGATATAACATTTTCAACTCTGTATTTTACTATCACATCTCCTGTACCTATTAGTGCCATTATGTATCTAGTAGCTCTGCATGACTTATGTTGTCATTCTCTAATGTACTGTACTTTCAAGGACGCTAATGTTAATTTGTACTTACATATGTTTAGCGAGGGATTTGATGGCAGAATGGATAGTCTTTATCTTAAAATTTTAAAAATAAGACGTTTTAACGTTAACACAAAAGATAATAGCAGTTGGTGTGTCCAGAAAAAGGGTAAGCAATCGACTCTTTGGCAGAATGCTGCGAGTCCGTCGCGAGTTATTTTTGCGAGTCAGACTTCGCAAAATAGATGTAAATATTTTTAAAATTGCCAATTATTAGAGGTCATTGCTTCCTAGATTTTCTCTCACCTAATTTGTTTCCCATTCTTTTTATCCTTGTCTGTGACTATAGCTTGAAACCCTAACGACGGGTTTAAAAATACACTTTCAAAGAGTCAATGGCTCTCCCATTGAGCTAAGGCTGGAGAATACGTGGGCCCTTAAGTGGGTGTACTGCTGCTTTCTTAGTGTGAGCGGGCTGTGGATGAGACAGCATTAGCCAGCATCCACACGCGATATACTTCAAGTGTACGTTCCTTTTACTCGCGTGGCGCTAGCGATATTTATGACCTTCTATCCTGAGGTCATTCGTGTACTGCTCGTAAAATTACATGCTTCGACATTTCCTATTTGGCGTTATCTTTCAGGAAAGGTACTCGTTTACTCTTAATTACTCCACTGTATGGTGGATTGGCTGTTTGTGTTCAGGAACAATAAAGTGAATTGCCCACTTATTTCAGGTAAATATTTTTTGATTAATACCAATCGCTGTACTAAAAATATTTTTCGAAATTCCAGAACATTCCCCTGGGCTAAATTTGCAGCCACTTACACCAGGAGACATCTTCCACGCAGTACAAAGGACAAGGCTTCTCATCCCGGCTCCTGCAAGAATGCTACGGTTTGAGGCCATTTTACGTAAGTCAATAAAAATGCGCATCTTAAAGCAGTGCCAAATTATATAAGTTGCATGGATGAAGTAATGAAATAGAATGGGCCGTTTTCCGTACTGTTTTTCACGTACCCAGGAAATACTTTACGAAACTCGTTTCCTTGCACGATGAAAATTTAACTGCACATCTCTCTATGCACCAGTATGCGCAATAACAACTTTCGTGTGAAACGAACTACATGGTTACTTGCAAAGTAGCTAGATGAGCTGAGGTAAGGTGGTGCGATATAGTTTTGACCTCTGGATGACGTAAAAAGTCTACAACTTTGTATTTTTGATCCCCAAGTTGCGGAAATGGGTTTCCGACGGCAAAATAAAATGTTGGGTATACTTGGGTAGATACCAAAATCAATTCTTTTGTAACCAAAGAATCTGATTGAAAAACACGATGGATTCACGGTAGAGGTATCACATCGCCATGGTACCATCATGTATTGGAAACACCGACCACAGCCACTTCTCGAATGGGTGAACAGACTCGCCGTCTTTCGTTCCACATGACTGGTCACCGCCGCACTCAATCCCTTCCCCATCTTCACTGCTGCTTCCCCAATCGCCTCCCAGCTCATCCGTCGACTTTTTTGGAGCTTACAATATCTTTCCGTTCGTTGCGCAAAGGAAGGGCAGACGCGGGAGAGAAGAAACGGAAAGTGAGTTGCTCAGAGGGAAGGAAGGGCAAGATAGGCCGTTTGCTGGAAGTGTAGGGAGGTGCAGATTTAGCTCAATATTGACGTCAAGCAGGATTAGCCACGGTTCGATGTAAAAATTTGACCACAAGAATGAATACTATATTGGGTTTATATAAAATAAATATAAGGTTTATATAGATATAAAATAAATATAAGGTTTATATTTATTTTATATCTATGCTCAAAGAACCTACGGCTGCAAGCAAGGAAGCACTTCATGAAAACATTCGTATGGAGCGAGGCACTCTATGGATCAGAGACATGAAACATCTGGAAAGCAGGACAACGAAGAATAAAAACCTTCGAAACATGGTGCTGGAGGAGAATGTTGAAGATTAAATGGACAGATAAAGTGAGGAACGAAGAGGTGCACAGAAGAGCAGATGAAGAAAGGACAATATGGAAAACCCTACGGCACAGAAGAACCAGATGGATTGGACATACCTTGAGGCACAATGAATTAGTTTGAAATATAATGGAAGGGAAGACTGAAGGGAAGGTCCCGCGAGGAAGACCAAGGGAAAAATATATAGGACAAATTAAGAAGGACATAAAAGAGAAAACATACCAGGGCGTGAGGAAATTAACACTGAACAGGAAAGAATGGAGAGCTGCAGTAAACCAATCCTAGGATTGAAATACTGATGATGATGGTGAAGGTTTATATTTTGGCGTTTATATTTTGGTAATGCATTTTATAAGGGTATGATGTTTTATCAAATTATATCAGTACGTTATTATACGAAAACATCATCACCATCCTCAACCTTAAAATTTGCCACTAATTCATCACCGATTATTTGGTCTTTACTTATTATATTGATATATTGTATGTAAATATTTCTTTTAATTTAATTTTTAATTTATCATTCTTTAATTCCTATAAGTGTATTCTTTACTGATTTTTTTAAACCTCATTGTAATTGTTTTAGGTATTGATCACCATTTGATTTATATATTTATTTGGACGAGATGGCAGAAGGGACAGTTTTGTCTCAATCTCGCCCCAATAAAGACCTTTATTATTATTATTATTTTTTTTTAAGTATTCACTTTTTTTTTGCTACACTTTCCAACCATTTCATATTCATCATTGTTCTATATAATCACACTCATCTACATAATGATATTGATTTAAAAATTACAGTGAACTTCAATAACGATATGACGTGACTTTTTTTTCTTAAAACTCAATCTTGTGAAAATGAAATTAGGTCTGTACGTTTTGAAGTGGTGGTCGATAAGAAGCTATATACAATAATTCTGGTCTCACAAAATAAACGATGCGTTCGAAAATTATCGAAGTACTTAACCAAGTCTTTAATTGGATGCCATAGTCTTTAATAGTCATACTAAGGTGGTAAATATGCATGTCAGGCATGAAGGACGAAAATGATGTTTTTCTTAACAGTTTAGGTCAAGATTTTTTAATGCTAGGCCGATGTCATATTTAGCGTAATTTATTTTTTTGGGTGATAATTTCGGAAATTTCACCACTCACCGTCAGTCCAGTCACCACCATGGTTTTTGTGCGTAATGTTTGGTATTGCATGTCTAAATTGATTATCGCATTTGTCTAAAGGCGGAATATCCAAAGGAAGGAAGTCGAAGATGGGTCGAGGAGAGGAGAAAGAATCAGAAAGAGAGCGAGAGAGAAAAAAATGAAGGCAGTCACGCGCAGCCACGCCTCTCCCGAGGGAGCTGTAATAATATACAGGCCCAGTCATCGGGACCGCGGAGGGTGACTAAGAATGGGTGGTGGTGGGTGCTTCGAGACCGATTGCGATCTGCCGCTCTCTCGGGACACAGCCCATCTTCCCCCTCCCTCCCGGGACATAATGATGCCTCTCTTTTCGTGGTCTCGCCTCTTCCTTCCCACTTTGGAGTGCGGCCCCGCCATTTCTCAACGCGACCATCCGTCAGACAGCTCGCGCACGCTCCTCATTTTTCTTTTGTTCCCCAAACGCGTGCGCGCGCACGAAATTGGTAGTCTTCGTGGTCGTTCGGAAGGAATCTTTACATTTTTTATTGCCCGCGCCTCTTATTTATTTTCCCCCACTCCAATCGTAAGTGGCGCTCGGATGTATCAATGTTCAAATCGTATGCTAGGAAAATCCCGTATCCTGATGCTACGGACTGCAACCGAGTTTCTGCAAGACTTGTTAAATGATTAATATACATCCTAAAATTAACACATCAATAGTAATTTTACAGTCAACCTGTCTTGAGGTCGGTATTCTACGGTGCCGATTCTCACTGCACCCTTGGAATGAACCTTCAAAATATTTTGGAGATCGGGTTGGTATGATGGCTAGTGCTTAGGTGTCCCACTCGGAGGCTCTAGTTTGAATCCCACAGATGCAGAAAAATTTCAATTGGTATGTCGGTCCTTACGTGAGAGCTTTGTTGAGAGTTCTTAAAGTTTATTTCTCCATTCTTCAGATGGGAATATTAATAGAAAGACTAGCAGACCTGCTGCCTGCTATGCAGGCAGTCTCTGTCTGGTGTGCTCTTGGGGTGAACTTTGTGTTTTTACTTTATTTTTGCACTACTCAAGTGGGAGCAGTGGGAAATGTGGGTGTGTATATTTTTCCCAAAAATGAAAACAATTTTAGATTAGTTTGTGAAACATAAGTAAATATTTTGAAGCCAAAAAATTCATATTTTTCATTCCTCTGTGCAATGCTGATTGTAGTAGGCTGAGGAGAGTACCTACTATTTTTGAAATACTGTCACTCCGACGATCGGTTAGTCATTGCTGCAAGGATGAAGGCAAAAATTCCACCTTATATCACATCGAGAGAGTCACAGGACCTCAAGATAATTATTGGAGATATAAGTAAATGTTTTATTTTAAATTGATAAAGAACGGAATGGTTTGGGTGTAGGACAGCCATTGATAATTTTTAAATGGTGGGTGTATTTTCGAACTTTAGCAACGAGCATTATTGCATAATAAACGTTTAACCTTCTTTCAACTATTAGAAAAAAAACTTCAAAACGCCTAACTTTGATATTCACATTTCATACACAAGATCGGGGCCGGTAGGCAAAAATTGTTTTATTTCACTATCTTCCCATCGAATATGTCAATTAATGTTTCATACTTAAAAAATTGACTGATGAAACTAAGTACACTTTCTTCAAATTCTACAATCCAATTTTTGTCCCTTTACCAAAAACGTAAATACATTTACTTAGCAGCGTAATCAAATATGCATAGCAACTGGTTTCCCATGTTAAAAGTAGGGAAAACACCATTTTTCTTTTGCATTTTTCACTGCACCACAAACTTCTAAAAATACAAAATTACTACCAAATCATGCAGACAGAAAATCCACATTCAACGCACTATACCTCACTTTTTTTAGCTTAAAATTTGGGAGAGAACGAAACAAAACGGATACAGAATGACCGACGGACTGGTTCACACGCTACAAAATTAATATATACATAGATATTGCAATTTTCCAGAGAAGTAGAAATTTATTTCGACTAGTTTCAGTGTTACTTTACCGTTATCAAGTTGATAACGACTTTGTGATAGTGACTTTATCACTTGATAATGATGTAGTAACATTGAAACTAGTCGAAATAAATTTTTTTTTGTGGAAAATTGCTATATCTTTCTATTAAAATTGAACGTTTCCACCGCATCACACCTGAATTAAATTGTGGATCCCTGGCACATCTTTTAAGTAAATGCTAATGCAGACACGAGTTCACTCTATTCTTCCCCCTCCCATAAGTTATCCTTACCTCCATCCAATCATCTGCCACCGTAGTGACCTCTGCTGTCTGTTACCTTTCCCAGATAACTACAACTACTACCATAGCTCTGTGTTACGTGCTAAGTGTTTCTCTTTCCATTACCCGTAATTACTTTATGAATTTTGTCTGTGAATTCACCCAATTTTTCTCGCTCCAAATAACGGGACTAGGCTAATGAACCTTTTTTTCCCACCCTCCACTTTCTGGCATTTCATTTTTCTGTGCCCCATGAAAATACCGGATTCCCTCGCTATCTGAATGATATATGCACTCAGCTTTCAGATTTTAGTGTACAGCATGGTTACTCGGGCGTGCACATGAATGCACTCCACTGTTTCCTTGGTTTCGCGACCGCCGAGTACACGGACGGTTGACTTCCCTGGTCGACCCCGTTTTGTTTTCCCCTCCGTCAGAAGCCTCACAAAAAAGGGAAGTCTACAGAAATCGCGCCGAGTTTGATCCAATCGCTCATGGAGGCGTGAAGGGGTTCTTCGTTCGTGATGAAGGATGTGGATTGTATTCAGTCAAGGGCCGTGGCCACGGGTGTGCGCGGTTGATACCCTCGGAATGAGGAGAAATAAAAAAACCTTCCCTCATGACTGCTCTCCCACCCTGTGCTCCCTCCCACCCAACGCTGTGAGTAAAGGAATCATTTTTTAAATTACCCCAACCGTACAGTTGCTGTTTTTTTATCCTGGGAGGTGACTAACAGCTTGGTTGGTTGGTTATTCAGGGTAGGCGACCGACAGTTGAGGTCATTTTGCGCCATTTAGGATGGGTGGGTAATGGTAGGAGTTTTCAGGGAACGGAGGAAGGGTTGAGGGAAATCCGGCGTCGGGATTAGCCTACTCTTAACTACAGGCGCCAAGGGGATCACGGCTTAACGTCCCATCCGAAGGACGGAGCACTGAACTTGAAATACCCTCCACTAGGCACTCAAGTGGGGGCCAGTTTCTCACTGAAAAATCCGCCACTGTCGGGAATCGAACCAGTGGGAGGCCAGTTCTCTAGCCACCACACCAACCCGATCCCCACTGTCAGCTTAGGTTACTTGCACCACAGAGGATGGGTGGGTATAATTGGTAAAAATAACAAATTATTCGAGGAATTGAGGTAGGGTGGCGAGAAACCCGGTACAAGTATTAGCCATCTCTTAGCTAATTCTGTGAAGAGATCCACTGTTCTACGTACTTTCAGACGAATATGGAACTGAACTTCAAAAGCTCTCCATACGAGACGGAGATTCTACCTGAAATATTTTTCAATTCTGGGACTCATACCCGTGTGATACGAGGCCAGAACTCTAAGCATCATACCACCTCGATCCTTCTGCCCATTTTCCCTTCCATCTGCACGAGGGGAACAGTGCGGATCAAGAAAAGATGCCACACAACGTTAACAAGTAAATGCGCGAATCTCCACACGCCTGCCTTTCATCATCTAGTCGGAGCCTTTGACATGCACTCCAAGCATATGTTGACCTCAACGTTACACGCGAGGCCTTTTAAACCACGTCTTCCGACGGGCTGACGCCTCTCAAACGGGTTAGTCATGGATGGATATGACGGCATTGATCGGTCTGTTGAATGCAATAACGAGCCTTTCTGAGAATCAGGAGAATAAAAGTAGCGATACAAGTGATCACAGAAGAGTTGTTTTTTTTCACCATTAAGAGGAAGGAAAAGTCCGTTTCCAGCAAATAGGTTTATACTTTTACGGAGTACATAACTAAGACAATTATCTAGAGTTCTTTAATTTAAATTTCCCTGCCTTAAAAGTAGAATTGGTGTTAGTACTACGCAAAATACTCTATTTTTAGTTCCATCGCTCTCCAGTATTTTTGTATGATAATGAATGAGGCGTAAATATTGAAAATAACTTGTAGGTTAATCGATCCACCAAGAGACTGTTAGTTTTGATTTTCCTTTCTCACAAACCTCGCTTAGACCGTGACAACGAAATCAACAGTTAATTAGGCAAAGCCGAATTTTTACTGCAATCCAGTTGTGGTGAGTTAAGGGCCCACCGGAACGACTTCACGCCTTCGACGCGGCGCGGTTGATGTACGTATGGAAGAATTATTTTTTTTAACCCTGCCAACCTAATTAATTCCGTAAATATTAATTCGCTTATGATATTTTTCTCAAAATATAGCACTGCATCCATTTAAAAAATTAGAATGCACGGTTTATATTTTTCTGCTTTTTCATCCGGAGATGTTAATTTGCAAGTAATATTTATTTGAAATATGACTCTTCTCAGTTTTTCTCTCAGTATTTACGTCAAAATACCATTCATCTGACTCATTGTTGGACACTGCTGTGAGGTCATGAAATAAGTATATTTTTGATTCGAGTCGGCGCTCTTACCTGTGAGTCATGGAGATGTGTATCAAAATGAGAATGAAGTGGATATGCTTGAATAAAAAACGAAAAATTAAAATTCCTCCCATTTCTTTGGAAATGCTTTTATCGATCACCCTGAGAATCGCACGGAAGGACCACCATTGCGAACCCAGATTAGGATTAGATTGTGAAATACACAGATTAGGGGAGGGAAGCCTATTACTTTGTTGAACGGCTTGTAGTTTTCGGGATATATATGGTATCCAGAAAGGTACATAACTTGTGTTTATAAGGATGTGTTCAGAATTCTTTCCCGAATTCAAACTTGGGACTTATGCTTGGTAGCCAAATTATCTACCACAGGGATACGAGCCGTCTCTCATGTCCGATATAAGTAACTAAGGTAAGGTTTCATAATTACTACTCGAAGTTAGTCGTTAGTTGATATAGATATAGGTACTTGGGCGTTTGTCGGAATTTCTAATTACTTACAAAATTGTCATCAGACACACAATTATTTTATATGAACATCAGTAGCAGACGAGAGTAAGTAGAGTTGTTATCAAATCTCGAAAATAACAAACCAAACCTTATAAAACTACGTAAGTCGTCTAATAATTATCTGGAGGTTAGGTTTGGCCTTTGTGCGAGCAATTGTAAAAGCAGTGATTTGATCATAAGTTCTTTGGTCACTTCTGCTTATAAGATTTAGGTGTCTTCATATGTACGTAATTAAAAAAATTTACAATATTAAACCATAAAATAAAATTCAATATTTTGAAATGAGACAAAATGTACTGAGGCTTGGAAATTTGTTTTAAAAATGTTTATTTCTGAATACATCCACTTAATTTTCAATTGAAAATGCCTTAAATTCAAATTTCTGTACATACTTCCCTGTACCCTTGATGCCCTAAGCATGTGCTTATTTTGCTTAATGGCTAATATAATGGGTTTACACGACTTTTCAATAGACCTTCCTCGTAAGCTCCCCCTCCCTCGCCCCTTCTGTTGCTGCCCAGTGCACCGTTGAATTCAGTAATTTTTTTCCACCCCGCTGGACTCCCACAGAACCTGAGCACAGAACCTGAGCAGTCACGAGCGTGTATTCCGAGTGCGTTCGTGACACCTAGTCCGCCAATTATACGACGCTGCCGTGGATTGATACGGATCTCTCAGGAAGAAATGTTTTGCCAGGAGGAAAACTGAATCGAATTTTCGTCTCTTATTTTTAAACTTCCATGCACGCGGCAGTGTGACATACGGACACTTAAAGCGACAAATAAAATTAAAAATCTTCAATGGCCGTAAATATTGGCAACGCTCGTCAAGGTGCACAACGACAAACTGACGCACATCCTCGTTTTGTCCTTCCACCTTGACTACGCTCTTTTTGTGCTCGATTCTCCCAGAAGGTGTGCCTATTTGAGTGTGTGTTTTTTTGAGTGCTTGAGAGTGTGCTTGCGATAATAACCCAGGCATCCTGACCCGGGTCCCATCAGCCCTGTGAATGATCCCAATTGGGTTGAGTGTGTGTGTCTGTGGTTGTGCCATTGGCGAGGAAGTAACATTCCCGTAAACCACCACAGGTGGGTTTTCTGGTTGAGAGGCTGTAGTTGGTCACTGGTGTGGAATTGACCCTCCCGCAAACCGAAACAGCAATTTGTTGTTGTGTACCTTGACGAGGGTTGCCAATTTTTACGACCATTGGAGATTTTTAATTTTATTTGTCCCTTGTTGAAGTAGATAAACTCAAAAAAATGGTAAACATCGAAGTGTGAAGATAATTGTTGCTTTCGTTAGAAACTAATAAAATAGGGTTTTGTTGGAAACTATATAGGTCTTTGATATAAACTATATATCTTTGAAATTTAGAATAATATCATCTGATGAGTTATTAGGTAATCCTAATGAAGGGTGATTCCATTTTCATTGATTCAAAAAACGTTTGCAACTGGGAAGTAAGGATGCAGATCATCAGAAATTATATCTGGAGCACACTCATTTACAGTAGTCAGTGTTAGAAGATAACAGCACCAGCAAAAGCTAAACAGGGAGCATTTGAAATGTGGTGTCGCGTTACGGATGTGGTAGATAAATCAAGTAACAAAAGAAGAAACTAAATAGTGGGAGAAGAGAGGTGTTGGATCCAAACGCTAAAGAGAAGCTGGATGAAGCTTTGTTGGATACAACTCGACACAAGATAGTCTAATGGAAGCAGGCATCGAAGGAAAAGTGTTTGGGGAGAATGGGAATGGCAGGTCTCGTATGAAATATGTGAAGGTAAAGAGTGTAGAAGAGAGGAATTACTACAATATGAAAATATAACTCAATAGAAGAAATGAAAGAATAGTTGCGCCAAACCAATCATAGGATTGAGTTTGGTAGCTATGACAAGACAAGGTAGCGATGATGCACAAGTGGTGACAACATGATATCAAGTACGTTACAATTCGTTTCGATTGTAAATTACGTCTGCCATGGCATATTGACAACTTTTTTACGGTAATTCTGTAAGTCTGATTGAAATTTTAAGAAATTCTTTTTTATCCAAGGTACTTTTTTTAAAATAATAACATGATTTCTCAGTTAAATATTTAGTTATCTCATGGAACGTTTTTAATGTTCAATTTTCATGTTTCAGTGTTTGATTTCATGTTTCTTTTTCATTTCTAAGATTGGTTAAACTCTAGCCCTCCAAACTACCTATTTTCGGCAGCTCATTTATATCCTGGTGCCTCTTTCATCTTAAGTCCAACTTTATTTCGCAAAGATATTAGCAATTTTGATTGAAACTTTTGTCGATAGAAATAAACATTCACCATGCTGGGAATCAATCAAGGGAGATAGTTTACATGCAATTGGTGCAATCTTAATTGCATTGCATGAGAAATGCATCCAACCGTTTAATTTAATGGTAAAGAATTGAATGTCAATATCTCTTTTATTAATATACTAGAGATCTCCACCGGAGTGCAACTGCTTTGCAATCTCTCTAATTGTATACTTACTTTTGCTCAGGGATTTTTGTCATAAGTGCATAAATTAATGAAGGCATTGAAGACTTTTGATTGAGAGATTGAAGCGACGTTCTCACCCAGGGAGAAGGTATTCGAAAGACAGGTGCCGTATCGTGTGACTCGCTCCCGTTCCTGAGGCATTGACCGACATTTTGACGGAAAGAGTTTCATCTTTGATGTGACCGATCTGTAATTTAATCTCCCCCATATGTAGGTCGATACTGTCAGCCAGCTGGTCATGTGTGCTTGATGAGACGATAATTACGTCCTTGGTTGTCCTAATTGGATTACGCCCTGACTTTTGCTAAGAACATTACTGGCGTGAATGGAGGCTTATTGTTCATTAACTTGAATATGGTAGTATGCATAAATGGACTTCCAAGATCGTAGTTAGAAAATGGAGACGGTTGCAGAAAGGTCTTTTCCTGTTTCTTTTGAACCACTCGCTTACGGCTTCATCGAAATCTGAGAAAAACATATATCCCGCTACCGTCCAGTTATTATACACATGACATCTTGCGATGAAGCCACGTGTTATTTTTTATAGTTTCCATCCCTCTGAGATCTCAAATCTATATTGCAATAAATAAGCAAATTATCCCGTAAAGAGTTGTGCAGCCACTGTGCAGTATATACTCATCGTAATCGAATAATCGCAGTATATTCATATATATAGGTATAGTATAGTATAGTATAACCTCTGCAACTATTCTGCAGTTATAATGACCCGTGAAAGTTTCAACCAAGAATTAAATCAGATAATGTCTCTCAATTGATCAATGTCGTTGGTGTAGCGGGAAAAAAATCAGCTTCGATCTTGAAATATTTCCGAGTTAACGATAGTAATGACATAATAGACCAATGGCTGTGAGGCATGGACAATGGCAGCAGCGGAAAAGAAAAGGGTGGAAGCATTTGAAATGTGGTGCTACAGAAGAATGATTAAAATGTGAACGGGAAGAATGGCAGAGGAAGACCTCGTGCGAGATATATGGAACAAGTGTTGAAGGATGTGAAAGAGAAGAAATACGCCCATATGAAGAGATTAGCCCATAGAAGGGCTTGTGTCAAACCAATCTGAGGATTGATGACCAATGCTGATGATAAATTTTCACGTATCTTTTTTACGTAATTTTGCCTATTTAATGCGGTCATCGGCAGACATCATTTTCGAAATTGGGTCATTTCTGGGGATACATTTTTGGCAGTTTCACGTTAGGCGTGATACTGCTCAGTCAAATGCATGAAAGAATGCGCAGCGAAAATCTCATTACGCAAACCAAATAATTGCATGGAAGACTTCCCAAATGCATGAAACTGTGCAAGGATTTTTGCTAGATTCCATCCATGCACAGGCGTCGGAACTATTTTCGCTGGGAGGGGCCAACCTTGAAAAGGGCCCGGCTCGAATGGAAAGGGCCCGCATTTTTTTTGCGGATAGGAGGGGCTAGAAACTAGAATTCCGCTAAAATTGCATATGAAGGTGGTAAAATATGCGTTCGAAGGGAAAAGGCAAGCTAGAAACCAGTGAAATTTAATTTTTAGTAATGAAGACTCATTTCTCAAGGGCCCGGGGTAAATTCTGAGGGGGGGGGGGGCGAATGCCCCCCCTCCCCCCCACTCCGACGCCGCTGTATCCATGCAATTTCCACGATATGAATCCGCTCAATTCATTGCTTCGTGTGAAATGTCTTTGAACATGGCCACGAGAAATTCTTCAAGTATTACGATGTGAGCGCGTCAACGGTAGGAGAAGCACCGAGAGGCAGTGACCGGAGAGGTGGGGAAACGGCGTAACGCAACCGAGGAGACTTATAACAGGGGGTCGCGGAGCCAGAGATTCAAGATTCGTTTCCATGGGAGAAGGATGAAGGCCCATCGCCGCGCCGCCGCGGCTCCGCCGTCACGCTCAGCGCTTCCGCTCACGACGGCGTGACGAATGAAAAAAAAGGGCCGTCCCTTGCAGGTCACGCCAATCTCCCCCCTCCCACTCACCCCGTTCCGCACTCCATGCCCTCTCGCGAGCTCAAAACCCTGAACAGCACGTTGCATGAATTTCCTCCCTATCCCATTTCCAACCTCATGTACAACCGACCTTCGTCCACCTTAGACAGTCTGCCACCTCTGCCGGATCCTGCCGAAGACATTGCCCGGAGCTGGAAAATGATAATTAAAATCTCTCGCCTCCCAGATAGAGAAGGTTTTCTTCCCTTTCTCTCAGCAACACGATATTCTCACGGGTTTCAATTTTGACCATTGACTTGTAAATGGTGTTTTCTTTCCAGAAAACACAATGCTACAGGAACGATATTTATGGAGTTCTGAACGAATTTCTGGGAGGAGCGTTTAGCTAAGAAAGTCTTCACTGGGTGAATGGGAAGGAAAGAGACCAGTGGGAAAACTACGGACTGGTTTGGAATACATCACCAGCATGGATGTACAAGAACTGCTTGGGGTTAGGAAGTGGAGAAATGTTGCCGAGGGCAAAGGGGAAAGGAGAAGAAAATCAAAGAGGCCAAGGCATGATTTGGGCTCAACCGCTATCGAAGAGAATGAGAGAGAACGAGTTTCTAAACGTTTAATTTACTTCTTTCATCCTTTGCAAGATTTGAGAGGTGTTTTTAGGAATAAGTTGCGTTGCGCCTGTACTTGGATAGTATGTAGAGGTATAATGTGAAGGACACCTGGAATGTTCAATGAAAAAGATTGCACGAGTAATATTTGTAAAGCTAGAAATTGCAAAGAAGATGGGATGTACAAGTACCTAAGAATAATAGCACTATCGCCTAATTTGTAGGACATGTTGAAGAATAGATTTACGTCGTCCATAATTACACCCCTAGGTATAGCTAGTGCAGTTGAAGCCAAATTCACTGCCACGCGGTTGATTGATGTAGACTAGACACATATTTCAGGGAAGTCTTAATTTATAAATTGAATTTACCATTTATTTAATCTTTGGCTATTTAAGATCATTTCTAAATATTAATGTCGACGTTGAAGGAAGAGAGTGATTGACAGTTCTGTGAATAAATAAAACGTAATTTTACTTTATATTATTCAAAATTGTAAAAAAAATCTCTCTACAATCTCTGCTAAAAAATCTAAAAAAAACTCTCCAACTTATTTTCCATAAATTACCCCTTTTCTCAGATGTTTTCTACAAATCATGCAAAGTTTGATATCACAATACAGTTATGCTTGTAGCAAAATTCAGGGAGGTCATTCATTGAAATAGTCTCATACCTACCTTGATTCTAACTAGCAATGTAGCTCCTATTCTACAATGCGAAGAGTTACTCATCACAAACTACAAGAATTACTAGAGTAATTCATTTACCAAGAAAACAGAACGTTTAACTATTAGGCATTTGAATAAATTAAGAGTTCCTGGATTGTAAAATGAAAAATGAGATATGTATGACAATATCACAGACATTAATATCTCACATGGTGACTAGTTTACCATACTCGATTAATCTATCATTTTTCCTGACTCTCGTCCCAATTTCTGTTCCATTCTGCCCCTAACTACTAACGGTTCCACTGATAAACGGATCCTGTGCTTCCTGTTCCACCCTGCATCCATCTTTCCACCAAATCGACTCCTTCCCAACCTACCCTCTTTTCACCGGCAGAGCGCGCTCGTAGGGCACCCTTAGCGGCTACAACGGCTCGCGGGTGGAAAGGTGAAGAGGGGCAATGTCCCACGCGGCCTTGGCTCCATCCACTGCTTCCCCTTCATCTTGTCCCTACCCCCATTTCTGAACCCCCTTCACTCCCCCGCATCTCAGTGCAACCCCATCTCTGCGATCAGTGACTTTACAGACAAGGCTCTAGAAAGAGCTCTCCCGCTCATGGTCGTAATGTGTACACTACACATATATTTTCTTTAATGAATTATAATAATTTTCTACATATATTTTCTTTAATGAATTATATGAACAATATTTTTGGATGTTTTTCACGTCAAATAGCTGATTGAAATTTCCCCATGCCGATGTCGTCATGAAGAGCATAATGATAGGTATTGTATGTACCTCACTAATTACTCTTGACAAGCCCCCGAAATAAGAAGAAAAACAATAGCTTTTAATAGACTCTTTGATGCAGAAAATGTCACTGAAGTACTGCAATTAACAGTAATATTGTCTAAAAAACTTCCAATTGTTTATTTTTCTAATTTATTATATAAATAGTTTTATACTTATAGGGAGGATATTGATCGAACATTCCATCCATCTTATTTATATTTTATAACGCCTTCTTGCATATTACATACTTCGATATTCAGGTCAACACTTTTCCCGTTTGGAGTGCCTCACTGTATCTTCCTACATTCTTGCTTACCTACCAGTCTTCCTTTAATGACGACCTTCAGCATCCCATTGCTTATAATTACTTGCTCCATCCACCTGCTGTGCCTCTTCCTCATTTCATCCATCTACATTCTTTTCTCCCTCACAGTTCCAAGCACTTACTCGTTCGTTTCCCACATTGCCCATCGCACCACCTCCATACTAGTCCACATCTACCAGTCAAATCTACCTTTGAATGCTAATGGGAAATTATTTAAATATATAAATCTTCTCTCAGCAACACGATATTCTCACGGGTTTCAATTTTGACCATTGACTTGTAAATGGTGTTTTCTTTCCAGAAAACACAATGCTACAGGAACGATATTTATGGAGTTCTGAACGAATTTCTGGGAGGAGCGTTTAGCTAAGAAAGTCTTCACTGGGTGAATGGGAAGGAAAGAGACCAGTGGGAAAACTACGGACTGGTTTGGAATACATCACCAGCATGGATGTACAAGAACTGCTTGGGGTTAGGAAGTGGAGAAATGTTGCCGAGGGCAAAGGGGAAAGGAGAAGAAAATCAAAGAGGCCAAGGCATGATTTGGGCTCAACCGCTATCGAAGAGAATGAGAGAGAACGAGTTTCTAAACGTTTAATTTACTTCTTTCATCCTTTGCAAGATTTGAGAGGTGTTTTTAGGAATAAGTTGCGTTGCGCCTGTACTTGGATAGTATGTAGAGGTATAATGTGAAGGACACCTGGAATGTTCAATGAAAAAGATTGCACGAGTAATATTTGTAAAGCTAGAAATTGCAAAGAAGATGGGATGTACAAGTACCTAAGAATAATAGCACTATCGCCTAATTTGTAGGACATGTTGAAGAATAGATTTACGTCGTCCATAATTACACCCCTAGGTATAGCTAGTGCAGTTGAAGCCAAATTCACTGCCACGCGGTTGATTGATGTAGACTAGACACATATTTCAGGGAAGTCTTAATTTATAAATTGAATTTACCATTTATTTAATCTTTGGCTATTTAAGATCATTTCTAAATATTAATGTCGACGTTGAAGGAAGAGAGTGATTGACAGTTCTGTGAATAAATAAAACGTAATTTTACTTTATATTATTCAAAATTGTAAAAAAAATCTCTCTACAATCTCTGCTAAAAAATCTAAAAAAAACTCTCCAACTTATTTTCCATAAATTACCCCTTTTCTCAGATGTTTTCTACAAATCATGCAAAGTTTGATATCACAATACAGTTATGCTTGTAGCAAAATTCAGGGAGGTCATTCATTGAAATAGTCTCATACCTACCTTGATTCTAACTAGCAATGTAGCTCCTATTCTACAATGCGAAGAGTTACTCATCACAAACTACAAGAATTACTAGAGTAATTCATTTACCAAGAAAACAGAACGTTTAACTATTAGGCATTTGAATAAATTAAGAGTTCCTGGATTGTAAAATGAAAAATGAGATATGTATGACAATATCACAGACATTAATATCTCACATGGTGACTAGTTTACCATACTCGATTAATCTATCATTTTTCCTGACTCTCGTCCCAATTTCTGTTCCATTCTGCCCCTAACTACTAACGGTTCCACTGATAAACGGATCCTGTGCTTCCTGTTCCACCCTGCATCCATCTTTCCACCAAATCGACTCCTTCCCAACCTACCCTCTTTTCACCGGCAGAGCGCGCTCGTAGGGCACCCTTAGCGGCTACAACGGCTCGCGGGTGGAAAGGTGAAGAGGGGCAATGTCCCACGCGGCCTTGGCTCCATCCACTGCTTCCCCTTCATCTTGTCCCTACCCCCATTTCTGAACCCCCTTCACTCCCCCGCATCTCAGTGCAACCCCATCTCTGCGATCAGTGACTTTACAGACAAGGCTCTAGAAAGAGCTCTCCCGCTCATGGTCGTAATGTGTACACTACACATATATTTTCTTTAATGAATTATAATAATTTTCTACATATATTTTCTTTAATGAATTATATGAACAATATTTTTGGATGTTTTTCACGTCAAATAGCTGATTGAAATTTCCCCATGCCGATGTCGTCATGAAGAGCATAATGATAGGTATTGTATGTACCTCACTAATTACTCTTGACAAGCCCCCGAAATAAGAAGAAAAACAATAGCTTTTAATAGACTCTTTGATGCAGAAAATGTCACTGAAGTACTGCAATTAACAGTAATATTGTCTAAAAAACTTCCAATTGTTTATTTTTCTAATTTATTATATAAATAGTTTTATACTTATAGGGAGGATATTGATCGAACATTCCATCCATCTTATTTATATTTTATAACGCCTTCTTGCATATTACATACTTCGATATTCAGGTCAACACTTTTCCCGTTTGGAGTGCCTCACTGTATCTTCCTACATTCTTGCTTACCTACCAGTCTTCCTTTAATGACGACCTTCAGCATCCCATTGCTTATAATTACTTGCTCCATCCACCTGCTGTGCCTCTTCCTCATTTCATCCATCTACATTCTTTTCTCCCTCACAGTTCCAAGCACTTACTCGTTCGTTTCCCACATTGCCCATCGCACCACCTCCATACTAGTCCACATCTACCAGTCAAATCTACCTTTGAATGCTAATGGGAAATTATTTAAATATCAGTGGTCATGAAACAGTAACAATTAGCATTTATGAAAAATTTTCTCGTGGAAGCATTGTTCTAAACAAATGCGGAAATGCATTTTATGAACCAAGTCGTTAAGAAGACTGAATTCACCCACAGTATGGTTCAGCTTACAAAAAGTAGTTAGATGATACTCAAGTTACAATACATTAACAAATATATTCAAGTTAATAACATGAGTCTATGTAAACAGAATACCTTGGTGAACATTACTGGATAAATCTTCCGCGGAAATTTAAATGGATCTACTTAGTGAACATTAAAAAATTTATTTAAAACCCCATGAAATGGCAGGCTGAAGAATGAAGATGAATGAGAACGAACGATATCAAGAAAAATAGGTTTAGAGTACGACTGTTTCCTCGCACAATAAGGGGTTGTAAGGGATTGAATCGAAGCTGCTGAGGGGATAATTAGGATAAGTAATATTTATTCTTGCATGTCCACATGACCTCTTGCACATATATGCTTGTGTGCAACTTAAATGTGTTTTTTAGACATTTCTTTTCATATTTACCAAAAGGTTAACTTTGTAGAGTCTGTCCCGCATGGTCTTAATAAGTAATCTATAAATGGATATTATAATCTGAGTTAGCGCATACTGGTAACTATTCACCTCTTGCCACACTTTCTCAGAGGTAGCTTGGAAGGTAGGTACTAGGTAAATTTAGATGAATATATAAACACACATACTTATGACTTTTGTTTGCCATCGTTGTGCGATATCTTCTTTCCCTATCGAAGGTGCAAATAATTTTGTTGCGACCAACACGTCATTAGACGCATGAATTAAGCATCCCTTAAACAAACAGAGATCATGTTCACTGCCAATTTATGTTCTTGGAAGGTCAGTGGACTTTTTGGAGGTTGAACTTGGGGGCTGGTCGATCGCCCTTAAGGCGGTCTGGCATGCAACGCCTCGTTGGTCAATGTGTAGTCCGTTGTGTCGTCCCCATTGAGGACATTTTCCCGCCATCGAAACAGAATGAAAAGGAATTCCACCCTCACGATACCTGATGACGTCACCACAAAGAAGAGCCATATATAGATGGCACTATTCTCACTTTCATAAGAGCGTAATAAAACTATTCCCTCGTCAGGTCTCTTTTAATTTACGCCGTTGGCTTGAGATATTCGTATAATACAGGTTTTATTACAGAAATTGAGTATGTTCAAAGATATTGACGAGATATATTTCTAGCTATTTTTGTTAGGCTCACAAACTTACTGAAAAAACTAGGATAAGAATCATTTTAGGTGGTAACTTACAATCTTTTAATCATCCTTTTAATTGAAGTCAAATACATCTGTTTTTCGATAGCGTGAAATATATTTCGAGAAATTCCAGTTGTTACGGTTGGTTCGATCATAGAAACAAAATTAGAGAGGTAAGCTGCAGTACGGATAGATTCAAAATTCCTTCCTTCTCACGAATAATAATAGGCTATATTAGAAAACTTTACAGTAGAAGTAGGGGGTAAAATTGATAGCCTAGTTTTTAAAACATCTGAAAAACGTTAATGACGATACTTTCCCCATGTATGAGTAGTGTGTAAATATTGTCGTGAATTAAATAAAATGGTTATGCTATACAAAATACATATTATATTCCTCCTAGTGCCTAATCACCTCGCACGTTTGAAATTATCTACGCTTTGGCCCAGGCATTAACTCAGGCCTTAATAGTTTTACTTAAATCGATTTACAAACCAATAATCACTACGGAACTCCAGTAAATATTTCGATAGGAAAACATAATTGTGAATTGTTTTTATAAGAACCTTAAAAAGAGGAACATTCAAAATAGCCTCGAAATTATTTTCCCGCGTTGGTCAGAAGCGATCTGGGTGGCGCCCGTTTATGGAAATGCCATGCAATCATTGCATTTAAATTGGCAAAATTATAAAAAGAAGAATATTTAAACCACTTAATTTGAGCGTGTGAGCAATTGTATCTATAAGTGTGATCATCAAAGTGCGTTTTTCCTTTATTTCCCGCAAGAACGGTCGTAGATTGCTTAACGTGGAGCACTTTTTCCTTAGAAGGTCACATTACCAAACCAGTAGAGAACCTGCTCTTGGCTCTAGGGAGGCAGCAAAGAGAAGTTGAGTGAGAGACATGCAATGTCAGCGGCGATCCCATCGTAATCCGATGCCATCATCTGCTGGCATGAGTCAACCCCGACAGCAGAGGCTTCAATGCGCTAACTCGCCCGTCCACCGCAGCAACGCATATGGAACTGTCTTCCGCTTCGCCTTCACTGGAACTACGGTAATCAGTTCAATCCAAGCATGCCTTCCATCCCAAACTCCACCCATAATTACACTTGGCTTCTATTGTCTAAGTATTGGATCATTCCGTCCATGTATTGACCCGAGAGATGCCTGTCTCAATCTGCTTCGCTAGGGACACGGTTTTCCAGATTTGTGGGGTACAGAGGTCACTTAAAGGCGCAAAATAAATTATGTGGATGATTTACAAATTAAGGTCGCTTCTTACAGAGTACCTGTAACCCCTTGCTGCTTTGCGTGAGGGTAAATGTAAAATGAGCGTATCGGTGAGGTTAACAGTACTGCGGTGTAGATGACGCGCATTCGTGGTCACGGGTGATTACTTGTAAATAGTCCCTTATCCTTGCCCTAAATCAAGACCTCGCCTGATGCATGCAACGTTAAGACAAATTAAATATAGTTCACCCCCAGAAGACGTGAATAAAAAGCCGGGCACTTGAGTTCCACGACATGACCGTGCTTGCATTTATACGCTGGAATATAATAAGTGTAATGGCCTGTAAGTCTAAGAGCCTTACGTGAAAGCTAGACAAAATCACGTAAAATAAATATTATGAATATCATGTGGATGTTAGCTTTTTTAATAATATAGGCATTTCAGAGGAAGAATCTATGTTTTTACTGGAATGAATTTTCTGACTACTGCATGAAACCTCTGCCTAGTGCAACTTCCAGATTTGATCAAAATCGAACTTGTCTATTTTAAACACAGGCATATATTCCTTTAATACTGGCCTGTAAAATTAATATTTGAGTAACAAATCGATTTAACATTTATAGACGTAGCCATGATTCTAAAACGGAAAAAAAATAATTGTGACTATAATCATGTTGGGTGGCAAATAAATCAAGCTGAATTATCAATTTATTTTCACGGCTGTTCATCGTTCCACATCGTCAGTTCCTGAGATATTAAGATAGACATAATTCCTCGCACAATGTATGGGAACAAAAATTGAATGTACTACATCGTGACATGCAATGGAGCAACAGACACACAGAGTGTACATTGCGAGTACAACGTAAGCCTACAACTTGAAGGTCCATTACACTTATTATATTCCAGCGCCTAAATGCAAGCACGGTCGTGTCGTGGAACTCAAGTGCGCGGCTGTTAATACACGTCCTCTGGGAGCGTACTCCCTTTGATTTGTATTAACGCTGCATGCATCAGGCGAGCTCTTGATTTAGGACAAGGATAAGGGACTATTTACAAGTAACCACCCGTGACCACGAATGCGCGCCATCTACATCGCCGTACTGTTAACCTCACCGATACGCTGATTTTATATTTATCCTCATGCAAAATGAAGCAGCAAGGGGTTACAGGTACTACTCTGTAAGAAGTGGCCTTAATTTTGAAATCATTTCTTCGCGTCCATCCCCAACATCACTCTTACGTGCGTCATTAATTAAAGTCTCTGGCAGGAAAACAGGTGGAGGTTAACAGAAGAGAGCATATTGCGCAACTCCATGCCTTTTACTGTATTTTTAATCGAACTATTGGACACGATCCAATAATTTCAGGCTGGCAGATTCATGCCCCATATTGTGCATAGGTTGGTGAACTCAAGATTACCCCCTTTCCCTATTTACTGATAGTGATATGTGAATTTAGAGACGCAGTTAAGAGAGAAAAATATTACTTACTATTTAACGCTTTAATTAATTAATTAGTATTTAATATTTATTATTAAATCTTTGGATGTTGTCCTGAACGATCGCTCCGATCTGTAGAACCGGGTAACCAAAGTCCATAGGACTAATTTTTTCACTGCATTGAGAATCTTCATACGTTTCTCTATTTTTTTACGCTCCTACTGTAATGACAGAATGTTGCTGGGAAGAAATAGAGTTCCTATTGTATAGGTGTAGATTACAGAAGTATTTGATGGTAATGGGAGGATGAAATAAAGGTAAAAAATACTTAGACCGTTTTATACAAAAGAAGGAGAGAGTAATATAACAGGTATGTCATAAAATATGATGGCATGAGAAATAAGAGTGATGCAATATATCTTTTTACTTTGAAACTTTGGCTGTCATTTTCGTTAGTTTAATACGAACGTAACCTTAATAACTGAGATTCTTACAGCCTTTTTAGTTTTATGCCATACCTTTCATCCTCACAAAAAAAAACTCGGAAAAATTTAGTTTATCGACTTTTGACACGCATGCAGGTAAATATACTCATTATATGCGTTCATATTTACGATAGTCTCCTATAATCTGAGTTGGGAGTATATTTAACACTATAGAGTACCTTCCTTTTGGCTTAGTAGTTCAATTAGTGCAGGGGTTCCCGACCTAGGATACCGTACCGCAAGGAGGTACGGGAAGCAAGCCCATAAGGCAGGGAACATTATTTTATTAATACGTTCAAAAAATGTTTTTTAAAAATCTTTTCTTTCTCTTTAAATCTGCATTATGAAATGAAAATATATTTCTTATTATAGTGAATAGGGAGTGCCAGTTGATTTCCTAATAGCTTAGGGGGTGTGGGGACTTTGGAATCGCTTGAACGCATCCTGCCGGTTGAGAAACACTGCTCTAGAACGTTATTTTAGTGAGGATCAGTACCATGGATGGGAAATGATTGTTGCCCCTCCAGTTTGCAACGCTAGTTTCACTATGAGATTTTTTTTAGTATTCAAACATATTTATTATAATTTTTTTCATCATCTTAAGTACTTTACTCAAATTCTCGTATCATTTCGCGCCATACTTGAGTTACGGAGCTGAACCAAGCCGTTATGAGTAGGGACATTCGAGGGTTGGTTAACGCTAGTAGGAGGATGGTCGCGTCTTAGCTGTGCCATAATGATGATCTTAGATCGTTGAGGAGAAGATTAAAGTTAATGTGGTTCCGGTAGATTCCGTATTTATTAACAGCAACGACTTCCGCCCACAAATGGTTTCTAGTTTCCGGTTTCACGTTCATCCTCGCCCCGGGTCAGCAGTCAAAGTTCAGAACTTTACGGGCGTATTTCCCGGGTTTTCACCTTCATTGAGCCGTCAAATATCACTCCGGATACTTTTGTTCATAGAAGAATGAAAATAAATACAACAACATGCAAATTAATAGTTCGTTACTTGCTAGCTTACCACGCCAATTATGTGTTTTGTAAAGCGCTGCTCTACTCACTGTAAAATAGCACACAGCACAGATTCCTTGTGCTAATAAACGGTATGATTGAAGAAAAACCTTATTCGTGTGCTAGGCTATTTTTATATTCTCACTGCTTATTTGGCGGAAGGAGTACTACACTTGACGTGCTCTCCACACATCACAAAGTCAGGGCCGGTAATTTGCTGAAATTTCAGCCTCTGATGGGACTCAAACTATAGACTTCAGGAATGGAAGCAAATATATCGTATCACACCAACCCGGTTCTTTATTTCCATGAAACATTATTATTAAAAACAAGTCGTGCTAGTTTCATAATTATTAAAATCAAGTCCTTCCAAATCTTTTTTTGGTAACAAGTAAAACATTATCACCAGTCATAAACCCAGAGATTGGTTTGCCTCGGCTCTCTACTAGTATTGGCTAAGAGGCCATCCATAAATTACGCTACGCTGATTTTCCACTTTATTCACTCTCCCCTATAACTCTCCGTAACACACTCATTTTCCCCGTAACGCTATCAAATAACCATCTCTATTTTTCGATGATAAAACAGATATTATTTAAAAAATCTCTTTTTTCGCAACGGTATTATTTATTCTTTAAATATGTACTATATGTATTATGATTATTATTTGAAGGTAAATTGAAGTTTTAGACCAACTTTCTCCCAGGGTATGGAATGGCTGGACCCTCCCTTCCCCCTATCGATCAAGCATCATACCAGTTGGCTTGACCCCTTCTGCCCTTTAACGTTTGGTAATTTGTGGATGGCTCCTAACCCAACATATTTACTGTTAGTGCTAAGTATAATGACTAAGTATTTATTTTACATCCCTCACTACTTGCTCCTTAGATTCCCTGCGAGGTCTTCCTTTCCTATTCTATTCTTCTTCTTCTTCCTTCTATTTCCTATTCCCGTTCACTTTGCTCTCGGTGGCTGTTTTCATCAGACCATCATGTTCCAAGTTATAACCAAGTCGACTTAATTCTTTTATTTCAAAGTTATTAAAACTAACTCTTTTAATTCATATTTGTATTGATTTTTAGAATCAGGACCTTTTAGCGGAGAATCCATTTAATAGAATTGAATGTAATATTCTTAGCTTTTGCAATACTTGAGCGTTTGTGAAATACGAAGCAAGCGAGACAGGTAGACAGCCGCAGGGGGGCCCCGTCGCCGCTGGAAGCGAAAGGGTTGCTGACATAAGCTCCCCTAGAGAATACAGTCGCGGACGGGTACCTTTCCACTTGCGACCGGAGAGAGAGAGAGAGAGAGGGAGAGAGAGAGAGAGAGGGAAGGATATCAGAGAGGCTTTTGAAAGACGTGAATCGAGTAGAATCCTGCCTCCGCTCAGCGAATTTTCGCGCGAGGCATAACAAGTACATGAAAGGCATTTTTTTCTAGTTGGCCAGCTCATGCGGAATTATTCTCTCACCTACGCGTGATTTATGGAATGAAGAGGTCATGTTGCTGTGCGCTTGTACCATTTGTAGTATTTATTAATGGAAAGAAGGGTTCACTCCTCTGGGCTTCTTAAAAAAAACTCGCCAAAAGTCAAAAATCGCATCCCACGTGAGGGCAAAACTTTAAACAAGTTAACAAAAAGAAACTCCTCATTTCCCAATCGGCCGACTTATGCTTCGGACCAACAAACCGTCATCATCGAAGTTTCATCTCGTAACTTACATCTGTGATAAATTATACTTCCAATGCATGTTTCCTCGCTACCACACCATTTTTACCCAAGCTTATGCCATCAGATATTGATGATTGCAACTACAAAAACGAAAAAGATTAATTGATTATATATTTTTTCATAAATTATATTATATATCTCGAAATTTATACTTCCAATGCATGTTTTCCACCACCACACCATTTCTACCCAAGCTTATGCCGTCAAATATTGATGTTTGCAACTACAAAAACATATCAGGCCAAGCTGCAGATATACGGTCGCGGATATACCACTGGTGCAATTCAACGTACATGCGGAAGATATGGTGGTAGAGATAAGAGAGGAAGTTGAGATAGTTATAGCAGAAGGAAGGGAACTAAATTAAATAGATAGGATTTTCGTATGACCTAGCAGAAGTAAACCAAACATACAAGGAACTAGAGTCGCTAAACGACGTATAGAATCAGAGCGATTCAGGGGATGAAGATAAACCATAATAAAATTAATTATAGGGATTTTATTTGGGAAGTAAAGCAAACCTACCATCTGAAAAGGAAATAAGCTGGAGGATGTGGGACAATGATGTCACCTGGGTAATCCTGGGAAAAAATACGACACAATGATAGCATAAAAGGACGCGTGACAACTAAATGGACGTTCATTCTTGGCAGAGGAATTATGATAAGGATCTTGAGTAAGGTCGTTAAGAAAAGACTCTGTAAGAGTCTGATATGGAGCGTTAAGTTGTACTATTGCGGAACATTATCATTGAGGATGGTGGATGAGAATAGACTCTGGGCTTTGATATGTTGCTATGGGGAAGGGTGGATATGATGAACAATGAAAACAATAATTACTTCTCCCCTGACAAGCTTAATGGTAATTAAAAATTATATCAATTTAACAAATACCTAACCCATTAATAAACATTATATTCCACGTCGATATTAATCGTTCATTGCACATACCTGGTGGATGGATTACTAACACTTTCCTCGAAATTAGTAGCATTTAATCATTAGTACACATATGGACGTAAAGAATATTTGGAAATTATTCACCCCCCGCCACGCACCCAAAAGTGGGTTACGGGGTGATCATTATATTAAGATGACAGAGGCGTGGAAATGGGAGAAGGAAGACAAAGATGACGGTAGAAAATTGGAGGAGTCAGAATTGGCGGACGAAGCTGGTTATAGAGGGTAATAGTGATTTGAAAGCAAGTGATTAGAGAGGAAAATATAACCTCTCAGAGAAGAAGAAAGTCAGGGTTTTTGCATGGTATTACGTATTTGGAGCTAAAAAGGCAACAATAACAATACAAGTAAAACAATACGATGGAAAAGGAATATTGAGCTGTAGTGGAACAAACAGTAATACATAATGTCATCAAAAACTAGTTGGTAGAGTTCGTAATAACAGAACTAGTTGAGGGTTCATCAGAAAACGTGGACGTGGTGTCTGATTCAAGTTTACTCAAAACTCAAAAGAGCAATCATGAAGGATGTTGGCTTATTTCCGGCCATTTAGGTTAATCAGCGGCCCGTGATGTTATTTAAGCGCTCATTTGCTCTGAAAGCGCCTACTCGGGAATAATTGGGATGAGATGAATGAAATGAGGAGGGTTGCGATTCTTCGCTGATTTCCCCTCCTTTAAATTAGAAGAAATCACTGGTTTACCCGGGTTGAACGAAAGCAGAGTAGCCTCATTAAAATACCTTTTGGCACTGACTTTCATTTAGCTCACTATGGACCGCTATGATAGCAGGATATTGAGGTCAAATCGGGAATATGCTGACTGGATGATGGGAAGAACAACAATGAGTGAACGAAAGGTGACCAATAGGTATGAACTGACCGTATATCCCAGAGGTTACCGGTTCGACACCGCTTCAAATCACGATTCCCATACACTCTTAACTTTTACATTCCTACTGGTGTTGTGGCGAGCAATCCGAGGATGCTTAATATGTCTCCCAACAGAAAAGAGGTGAGCATAACATGCACCTCTTTGTTCGAAACAGACCCTAGTTTTTGAGAGGAGAAAACTCTGCTTAGTAGTACTTCGTAGGTGAAACTGGGGCAGCAAATATTTTAAACTTTGTTAAAGGGACATCCGGTGATAACCATATTGATTTTCATAATGACATGTATTGCTGATCAAGATAAAAATATTTCTTTATCGACTATAACCGCACCATGGTCGGAATTTTTGTAATATAGTAGTTTTCATAGCAGTAAATATTGTAAATTTTCTGCTCAGAAAAAAATGTATGGTCAAATTGATTTTAAAATGTATACAACTCACATTTATAACCCAAATTAGTCCCTGGATTAGGATTGCCGTCCTTTTTCAATGGACTTTCCATGGAATGTATCATTTAGCTTGAGTAGAGAGATGAACGAAAAAAGTCAATATATCCGGTTGGATGAAGCTGTTTTTGACAACGTCCTCGTATTTTCTACTCGCCCTCTTCTGTTACTTCAATTTACATCATGGAAGCAATCGCAATACTGCGTCACGCAAGTTGACCCAGTACCGACCAACGTGAGGTCACGAAGGGCCTAATCTGCAGGTATTCCCACTGCATTTATTACAGAGGATTGGCGACATTTTATGAAAATCCGTCTCAGACTTCGCTGCATTTCACCACAGGTAAAAGCTACTTTCAGTTTTACCGCGAAAAGAGTGAAGCTAAAAAATTAGTTTCACGTTATACCTTATTCAAACCATATAAATAAAAATTGATTTACGATAAGGCAACGTACAACGTGAAGCTTAAGCGATTAAAATAAGACTAGAATATACATGGACTTTGTGAGGCAACTATTTCACAGAAAGATAAAAGTCAGCTGTCAGGATCTAACCATAGCATCTACCATCAGCTAAAATTCCTTCATTGACTTTAAAACTCTCTCGTGGTTACATAACTCACATGGGGGAGCAGTAGTTTACATACATCCAGGTGAAAAAGAGTTTTCTCTCAAGATTAACTGCAAATATTTCTCTACTCAGATGCAATAATTAATACTTAACTCAGCTCTAGATCAACCCGACGGCTGGGAGCGATTTGTGGGAGCGTTTAACACACGTGCAAAGCCCCAGAAAATTCGAGTCGAATTCGCACATGCTGCAAAAGAGCTTTCGGTGACTTCATACGATTGGCGACTAATATTCAAAATAAAAAAACTGATTTCCTGCCCAGTAGTTAAAATTCGCTTTATCGCGCCAACTTTACAAAGAGGGAAAATTATTTGGAATTAAAAATGCTGTCGTGGGAAGAAATGAAGAAAAAGAAGTGTTCTCTGGAAACTTGGAACTTAGCAGGGTGTTTGAAATGGTGGAAACGTAAGACTACACACAGCTGATGGTACGTATGTGTCTTGAACAGAATGAGCAAGATTGCTAGTTGCCGTATGGTTCACAACGGAGAGAAGCCTAGATGGATGTCTTTTCGTGTCGCCCCCGCCTGATTCTTGTGCTCTTTTTCCACATATCAACACCCGTAATGAAGGCATCTCTGTGAAAACCCACAACACTGTTCTTCGATGGGAAATTCCTCGAAATTAAAAATGCGCAGAGATAAAAGCGGTGACTTAATAAACATTTATGTGAAATTTTTTCAAGAAGACCAACGTCAATAGCACTCGAAAAGGGCGCCCAGAATGACAAAAGTGGTTTAGACGGAAAGCGCCGAAATGAGCGCTACTCTGTATTTGCCAATAGCACTTACCATTTCGGAGGTTTCAGAAGCAACCGATCGGTCGACGAATGAGAGACAGGTGGACGAGGTTCGTGCGACGGGCGACCTCTGAGAATCTCGTGGCTCCTACCGGAGTGCCGTGCGATGGACACGAAATAGGGAGTAAAAGTCAGTTCCCACCGACAGCGAACCCAGTTTATATACACGCTGCCCTTCTCCCTATAATGTGGGAGGGCGCGTGCAAGAGACATCTGCAGGCATTGTGAACAACTAGTAAGACCCCCAGCGGAAACCTCACAAGGAGTGGGGAGGTTGCCGCCAAATAGCTTAGCAGTTAAATTCATGCATTGAATTCATTCGTCAGAATATGCCCATTGACGGGTATTTCCGTATGAAGCACGTTAATGGGGCATTAAAATGCTGAATTAATTAAATTTTCCATAATTTTTATTTGAAGTCGCTAGTTGTATCAACGTGAAACTTGATCGGAGACCTATCCAATTACGTTTTAAAGAACGTTTCCAAAAGGTCGTTTAAGGTAAATTAAATGATCAACTGACACGTTCAATTTAATGGAGTCACATTTCTGACACTATCTTAGCAGCTAAATCGCTAAATGGCGAAATTAATGGTCGACCTGTCGGTCATGCTCGGCCAGGCAACAATGGTCGCAGATTCGAATTCCTCCTCGGGCATGGAGGTTGTGTTTGTCTTATGTTTGAGCTCGGCTTTGTGGTGCAATATACCCTATAATAGAGTTTTGCATGAAAACATAATTGTACAGATCATATACGGTTATATTTTGCACGAATAAACATAAAATATGCATACACCAAAATTGTGTTGATTTTTACTGGTGGAATTGCGACTTATCAGAAATATTTTTAATCATGTGTTCTAGATTTTTAAGTTAAGAAATGTCACTTTGGTGTATGGTTTCCCATACCCAATTTTAAAAATTGGATTATTATAAGCTACTTTCTCCCCTTGTGGTACACTCCTTTCAAAATGCCGTGATGTGTGAGATATTAAAAAAAATAATTTCAGCAGGCTTGAGGTCATAACTCAACTCACCTCCATCCCTACACTCGCTCTAAAAAGTTTTTTTTGCATAAAAATTGCTGCCCTAAGGCAGCAATTTTTATGTAAAGTACAAAGTGCATTTTTAAGTGAAAAAAATGCACTTAACAACGAAAACATATATTATTGAGCAACAAATCGATTAGAAAAAGCAAGTATATTTTAAATTCGCGCCTACATGCGATGTAGCTGCCATTATGAGACTGGTGAGACCACGCGCAGTTAGCATTATGAACCTCATTTGTTTTCAGCAGCCGGTTATTTTGAGGGAAGCGTGAATATTTGTAGTAAGTAGTTGATTGCGTCGGCGGAGTCGCAGGTTGTATTTACTTGTTCAGGTGCTGAGTGTTATGTTCAAATTCGGATTTTCAAATGAAGAAGAAGAAAGTTCTGAGTCACAGTCAGGTAATCGTTACCTTTTTGAGCCGTTTCTAGGGAAGGCATGCCTGGGAATGAGGACTGCAAGATTGTTATTGAGTTGTTAAATAAGCATTGCTCTAAATGTGTGATATTGATTTCCAGTGGAATCGACGGAAAATTCAGATTTAAAATGGATGGAATCGAAGGAACTTTATCCCACGAAAAGTCAGTGGGAAGAAGTGAAAAAATTACCAAAGTATAGGTTTGATATAAAAGATTGTACAATTGATTTTGTGTCCGTCAATGACTCGGTGAGTATTTTTGGCAAAGAAAATACAGAATTCTTTAAGGAGACTGTACAGCTACACTCAGATCTACTGCCGGCTAAATATGAAGGTAAAAATTCCTTTTTTCTTGTTATTTATTGGCCAAAGAAGTCTATTGGAATACATTTTTTCTTTCCTACGGCACATAGCTCGAGACTAAGCTCTATTTTCATTTTAACATTCAGGAGGTTTAAAAATTTGGGAATGTACATATGCGTTAATTGAGCATCTCACCAAAGAAAACGTGAAGTTTGAAGGGAAAGAGGTGTTGGACTTGGGGTGTGGAGCAGGACTCCTTGGAATATTCACCTTACTTCAGGATGCTTCTGTTACTTTTCAGGATTATGTAAGTAATGGACAGTGTCTTTACTATAAGGAGAAATGTAAATGTATTGTGAATATTATTTTTTTCTCTTGCAGAATAGTGAAGTTATTGAGTGGATTACCTTCCCAAATATTTTAGCAAATTTCCCGGGGAAGTCTCTGGAAGATATAGAAAAAAGGTGTCGATTCTTTATGGGGGACTGGGCATCCTTCCTGGATCTCAATTTGAATGAAAGAGACTCGGAAGAGAAAAAATATGACGTTATATTATCGTCAGAAACCATCTACAATTCAGATAACCATATGAAAATTATAAACATACTGAAGACCCTTCTCAAAAAATCTGGAGTAGCGTATCCTTTCAGTACTGTTACTTCTACTTTTTGGTTTTATGTAAAATTGATATGAGGTGTAGTTTCTACAATCGTGGTTGTCAATACACACTGAAGTGCTTGGTGAGTTTCCCCTCAATGATGATGTGCACAGGCATTATGGGTACTATTTGGTATATATTTGAAATTTATGGATTCAGTTGTTTACAACGTCCATTTGATGCATGCAAATATTTTGATTTTAAATGATTGCTAAGTGCTAATTAACATCAGGGTCATTCTATGTCAAATGAACCAGAAAAATGGCAACATGCAACCCACCAACTTGAATTTTCATGAACTTTGGTACACATGGTTTGTTTACATATATAATGACTGGTTAAAAAAAATCAGGCCTCTATCTTAAGCCGTCTCAGAACTAGAGCAGCCTAATTTTCAGCCTAAAATATTTAAAAAAATTCATCTGCGACTGTCGCAAAACCAATAAGTAGTTTTAATAAGTTGTATTTAATTTATCTGAAAATTGAAGTAGAAAAGATTTGAAATTTTCCATACTTATGTAAAATTTTAAGCAGAATTCAAATATTGTATAGATTCGTTGTAACGACATTATGAAGGGTCATTTGAACATTGAAAATATAAATATTAATTTCTTTTAAATGTCCACAACTTAAATTACAAGTTACTGTATAGTTACATGGTCTCAATATTATGCCTAGTATCATTGGAAAGAGAAGACAATTACCTTTAAAACATGGTTAAAAAATCTTTGGGGAAATGACAACTACACTTGTAGTCATAAACAAGAATATTTAGGACAAATTATTCCAATTCTACGAACAGAAACAAAACTTTATTCAAAATAATACCCTCATTTAGAGGTGCAGGAATAGAAATTTATTCAACCAATTATCTAAAATACAGTTTAGACTACAAAGTAGCTACAAATTACTCCATTTCTCATTTATCAATTTTTGACACTACTGAAATTTGATATTGCCTGTCTGTCATTGTTGTTGGTTGTATCCTACCATCATCACCTAAATATATTTTGAGCATACACTTTTTATTATTTTTAAATCAACACAAAATTTCATTTCCCTAATTCAATAACAATCACAACATTTTAATCATTTCCTTTGTTTTTTGCCTCACACATTTTACCCTGGAGTGTCTGCATAGATCTTAATTGGTAAAGTCACGAATATTTCTTGTGAAAGTTCTACTGAAAAAGTTCTGCTTCAACTGTAGAAGTAGCAACTTTTTGCTTTTTCATGTTTTGCGAATTAATTGGTGCACCTGCAAACAATACTACATATTAACTTAGACTTTTCCTGACTGTACAATCATTAGCCCAGTCTGTGTCAGAATACACTGTAATTGGCTTATTTTTCCTGTAAAAGTTCAAACTTAAATCTGCCTATTGCAGTAGGTACCTACCTCAAGACATGTTTCACTATGGTTCAATCATTTTTCACTGTAAAACCACATCTGACTTAATTTACTAGCAGGATATGCTAGATGTGGTATAGTGCAATTTGACAAATATAATATAAGTACTGCATATTGCTCTCTGATACCATTTTGATGAAATCTTTCATCATCACCATCAACCTTTTTCAAATCGCAGCCTGCAAACTGTCGGGCAGAGCAGCTGCTGGAATATTTTCTGAGGCCAAACATGCAGGGGTAATTTTTGAACCATAATTTTGTCAAAATTTTATCTCATATGCTATCAAGTACAGCAATACTGACTCACTAAATTTTATTTTTTGTCTGCACATCCCTTTGATGGTTAAAAAAATCCTTGACGGTTTAAAATAGATTCATTGCTGCTAAAACCTTATACTTTGGAGTAGGTGGTAGTCTCCGTCAGTTTGAAAAGTTGCTGGCTGAAGAAGGAAACATGGTAGTAAGCACCTGCTGGAAATGCAGTGATGGTGAGTGCTTGTGATAGCTTTTTCAAGCTCTATGTAGGCAGTTGTAGTAACTAACTGGATTATTGTTTATGTATTTTCAGGTGTGCAACGAGAAATTTTGCAGGTGCAGTTCAAAAATGATTGAAATGAACTCAGCACACTGTACTTGAGTGTAGACATTTTAAGCTATTTTTGTACATTACTAACATTTTCTGTGATGATATTTTGTTTTAAATATTGTACTGGATGCACCAACACATCCTGGTTCATGCATGTGAAGTAATGTGCTGTGAAGTTTTTGTGAAAATATTCCTATTTTGATTGCTAATTATATAATGTGCAATCATCCTTGCTGGTTCATTCCACTGTTTGACTTAAATTTTTATATTAGGTGAGGAAACAGTGGAACAGTAATAACATACTATTTGCATTGTTCAGCCCTGCATTTTTGATACAGCAGATCCAAAATTCCAACAGAAGTTGGTCAGGTGAAGGACTTTTGGTAATGTATCACTCTGGGGCCAATACTCAGTGGCCTGAATATTTTTTTCTTTTGTAAAGGGTTGTCTGTATTCTTTTATGCACCTCTTTCAGTTGCCAAACTAGGGAACATATTTTGTTACATACATTTTAGGTTTATTTTTACATTGAGAAGAATCAGACTTCATTTTTTCCCATGTCAGTGACAATTGTGATTACCTCATTTGATCAAGTACATTTTACCAGTCGGTGAAGGCTTAGGCATCATGCAGAAGCTCTTTATTTGGCAAGTTTTAGCCACACCATACTTACTTTACCCTACTTCACTTATAAGATTGACATACTTCTGATCTCCTTTTATTTATTACTCCTTCCCCTTCCATACCTATCATAGAGAAAGTATGTGCTTAACTATAAGTTGCATACATAGTCTCATGAAGTTGATTGAGAAACAACCTGAACCAAATATCATCAATGCTGGACTTCATGGTGGCTGCTGGCAATTAGGTAGTTTTCTGTATAGTAGTGCCAGTATTCCAAGTGTGTATCTTACCTTTGAAATTTGTACCAGTTCACTTCATTTGTAGCTATGACCATCATTTGCTAAAAAGATTACTTCTCAATTTTACCTTGTATGGCTCGAAGTGTAAAGGATGCATAATTATCTTAACTTTTAGGTACCTGAAAGTTCTGCGAGTGAAAATTGGTTACCTCTTGCAAAATTCTGTTTTACAACCTATCTGGAGAAGCACAATGTGCATAGAAATCCCATGCACAATTAAATTTTTGACAATTGAATTAGAGATAGAATTCAATTTTTTTATTCCTTGCAAGGCATTTATGAAGAGGGAGTAATTATTTTTAACTTTTAAAAATTGCGTGAAGATTTTGAACATGATGGACTTCATTAAATGTAGTGGACTAGAAATTGCTTGTCCACATTTGAATGAGTGTTTTAGTACTCATATTATTTGTTCCTTTAACTGGTGTAGCTTTCATACCACCACCAGAAGGCAGGAACTTACAAATGGACAGAATGTTTCCGTGGTACAAATACATATGTTTTTCACTAATTTTCATGGTCATTTATTTATATTTGTATGGACACCATAAACTAGACTTCTTGTGTACTAATTACATAAATGTTGATATACGGCTTTAGAAAATTCTTTCCATAAAAAACATGGCATGTATGCTAGAAGATGTTTAGAATATTTATTGTCCCAGTCAATAAGTGCAGAAGTTTGCTATAGTGAGAATATTGTAATGGTGTTTTTTTTGCAATTGCTGATCCACGGTGAACAGCATATGGTGTTTTCAGTTATAATTAGTGGTCATTCTATCATATGGCCACTGCGAGTTAATTTTTACTATTATTATTGCCCCATTTGCATATGTTGTGGACCTCAACATCATGTGAAAGACAAAGTAGTACAAACTTATGCCACAAGTTATCACTATGAAATAAAAATTAAATTCACTCAGATGCACCATGAGCTATTGTCACCTTACTCATCTGCTGTATTAGAAATGCTTTGAGAGATTACATTTAATTAATTTTGACGTCTCAGCCTGTTGCATTTGAATTTCTCATTCTTGCAACTTAATATGACATGACAATAGAGTTTTATAAAAATTCATGTTGGGTATAACAAGTTCACCTAGTAACTAGTGATGTTGCGACTTTTTCAGCACTTATTATAGCAGACTTTTGTATCCCTTTATGTAATATGTGTGGCAGTATAAAAATTTTAGAAATATGCATGTAATGGTAATATGTTTATAGAAGTCATGCATCTCATATGATGCCTTGAAAGTTTAACTCATAGCATCAAAATGTAGTGTGATCCTGAGAATAGACATCCTTAAATTAGGTGAGATTTAAGTCCGTGAAATCAGGTCTGGAGGCAGAGTTATCCACCTCACATTGAGAGCCTGGGTAGGGTTGGGAAGTACACTGAACTCAATTAAGAAAACCCTGAGATAGATCAAGTGCCTGGGAAGAATTTTTGTTTACCTATACCAATCTAAGCTATTATAACACCAGTGATTAGTTAATCAAAAGCAGAACTTGTATTGACAGACGTGACTTTGTTTTCTACAAGATTCTTATCAGTCGTGACCATAATTTCAGCTACACCTTAAGTCATTGTGTGATGAAATGTATGTCATGATCAATGTATTTCCTTTGGGAAACAAAACCATGTCTTTCAGCATAAAGCTATTTCACTGAGCAAAGCCTGACACGTTTCATGCCAGCAACATTTGCTTTGGTGCTGGTTTGCATGACCTTGTATGCATTTTCCATTTTTCTGAATGGTTGATATGCCACTCAAGGGATCAGGTTGATGTGGTGGCTTGACTACTGGCTTTCCAATCCTAGCATCCAGGTTTGAGTCCAGCCTCTTCAGAGATTTTCCATTACAGTCACATGTGTCATGCCATTTGGAAGACTTCAGGTACATTGGTGATCTGTAAACGTACTGGTTCCTGGTGTTAATATTGAGCTAATGATGAAACTGGGTTTCTCTCCTCCATTCTTATCCTATCTTTCCGCACTTTCCCATGCATTCTAACTGGCAAAAATCACATCTGCTGTTGGTTACCCCATAATAACAATGGGTACTCCATGATCATGTCATCAGGTTATTGCCACCTAAAATCGGTAATGTACCTCTCATTTTTCTTGGTGTGTCAATGACCTGCAAAAGTGTGAGGAACCTCAAGTCTAACTATTACAATTGCAAAATTGAAGGAAAAGAGGCCTTAAGGGAATCCTTGTATCATGTGAACACCATAATGTGATTTTTATCTGATTTTTTTTTGTAACTGAAATTTTGTAAATAAAAAATCAAGGATGAATAACCTGTATAACAGACAAATGAGAGTTGATTTTGATAAGATATTTTTTACCACAGAGTGGAATTATACTCTGAATTGCAAGGGGTTTAAAGTCCCTCACTCTAACATATGGGGGAGAATTGAACTCGTACACAGTAGAGAATATCATACATTTGGTAATATGTATTGGATTATTTTTTTCCGCTTTTCAGTAATAATTGCTTCATGCCAGTAGTTATCCATAAAAGAGGCAAATTTTCATTTTGGGACTACAACCTAGTTGTTTTGTAATATTGTATACAGAGTTAAGGTTTGGAACATTCTTTAACTGGCAACTTAGCTTTGAAATAACCAAATTTCATAGAACTGTAATCTCCAGTTACTGTCATAAAACATTTGAAGTGGAGTTAATGCTGTAAATCAGAAAAGAGGCAAAGTCATTGCAAAATTATCTTCAGAGGTTTCAGAGAAGTAATTGCTGTTTGCAGTAAACGTATATATTTTTTCTCTTGGACACCATAACATTAACTGTAAACCCACTGGACCAAAACATGCAATTGGTACCATAAAGAGTATGTATTACCAAAATTTCACAGAACAATTTCTTGACAATAAAATATGTACCATCACTTAGACAGAAAATCTCTGTAAGTTCTGCAATCCCAACAAAAACTGTTTATATCACACACAAAAAAATTATTTCTAACCCGAGACATTTTACGCTATGCATATATATTATGATGCAATAATCATAATTTAGACAACACCATTCCTCCTATATTTAGGGAAACATCTAGGCAACTGATTTTTAACTATTCCGTGCAGAATGCAATCTTTTCCAGTTCGTTAACAAAGTTCATTAAGAGGGAAATCACTGACACAAATATGCTGATACAACTAAACGAAAGGCAATATTCACTCATAAAAGATTTTCAGTAATACATATGTATGATAAAAGGGTATGCACAGCGATAACTGTGCTATTAACAACATCACTGAATTACACTTACAGATAAAAGGTTTTTGGAAGACATGATATCACATTGATGAAGACTAGCACATTAAAACATTGTCATAGAAATATATGACTATTCAACATTCCATATTCTTTCCTTTCTCCACAGCATTCCCATGAGAACATTTAGGCATTTATTATGATTTCCAGTCACTTAAAAAAGCAAATGGCTAATCATTACATTGGCACCCAAGATCAAATGATGATCTGACTGGAGTTTACATCAAAACAAAAAATAATTGAACAACTCTTCTCACTGGTAGGCCACAAGTTTACCCTCTTGTTCCAATCATTGAAGAAGGAAGAAATGAATATTTGTCTCTACTTCTCTCACATGTTGACGGAATGCATTGGAAAAGCCTTATTCACTGACGTCATCTCAATGTGCTGCACACCCTGCAGAAACAAGGAAATACATCTAATTGTTCAAAAAAGATGCTTGAAAGGAAACAATGATATCCACAAAAGAGAAGTTAACTACAATCTTTTACACAAGGACTATCTACATAGACGAACTCAGAGAAGATTTACAAAAATTAATCAGAACTGAGTACTCAAGAAGACAAGGGTGTCAGGCATGAGATAGTAGAACTCCATAATTACTAGTCTGCTGTATTTTTCACAAAATTATTTTATATGCATGTTTCAACCCTGCTTGTCACCCTATGATGCTGCTCAAGCATTGAAATACTTGGGGAGTATAATAATTATGCTGAAAATTACAGGTAAATTCCAGCAGGAGCATCTGAATTTAACCTACCATGGAAACCTGGCACTAATTGATGAATAGCATGGAATTTTTACAGATATATTGTGAAACACACTACTGATGGCTTCACTGAAACCCTAAACTTATCATACTCCCCTTGTGTAAGCTATTAATGTACTTCATTTAACAAATAAAAGCATTCAAACTTGGACTCAACTAGTGATGTTGATGAAGGTGATCTCACCCAATTAAAAAAAACATTATCGCTCTGATATTAAAATTCTGATCACTGTTCAGTTCTCAAGTGAATTAATTGACAATGTTTTTTTGAAATACTGGTTGGTCCCAATGCAACTTTAAGGCTTCATTTATTAACCATTAACTACGGCTTGTACTAATAACTTATGAGGAGTCATGAGGTATTTTGTCCATGAATATATATGCACGATGCCTAAGTTAGAAAAAGTCTCAAAGATGTACTGCACCTTCCAGCAGAGCTCGTTCTTCAGGTGCAAGATCAGGGAGAGAGCCTCTCAAACACCCAGCCATCCTCTCCTTCATGCAACATGACACCATCAGGCTTCTCATCACTCTTTGGTCTTCTGAACCTTATTCTATCATGTATACGATCAGTCTGGCCTTGCCAAAATTCAACTGAGTGAGGAATCACTCTGTAACCACCCCTGGAAAGAAAGTAAATTACACATGCTGGTATATTCCTATTGGTCACATCAATGCAGGTATGCCCTCTGTGGTTCACAAGACTCAAGCCAGAGGTAACTTCTAGTGATACATTGCAATACTCAACTGAAATTATACTTAAACAGATCTATTCAAAATGAAGAGTCATAATGGAGTTAATGCAGGTGTCATTTACTCATAAATTATTGTGGTATTATGGTAAACAAAATATTTATTTTCCAACATAATACATAAGTATCTCCAAACACCACCCCTTAGGCTGATATGAAAAGGTGAAATCTTCTCCCGGGTGACAGTATTCCTGAAGATTTACATTATCAGTTAATCTGAACACACAATGTACATACACACTCAAGTTGACTCTAAATATTACTTCATGCTTAAATGTTAGCATTACTGTTATCAGTAGCAGGAATAAGGCAATTTACTTTATCAATTTATTTCCTTATGTCTGGTTATATGCCTCATTTAGGAAGTCTGTGTTGTGCACAAGATTAACTAACATCAATAGAAACTGAAAAAACTTATAAGAATCCACACATGTGTGGACCCTACTTAGTTTTTTAGCCTTTTATTGAAATGCAATTCTACCAGGTATTGCCTGAGACAGTAAAGGATTGAGATAAGTAATAGTTCATGAGCATAAAAATACAGCGTGTGCCCCTCTCGCTATGAATTATCTAGCACCCATATACAGTGTTTTTAAAAAAAAACCCTCTTTCAACCAACAGTTCAATGTGTCATTTATACAGTAACGATCGACTTAATTAAAAACTTGATTTATGACATGCATGTAAAACCATGGCACCCCAAAGACACAATTACCAGAACTCAGGACGAGGAATTTCCTTGCCCTTAAATTCTGCTTTCATTTTCTCCTCTGCATCAGAAAGAGTCTCACGGCTTGGAATGACACTGCTTTGTGCACTAACAGATGTGCCGATTTGGCTGTCCCACCAACGACTGGCAAAGTATTCATCAGAATCTGCTGCAGGAAGCTTCTCCACAGTCCCTTCTATACGCACCTATGAAATCATTTATCAGAATCATATACCTATCATTTAACAGGAAAGCCAATATGTTAATAACAAATAGTAGCATATTTCATTACGAGAAATACAATAGTTCTAGGACTAAAGGCATAATGTATGGTCATTCTGTACCATTTCACCAGATTAAAAAAAAAAGTTGTTGCGGCATCATTTTAGAAAAAAATTTGGATTTACACACTTACTACTACATGTTTGTAAGGCAGAAAACCAACTTTTGTTCATTTTTTCATGATCTCAATAACTTATAGACCTGTTAAGGTCACAGCATGTTGTAAAATTGACACCTTCAGAGAGTATTGGTAATTAGAGTTACTTGGACATTACAATTTGTAGGAGAATGGTTCATACACCATATTAATCATAACAAATTGACATTTCATTTGACTTAGTTTTTAATAACCTTGCTATGTAACATCTATGAGAATGAGGAGTACAAAGTTTTGATACAAATTGCTGCTTTTTACAACATTTGCTATTTTTATCTTATAGAAGGGTTGCGATCACTAGGTCTATATTTTTGTTATGTGCAGTAAATTTGGGTACCATAGTAAATGTGTGTAAGAAAAAGGTTGTGTGTTTGTTAGCCTTTAGCTGTTACAGGCTTCCACAAATAGGAAAAATTTACCATTTTCAGGCCCCTGTAAGTACCTCTGGTGGGGACTTTTTTAAAAATTTGAAAATTTCAGTATGTGGGCTACGCTATCTATGCCTACGCTATGATCCTATTAAGAATGCACTAAAAATTTGCAGCATATGTTTTGACTCGTTTGGAAGTTACCTACATCACACTGAATTTGCAAATTTACTCTTGCTCACTTTCTAGAAGCAATATACAGCTTGATGCCTATAATTAAACGTTACCAGAAAGAAATCCGAATAATACTGATAATAATATTATCAAACTAGTGCCTTGATAGTTGTAGATTTCAGTTTCACTAAGAAGAAAATATGTACGCTGGAATTAGAACATAGGCAAACTATTTATCCACAATTGATTTTCCACTGTACTTACAGTAGAATTGTTATCATTTTATAGAATTATTATAAAATGCTATCATTATGATAGTATGACTATTTAGGTTGTTCGCAAAATAAAGTATAATTTATACAGCGAGTTTATATGCATACACTAAAAGCTTTGTAATTCTACGAAACATAATAAATTACTCACAGATCTTTTAAGAGGTTCCCAGTAAAATACCAAGGCAGCATTTGGATTCACCTCCTAGAAGAATTTAAATAATGACTGATTGTAGTCAGGAGTAAGACACAGAGTATCAAGGGTACAAATCTTACTAGCTCACGTCCTTTCCTGCTCTGGTAGTTAGTGAAAAATCTGAATCCATCTTTTCCATAGCCTTTCAGCAACACATACCTTGCAGATGGATACCCATCCCTGCAAAAAAGAAACAAACATTCCTTCTTTATTCTTTCGCGTTTAAGCAATGTTCTCAGAGGAACATTGTTTAAACGCGTAATTGTACAAAATGCTAAACTCTAGTATACATCCTGGCTACAAGACTTCGTGCAGATATTTTTCAAGCTTGGGCACTGCCTTGATGTGATAACTTACTTAGTTGAGGTTGCCAGGCACATAGCGTTCGGCTCATTTATTCCTTTTTGACATGCCAGATCAAACCAATCCTTGAATTGAGCTATTGGCTCTTTGGCCACAAGATGCTTCTCGGTAAACACATCCCTTTTCCCACGATAGTTCACCTTTAATTCTATAAAAAAGGTGAATCACATCATTACAACAAATTCAATGTGAAGTAAACTACCAAGTGAAATTAAGCCTGAAATACCATTCAAAACAGCAAAACTACTGCTGGTGTCACCGGCCGCTCCTGACATCTCTCCTAGAACCTTTCTGACAGTTTTTAATGCTCCTCTTACGATTTTAACCGTTGGACGACTCAAAAACACTGCACAAAGATAAACAATGAAGAACGCTTTGGAGAATTAATTCACTAGTACGTAGATCGCAAAAACAATTATAAATCTGCAAGGTAATGGTAGAATTGCACCACTTGAATTATCAGCTGCGAAGTCCAGTACAGAAGTGGCTGATTCTTACTTCCACACAGGACACGGTCGAGGTAAACTCCAATCAAGCCAAGTCTCTCTTTCGCAGATGAATGTCTGCACGGATGGGCAAAAAACTGGTATTCGATGGAACCGAGTACTGCTATTTGTAAGTCATCCAGAACCGGCCAGTCTTTTAAATGGCGCAGATGGGGTACCGGTTACGACTACCTTATGTGGGTTTTCTCATTTCATCCATTTTTTTCACCATTTTCGCGAATTTCGCCCTTTTCTTGTTTTTGTAGGAAAATTGACTGTAGAATGCGCAAGCGAGCGAGAAGCGAACTGTGGTATGTAGTGCAATTCATCAGGTGCTGCGAGAATAAATCTGGAGTCCACAATAAGTCAAAGAAATTGTTCTATATGCACCTCAGTTGCAGTTAAGCTGTAGGAGTAGAAAATGTCTTTGCCAATTCCTGAAGAAGTTGTATCGAAAAGGCCCCAGTTTGGGAATCGGCTGCTCGATGACATGGATCAGGTTTTCCAACACAATGCGTGGTATGATTAATTTCAAGAGTAATACATCCCTTTGTATATGGCGGTATTCAGTGTTTTTCCGCATAAAGGTTGTGTTTTCGAGGTTTTTGTGTGCTGTCGATGGGCGTGGTAATTTTGATTTCGACGAAACTGAGTTTCGTAAAAAACCCAAGTACGGATCCCGCTACTTGAGACACATCAACGATGTTTTCAGGCACAATGCGTGGTACGTTTAACGTGAATTGAATGTCCTTAGTTCATATATATGCCACCCTTTTGCTCTTAGATACGGTGGTTAGTGAAATAGGAGCTCATTTTGTTTTCCCCGAATACCATTAGCAGTACCCTTTCTTTGGCGCCTACTCAAGGTTTAGAGTTGCCGTCAAAGCTGTACTAAGCCCAGATGTCAACGTCGTACAATTATATCTCCCCTACATTTCTTCCCATTGAGCACAGACTTGTGTGTGTATACCTATTGATTCAATGTTTAATTTTATTTGTTCTCCTAATTCACCCTACCATGTAGATAATTCTTTTCTTCTATGCTACTCTCTTCCTCGTTATTTATTTCGTGTATTTATTTATGATAATTTATATTAATTTATTTATGATATAATGCATAAAATGGGTCTAATAAATGTTAATTCCACATTTTTCATGAACTTAACACTTGTATAAATAGGTAAATGCCTGAAAAAGTGAATCAATTCATAGTTGCTTAAACATTTGGGCTCTTTTCTCTTCGGCTGCCACGAGCCGTGAATTATTGTTTAAAAAAATTATATTAACAAAAGTCACAGTCACTAAAAATAGATGCCAGGCCTTTCATTCACTGACCATTATTTCAAATATTTCCTCATGAAGGTATGCATTTGGATACAGTCATGCTTAGGATCTGTATAACATGTGTCCAAAATCCCCCGCACCGAGTCAGAAAAAAAGTAAAACCTGAAATATTCACAGTGGCAGTCAAAACACCACCATTTTTATTTCACAGTCAATTAGAGCACATATTTAGGTGCAATTAAAAAAATATTGGACGAGTTAACTACTCTGCCTTAGGGTGATATTTGTGAAAATGTGAAGTAAAGTTTTTGAGTTCAAAAACTTGGTTAATTGACAACTAATGACATAATAGTGGCTAACATAGCTATGCAAGGGTGATAGAAAATATTTCTATGGAATCTATGTACTTTGATAGACAAGATGTAAAAATTTCATGCTGATATGTTAATTAGTTACTGAGCTATGAATTTTTAACTTGTGCCCTGTACTCTGAAAATTGAATCCTACTACCGGCACTTCTGAGCAAACTTCCCAAACTTTGAGAGTATCATATCTTGCAAACTATGAGGGTAAGAGCGGAAATACTTTACATGGGTTATCACGTTGGAAATAGTAGCTAGTGACAAAAATTTCATAAAAATCCGAGTCGGTGGGTGACATGGGCTGGATGAACTGACGTGGAATGACTCGAATATGAGATAAAATAGGATTATATTTTTGTTACGTAGTACGTATTGAATCAATTTAGGCATGGAACTGGAGATCAGAAGACTTCGTCTTTTTCATTATGTACTATTCTATCATGCAACGCAACTATTATAATGGTTTCCGTTTGAAATAGTTTGAAGCCTTTTAGCCATTATCTACTAAACTAATGTATTTAATTGTAACAAATAATGTATTAGACACTGAAACTAATGCATTTAAACTATTTAACTAATGTATATATTTCAGGGATCATGTGGAATGGGATGCAGCACAAGAAGAAGAAGCCAAAAGGAAAGTTGGTGAAAACTCTGCAGTCCTCGCTGATCAGGAACTGATAGACAAGTTTGAAGTTGATGCCCATAAATACTGGGATGATTTCTATGGAATACATCAAAATAGGTAAGTACCTAGCTAAACATTATTCAATAGCTTTTGTAATTTCCATGTTTTCTTCTATGCTGATGGTCGGCCTCTTTATGAATGTGAAACTTATGCTACTTGTAGTTGAAGAAATTGAAAAGTATTGTTTGATTACCCTTTGATTGGCGATGTTTTCTTGTCAGTTGTTTCATTTTCCTCCATTGATGACTTATTCTAGTATTAGTACCATTACAGTTGTTCTTTGTCTTGAGTATCCCATTCTTTACTTAAATCCCAAATACATTCCCAGGTAGCAAGCTAAACTTGCCACAAACCTGCCTTATATTTTGTCATGGCATAGTTGCAAATTTGCAAAAAGTTTATCATAGTAGGGGTGCACACTAACTGCAAACTTGAATTAGACTTACTAGTTATGTGACAACAAATTTGCTGCAAACTTGTCATATCACACCTGAAACAGACTTGTCATGTTACACCGGCTGCAAATGCACCATGTCATATGTGCAGAAAAACCAGTTTCACACCTGCCATTTCTGTAGTGACTTTTGCTTAGAAAACAACATGCTAAAGTTGTATCCTCCTTCAATCTTTGAATATCCTCAATTTTTATGCATCTAAACTGAAAATTTTTCTACTTCAATAAATTCCAATCATTCCTTTGCATCATGCTGGACAGAAGTTAGCTGTTAAATATGGGACAAAATTTATTTACTTCAATATCAACTAAATTAAATAAGAGACAATATAAATATTATTTTCCATATGATTATCAATCATAATGTCCACAATATTATCATTTCCAGCCAATTTGCTCATCCTTTCCTTCTTGAAAAAAACTATGTATGAGAAATTACTACACATGATATGATAGATCATGCCTTCATGATGGTAAGTCTTAATTTAGTTTTCCTTTCATTTTCAATACAAGCCTGGTAATGGTTCACCTTGGCCCCATACCCCTGCAGCGGGTATGTGAGATGTTATGCAGATGGATCCTAACAAAATTTTGAATTGCCTTTAAAACTTGAGCAAATTTCTGTTACAACCAGGGCAACCTGCCACTTAAGCCATGCAACCAGAGACAGCTCTAGATGGAGGATAAGGCAAGAACTGGGGATTCTGCATGCTTTGGTAAGGTCTGCATGTAAGGCATGATTTGGTTGGGATCCTGCACAATAATTATTTTAGAAGAAGTAGTTTGGTGGTCTTCAAATCATTTTACATCAGAGCATTTGTATTATATTTGAAGCTGGTGCACCAAAAATATAGCCATGTGGTCACAAGGAAAAGCAATATTATAACCAGGAAAATTTAGCTTTCAGAAGTGTAGTGGTAGAGTCTCTGTAGAAGTATCGCATATGGCTGCATTGCATATTTCCTGAAAGCTTTGGAGGAAGGCATGGAGAGAAAGTATGGGGATATGTGAAGCTTAAATCAGGTGGTGATGAGTGGAAAAACGGCATTAGGTCAACCATTCATTTTTCTCTTTGAGAGAATCACAGGTATACACCCTTCTCTAATACCAGAAACTTACACAATTGCAGCCGTAATGTTTGCTTCAGATTTAGTTTGCTGTGGCAGAGTAGAACAGCAGTAAGTGCAGAGGCTGCAATGATATATTAGCAAAGATGATGGTAAAAATAAATAACTTGATACAAACTTGAGATGAGATCTTTGCCATGAAAAGATTATGGCAGATTTGTTGTAAACTTGAATTCATGAATTAGTTTGCCAAAGCAAGTTTGATGCAAACTTGCCCCGAAAACTTTGCCATGATGAGCCTATGGCAATTATAATAAAAGTTTGTCATAAGCTTGCTTGCTATCTGGGTTGACACATTCCTCCAAATATGGTATGCACATAGCATATGAGAAAATAGGCAGTGTCTTTTTGGTTAATATGTACATGTTTCCATAAGATTAATATCAAATCCAATTTGATGTTCTGAAGCCAAATGTTTCATTTATGCTCTAAAAATTTGTAAAATATGCAATGCCATTTAAATATGTTACTTTTTAACAATGCATATATTAGGGAAAATATTTAGAATTTATAGTCTTAGGTACTCAAAGGGCTAATAACACAGCTGGCTTGCACTACAAGTGTGAATTGTTACGCTGACCTTGGCCTGAGGTGGTGAAACTGCTTCATATTAAAGAATAATTCATGAAAAATATTTCATCTGGTTATTATTCCTATCCTGACCAGTTTCATTGCATTGCTTGCTTGCCAAATTCAACAACTGTTATAATTTAATTAAATAATATTTATATTTTGCCTTCAATGTATTTTAATTTCCTATGTTCTGTTTTCAGATTTTTTAAGGACAGAAGATGGATATTCACAGAATTTCCTGAAATAGCTCCTGATATCTCTAGTGACCTTTCTTTGAAAGGGGAGTCTTCCTCAAATTCAGTGTCTACTTCCATGGAGAAGTTAGAAGCTGAAAAAGTAGCTGAGAAGTCCTCCGGTGATCTTGATAAGATGAATAGATCTAAGTTATGTGAATCCAGCATCAGCTCATGTGTCCCTGAAGCATGTGACTCTCAAAATTCCAGCTCCCTTACCTCTGCCAGTCGCGTGAATATTTTGGAAGTTGGTTGTGGTGTTGGAAACACAGTATTTCCCATTCTTCAGACAAGTGCCAACCCAAACCTGTTTGTCTATTGTTGTGACTTCTCATCAGAAGCCATCAAACTTGTTCAAGAAAATCCAGAATATGATCAAAAAAGGTATGATATTTCTTTTAAATAAACTCCTTTCAAGGGCAAACATTATTTCCTCCTCCCTCTTGTACAATGCAAATAACAGAAAGAACACCCCTCATTGTATTATATACATGGTGGCGATCATCAGGGAAAACCTGGAATTGTCAGGGAATTTTAGAAATCTGGAAAAGTCAGGGAATTCTCATAACAGTCAGGGAGAAACTGGGATAGGATATTCTCGTTATTTTTCTACCATTACGTTTATCGGGCAGTCTTTCCCGCCCTTTATTTTGCCAAAACATTTCACCAACTAAAACAAATGCCCATCGCCGAAGTGCATAGAATAAGCCCCGTCAATTCGTTCGTGACATTCAGTTGTGAATCTTAGTTATTTAGTTGAGAATCAGTCGTGCAATGTATCCCTTTTGTATATCCTTAATGCGATATTTGCCTAGTAGTGTTTCAAATTCAAAATTCATAATCACCGTGTATTCTGCTCATCACAAGGAATCCGAGGCTATGTATTTCGAAGATTATACCTCGCGTTTTTTTTAACTTCCGAGATTCAGGTCGAGAGGTGTAGCACACTAGCTTGTAGTAAATATGTGCTTGCAATTCTAAAAATACGAGACGATGATTATTAAAATGATAATACAAGTAAGATCACACGTGTAAACAAAATCTTGCGTGAGAACGTCTTCGATTTCCACACCCCCATTCGCGAGACCATTACAAGAGTTCTCCTCCCCTCCCCACCTTTCACGCTCGACGTAATTATTAAATGGCCCCCTTAGCTCCCTCTCGAAGCAATTTAGTCAGGTCACAAACCACCTCAAATATGACATTCCTAAATATGATGCTGCCGTTGCTAATTGCCTCCCGTTTTCGCTCGCTGTGGCACGATTACGTTTTGTTTGTTTATACAAATATTTTTACATTTTTGGTTCCCTCTTACAATCAAGGGGTTATGACCACGTTTATCAAATTGTTATTCACTTCCAAAACTCGTGCCATCCGATTTTGATCCAGTCCAAGAACTTGGCTTTGGTTTGTATTTTTCGCGTAGCTTTGTGATACCTGTGCCGGAGTCCGCCAGTAAATTGGCCATTAACTTTCCCTTTGATGCCTTTTGAGTAATCTTCAACTTCCCAGAACTACCACCACACGCCATGTCTTCCTTGAAGAATTAAATATTGTCAATTTGTAATTTTACTGAAGGAAACATACACGGCCACGGAAATATGATACGCGGCCGCGAAAAATGTATTAAAAGTGTGTACAATTTGTGTGAGAGCTTAACTTGTGAAGGTTTAATATATTTTTTCATTAGGGCGGAGGTTCCATCTATTTTTTCATTCTTATAGCTTTTTTAAATTGATTTCAGCTTTTAACATTTTCAGAGTTTTGACGAAAATTTAATTCAACAGAAGTAAAATATTCCGATAATAGGAGACCTTTTGGTGATCGGTCAGGGAAATTGGTAAATCCATCAGGGAAAAGTCAGGGAATTTGAAAATTGGTTGTCAGTAGCAGTAGTACATAGAATCAGGCTTAACTTTGTGAAATCTCATCGTAATAAAAATAAAAATTTAGTAAACATTTCAGTGGGTGTATTTAAAAATTACCAGTTTCATCCAACAGTGGACATCATCAGGTACAATACACAGATCTTTTTTGCCTTACATATGGGTAGTCAAGCTGAAGTCGTAACTAACGTCGTCGTCGTCACGGACTGCTAGACATAATATGTCTAGCAGTCGTGAACATCTTGTTCCTTTAAAGCTCTATAATTTCCACAGAGAAAGAGGATGCCTTGGTAGCTCAACTGGTAGAGCACCTTGCCGGAAATCAGGGGGACCGGGTTCGAGTCCCGGTCAAGGCGAATGATTATTTTCTCTGTGGAATATTTGCTATTGTGGTACATAGTGTTAATGAAAATTGTGGTGTTTCCTCAGAAGCAAGGAATTTTATGAAGAGGACACATTCTCATCCAATGTTTTTCTGCATAGTTTTAAGGATATTGGTGTATATTAAGTACAAGTCCTCTACTCCTTCATCTACCCAGTCACCCATCTACTAACAGCTACTTCTAATGGGACTAATGACCTCTTTTGTTGATCTCCTCCCCTCTATAGCAGCTACATGCTTCTTTATTCTCCATAGGCTGTCAAGCTCAGTAAGTTAGCTTGTAACATTATTCTTTCTTTCCTTAGGTGCCATGCCTTTGTATGTGATGTTACATCTGACGATTGGAATGCACCTTTCCCTCCTAACAGTTTGGACTTTGCAATCCTCATTTTTGTTCTCTCTGCTATTAATCCTGACAAGTGAGTATGGTAATGCTGTATTCATTGAGAAATTATCCTTGTCAATTGGCCAGAAAGCAAATAATAGCTGATTTCATTAGTATTTTGATTTTGAAGGGTAGCCAGAATATTAACCCTTTCATTCTCATGTCATATATGTTTTCCCTTCCCAAAGAACTCATATCCTAAATATTGAAAATATTAACTCTTAGTTTGAACAATTTTTGCAAGCCTTACGTTAAATCCAGGAGTTAGAAAATTTGAACATATTTTTAAAGTGTATTTCAGCTTTAATAATTTCCATGAGTCAATTTGAAATGAATATTTTTGTAAAATATTGTCTGGAGAAAATCTTATTTTATCTTGAGCTGTATATCGGCAACATGAGAGTTTTAAGAAAAACATAAGAAGCTGATGTATCTGCACCTTGAGTGTGCAATTGTTTATTTAGTAATATAAAGACCAGAAAATGTAAGGCTAAGTAACAATTTGGTAGTTTGTTCTTTTTCCCAGCACTGTGTTGTCTGAATATGATGCATTTAGCCATTATTTCATTTCCACACAAAATAGCTCATTGTTCCAATGCCAGGTCAGTAGTTGTTAAATATTGGTGTACAAAACAACAGTGACATTTAATGGCTGCTGTATAATAATGTTAATTTTAAAATCTCCCATTAATAGGATGAGCCATGTGGCAGCCAAGCTCTTTTCTTACCTGAAACCTGGTGGAATGTTGATGTTTCGTGACTATGGACTCTATGACATGGCTCAGCTGAGGTTTAAGAAGGGCAGATGTTTGTCAGATAACTTTTATGCCAGAGGTGATGGCACAAGGGTATACTTTTTTACTCAAGGTAATCCTGAATTGTATTTGCTTGCAAATATATAGGTAGTATGGTTGTCATATCACAGAGTCATTATGTACTACCATTATATTGAACATGTATCCTTGAAGTTATCACCCTATCTCTCCGTCAAGTTGTTTGTGCAAAGTGAAGGAGAGGATGGTTGATTGTCATCTCATTTTGTACTTGCTGAGATGAAACCTGTGTCAAATTTCCAGTGTGATTTTTGCAGTTATTGATTCATGTTTCATCATCTGGTTATATGAAAATTGCATTCAGGGACTTTTTCGCTGTGACAGTGTATGATGGCTTTGTTCTTTTATGTTGAAAATGCTTTTTTTTTCGAGTTAAGAGGGACATTATTTTATTTAATTAAAAAAAATGATGGTGGAGAGTATATCTAGTTGATCCAAAATATATTGTCAAAGCTCATTTTAGAGAGAACTAGAGTGTCGAATTAGTCATTAAGATTCATTCTGGAACAGGATAAGGGAATTATGTAGGGATATGTGCTGAGTTGTAGAATATTGTTTAGTAAGAGTGAATGAAGGAGAAAGAGAATGAAGTGTGTCTTGTTGGTGTAAAGGCATTTGGAAGATTTATAGAGGTACATATATAAGATAAATATTATGATTGGTTGGAAGGGTACATGGTGGAGAATAGCATGTAGAATTATCAACCTGTCAGTGCTAGTGATGGTCCAGATTATATCAATAAGACATTCTTATCTATTGTACTTTGTCGCAAGTTATTCAATTTTTATTGTTATTTTAAATTGAAAAATTAATTCAAGAGGCATTTTTTTATCTTAAAATGGTGAAAATATCATAACATGATATGTATACATATATCATGTCAATGATGATTTTACCTGGCATTCAGTTTTATTTTTCACTACTTCGCAATTATTCTGAACATGTTAAGAAAATTAACTTTGTACAATTCCACAAAATGATTTATTATTCCGATCGATTTCGATGTCTGAGTGTCATTGTCAAGGTACAAATTCCACCAAGTATCGCCTGCCTCCATTGATGTTATTTGCAATTATTCATCTGGTCATCTTAGGTGCATGGGTTTCTTTGGATTTCTGTTTTGTTTTTTCTAATATTTCACTGAAAGCATAAGTATTTTTATCATTAGTAGTGGGGGAGTTAGTGAGAGGTACCTTGCATTTTGTGATTAAAGAATGCCACTTTGCACACGTGTTCCTGGGACCACATAGGACCATTTAAGATGTGTAGCCACTGCCGGCAACAGTGCAGGGGCCGTGTATTGCGGGTTGCATATCTCACCGGCGCACAGTGGTCGATTTCACTGATTTAGCGGGACAAAAGTATAAAATGCAAGTTCCTTGTAATCATGTATAATTGTGTTTAGTACGTAGCCAATGAACCAACAAAGGCTACGTAGAAGAAATTATACTGAAAATGCTGGTTTGTTTGACGGTAGCGATACACTGAAGTGGAAGAATTAACTTATGGTCCTCTAGTCGCACTCCGTGGCCACAGCGCACCGGTCACATTCGGAGTGTATATTGGCTCGAGCTTACGTGATATTTTGAAAACCTTCACGTTAAATAGAGAAGATTGTGTCCCTTGAATATTCACAAGTTAATATTTGAGAAAATTTGCAAGGTTAGGTGTGATAAGTATCGCTGAACAATTCGTTAAAAATAATTATTAATTTTTGCACGAAGCATTTTTAGAGCTGGCGTACAAAAAAAGTTTCACAAGGTTTCACGTTAAAATTTGGCACATTATAATCCTTCATTAGGTATCTGTGAGCCAGTAACAGCGGTATTTGCGCCCACTTGCGCCGAATGAAGTTATTCTCATTTTTCAGGAGCCGTGCACGCCATCTCGCGAAGAGATTTCTAATTCGAGAGTAGTATCTGTCATATAAAAAGTTCTTATTGTTGGTGATTTCTGTAATTTTTGGTAAACTACTCGATAATGGTGGGAAGCGATGTTTCAGGTAAATACTCAATAGTAATTTTGCTTAAGTTCCCAGTAAATTTATGATACAATACCGTGCAAAGTGAGTGTAACTTAAGGTTCTTATGTTATGTAATATACTTTTAGAATTCGACCGTTAACAAGTCTTCTCGAGATATCCCTCGTTAATATAGTTTGGTAGAATTGAAATTAACAAAACATCAATATATCTCTATGCAAAAGGGAGCTAAAGAAAGAAATTTTTATATTTATCTCTCGTGCCACTCAGTTTTAAAGACAAAAATGGATTGTTACACTATGCAGGAATCGTTCATTGTATCGGAAACCGTAGCGGAGGTTAAATTAAAAAATGTATTAGATCATAAAGTGATAAGTCTGATGAAAATATCAATTAAAACACAAAATAAAATAAAACAAAATTACCAATTAAAACAGCAATACGATACAAAAAAGTATTAATTCAAATGAGTAATAAATGGGGCTGCGATGGCAGTTCAGGACACTCCCTTTTAAAGCAAAGAATTTCCGAAAATCGGCAATCTTCGGATTCCGACGTTCTTCTGACGTCAATTGTTCCCTTACAACTTCATATTGAGGAATAATAAATTAATCAAAAAGTAATGTACGGCAAAATCGTCCTCCACGAGATTTGCAGGACTATTCGTTTTCATTTTGTGAAGGAAACTTCAGATAAAAAATTAGAGAAAAAATCCTCTAAATTGAGAAGCAAATAGCTAATTTGATGCTAACTAAATTAAACATTGCAAATGAAGTAATTGAGAGAATTATTGATCATTTGCCTTTAAGTACAATGGTAGATGGCAAAGTCTGCAACCCCTCGATGAATAATTCATCAGCGCAAGTGTGCTACATTTTTTGTGCTTCTCCTAAAGATATGGACAATATTGAAACTATTGAAAAACGACGAGTTAATATGTTAGAATTTAACTTTGGCTTATCTACACTGCACACTCTATTCGACTTTTCATGTGTCTTGCATATATCCTGCAGGCTAAAAATTCAGAAATGGCAAGTCCGTGGAAATCAGAGAGCAAAAGGTGCTTATCTGTTAACAAAAAAAGAAATAATAAGTAAGTTTAGATTAGAAAGGGGCCTCCTAGTTGATGTAGTAAAACAAGGATGTGGAACGACCGACGATGGTAACACCTCTCGACGATTCTTTGAAAACCCAAGGAAAGCTGCGGAAATTACTGGATTTGACGAGACGTTGAACGTTTCTCCGTTATTTTGCAAGCCATATCAAGTAAGATATTTAGGTGTAACAATCACTAAAGATTTATCGTGGGGAAGACACATAAAGGGAAATATGCGGCCGAGCGAAGAGAAAGGCTAGGATTTATAAAAAGAGTACTTGGGAAATGTGATAAGAAGACAAAAGAGCGATGCTACTTGTCACTAGTTAGGCCCCACCTTGAGTATGCAGCCAGTGTATGGGATCCTAGTGAATTAGGTTTGATGAGAGAACTAGACAGTGTGCAGCGTAGAGCAGCTAGGTTCGTCAAAAGGTGTTACGATAGGTTGAGTAGTGTATCAGATTTAATACAAGAATTAGGGTGGGAATCATTATCAGAGCGTAGGTTAAAGTCCAGATTAAATCTATTGGAGAAATTTCAATCGGATAGCTTTACTGAAGATGTTAGGCACATATTAAAAACACCAGCGTATTATGCTAGATTCGACCAGATAAATAAGATTAGAGAGATAGATTGTCGTACTAATAGATTCAAAATGGCATTTTTCCCCCGTACTATAAGAGAACAGAATAGGCAGCATAGGAAAGGGATAGGTAGAGGAAATATTTTAGAGTATTCTGTAGTGCATGATGCATGTATTAACCCCTCAAATACTATATATACTAACAATCTAGTTGCATGAGACCCTTTAGTTGCTTGCTTGCATGTTAGTAGTGTATGCTTGGTGATCTTCACCCCCTGCCACACACCCTCGCGGTGGCTTGCAGGGTATCGTGTAGATGTAGATGTAGATGAGAAGTGGATATGGACTTAACGCAGAAGCCTTTGGAAAGTATGCCCATGACACTTTTAACCTATATGTTAGCCTTTGCAAGTAGCTTTAAAAGCCTACTAGTGTCCATAAAATTTTGATCGATGGAGCAGACGTGATTGCAATCTTGGTTTAACAACTTGCCAACTATCAAAGGATGTGCATGAGACGTGACACAAGGAACATCACTTTCGAAAAATATCAAGAGAGGACACTAATCAAGACTTGTTGATTCTAATATTAACACGTTCCGACCCAATAATTTCGGCCCTCGGAAAATTACCAATTGAATACTGTTGACAACTGCCTAGTGCTGTGATAAGTACACTAAAAACTTCTGTACATGTGGTAAATGACTTCTCAACGGATACGGGGAGAGAGTGAATATTTCTGAATGAATTTTAATGTGATAAAATCGATTAAAATATTTTATGCATTAAAAAATTTTCAAGAAAAAATGTCAATGTTACAAAAATACATTGAAATACCTGTATTCATATTTTTTATGCGTATAGTAAATAGTTATTTGTTTTCTATTTGAAAACAAAGCAGAAACTTTTATTACTCCAATTTCTAGATGATAACACAGACAGCGAAACTTAAGGTAACAACGTAGAATTACTCATGGAGCCCATTTTAATGCTATATTTTCATGTTGTGCTGCTTTTCCGGTTCATAATTCCAGAATTTTCCACTAAAACAAGGCTATTAGATAGCTTAAACTGAAAAAATAATTTTGTCCCTCTAATATCCGAAAATCGACCACTGTGCGGCGTAGTACTGTTTTTTTGTCATACACGACTATGTTGCGTGATTTGCACGCAGAAAGGATGGTTTCCGCGTATAACTGACGCGTATATGACGAATATGAATGCACAAATTAAGCTAATATTAAGACAATTTCCACGTGACAGTCGAAAAGCAGTTCTTAAGTATGCGAGTCCGCTGGCTGCATATTTTGCAGGTAGATGCCTAACTCTCGTGCTACTTACTGTATCTTCTGGTGCCGATTCCCGCGGCAAACTTAAAAAAAGAAAAACTTTTTACGTGCCACATCAAATATTGAGTGCTGTACCCTCACAGAAAAAAACCTAACCTGCTTCTCTAGGCAGTCTGTACTACATAAGAGTGATAGCTGTTCCATGGAAAGCAGTTTGCGCTGTGGCCAATGCCGTATTGTGGTCGACATTATCGACAGCCGCAGTTGTGAATAGGCCTTTCTTGATTTTTGGGGGACAGACCACACCATCCCGATGGTAAGTCGCGCACACCTCATTAGCTCTTTCATTAATGATAGACTGCAGTAGGTGATAGGAAATGCCCATACGTGCTGTTGATAATTCCCTTCTTGCGAGTTTCTGCATAAAGTTTCGTCGCTAGGTAAACAGGGGTAGCAGTCTCTTGGCTTCTGTTGTGTCGCTTTGCCTCGCTCCTCTTGGTATTCTTGACTGAATGGTAGAATATGAGCTCTGCTATACGCTTTGCCTCATCGTGATCACTGTGGGCAGACTTTGATGCCGAGGAAGGGCCGTTGATAATCTTTCTCAGCAAAGCTATGAGAGATGCAGGTACACCGCCGTTGCAGCTACCGTCTTCAGTATTCCCGCCAAACATGTCCGATCTCACTATCTTCGCAGCTTCACCCAAAGGGCACCGTCTGAATCAAAATCTCGGGCAGCCATAGAACGCACTGCAAAGTCGACATTTTCCCGGAAAGTTATGAGACTTTCCAATCCTTTCCGGTCGCAAGATTGTAGGTAAGGACATTCCTCCAATAATTTGTCCTTAAGTCACGTTGAATGTACGTCGTAGTTATACCCGAGCTCTTTCATAGCACCTGCCTGTAGCTTCGTAAGATCTGCCATGCTGAAAAACTGAATTATCTCCGGCCGTTTCGCGAGTTTCGTTGATGTAAGCCACGAGACCCGCGAAAGCGATGCTGCAAATCTGGCGCCGTGAGTTGTTAGCACTTGAGTCATTCTTTTCACTGGCTCTTCTCCTGTTTTTGTACTCAGTGAGACATTTATTGTGGTATTGTGCCTCTAATGATATTAAGTCAGAGCGTTCAGAAATTGTTGCTAAAATCTTCGAATCTTTGAGTGCAAGGGCAGAGTCAGTAATAGTTTGACAGCAAGATTTCATCCTCACGTTACTCAGGTTATTTAATCTGGAGCCCGGAAAATCACAAAATAGGCAGGTTCCTTGTTTGTACTCGGTAGAGTGGCACCTTCGAGTTTTGACTGGTGACGCATGCGAAGGACCTGCCTCTTGTCTCCTCTTGTTAGCTCTCTCCTGAGCTCTCTGAAGCTTTGTGCTGTTGCACTCTACGTAACATGATTTGTACCACGATGCATTGTTTTCAATCATAGTTTTTCTTTAAACCCGCGTCGATGCTCAGGGAAGGTATGTCCAGATCAAAAGGAAGTTCACCGATCTCGTAGAAAGCAAGTAGATTTTTCGCTAGTGAATCATAACCTTCATCTATTGTGGACCGTGTATTTTTTGTAGGATTAATCAGCCTTTCATTTGTGTTGGTTTGACACAGCATGCAGCGTTCCCACTCGATGCCTGGCATGATACAACTATGCAAATAACACCCAGCCCCCTTCAAACTTACAGTATCCTCCAACTTAAACTAAAGGAAAAAAGAAGGCATGATTCGTAACTGTCACCATCAACAACTAATACAATCCAAACGCCACACTGAAAACCTCTGTGAATAGGAAGAATAACGATCGTTATTACCCTCATGTACGAAGTAGAGCATCACAACACATACACAACACTATAGCGGAATATCCATACAAACACCTAACTTATAAACGCACACTACCACACACGCTGAACTTACCGCTTATTGTCCGTCAACACCACTTTTCTCACTCAAAACACGACTGGACATATGTGACTTGCAACGGCGCTACTACAGCGCAAGCGTGCGGCAAGCCAGGCGTACGACATGGGCGCCAGTTCCTCTGAGTATTGTTACTGTGTCTTAAGTATATAAAATGTATACTTTGAGCAACAGAACACTTAATTTGTGCACTCATATTCGTCATATATGCAGAAACCATCCTTTCTGCGTGCAAATCACGCTACATAGTCGTGTATGACCAAAAAACAGTACTGCGCCGGTGAGATACGCAACCCGAAATACACGGCCCCTGCACTGTTGCCGGCAGTGGCTACACATCTTAAATGGTCCTATGTGGTCCCAGGAACACGTGTGCAAAGTGGCATTCTTTAATCACAAAATGCAAGGTACCCCCTGAAATAGGACATTAACACCCCCACTATAGTAGTTTCCTTCACTTTTACATTTCCTTCTACGTAGAAATGTAATTTTCTAAATGAATATATAGAGAAGGTGGTCATGAGTTGTTCAATGTTGAAAGAATTTGATTTTTAGTCAGATACTTAAGTTATTAATTGAGTTCCTGGAAGAGATGCACAAACTTTTATATCAATGCTTTATTCGTGTATTCATTTTAGAGTGTTCACATGCAGTGGTCTCATTATGGCATTATTAAAGTAAATGTTATTCATTTTTCAGAGGGCCTTAGAAAAATATTTGAAGGAGTTGGTTTTGAAGAAAAAGAGAATTTGATTGATCGCCGCCTTCAAGTTAATCGAGGGAAACTTTTAAAGATGTACAGAGTGTGGATTCAAGCAAAATACCAGAAACCTCTAAATCAGTAATGCAATCCAGTTTAATTGTACACTATGCAATTTTTTCATGGCATGGAAGAGGTTAAAGGTACTTTTAAAATTTTGGTTTTATGAATAATATTAAATTATTTATTATTTTTATGAGTATTTTATTCACTCAGCCAAAAGTGTTTTACATCATCATTTACATCATGAGTCAACAATCCTAGGACTGGTTTGACGCAGCCCTCCACTTGATCCTTCTATCCGCCAACCTCTTCCTATCAAAGTAATTCCTCTCCTTTACATCCTTCACAACCTGCTCCATGTATCTCATATTCTGGTGTTTCAACAAACTAATGAAATAAATTGTTTGTTCGTACTCACCCCATCTATGGTGATGCATTCAAATACTTCGGGAATAAAAGGATGTATGTAGTAATGTATATAGGTCCAGGGAAATAGTTATATAAAAATTCAAAATTAGTTTTAAGAACCTCAAAATTGGTGTGATATAGTTTCGTGTTTACTTTTGCTTTTTCTGCTACAAATAAGCTGGTAAAACACAAAAAATTGCATTCTTTTTACTATGTAGACTTGTACCGATACCAAACCAATACCTCAATATCAGTAGCCGGTACCGATAGTATTATTTGCCGATACCTTACTTATTTTTCTAAAAAAATTTGATAAGTACTTTCCTTCTTGTGAATTCAACTCAGTAATCGAAAGTGTTATAAAAGAGTACCTCATTACATGTTGAGAGAAAAGACATTGTGACAACTATTTTATTTTGCTACTCTTACAATTATCACTAGAATTAGATTTCACACTCTAAGCCCTCTTGCAATTGTAAATACTGGAAATTCTTTTTAAGAAATAAGAGCTGATGAACATGCTCAGCAGCTCATATTTGAATGTATTCCTCATTGACATATTATTGAACATTCTCAGCAGTTAAAGAGGGTTCTTCTATCAGGACCATAGCATCAGTCTCTAAAAAACTTTGCTCAGAAAAATCTAAACCTGCAGGTACACCCATATACAGTGGACTCTCATTAATACATGTTTGTAGGGATCCGAAATCCTGAACATGGTAATGAGGATAACTTGCTGAACAGGTTAGGCCTCCTCAGGTTATTTTGAAGAAGCATATGTGGGTTGCATAACTTCCAGAGGGTGGGGGGGATATGCATGCCATCAAGTTAGTTCATTGCTGGCATTAATTTATTGTAACAAAGTTTCATTTTCAATTATTATGCCCCCCAAAAAATATGTACGATACCTTGCGTTGATGCGCACTCAATAATTAGTGGTGACTACATGACCAAATAGCATGTTTTGTGTATACTAGTCACGCAAAAAGTATGTATAGACACGACTTTGAGGCTTGATATCCCAAAAAAAGGAAGAAGTTAAATTCATAGAGAGCATATCAGCGGGTAGATAATTTAGCCTTTTGTTTAATACATGTACCAGACTTTTTTTAATAATTACTTATGAGGCGTGTTTTTGCAGTGAGGATGAAAAATGGCACATTTTTTGAGTTTCAGAGGCCAGCGTCACTTTGGAGATTGTCACAACAAAATGAAGAGCACAAATGAAAGGAAATTTTTATAGAATATTAATCGTACTTTTGCCATGACTTCTTTTTAGTTTCAAATATTTACTTATAAAGTTATATTAGTTGAAGTCATTCTAGTCAGTTTACGAAACCAGGTTTTCTCCGTAAGTATGCAACATTGAAGGCACGCGACAAACATCTTCCTCTTCATTTTAAAATTTCTAATGCAAATCCATTAACGTCATAACACTTGACCATGCCACGATATCTGAATTTTATATTTTTGGAAAACGAGCTTGAATGTAGGCGGAAACGCCGAACAACATATGCATTGAGCAGAACGAATGTGAGTTGAAGGCAGAACTTCCAGAATTTATTTCAGCAAACTTTCTTCGTATGTGGATTTTCATCTACTTTTCAGAGGAAGTTGAGCTTTTCGCCTCAGGCTTTCCCATAGCCAGTCGTAAGCATTAGTCTCACTTTTACTGTCACGAAGATGGCAGCTAAGTAAACAAATATGCGACATGCTGGTAAGTCATTTGAAGAAGGCGGAATTTCAAAATTATATGTTTTTAGATGATTTTCACCGAACAAATACTTTCTAATAAAATATCCTAAAAAAACGACTGCTCTACAGTATCAAAATATCGGGAAAATGGCCAATACCCAATTCTCGCTATCGGTATTGGCCCAAGTCTGCTTTTTAGTGTACCTTCCAAGAGCACAAAACAATAGTTTGTAAGATATGAAAATCACACTTAATCATTGCTGTCAAATATAAATAGTTCTAAATTAAAACCATAATGAGCAGAGTAGTTGCTCATTTTAAGTGTATATGAATTGACAGCTTGACTAAACAACTGATATATTATAAAATCTAGTATTTTCCCGACAAATACTATGAAGGAATGTTTCTCGGGCTTGCCTCTAGTGAATAGGCTCCATCACTGCCAACGTTTCAAAGAGGGACTCGCTCTTCATCATCAGGACTTCTGAGGGCCGGATTTTACATTATTTACTTTATATATGTACCTATATCTTTTGCCCGGGTCAGGTGTCTCATGATTGGTCGAGACGTCGGTTTAAATTTAATTTAGACCACGCAATACAATGACAAAAACAAAGACAAAATTACTTTGTCGATCAAATTTCTATTGGGATAGACTCACCAAGGAGGCCTTCGAGATCCGTCTCGAAAATAATAACATAAATAGAATCACTGGTTTCAACCTCAGTGCCACCTGGCCAGTAATAAATTGCATCCGAGAGATAAGGAAGGGTGGCCCGAAGGCGAATATTCAAGTAGGCCAACAATCGGGTCCGTTAAATTTAAACCAACATCTCGACCAATCAGGACACACTTGACCCAGGCAAAAGATCAACATATATAATGGTAATAATGTCAAATGCGGCACTCAGAAGCCCTGATAATGAAGAGCGAGTCGCTCTTTGAAACGGCAGTAATGGAGCCTATTAACTGGTGGCAAGCCCGAGAAACATTCCTTCAACTGATATATTGTTCTACCTGTCTTATTTTTCTTGTATGTCTTTACATTAGCAGTGCATAAAAGGGTATTTACTTTGGGTTACTATTAGGTACATTTAGGTCCTACGTACCTAAGTTACTTGAATGCAAGCATTGCTAAGTCTCTGCATTTTCTGGTTTCAACGTCAACATTCGCTGACTAAAATGGAATACTGAGAGAATGACCTCTCACTGTCCATGTTTGTGAATACCCACAAGGATTACTTTGAAAATTTAGAATTCACTGGGTTGTCTTCTTCACTTAGCAGATGATTGCTATAATGTCTGTGTTTTTCATATTTGCCCACTCATCTCCAACAGTTTTCCTTAATATAGATTGCATAACCCTCTTGGAGTGCCAAGATAGGTACTCGACCAATGAGAGGAATTGATAGCTGAATTTTCTTCAAAGGATCCTGATTAGGAAGAGTTTTAACTAGAAATGGGCTGATTAGCAGATTTCTTGGATTCAAATGTTAAATCGTGACTGAAATATCTCGAATTTCGAATACCTCAAATACTAGAATTACAATTCATATGTTAAATTTTATTCTGCTAATTTATTTGTTGCCTGGTGAAGGAAACAGCTACAACTTGATTAAATTAAAAAACAACTCTGGTTTCAAAATGTCAAATATGTAATACTAAAATAACTTTACTACCTCTTATGGACCATTGAATACATTAACTTTTATAAGCGTTAATAAGTGGGCAGAAGGCTTTAACACACTTCACGTTCTGGCCAGTCATGAATTAACTACATATTAGTGTCAAAGTTCAAGTAAATTGAAAATTTACATAAAATATTAAAGTTGAAAATACCTATTAATCTCAGATCTGGTAAAATGAACTATTATATTATTATGACCAGGGAAACATTTTGTGCATTGTTGACACACAATTCTGTAAAGGCCTGTCGGTAAAGTATATCTGTGTCCCTGTGTTTGAGAAGCTCTCTCTTCCAAAAGAGAAAACCTACTTTAATGCAGTTGGGTAATACTGGTAATTATTATTTCTCTCCTCTTCTATCCTCTTCATGCTGAAAAACTGGTAACTGCAGGGGTTCCACCAAGTTTCAGTCTGTAACCAGTTTCATAGTAAGGTTTTACGATTTTCATAATAACTTTTGAATGTTTGAAATAGATAAAAATTGATCATAGGCTTTATTTAGTTGAAATATTAATTTAATATGAGGACAGCTAACAGAATAAAAAGCACACAATTCTTGATCATCGAATTTTAAGTCGCAAAAACAGTTCTAATCCAAATAAAATTTTGTAAAAGTTTATCTAAGGTGAGAACAAAGGAAGTTCCCTTGGTCACAGACAAGTTTGGGTGGAGCTCATGAAGTCGAGTCCCATCCTTGAGATGGGCAGTGATGGAATGATAGCCAGGTTCAACCAATCATCCCTCTACTTCAAAATCTGCTTCCTGGATAGGGAACTGTGGGCTAGAGGTAAGGGGAAAGAAATTCACTCTGGGGCTGAGGTATGGCATACGGATGGCTCCAGAAAAGAAGGAAGAGCGGGAGCAGGGGTCTACAATTGTAGCTCACCAAGGAAGCTCTCAACCCCTCTGGGAAAATATGCTACAGTGTTCCAGGCAGAGGTATATGGACTTCTGACCTACATGTATGCCATTAAGGAGATCGGGATGTTCAACAGACCGATACACATATGTACGGATAGTCAGGCAGCTCTAAAGGTGCTGACATCACCGTGGTGCAAATCACTGCTGCTGCAGGAGTGTCGTTAGGCACTCAATGATATAGACAGATACGGCAAGGGGGAGCTTTTCTGGGTGCCTGGTCATGCAGGCATATCTGGAAATGAGATGGCTGATGAGCTGGCAAGGGCCGGTTCCAGCCGAAATCCGATTGGACCAGAGCCAATCATACCTATTGCTACATCAGTAGGGATAGCAGAAATTAGAATGTGGGGATTAGCCCGGCATTCTGAGATCCGGCAAACCACACCAAGTCTTAGACAGGCCAAACTACATATAGGAGAACCTAGGCCTGGGCTTGCCAAAAGACTTCTGTCCCTAAACAGGGGTCAATAACGAACGGTGTGGGACTCCTTACTGAGCACTACCAGGTGATGAGGCACCTGCATCTCTTGGGAATTATAGACTCACCTAGATGCAGGTGGTGCGAAGAAGGGAATGAAACCACATCCCACATACTATGCGAGTGCTCTGCTGTGATGAGGACTGGAAATATGTACCTGGGTTCACCATTTTTGGAACCCAGGGAGGTAAGGGAAATCCCCATAGGGGACCTGTTGGCCTTTAGCAAGGTGATTGGGCTATATGGGTGATTTCTCTAGAAGGGTGTTTGGCACAATGGGCCAATAGGTCTAAGGGCCTCAGGGCCTCCTTGGAGGAACTCCACCACAACAACAATCTATCCATCTAAACCTAGTCAAGGAAAGTATATTAATCGCTCTCTGGATGATGCACAGCTAAATATTTTACTTAAAGTCAAACAGTCACATGAACAATACTCATGAACATAATAACAGAGTATTAGTGAATGTCTTAGGAGAAGCTGAGGATTTTGAATAAGCCATTTTTGTGTTGTTAGAAATCAATTATTATTGGTAATTACATTTTTCTAAACTTATACAAACAGAACATAATGTAATGCGGATAACATGGTATCCGCAGTAAATATGCTGTGGTGTTTTCTGATGCATATGAGAAAAAATATTTATTTTACATGAGACTCTGAAATCAGGTTACTTAAGTGTAAATACTCTGGGCCATAAGTTTAAAGAAGTATTTTTTTCATTTTAGGAAATAAATAAGCCATTTGAAAATTAATGTTGGAAATAGATAAATTAATGCATATCTATATTTTAGCCTACAGCTATTATTAATGCAGTCTTTGGTGGGAGATTAAAGGAGATATTTAATCAGGGAAATATTAGAGTAACATTGCGATTGACAGCCAAGTCATAGGAGTCTTCTTCACTACGGACACAGATTTCAACACGAGAATATCGACGTCTCCACACTGCATCTGAGGCATCTCTAACTTCAAATGGAATATGGCGCCTGTAATGTTTATTTAGTTGTGGAATGCAGACCCGTGTGCCATATTTGATCTTCAGTGCTGGATCAATGGAAATGGTCACATATCTTGCCCTCCCATCTATGTAGTCCTAAAGGGAGAAAATGTCTTCTTTACTTGTATGCCATTCATTTACATTACCATGTGGATAAGTAATGGTATCAATACATGTGCAGATAATTTTTATTTCCGTATAGGTACATATGCATTAAATAATTTTGGCGGGCAATTGTTGAAGTATTTTTGGTATGAATACATAGTTACTATCTCCATAAAGGAATGACCACAATAAGGCTAAATTTTTTAAAATTAAGTTAAAATTTTATGATTATTACAGTCGTTGACAATTTCTTTCATTGTAATACTATGAAAATTCATCCCAGCAAAAATGTTTAGGGGGTCTATGCAGGGCTGGCTTAAGACAAAATTTTAATCCTGACGAGAGAGTATTCTGGCACTCTCCCCTGTTATCAAACCCTATTGTAACACATATTCACCAGTTAAATGTAGTAGTAAAAATTTAGTAGTGAAAAAAGTAGCAAGTGGTCTAGTTGGACATGAAGTAAGTTATCAATCTCAGAATAAAAAAGGCTTTTTCCATTCCCTCGGCATCCCTTCCCCCGCAGTGCCAGGGCCTGGGCCTATGGTTCAAGTCAGGGTATCATCCTTTGGTACAGACAAAGCTATGTAATATTTTGTTTATGTCATTGGAAACAAGATGGCAGAAGAAAAAAGAATGGCTCTCACAATGCTGTAGGAATTTAGCATGGTTTTTGGCCAATGGTTGATAACAAGTTCATCCAGTCTTCAACCACAATGGCCTTGGGCATGAAGTAGTAGTTTTTATAGGGGAGCATGTGAAAATTTAGTTCATTCACACCATTAAGGATAGGTGGGTATTTGGTAAGAGGTAGAAATTTTTAGGTAGCAGGAAAGAGTCACGGGAAACTTGATGTTGACATTAGTCTGTTCTTAATGAAAGGCATCATGGGGTCCACTGTTTAATGTCCCTTGTGACGGATGGAATTTTGAGCTTGAAGTGCCCTCCACACCACACTCAAGTGGGGACTCTGGTACCACTGGTGGGACTCAAACTCAAGCCCCGAGATTAGGAAGCCGGTACTCTAGCCAGCACTCTGACCCAATTTCCTTGGGACACACAGAGTTACATTAGAGTAAGAAGTAAAAGCAATCAATGCCTTAGCCAAAGGTCGAACAAGTTATCTGAGTAGAATAAGTGCTTCTCTGAATCAGGACGATTCTTGAGAGATATCAATTTCATTTGTAGATTTTAGTCAATAACTTCATTTTTGCTCCAAATGTAATCTGCAATGTGGGCTGTGAATGGTTGTAGAATAGATTCTGACTACTAGCATATGTGTTACCCTGGCTCAAATTGTCCCATATTTCAGAGTTGTGGTACAAAGTAGGTATGAATAAAAAAAATAAGAATACAGTATAACCCCAATATAAGGTCCACCCAATATAATGTTTCCATGCATATAAGGTTGGTCACCAGTTTTCCCAAAAAAATCTCAATCTTTTCTTCGTTAAAAATCCCACGTTTAACATCCCCACTTATAAAGTTTTTCCGCTTATAAGGTTTGTTCTCCATAATTTCAAGGTTTGTTTATAACGTTTTCAGCAAAAACATTGAAGATTTTTGGCATATTTTAGTTTTTTCTGCCATATTCAGTTTTTTTTACTAAAATGAGGGTACCCACAAGGTAAAGGATAACCAGATTGAGGATACTGGATAGACAAGAACTAACCCTTTCAAGCTGAGCATCTGGTATATACTGCATATATGTACTATGGTAGCCGGAGATTTTCTAACTCTAAATGCTTTCAAGTTTGCAACAAGCGATTGTTTAAAAATGACAACTCTGACTACAGTTAATTGACCGCAACTACATGCTGTGAAAAGATCATATTATGACTTGAAAGGTCGAGATCCTTTTGCCCAAGAAAGGGACAAACGTTCCTGAGAGGGAGGACGGAAGGGTGGCGTCGCCTCTCCAGAAGGGTTTTCCCTTGGTAAGGTCCCCGCATAGGGCTGCACACTGTCTCCAAAGGAGCTCCATACACTGAGAACATTTTCATGAGAAGAGAAAGGGTTAACACTTGCAGCGAAAGTTTTTTCGGATTTATCCTTTCATGTTTGTCAGTACAAACAAAAATGAAGTTTGGTAATGGAAGTGTAAAATGATACAAAGTATTTCATCTCCTCATCGTTGATGTAAGGTACAAAATAGATTTTGAAGGTGGATAGCAAATATGGTGGATGTGTATCTATTATCAGAAATGTTTATCTGTAGTCATGAGATTATGGTCATAAAGTACTTAAAATTAATTTTTAATTCAAAAAAACCTATTTTAGCCCTTATTACCTAAAAGTACTCCGCTTTTGTTCATACCCACGTATAAAGTTTCTCACTTACTCATAACGTTGGTCTGGGGCAACAACCAAGGCTGAAGCTATATCGGGGTTATACTGTATATATTATGATCAAAAAGATGACAGAATCAAGTACTTACATGATTTTCAAATGCTTGGAAATATTGCGTACTTGAATTGGGGAATTTTCAAGAATGAAAGTCTAAGAAGGATTTGACAATTTTTGAGTTTTTTCTACCGCATAAAGCGAAAAAATTTAGTTCTACTTTCACAGGCAATTTGAATGGCTCAGTTTTTTGCTGGTATTGAAAAGGTGGATTTTTTTGTGTTGTCTCCATTACTCAAATTGCTTGAATTGGAATCTGACACTGCTGATTTTTATCCTCACACTATATCAGGAGGACAGGCAGAAGGTACAGATTAAGAGAAATATACTTAAGGACCGAGGACTACAATAATTTATTTTCCCATACACAACTAAGGTGTATATTATAATCCCTTAAAATACATTGCACACCAACTTCATTATTAATTAACCAAACTTTCTTTTAGCTGAAAGTCGACATCATAGGTTATGACCTACCGCACGCCCTTTCCATGGCTAGTTGGGTAAAATTTAAATGTGTTGATTCACTTTCTTCTTGTATTCATATACTCAACTTAAGCTTCCAATTTAAGCACCAAAACACAAAGTATTATTCATTGTGGAAATTAATTTGGGACTTACTTTTCACGATGAGTTCTATATTTGGTTGGCAAATGAGGTAACTGTAAGTGCAGGGCTCCAAGCCACCACAATATTACTTAATTCAATCTCATCAATACACTTTGTGACCAAAATGTCACTGGCCTGCTTTGAAGGCTCTTCTCTTCTTTGAACTTTTACGAGCCACTCTAAGTGTTATCAAATATGCAAATTCTGAATGCTTACCTGAAGTGTCCTTAGTTTCTTTCCTCTCATGTCTACAAAACCATCCTCATTTGGGTGATCAGATGGGTAGTAAGCAGTTGCTGTGGCATTGAAAGCATGCTTCCCATCACAAGGAACTGATTTGGGCAGCTTCTCTGTTGCTTAAAAGTGCCAATGATGTTATTAGTTAGAGTGCTAGTTCTGGAACGAATTCCACTAAAGGTGATAATGATGAATGGCCATTTTTACCATTAACTGCTATCTTAGGTGATAAGGGATATGGCCACTGTCAAGGAAATTCTTTAATAAAGTATTTCCTGTGCCTAAGCTGTCTAGCATATTTTCAGATTTCATTATATAATATGCCATTATATTAGTTGAAATATAACACAGAGTACATATGGAGTGTCGCATTAAAATTCTTTCCAATGCAATCAATAAGTCAAACAAGGCATTAAGTATTAGGTCATAATGAGAGGAAACTTTCCCAAACATTGGTTTTGAATTTTCTTATCATTACTATTGTGCTTAGTGAATGGACACATAATTTAAGAAAATAATTGAAATTGCAGCATGTGGTTCAGTTCAGTTCTTATACTAAGCATGTTTTATTTGTTGCTATTAACCACTGGATTTATGAAGGGTTCTATACTTTTTGATAATAGAAATGAGTGTTAACAATGATGGAGTGTATCGGTGGCAGTTTTATCTTGAAGCCTTTTTGCGAACGTTTTATAACTGGGCATAAAGGGCATTATGCATTATTTTTTAGGAAGGGCAGGTAATAATTTGAAGGAATTAATGTCAAAAAAAATACTGAAATTTAGCTCATTTGCAATGTGTCAAATTTATCGCGTGAAACTCTTCGTATTTAATAGTCAAGGATATTACGCAATATAGCAAGAAGTTCCACAGAGAAAAAAATCATTCGCCTTGACCGGGACTCGAACCTGGACCCCCTGATATTACACATTTTTTTTAACATTAAAATAATTAGGGGCTCATATTTCTTGGGTGTACAGTATTGAAATGTAGTGGAATAATTTGTTCCTACATAGTACTCTGCAAATGCAAATCACTATCCTTAATGGAAAATCCTTTTTAATTTCAATCCCATTATTAATGTTAAATGAAAGTTTAAAAAAATCAGAACTGAGAGAATAGTTGCATGGATATCTTACCTTTTGCTAAAGTGGTGGCAATATAAATGGTAAAAATAATGATACTTAATTTAAAACCCATTGCTGGATTTTCTGAAAGGTCTTGCAGGATCTTGTGATCAAGGATAGAAGCACACTGTGAGCACAAGGACGATTAAAGACTGGCTCACAGAATGGCATTTAGTGCTGACATTTCCCTAACCAAAGGAAATGGACCCTGAGATTTCAGAGTTCAGTTTTTAGCGTATGTCATCAAGTTCCCCCATGCACTACCAGCACACTTGCTTTGTTTGCTGAATAAGGCATTTTCTGAAATGCTTGATGACAAAGCTTTCTCACATAATTTCATGGATTCAAAGTCCAAGTGGGAGCAATGGCACTAAAGAATGATGAAACTACTTCATTCAAATCATACTGCCATATGTTATTCTCTCTTTGTATGCCCTACGTAATAGCACATACAACCTCAAGAATTCTACAATTGGTTGTAACTTCAGTAAGTAGGGTAAATTGACTGAGCTAATATTAATGATTACTCACTGAAATGTTGAGCTCAGCAGCCTCAGTTCCTACTAACATTTTGTTACAGCAATACCACTGAGTCCTTACTCCTCGTTTAATGATCTCTTATCCCAAGTACTGTCCATAAAATCTGTTGTAAATGATGAGACAGAGGTGATATTCCGTGTCAACAGGAATTTATCCCTTGATCTAGTGCATTGCAAACCCTATTATATTTACCTGTTATCTTATGCTTGCCTCTAAGGTTCCATTACACATCCGTAACATATCTTTTCATAACCAAAGCAACTGTATGTCAGTAATAATAAAAAGTACTTAAAACCTCCTAATTAATGAAGAATGTAAACTTTTACAAAGCAAGTGTCACTTCTGTACGATTGAAATTTATAATTTTCTGAATCTCTAGTATGTACCTCAATTTATTTTATCTTTCTTCCATAGTAGGCATACACAGCCTATTCCTTCTTCCGAGTTGTCTTCAACTCTGATCAAGGTTGTCATCTTTGTTTTATTTTGTGGAAGAAAATTTGTTCCTTAGGTGTAATTCATAAAGTTAACCATAATGTAATATTTTTGCCTCTAGGTAGTCTTCAATTTTTATACAATTACGTTCCCTAAACAATTCGGGAGTGCCCAACTACCTTTTTCATCTAGCAGACAGTTTATAACTCTAAAGCTTTGAATTTCACTATAAAAAAATATATAAGACTAGAATAACTTCACTCCTGCAACTTTTGATTACATGGATTTTAAAGCTGACCAAACACAATCATAAACGAAGGCATTACTGTAAACCTAGGAGGAACTCTAGTGTTACTCATTTAGCTACAAGTGTGGTTGTTTCAAAAGCTTGTCTCAACCGAGGCAAGATTTCTTAGATTCCTTAACATATTTGGTATTATTTTACTTTATTAATCAAAGATTAAATCGATAGATTTGCTCACATATGAATGAAATACCTTGTCAGTAAAAATTACAGAGGATTGACCTATTGAATGCTAAGTAGAGAGGAAAATATATAGCATGTGATGTCTGCTAGAACTATGAGCATATTACTGATTTGATTCACTATAATAATAGTTGCACAAGTGCTCAGAACAAACTGCTCTAGATGTTGAGGAATCAGGAGATTTGTCCCACAATAGGAGAGTAGAAATGAAATTCAATTACGCTTTCCATCATCAAGGTCTCCAGGCTGATGTCTAGTTACTTAATTTTCAGCTAATGTTGCCCTTGGAGAAAGAAGTATCCATGCCTATACTGCCATAGCATAACAGTTACACAAAGCAGCAACAAAAATCTACACCATAATGGCATTGCGACAACTCTGCTTCTAGACTGCTTCCTCGAAAATCAAAACCATTGACTGGCCACTATTTAATTAAACTTCTACAGCAGTAGTCACTATTGTAGAGGAATTAGCACGATTAATATTAACTGAATTTATTCAGGAAAATTAAATGTTAAAAAACACCAGTTTACAAAATAAATAAAAATTAGACCAACACCAAAACAAGAATTCTTGTAGCTTACACACACTTCCAATTTTCGACGACGCTCAACTCGTATAATAAAAAAAGGTGATGCTAAAAGGCTGGTATTAATGGGCACGTCATGAATTATGTTTAACACAACAGGATGACAAGTCTAATTCATTGCACTTCGATGATTAGGGCACACGAATGCCTTCAAGCAATCTTGTTTAACCACGCTGTAACACCATCGACATCAGGAGGATTATCTGTATTTTTATTCAAAGCTGTAGACTCCAAGAATTCCACTCTGATAGGGTAGAGATGCTCAAAATTGAAATCCTTCCCTTGTTTACCCAGGAATGTGTTGTTGTTGGACGCTTCCACTGTGCTCTGCAATTGGTTAGTTTTGGTTACCCGAAGCATGTTCCTAAAAAAATACAAACATTATCACTAGCGTTGAAACGCATTCATGCTGTTGTTAATCAGTGTTTAGCATTTAAAACGTACATTTCCTTTTCTAACAGACTCCTTATAACAGCACTTCCTTTCGCCATAGTCTGATCCTGCTTATTACACACAATGGCTAAAGGCACACAATGCGAATTTACTACCGAATCAGTCAACAAATTATACAGGAACCTGCAGAGGAAATTTCTTGCATTAGAATCTGAAGGCTAAGGTCAATCTAGTAAAACTGGGCGCCTTCGAGCAGGTATTACTAAAGTAATAGGATAACTTACTCAGCTACGTCACGAAGCTCTTTTTGTATGGTGACACTGTCAATAATATAAATTATTCCACGAGCTGAGGCCTTGTACTGGTCAAAAAATTTGTTCCTAATTCTTTCGTGGCCAGGTATGTCAACAACTCGCAAACAACCCTGCAAATATTTAGTACATTAGTTTCAGAATTGGATCAATTCAGCTCATTGCATAAACCAAAAAATTGGCGTAGATATACTTTTTTCGACACGAAGTCTCCAACATTTTCTTTCATGGACGTGTGCGTCATGACAAACATGTTTTCAAGCACTCTAGAGAATATAAGGGTTTTGCCTGAGTCGCAAAGACCCATCAAGAGTACGCTACGACGAGAATGTTTTCTTCTTCTCCATATCATAAATAACCCTGCAAATAATTACACAAGTTGTGTCGAAAATTCATCCGTAACATATGGGTCTTATAACAAAGGCACTGCATACTGTGGACAACATTCAACTCGACAACTTACCTAGAGTAATTAGTATGACAACTATTCCCACAATAATAGCAATAAATTGCTGATCTTCATTCATATTAAACGCCATATTATCGTTAGGACCACGGTCTTTCACACTGGGCTTGTCCATGCTGGCTACGGTCGCAAGTGCGCATTGCGCGCGTCTGCTATTATTGATTTTCTTCTGTTCTATAGAGATCTGCGCCGGCGAAGTTTAAAATGCGCGTAACAGAATTTCAGAACCATGAATATAGAATCATGGAATCATCAGAACCATGGAATATTTATTAATTATTGTAACATCCATGTTCAGAACTGAGAAGATTTTTTTACCAACTGTTTTGAATAATCTGCATTGTGCTTTATCATCATATATGAAATTTCAATGGTCTCTACCATAGCCACAATGTATTTTTTTTCTTGTGATGACGCATTGAGGTGATATACTATAACTATAATGGGAATTATATTTTATTTTAAGAATAGATTCATCTGTTCACTATCATTATAATCAGGTATTCGCGTAAATACAGTTACGAGGGTAATTGATTTTCTCTGGGAAAGCTGATCTGCCTTCTGTAGTAAAATAACTGTACCTACCCATGCTTTTGAAGGATGACCTCTTAAGGCTAATGAGAATGATGGAACGTAGCATCGAGCATCTTTAACAGGGTAAGAATCGACGCAATAAAATCACTGAACAAAATACTAATTCTTCTTTCTTGATTATTCTTAACTCTGTGAAATTGCTGATTCATTATTTTAACTACATTTAATATCATACAATCCTCAGGCTTGAATTGCCTTCAGGAAAATTTACTAAAGAAAACTTTAAGTTTACTTAAAGTGAATTGAAGCATCATCGTAAAGTAAACTTTTAAAAAACTTTAGAATGGATCTATAGGTTTGAAAAAACTATTGGAACTTTAGGATTGACTCAAAACTTCAGAAAAAAATATTGTAAGGAAACTTTAAAATGGACTCTTGACTTTATAAAAAGTTTTTGATTCAAAAGTTAACCTTAAATCTTTCAATTTACTTTAAGTAACTTAAAATTTTCTTTGGTTAATTTTCCCAAGGGAATCCTTTCCTTGGTGGTTTTTATATGGTTTCGAAATCAATAGATCTTTACAATCTTCTTGAATAGTAAATTATTCTTTTTGCCTTTATCTGCCAACTAAAATATTATTGCACTTTACCTTTTAATGGGGGTTTTGGTGGCCCTGTGAAAGGGAGCACTGATTTTTGGACCTAAGGATCCGGTGTTTAATTCGGAATGAAGACACTCTGCTCCTTCCTCCCACCCCCACCCCCTACAATCCTCATGGTGCAACTATCTGATTGTCCAAATTTACATGGTATATCTCAGGTGGTCCAGGGAAAGGAACAAGTCACCCAAACCCGAATGTGTGAATTTCATATGCTAATGCCTAATGGTGAGCTCTACCCTCACCAATCAGGCAAACCTTTAATTCCAAGGGAGTGAGTGACCCATGAATGTTAGAGCAAATCCCATGATGAAATACAAAAGCTACAAATCAGTTATGAGAATTGAATAAAATATTTGGTATTCAATGATTACTATACCAGAGATATATTATGTTTGGTTTGAGAATGGTCATCATCTACTGAGGGCATTTGTACCTTTGAATGTAGGGAAGTGTTCAAAAGTCTTTGTGGAGATTGAAAACCTTGGGTGTGAAATGGACTGAAGTAAAACATGGAGTATTACTTGTATTTATGAACCTAAGGAATCACAGTTTTGGGGCAAGTAATTACAACAGTACCAGTATTGAGTATTACATTATATACTTGCAAGAAAGGAGGGAGCAGAGATCTGATGGTGAGAAGGTCCTGGTCTCAGTTGTTAGCCTTTCCGTTTATACTGGCCAAATCTGATCTGACTCATTACAGTAGTTTACACTCACGTTGATCAGTCTGATGGTCTATGCTGGTTATGCAACTTTAACATCCTGTTGTGTCAGAAAATGACTATTAGACCAGTGCTTTCATCCTGTAGGTGCCCGATGCTTTACATACAATTTCGAAGTAAAAAAGGCAGTGATGTTATCCCTATGGATTTAGGCTATGATGATGTGTCAGGTGGCAATAAGGGCTTGGGATTTGAGATGATGACAGTGCCATCCTCAGTGACATAGGGAGAGGACTCTCTATGAGAGCAAGTAGGTTCCTTCTAGGGACTGTAGATATGTGGAGAGAAACCCAGTACCAGCATTAGCTTACTGTTGAGGAAAGGCATCAATGGGTCCATGGTTAAGTGTTTCTTGTAACGTATGGAGTACTTCCCGCATAGCAAAGCAAGCTTGCTGCAATCTGACTACTGCACCTGCTGCAAGCTTGCTGCTAAGTTGCCCTGCAAGTTGCATGCAAGCTGCACACAAGTCTTTTACAAGCTTCAATCCTGGCAAAATTAGAGTGTAGGCTGAGGGTAGGGAAGCGTTCACAAGGCACACACAAAAATGTTGCCTAGAGCTTGCAATTGAACAGAGCTTTAACTACCTACAAAGCTACCTGTGAACCTTGAGAAATTATCATTAGGTAGGTATTGTTTGTAATGGTAGAGAAACGATTTCTGCACCGTGGAATTCCTCTGTAGAAACTTTTTCTAGGTGTGTATCATAATATTCTATAGATGTTGAAGGGTATAAGAGGAGAGCAGGATATTAAACGAACTGGAAAGATAAATTGTTCACAGGGGAAGTGTAAATGAATGAATACCTACATAGAAAATGGAAATAATCAGTTGAAGGCACAAAAGGTATTGTGAAACTAATAATATAAACCAGGTAGAAAGGCCTTTAGTAAACCAAATTAGGCTCAGAACATTGGTGGGAATGCATTGAAGAGCCATATGGAAGATCGATTAGGGCTATCACCTGAAATTATCTGAAAGACAAGTAGTATGACATGACGAGCCTAGAATCAGGGATTTGAGAGTAACTTGGAATCAGGGATTCAATCGGCAAGATGGAATTAAAACTATGTACTGGAAAATGAGTAGGAATAAGGCAGAAAATTCTAAAAATATGAAAATTCTACCCCAGAAAATTCTAAAAATATGAAAAAAAAGAATGGTGAATTTGCATGCAAGTTTTTCTGGTTTTCAGCATATTTTCTCATTTTAAATTTTTATACTATTTGTCTATTACCTTATGACTTAGGCAGCAAAAAACTTTGGTTTACCTTCGTTCAGAGACATTTTGATTTCTTTCTTGAAAATCTTACTTTTACATGTATTTAATATAACCAAACTACTACTCTGTTTTACGCTACTCTGAACTACTTAAAAAGGTATTGTCATTGACAGTAAAGTATGTAGTTTGAATTTTGGAAAGTTGAGCTTAATGCTTTGTGATATTCACTAAAAAGCAAAATAACATGATTATGAGAATACTTTGTAGTTAATAAGAACTTAGGACAAAGGTTCTGATATAAGTAATAAACCTATCCTACAACGATAATTTATAATTATGCCAAATTCATGAAAGAATAAGAATGTAAAAGCACGAAATAATTAGTATTCAGAAATCTAATTACAACTCTTTTACAAACTACATGCATTCTAAATAATTATTTGTAACTGTAATCTTCTTTTTCCTCCTTTAGCGTATGACTTTGGCAGCAAAAAAACTTTGGTTTGCCTTCATTTAGAGACATATTGATTTCTTTCTTGAAAATCTTACTCTTAAGAGTAAGATTTTCAAGAGTAAGATAAGTAATTACTTGAATTTAATATGACCAAACTACTACACTGTTTTACGCTACTCTGAACTAATCGATGAAACAACTTCGGCCGTCACATTGTGGAATTTTTCCATGATTGAAAATAAGAATGAACTTTGTAATTTTCCCCACGTTTTTTAATAACCAACCGGTTTCAACACTCACGTGTCATCATCAGGGACTAAAATTTTTGAGCAAGGGAAGGCCTTAAATAGTGCACTGGTGGGGGGGTGGAGGTTAACATGGAAAGGGAGTGAGGCATGGGGCTACATCACAGGGGTAAGAAGAATATATTGGAGGTTAGGTCAAATGTTCACATTGTGGCGAATAATGGGGTATACCAGAGCAAGTGGTCAACGGGGAACATTTAAAATCCGTCAAATCATTTAAAAGTAAAATATCGGGTGAGCACCGTCGTTCTACAATTTCATATTTCTCTAAAAAGTCAAATTTAAAACCTTTATCTTGGACATGTAAGACTTGAGGTTTGAAGTTTCCCCGGGGTCCAGTCTTTAGTAGGTGTTTAGCATACATTGAAGTCTCGTCACAGTATCTAACACACTTCTCATGTTCTTTCACTCTGGTCACAAATCTTCTCCCGGTTTGCCCCACATACACTGCATTACCATCACCACACTCTATCAGATACACACCACTTTTATGGTCCACCTCAATTTTGTCTTTGGAATTAAAGAGTAATTTGCTTAGTGTAGTTGGATTATAAAAACAGACCTTAAAAATGTCTTTGGGTAAATGTCTAGTTATTACTTGGCTAATATTACCTAGGAAGGGCAGTTTAAACCATTTCTTTGATTTATCGTGGGGAGATTGGTCCAAATTGCACAGTAACTTTGTAGCTTTTGACTTTTGAATTTTATTTAATAATTTTTCCACTGTATGTTCACTGTAGCCATTCTGATGAGCTATAGTTATGGTGTGCAGTTCATCTTTGAATGAGCTATCTTGAAGTGGGATGCTCACTAGCCGGTGTAACATAGAGTTTATGGCAGCCAGTTTATGTGCATAGTGATGGGTTGAACTATTGGGAATTATAGCATCTGTAAAGGTATCTTTGCGATAAATGGCTTAAACTCTGAACTACTTAAAAAGGTATTGTCATCAACAGTAAAGTATTTTGAATTTTGGAAAGTTGAGCTTAATGCTTTGTGATATTCACTAAAAAGCAAAATAGCACGATTATGAGAATACTTTGTAGTTAATAAGAACTTAGGACAAAGGACTTAGGACTTACCTATTCTGATATAGGTAATAAACCTATCCAACGATGATAATAATGCTTTGTGATATTCACTAAAAAGCAAAATAGCATGATTATGAGAATACTTTGTAGTTAATAAGAACTTAGGGCTTACCTATTCTGATATAGGTAATAAACCAATCCGACGATGATAATAATGCTTTGTGATATTCACTAAAAAGCAAAATAGCACGATTATGAGAATACTTTGTAGTTAATAAGAACTTAGGACAAAGGACTTAGGACTTACCTATTCTGATATAGGTAATAAACCTATCCAACGACGATAATTTATAATTATGCCCAAATTCATGAAAGATTAAGAAAGTAAAAGCACAAAATAATTAGTATTCAGAAATTTAATTACAACTCTTTTACAAACTACATGCATTCTAAATAATTACTTGTAACTGTAATCTTCTTTTTCCTCCTTTAGCGTAATGTTCAAGCACCTTGTCAATATTTACATCAACATCTTTGTGGATAAATAAAAGACATAAGCCATTCAATCTTTCCTCAACCATTCAGGTTCGTAGCCATGATTTAACAAGATTAAGGCTGCTGAATGACCTTTCAGCACTTGCAACACTGATTGGCAGTGTGATAAGATTTTCAATAAATTTCTTACGGTGGGAAAACATCTTCATCACAGCTCTTCAACCACTTACAGTAACCGGAATTTTCTTTCCTTCCTCTTTATCTCTCAACCACTTTGTTTTCCAAATATTTATTTCCCCATCAATTACAACTTCAGATTGAACAGGTAGAAGATGTTTGAAGTTCCTAACAACTTTCTGAAGCCTATCTTTGACATTTACTTTTTCATTTGCAGTAGTGGTGTTGGAGTTCAGAGTGCATACAGGCAACAATATATTTAGATCAAAACACATTAAGGTGTCTTGGGAAAATCCTGTCTGAAGATCAGCAATGACATTGTCCAGAAGTGGATTGTACATGGATCTTCTGTAGTAGTCTATGATTGTGTCAGTGTCATGGCTTTCTCTGTGATGTTGCTTCTTCACGATTCTTGGCATTGCTAGTTGCACTCCCAGATTTTCGGCAGTGGTTTTAGCCTCACAATATATCGCAGTTTTTTCTACTGTCCTTCAAAGATGTCAGAGTATCTTGTACAGCTTTAGAAGCCTTGTTTAGATCTACGGCTGGCATTTGTAGTAACTTACTCAGAGGAAGCGTTCTTTTCAAAATATCAATCAAACACATGAAAAAATAAAATCTGTGTTAGTCACTGAGTTAATGTATAGTGCATCCTTTTTGGCCGATTCAGACTCCTTCCATTCACGTATTTCTGTGAATGCATCTTCTATTTCCGGTAAGGCAAAGTAAAATAAAATTACAGCATCGTGCCTTTCCACCCATCGAGTCTCACATAGACTAACAAACTGACCTCCTAAGAATGAATTCATAATGGCATTTCTTTTGGATGACTGATTGAAAAACAAAATAATATCCTTTATTATTCCAACAGCATTTTTGATAGTTTGTATTATGGTTGACTTCGAAAGAGAATTATTCAAGGCATAGTTGTAGCATGGTAACCGTTTTACATTGACCGCCTCTCTTTGGATCTCTGTGATATTACTGACTTCTTCCGAAGTCAAAACAGATGTTCCATCTGTACCGATTCCTACACTGAGACTCAAATTAAACCCAGTTTTTTCACATTTTCTAAAACTATTTTACCAAGAGTCTTCCCAGTAAGTTTTGTTTCCAATGTTTCTGTCAATCGCACATCAGTCATATCTGCAGCAGACTTGTATGCATCAATGAATGTAATGAAATCTTCCCTTATAGTTTCTTTGTACAGATACCTTACAATTAAGGCAATTTATTCCTTGTGAGACAGATCAGGTGTTTCATCGAACAATATTGACCAATATTTAGCTTTGTGAATTCGTTTTAGGATTTCTTCCCTTATTTCTTCCCCACAACATTCTATCAATAAATTTTGAGTAGTGTTACTAATGTAGGTAGCACAGGAAGATGCACTTTTTAGGTGTTCCTCAGGTATTTTGTCACCTGCATCTACCCTGAACTGCAACAGGGCTTTGAAATTACCTTGGTTTACAGCTGAGGCCACAGGATTAATGGGGCCGTCATCCCTATGACCCCTTAGAGGGATGTTCTGACATCCAAGCAAAATAATGGTTTTAATAATAGGCCTCAGCCTTTCATGATTTTCGGTAACTTGGCGAAGATGTTCAGTACATACTTGATTGACTACCTCTTTGTTTATTTTCTGGGGGGGGGGGCAATTGCCCCCCGTGCCCCCCCCCCCCCTGGATCAGCCACTGCTAATTAATTATTTTATATGTGGGTGATCAAACATTAGTCATAGAATCTATTACTCTGCTGTTTCCAAAAATAAGTACCATGTGGCCAAGGTGAAAGTTCTAGGTTGCACCTCTGAAAGATTTAGTGACTTCCCTATAATAAATGCTGCAGTTAAATATGAAACATACTGCAGTTAAATAGTGACTCTGGTCAGTTATTGGCCAATAGTTGTTCTTATTTTGGCATTCCACGATAGCATGGCTGCAAAATCTTTCAGAATAGCAACCTTAAATTATGTTAAGCCATCTAAGCTTATGAGATTCACCAAAAAAATAAGATTGGAAGATGACCAAAGCTGTTGGAATAGTTCATATATCCATGGATAATGCTAGATGAAAGTGAATTACAATATTTCCTTCGTAAAAGATGTATTTTTATTAGAGAAGTTCATGGAAAATCAATTCCATGTGATATCATGAGTATCAATATACGTAAGGCCTAACTTTAAGACTACTGGCAATAATATTTCTTGACACAGTATATGCTGTTTATTGAATTATGAATATTTCCATTTGAAATTCTTACGATTTTTTCGTATTTTGCCATTTTTGTTTACATGCATATCATTCAATAGAATGCAGGCCAAGGATTTCTTTCAATTCCTTCTTTTCGGGATTCCACCACTTGAGTCTACAGGTGCTGGCAACAGTTTCTAAAGGAGTTCCATCCGGTATCTTCAGGTCGAAGGTGTTGAGTTGGGGTTTCTATTGTCCTTATATAGCTGCTGCTGCCTGTCTTATAGCTGCTCTGTGAGTGGTGGTCTCTCTAAGGACTTTTCCAAGTGTTGTGGGGGGGTGTCTGTCTTCTCAATTGATATGCTTCAGGGTGTTGTTAATTGCGACGGCCTCTTGTATTAGCCTGGGGTGGTGATGTTTTTCTCCTGTTGTTACTCTCGTTTCTTCGAAGCGGATATCGTGGCCGGGTTCACTCCAGGCATGTTCCGGAATGGCGGAAAGTTAAAACTGCTTGTTTTTCGTTACTCTGATGTGCTCCTGTTGGTGAACTTTCAGATACCTGCATGTTTCCCCTAGGTAGGATTTACCACACGGAACCCGGTGTACTCTTTCGCGCAAGTCCTATGGTAGTTTATCTTTGGGCCCGTTTAAAATGTTGGCTGTTTTCGTCGCGCAGTTGAACTGGGTTTCACTTTGCATTGTTTCTCACGGATTCTTGTCATCTTCTCCGTAGTGCCAGAGGAAAATGGGATAATGGCGTGTGCTTTGAGCTCCGTCTTCTGCTCTGTCCTCTTTCGGACTTAGTCTTATTTCCTCTTCCAGAATGGAAGCATTCTGCCCACTGCTTCGAGATCCTGGAGGTGGTCACAATTAGTGACAATGACATTATCGTCAGCTTCGACGTGGAATCTGTAATCACGAACGTCACGATCCAGGAGTCAGTGGAGAACACCAATAGCAAGATTTTCATTGCCTCTGAGGCGAGTTATAATCTGACGTACTGTTTAATTATGGATATTACCTATTGGGGCTTCAGTAGTGGTAGTGTAGCGTATATTGTGGTTGTCCCCTCATGTGCAAAGGATAGGGGCATAGTTGGCCCCTTCACTTTGCTTTCCTTGAAGTTCCATCTCCTGGCGCTTCGCTCACAATATTTCGTTGCTGGAGAAAGCATATGTATATGTTGTTCTTGGCCGTTCTCTCCGTTGGAAGATGTGGCCAAACATTAAAAAGAATATTTCCTATAGGGAGTGCATACGATCTTCACGCATATTCCTTTTAAGACGAAGGGACACTTGGGGCCTCGAAAAGAAAATTTTAACGGCTGTTGCGAGGAAGGAAAGAGGGCAGTGGATGGAAGAGAGGTTGGGTGAAGGATAGAGGCTGTGGGAAGGAGCAGGGTGTCATGAAACGAGAACTCGGTGAAATATAACACCTGGTTGTCACGCTTGAGGAATGCGAGGAATTTTGTTGGTCTCTTTTGGACTTCATTGCCAAAATATTTTTCTGCGGGAAACTTCACGCCGGCAAATGCTGTAGTGCATGTTTAAATTCGCTAATATATGACAAAATATGTAAGAGACGTGCAACCTCTCATCTAAATAAAACCCTCTTCCTTGGAAAAACAGTTCAAACTCATAGCTTTGGGCTATTCCACCAAAGGAATCATCAGACCCAACAATTCATCGGCCATGACGTAGGTAGTTTTCAGATTTAAGGCTTTCGCGAAATTATCTGACGCTAAGTTGATCTCCAGGGGTGGCTGTGTATGGAACACATCTTATCTCAATGTTTCACTTGCTCCACCAGCTTCTTAAGGAAGGAAGATGCATTTCAGTGAAAAATTACTTAGCGCATTAAGAGGTTTGCTGCAATGCGGTGATTACTTTGAGTCACACTTTGCGTAAAACTTGTGTGGTTTACTGTCTTCCACCGTCTAGTTCATTTATTCTTTATTTTTCATGGAAGAAGCACTTTTAAAAATATTATTCTGATTCGGCTCCGGAAAATCGTAGTGAAGTATATTATTTGGCTGTGACGTTTACTATTGTAGCTCTTGATAAATTCCCTAATTATTAGACTTATTCTTTCTCCTTGGCTTCCTATCTCTTTCTCTTCTCTCATATATTTGTTATTATCTCCCCATGAATATCCTAACTGTTTATTTCATTAAAAAAGAACAAAATAATAATGTACGTTTGCATACACGTCGTTGCTCCTTCTGGTCAGACACGCTCCGTATGCTGTAAGAGAAATGATGATTCAGTACATTTCATGTTACGCAGGTGGTGAACCGGTGCCGAGGTAATATTTTCTCCACTTTTCCTGTTAAATGCTACTCCACGCAGTCGTTGCCTTACATCGTCGTCAGCGTCAAAGAACTGCGTCGTGCTCCACAATATGAAGCGATCCAAGTCTGGTTGATGCGTTGACTTTAGGAGGAGTATCGATATTGAGGGGAAATAAGAGTCCCCTCAGGCTGTGTTACTTTAAGTGACCTAAAACATCAACAGATTAAACTTGGAGTATTAGGAATATTTGTAATGACTTTCAAATGTTTTGGGCTTAGGCTTTGGCTTTGTAGTAATTATTTCTGTGGCTGATTTGCGTAGTTATAGATATTAAGGAAAGGCGGACAACTGAGGTCATTTGCGCCAGAGAGGCTAGGTGAGAAACTGGGTAAAGGTTGGAGTCTTAAGGGACGATTAAATGGTGAAGAGAAACGCGACGTCGGCATTACCCTGCTCTTAACGGAAAGTATGAAGGAGGCCACGGCTTAACGTCCCTTCCGACGGACGGAGTACTGGACTCGAATTGTTCTTCACATAGAACTCGTGTAGGGACCGGTGTAAGAATGAAAAATCTCGCTTTGACACTGCCGTGGCCCCTGAGATTCGACCCAGGGCCCTCGGGATCGGAGGCAAGTGCTCTAGCCCACACGCCACCCGATTCCCCTGATTTGCGTTTTGTAAGAACTTGGATGTAATATGATTGTAGCTCAGTGGGTGGAGCACTGCACAACTCACTTGAGATTCTAGTTTAGTATCCGGGAGATGCCTTTTAGCACATACCATTAAATGCTAGCTGTGTGAATTTCGGGGTACAATTGTTTCTGTTATACTACAGGGGGAAAGTAACTGTACCACCTCTCCATTCTCTGGTGTGTGACTGCTTTGGCCTTAACAGCCGATTACTTCTGGATTTCGGGTTGAACACTTTTGTTTGTACCTATATGGATAATCAGGGGCAATCGTAATGGTAATTGTAATGTACTAGTATCGGCCGCCTTTGGACAGTACCAGCATTTTAATGGTCTCATGTTACTTGGCCTTACTATGTCGATAGAAAAATCCTCATTCTCGCCCGTTTCGAGGATTCTTATCTTCTGACTACCTTACATATACCTCTTTACCTTTATACTGTCTAAAATATATTTCCTTTTTTACCTCCGTACTCATTAAAGTTCTCCTTTCACCACCTTTACCCTGAAATTCTTCCCACAGTGTCGATACGTGTTGAAACTCGTATTTTCACGGCTTCCATTTATTGATACCCTGCAACGCACATGCCCTCTATTCTCGTACGTTCGTCCGAGCGTACTCTTTCTCGATAAGATAGACGCGGAGGCCCTCTGTGTTCAGTCGATTTATAGTTTCGTTCCCGACGGCCGCGTGAAAACTCATCTTCAGTCATTCACAGTGCTCGCTGTCAAGCACCATGTGCTGAAGCAGATTGGGATGGAAACAGACGGGGTCGACCTTTGACTGAGGGGTTTGGGTTGAGGATTAAAATTTTTATCGGCACGTTAAAAATTTTGGAAGAGTGTAGTAAACGTGGCGTTAATATTCCGCTCCCCACGCGTTGACTTTCCTTTCCCGTCGAGTGCTCCTCGCCCGGGTCATAACTGGTGACGTTTAGTGAGCGGACAGGGGATCTTCCTCCGAACCCTTGCCCCGGAAGAGGGGTCACGGAACGGTGACCCTTCTCCCTCTTTCGGGACAATCCCTAGGGTTGTGGAGGGGTCGCCCTTTTGCTTTTAAATAAATAATGCCTGCGTGGGATTTTTCCCCATAACGTGCTTACACTAGTTGTGTTTCCCTCTCCGAGGGGTTTAACGATCGTTTGACCAATGGATATCCTCCGCTTTTCCCAAAAAAAATATTCCCTCCGACCTCACTTAACCACAAGCGTGCTTCTACGAACGACTTCCCCCCTAGGCTTCCAGGAAATCTTCGTGTTTATTTCAACCCCCGTTGTCTCCTTGCAGTGAGTGGTCATTGCGAGGGCGGGTGTGACGGCTTTAATTTTTATAGTTTCTGGGGACTAAATCCGAACGCCTGGAGCCAAATGCAATTAGTATATGGCGTCTTCAATATGTCCAGGCGCACATAAAAATAAAAGAATTTACTGCTAGTCTAGTTCATGTCCTAATATTGCCCTTCTTCCTGTCGTGGTGGAGGATATTTTTTGTCCACTGACTGGGCCTTTTGTGTCACCAAAGAATTACGCTCAATCCGAAATGAACGCATTAGATCAGAATTATGCCTCGAATCAACATATGCTTGCCCACGATGTTTCATTGGAGATTCTTGAATGCAATAATAAAAGTCATGATTCACTACTGACGAACTAGCGCAAAGGCAGAAACAAAAAAATGACAGGGTCTCTTTTTTGGTGAACAAATCACCATCTTCCGACATACCCATAAGGTTTATTACGTACGGCAACTCCTGATGAGTAGATTTCGGAGGGATCGAGTCAATATGGAGGCTAGAGTAGTGGCCTCCCATCCCTGAGGTCTGGGTTTGAATTGAGGTGACGAAGGGGTTTTCATTGTTCAATCGATTTCCAGTTGAGTGCGCTGTGGAGAGCACTTAGAGTACAGTGCTCCGTCAGTTGGATGGGACGTTAAACCGTGGAACCATTGGTGCTTTTTGTAAAGAGAAGGGTAATACCGACGCCGGGTTTCGCTCTACTTTTCCTCCCCTCTCTGAATGATTCCTTCCCGTAACATAATTACCACTTTCTTGAAAAATGTGTTCTTCATTAATGAACAGAAGTAATATATAAACTGATGGACCGATTTAGGATTAGCTCTGCATAGAGGTGAACCTTTGGATGAGCTGGCCGAGGTGATCGGTCGGTTACGCGCCAGACCGACAACTAAATGTCGAGGTTCGAATCCCGAAAATGGTATGGGTGTTGTGTTTCTCTTTGAGTTAGGTATAGTTATTGAATAATAATGGTCAGACGGTGTGGTATGGTGTTAGCAGTTGGATCGCCTTGAAACTTGATTCCTCTATTAGCAATTGATGTTCTAAATTTCCTCATCGGAATCACCAATTTCGCTGGTAGCCTAATTCTGCTAAAGTTAATCAGTCTTTTGGTACGTTGATGAATGTAGCTTTGCAAAGATATATCTGAATATTTTAATTTAGTTTTCAGTTGTTCGGAATAGTAATTTTATATCCTTTCTTTGTCTCTATCGGGAATAGTTTGAAAATGTACAAAATGTTTGATCATATTATTAACAATGGCATATAGGTGCCATCACTATCGTCACACGAGAGAAATCTACAACTTTTGTGACTTTAGCCACCTAATATTCTGAAATTTTGTAGGTAAATTTCTTCTTTAGTTACACTTTTCAAAAATGTCTTTGGATCTTTTTTTTGTTGAAATTATTTTTGGTAATTAGCTATTGTTATGTGTTATAGTCATTCACTAAGAATACGAATTGTATTTTCTCTGTCCTTGAAGCAAGTATATTATCTCGTTATCACCGTCCGCGGTAGTCAGGCCCTGTGTGTCAACCTTAAGCTCACTGGTTTGAATCCCGCCTCGAGCAGGGATGTCAGATTTTTCTTAGGATTAACCTTAGGAGGAGGTTAGGTCCGATGGAGTAATTTAACTCAGCAGTTGGAGAATCTTATAACCTAATTCTACCTCTATGTGTCTCTTTATCTTTTTTCTCCCCTCTTCGCGTTGAATTCCTCTATTCTTGAGTCTCAAAGTGCTCCTAGGGTATATTGATAGCGAGAGTACTGGCAGCTCTAAAGCATTGGTTTCTCATTCCGATGGCAGAGATTTTTCAGTAGACTTTATTTGTGTGCTGTTTGGAGGACACTTTAATTGCAGAACTCACTCCGGACTGCACTTGAAGTGCATACGTCTTTCTTTGAGAGATGGCTAATGCCGGCGCCTGATTTCTCTCCACTCTTCTCCCGATCCCAAAACATTTCCTATACTAAAATACCCTCCTTTTCTAAATAACACGAGCGACCTAAGCTATTGGTCGCTTTGAAAATTAACGAAAAAAACACCTATCTAGGTAATTCTGAAGATTCTGGCAATATGAAGTGGGAGCGAAACATGATAACATAGAAAGAAAACACGAGCCAAATCCACAATAATAATAAACTATTACGACCCGGGTTTCACTGTATTACAGCATCATCAGGAGAAGCACCTGACGATCCTGTAATACAGTGAAACCCGGGTTCTGGTAAAGTTTATTATTTTAGTTGATTTGGCTCGTGTTTTCTTTCTATGTTAGCTATCTAGGTCTTCAAATCGTGATTACCCTTTACTGATTGTATTTAATCCAGTTATTTGATCCAGATATTTGCATTTTTAGCGCCGTAGCATTAGATAGAAATGCAATTTGTTTTTAAAGTGAAGATAAAATGATGAAAAGTTAAGGAAGATAAAATGGATCAACCGAGTGACAAATGAAGAAGTCTTGAGAAAAGGATGTCTACTGAAAACCCTAAAAAGAAGACGGAATAACTTAATCGGCCATATTTTAAGCCGGTCATATTTATAAGATGGCCTAATGAAGACAGTCTTCGAGGGAAAAGTGAACGGGAAGAATGGAAAAGGCGGGCCTCGCTTGAGATATATGGAGCAAGTTGTGAATGATGTAAAAGAGACAAATTTCGTTGATGTGAAGAGATTGGCCAATGGAAGCATCGAGTAGAGGGCTGCGTCAAACCAATCCTAGGATTGTTGACCGATGATGATGAGTGTTAGATTTTCCTGTGCTGCTGTTTTCCGCAGGGGAAGTTGAAATGGTTTTCAAACTTGCGAGTCAACTGTTTCTGCGCCCTTCATCTTCGGGACTCCCTCAATTGCTACACTTTATGTTTGGAGTGACGGACTTGGGTCTGAAAACATCCAATCCACAGGCCAGGGATTAGTAATTCTCTCAATCGATGTTCACTCCATTCAAATCACAATTTTGAAATAAGGAATAGACTGCGTTTAACTATCTACCATAATTGGAATGAAATTTGAAATTGACCATGTAATATATTTCGTCTCATTTCTTTTATTCGAAATATTATCCACGGGAAATAAGTAATCGATTGACCGCATTTAATTGCAGTAATGTGGCGATGTGAATTTCAAATGTCAACGTAATTTTTTGTTGAATAGTTGTTTTAAAATTCTGTTTTAGGTATTGGGGTAATCATCGTGTTCCTGTCCGGCATCGTAAGAGCTATTGAAAATTTATTGAGTTGGAATTGGGTTTAAGCACCGCTCTGGACGAAATCCGACAAATCTGGGAGGGTGGTTTATTTCCAATTACGATGCCAAGCGGAAACCATCAAAGTAATCCCGTCTGCTCTTAAAAAATCGAGGACATTGCGGGAACATGGACCAAGCAATTATTACCGGTAGATCGTGATGTCCCCGAAGGCATGTCGTTCGTTCCCCTCACGTGTGTTTTAGCTGTCACAGCGGGGGCTACGCCGCGGCTCGTCGCTGCCGAATGGACTCGAATAAACCATCGCTGTGCTCACTGGAGCGTATCGCGTCCTTCCCTCTCTTCGGGAGACGCCCGGGGCGAAGAACGCCTCACCACCGTCCCAAGCGGCGGCAGCTCCTTAGCCGATGGACCGGAACGACAAATACGTCTTTAACGGGGAAGGGCTGGGCGAGATGGAGGTGGGACTTTTGAAGCCACCGGAGGCTCCTGCCGCCTCTTCCCTCCCATCTCACCGACCCCGCCCCTCGAACTAATCCACTGGGCGCGCGGGACGAGTAAAAGTCAAGCAATCCCCGTTACGACCCATCTTCGCAGCTCATAAAAACTCACAAAAGTCCGCAGTCGTCAATCGTATCTCGGGGAGTAGTACACATGAGCCCTTCTGCGATCCCTCCCACCTCCGCGCTCCCCTCTGCAACATAAAAGGGTCCACGGGGTCTCGCGGAGAGAGGGTTTGGGGAGGCCCGGCCCTTCGGTGACATGGAGATGGGGCCCTCTCTCCCATCGAGGGCCCTCATCCGTCACTGGCGCTTGTTTCCCTCCCGAGTTGGACCGTAAAAGTGGAGTCTGGGCGGACGCATCGACAGAGCGGGTTGCGATCTGTTGATCTTTCCCCAGTCGTAATCTCCGCCATGTTTCCGTTCCAGCCGCCCCGTTCATCATCGGCCGTCCGGACAAGTTATGATCACGGTGTTTTGCGAGCCACGGACGCATGGGACAAGTCTCGAAACAAAATTTACGAACGCCTTCCAATAAAAAGAAAAAATAACTTAAAATATCATTCATAAAGAGGGAGCGGGTTGGTATGGTGACTAGATACATCCGTCCTGAAGGTCTAGATCCGAGTTCCGGCAGTGGTGGATATTTGTCGTTGGTATACCGGTCCGCACTTGAGTACTATATTGAACACGCTTCAAGTTCAAAAATGCATTCGTCGGATAAGATGTTAAACGATGAACTACTGGGTGCCTTTTTAGGGGTCGGAATATGCCTATGCCGAGTTTCCTTCCCCCCTTAGTTCCCTGAAAAATGCCTGCTCCTACCGTGATGCTCACCGATCCTTAACGGTGCAAATGTCTTTAGCTTTCAGTCGCCTATTTCGATTTACTACGAATCACAATCCAAAATCACAAGAATAATCACGATCTGGCAATTGGAAAGCGACCCGAATGACAACCATCCGTAACTTTTAGTAGAAAAATTCATTGAAAACGTTTTAATACCCTGAAAATAGTAGAAATACATTCTTCATTCTCCCACTTGCATCTACTGCATCCTCATCTGGGAATCAATCCCAGCATATCCGATTTCTCACTCTCGGTGTAATATAAACACATAACTATTCATCATAAGGTTCTGTATGCCAAGCTTTTGACATTGTCGTATTACTAGATCTTCCTCTGCAGTCCGAGTAATTGACTAAAAATCCAACATGTACCCCAAAATTAAGTAAAGAGTCGTTAAAAAATCCTAAAAAACAAATACATATGAAGTTACGACTGAATATCACTGTAAAATTCCATGGAATTTCGGAGATAAAGCCGCAATACCCATACTTTAACAATGATTCCACTAGATAAAGCTGAAGGCCGAGAATTTATTAAAGGATCAGATTATTGGTATACTTGGATGCTGCTGCTAAAGAAACAATTCGTTGGCGCGGGTGGCCACTCAAAGGTCAACTACCAGGCGTGGATGTTTTATTTGTCCCAGGAGTCATAGCTTTTCCTTTTTTTAGTGAATTTCGTTTAGAGTTGGCCAATGCCGATGCTGGTTTCTCTCCACCCTTCCTCCGTTCCCTGAAAAATTCCTGCATCACCTAATCGCCCACCCAACCCTAATTGCGCAAATGACGTAAGTTGTCATTCACCTCCACAAAACCGGGATACTACTCCTATGCGAACGAGACCGACTTTATTTTTCATTAAATTTAAGAGGGATGGCTCGTAAATCACCGCCATCAATTCTATAGAGATTTTGTAATGTTTCGAGTTGTCAAAAGTAGTCTATATGATTCTACTTCATCGAGAGCCTAACTGGTTTAGAGACATTGCTTAAAGGGGTGAAATTCTTTAGAGGATGCACATTTCTTGTAATAATCTTGTATTACACTTAAAATAATAATAATAATGAAGTGTCTTTATTCGGGCGAGGTTGTGACTGTAAAGTCCCCTCTTCCACCTAACCCATCGTCAATCTCACATATAAACATATACATCCATGTTATGAAACAAATATACAATAAATGTCGTAATTGCAATTACGAACAACAACGTACAGTACCTATTAAGAATACGCTTTACAAGTGAAATGTCAATTTAAATTATAATAAAAGGAGAAAAAATGTAGTGTAAAAGAATCACATGTGTGAGAAAAACGTGAGGATTGGAGCAAATATCCATCAACGAAAAAGACCCACTGCAGGAAAACACCCACACAAGAAGGGGGTCGATAAAATGGTGGAATGGCAGCAGGCGCTGAGAATAATACAGCCTGAATTCACAAAGGTGAATATGTTGAAATAGAGATAGCTAAGAAAACCTAATTCTCTTAGCTCATGAATTTTAAAAGAGATGTCGACCGTAGCGGAGTTCAAATGGTGGTTCCTGTGATTGAGAGGCTTTGTATTCTCATCCCTTTCTTGGAATAAATAACTTTTTAAAGCTAATGGTATGCTTACTGAGCAAATTCTCTTGGTTTCGCCCCCACTTCGCTCTTCCAAACCCCAATGAATGAACGAATGAAGCCAATGTTTGAGTTTGCTAAACAAAATCCGCCGTAGCTCCTGTCCTAGACTGCGGGTCTGTTGCATCGCTTTATCGTTTACGTCCCCCGGAGGCTGGCTTTGGGGAGCGGAGGAGGGTTTGCGTGTGGGAGTCAAGTTTGATGTGAGTCTCTTCTCTCACTTCGGTATTTTCTTGAGGGTGGTTGGGGTAGAGAAACGAATTGCCCAGACGGGGTGGGGAAGATCGTAAACATTGGCCGAACACGTGGCTCCAAACTGTCTTTTAAAGAGCGACTGCCATCTGACTATCGTGTCCCGAACCTCCCGGCATTTCCCCATCGCCCCCATTTTCCCCTCTCGTTTATCCCTCCTCCTCGACTCCGAGCACCCGAACGGTGTCTTTTCACTCCGGGAAACATTTGTCCAGGGCTCAGTATCGTAAACGTCGCGTCTCTCCACCGTCGAATGGATCCACAGCTCCGTAAATCACGGGTCCGAGGCCGGCAATGGGTTTTAAAGGCGGGTTTGCGCAGCGCGACCCCGCGCAGTAGACCGCCGCCTCAATCCCGAAGGGACACGATCCAAAGGTCTTGAACGAGCTCAACCGGTCGAGAAATTGTCCCCTCTTTAATCCCGGTCGCGTGTTATGTGCCCTCGGCACATTTGGGTAAGGTCCTGGAACTCACCGCGTGGATCTCGCTTCAGGGAATCGGGGTTCTTCGTTGTCGTGAAGCGTAATGGGAGTGGTGGCGGAATTAAAATGCTGACAGTTGCTTCAAAGGGTCCTGTCAGTGGTCCTCTTTCATCCGTTCCAGCGAATGTTTGACGTGATAATTCTAGCAGTAAATGACGGTCCTACACAGATATCAGGAGTTGGAAAATATTTGGTTGTGCATCACCTCCTCGATATTATCTCCGATCGTTGGCTCCTACTCTAGCGTAATTTGATAAACAACTCGCGATGATTATGTTAGCTATCGACCTATCTTCCTCAATGGCCTTTGTATGACGGGTGTGAAGAAGACGTGAAAATAAGGAAGAGCGGGTGTACATGGAATGTTTGTTCTCAGGATTGGAGTTTATAAAGCCCAATTCCTAGAGCAGTATACATCGACATGGTTACATTTTGATAAAGGAATCAACATCTTTATCAACTGAGTACCCCGCGAGCCACTTTGACGGTGTGTGGAAGGCCGTTATTCACCACCAAACTAAAAATATGCTCGTAAACTTATGGGTCAATAATATTTGAAAAGAGAAATGTGTTGACTGCGCATACACTAGACACCATACGATTATTACGTAAAAGGAAATATAATTTTTATCATTACGATCGGAATTTGTTTGTATATATATTAAGTTATAATTTTTATTAGACATGCTTCGGTGCGGATAATATAAGTTAGTAAAGCAAATAATATTTTCAGACTCGCTAAAGACTCAACTACCTTACTACACAACACGTTGCTCTCCCGTTATCATGGTGCTTCTCTTGACTACATATTACTGACGGGAAGAAAAACATTTGAAATATATGTGTGAGTACTCCAGTGTGTCTCTTCTCAGACTTTTATTGATCGAATATGAAAGTGTCTTTAATATATTCCTAACAGCATCGGAAAAGAGATCAGTTTCAAAGTTGCTTAAAGGAAATAATGCAGTGCGATGCCTACTCACTCCCAGAACTCTTGCTCTCCACTTTTTTCTTCAAGGTAGTAGCTTCATACCGTCTTCTGACACTTTATCACGCTGAAAAATTATCCCGTCTACCCCATAAGTAATTTTATCCCTCGTGTTATATTGGCTTCGATCGCCAGTTCCAAGTCAATTCACCCGAAAAGTACCAAAACGTGTGAGCACGACGCATGTATTTGCCCGATACGGTATACGAACACTCTTACTTTGTTTACCTGAGAGATTTATCCTCAGCGAGTTGGCCAAGCAAATGGCTGGTAAGGTTCGGTGAATGTGCTTGTGACTGTGCCTTTTAAGCTTAAAAGATGAGTGGCTAACCTTAGAGATAAAACTGTTCTGGAGAGTGTGTTGGAGCTTGCGAACCGGGTCCCTGATAAACCTCCATTTTACGATTTCATGGTAGTGATCCCGGTGAGAGGGCAAAATTACTAGACAAAACATTTTTTTTTTCCTGTAGAAGAGGTATAGGGTCATTCACAGATATTCCGCAGAGACAAGTTCAAATACTTAAAAAAGTAAAATTAAAAGAGGGAAGGTATGTTTATGATTAATTTGATTGTAGTTGTGACTGAAGTTAAGGATTTTTACGCGCTGACTCTAGGGCACCTAGAGATGGGTAAATTGCCGTAATTTTCAATTGAGGTAAATTACCGTGGTAAAATTACGGTAATTTTCGAAAATTACCGTAATTTTCCGGTAATTTTAAGTTTTGAGCTGCAAATCCATATCAGAGGACTCTAAACGAAATCAAATATCATTGAGGTATAAATGCCGACGCTAAAATCAAACATATGACGACGTTTATCTATTATAACTCATTAAAAAAATTTTAATGAAGTTGGTAGCAACACGCAATTTGCCTCACTTTTGTCACACCATGAGAAATTTTTGTCCCAAAGACATACCCTTCCGCAATGTGCATTTCTTATTTTACTCTGAATGAATTTGAATTTATCATGGACACAATGTAAACAATCGTTTTAGCTTCTTAATTTATAATATTACCCATTCCAATGGTTTCTTCGTAAGGAAGAAATTTTTTGAAAAAGAACTTTTCTGAAAATTACTGTTTATTACGGTAATTTTCAGGGGTGTTGGTAATTTACGAAAAATACCACGGTAATTTACGATAATCACCGCGGTAATTTACCAAATTGCCCATCTCTAAGGGCACCACTTATTGAGTGTACCTATAGTGGTCGGAGGTGGTGCACGATATTTGAGCTGCTGAATTTAAATTAAAAAAAATGTTTTCGATGGTTTTCATCACAAGACAAGTGTCATAAAATACCACAATTAAGCATGGATTCTACAGCTAATTCTTTTTATCTTTCTCAAGAACGGCATGGTTCTCATTCAGAAAGGCTTCGGGTGTTTGTGTATCATTTCGTGAATGTGTGAAACACAAATGCTTCAGTTATCCATGCATATGTTACGTGGCACGCTTACCGCAATTCGTGTATGTTTATGACATAATTGTTTCCTAGGTAGCATTCCAGAGCACATTTCCGTTACAGAACGTTTTTTCAATGTTCAGGAATGAGAATTTTCCGTTTTTGAGCAAGAAACTTCTATCGGCCAACAATACAGCGTTTTCATTCACCTACGGGGGACACTCGAAATAAAACGTTTTCAGTGTATCGTCTCAAAAGCGTTTTTATTTGGTTTTCGTTTCGGAAACGTGCGCACCCAAAGAATCCCGAAATGTATTTGGCACAGAAAATGTTTTTGTTTTCTAAGCGTCTCAAATATTCTTTCTCATATTTCGGCTGTTTTCATCATAGCTGCTTCATACCATTTCCCAATTCGTCACCATTGATTGCAGTGTGCACATGCGTGTTTCCATCCTGTTCCATCTCATCGAGTTTTAAAAGTTTATTCTTTGAGAGTGGATTATAAGTTTAAGGGGTTTGAGTTCTTCAATGCCGGTAGTAAATCTTTAAGCGTTTATGTTTTAGAACATTTAGAGGTTAAGCATCGTCAGCCGCCTCTTATTTGCGTGAAAATTCTTTCTATAGTAATCCAATTGAAATATGTTAACGAGCATTTGCCTTACGTGATTTTGAACATGTATTTTATTGTTATTAGAAATTTATTGGGAGTCCCATTCTCACTCACTATGCCTCATTTTTTTAAATAAATTTAGCGTCATTATCGCAAAGATATGAACGTCGACGAATCTCAAAAGAAGTTGGAAGAAGCATGTATGCATCATCTATAGATGAGGAGTCTAGCTCTCTAAATGGAAATTCGCTTACTGCTGAAATGGCGATTTGTAACGCTATCAAATCAACCGAAGGTACTGAGAAGTTTTTCGATTTCAGTGATAGTGAATCCTCAGTTTTGTATATATCAAGTGATGATTTGGTTTCCAGTGATGCCGATATTTATGGGCTGCTACCTCAGTGGGCTATATGTGACTTAGTGGACTATGAAAATGTAGAGCACTCGAAACTCAATTCTCTTTTAAAGATTTAACTGAAAAAAGTCTTGCCTCGAGAAACGTCTTACCGCTGATTCGCTAAGAATTTTGCTAAGATCGCCTCTCACAGTTTATTTAGACTCGGTGGGAGAAGGGGTCAATTTGGACTCGAAAAATCTCTTTTGGAGCTCTTGAAATGGAGACAATCCTTTGGAAGCCTCGAAGAAATCAGAATTCAAATTAATGTGGATGTAATGCCTAATTCTAAGAGTTCTGGCAGCCAGTTTTGGACTATTATGTGGCGTGCCTAGTGATTTCAAAGGTGGTGAGGTTTTGAACCGACTTTATTCGGAAAACCTTATTCCCATGAATTGTTTACATTCGTAGCTATAGATTTTTGTTTAAATATTGCTAAAAAGGTTTTTGTGTTGTGCTTTTTGTATCATGGCTACGAGATGGCTCGTGATATAGATTCCTTTCTCACAAAATTTATTAAGGAGGCAAACAATCTTCAAACCTGTGGATTTCAGTTTGAGGGAAAAAATAGTGTCTTGACATAGCTTTGTCGCTCACATTAAAGGTCACACTTGGTATTATGTCTGAGGAAAGCGCAAGATAATAGGTGTTCGCTACAAGTGTAGAACCTGCTATTTGGATGACAGCGCCTCTTTTCGAACGGATGCTGAAATCTTGGATCCTCTTCACTGCACTGGTCTTTCCCTTTCGACCCGATCGGTAGGAGTTGGAAATCATATGGTTTCCGAATTTTCTTTTCATTGTATGCACCTGATATGCTTAGGAATCATGAGGAAAATCATCCACCTTATGTTGAAAGGGAACCAAAATGTATGATTGCACACTCAAACGAAGAGTTATACCGGGGTCTGGTCCGAATTGCCCCTTTTATATCTCGCCACGAATTTGCGAGGAAACCTCGATCCTTATAGTAATACACGAGAATCAATACTCTCGAGTTAAGGCAAATTTTTTCCTGTACTGGCCCCTACATAGCTTATGTCTCAGCCTGTGTATGACAGTTTTTAGTGCTCCACTGCTGTATAAGACGACTTTTTTCGGAAAAACCTTGTGTTCCCATGGGTTAATTACATTCTCTGTTAAAGATTTTGGTTAAAAAATTTGGTGTATTGTTCGGGAGAGAGAATATGCTGTACAGTATTCACTGTCTTCTACACCTAACCAAAGACTATCAGATTCACGGTCATTTGGACTGTTTCAGTGCATTCCTTTGTGAGGATAAACTTCAGGCAATCAAAAACGTGCTCAGGAAAGGGGGCAAGCCCGTTCAATAGATAATAAGACTCGGAGAATGTTCGACGGCTACCAATGGCTACCGGAACGAAATTATAGTCAGTATTTTGAGTCAAGAGAAGTTATGCGGCTGTGATGTGTACTTTGAAAAATTTACTTCTGAATTTGGCATATTTGGTGAATAAGGTCCCAAGAAACCGTGTCATCCTCAATTCCAGTGGAGTTGTGCTCGTGAATTCAATAAGAAAAAAGAGGGATTTGTTATTTGCTAATGGAAATGTATTTTAGCATGTTACTCAATTTTAGAGAATTGCCGGAAACTCTGTCAATGCGCATGTTTGTAGTGGTAGTATATCAAATGACCTTCTTGCGTGGCCACTCAATGTAGTGCGTTTTAAGGCAGTATCATTACCAATGCTATTCTGTGATTGTTCTAATAGTTAATCAACATTGCTGTAAATTTACAGATTAATTGTAAGTTAATATCTGTACTTGAGCATTTAAATTTATGTTCCCCTTCATTAAAAGTTAAAATTATTTTTTAAGATTTTTTCTGCTGCTAATATCTATTTATTATCGTTTACAGATATATAACCTGGTTAAATTTTTAAGTGCCGAGGATGATGGAAGAAAGTCAACCCTCAGCACTATAATGGTGGTTACCAGCAAAGTGGTGATACACGGTATATGCGGAAGTCTGTGTGTGCCCAGCAAAAACAAATTTCCATGAGCTCCAAGGAATGTGTGGATCCAGTGGCTATATTGAAAGAGTTATCCAGTTGAAGAGGTTGCCCTTTGCCCTTGTGTTTGGTTCGTATTCTTTTTCTGGTTTGTTTTTAATTTTACCTTCTGTAACATCTTCATATACTTTGTTAAGAAAAATGTTAAAGTTTCAAATAAATAAGTATGAATTCCTGTATGAAAAGATATAACTCTCTCATGGTCCCTAATAAATGACAAGTATATTTAATTCAGTGTTTCAGATGCGTATAATGAAGCGATGAGGAGGGAGAGAAGCTATCTTGAAACTAGTCTAGCGATCAAGAATTTGGTGACCTGAACCTGAAAATATTTGGTTAACCACATCATTGGTATAGTCCAGTTGGAAAAGAATCCAGCAATGACAGTGAGGATGAAAAGGATCCTAAGTCTGCTGCTGAAACACTTGTCCCTGTCCCGAAGAGAGGTGTGTCTTGATATCATAGAAACCTGGATTGGATACAGTTTTGAATGCTCGATCATGAAGACAAAAATATATGGTATGTACGTATTGGTTTATTAGGTGCTCTGTGAAGTTACATTCATATTTTCTTCCGCGACCTGTAATACTCATTACTTTGTAAAATTTGATATACTATAGCAGGAGTAGAGGATTCTCTCCCCTCATTGTTTACATATCCTATAATATCTTTCTCTGCTTGTCCTTATGCAGTTTTAACTGAGCCATCTACACAGGTCCTTGCTAGTGAGAATACCAGCAGTTCTGGGTCCATATGAGCAGTACTTCTGGGATTGAAGAATCCTATTGAAAGAATATCAAAGGACTCGTGCTAATACATCATGAGGCAGTTCAAGGTTAATTGAATAATTATTTGTGCTCATTCCTCAGCATAAAATGTATCCTGGGTATTTCCTTCGAAAGACGTCAATGTCTCTTGAACCTCCTAATTAAAATCTTTTAGTATCATTTGTTACTTTGCATTCTCTTTGGTGACCATTATATAATAATGAAATACGTATTTGCAGGAAATTGTCGTGACTTGAAAGTTAAATTGTGTTCATAGAGAAAAGGGTTGAAGCCCTTGCCAATGAAAACACTTGTCTGAGAGCAGAAATAGGCGAAAAGCCAAGGGCAGCGCGAAAAACAAGAGTGGATGGCATTGCCAGCCTTTGGGGTGCTTGCCCATTGATGACGGAGCTCAGTTCTTTTAGATTAGTTCATAAATTAGTTCCAATGCAGATGCTGTGCGGCCACTGGTGAGTCTATTTTACGATATTTATGTTTTTTAAGCTTTTATGGCAATCTACAGGTTCCTGATGAAGTTCTGCATTCAATCATGCCGTGTTCTTAATCTGTAAAAGTGGAGAAAATGAAATGGAGCTAATGAATTTCTGTGCATTCATTTTCAGAAGCGACTTCTGAAATGGTGCCTCTCAAAAAAAGTTTTAAAGAAAGTGTATAGCATCTTGAAAAATATATTCGCAGGGCCAGCTAAAAGAGGAAATGAATTGGCTGGGGCAAAACGGAAAGTTGGCATTTCGTGGACGGGCTGCTTTGATTTCAGTCATTAATGGTAAGATATGAATTTTTAGCCTTTTATTCTTCATTGTACTTGGAAAAAGGGCAAATTTTCAAATTCTTATTTCAGCTTTGGAGGAAATATTTGCATTAAATCTGCATTAAATTGCCATTATAATTGCATTGTGAAACCAGTACAACGTCTTGTCTGAGTTGATGAATGCCATACCGTGAATTTACGCCTTAAGTAAGCTTAAGAACTTAGCTCTCAAGATATTGTCAAGTAGGAGTGATCAAAACTAGAAAATAACAGGGTTTTGCAGAATTTATGTGGGCAGGGAATAATACAAGTATGTATCACCCAATTTAAGTAAAATTATCAGGTATATTGGAACTTAAGAGCATTTACTGATCACATGATGGGTGTCCACATCTACGTAGAACTTTGACAGCAGTTTTGACGGTGCTTGGTAGGGGATATGCACTATTTACGTTACGTACCAGGTAAGGCGAGCTCACTTGTTGCGTATGCAGATTTTAGTATTCCAAAGTCATCAGGAAGAAATAATTCTTTTTACGAATTTCGGTCAACCGAGATGCCAAAAATGGAAATTGTGTGATAACGCTGTACTCATAAAGAAGTGTAGAAGCCTTTCCCTACTTGAAACTGTATTCTTTCAATCTAGTCTAGCACCATCACAGGATGTTCCCATTGTTTATGCCTTTGGTTGGCAGCAATGTTGTTGTTGGGGTTTTAATAATTTGTCCTCTTTTCAGAGGAATACTATATCTTAAAAAAATGGGCGCATTATGAACATACGTATCGAGTTGGACCACGTGTGGTCTATTTATAATAACTTCTAAGGATATTCCCTTCGAACTGGGGAAGTAAGGAGGGTTGAGAAAGACATTTGACTGACGTAAGGTCGCGCGAACCCACCCATGACTCCGCTGGAAGCGCCCTCGTCGCCCGCCGGCGATGGGGGAAACAACCGAGGAAAAACAGTTTGTGGAGAAATGAGCGGCGGATTTCTCCTCACCACCTCTTCTTCCTCCTCCTCCTCACTCTGCGCCCCCTTAAAAAAAACCAGTTTTTGGTAAAAACGGAATCCTTTTAAGGTCTCGTGGACTCGGTTCTTTCTCCCTAGTGCCAATCCTCCGCGCTCCTTTGGAACACGAAATCTGTCAGCCGGAAGACAGCTCTCCTGCCACCAAGACCCTCATGCCCAATTTTTTTAAACGAGTCTCAAAAGGATTCGACCCCTTAGCCATCAACATTCCTCTCCCGATTCCCTGCCTTCCCTTCCCCTTATCCCTCTCCCCGGGCCGAATTTCAAACTCTAAGGATTTGCCCGAAAAATTTCTTCGAGCGTGAAAGAGTGTGATGGAGAGATCAATGATGGATAAGTGGCGATGGAGAGGCAGGGTGTGATGTGAGGAGGAGATGGGGCGGAAAGGAGGCCGAAGGGCATTGTGGGAAGGGAGTAGGGGTTGAATGACGGTGGGTTGGAGGAGGAGGGGGAGGCTTGGAGTGGAAAGGAAAGAAGGTATTGGCTGACGAAGGCTTAAGCAGGCTTTCTATGTTGTAATTTTTCAGTCTTGGAGCAATCCCAAAGTTTCAGCGACTGTGGTTGTTATTTGATTACGCCCAGGGCCAGGCACGTAACCAGAAATTTGCTTCGGGGGGGGGGGGGGGGGGGGGGGCTAAGTCTTGCGTAACTAGAAACAAAGCACCCTTGCCCATTCGGTGCCGACATGTTACAAATCTCTTCCCTTAATTTTCAGTGCTTGGTATTTGCTTTTACAGTGCCCATATTTATCTCTTCTCACTGGTAAAGTTCGCTGCTAAAATCAGAACAACAAAATTATTGGGAAAAAATTTCGGGGGGGCTGAAGCACCAGAAGCCCCCCCCCCCCCCCCTGGCTACGTGCCTGCCCAGGGCAGAGAAAAACTTCGTTATCCTTTTATGGCATGTTTTTAGTTTTAAATTTGAACGGAAGCTACATTGAAGGCGGCCGTAGAAGAATTGTGCAAGAATTGGAGGGATAAATGTTTCATTATTAGGTTAGATTCTTTCAACTCCTAAGTCTTCCGTCATGTACGATTGGGGAAATGAGAGTAATCACGGCCGTGGACCTAATATTATTTTTATATCTTCCAGAAATAGAGCATCCTGAATTATAATCTGAAAGTAGGAGTTTTAAGAGGTCATAACATTTAATTTCAATTATTTCAAAGTCTGTGAAATTTGAGCCACAAGTTTTTAATATATTTGGAATATGGATTGTTTATTAAAGTGTAAACATGCATTTCGGTTTATGAGATGCTCTAATTCCAGAGTATTCACATACTGTTAATTCTTTTTGTTTACGCTCTAATTTTATTTCATTAACTGAGAGAATATATACTCTTGACTAATATTATTTCATTGTTTGTGGGTTTTCCCAACGTAGACGTGAACGATATCAAGTCAATTTAACAGCCCGTATATTAGTTTGAAGCAAATTGGCATGTAATATTCACGGAACGGAGATCCATTTTCTTTGGCTTCTGATTGTCAGTACGCTGACTCATACATTGAAGGCTTTTGACGGTGAGGGTAATTTACACAAATCTGGGAGTAATTTCAAGGCTATGTATATGTGAGTGTTGTGTAATTTGTCCGCTTGTATGCTGGAATTTGTGGCAATAGATGTGAATCAGATTATTCTTTTATATTTTCACCCTGGATATTCAAAATAGCTTTCCTTCTAACGTTATTTCGCTGTATCGGGCATCAAAAGGTAGGATGGTGTAGTTTTTCATAATTTGCTTGTGGATTCTTTCATCGAATGTTAACACGGTAATGAATTATGAGCACGATTTCCATGACGTAAATGTCCAAAGTGTTCGCATAATTTCAACATTTTATGATGTGTGTTACTCGGTTTATATTTTTATATTATATAACAGTGCACTTAGCAGATTTGTAAATTGATTGAAATACCAACAGTGGTCTTAAATTTTATTTCCTAAAACTTAAATGTGATTTTCTCACAAATTTTCCTCCCTAAACGTTTGTGATATGGACTCGAGGTGAAGACAGTGGAGCGTAGGTTTTCGCAGCGTGGAGAATTTCTAGTTGTCTCTTTCGGGAGCCACTGCGTATGGAGCTTTACCCTGATAACCCTGATGATGCGGCCTGCAATGGACGCGAAAGCTTTGGCGACAAAGCTCCATACGCGGCGGCTCCCGAAAGAGACAACTCGAGGTGAAGAGAAACTGAATGAATTTGGTTATTTAGTCGTATCCAGCGGTTGGTTATCTTTTATAAATTTCCTCGTAAAATCATTAAATCATAAATTATGTCGATATATAGATTGATAGTCGTAATCCAAACAATTTTGTTAAAGAACTTTAAAGAACGTAAAAGAAGATATGGATAGAAAAAATGAAGACATTTTAAGTTTGCAAGGCTCAACGAGGCTTGAAGGAAATATTAAATAGGCACACATAATTGATCGCGAGAGATAAGTTATAAGTCAACTATAAACATCATTCCATACCCATATACTTATTTGTGCTAGGAAAAATAATCCTCGCGTTCAAGAGAGGAGTTTTTGTACAGTAAATGTAAGTGCTTTTAAGGTAGAATATTCTTGCTCTTATTCCATAAAAAAATTGTTCTGATTGACCAAATTCATTCCGTAAGTAATTTCCATAAAACTTTTCCTGGAGTGTATTTGCCGATGGTGACTGAACAAAGCACTTGGATTTGTGAGAGAATGAACTCGGTAAGATAGCCATAATGTAGCTTTGGCTGTAACAGCTCGTGCATTTCTGGATGAAGTAATCTTTAAGCCACCTGGAGGGTGCTTGACTAAAGCAAGAGGGATAAATAGATGTTGAATAAATCGTGGGAAGAGATGTGTCACGGCACCAAAACAAAAAAATATAGACTGCACTTTTTGGGGAAATTTAAGGCGTGAACATTCATCTCTTGTTTGTGTAAAGGAAGAATTTTAAGCATAAAAAAGAAAATGACTGACTTTTCCGTGCGAAGTAAATGAGTGAAAAATGACGTAATTGCCTGAGGGTTGTAGGGGACGATGATATTCGAGGCTAACCTCGGAGATCGATCGTTGTAGCGAAAAGGTCCTCCACAAGTTGATGAATGGCAGAATAGGCGTCGCCACTTACCAGCTTCCGACAGTTGAGTTATGGATAGCGCAGCCAGAGGAAAATACTTGAGTCATAATGTTCGCATACTTACTTAGCAGTTGGCAAAGTTGAAAACGTAACAAATAAAGGCGTACTTGAACGCGATTGAAGAGTTTCCGATAACTCTAATTATCCTTGCTTAAAGCCAGTCTGAATGATTGAAATGGTGGAATTGTTCCCAGGAAAACGATATGAATGTGTATTAGATTTACGCTGTTTTCAGGTGAATCGTTCATTCTTGTTGTGGTTTTGTACTAGTTTCTTAATGTAGTATTGCTACTTATATTTCCGTGTACCTTGTTGTTACTCTGTCTCCTTCTTGGGAAAACCAAAGCTACTGAGAGGGTTAGGTAAGCTGAGAGTAATTTTCGTTTGTGGAAACCTTTCGGGTTATGTTTACTTCTAATATTACATTTGAATTTCACGTGCTACTACACCGTGACTGCGTGGATAAAAGTCTGTGATTACCAAGATACTGTATTTATTTTTTATCAATGTTTGCGAGAGGATGATGCTGATGGGTTTCAAGAGAAGTTTCCCGTGAGATTTCAACATTACATTGATACATTTTTCCCTATCATCTAATTGATTTTAGAAGCAGGATTTTAACTTACTCCCTATTAAAAGAAATAAATTTTATTAAACTATTAAATATATTAATTTTACAATTTTATTATATACTACCCATTTAAAATTTATGCAATTATATTTTTCTAATATTCATTTAAGATTCTAAATATTTTTCTAACGAGTTTAAAAAATATTTAGATGTACTTTTAGGTTTTAGCTAGAAACCGTTCAATCTAACTTCATCCTAAATCTGGGACGGACAGAACTCCTGAGTCCGAGATGGTTGACGCGGCCTTTGGGTTTTGGTCGATGTTTCCCCGATATGGCTACCTTGTCACATAATTGCTCACTGTCATAACCTGTCTATTCTTTAAAATAATTGGTGCAGCTCCATTGGTCGCAAATGTTCATTCGTGCTTCGACAGATAGATAATTAATAGGTGGTAGTGTAAACACAAGTCTCCTTGGTTCGATCTTGAGTCATATTTTTGGCCTTCCCGGCTCGGGGTAGATGAAGTTGAACAAACTACTTTAAAATTGCAAAGACAAAAATTATGTGCCTAGAGCCGATGATTAACCGAGTTCTGAACAAATTTTGACGCCAACGTTCGATGCGCGTTCTTACATCACCCTCATTCCATCGGAAAGGTATTACCAAAATACATGTTGACTGAGCTGTTACCGCAGCTGCCGCCTCATTTTTTTCCGCTGCAGCGGAGTCATGCGGAATTTGGATCCATAATGGAGACTTTATCGAACGAAACGCGGAGTAAATCTTTGAGAAAAGGAAGGAAATAATAGGACGGCTCTCTCGCTGGAGCGTTGGCCACGAACGCTAGTCTTTCATCAGACTTGAGGAAATCATTTCCCTGTCGGGAAAAATTTGATTGTGATGAGTTCGGGCGTGAAACCAAAAAAGGAGGGAATCCGATAGTATTAGTTTCGCTCTGGGTCGGACGGGGGCGAAAACCGTCATCCGTGTATGTGTGTATATGCGTGCTACATCATTTTGGCCACTTCATTCTTTCGCGAAAAGAGAGAGCAGGTACAAAGTCTCTCTTCGGCTGCGGCTTTAAAGCTTCCCGAATGCGTCGTTTTTGTATCCACCGAGGGCGAGGAGGAAGACGAATTATTCTCGTCCACGGAGTCTTAAAAGACTCCCAAAGGGCCCGTGGTCCCACGGATGATGAGCAGGGTCGACGTGTGGGAGCCTCCCAACCCCTCCTCCTTTTCGCCCCTCTTGAATCGATGGGCCCCAGATCTTTTCACGTCTCTGGATTCCTCGGCCGCTCTCCTCACAGGTAAAAAGGGACCCCGATTGCGTGAACATGAGGCAATGGGGTTTGGTCGAAGTCCAGTTGGTTTTATTTATTTTTTTGGGGTAGATGAGTTAAAAACTTCCCCCACATTGGAAAAGGATACGGTTGAAATCGAGTTGCATGAAATTTGGGCAGTTTAGAAAAGTTTTCGTCATGCTAATATGACCGTTAATGGGAAGTAAGCTGGAATGGCCACGTTTCCCGTATGGAATAAATATTGAATTTAGAAAACAAATAATGAATGCAAAGCGATCCTAGGGATTCACGTAACGCTCCGAGTGCAACTTAACATTCATACTTCGAGTTTTGTTCATTACCTTTTCTAGTTTTTATTCATAATGATTTTTGTTCCTTTGCTGTGAAAGTCGCCTTGAGTAAAGTGAATATTAGAATGCTCATTCACACCCGAAAGTAACATGTGTAGTTATAAAAAGTTATGTTACGCAAGTGATTTGTCGCTTTTGGGGTAACTTGACGGACATGGTCTATCGCATTAGTTGGATTTTAATTATAAAGGGGAGATTACCTTAGAGTGTAATTGAATATTAAGATATCGAATGTTTCCATCCTGACATTCAATTCTATTCCTTGCCTTTCCTTTTCCCTGATCACGCAATGCCTTTTTTTCGATTTTGTAGTAATACTATCACTTTCAGCTAAATGTCATAAGAACTTTATTTTTAAATTTATGGTTTAGAGTAGAAGGATATAATCATTTTAATATGATTTGTGGCGCGCCTTCTGATGTTTAAGGTAAAAATCATATGAAAATAATTGGAAGTTGATCAAATCACTGTGCCCCACGCCATATGCGAGAGTTCCCAGCATCAGTTAGTAGAACATCCTACCGGATTCGTGAGAAACAAGGAATGCGTCTGCTGATGAAGACAGAGAGATTGAAAAAAAACAGGTGAAATTTTTTTGCTGTGGCTTTTTTCCGTGGAAAATCGAGGAATTTTGGGACCGATGGCGAAATAGCTCATTAAGAATTGAAGTTACATAATACATGTTTTATTGGTCCAAATACTGGTATTTTTGTTAAGAGAAACTCACATGGCTTCTCACGAAGACTGTAGATTTGGTATAAAGTGTATTTTTAACCCTGGCGATAATTGGTTGATATGGTTTCTTATGGAAGAAACCGTGAAATGAAAGCCTGGCGCCAGCATTTCCATCAATCAGTGGGCTTGTATTGATTTGAAATAAGTAAATAAAAAGTCCTGTCACTCCGAGGGTTGCCTCCTTCCGGCGATCACGTGAACACGATAGGTTCTCCCGAACGTTTCGAATTCCACGTTCGTCACTGACGCGACGCAAATGGAAGGGAAACCAGGAAGCGATGACCTTGGCGGGGAAGAAGTCGAGATTTTGTGACGAGGGGAGGAGTTGGTCGGATTGGCAGAGCAGATGGACCGCCACGGAAGGGTATGGGGGTTCCGCGTCCTTGTCCTAGGGACTTCTCCGGCGCGGGCGTCGAGAGGTTGTGCCCTCGGTCTTCGGAAGGTATCCTCCCGTCAACCCCCGTCTCCCCTTCCCCCATCACATCTCCTTCCCTGCTAAAATGCTCCCAACTCGCCGGGATGCCGAAAAGCAGCGATCGCGCATCCTTTGGCAAACGCTGCCAATTAGCGTCGCGGAGGGCGCCGACCTGTCTTCTTGGTTTTTTGGCCGGTAGGAAGGAATGGCTGCTGTCGGAAGCCCTGAGCAAAAGTTGACGTGGGTGGGTCGTTCTCGACGATGAGAGGAGGGGAAGCCCTCTGGTGAAGAAAAAATGTGCGTGGTGATCTCAGGGGTGTGGAGACAAAAAAAACTCTCTAGAATTCAGTGGCGTGCGGTCGCAAGGAGTGGGTTATCCCGGACGAGAACCATGTAAAATCTGCATGGATCTTTCCCTGACATTTTTTCCTCACGTGGATATAAAAATATTCTCATCATTAATATTTTTACTTAATTTTGTTTGCTATAAAGTACAAAATGTTTTCAGATTTTCGCTCCACCTGTCAACTCCAATGTTGGGTGATCTCAGGGGAAAATATCAACATGCTACAGGAAAGAGTTGTCTTAACGACTTTTCCTATTGGCCAAACCTTTCAGTTGCTATTTCCATATTATTTGCCAACATTTGTGAGGTATATTGAATATTTTAGCACCTCTAGTGGAGGGAAATATGTGTGAACATTGATCCTTATCTGTCTCATAAGATCCCAACATATTCACTGTAATTTATTCCTACTCGGTATCCTGGTACTAGATGCCAGCTTCTTTGTGAAAATACGAATGATAAATCCTGTATTTTAAATACACGAGGTAACAAATGAAAAAGTTTGTGAATGAACCGCACAAAATCCTAATGGAGTTTCTCTCTGATATGCACGATAGCAAGATATCTGCTGAGAAAAATCAGCCACCCTGAGTGGGATACACGGGTCTCCAAATTTACGGCAAGGTGCTTTATTCTGTGAAGCTACCGAAGTGTTATTCCTCCCTGATTTGTACGGTCTTTCTAGTCAAGGTGGAATGATCTTTATTCTGTGAAGCTACCGAAGTGTTATATCTCCCTGATTTCTAGAGGCTTTCTAGTCAAGGTGGAATAATTTTGTTCTCAATAAAATGTTCCCATTTTATAATGTAAACTTTTCCGAGCTGTGTGTGTGGAAGATAAATCATTTTTTCGTATAAGAGTATTGAAAATGATGTTTTCAGGACTGGTATGAAAGATTACTGGCGCCAAAGGTTATATACCAACTGATGCTAAGAACCTGAATTGAAGGATCATAATGGCAATATTTATTACGCAATAATATTAATTTATGGCTCAACAAAGTAAGTTTTCGTGGTTACTAAATTTTAAAATTGTATCATTTTCGCATTTTTTAAGAGCAAATCAACCCTTGTTCAGTTCCCAGATAGATCTGGATCTCATTCTGGTCCACCGTCCGTTGGATGGGACGTCAAATTGTAAATTTCTCGGTGCCTTTCGTTGAGAGTAGAATAATGACGATGACTGTTTTCTTTCCAATCCTCTATCGTTCCCAAAAATCACTATCTCTTCCAGTATTCGAATTTGAACCTGTCCTAGTGGCACAAATGGACTTAGTATTCAGTCGTTTCTCCTAACTACAATAATATCAGAAAATAGGACGCGACGTGTGAAATGACGTTAAAACTTTCGTGTAATTCGATTACCTACTCCATAAAAAAGCCCATAGAGCGTGGCGATTGCAATGGCTGTACTTAAGTTTTCAACCAAGCTTCCACCTTGAAAACCATGCCTTATATAATGGTTAAGATAACGATGTAGACGATATCAATCTAAGGAATATCGTGTTCCTGTACTTTAAATTTTAAAACGTTATTTTTTTTACTGGAATAAGCTGCTCGAAGCACATACATTTCGATATCACAGGGACTTCGTGATTTGATGATAGCATCAGTGGAAATCGTCGTGTATTTCATTGGTGCGGAAAACTGAACACCCATGCGTGAGATGCTCTCCGTTCACCCATGAAACCCATGTAGCGCCCAAACTATTTTGGACTCCTTGGACGTGGCGATTAGTATTTTTTTGTATCGGTCCCATGCTATAAAACACGGAGACTCTGCTTCCTCCAGGTAGCACGGGGGCGCTAATTAGCGGCATTTTTTCCCGAGAGTAGCAAACTTGGCCCCGTGTGAAATGTGGTGTTGGATGGAAGGAGAAAGAGGGCTTAGGATCTCGGTCTCAGGGTTCATATCCTTGACCTTTCTAGAGCAGACCTCACCGGCTACAACTTCCCACTCCCCTCTTCTCACCACACCCCCGTCTTCCGAAGCTCAGGGGCAAAGGGCATGGTCGAATCCCTACTCATTTTTTACCTTCCTCGCAAAGAGCCCTTTCAAAAAAGCCAGGATTTTTATTTTTAAGCTTGATTTTCAAAACCACTTTTTCTTTTTATAGGTGATGGTGTGATAAGAATAGCGAGGTTTGAACATTAATTAGCCGGCTACAGCGATGTTGGCATCGTGACCTCCACGTAACCGAAACGTTGCGTGTTCGAATTCCGTCCAGGGGATGGATGTTACCGTAATATAAGGATGAGGCTTGCTTGAAGCAATCTTAGGAGTGGAGGGACTACAAAACATGCCACACACCGTCACGGTGGCTCGCAGGGTATTACATTGACGTAGATGAAAACCTAAATATAGCACTAATAGGAGTCTAAAAAATCGTATCGGGGCTATTTAAAGAAAAATGAATTCGAAATTCGTTGATGTTATCTGTACCGTTTAAATGATGATTTTCTTATTCATTAATCAATGTAAATGTAAAACCGTGGCCCAGAAATTTCCGCTTAGCTATGGAATACATTTTACGAGATCTAGACGAGAGCCGGTGAGGACACTCGTAGATTGATATCTTCCCCGACTCGAGAATTCGATTGCACATATCTTTCACCTAGCTCGTTCAATTTGCTTTGCTTTTATCACAGTTAATTACTAATATGTCGGAAACTTCGGCTTACTATGTCCTCAGCTAATTACCAATTTTTCTTCTGTAAAATTTTTCATTTTTGGAAGTGTTTCATTCCATAAACTTGGTGATGTTTCGAGATGTTATTTGCGTCGTTCGTATATATTTTTATGTTCGTTTTTCAATGCTGTTGAATATGCTAGTGAATTCAGTTTATGGGGCCGTTTAATAAGCTTTGAGTGAATTCTTATTTAGTAGCACGGATATCTTTATCACGGATACACCACTCACTTGCGATTTTTCTCTTAGACTGAAAACAGCGAAAGAACTGGTATAATTTTTCTGTAAATTTCGGCCGGAAGGTAATCAAAGTAGATGTACTATCTCGAGCAAAGTACTATCTCGAACCGATGCTAATATGGAGGTTAGTTGAGTGAAATGTACATGAAAACAATGTAAGGATTGATCACCGTAGATGAGTAGAGTATTCAGCAGAAAAGAGCAAATGAAAAACTTGCTTTAGTTGAAAAGCTACTCATACCAGTTGGGCTCATTTCGTGGATAAAATCACATGCAGTTAGGGGCCACGTGTAATAACGTTCACACTTAGCAGAAAGGAGGAGGAATGCAAAACATTTTGAGTGACAAATTTTGTATTGTAGTGCAGTGGAAAGGTTATTGCACTGTCTCGTCTACCAGAATCTTGAAAATTAGAAATGCTAGTTTTAATGTTGCTGAACGTAGGTGCACTTGAAATGGTAAAGGAGCTATGTATGGTTATAATTCTACATATTTATTGTAAAAAAATAACCTAAGGGCGTTAGCCAAAATTATTCACGGAACAGATCCCTCTGGTTACAACCGTGAAATTCGGATACGCTCGTTTGTCCGCTTGATCGGTTAACCGAAAAATGCGCCCTGAAATCTCAAGCCATGCCTGCGACGTGTTGCGGCCTCGCACCGGGTGCTGCTGGTGCCTGTCAGGCCCTCTGAGGGCCCTCACTCTCCCCCCTCTCGCCGATCCTCTCCCCTACGTCTCTCCTCGTCAGCTCCTCATTTTTCTCGTGGGCCCAACCTCTCTATCGGATCGGCATTCCTCTCTTCCGCCTCCCTTTCCTCACGCGCATCCATCTCACTCACTCATTCCCTTTTTCATCTCTGCCTCTCTCTTTCTCTCCCCTTCGCTCTCCCTCCCTCCGCCGACGCACGTGCATGTTCTTTTGTTTTTCGACCGCCTCTGGGCGTCCGAAAGGTCCATCAGTCATCTCCCGATGACCGCCCTGAGGTCCAAGCGGAAGATAGAGAGGGTGTGGGTGTGAGTTGAAGTTCCGTGGCGCTCAGGTTATCTCTCTCTCTGTCTCGCTCGTCGAGCGATTTGCAAGAGCGTCCTTTTGTCATCCTCACGTTCCCACGAGTGAGGCCTTTGAGAAAGTGAAAGCGATCGTCTCAAACTCACTAGTTTTTTTTCAAGCTAATGGTTTTGCGAACCTACCTCTTTTGTTTTTATTTTAAATCATCGAGCCATCCGGTTTTTGGAGGGTGTTTCTTGCTTTGTGTCGAGATAGTCTCATGGCACATCAGTGACCCATAGCAGGGAAAAAATAAATGGGTTTGAATCGCAACCGCCTAGTTGCGCGAGCAATTAATCACCTAACGTGTTTGCACGTGCGCTCTTGAGAGATCTTCGGTGATTTATTTGACTCCTTCCTCTCGAGTGATTTCTCCTTGGGTCCGTCCGAATATTTAACATAGCGCGGTGGGGAACTTATGTCATATTTCTTTTAAGAAAACTATTTCAGATGCCTCTGACGGCCTAACACGAGCCATTTCCAACCAAGTCATATTTAAAACTTCCGATGCTATGGTTTAAATATATTTGGAGGTTTAAAACTCAAGTGTATTATCTCACCAAACCCCCTTTGAAAAATGACCGCCAGGGATTCCTGTTGAAATAGCGTAATATTAATGATTGAAGTATTTCTTTGGACGTTTGAGTCCCATCGTGTTCGTTATTTATTTGCACCACAGAGGGCTGGTCGTTTCGTATTCCGTGTCCGTATCCTTTCTGCAACATATTATATGTACTATGATTATTGTTTTCCAAATCTTGTTGCAAATGCAATGGTATACCAATGTTTTATAGGGAAAATTTGAGGAAAGTTATTTCAATATCAGCTTCGAGGAATACATTTCCAACGTTTGAAAGTCAAAAGTTACCCATTCGTGTATTATTTTACGTCATAATTTTTCTCAAACACCTGGAGCTATGATAAAAAGCTGACGTCTTCAACCAATAGATTTTTTTTGTATCGTGGTCACGGCAAAGGTCTCCAAGGTCTACGGCGTGTTAAATTCACACATCAGGGTAGGAAAGCCTGCTCTTTTCCCTGTACCACCTGTGGCTTCCCAGAAACGTTTGGCACCTACATAGAAAGTTACGCGGCATGTGTTTAGTGAACAAATCTGTTGTCTTCTCCGGGACCCCATCGTGGCTTCTTCTATTGGTTATTAAGAATACCACCCTGTAGGCAACCATGCCATCTACATCGTTTGAAGAGACAAAGTCCAAGAGACTGATTTTTTTATCTCTTTACGTGTTCAAACACCTTGATTCTCTTGCTTTACTAAATCTATTTTCACATTGAAGTGTTTTGTATAAAAAATGCTGCCGTAGTTGAGTCATCTTGCAAAGAAGCATTCTGTTCAAAGAATCATATGTCGAAAGGAAGAAGTTGATGCTGGAGATGTGGAAAAAGATTGGGCAAAATTCGTGATGTTATGGATAGTGAAGTTTTACAGTCAGCACACCCTCTTTTCACGGGAATAAAACTTTTGAGAGTATGGAAAAGATATAAGATGCTACGTACAATAGTTTCTGTTAAGAAATGAAACTTTACTGACGGCATAGGTTTCAATGTTGATACAGAAGAATCCAATGGTAATAATTTGTCTACATTGAAATCTTTATCGTGGATAAAACGTTATTTATTCATGGAGGATTACGTATATTAACTCCGCATTAGTCCACACAATACTCAATATCACCAGAATCTCCTGAGTTTGCAAAAATTGCAAAAGTTGACCTGGATTGAGGGAAATGCATACGAGAAATTGGCTAACATGCTAGGAGGCGAAAGAAATGTGGTAGGAAGTGTTTAAAAATAAACTTTAAAGATGAGATAGGATGTATTAAGAGATATGGGAGAGCTGATAAGGGTGATATATGGGAGAAAATGAAGTAAAACGCGGATGTGGGAGGAAAGAATAGGTGAATTTGGATTTCTTTCGGGGTATCTCATGCATTGGTGCATATTGCTCGGCACACAGTTTTCCTGGCGTTGCAGCCAGTATCTTCAGGTTAAAATGCTAATGGATGCCTTTGATTAATTTCACCGCAGAATAATAGGTATTCTGGGAGTCATGTGAGCAGGCATAAAAATAATAACGAGTAAAAGAGCGTTTTAATGCTGGAAACGCAAATCGGATAGAACGGAACGGATAGTAGGGTATGATCCTCGTGAGTGGGTAGGTGCGGACAGTGATCATCCAAAGTCAAGTGAAGTCAAGTATGTCAAAGTGAAGTAGGCCAAACGAAGTCAATAGAAGGCCTGTGGTGATGGTGTTGATGATGAGAGTGATGATGATGGCTTCCCTTCACACACAGTTAAGTCTTATTGATACGCGTGCTGCATAATCTTCGGGCGCTCTGCATACCGCTCTAATACTTGTGACGACTACCTTGTACGCTTGATTTTCACATAAATACTTTGCTAAGGGAGAGAAATTTATTCTCCTACGAAATATTAGCTCTTAAAGGCTCTCTTTATTCCGAATTTAAGAATGATAAGGTGAACGGGGAGTTTTACCATCAGTTATACACTGAATTATCTGCTTTGAACTACAGAGAATTGGCCATTGTTAGTGAAACTTGGTATCATAAAAGTATATATTACAGATTTTATCTTCGATCGGACTTATTTTTCCGGTAAATAGTTGGAATGTAACCAATTATCATGTATTTCATTAATATGGGAGATGGAAATATTCAAAGAACTAAGAAAATTGTGTGTAAAAATATATGCTGGCTAAAATGGATGGTTGAACATGAGATACTGATGATATTAGTTGTAAATTTTCCTCAACATTGAGGAAAGTGATGACCGAAAATGGTCGTTCATAAGAAAACATGTCACAGAAAAATAATAGAGGGAGAAATAATTTACATTTATATTATTTTTAAGCTGTAGTTAGATAGACAAGTTAGTTTATTTCCTGGAATATTTTATAAATTTTCTGTGCCTAGCTTCGGATATCATGGTTACTGATGGTTCTGATTTCATGAAGTAGATACATCACATTGATGATTAATCGTGATTAGCTTCATAGCTTAAAAAGTATTGACAATGGATATCATATCAAAAATATTAGCCGTATATTTTAAAAACTGGCCGTAAGAGTTCTAGCACAGAAAAAGTTAAAATAGAAAAGCCGCTCGTAATCATCGAAGCTTGCGTAGCATTGTGTACTAGTAAAATTTGACATTTTCATCAGTTGAATCGTCCCATTCGCTCTCTGTGCGAAGATAAATGCGACATCCTTACCCGAGGTGGGTGGGATTGGAGCACATGATTGCTGGGTCGCCGAAGAAAAACTTTTCGACTTTTCGTCGAATCCACGGCCCTAAATGGGCGGCGTCTCTCAATTCTTAAAGTTTGTAAACTCATCACCAGACTCACTACTCCTAATCTTTGAGCTACGCAAGCTTTGAAAAGGGAGAGATATTTCTCCCACGTCACTCGCCTGCTTCTTAAGACTCCGCCCTCGCCGAAAATCTCCGACTTCTCCTTCCCCCGTCCCTCGCCTCCGTAGCCCCTCTCCCCCCTCCAACCCCCCCATTCCTCCCTCTCCCTATTATCTCTGCCCCTCCACCCCTTGCACCAATCACCGACACCTTCCCCATTTTTCTGCGTCCGTGGCCCCACTTCCCTCGCTTCGTCTCCGTGACAACCCCCCCGTCCCCTATTTATCTGCCCTCCCAATCTTCTCCCCGCCTCCTGGCCTCCCCCTCCGCCTCCCTCATCTCGGCACAATTCATCTCTCGCCTCGCTGGCATTCGCGTATGCCGAGACACACGCGCCGCGCCCCTCCACTCCTTATTACCGTCCGTCCGCAGGGGAAGGGATCTTGACAGCGGAGGTCTTCCGCTCAGACATCCTCGTTCCTTCCCTTCCCTCTTATTTCTTTCATTTGGCCCCTCTCTCTCTCTCTCTCCGTCCCGTAGAACTTTGGTCTTCGGGTGTCCTAGGTTACGCCACCAGTACATGGGATCCGTGGTTGCTATTATTAGGTAGGCGATGAAGAATTATAGTCTTTTTTAAAATAAGGGATCTGTTGGTGCTGGAGAATATTCATGTTAGATTATTCCGATTGCAGAGAAAGAGAGGAAAAAAAGGAGTATGAAGAAAGATATCTTTCACTGCCTGGATTCGAAGGTCCTTTGGGTGAGAAGTTAGCATTTTAAACACTACACCATCTAAAGCTCATTTTTTTAACGTCCCAACTAGAGCTGGACGATATTACAATTTAATGCAGTAACGGTCAATTGAAATTTCAATATCTAATTCCAGGTATTGGATATTACGTATTTAAATATACTTCAATGCGTAAACTGAGCATTCTCAATACTGCAGTGTGAAAATATTACAAATTGATTTGAAATTCGTCAGATACCTAATGTCAATTAAATTAGAGCTCCGGATTAAATCTATCACAGTGACCAGTGCTCCATCAGAATCTCTTTTAAGCGGGGACTGAGAACATTCGCAACTCTCTCTCTAGAAGAATGAATATTTTGGCCAAATCCTATCATTTTGTGAGTTTCTTGGCATTGCCGTTTGTAGTTTATGCTCTTTAGCACACGTTCAGTCATACAGTACGTAATTAAAGCAGCCATACGTGTCCTGTATCATCCTGCTTCTAGACTATTGAACCGTAGAACATAGCGGAGGAAAACATAAAAAACAACACTTCAAATCTGCAGAATCGAAATATTTGTTTCAATAATGAATATTTATATATTGTCACTCAACACTTATTGTCTCTGATGTGCAATATTTGATATTGATATTTTCATCATGCTAATCACTCCAAATATTTACAAATGAAGAAGTCTTAAAAAGAGTGGGAGAACAGAGAAGTCTGCTGAAAAATATAAAACTAAGACGGGACAACCTAATCGGCCATATCTTAAGACACGATGGCCTGATGAAGACAATCGTCGAGGGAAAAGTGAATGGGAAGAATGGAAAAGGCAGGCCCCGTATGAGCTATATAGAACAGGTCGTAGAGGATGTGAAAGAGAGGAACTACGTTAATATGAAGAGGTTGACCGATAGAAGAATCGAGTGGAGGGCTGCATCAAACCAATCCTAGGATTGTTGACCCATGATGATAATCACTCCAGATGTTGGTCATTAAAAATTGACTTAAGTCCCGACGGACGTTATATCCCGTTTTACCCAACGTATGGAGTACTGAGCATGAGTGCTCTCCACACATCACTCTAGTACGTGAAGTACCGGTGTTACTGTTAAGACTTTTACCTACACGCCTGAGACTGAAATCGGGGGCTCGGGAATGAGCCCAATATTCAACACAAACCGAAACTCCTTGTCATATTTGTACGAGGTAGGCTTGAGTGTGGAATTTTAAGGTCTGTTGAGGAGTGAAAACTTGAAGCACTTCCCACGAATTAAATTTTTAGAAAAATATTTCAAGTTTTATTCGTATTAGGTATACTTAATTTTATTTTATTATTTATTTTATATTAAGAAAAGTTGATACAGTGATTGACTGCTTCTAGACTATTGAACCGTAGAACATAGCAGAAGAAAGCATAAAAAACAACACTTCAAATCTTCAGAATCGAAATGAAATCTCTCCTTTATATATAATTTAGTGGGAGAATAAATGAAAAACTTGAAGCACTTTTTTACAAATTTAATTCGTGGGTGTACTTCAATTGTTCCAATTTTAAATTTTTTAACAGTTAACTGATAGTGAATGGATTAAATTTGTGGAATTATGGTATTTTTTAAAGCAACCAAGTCTTTATCACCCTGAATGGCTATTGATGAAATTTACGTGATTTAAAGACAAATAATTGTATATGACCTCCCTAATAAATTGATCTACCCTACGCTGTTCTTGGGAAACATAAGGGTAAGTACAGGTCCTGATATTTCACATTCATCGGGTATTTCGTTGATCATTTGGACTGAGATGAGACCGGATAGCACATCTCCTTGATTAAGCTGTGCTTCGAAGTACGTCCCAGTCTAAATGGAAAAAGACGTCAAGTCCGTAGCTCTTAATATCCACTCATTACTCTTCTCCTTGCATTCCGGAAGCCTCTCTTTCCTTCGTCCGTCTCGCTCCGCTGGAAGCCGAAACATTTGGCGTGTTCGTTTAGATTCCCCCTTAGACCGGTGAATCCTTTAAAATCGACTTTAAAACCCTTACTTAGCGCTAGCAATCCTTATCGCAGACATTTAGGCAGCAAGGAGATACATTAGATTTTTCGGCATGTCTCCTTTAAATGTTTTGAATTATCTTGCTTAAAAATGGAAGCGTTTTTTCTGATTCGGAAAGATTTTTATTTGTTCGTCTGGAGACTGTTTGGGAATCACATCCCCTTTCCAGAGTACCATTTTATCCAATCAATTCCTTCCTTATTTTGACCTGAGGCCTATTAGAGATTTCCATGCCAGCTCCTTTTGTGAAATGAACTAAGCTGTCATTACGGCATTTTACAACTCTTGCTGTTTTATTTGCTACTGCTCTGATTCTGTATTTAAATATTTATCTCATGGGTCCAGTTTTGTAGCAACGTATTAAAAAAATTCTTACGTGAAAGAAGTGATAATCTATTATCAAATTTATCTTGTATATTTCCTATGAATCCAAATCATCGGTTTGATAAGCAAGCCTCGCGGATGCATGGTTCCTTCTCGATAGATTGTTATTTAAAGTAACCCAAAAGTAATTCTTCGATTATATAATTTCTGTGCCATTTTTATGAGGAAAGTTTTTGGTGTAAAACTGCTTGTATACAAAATGTGATATTGATACCCATTGCTATTTAGCCACCGTTTCCGGGTATAAATTCACATATATAATTTAGTGGGAGAAATATTATCGTACTTCATTTCTATTTTGTATTTTTGCCTTGTTTTAATCATCTTCCTATCAAATATGCCGTGATGTTACGAGGACAAGGAATCCGACCATGCCTCAAAATATAAAATGTACTTAGTGCTGTGTTCGGCGAAGTGTTATTGGGAAAAAAAGATCCTCACGAATATTGTGTGCCCTTGAGCCATTGCCGCTATGAGAGTTCTTTGAGATACCACCACTGTGGCCAGCTCATTGTCAGTCCTTGAAGGTTGAAGAACCTCCTCCACCTTCGCCTGCTGCTCCCGTTCCTTTTTTCCTCGGAGCACCTGGCCCATCGGGGCGAGCGAAATCTTTCCCCGCTGATATCACAGCGCATTGTTTCCACCGAGAGAGATAACGTCGAGCGGTTCCCTGTGCCGGAGAGGGCATTTTCGAGTCTCCCGGGTGATTGACTCCTTGTTTTCCTTAACCTTGAATCTGCCGGGAGGACTTCCAGCGATCGTGAATTGACCGCACTTATTTCTACATCGGCCACGAGCTCTGTTCTTTCGACAGTGTTGCTCTGAGCCCCATTACAGCGATGTGTATGGAGTGCGTTGGACGCGTATTGTTTCCATTTTTCTCTCCCTCGGACATCCGAGGAGGATAATGGTACTTCAAGAGAATTAAAGACACCGTCCTCATCCACAAAGGGTACCTTTGCATGTGACATTCACTTCCAAAGCTATGGTTGGGCCTGGACTTGCAGCGTGTGCTTTGATTTCAAGTGACGTGCAACCCTCGACTTTCCTTGACGTGGCAACTGGAGGAAACTGAACGCAACGAATAGGTCCTGGAGCATTGAGATGAATGAAGTGAAAAAAAATCTGCATTTATCTAAGATATTTGCATCAATGAATCGAGATAAAACCCTAGGACTCAGTGGCGAGATTCGTGAGTAGATAGTGAGTACAGTTGGCCTTTTGTTATATTCTTGGTGGATTTTTTTTCGGTCTCGCAAAGGGGGGGGAGATGTTATGCTTGCAATGCAACGCCTTCATGCCTTCTCCCCGGCGATGGTGAAATAGTTTTATTCCGCTGCAGTATTTGACGGACGAGGGAGAACGGGTTGGCAGGTGATTGGCAAGCATTGAGTTCGCGAACGTGCGGAACTCTAAGCAGGGTTAAAAAGGAGACGGAGGGCTATGAAGTTCAACCGACTCCGAGTCGCAAGCCGGAAGGAAAACAATAGTGTGGGCTCGGACGCGTTTTGCTGCGCGCCAGCGCTGTGAACAAAGCCATCCAGTGACGTATGGCAATATCCCTTCGGCCTTCAGGCCGCCATTCTCTGTACGGTAGAACAAAGCAACTAAACCATGCGACCAGCGGCTCAGCCAATAGAATGGAACTGTGAAGGCATGGAACTGGTCGTCTTGTCTCCTAACCGCTCAACCTTTCATCGTCACTTGAATTAAATCTAAGGGATTGTGGCAATGAATGACATTTGAGCTGTCTGAAATGCGTTTTGGGTATCAACTGTCTGTATGAGCTGTTGCAACATTGAGACTCGGGCGGGGGTACATATATGTTGCTAGCTATGGCGTGCTAAATGTACTGATCCGAAAAGTATCATGATGCTAGTGAAACATCGCAGAACTTTTAATAGATATTAATAATTGCGTAATCGAGTCGAAAAGGGGGCTGTAAAACGCGTTAGCAAATTTAGAAGTAGAAAAGTGGAACTTCTAGAATTGATTGGTTTTATTCATACTTTTTACTGTCGCAAATGTCGATTTGGCTACTACTAACTACCAAAAAAAGTTCCCCCTACTAGTTCCCCCTCTAGGGATTCCTTTCTCTTTGGAAGCGTTGCTTACATTTTTGCAGGGAATTTAATGGTGCCGTTGAGATGAGTATTTTAGGATAGGTACATATTTACATGTCCAAGACACCCTCAGGGACCCGCAAAAAAATTTGACACATAGTGAGTTTAGACGCCCAAGAAGACTATTACTAATAAAATCAAATTTACCATCCTTTCATTTCTGATTACCTTCATGCTAAAATATTCGTGTTTAACGACTTGAGTTTGCAAAGGTGATTTTCTTGTTGAATACATGGTATTTAAGTAATAATTCGAATTGCAAAATCTTTTTATCATGTTGTATGTACATTACCAAACTTTTAAATGCCAATAAAATTCGCCATCAATTGTAAAATTCTTAGCGCCGTCCTTCATTTGATTGTTTAGTCACTTTACATCTTCATTTTAGCATAATTCCTCGCGATATGTTCAAAAACTTTCATAGGGTTTCTTCTCCGTTTCCATCTTACCATTTTTAAAACGTCACCGTCAACGTCGGTATCTACAGCCTTCTATTTCACTTCGCCAATTATATTTCAATTTTTCGATTTTAGATTGACCTTAAAAGTAATTCAACCTGGTAGTACCTTTCTTAGTTATTAAAAAAATAATTCGATGGCAGCGAAACCGAGTGTTTGCCGGATTTTTATCATGAGTTTGATTTCTGGATTTAAATGTCGAGGCATTAGAGAGTGACTGGGCGTCCTTCGCAGCGATCCAACCGACCACCACCCTAACCTCCCTTGTAACAATGGGACTTTGGTGGTCCGCCGAAGATCGTATCCCTCGGGGATTCGGGGCGGGCTTGGGAAGATCGAGGACGTTGATCCTGGGAGTCCCTTACGCCATCGCTGGTATCCTTGGGACCCTGGTAATAGGGTGCCAAAGGAAGAGGAGGGCGCGCGTCTGAAATGTGGCAGAGGAAGGAACCTTGTGTACGTGGGGGAGGGTTACTAGGGAAGAAGAACCGCCCCCCCCCCCCTCCAGACGTGACTTCTCTGAGTGACTGGGTGACGTGGGCCTCGTCTCCTCGGAGATCACCCAGAAGGCAAGGGCGGTGTCTTCTCGGGGGTTCATCCCGAGACAGTCGTATCCCTAGATTTTGGATGGAATTCGAGCCACCCACAGAGGAGAGGTTCCATGTCGTAGTGAGGGGGAGGGGGTTGCCCTCCGGGTCACCCGCGTAACGCGGCATGACTGTCATCTGTTTTCCTCATTCGTCCCCTCACCGTGGCTTCACTCCCCGCAGAGGAGGGAGACCCGGTCCCCGAGTTTTTCCCGGCAAAATGAAAATTATTTCTATCGTTTTAGTTTGTCAGTTCTGTTTTTTCACTTTTTTCTCCTTTCCCATAGTCGTCGCCCTTCTTCTCTCCTCCCCGTTGAAAACTGTTTGTTTTTCTTATTTATGTATTTGTGTAACATGCGGTGAAAGAGATTTTTTACCCAGTAGAATTCTGTTGGTGAATCACCGTGACGGCAAGGGAGGATTGAGGCTTCCTCCTCAAACGTTTCTTCTTCTTTATTTTTCCTCCGTTGCATAAGTCGAAAAAAGCAGCTGGCATGTCTGTGTCTTCCTCTGAAATGGTTCCCTTTAATACCATTATTTGAAAAAATTGATCCTTTACCATATCTTAGGGTTTCGGTTTCTTCTTCGTAATACAGTTTTGGTTATTTTAGGTAATTCACTGGGAATAATAACGGAATATATATATATAGCGAATTCTAAATAAATTCTGTGAAGTTAGGAAATGTATACTGATAGGTAGATAAAGCCATATAAACTCTCGATATTTATATTCTGGATCTTGTTTTTTACCAGTTAAATCAGTAAAAGATTGTTACATCGGATCTATATGCTCCATGCAGATCAGCAAATTGTCATCATCCTCTTATCCATTTAAACGTCCCGAACCTTTTACACATAGGTTTCTCATACCTTTATCACCCCTATTGGATCCTTTTCTCTCATGAACTTTTCTTCTATACCAACGTCTAGGCACTCACCTTTGGATTTGTTTGATCTAGATAGAGAAGTGGATGAAATAATTCCGAATAAAAAATACGGTGGAAAGAGACGGTGGCGTAGAAAGCCGTCAAGCTGTATCGAGCTGTTGAAAAAATTCAAAATAAGCCTTTGATTGTCAGTTAATTAATGGAAATGCACAGAGAATTCATTGGTGTCAACTGAAACCAGTCGCACATCATTGTGGGCTTATGATAATCCGTCTGTTTCTTCTTTATGACGCCAACCTAGCTTTATCCTATTCTTCGAAACGTGTCTGCGTATAAGATTCCTCATTGCCTTCCATGCGTTTCCTTACGTTTGTCACTTTGCATTTGTAACTTAATTACGGCCTGATGGCCTGAAAAATCCAATGTAGCTTCTCTGTTATTTCTTTTTACCCTTTTCCGTCTGTTATTTCTAAACAATGTTTCATTAAAGCTGAATTTATTGCTTCTAACCCCATTTTTGGGGCAACGTATAATACCGTCCTATAATTCTCCTCCAAGCTCAAAGGGAGACAATTAACATACACTGTGTAATTCCAGCAGAGTGACACGTATCATACCGGCCAAATACCTACTAATGCACTATACCAAATACACAAGATTGTTTTACCACATTTTCAACTTTTATTTATGTACTATTTTTGTTCTTAATTTTATTCACCTTAGCCTTCTCTCAGTAGGGTTTTCGCAGGTTTTTCACACCCTGCTTCATGTTTGGGTGTTTTCCTGCTGTGGGTTTTTTGCCGTGTTGGACATCAGCTAATATCCTCATGTTTTTTTTCCACAATTGTGCATATCTTTTACACACACCTTTAATATTATCATTTGCATCTTTTGATTTTATATGCTGTTTTCTTATTGAAACCTTATATTCATATTTTTCATGTTGTAAAACTATTAATTTTTTTCATTGTCATATTATCTTCATTATTTTTTCCTGATTGTAATTTTAATTATCTTTCTATTGCCATTTTATATTTTTTTGAGTATTTTGAACAACGTATATATGTATACATATATATGCTATATTTTATGTATTGACGAGGGATTAGATGGAAGAGGGGACTTAGTCTCAATCTCACCTCAATAAAGATGCCTATCTATCTATCTATCCTGAGAAATGATGCTACCTTACTGAAGGTTTTCTCTCAATAAATATAAATAGAGACACGATATTTTTTATAACTGCATTATAACTGTTTCGTAATTCGCTCATTTACGTTGAAATACACATCACTATTCATCTGTCATGTCCACACACACCAGTACTTTTTGCAGATGTCGATCCTTCATAAAATCACTGCTGTTAAACTCATCGAAAATAATTGGCTCCTATTTCCATAAGCACCCTAATTCCTCCAAAAATTTTCATTTGTCTTATTTTAAAACTTAAGATCACTTAGAAGGAGTTTTCCCAACTTAGGTACGTTTTTATAGCCTCTTTAATCTCAAATTGTTCTGTCAGTTTTAATAATTTTGATTTCAAGATGGCAAAAGTGGATCATGGAGATTTTATTAAGTAGAAGAATGTTCTCCGTTACGACTAGAGTGAAAAGGCTTGTAGGTGAGGACGAGACAGAAGAGGAAAGGCGCATATGACTGCAAAGCCCGTTAAATATTTGAAAATTTGCGAAGGGAAATAATTGATAACTAATAACAGAGTCTGTGTGAAAACACCTCGGAGTCTGACGAAGAGGGAAGAATTATTATCATACAACGATTTTAGTGAGTCCTGCCGCCAGTTGATCGAAACGCTTTTCGTTTTATATCTTATAGAAATGCATGGTGTTCTTCAGTTCAAACCAGATGTTAAGAGAGAACAAAACTGTGATTCAGGATTATGTGATCGAGCTTCTGCCTGTCAGAATGCTGTCAGAACGGGGAATGCGTGTTCCGTCTGATTCAAAGTAAAAAAAACTCCGGCATCGCTTTCAGAATTCTGTAAAGTAATTGAAACTCTTTCTTCAATTTTTCCACAGGTAGAATTGTAATCACAACAGTGGTCAGCCTAAAATAATTAACAGTTTGCTCTTTAAATGTATATTTCGTTGAAAGAATGCGAAAATAGTCAGCAATAGAGAATGAATTGAGCGTAACCTAGCTTCTTGTATATCGCGAGACCCTGATATAGCCATCATGGCGTAATGATGTATTATGCCATAGATGAATCCTAGGACAGAAATGAATACGACATTCCCGAATGAGAACACCAATAATCGTATGGGGTTTCGGCTGGGGAATGGGCACCATTATTACCCTTTCAGGGAGAGACCACATTAATGGTTTTTTGTCGCGCCCTGGTGATGGAAGTTATTTTGTTTTCGGCTCCCTTTTATTGACTGTGGAGGATCTCTCGCCTGCAATCTCACGTCCTATTGTTAAGAGGACGAATCTCCCCCACCATTATTATGAGGAATAATTTTTTTTATCCTTGATGGATGGAAGGGGTGGCCAGGGATGAGGGAGTGAAAGGGAGTTGATCGATGGGCTGATTAATATCTTATGTGGAGGGGTTGGGCCGAAAGAAATGATGGAGACTGGCAGGGAAGGATCCATCGCTTTTCCAGGGACCTTCGGTGCAGAGGGGGTAGGGAGGAAGGGTTATGGCGTCGTGTCAGAAGGATTTCGTTTCGTCTTCCGTCCGATTCCCTTCCTCTGAGTCCGTTGATACCCTGATTCGTTGTCAGCTCTGTCACTCCTTCAATTATTTCAACCTACCCTACCACTTTTATTTACTCTCCGTGACGGTTGTTTGGGGCGTCGGATCTAATTCAGCTGCAGCTTCAGGAGGACTGATAGAAAGCGAGACGGCGGCGTTGGGATTATTAATGAGGCAGTAATCTATGCCACTTCTGATGTCCATTACAAATAAAATGATTCCAATGCCATGGGAGTTCATTTCATTCGAGGAACGTATCAATCATGTGAACAAGTAATTGAAACTTCATTGTCAATCAGCCTCTCAAATTCTCTTGAGATGTTCACACAACCTCTTTTCTATTCTCGAAGATAGTCTTGTGAGGTGGAGGGAAGTAAGACAAATCGAGAGATTTGTATCCTAAAGTTTCATTATGCTTGCATTTTAAGAATATCAGTATTTTTTAGTAATTTAGTAATTTAGTTTCCTGTATCCTTTCAGAGAGTGCTTAAAAATTCTGTCGCTACTTACTAATATTTTCACGGAGAAAATTAATTTTGCTATCTTATCAAAATTACCTGAAGATTAATAAAGAGAAGACTTAGGTTTTGGTATGCAGTAGGAGAAAAGTCAGGACTAATGTTAAACTAGTAAAAAAAATCGAGGAGGTGGAAGAGTTCTGTTACCTGGGATGCCGAGTAACCAAAGATGGACGAAGTAAAAGAGAAATTGTCAGTTGAATTGCCCGGGAGAAAAGGGCATTTTACCAAAAGAAGATTCTTCTTACAGCTGCAAATGCAAGCGTAAAAGGGAGGAAACATTTCATAAGAACATTCATCTGGAGTATTTTACTATATGGCAGCGAAGCATGGACAATAACAGGAGCAGGGAAGTCAAGGCTGGAAGCATTCGAAATGTGGTGCTACCGAAAAATGAAGAAGATAAAATAGATAGACCGAGTGACAAACGAAGAAGTCTTAAGAAGAGTGGGAGAAAAGAGGTATCTACTGAAAACCTTAAAAAGAAGACGGGACAACTTAATCGGCCATATCGTAAGACACGATGGTCTAATGAAGACATTTGTCGAGGTCGAGGAAAAGGGAACAGATTGATTTGAAAAAACAGGCCTTGTATGAGATATATAAAACAGGTTGTGAAGGATGTAAAAAAGATGAGTACTTCAATATGAAGAGATTGGCCGATAGAAGAATCGAGTGGAGGGCTGAGTCAAAGCAATCCTAGGATTGTTGACCCATGATGATGATATTAAAATTATCATCTCGCAATGGATAAGTTCTTTATTTAAAATCAAAAAGGACAATAAAAATGAATCCAATTATCATTAATGTTTAGGGTATTTTCTTGAGTTTATGAAGTAACAAGTTCCATAAGGTCTTCACCATATTGCTAAAATACTTATTCAGGTCCACTGCAGTACTATAGTACTAAGGAAATACACCTTTTTACCTTGTTACTTCATTCTGTCATGCTACCTTAATATTTGTGGGAAGAAAGACGTTTCATCCGTATGACAGTCTGTCGCTGTAAACTTTTTACCTTGTTGACGCAATCGTAATACGTGGGTGTCCTCAATGTATTTCATACGTTTTCGGAAGCGAGAAATTTTTGCCTCTTCGTTCTTCACCTCCATGCCAAAATGCGGCCGACTCTTTTCAATCTCCACCGACACGTGTGATGGAAAGCATCCCCCCCGCAAAGCGAGAAAAAAGTAACCCATCAGTTAGTTGTCTTCGTCCCGGGAGGGAGGACGGCCGAGGTTTCCTCAGAGCGGGAAGATATTTTTTTTCACGCTTTGGCGCGGATGCTGCTGCCTCCGAGAGCTGCTGCATCACTGCGCTTTCGCCCCGAGACACCTGATCCCTGTGTGTGCCTACACATACGTCCCTTGCCTGCACGCAGAAGGCTTCCGGGAGGGAAGAGTGAGTGAGAGAGGGACTTTTCTGCGTTCCTGAGATTTTCGGAAGCTCTTTTCCTCTTCGTTTGCCACCTGTCCCGCGCATTCGCGCTTCTTTCCCTCTCGTCGGATCTCGTCTTTTTGTTTATCGTTTAGCGTCCGGAGTCCCAAGAACGGAAAACACCTGTGGTGAGCTTCCGTTAGATTGGTTGGAATGTGTATTGGAGTAGTTCAGACGTTTCTTAATCTATTTTCCTAGTTATCAGAGGGATCATGGTTAACAAATTCGGGAGGTAATAAAATGAATTCGTTTTTAGTTAAAGAACCATGGATAATAGATTTAAATCAAAGAACATGCAGTTAATATTTTTTGACCAACTTTCATTCTGGTGGTTGGACGAAAAATACTTTGGATAGGATGAATGATGGCTTAGAGTACTAGCTTCCCAACCCGAGAATTCGGGTCTGAATCCGGCAGTGGCAGAGCTTTTTCAATAACATGTATATTCCTAATTAAGTGTCGTGTGGAAAGCACTTCAAGTTCAGTAATGCGTCCATCAGATGGATCGTTATACCGCGCATTCCTTGGCGCTTTTGATTGAGAAAATTCAGATGCCGACGCCAGGTTTTCTTCTTGTTTTCCACCTCTCCATTATACGTCTCTACCTAATTCAAATATACGCCTATCCTCAATGGTGCAAATTATCATAGTTGTCGGTCCCCCTTACAAAAACAAATTTACAGGATCGATTACGCATCCTCCCCTGCTTTTGCTCACCTTTTCAATGTCATGTTATGTTCACGCTATCCATAGATGTTGTCAAAAAGCTCTCAAAACACTTTATCTTCAAATTCCCGCCGAGATTGAGTGTAGGAGAGGAAAAGAGACCGTGCTCTTTTGACGAGATTTTCAAGGACGATAGTAAAGGAAATGGGGCAAACTACGAACAGAAACTAGAGCAGTAGGTATAATGTCGATGGACGGCGCGAGGATGAAAAGCGGGAGAGCTTGCTTGGAAAATATGCAAGTATTTTTACTTCTTGTATGTACATTTTTATTTCTGATTCGCTATTCTTGGATATTATTATATGGTGTGAATTAAGCCTAAATGTAAAAAAATCAAATATGGTCCTATCCAAAGTCAAGAGTCAGAGTCATTTGTAGTGTTATTAATGGTGTTTTTAATCTTTTCAAAGTTTGAATCAACGCAAATTTTCCACTTATTCCCTAAAACTTCCTGAAGTATGTGAAAATGGTAATTACGAGTGACTCGATGAACTCCCTTAAAGCATGGTCCCTTATGATAATTAACTACTTGAAACTTCAGATCTGATTTTAAAAGATCAGCTGAAATAAATAGGTTAGGTCTAACCTTGCTTGAGTGTTTCCAGATTCATGCTCGGCTTAGCATGTTAGAGCTTCCTCAGCAGCCGAAATCCCGATGAATTCGACACTCGATGCCAGCGAAAATCCCGATTAAAACGGACAAGCCTACGACGAGAGTTGCCTCACACAGCATTTTCTAAAACTTTTACACTCCAGTCCTTCCTTTCACCTTAGTTCAGAATATCGCTTCCCCTTTACGAAGGTAGTCTAGCTCAAAATATGCATTCCATTCTCGTGAATAGCGGTCCCAATAGCCCCCGAAGCCCCAAAAATTTCACTCTTGTCGATACCCCTGCTCTACCACTTTAGGGTCTTCTCTTTTTTTTACACTGGCATTTCTTTGCTGTGTGAGTGGGGGCCAGAGCCATTGCCCATTGACCCGTTGTTTGTTGACTAATTTGCACTTGCGTAACCTTATTTTAATTATGAAGTGAGGTTTCTTGCTACATTTTCCATTGTGACAGCATCATCTTCTTGTCACAGTGTGCAAAGTACGGAATTGTAATTCTTTCTTATTATTTGGTATGTACAATCCTTGGTAATATTTTGCTTCATAGGATGCCCATTTCCTGGGCAAAATTCGAACGCGCCCATATTGAGATACCATCCTATACGCTCTTGCGTCTAAAAAGTACAGTGTAAGCCACTTAGCCGGTATATGGCAGGGGTTGAGAATCACCAATCATGCACATCATGAACGTATAGGAAACTATACAGGTACAAGATGTTTCCTCGCAATAAAACTTATGTCCGTGATCCATGCACCGGGCACGCGCAACGAAAGTATTAGAAACCAAGAAGGAATGTAATTATTATCATTGGGTTGAACAGTTGGCCTATGTCACCATGATTTCCATTAGATAAGGGTTACAAGTGCGCAGTTAGGCGTAAGTACAGTAAAGAAGTTTTTAGATATATTTCAAGCTAGGCTAATACCATATAGTGGGCCATACTCGTCGAGAGGAATGTGAAATGGAAGAGTGGTAAAGGAATGTATTGACGGAGATATGTAAAGCGAGTGGCGAAGAATGTAAAAGAGAAGAATGATGTAAATATAAAGAGATTAAGATGGAAATAAATTTACTAAGTACTATTCCACCCAAATATGTGTAGAATAGTCCTAAGTAAATTCCTTTCCATCATATGAAATGCGAAAGTACTTCCATCGTCGTATAAAGTAACGTCGAATTCCCTTCAAGTTGTGTGAAGATGCTAACTGATAGAGGTTTCGGGTGGAGAGATGCGTCAAACCAATCTTAGAAGTGTTGATTAATGATAGTAGAAGATAGTAAAAGTGTGGAAGTCACTGAGATATTTTATTGCCACAATAGTGATGACGTTCAAAAGTTCGGCCTAACACTTCAGACAGTCAAACCCATCCCTAGCCGTTGTCCCGTACTAGAGTCATGAAACGCAACATTGAAGATGGGAGAATAACTTGTTAGAAGTAGAAATGATATGAATCGCACGATTTGTTCGAGAGTCGTTCGAAAATGACTCACACGTGTTTGTAGGCAAGTATGATATGAGTAGAGGAGGTGAATTCCAATTTAGCCCTTCGGTAAGCTCTCTGAGCGAGTGCACCGCGTCCCACGTCATTTCGGGACCGCGTTTGGTACCCTGCGGGGGTGGTCAGCAGGGGTCCGGGGGGGGGGGGCTGCGGTGGAAATAGGGCCCGTGAAAGCAGAGGCCGCGGGAGGAGAACAGGGATGGTCGTACCCCGCGTTCAAATCTCCACCGCTGTTTGCGAAACGAGCGTCGGGGTCGGGAATCCCTCCATCGCTTGTGTTGTGTGAGCGAGTGTGTTCTTACCGGCTTGTATGCGTGCTTGTACATACTTGTTCCCTCTTCCCCTTCCGATGGAAAGGGTCCGATCATGCGGAAATCCTCTCCCCGCCAGAACACGATCCACCTCTCAACCGTCCGCCCAACCCCGTGACACCCGATACGCTCCCCTCCTCCCGGGCCGCACTCTCTTTGGGACGATGGGAGTGCCCGAGCAGACACGCGCAAAACAAGGTTCGCGGGGGCGTGTGGGGGCAACAGGAACAAGAGGGGGAGGAGGTGGACCAACCCCCCGCTGAGGCAAACTCCTCAAGGCTCGCAGCCGACGGCGGCAGGTTGGGAGAGAAAGAGAGGATGAGTCGGGGAGACAGGTTGGGAACTGGTTTTATTTTCTTTTTGGCCGGCTTACACAAAGGTGAAAGGCTACGGTGCCCGCGGTGAGAGGGAGAGAATGGGGTGTGGGTGGAGACAATGGGAATGGGGAGGATAGGGTGAGAAGATGAAGGGAGGGGATTGGAGAGCGTTGCGAGAGCTTTTGATAAAAGAAAAATTATTGGTCCTCCAATAGCGCCTCGTTTCTGATCTTCTATGAGATAGGTGTATCGATTGCGAGCTTAATTATTATTTGGGAGGCCTATTCGAATATTGAAGAAAAAAAACAGTCCCGTGTTCCGCTCCATAACACCAGCGTATTATCCTTCAAACGATATTCTCTCTGATATAAAAGACGTTGCTGTTTCAGTATTAGCTATTCGGAGGAGCGTCCTACGCTTAACGCCATTTATGACATTTAGAATAGGTGGGTAGGTGGGTATTTGCGAAAGCGTAATATTGTTCAGAGAACTTTGGAAGAATGGAGAGATACCCAGTATCGGCATTAGTCTCATCTTAACGGAAGACGCCAAGGGATCCTCGGTTTAACGTCTCACCCGACGGACGGTGAACTAAATTTGAAGTGCTCTTCGCACAGCACTCAAGCAGGGGTAACACTCGTGGCACCAGGTGAAATTTTGAGAACGTCGAGTACGCTTTTATTTTCCAAAAAAGTTGTGCCACAACGGACGGTTAATATGATCGCCGTTAAGCGATCGCTGTAATAATACTTGTGCTTTATATTTTTTGGGGATTCAGGTGGTGATAGACCAGCTTTGGAAAACGTTCCTTAAGCATATTGTAGATATTAACGGTAATGTAAGATTACGCGTTGCGGAGATCTTTAATTGCGCACGTTATTGAACCTCGCTTTACCTGGGAGAATATCGTGTCAGTAATTTTGGAAAAATTATTTGTTATCTGTTAAACAGTTATTTGCTTCCGCACTGCCACCCTTGATGGTGGATCGCATGCTTGGCCTTCAAAAGCACGAGACCCCTTCCTCTCTTTTCTCATTGAAACGGACTCCCAGCGGTCACAAGGGCATGGTAGCCCGTTCGGAAATACCTCCTCACCCGCTGCTATGCGTGGTGTGAGGTAGAAAAACATACGTTAATGCTGAGGACATTCCTTATGGCCGCATTCAAACTCCCGCAGCCTACTCTTCCGTAATCGCTCCATCAATCCGGCTTTGCCCATATCGTAATATTTATTCAGGAGCGGCGTCTTGGTGACCTTCCCCGTCGCGGAGACGCATTACGTGTGTGTGCGTGCACCAGGGGTCCGCTAAGTCAGGCCCCTTTAAGACCCCCCGTTGTCCCACAGCAGCGATAAATAATAGGCTTCTTCTTTTACCCTTCCCTCCCTTTTCCATATCCCCCCGCCTGGAGAGCACGTTAAGAAGAGCGAGGCGAAGCGGCCCAGTCCTTCCGTCGGTCGCCGTCGGGTCAGACGAGGGGTGGAAAGTGCAACTCCATTTCCCTCACTCTCGCGAGGGCGTCATAAGTTATTCAGCGTGGAGCCATTTATCCGTGCCAACCCCCGAAGCGCGGGTTTAACTGCCATGGTAATGAGCGTACACAGAAAGGCATGCGCCCTCCCGTTATTAAGTTGTCCGCCGAAGGTCATTACGGGCGCCATTTACATTTTTCCTCCCTTTCGACCACCAACCCCTCCCTTCTCCTTACCTCTCCTTCCCCCTGCCGTCTGCTACGGTTGCTTCCCGGCCGACTTTCCACAATCCTTCCTCCCCTCTTGGCCGAGTACGGGTGTCAACCGCCAGTTGGCGCAAGCGGTAGTTCGCCTGGAATTTCCATCCGGCGCCTTTGTTCCCCGTTTCCACTACTGACATGCAGGCCATTGTGCCATAAGCGGATTTAAATATGGCATTGCTATTTCAATTTTTATGCCCTAAAATCGATATGTCGTCGTCGTGATGAAAATAGGAAAAACCGTACGACATTACAATCCGCAAGATATTGCATGTCTTATAATTAAGCTGAGGACATTGCCTAAAATGCCTATTTTTTTCTCTTACTCTGGAAACCAATTATATGAAGTTAGAAGTTCATTTAGGATTATTTATGGCTAAAATTAAGGCAATTTTTTACTCCTTAAAAATACCTATTTTACCTGTTTATGCCTTTTTCTGCTGATATCGCCTATTTAAGGGCCTAAAAAAGCAACATTCTTCTCAACATCACCAAACTCTCTTTAGTGTGGAGCTAGTCTGTTATTTCAGTTTCTTTCTTCATATTTTTATCTATCAATATGGGTAAGGTTGAAATAATGTCATTAAACATGCATAAAGAAAAATAATCCAAAGTATTATTATATAAAGAGTAGGAAAATAACAATGGTAATTTTACGTAATCCGTACATGCATTGGTTACAATTGCCAAAAATTTGTTTTTTGAAGCTTTATTTAAAGAATTTTAAGTTTTACTTTAAATAGATACTGCCCGAAGTTGCTCTGCCTTTACAGTCACTATTGATAATCATGGGGAACATGGCTAAATACTGCATTATACTCTGCAGATAAAATGATTGAAATACGTGAGGCATGTGACAAGAATAATGTGCGCCTCCGATACATCAGTTCAAAAGTCATTTTCACCCACTTAAATGCACACTATTGCAACCGATTTTGCTCATCTTTTATACAACGTGTCAATTCTGTCTATAAGAAAATTAAGCCATCATGACGCATGAGTAGGTTTTCTATAGGCAACAGAGTATCTGGATGAAGAAGCAAACTGCATTCTCGAATCCAAAGCTGTAGAGTTATATCTTGGTGTCGATGCAGACCCTACGTTTATCTGATGCAATTTACTACCATCGATCATGTCATCGCTCGAGGCAAGAGGGTCATTCAATTTTATATCGACAAATCTTTCAGAATTATCTTGCTTCACAACCTCAGATGTCAACTAAACTTGGTGCATATATATAGTCAACTGTCCTGAGCCAAAAGCCGTTCCCTGTTTTCGCAGAAATGTCGCCCCTGAATTATAGGCAGGCATGAATTGCGTTAACGCCTGAAAATTTTCTTTTTACACTTCATATTTTTGTACAGGCTGCAGCAGACTGGTTTTACGTGACATACACATGTAAAAGGTGTCAATAGAAATCATATGAAGTCCAGATGTTATCAGAGGAGTTTTAAATGTACTTTTCGCCAGAATAAGTGTCTATTTGTCTTCCAAAATTCATTTTTTTCACAAGTTTAGCCTAAAATTACAGCAAGAAATAATTTTGAAAATGGCCAGTTCTTCTCACCGTAGCACTCATACGTACCTAGTGTATGATTAATAAACATGGAATGTGAGCATTTCTCACAGAGAAAAGATCACTTGAATTTGAGAAATTTGGAAAAAATTGGTTTTTCGGAGCTAAAAATAATTGTGGAACAGGTTTTAAAAAGCATTGCTTTAGAAAGCCTTAATGTTGTTCCTTTAGATACAAAAAGAATTGTTTTGTGTTTTCTATGGGTTTGGGAGATATAAAAAGGTGGGAGGTGTAAAAATTGCTGAACTCCCTCACGCATGGGCCTTAACAGACTCTCATTCCAACAATACCTACTTTAACCATCATTAATCCTCGTGGGATTAGATTTAAAAATTAGAAAATCATTGGGTTCGAAAGCATAAATGTTGCTGAATAAGGTACAAAAAGAAATGTTTCGTTTTTATGAAGGGTTTGTGAGGTATAGTCGATATAAAAACAGTGTTCATTTTTCACAGGCAATGCGCCTCATCACATGCATGCATTCCTACAATACCATTTTTTAACATTCATTGCCTTATTTACACTGATAAAAAGTATAATAGTGGCACTGACACTTTGTAGTACGGACAGAAATTTATTAATGGATGAACAGTTGCCCAGAGTTTGAGTTGGTTCCGGAGGTCCTGACCTGACCTCGTTGAAAAATATCAGTAACCAATTGAAAATGGTTATTTAAAAACAAATTGAAAAATAATGAGGATAGCTGGTTCATATCTGAATAAGGGCATGCGCGTGAAAGAAAAGTTGAAACTAACATAATATATAAAATAGGCTTGAAACCTATAAGCCGAGCAAGAATTTAGTTAGTTTTTATGAGTCGAAAATCACAATAATTGTCACTATTTATTGATTATGAAGGCAGGGTTACTGCATTTTTTGGTGGACAGTTGAGTGAATAAATTACGAAAGAATCGCTTACCGTCCAGAATTTTTATTTCCGCACCTACAAAAGTTATTTTAATTTGTTAATTAGTCGCATTGTTGCCCGTTTTTCTTTCTGACCGGCACAAAAGAGCTCTCAAATGTAATTTGTTTTCTTACAAATGAACAGCTAAATGAAGCTGAGGGGTCGGGCCCTTCAATTCCACTATGGTCCCCATCCTATTCTTGTACCCCGCATTCACACTACCTGGTACAACACGAATTTCAGTCACAACTAAATGTAAGTAGTGCCTCGTGCCCAAATAACGGTAAGTCACAACAATATCGTACAATAACATAAGATGTTTCCAGATGAAGTGATGCCACCGCATTTAGTACTGTCCAGGGAAATTGCAAACACCAACTATAGCACGATTGATGGAATAGTGAGAGAAGCTTTGAATAAGTATTGAGCTCACAGATGTTTATGCATATTTATACAGTAGAGCACCGATAATCGGTTCTCTACTGTTTTTTGTATTACGCATATTTTTTTTTCTTCAACTATTTTGAATTTTCCTTTCTTCGAGATTTCTGTGGCCAGCAGAAAATAATGATGAGAATTTTTTAGTGCTAATAACGGATAGCGTATCCGTTTATTTATATGTAAAAAGCTGGGCAAGGATTGAGTCTTTTACCCCAAGATGGTGCATGTCACATGTGTCGCACATGCTCTACACAGATTAGTAGAGAAGATAAAATCCAGGTTTCCCTATGTAAATGCGGTGATTTCAAAATAATAAAAGTATTTTTGAAGGCACCATTCCGCATTGATGTCATTAAATTAATTATCAGGGACTTCGGTTGCTCCAGGACCAAAGATTTACCATTTAAGCAATGCCCTATCACCTCACGTGAGGTTGAGAAGTCATTTTCATTCTAAAAAATAATTCTGATTGACTCTCGGCATCAGTTTACAGGAGAATATTTAGAGAAATATAATGTATTGTAACTTGAAATAAGTAAATCTTTTGTGTTTTGTTTCTTCAATTTATAAGCCAGTTTTTTGGGAGTTTTATCCTCTTTGCTCTCCATCAGTTTTACCAAAAAGTAATCGTGTATTTCACCCCAAACTTTAGATTTCAGATTCTTCTTTGTGGCAATAAGCCGCATTATGTTTCTAAGCTGGCCGCGGGTGCGGAGAGGGGAAGTCTTCGCCTGCTAATCTTGGGATTACGGGTTCGACTCCCACCTGGGTTGGTATTTCAACACTCAAGGCGTAGATGTATGTCAAGCTCTGTTTGTCTGGTCCCTGGAATACCTGATTACAGACTTAGCCTTTTGGGATTCCAGGACCGACAGAATTGTCCCAAATGCAAAAAAATATTTTAAGTGCTTATTTTGAAATTTTTAGTGCGTATTTTGAAATTTTTAGTGCCTATTTAGGCTACCTATTACTTCATTTTTACCGCCTAAATGTCCTCAGGTACTTATAACATAGCATATCGCATAATTAAGCCGTCGGATTGCCAGAGACGTTTAGTAGTAGGTAGTTGAGAAATTTTCCATCGCTCCGAGGGCCCTGGTTCGAATCTCGGTAATGGGATATACCTTTTATTGGTTATCCGGCATCTGCTTGTGTGTCTTGTGGAAAGCATTTGAGTTCAGTACTCCGTCCGTCTGATGGGACGTAAAGCCGTGGTCTCCTTCGCACCTTTCGTCAAGAGCCGGCTAATGCCGACGCAGAGTTCCTCTCCACTCTTTCTTCCACCTTTCCATTCCTATCCTCGTGCCTTTCCCTTTGGTCTGAAGCGCTTAAGGTGGCTGGGTCGAAATTAAAGGTGTATAGATTTTGTTCATAATTGCAGTATTTGTTCCTTTAATTATGCTCTAAAATTCTACGAGAATTTTTTTTGGGGTTTTCGGTGTAGTTTTTGAGATATTTAAGGTTTTTTTAACATGGAGCCTTATGGCGCACCCCGCTTCTTAAGGGTCAATTATGTATTATTTACGTTTCTACCATACAGATTTTCTCCAAAAACTGAAATGATGTGGATATTAGCCAACAATTTCTATTCTGAGAAAATCAACCAGTGTTATCGACTTATTTCCTCCGTATATATGAAAGAAATAAAATATTCCTTAAATTTTCAAATATCGCGGGCGAAGTTTTGAGGTGCATTTGGCAACGTGGAGTCAGACGAGGGAAAGCGAACGCGCGAGAAACCACAACAAATCACACCACAAAGTCCGCGAATATTACAATGTAGTCCCCTTGACAGAATTCTCGACATAGATTAAAGAAGAAAGAAGAATTCTCTTCTTTAATTCAAGGAGGCTATTTGTACAAAATGTAATATTCGTGCTTTAATCTATGGTTCTTGAGAATAGACGAATACGACACCTACCGTTACGACCGCTGAAACACAGAAACAATTGCCTACACAACAGCAGTGCCGAATTTCAGAATGTGCGTTGTTGCCGAGTAAAAAAGAGAGATTAAATAAATGGTTTAAACAAATGTTATAAATGTTTAAGCGTTTTATCACAATTATTTCGTCACTAAAAAGTATGCGAATACCCATAGCACAAAATTACATACTTTTTCAATCCATAAATCAAAACCAACATCTCCAAGGTCAAAGGATATGCACAGAGTGACAACGTTCAGGTTGCCAGAAACCGAATCAAGTCAAGTTTTATGTTATGTTTCATGTCAATAATTAAATTAAAAAGGGCAATGTTTCAATATGACTTGAGAATTTGAGGCATCCGGTTAAAATGTCGTGTAATTTAATCACCTCCAAGCAATTTTTTAGTGCCATTGAAATTATATGAGCACTAGTTCTCAACGACTCACGATTACCGAACCAGCCACCTTAAATTGCGTGTAAATACTTAAAACGCAGATGAGCATGATATCGTGCAGGCTGCCGTTACCAGATCGCGTATTCCACGCGGTATTAGGCCATGTCAAATCTGGTTGAAGACAAATTTCAGTAATATTAGGTAATACTCTCAGCGCATGATAAAATCACCGCGAAGACGTGAAAATGGATCTAACATCTTGACTTTAGTTAATAGTTTAGTTTAGTTAGTTCAGTGGAAACGTATAAAAAGTGGATCCTGATAATTGACGGAGACAAAATAATTGACAGTTGAAGGAATAAAGGAAGCGGGTAGTTGAATTAGCGTTGGAAAGTAGTTGAAACGAATGCCTTACTGGCAATTTCGTGACTCGAAAAAGGGATTGGACCGAGAGGTGCTGAGCAAGGGATCGAACCATGGTCCTTCTGCTTGAAGGACCACTGTTGTTCCTTGCTTAGGTTTCCTGATCTAAAATTCAATTTTTGGGAGGATTTAGAGCAACTAGCTGCAAATTAGGTACATAACAACGTGCTTTTAGGGATGCTACGCGTAAGGCCTAATGGTATTCAAAGAAACCACTTATCGCAGCAAAAAGAAGTGTACTTTTCGACATGTAGGTTGGTTAAGGCTACATTTAACTAAACGTCGATGCGGAATAACCTAATCCCTGGCTTACTTAGTCCAAACTAGTACAAGTATAACATCCATTCTAGCTGGATACGATTCTGAGAGCATAGGGTTGATAGGTCGACGCCTTACCAACCTAACGAACACCACCTCCTTTTTTAGCATCGATTCCTGAGGGCTTGCTGAGGTCGTGTCACAGGAAAGAATGGGAGGAGTTGCTGTCGGTTGGTATGCCAACTCCTTAGCCTCGCCGTCCTTCCGCCATTTGTTCCTCCCTGGCAGACTTCTCCCGCATTCTCTCCGCTCCCCATTCCCTGACTACTTCGAGGAGCGTGGCGTGTTTATGGGAGCCTCAACCAGTCCCCGCTCTCGTAAATATCCTTCCATCCCACCTCGATGTCCACGTGGATTCCACGGCTAAACCTTTGCAACTGCGAATAATTCTTCCGCACTTGCCTTTAGACCCGTCAACCTCCATCGATATAAAATTAACGTGATTAAATCACCGGAGCAGAGGTCCTGTTTCCGTTGTCCACACTACTATCCCTATGTATATCTTATATATCCCTTCGATATCTTATACCAATGGGATATATGGAGCAAACTGTGAAATATGTAAAGAGGAAAACTACGTTTATATGAAGAGCTTGGCCGATAGAAGAATCGAGTGGATGGCTGCGTCAAACCAATCCTAGGATTGTTGACCGATGATTATGATGGTCTTTTACTCTTCTTTCTCGTTCTGTTGATATCAGAATTGGTATTGTGCTAGGACGGCAAACCGGGATACCGGAAGAAATAATAGAAAAGTTTCCTAAGGTAGGATAAACTATACTTGTTTCTTTGGAAATATAGACAAACTTTTATTTGGCCATGTAGAGTGCATGTAGTGAGAACCCAACAAACCTCTTCGAGTAACGTGGCCGAAATATGGGTTCATCATAAATACGTGCGCAAAGCACATGAAGACTAAAGTCGTATGCATTGAGGTAGGGGGTGCTTTAGGAGATGAGTATCAACATGTATCAATGATAGCAATGAAAAGTATTCAATAGACGGCTGCAGACCCAATTCTCGGGCTGAAATTCAATGATGATTAACTTAGCTTAATCCCCAGAAAACACATCATTCACGCCGTGACGGAATTGGAATCTGCAAAATTTGAGTTACCCAGCCGGTGCTTCACCGACTGCTTACGCGTCCGGATAGGTGGTAATTTTTAATAGAGTACCAGTAAATTATCTTATTCTCTTGGAAATTTTTGGGAGAAATAAATAGATTAAGTGATGTTCAAATGTCTGTGTGCTAATTGTAGTATGTCGGTATGCTGTAAAATAATGTTTACTCATTATGCTGAACGTTTCGCACTCTAGAATTGCCGCTTATATTACTTTAAATTTATCGCCCAGGAGGATGATCTACCATTCCAGTCCTCTTCTCCTCCAAACTCACCCTCCGTCGCATTTTCATCGGTGTCACCCTTCCGGAATTTTATTATTTTTTATACTCTTATGTTCGGGTCTTCCTTGCCCGTTCCGAGTTTCAGATTTCGGTGCCGAAAGAAAATTCGAGAGTAAACAAGGACGAACACGCTGCGACAGATGGCCTCACTCGGAGATTGTTAAACTCCTCTAGTGCCACCTGGCCGTGAGAAACTTTTATTGCACGCGAGCGGCAACGCTGAAAAAAATAACTTCAGAAATTCTCTGCGGAATAGAGTCATCCTTAGCTTCGTCATTCATCCTGTGATTACCAAACGAACACGTGACCTTATGTCCGCTGCAATGCCAACGTTTCCAACGTTGAGATTCCTTCGTTGACATGAAAGTATTCTTCCAAATACGAACCTGGAGTGATAAGATTTCAGCTCATTCCTTTCGGGCCTGGGTTCGAATCCTGGTAAAAATGTTATTGCGAACAATGCTAAAATACCATGCGGAGAGCATTTCGGGTTCAGTACTCCATCCGTCAGGTGGGACGTTAAGCTGCGGTCCCCTTGGTGTCTTTCGTTTAGAGGGTGACGCCGGGTTTCTTCTATCCACCCTACCTCCTTACCCTTCCTTCTATACCCAGCGTTGTACCTTTCCCTCCTATACGAGGTGCATTTCAGTGCGGAACGGATTGGAAACCACTGGTGAGACATTCGTGCAGTTATGCAAGCAATCAATTGGTGTCAGAGTGACCAGAGTACTGCCTCCAAATCCCAGTCTCAAATTGAATCTCGGTGGTGGCAGAGATTGTGCAGTGGGGTCTTGCTACCCATTTGAAAGCCTCGTGGAGGGCATTTCAAGTTCAATACTCTGTCCGTCGGAGGGTGCGTAAAGCTCTGACCCCTTCCCGCATTTGTATCAGGGATCGACCACACCTGGTTTCTCTCCACCCTTCCTCCTTAACTTCCTAACCCATCACTTCACCTCCTAGTCTGAGAAACTTCACTTCTGTGAAATCAATAAAAACGTATTTTGTATTTATTGTTAAAATGGAGTATTATCCAAGGTTTATGCCACTTTTCATTACTTGTCATTATTCTAGTAAGATGTGGTTTAAGGTACCTAATGCTTAGCTGGAATGCTATACCTCTCTCAGTGACTTTTCTGGTATCTTTGAGCCCGCCTTCAATTTAACCCTGTGATTATATCTTCCATCCTTAACTAGGTAAACTGTGATGGCCATTTGTGTATTTTTAAATGCCCTGTTAAATTTTATCATGAAACATGGATGGCGGAGCACTAGGGTCCGAAAGGTATCATGAGATGCTCTTTGCGCCTATAATTTCCTCTTGATAAACAAACTTGCTGGTAGAAGTCTTTAGTAATTAATGCGTAATCATTGGTTGTGCGTAGTGAATTGATCGTGTGGGACCCTTAGTTACTATTTGGTATTGACAATGGCTTAGTTTGGCTTTCATTCGGGAAAAAACGTCATTCATCATTGCCCTGGATTGTAATTGTTCCGATGCCATTAATTCCTTTGGAATTGAGTTGTCTTTCATCTGTTCTGGAAAGGAAGCAATATTGTCTTGGTGCTAAAAACCTTCATTTTCACGACGGATGATCGTTAATAGGGTGCTTCAAAATTTAGTGTTCGGAGTATCCCTCGGGATAAAGTTCTAATTTGAGGGCAATAAATATCGAGGACTGACATTTTCAACTGCAGGTGAGGTTTGTGTGCCTTCGCGTCTTATTCATTCAATGACGAATCGTACGCTTTAATAACTGAGCCAGGGCTTGTTATTAAGATCCTTCAGCCCTTCGAAAAAAAATATCTCTTGTAGTGAACGATTAAGTTTCTCTGTGAACCCTTTTGTGCTGATATTTCACTGATAGTCAGTCATTGTGTCGGTGGCGTCCAATGGGTTCTCTCAGAAGACCCTGAGGGGTCGAATCGGTGTTGTGGTCAGTGCCTCTCATCACGGGGGCCCGAGATCGACTCCTGGTATTAGGAAACCGACCTAATTTAGTGCTTTGCGGAGTGCACTTCGAGTTCATGACTTCGTCCTTCGAATGGGATGTTAAGTCGTAATCCCCTTGGCACCTTTCGTCAAGAGCAGACTAATATTGATGCTGGAATTCTTCCCACACATCCTCCTTATCCATCCATCCCATCTTCTGAGATTTCCCGAGTTGAAGCGCCTACAAGTGCGGAAATAGACGTGGAAACCGTAGATAGTAAGAAGACCCTAACAAGAGGAAAACTGTATCGAGTATGCTAATCACTCATATAATTTGAGTGTTTACCTGCAGCATAGTGATTGTTGCATTGGGTTGGATGCAAGCAATTGTCTGGGATTCATTTTGATTTTAAGTTAAGTACACCAAAAGTTTAGGTTAGCATTAATTGCAATTACAAATTAACATCAGGTTTTGCTTTTTTTACTCACGGCTAAATATGGACTGCCTATTCTCCATTCTTTTATTTTCTGGGTGGCGAAAGGATATTGATACGTTCCCAATTAATTGTATTAGCTTCGTGAACAGTTAAGAAGAAAATATTAAAAGCTATAAGTAGCCCTTTATGGTCACACTTTTCCTCATTGTGCCGCTCCTATTATTCTTTTGGTGTCCTGACATTGTCATGCCATCTCAAACTCACAAGTAGATACTTTATGATCCCCCTTTTAAATCGTTACAAATATTATTTTATAATATGGGGATAATTGTATTAGCAATTTGAATTGCTTAACGTTTTCGTTTTTCTCACTACGTTCTGAGTGAATTGATATGTATGACCACGTACTATGCCATTCCAATTTTTTCTATCATTAATTATTAGTTTCCAGTACGCTGCAACATTTATTTCCAGTATGCATATTGAACTTCAGGCCAGATACAATTATTTAGGGAACTACGTATTGGCGGAGACAAAAATAAACGATTCGTTTGCTGTTCCTGTTTGCTGTGAATTCAAATAGTGCGCGTCGTTGAGCTTGCATGATGTCACGCAGTAAGGTCATGGCCAAGAACACTGGTCATGGCGATGGCGTGGGTAGCGAAATGCAAACTATAAGGCCATGTTCACTCACTCTCCGTGTTCAACCGAAAGGTTAGTTTAAACTACGAGAATTTTTGGTGGGGGTGACCAGAGGGGCAGTTGCAGAATCTGGTTTTATGGTTGCTAAACTATAATCTTATTCCAAAGACAGGCACAACATGTATTTCCGAGGCGGGATTCGATCCCACGACCCTTGTTTTGCTTAGCGGGCGCGTTTCCGACCTCGATGCTCTGGTCGACTATTTTGAAGGTCAGCTAAGACTCGCTATTTTGCTAACACCAGGAACAGATTTCCCCCTCTTCCTTGTTTTCGGTGGCACAAAGGATATTGACAGATTAATAGAGATAAACATTCGAATGGAAAGATTCGTGAATTCGTATTTTCGACGGGAAATCGACGATTACGATCATACCGAAGGTTACTTCTGTCAAAAAATGGGTACCAAAGATTTGAGTGTAAAATGGAATTCATGGTAGTCCTTCATTTAGGTTTTGCCTTTCAAAAGAATGTCCTTTATCTGATTCCTTCGACAAAATTCTGAAATGGTGCTCTTAATCGGCCAAGTTTCAGTTGAAATAACATTGAAGTAGGTATCAAAAAAAAACTTAACGAAGCAGTATAGCGTAAGGAATCATGTTATTATCATTTTTGTAAAACTTATCATTCTATTTCGAGAGAATGCATGTATAATTAAACTAATAGGTAAAGATGTTTTTGTTTGTTTTGTGAGTATTAATTTCCTAAACTGTACTTTTACTCTTTTTCACTTCTTCTCTCTCTTATCTTGAATACTCCTTTACCTGCTCTTTTTATCTCTACGGATAGCTTTCTCTCTAACTTCTTGTTCCATCTAAAATTCCCTTTCTATTCCTTTTACTTGGTTTTCTGTCGCTCGTACTTTTACAACCAGCCTAAGAAAGCCTTTTTTAATGTTGTTCACGAAAAAACAATGGTTATGGATATCAATATTAGCTCTATTTGAATTGAGGAATGAAACTATTAGGAGTTTGAAAACAAGTTAGTCGACTACCTAAAATGGAGCGCCATCGTGAGTGGCATACGGAGGTGATGAACGTTCTCTTTCGAAACAGTGAAATATTGCTGAATATAGATACAGCACCACATGGTGTCGCTTGGTGATCTAAGGATGAAGAACCATCAGCATCCACATGTTACTTCAAGTTGTTGATAGAGATCAGTTTCGTCCATTCCATTATTATTTTTAGATTAAATCTCCTTCCAACGAAATGGACACTGACATTTGCATATGGCCCAGCTTTAATTTTAATGTTAAATTGGACTAGCTCATTGCGGCAAAGAAAACAAAACATAAGATTTTCCAGCCGTTACTTTGAAAAAATCGTCCACATTTGGGTTCGGCGAGAATTCCTCGATGAATATAACATGCGGACTGAAATGAAATCACTCTCCGGCAATTCCGGGAGCGCTCTCTACAGAAAATAAAAGAGAAGGAGGGCGATAAAGTTGCCCTTCTGGGTTACTCGTGATTATTTTTTTGCCCTCTCTCTGATGCCGACTGGTGGGGAAATTTTCGGTGGTGCGTGAGTTACGCGTCCGTCAGGAGGCTCCTCGCTCCAATTTCTCTCCCGCCTTCCTGCCACCCCGTCATTTATATCTAAACCCCACCGGTCCCTTGATTTCCATCCTGTCGTGAACCACTTAGGGTCGTCTTTCGCATCTCCCACGGCCGCCGCCGTTCCGCCGCCACGGGCGCCCCCTCGCGCGGGAAGACGAGTAGCGGCACCTCTGTTATTAGCCACAGATTACAGCGTAAGGCTTTTTGGCGTCTCTGTTTGCCTGATCGAAGGGCGGGCGGATGACACGCCCATTTGGAGTATCGCCCTATCTTTTTTTATCTGCTTTCATCTTACTCTCTCTCTCTCTCTCTCACCCCCTTTGATTCTTCTTCGCGCTCCCTCTCGAGCATCGACGATGTTGAAAAGAACATCAGTATTTATTTTCCGATTATCGATATTTTCATCCAGGGATTACTTCGCCATTCTCTAGTTAAAATATGTGGTATGTGTTAAAATACTGCGATTGTCGGGAAATACAAAAAGCGACACTATAGCTGTGGAAATATTGTCGCAATACCTACTGTTTGATTATTCCTTGTTGTCGGAAAATACAAAAAGCGACACTATAGCTGTGGAAATATTGTCGCAATACCTACTGTTTGATTATTCCTTGTTGTCGGAAAATACAAAAAGCGACACTATAGCTGTGGAAATATTGTCGCAATACCTACTGTTTGATTATTCCTTGTTGTCGGAAAATACAAAAAGCGACACTATAGCTGTGGAAATATTGTCGCAATACCTACTGTTTAGTTATTCCTCTTCGTCCGCTACAAATTTTTCTTGAATGAATGGGAGTTCGACATCAAAGCCTATGTCTAGCTGGCCTAAATTTTGAAAAACTTCCCAAAATTACAGGGGCAAAAAGAAAATGGTTGTGTAAGCATCAAAAGTATTGTACATTAAATTGCTATTAAATTCCCTATGGCAACTTTTACTAAACTAATATACAAAGTAAGATCCATGTAAACATATACAACTGCGGATTTAGAAAACGGGATACTAATAACGTATTAATATTTGATGGAGAATAAAGAAATTTTAACAAAGTTTAAAAATTACTTTCTGATAAACTGTCCAATGATATTTTTATCCTAAAAACTGTAATTAATCAATGTCATTTCTATACAACAAGCTTAGTGACCTACATACTAGTATTTTAAAGATTAACACTGGCGGAATAACAGCCTACCAAGTCATTGAGGTTATATCACTAAACTTATATTACGTTTTTTTCTCGAAGCGATAAAATTAAATAACACAAAAACGAATTTTGTTAGTAGTAAGATTCTTTACCACCAATACATCAAGTTACCAGCAGTAGAACAAACAAATAGCATTTCTAATAAATACGTAATTAGTATCTCGCTTTCTAAATCCGCAGTTGAATATGTTTGCATATACATGTATGTGTTTCGCCCTTCGCTCTTTCGCCATAGTTCATACTGTGAACCCATTAGCAATTTTAAACACCTTTATAAGACAACCTAGAAGACTATACTATACTACCATACTTCGACGGTTACCTCACCACTGCCTTTCCCATTCCGAGGTCCAGTCGTCAGTCTTTCTCCATTCACGTTCCTCCCTTTCGTTTCCTCGCCCCAACAAACAGTCTCCACGCCACCATCCCTCTCACCTCGAAGGTACCTCCACCTCTTTTCCCTTACACCCCACTGAATCCAATTTTACCATTTCCATTCCGATTTGCCTCTTGAGCAGACCAACACAAACGCTTCCATTCGGTCCAAGTTTTTTGGGGGTTTGAATTAAAAAGGGATGGGCGCACGACGAAGGGAAAGGTCTCGAGAAAATGGGAGGCGGAAACGGGAAGGAAGGCAGATAGATCGGCTCGGCTTGTTAGCCCTCTACAAGTGGCCATATATTTACGAGAGGAAGGGAGTCGAGGAGAGGAAGAGAAGTAGCGACGCGGTGTCGGGCCGCGTTGAGGAGGTCGGTCGGGGCGTTAAGAAGTTGAGAGGGGGAAAGAACTTCCTTCAAAGACGGCGGTTTGCGGGTCGAAAGTGGGGACTTGAGAAGAGAAGGGAGAAGGGGCATACATGGCAAGACGCGCGAAGAGGAGCCTCAGAGGTTTCTGGTGAAGGGAACTTGGGAGGAGGTCCTTCCGTTGAGGGGAGGAGATTTTTCGGTGATAAGCATAATGGGGATGACTGGGAGACGGCTCCCGGACTCCCAAACCCTCTTCTCCCTCTCTTCTTTGGGTGAGAGATGCGTATCGTTGAAGCGGGCGAAAGAGAAGGGAGGGTTAGAAAGCCCTCCCCTCGGGTATATGAATGTGTGAACGTCTTCGATCCCCTGTTCTTTCTTTCTTCGGGGTATGTTAGGGGAAAAATGCATCCGATCGTCCATTTTGTCTTTGATACCCTGTTTCTTTTCCTTCCTTCTGTTCAATTTTCAAGGCGGGTGTGTACACTCCGGGATCTTCTTCGTTGAATGCGCGATGCAAATAAAAATCGTTCATGGTAATAGACTTGATAATGTTCCGGCCATCCAACTGTAATTTCTCAGCTTCAGATCCTTCCTTTGGCATGGCTCACTTGACGATAAAGGACATTTTCTGGTGGCCTTCGCGAGTTCTCCACCGGGTCAGGATTCGGAGGTTGCCAGAATTACTCGCTGGGAAAACACGAGATCCTTCATCAATGGGAATTTGTCCGATGAAGGATTTGTGAATCAGCATATACTTGCTTTTTCCACAATATGACACATCCGGTTCGGACCTATCAGGTCATGTCCTGAATATTTTACCCGCACTTTCACGACAGTAAAACAGGTATTATTGATACCATATGTCATCAACACTTCCCTAAGACTCTTTAATGCTAGACTTCTTGTAGAATCATGTTTTCAGTATTGTAGAATATAATGCTTTCAATGTTCTCCAACTGCCAAATGACATATCTAGCACTTATAAAACTGATGGTCTGATAGACCTAAACCGGTTGTGTCTAGTAATAAAAAATGAGGAAAAACCAAGTGTATGCAGATTTATAATGAATCATTTCCACCGCGTACCGGCCGGTGGACTTTTGGTTTATGCCATTTGGCAAGTGTAATGCCATTTGGCAGTTGGAGAAGATTGAAAGAATGATTCTAAAATAGGTCAGAAATTGAAATGTCTTAAGAAAATTTTGATGAAATATCATGTGTGTGGCTTATTTAGCAAAAAGGAAAGTTGGTCTACAAGTGCAATAGGTACCGTTTGGCAGTTGAAGGAGATACAAAGCATGATTCTACAAGAAGTGTCGCAATGAAGTGTCTTAATGGAATTTTTAACTGAAATTACACAGCGAATTTATCGACATTACGCATCATGCCGATACCGGCCTCAACTTTACCCTACAACTTGGATTACGATTCACTCGCTTTAGTTGAGATTCGAATATTTTTAATGAAGGACACAAGCCGATAATTTAGCTCCCGTACAATATTTTATCACAATTTATTCCTTCTGAAATAATGACGTATTCATTAATAGAACCGCTAAATTGATTTCTTCAGTTCTCATGGAAATAATCACCGACGCAGTTGTACTAAGTAAGCCTTCGGAATTGCGAAGACGTGTTTATTCTCACGAAATACTACTATAGGGTAGCGGTGACATTTCTCAGGAAATCCGAAAAGCTGTGGCACAGGGATTTTCACTTAACGAGGGGAGCGTTATTTCTACAGCGCGCAATCCTTAACGATTCTCTCGACAGCGCTCGGGTTAAAGTTGTAGGCGCCGAGAGTTGCGTCATTAGTCTTTGTGCTTGCGTGAACCTCCGTGGATAGGCAAAGCCATTATAGAGGATAGGGCGTGTGGAAGAAGTGGGGGGAGGGGTGGTTTGGGGGAGCGGGCAGTGGGGGAAAAGGGAAAGTTTGGGAAAATAGGCGTCAAGGTGTTAATTGAGAACTGGGAACTTTTTTTTTCACCCGGCAGCATCACATTAATTGAGGAGCCATTTCGAGGCTTTTTCATTAAGTTTTTTTTACGCTCCGGAACCTTGGAAATGTTGTTCATTGTATGTCAGTGTCAGGGGATGGGCCACTTGATAGGTCTGTGCTGGGGCGACGTTTTGATGGTGTTTTCTCAAAGGAGGAGCCGGCGCCCTGAATGGGAAATCGCCTTAAACTGGCATTGTGTCGGTCCCTTCGGGAAGAATTATTTTCCATAGTTGGCTCAAGGCGTCAAGGGGTAATCGATTCACGCCCATTGGCATGCATAGATTGGAATCAGCATTTTCATTTACTACAGTGAGACTCCGCCTCAAAATAACTGGTTCGCAAGAATATAAATGAAGGCAAGGTGTTTATCGGATAAATTTCCCTTAATTATGTTTTTTTTTGCCTGCTGCTCAGGCTGTGAAACTATATCTTGTTTAATCATGCTTTTGGCCTGAAAGTTGTTTGAAGGCTGGAAAAATTTTGGTGGAAAAAGTATGAATTAAAATGAAATTCTTCTCATTTGGTTCATTGACTGATGAGGAAGTCGCTTCATGAATGAAAGCGGAATAAATTCTTCCATCCCAATAATCGACTCGCCTTCCTTAATTTTTAAATACTTTTCCATATGTCATCTCATTATTGAAGTATAAGTGTTTTAACAGCTGGAAAAAATTGTACGCTATATTTTTTCCTATAATTTTAGTCAGTATAAGTAATATTCAGACAGAGAGTCCTCATTTGAAAGCATTGTGGAAATTAATTTTTTTTAATTCCGTAGATTCTGGCGATATTGCGTGGTATTCGAACATATCAGAAGGAAGACAAAAATCTGCAATTTACCACACAAAAAAATTTATTCCGACCCGGGTTTCGTTGGCACTGTAACATCGTCAGGTCAGGACCTGGTAAGAGGAGAGATAGGAAATATTTTGATCAGAGAAGGGAAAAATCATAGGGAAAGAGTCAATAGGAGAAAGCATTGCAAGGAAGTGCAGAGAAGCTCCATCAAAACCTACGCTTGTTGGTAGAAAATTATCTATCAATTTATTCACATGGAGAGACATTTAATTATCCGAATCAACTCAGATGCTATCTGACCCTTGGGTTGCATATATCTAGATTTATTGGTTTCTCGAAAACTCAGACAGAGGTTAATTTAATTCAAAATATGTAACGATGATTTATAATATAAACAACAGTGACTACCTTATCTTGCTTTGCTGCAAATATTTCTACATAGTTCTACTAAAGCATTGCCTTTATTGATATCTTCATGTTCACCCGGCAACTTCATTTTGAACTTCTTACAGTGAATTGTTGGGGTAATATTGAAGTATAAGTGTTTTAACAGCTGGAAAAAAATTATAGGCTATGTTTTTTCCTATAATTTTAGTCAGCATAAGTAATACTCTAGTGGAAGTTGATTCCTTTGTTCTCTCTCTGATAATGTTGCCGTAAATTACATAAAACCATGTATAGAACCCTATATCTTGATGAGAAGTTACATTTCAGGAATGATGTTGGTGATTTCATCAAAAAGTAAGATATCTCTTGAAAATTTCTTTATTCCTCAAAGATCACCGAGCATTATTTTTCTTTGCCTGGCCATTACGCGTAAATAAAAGCAGTATTTTCTCATCGGTGTGTATCGAACAGAGGATATTAGCTAGCAAAGCAGATAATTACCTATATTGCTGTGTAGATATTATTCAATTCATAGTTACATTGAAATGAATGAGCAGATTTCTTTAATACCAGGTCTTTAATACTTATCGTAACAACCAGAGATCTAATCACACCGCAGTTTCTTAATTTAGAAAGTGATTAATTCCCTGATTTCCCACTAAAGCAGAATATGTTATGATGCGGTAACTTGGAAATTGGAGTCCGTAAACAATTATACACCCAATTACCCAGAGGGAATAGCAGCAGCACTCTTTCGTTTGAGTGAATGTGGATACCTGAGTGGTTGGTACTGCGACACTCATATCCATAACAGTTAATCTGTCAGCTTTTGTTCTGAGATGTGGAAAGCAAGGGGAAACTACCACTTAACTACCTTGCGGATCCCCAGTTAATCGACTTCTATTTACCTACTTCTAAGCAAAGACGTGATATCGAACAATGCGCTCGCATGTTGGATCGCTCCCTTGTAACTTGGTGTTTTCTTTCGTCATTTATTTCTCATTGCAGCTTCGAGACGCGTGATTGCCCCGCGCATATTCACGAAGCTTGTTCCTCCTCGTCGCGCGCGCGGCCACATGGAATTGCGCGTGGTTAACGGACTGACGAGAAAAAGAGGATCTGGGGGAGGAGGGGGGAAGCGTTTTAAAATGCCCTTTCTCTCCGTCGTGCATGCATCCTGTCGTGCGTGCCCGCGCCGCATATAGGAGAGAAAGGGGTGGTGTGGGGTAGGGGTGATGCGGTTGCAGCTCATCCAGGTGTTTCATCTGCGGCGTCCGAAAGGCCAACTATGGCCATCGGTGAAAGAGAAGAAGCTCCGGCCGCGAGCTCCCGAGAGTTCAGGCGGGGTAATCGCCGGAGGGGGGAGGATAGGAGCGGTGGGGGTGATTGAAGGGGGGAGGGGGGGGGGGGAGCGTCGAGGCGTCGCCGAAGGTGAAGGGAGTTAGACGAAGAAGCAAGATTCTCCTTCTTAGGTAATGGGCGAGCAAGCCCTTGAGATTGGAGTGAGGGAGAGATGCCTCGCTCGAGGCCTCATCTCTGCGTCTAGAGCCAAGGGCCGTTTAACACGCTCCCACCTAGATATACTCCGCTGCTGTACCCGACGAACACGTGGGCCTTTTACACTAGTGTTTTAATTGCTATGGGAGGAGCTAGTCTGATGAGGTCATGCATCACTTACTGTAAGTGCGCACTTAAGTGTCATTATCATGTCTCTTCCTAGAAACTCTACAGTGTACACTTAGACAGTACCTACAGTCCCCAACGGAAATCCGTTCTGCCATTCTGTCATTCATAGTCCTTCCATTTGAGGAAATTTCCGTTCACCAAGCCGCGTCTCACTAAATTGCCCCTTTTTTATCTTCATACTGACATGAATAAGTATCATTTTTCTCTTTCCCATTCACCATATCCCCATTAATACCATTTTCACGTATCTCTCTTCTCCTACCGACTTCAGCGTCTGATTCCCTCTTTATTAACCCTTTCAAACCACTGTTTGCCCCCAAGTTCATTTTTTACCATTCTCCAAAATCTTGAATTAGAAAAAGTTATCTATGAAGTAAAATAGTTAACGATAGAGAAATGAGAGGGATGTATCATTTCTCGAATATCTCACTTCAAAGAGAATTTCTAACTGAAGAACGGTCCTATCGATGCTTTAAACACAAAACTAAAATCGGCGAAATACTTCATCTGTAAGTACATATGTATTCATGCATCTTTTTTTCAGTGTAGCAGGGACAGTTAAAACATCGGGAAGGTTGGTGATGTGGCGAATCAGACGATGAAGTCGGTAGGGTAAGAGATATACCTACGTAAAATACTATCAGTGGGAATATAGTAAGAAGAAATTTGGTGAAACAAAATTATTCTATAATTCTATCCATAAGATTGAATTATAGTATAATTCGTTCCTATAGATACACAAAATAAATGCAGAATTGTTTTCAAGAATCTGAGAAATTAGAACTCTCATAACAGTCTTGACTTGTAGAAGTGACTATCTTCTCCGACACAGGTTGAAGCAACATTAGCATAATGAAGAGAGTCCTTGCAGGAATATTGGTAAAGAATGCAGGAGAGAGTGTTGATGAATAACTTAGTTTTGACTATATCAGATAACACTGAAGTCGTCACTTTGTGGAAATTTGTAATATTCATGGTAACGAATAAAATAATAAAACTTAGTCAATTCCACACTTTTTATATATCCGACCTAGGTTTCAACAAATTAGGTCATTCTCACCTTGAGAATGACAAAATTTGTTGAAACATAGGTCGGATATATAAAAAGTGTGGAATTGACTAAAAGTTTTATTATTTTATTCGTTACCATGAATTAGTTTTGACTGTTATTAGAATGATTATAGTATAGGATATAAAAAGGAGTTATAATACAGGATATACAGATGACTGAGCTATGTTGCTATGAAGACGTTAGCCGAAAGTAGAATGTAATGAAGAGCCGCCTCAAACCGAACCTAGGATTCGGTATTAGACATAAAGAATATTACTCTCGCTACAATTCTACAGGGTTAGCCTTCATCTATTTCATATTGTATCTCACTACTCCTTTATTTTGTAAACTGTTATCTCCAGTAATCAGACTGACTGACTGACATCAAGGGTGGTGGCGTGAAGTCCTTTTTCAGAGATTTTTCTTTTTTCGGTGTCATTCCTGTTCTCCTCGTTAATTACGTTCACTTTTTCATTATTGTATTTCTGTTAAAACCAAAATTTTGAAGATCTCTATAGGGAAATCTAGATACATAATATTTTTATATTTGTGATTTTTGCATTAACTGTCATTCGGTAATAGCAAAGATTTGTCAAATTGCAATGAACACACAGTTTATCAAAGTTTTAGAACCGAATCATATAATTGGTATATTTGTGACTGTTATGATTATCATTAATCAGGTGCGCATGTCAATCCATAAGAATTTGCTAAGATGGAATTCATAGGTATCAAGGTGGCCGCCCGACACCATTCATTTGGCCTAATGATATTTTGTGAAGCCACAGACTGGCCGATGCAGTGAGCTGGCAAAAGGCGGGATCCTTCTCCTCTCTCTGTCTGCTTTGTATCATTCCTTTATTCAGACCCTATAGCCCTCCTCTCCTTGTCTTAGAAAAAGTTCACATTCACTGCACCCTTTTTCCTCCTCCCTTTTCCTTTGTCTCTAGTAATTTCCTTCGGCCACCACTTTCTTACCCTGTCATTACCGGCATTCAGTTGTATTTACAATTCTCAGCATCTTGATTAATTGTCAAAGTTAGTTCATTTTCTATAACACATGGAATTATCCTCATCTTCACGAGAGCTAGGTATATAATTACTGGACCCTAGAAATCTGAAGAAAACTGGAAACTGTTCTGTTGGTCTGGACGCGTTTCCCCAAAATTATATCCAATTACCTTGGAATGTTTCTGCTTGCTGAGGTAACTCTAATCATTTAGAACAATGGTAGACATTAGAGTTTTTTGCAGTTAATAAATAGGAACGAGGCAGAAATGGAAACGATTCAATTGTTAATTCAATTTTTAATTTTGTAAAAGTGTTTCACAGTCACCTCAATGAAATTAATAACCAACTAATCATAACACGGACTGAAAACAACAAGCGTAAGTTTTGGTCCTGAGTTTCAGTTTCATGTAAGACAGCATTGAAAAAGCACCCATTACTGAAAGCTAGGTCGGTGGTCTTAGAAATCATCGATTTAACCTAGTTTTAAATTTATACAGTATTAAAAACCAAGTTTTTAAGGAGGAAAGAGGAAATGGAAACCTCTATCAACGTTTCTTTTTTTGCGCAAGCTCCTGTGGAGACCGACGTTGTAAGAATCTTTTCCTTTGCCATAAATGTCTTTGTCTTCATGCCCCCCTCTGGGTTAATTAGGATTCGGGAAGGCTCAGGTGAGTGCGAATAATATGCCGTGGTAACCATGGATGTAAAAAAAGTTGTAGCCCACGGTTGTCAACTAACCATCGAAGAAGGCTTACATGCTTTCTTTGATGGTTAGTTGACAATTGGAATGGAGTTTTGCTAAACATATAAAAATCCAGTTTTAGATCCTTAAGACATTTGTAATACAATAATAGCACCTATTTCGAAATTTGATGGACAAGAAATAATTCATGAACCTAGATAACCAGTATTTGTTAACCTGAATCGCCTAGCTACTATAAATGTATATTTTGCTGTTCACATTGTAGCCAATACAATCCAAAATAATTTATGATTAATAGCTGAGTATTATAAAAATTCACTTCTGTCTTGAGGAGTAAGTCATTGTTGACGCTCTTTAAGAGCGTTAACAATGACTTTCATTTAAGTTTTCCCTTTTTTAAATAAATTAGAGATGATATTTTGGTAATGGATCTAGGTTATGATCTGTGAAATCATAATTTTCTTCTAGAGCGTTACAATAACGAGATGGAATCAGCTTAGACGCTCGTATTTTACCTCTGGTGATTCAATGTTTCAGATTGCTGCTGTGACTCTCGTTTTTCTGAATCCAGACTACCAGATATCTGCTTTTTCCGCCTCATAAGGAAGTGCTCTTAAATCAGGGAACAAAAAAATTCAGCTGCCATCAAATATGGTAAGTACAATGAGCAAGTATTTCTCTGAGCAAGGTCTCAGTAATTTCCACCGGGATATCGTGTCAGCTGAGGATGGAAACTCACCCCCGATGCATGCACTTAAAAGTTAAGCACAAGATTGACGATTGTCTGAAGATGACAAAATGATAGGTATCCATTCAGAGCTAACCAAGGACATTACCTGGTGACCTCTCTCATTCTAAGAAGGCTATTATTAAACTAGCAGATATACGTTTTTCGTTCCTGCTTTAGTTTTCATCAAAAGATACGCGGTAAACCCAGTTTTAAGAAATTCTACAATAACAGACGAATTTCTACGAAATAGGCGATAAATTACCTGTATGCCTTTTTGGGAGCAAGACTCACTGTCATGAGTTATTTTCCTTTTATTCAATCTAAAATGTATTTTTATTTCCATCTCTTTTGCCTTATATTCCTACTTTATTTGCCTACTATCCGTTGCGACCCTGGGTGTGTATTTCTCTAATTACGCGCTTCTACTTAGACTAATTACAACCTACTTTGGCCACTCATTATTGCCTCCTCAATCGTCTCTCCTCTACGACCTGTTTATCATCGTTTGCCTTCCTTTCTACCCCTTGCGCTTTCTTCATCTTCACCGCATGGTTGAAACGCCTCCAATCTCTTAAGATTTAAGGTTTTCCAGGCGTATAATTATGATAAATTCTTCTCGGATTTCACACCAGGTGATATCGTTAATGGGTACTAACGTTTCGGTGAATGAGTCTGCCATCGTCATCGCAGTGAATGATTCATAGAAGATTAAGACTGTTAGGAAAATACATTTATTTAGATTGTTACGCTGGGTCGGATCCGTTTGGTACCATCCTCCCTGTAAACATTTTTAAATTCCTCAACGGCTCAGATTGTTTATAGCTTCGCCGTGACATTCTTACTTACTTTAAGGTTAGTTTTCATGCACTAATTCGGTTGAAATCGTTGTTTCTGTTAATATTCTTATCTTTCAATTGAATTACCACTGCCTCCTTCACAACACGGTCCCAAAATTCATTTGAGCGTCACAAAATCTTGGTTTTGACAGTGTTAATTCAGTGGTCTTTCTTGAGGCTTCACTCGGCCACATCCAACCTCTCTGGATGGTAGAGTCTGATACACCTTTGATGTTCTTTCGAGAGCTTCTCAATAGTCCGACCCCTTTCCCCAGTGGTCACTAGCCCGCATTCACATAGAATACGGTAGACGCTTTTAACTCCATTCTTGTCTCATCGTCTTTGCAAAATATCCACGTTTCGCAACAGAGCAGCGCCCTACGTCATGCATCTACATCTGTCTACATCTACGCAATTACCTGCAAGCAACCGTGAGGGTGATTGGCAGGGGCACCTGTAGATCTTATCATTAATTGTACCTACTTATTTACAAATGGCGCCCATCAGCATTTATCTCGCGCTTTGTGATTGCACATTTTGCCAACTACTCCCACCTTTGTCCAAGTGGGCATCTAGCTTTTAAATTGGTTCATTTATTCTAGTTTATGGCATTGTTTTTAATGTTAACGTTTGATTCTTTGACCCTATTGCCAGTGGAATCTCGTTGCTGAAGCAATTTATGATATTTTTCTAATGAGTCCTTATGATAGGCTCCTCTCTGGATCTAATCCTCTGGGTTAACGCTCCATAGCCGGCAGTTGATTAGAGCTAAATAGTACTTAACCTGATAGAGTTTCTGAGAATAAGAGTTCCTCATGGCGGTCGTTCTTCATGACTTAAGAATTTGAGTGGATTCTAATCAGCGATCGTGGAGTCAACTTAGAATATATTTCCCCTTTATACTATCATGTAGAGCACTGTAATAATTACTTATTTTCTTTAAGAGCTGCTGAACAAGATCTTGGAGGAAGGTAATACGTTTGAAATGATAGGATGGCCGAAACTTTTTTCATCTGTTCATTGATGTGTTACTTTTGGAGATCTTCTATAATGTATTGATGTGCTCTAAAGTTAGTGATTTTTGGAAAAGAAACATGCTATTTGATTACAATAATTTAAATTAATTTTTTAAGTGAAGTTTTGTGTTAAACTAACAGAAGAAATATTCTTTCGTATTTTGTATCTTGATGATTTCGTAACATGACTATGAAAATTAGCGTTTCTAGAGAAAAAAGAAACACCATTCTCATATTTATTGCTGTTTTTAGATATCGAGTGATCTAATTTAAATATCTCTCTCGAAGTTTTATATAGCAAGGAGAATCGCAATGGAACGCATTGCGAGGAACACGATCTCCACCATCACTTTTATGTCACCGTTGGAGATAGGAATCTGTCCATTCTTTTACAAGTCCTGAGTACCCCTTCCGTCCCACCGATCCCATCCAGAGCCTGTTGCTTCGTATGACCAGAGGGTGATGTGAGGATCATTCTGTAGACCCTTCTCTTAGATATCCCCGCCTTTTATGCTCTTACTGGCATGAGGGGAGGTCTGACAATGGATGGCAGAGGTTCAATTAGCGGTGGGGAAAGATCTTGAAGCAAAAGTTCGGAGAAAGAAGAGATGGGCAAATGCTTTAACGTTTTGCTGAACTTACTTGCTTTTTTTTTTATTTATCCTGTGCCCCATCTTGAATGCGAATTTGGGTCTGGACTATTCTAAAGGATTTTGATATTCGAGAAGGCTCATTTACATGCATTCGGTCTCTCAGCGAATCTTGTGGTAGAAGTGGTTGTAAGGTGATATCTGTTAAGGAAAAATGCGCGTATTTTCGGTATGGTTAGGTTTCTTTTGGAGTGGAATGAGAATGAAAGGGAACTGCGCCAACTCGGGGCACCTCTCAACAAAAGGCGTTATGGTCTTCACAGTATACATTCCATTCGTTGGACGGAATACGTGGTATGCTCCCCATTCGACCACTTTGGTATTAGGGTGAAACCTAACACGCCACACTATGTGCGGATTTTGGTCCATAAACTTTTATGTGGAAACTCAGCCATCTACTGACCAAACCAGCCATATTCCCGATGTTTTTGGCTCTACTACCCTTACAATTTGGCTTACTATACTTCTGCATCGTGAGAATGCCAAATGTACCTATGACCTACATATAGTAATGCGTTCTGAAAAAAAATTTGTATCACAATGAGAAAATAACTGGAATGAAATCCTTAATATAGGTTAAATTTTGGCGATACTGGCCTTCGAGTGTTTTGGTAAACTGCTGAGGTCATTTGAAACATTTAGAAATTTTAGTTATTGTATGTAGTTGAATATGGATATAGATATGGAGAGAAACATGGGTAAAGATAAGTCCATAGTCCTCATTGGCGTTCAATCAAAAGTTTGTGCCAGGTGGTCTTCTAATTTACGTGACAATTGACGGAAGGAGTTCTGACATTCAAGTAAGCTCCTCGTCGCACGCAAAGACTGAGATTCTGTGGAAATTTTGTCACTAAATATACTCGACTTCGGGTTCTTTTCACGGAAGGCAATTACTGTAGACATCGTACCAAACTAGGATTTTCCTCATTCTTTCCATTATTGGGATATTAGGATAATACCTATGAAGAAAATATTTGCTCCTCAATTTCTAGAAATATTTTGAAAACAGGCATTCATACTTTAGTTTCCTCGCATTGACCCGTCACGACTTTGCTTGTCACTTCTTTCATAGTTTGCAATGCATATCTCGGTAGGAATTTTATTTATTATGTATATGTTTTTGCGAATACCTAACTAAAAATAGAGGATACCACTTTTTTCAATAAAACATGATTTTCAAACTTCAGCAATAAACTAACTCTGCGTGGTGAGAGGAAAGTTAAGAATGAACCATAGTAATTTGCCACGGAACTATGAAATCATCTATCGCAATACAAATATCTCAACGGAAGACCGTATCGCGTGTAGCATTCAGAATCATCAAACTTCCTGCGGCCAACAGATCCTATTAGGATACGAAATCAAAGTTATGGAAAGATATAACGCAAAGTATTGCGTAAGTCTTTTTGTTTCTCTCGGGCACCTACGATTTGCAACGGAGCTCCAATTCTAACCAAGTCGCACCGCATGGATTTTTGGTTGAATGATTCGAAGAAGCCTCACAGTTAGTAGAAGTTATCCAAGACAGGCGACGATGAGTTGATGTCAATTGCACCGTTTAGGATTGGTGGGTAATTAATTAGATAACCGTAGGCATTTATAGGGGGACGGTGTGCGCCCTCATTAGCTTTATCTTAACGAAAGGCGCCAAGGGGCCCACGGTTAAACGTCCAATCCGACGGGCGGAGCGCTGTAGGTACTATATGTGCTCTCCACACAGCTTTTTAGTTAGGAATGGTATGGCAATAAAAATCTCCACCACTGCTGGGACTCGAACTCATGTAGTGGTTTGGGCCATATATTAAGTAGGCAGGTAATAAGAGGCTGTGACTTGCTGATGCTGTTATAGAAGGGGTATGTGCAAGAAAAACGGCTGAGTCGGCGAAAGAAATCATGTAACAGATGGGCTTGAAAAGAGGTAGGAAATATGCGCACCTGAAGTAGTGGAAGAAAGGCGATAGCAGGTGGCAAAAAAAGTCTCTACGTACCTATATACGGTTTTATATATATGCCCACCCAACCCACCTTCATCTATAGGATACGCTCGATGATTAAAGTAATGTCTGTGGTGGGCGCTCAGGGTTGATAGAACGTATACGGCAAGCGGCACCCACGCGGGCATGTATTCGAGATGACGGGGAGCTCATTTGGGACGAGTATGGAAATCTAATTCCCTCACGCCGACAGCAGACAGCGAGGGTGGACCGTCTGAGCGAAGGGGGTGGCGTGGCCGCGAGGGGTGGCAAGGGGGCATCTCTCCGAATGGATGCGACAGCGGCGATGGCCCGGGGAACGAGTTTTACTTCCCGAGAGATGGTCCCCTCCCCACCCAGTCGGCTGTGAAAGGCTGGATGAATCTTGGGCGACGGGATGAGGGTGGGGATGGGGGGATTCATCCATCGTCGGGGAGGCTTTGTGTGGGGGGTGGGCCAAGGTCGCGTCGGCCGCCATGTCACGTGACGACCAAAGGCACGCGTGACATATGATATACGGGGTGGAGTGGAGGGTGGTCGGCGTGGAGGAGGGGATGGAAAGGTGTAGTCGGGGGGAGAGAGATTTTTTAGGGGTGAGGCGATGACGAATGATAGCGGAGGGGAAGAGGATTAATGGAGCCGAGCGTGTCGGCGCGGCGTGCACGGCGGTGTGGTTCTGCTTGCACGGATTGGTGCGGGGAGGAGACTCGAGGGTTGATGGGCGGCACCGGTCGCGCACGGGAACGCCTTTGCGATCGCATATCGCTCTGGCTTCCTCCGCATTCTTGGCGCCTATCCGGCGTCGAGGCGTGAGAATGATTCGGACGTGGCGCCGGTCCCTTTGAGGAAGTGAGCGAATTCCCCTTCCACCTCCACACCCCACTCTCCTTCCGTCTGGACGAGAAATTTTATTCCACTGGTGCTTTACGATGCAGATGAGGAGTTGAGCTCATCGGAGAGCTCAATTTTTATCGCATCATCTAACATAGGTTCTCAAGCCTAAGAGTATCACAACATTCCTACGGGACTCGAACCCACGATCTTTGAGCTACCAAGCCGGTGCCGCACCGACTGGCTACCACAGCCGGCAACATTAACCTTGATCTCATGCTTGATATCTGATTAGCTGCATCGAATAGCTGTGGAAATAAACTACTACTCTTCCTGGTATGAATGACGTTATACCTATCTGGAAAGTTGGCACGCCGGAAGAGCTGTTTTATATCCAAATTGTAATTTACCTGAAATATACCTAATGGCGCTCGAAAGCCTTCCAATTCTGTTTTATAAATGACCTTCCTAGAAGGCTATAATATAAAATGCTGTCCTCTGAGAGAATATTTCTCTCTTCGTCAGAACCCCAAACCTAAAATGTATTTTGCCGGATGCAAATCCCATCCGGATCATAGACTCCAGCGCGTAGCGCTACCATTGCAATGTTAAATTATTTTATGGTTTTGTTGTAATGGAGGGGTCTCATGAATCACCCAATTTTTCCATCAGTGACCGATCATGTGATGCTGAATGGTTAACTAAGATTTCTGTTATTCGATGAAAGTTAATTGGTTGTTCGCCCACTTCTCAGGCACAAATATCTTGACGAGCCATTAAAGTAAAAAAGCGGATAAAATCATTTTTTAAATAGGTACAATTTTACGACGTGGCCACAAAAACCTTTTTAAGAGTTTGACCTTTGGCAAAAGTTCCTTAGCAATAAATAATTTTTATTACTGAACCAGTGTTAAGGAAGCACTGCATACGCAGTAATAGAGTAGAAGATTGAATTTCTATTGCAAGTGTTTACCTATATCAGATGTTGAATATAGACTAATGAGTAGCGAGTGGTAATGGGCGGAATTCCGGGACAGCGACGCCCATCATCGGCTTTGAGGATTCTTAAGATATGGTTGGAGAGTTTAGTGAAATTCGGAAAACTTATGACATATTTAGGACATTGACACAACCTGGGTAATGTAACATCCTTTTCCTATTTGGAGAATCTTTTGGAATAAGATGACTATAGTAGAAGGTATCGCTGGGAGAAAATTGCTCTATCTATATCTTTCCCTATCAATCCGTTCTCTATCACTTACGAAGAAAAAGCATTTAGTTATATAGTTAACAACGCAAACAAAGTATCATTCTTTCAAACGTATGAAATACCATACTTTATTATTTAATTTACAAAGGGTGTTTCGTTAAATCCCAACATCACGGATGGTGCCCTCCTGCCACATACCCCTGCCACATACCCGTACGGGGACTTGTTAGGTAAAATGTAGATGTAACTACAGCCTCAGGGACCGAAAGGTAAAAGCAAGTGAAAAAAAGTGGGGAGATGAAGGGGAATGTGGGGTGGGGAGGGGGTGGTTAGGGGCGGAATAGCGTCTGAGCGCGTGTGCTGTGGTTCGGAACGGTTCGGTGGCGTCTCGCGATGGACTCTCGAGATTAGCGCCCTCCTCGCATATCCCTTGACAGGACTCGGGAGACCTTCAGGGGGCTACGTCTCGCACTACTCCCGGTTGGTCGAATTGAAACGTGTTCACGGACGAATGCTTTCGCCTGCCGTTCATCCCTGGGGCGAGGGAGAGAAACGTGAGGAATGGGCAGCGCCCGGCATCGGTCGAAATATACGTCGATGTATCATCATGCGCAGAATAGCCTGACAGCCATCTCGGCGCTAACGCTAATCTCTGTCTAGAAGCGAGCTGCTCGAGTAATTTTCTGGCTCCTGGCGAGGCCCTTCGCTACCAATTTCATTAGGGATTTCACCTAGCGGAAAAAATTTCAACAAGGCTGCGACGTTTTCGCTCTCGTAAAAGCGCAAATAAAAAAAAAACTGTTATCAGAACGCCTGCGTCACTAAGACCCGGGACTAGGCCCAAGTACCAAACGAGCGAACCAAACCTCAATGTTCAGCTTAATGGTTGGTCTCGCTGGTGAGGTTGGAGTTCACTCAAGTACTAGCTAGTACTAGGTGAGATCGGGTTTTTATGGTTGATAGAGTATTGGTTTGGGGGTTTTGTAGGTATAGCGCTGAGCTACTGACCGATGGGTTCCAGGTCGAAATCTACAATAAGTATCCAATGCCTCCCATTCATCTTTGGTGTAATCTATTAATGCCCTTATTTGTGCGCGGTGAAAATGAATTTTCGAACCCCTGTGTCCTCTCTAATTTTATATTCATGATATAACCTGCCATAGAATGCAGGTGATTTTAATGCAGAGGTATGAGAATTTATTAGTTGGTTGCGAAATAATAGGACCGCACGGTGTATTTTGCCGCTGGCATGCATGGAAGATAAAGGTCAAGATATAAGAAGACCTAGACCACCGGCGTTTGCTTCTAGCTCCGAGAGTTAGTCCAGTAAATCCGTTTTTGATTAATTTCTGGGCCATCATATGCCTACGCATATCATTCTTTAATTCCTATTAGTGTATTCTTTACTGATTTTTTTTAACCTCAGATTGTAATTGTTTTAGGTATTGACCACTATTTGAATTATATATTTATTTTGACAAGGGGTTAAATGGCAGAAGGGACAGTTTTGTCTCAATCTCGCCCCAATAAAGACCTTTTATTATTATTATTATTACGCATTTTATTTTCTAGGTACATACATCTAGCTATTTGTCTTGTTCCGTGGCGCCGTATTCGTATGTGCTTTTTTACGCATAATGTCAACTTTCACTTCAAATAGTCTTGGGTTATTAGTAAATGCGACGGCTAAGGTTATATCGCACTGACTAACCAAAGGTCTTCTTAGGACCAACATGAAATCCATGTCCTTGGTGATTCAAACCCACAACCTTGGATGTCAGGACGGAGTTATTGACTTGTCTACCACGACCGTCTCTTTCCTTTCAATCCTCAACAGTACCCTATTATGCAGTAGTTCTCGAACTTACTGGCATCAAGTACCGGTAACTCTTAGGATAGAAGATTGCGTACTGGTTCACGTGTGGCATATTGGTAACCGCTCATCTAGAAGATTGCGATTTCATTTTGGAATATGGTATTTAAGGCGTGTTACTTCATGAACCAAATCCGCCAGAAACTCCTCCACCGTATTCCTCTTAGGATGAACACATCTAAGGGCATTTTCGGTCAGAGTTTTTGCCCAGAAAGGAGAAGCAGAGGGTGTTTGGGGGGATGGGGTAGGATTTATCGTCACCGCATCCATGAGTCTCGACTCGGTCCGCTAGCGAAAGGTGGAGAAACGGGTGCCCTAAGGGGGGACTTGCGTGCGGCCGGAATCTCGTCTCGTTTTGATTGGCCGAAGGAGAGGGAAGGAGCGATAAAGAAAGGCTGGAATATAGGATGCCTTAGGGAGGAAGAGGGTGGGAATGCGGTGATGAGGTTTTGAAAAAGGGTTTGATTGATGCGGTCGGTGGCGGGGGAGTGTTGCCGTCGTAGTAGTGGGGGCTGGCGCGCTAATTGAGAGGATACCCAAGTGGAACACCAATAGATTGAGCCGGTACGGGGACTTTCTTCTTTTTCGGTCTCTGAACACTCAGGAGCAATACGTTATGACTTCGCAAAGTACTCTTTGATGCGTAATCCCGGGAGAAAAAGAATTACTAGTCACGGATATGCTTATCATAAACGTGAATTGTCATTACTAAATTTAGTTAACATTTTTTCCTTAGGCATCAGAACCCTCTAATTTAGCTTTTACAGTTCCTTGAAAGAGGTCGTTCATATGTTCTCGCACTTTTTTGAAGCATTTCTACAATTTTCCACCTCCGTTCTATCTGTCTGATCACTGTCAAAGAATTTCGCATGTTACTTCATAGTGGCTCCCTTCCTCCTCTTGTACTCATAACTACCTTCCAAATACGTGGCTCACTCTTTGACGCACGTCTTAATTATTCACTGCGTCAGACAAAATCTGTCCCATCTTTCGTTTTAGCAGTGAACATTCATCACAGTTCAGCTTTATAATATGTACAGAGTATAACTTTCGGTAGCCAGTAGGCACAGGTATATATCGTAAGTTCCAGGCTCACGTACAGAAAAGGCTCTAGATAATTCCATCCAAACATGAGATGTGACATTTTCTGGGAACCAGGTCTTTCTTGGAAACCACCTGATTGAGAGAGAGAAAGAAAATGCTCTCCCACCCTGAGGGTTACTCACACGTTGTTGGCCTTATTGCGTAGAAAGCACCTCCCGTATTAAACTGACCAAACTTGGTGGACCACTGTATTTGTATGCTCGCTATCCCTCAAGGTAACCACCCTCTTTTCCCGTGAAGAAGGAGGTATGTATCAGGTGAAACTTTGTTGTGTAGGTGCATGCATACATTGAGACGGATCCAATGACATTGGCCTCATTTAGTCAGCCATAAAATAATGTAGCACATGGAATCCTAGGTTGCTATTATATTCTTTATTTTTTTGGAAAATGCATTTCCATTCGTTCCATCATAATTTTCTTTTCAATATTGATGGGGGAAATTCATTAACTCCATCTCCACCACAGTGATTGTAATTAGTCATTAATTTTAGGTCATTTCATATCATCTTCTTATTGATGACTCTTTTGTAATTATCCACCTCAATATTCTGCCTACAGTACATCTTATGCGTGCATTTACATCATTTTTCTATACTTATTTGCTACTATTTTTTTGAACAATGCAGCATCATTGAAGTTTATTATATACAGGCCAATACCATATAAAATTTCAAACCCTTCACATTCTGGAGCTTAGCATTAGGTATACATTGATTCTATCATTATAGTTAATATCTTCATGCTCTTCTTCTGATAGCTAAAGGTACCTGGGTAGAATTTCGGTTAATGACATCCGAACTGTCTTTAAGTTTTCCGAATTTACTTGTTTAGCCGAGTTCAGCCTGGTGAGTCACTCGAAAAATCAAAATTTCTGAAATTCAACAATAATTTTCAACTCAAATAAAAAAACCAAAACCTAGGCATCCGAAGAAGGGCAATAAAATCGGAGAGGAACAGCTTGTACAAATAGACATAAATACACGCGTTCTGGATTAAATAGGAAGACATATATTTAGTAATTTGTGGACGTGGTCGGGTGAGCATATATATGTACACTTTTTTTTCTGTTTCGAATGGAAGAATGTTCATAAATTACCCTCGCCCCTTTTTTTCACCTCGGAGTCCGTGGAGAGGAAGGGAATGGGACGAGGGGAAGTGTGGGAGAATGAGGTTGAAGCAAGAAGAGGATCATCGCCTGCGGGCGGACTCTCCTCGCTTGCTGGCGGACGAAACCCTGGGGCGATATCACGGTTATCTACTTGCAGACAACTCTGAATGCCATCTCGAGGGTGTGTGGCAGCGGGTGAAGAATCACCAAACATGCTCTAAGCTCATACACTAATAATTGAAGTGCTACTTATAATGAACTTATATAATCATAAGTAGGAGACAACGTGGAAGCCAACCCCGGAGACTAGGTCGGTAATTTATCGGTCGTGGGTTCGAATTACCTCTAGGGATGGATGTTGTGCTTGGTCTACGATTAGTATGAGGATTAAGTGCAATACGAAACAAAGTAACCTCAGTAGTTTGAGCACATTCAAAACTTGTTCTACGATGACCCTTCAAAGTTAAATATTCACACAGCATTTTATATATCTAAATAAAATTACACACATGCGTTATACACTTCAAGGTTTATGAAGGTATACCAACACAACTAAAATTTACTATAACGCTCCCAATATTATTTAGTTCATTTTAATCTATATCTGTCCCTAAGCGGTCGCGGAAAAATACATTTGAAACCCCTCTGTCCTATCATATATCTCTCTAATTTTATTTGTACAGTGTAAGCTACGATTCATCAATAACATAGCGTGTATGGTAGAGAGAGACAGGGGCTTCATGAAAACTGTAGTAAGCATGGAAATTGCAAAGGCCAGGTAAAACTTGAAGATCAATACAAAGAAAACTTAGGTACCTACTGGTAAACAGTAGGAGAAATGAGACGAATATCAACGTTAAAATACGAAATCAAAAATGTGGGGGAGATAAAAGAGTATTGCTATTTAGGAAGCCGAGTAACCGGCAGTGGACGGAGCAAGAAGGGAATTACCAGTAGAATAGCCCAGACGAATAGAGAATACATACTACCAAAGGAGACTCTACTTATGGCTGAAAACTTTGAAAATAAGACAGGGCAGAACTTAGTCGGCCATAACTTGAGATATGATAGATAGCCTGATGAAAACAATCGTTGAGGGACAATTGAATGGGAAGAATAGAAAAGGAAGGCCTTGAATAAGATATATGGAACAAGTAGTGAAGGATGTGAAAAAGAAGAATTATGTTAATACGAAGAGGTTAGTCAATGGGAGAATTGAGTGGAAAGTCAAAACAATCTCGGGATTGTTGACTTATGACGATCCTACCTACGACCATTAGCTGTGGTTTACCATTCATTTTTCATGTATACCTTATTAGTAAATGCAACCGTTTTAAAGTTCTGTAGGAGATTTAGTCCGTGCTCTGCAATGTCGTGGGGGAATGCTGAGAAGCCTGAGGCGGGAATGAGGTGGCTGCAGGATCGGAAGGAGGAAGCGGCGAGTCGCGCCTTTTTTGTTTGCGGGCACCGCGTAAAGAGGAGAAGCATAATTTACGAGAGTCTCCGAAGGGGGGGGAGGAGACGGAATCGGTTTGCGTTTGTAGGAAGCATTCGCGTCAGATTCCGAGCGGGGAAGAAAACTTCGAGGAGTCTTAAGGAGGTGGACGAAGAGATAAAAGGGAAGATGGGAGGGTGCGGATGATAGATAGTCGAGCGCAAAATAAGAAAGAAATGACCGCGTATGGTTGGATAGGGGCAAAATTCTCTCCCTCACTCTCTTTCTCTCTCCCCCCCCCTCTCACGACGGATAAATGGGTGTGTTCCAAACCGGCCCCTCACCTTGCCTTTCGTTCGTTAGCTGTCGGGATGATCCGCGGAGCACAATGCGGCTCCGGGCATAAATCGTCATTAAAACCTCTAAATCCGGAAGGCGGTGTGCGGGTTAATCGTGAAGAATGGGCTTTAAAGATAATATTGGTGTAGCCTCCACGACCTCGGCTCCAGCCTCGGAAGTATAAAATGCCGAAGGAGGCGCTGTGAGAGGAGTGCCTTCCAGTCTTCCCTCTTGAGTGGCTTTGTGTGTCGAGTGTCTTCCCTCGTGGTGACCCTTCCGCAGCATGTCGAATACCGTGACGTGAAGTTTTGCAGTTCACGCTGTCGAACTTAATCGATGCTGAAATCCCCTAGTAACGTTTCTCAATTCTGGAGCTGAATTCAAGCCTGAGTAATTCCATATTTCGAGACATACTTTTGTTGATATTCTGGTCAATTCTGACTGCGAAAACAATAATCTAAGCGTTGTTTTGTAGATTATAAGACTTACGTGTTTCTGTATTAACGAAACTTATCATATTACCTTGTGTGCATATTCTACCATCGTGTTTGTTGATATTAGGGTTAGTGACCGTATGCTGAGGTTTTATTTTACGCCATTCTCTCTCTAATGCTCGTACGAGGCTGACGTGCCACTGCGGTCGCTCCGTCTCACTTTCACTTTTCACGCTAGTAGCCACCCCTGTCCCTCCGACCCACCGCCATGCCTCCGAAGAACAACCCGAAGAAGGAACTCGAGATTGACCAAAACGACCTGAAGTCGAAATTAGACTGCGTCATGAAGACGATGTCCTCATTTAAAGAAGATCTGGAGCAGGCGAAGAAGGAAGACACTCCGCGTAAGCAGGCCAGCCTCTCTGCCCTGGAGGAAAAATTTCTCTCCTTCAAGGCGGCAGTTGAAGACGATATTCGGCAGTTTATGCAACAGCTAGATCAACTAAAAAAGAAGTCAGAAGACTTTGAAGATCGCCTCGACGCCCTAGAGCAATACTCACGCAGAAACTGTCTCCTGATCCATGGAATCAAGGAGAATGAACGAGAGGACTGTTTGCGGATAGCGGAGGATTTCTTCATGAAAAACCTCAATGTAAAAGTCAATCCAATCCTTCTCGGCCGTGCTCATAGGATTGGCCCACACCGAGCATCAAGTGACTCCACAAGGCCCATTATTGTGAGGTTCCTGTCCTATCAGGAAAGGGACAAAGTTTGGAGGGTCAAGAGAAATCTTAAAGGATCAGGCTTCCTCATTACCGAGTCTCTCACCGCCGCCAGAAAGAAAATCCTTCAAGCAGCTAAAGACTTGGCGGGCCCTCGTAACGTGTGGACCCAAGATGGGAAAATCATCTTATTGAGGCAAAATGGCACTAAGGCTTTTATCTCGACAGCCAGAGACCTTCAGAGGGAGAGGGGGGTGTAGTTTGCCAACAGTACGAGGCGGAGACCGCGTTACTTGACGTAGCCCTCGAGTGAATTGGCAGGAGTAAGAATAAGAAATTGACGCGCTCCTTTGTGGTATTGTGTGTTGGCTGGTGTGTTTAGGCTATCGTGCCTTGGTCATTCCTGTTTTTGATCATCCGTGTTCCTGACCATCCGTGTTCCTGATCATCCCTGTTCCTGATTCATCCCCGTTCCTGTTTCATCCCCGTTCCTGTTTCATCCCCGTTCCTGTTTCATCCCAGTTCCTGATCATCCCAGTTACTGATCATCCCCGTTCCCGCTCATCACTGGTCGTGATCAGTCGTGCTTTCTTGTCGTCGTCTCAACCCTGTTCCCGGTCATCACCGCTCTCCCTGTTTCCCACTACATATTCCCCCTAGTGAAGTGTTGTCCCAGTTTATAAAGTGCTCCCCCAGTGCAAAGTGTCCCTACTTAATTCAAATAGATTCCATAATCTACTAAATCTGTGATCAGTAAGTGTTAATAGTGTTAAATTAAAGTGTGAAGTCTCCCCAAGTTCTTATAAGTGCTCCGTAAGCGTAGTTTCTCCCTGGCGTCTAAAATTTTATTTCAGGTCTTCCTCCGCAGTGCCAAGCGTTTCACTTCTTGACTGCTTCCCCTTTCATTTCCCCTGTAAATTTTTTGTGGTTTAAGGTTCCGTGTGATTAACTTTCAGTGCTTACTTGCTGACTTTATTAATTTTATTAATTAATAATATTTATCTGTTCTGTAAATTTACTCACACACATTATACATTTCCGTCATCAAAATAATTCTCAGTATGCACCATTCCTCTCCAAAACGATATTTAAATTTTTCTTATGGTAACACGCAATCTCACCTGCTCTCCCCCATCACTGGCAAATATTCCTTAAAAGCATCTACTTCTACGAATGACATCAACTTCAGCGCACTACCTGCCAACGCTACATTCCAATGTTTCCCTCCATCACCCCACGCGGCGACGTCCCTTGGTGCGGGTCAGTCTCAAAATCGCTTCCCTCCCCGTGACTCAGTTCTAAACCCTCTCGCCCCACCTTTTGTTCCTTCACTATATCCGACCCCTACCGGGGCATACCACAGTGCTGGTCAGGCTCTTAATTGCTCCCCACCTCTGGAGTCACCACCAAACAATCTCCCTCGGCCTTCTTCCCCTCGGAGCCATGCTGAGATACACACCATGAGCACACCTCTTAGCACAAACAACTGCTCAAATTCCTACCAGCAGGGATCCCACCTTCCCTTATCTTACACTACTGGACAGATACTAAAGAATAAGCTAAAGCCCTTTCCTCGTTCTCTGCAAATGATTCACCTTAACGTTCAAAGTTTACCTGCTCACTTGAATGAATTACGTTCGTTGCTACCCGGTGACAGTATTCATATCATATCCTTGGCTGAGACATGGCTAAAACCCTCTATTCCCTCAGAATCAGTTGAAATACCAGGTTATTCTCTCTTCCGCAATGATCGAACAGGGAAAGGCGGAGGTGGGGTAGGCGTTTATGTGAGAAATGATTTAAAATGTAAAATAATAACCAAGAGCAACTCTGAGTATGCGAAAAGACCGGAATACCTACTTCTGGAAGTTAAAATTAATGCCATCAAAATTCTAATTGGTACTGTTTATAGACCCCCAAAACTGTGTCATCTATCCGACTTGGATAAATTAATATCAGACTATTCGACTGAATACGAGCACATAGTTTTCACAGGAGATTTCAATGCTAACTTTCATAAAGACGCATATGATACAAATTTTCTCCGGCAAATATTCTCCTCTAACAATCTAAAGATTCTTCCATTATCCTCCACTCATACAACGGCCACATCCTCAACTTGGATTGATTTAGCCATAACAGCAAGACAAGATAAAGTTGTCACTCACGGACAGATCCCTGCTCCCGGTATCTCTTCCCATGACTTGATATACCTGGTTTACTCTATCAAATCTCCTAAATTTAAACAGAAGTACATTTGTCAACGTAATATTAGCAGTATAAATGACGATGATCTTTTGACGGAAGCATATACGTTGCCGTGGCCCTTCATTGAATTCACTGAAAAAGTAGACGACAAAGTGGAAATTATGAATACATTGATGATCTACCTCTTAGACAAATTTTCACCTGAAAAAAAGATCCGCATTTCAAAGCCTAAAGCACCTTGGTTAAATAATGAAATTCGGCAATCAATGGCGGCGCGTGATTTAGCCTATAGAAATTTTAAAAAATTCAGTAATGCTAGTGCTTTCAGCAGATACAAATTCCTCCGCAATAAAACGAAGCAACTCATAAGAAATTCAAAAATTAAATTTTTTCTCTCTGCCACAGCCGTCAAAAACTCTCCAGCCACTCTATGGAATAAGCTTCATTCAGTTGGTATTGGTAAAACTAAAAACTCTACAATTCCGCCTAACGTCTGTCTTAACTCTTTAAATAACAAATTTTCTCAGCCAACGAATCTTATAGCAAAGGATATCAAGGATAAAACCATTCATATGTACAATTCCAAAACCAACTCATTGACAAACAGCAGAAAACAATTCAAATTTTCCCTAGTGAGCCAGATGCAAGTCTTTGCCTCGTTTAATAGAATCAAGTCCAAGGCCAGGGGCGCTGATGGAATCCCAATAGAATTCATTAAAAAATTACTCCCTTTCCTCTTGCCATATATCACCAATATTTTCAACTCATCAATTTCTCAAGAACAATTTCCCAGTCAGTGGAAGGGTGCTTTGATCAAACCAATCCCTAAAAAGACAAGTTCTTCTCAAGAGAAAGAATTTCGTCCAATTTCATTTCTACCGGTTCTATCAAAAGCATTTGAAAAACTAATTTACGAACAAATTACAGATTTTATAAGAGTCAATAATATTCTTGATCAATTTCAATCCGGTTTCCGACATGGACACAGCACTACCTCAGCTCTTGTGAAAATTACTGACGACTTTAGAAGATCAATGGACAAGAAAGAGTTATCAGTTCTTGTACTTCTTGATTTCAGCAAAGCCTTTGATTCAATAGATAGAGATATCCTTAGAGCAAAAATGAGGGGTATGGGCTTTTCTTCCTCTGTAGTGAATTGGATTAGATCATACCTATCCCACCGGAAACAGAAAGTTATCTCAAATGACTCTTGCTCCTTGTGGGCCGATGTATCTCGAGGAGTACCTCAAGGCTCTATCCTCGGACCTCTTTTATTCTCTCTTTATATTAACGACTGTCCATTATCACTCAGAAACTGCAAACACCATCTTTACGCTGACGATTTTCAAATATATCTAAACTCAACTGTTGACAACTTACGTAATAATTTGGAAAACATCAATAATGATCTTGTAGAAATTAATAACTGGAGCAAAGCCAACTTCTTAACAATTAATCCTGACAAATCACAAGCCATCATAATTGGATACCCGAGAATTCTTGCATCAATTAAAAAATCTGAGCTTCCGCCCTTACGAATAAATGGTGATCCAATTCCTTATTGCGAGGCAGTTAGAAATTTGGGGATATTAGTAGATGAAAACCTATCATGGTCATACCATGTAAATAATATCTGTAAAACCGTCAATAAATCATTATTTCCCCTTCTCAGATTGAAACATGTGATCCCCACATCTCTTAAGGCACAGCTGGTTTCGGCGTTAATATTACCGCACTTTGACTACGCCGATACAGTTTATCAAGATCTATCACAAGAATTGTCACTAAAACTTCAACGCTCTCTGAATGCATGCATCAGGTTCATTTTCAATCTACAGGTATCAGATCACATCACCCAATACATAAATGAACTATCTTGGTTAAAACTTAGTCACAGACGACAACTTCACACCCTCTCTCTTCTTTACCAAATTCTGAATACTAAAACGCCTTCTTACCTCTTTGAAGAATTCAAGAAGCTGAAAAATGTCCATGAATCCAATACGCGAGGAAATCATAAGCTGGTAATACCTCTCCACCGGACTACTATCTTCAATAAATCATTCATTGTCACTGCATGTCGTGAATGGAATAAACTTCCCTTATCCTTAAGAAACTCTCCATCACTTCCATCTTTTAAAAGGGCGCTACACAAAACACTTCTTAAAGTTCAGCAGACGGGCACATGAGTATCACAAGTCACGGGCACTCTCTCAATACACATGATAGATTAGAACACGGATGGCAAGATAAACGGCACACATTTCACACTATGTTGATGTTTGTTTTTGTTTATTAATTTTTCCTTGATTCCCTTTTACCTTTTTTTTTTCTATTTTTTTTTTTTCTCCCTACCTTTTGTATTTATCTTTTCTTGAATTTCATTATAATATACTTATTTTCCAATGTACATGCTATTATATTTGAGTTATTCTTAAACACTAGCTTTACTGTCAGTAGGATTTCGCAGGTTTTTCACACCCCCCTTCTTGTGTGGGTGTTTTCCTGCAGTGGGTTTTTGCGTAAAGGATGTAAGCATAATAATCCTCACGTTTTTCCCACATTGTAAATTCTCTCACACACTATTAGATATGTAATATTGATATATTGTGTATGTATATTTCTTTTGTGTTAATTTATCATTATTCGATTCCTATAAGTGTATTCTTTACTTATTTTTTTTAACATCGGATTGTAATTGTTTTAAGTATTGACCACTATTTCTTTTATATATTTATTTTGACGAGGGGTTAGATGGCAGAAGGGACAGTTTTGTCTCAATCTCGCCCCAATAAAGACCTTTTATTATTATTATTATTATTATTATTATTATTATTAATTGTAATTGTTTAGTTGGGCCCCGAAAGGGTTTTTTATGTGAATGGAGGAGTTTTAGTTGGGATTTTTTGGGGGAGGCGATTGTCATTTGAGGCCATTTGCGCAATTTAGGATTATCATCATACAACAGTCATAAGATTCATTTGACGCAGCTCTCCATTGGATTCTCCTATCACCTAAACTCTTAATATTCGCATACATCTCCTCTTCCACAATACTTGCTCTATGTATCTCATGCGAGACATTCCTCAGCTATTTTTCCCGTTCACTTGGCCCTCGACGATTGTCTTTATTAGGCCATCATGTCTCAAGCCTGATGAAAACGATCGTCGCCATTTACGATAGGTGGATAATTGCATAAAGAAATGAGTTTTTAGGAAACGGAAGAAGGGTGGAGTGAAAGCCTGCGTCGGCATCCTGCTGCTTAAAGAAAGACGACAAGGGTTTCACGGTTTGACGTCCCATCTGACGGACGAAGTATTGACCTTGACGTAGTCTCCACGCAACTTAATTTAATTAGCGGCTGGTACACTGAAACATCTCTGCAGCTACCACGATTCGATCCTGGGCCCTCTAGGTCAGGCCAGTAATCTAGCCACCACTTCAACCACTAGGAACCCAGGATACGCGCAGAGAAATCTGGTGCCGCAACTAGCCTGCAAGAGTATTCAACACTGGGAATAGTTTTTCCATGAATTAATGCATTAAGTTTCAATATGTATCAAATTCATTTGTGTCCATTCTTGGGCTACGATAAAAACTTAGAGGATAAATAGTTTTAATTTGTAGTAGGTTATGCAACCGTTGATCTTTATTTTAAAATAAAAAGGTTTTAATTTTAAATCATCAAGAAGTTGATTTTTACCTCATACATAAATGAAATTTTGATTATTAAATGAGACCAAAATAAATATTCCTCCCGTTCTTAGTTTCCTTGAAATTTCACATTCACGTTAATTAATATCCATTTGTAGCTCAGGCTCACGGAGAGGTTACATTTACTCAATACTTTAATATCTCTTCAGAAAACAAAAGTAAATTATCTGTTGGATAAATGCAAGACCGTTCAAACAATTTACTCATAGGACACTAGAATTCGAGGTGAAATTCCCTAAATGGTGTTTTAGGTCGGCAGTAGGTACTCTTCGTGAAATTCATTTTGTGAACCATTGTCTTCTCCATTATTCCAACGTTCTTTGCAGTATTCTCTTGTTTTCTTCTCAGCTGAAGAAAAAATACGGAAACAGGTTTTTTGTAAGTGGTAAAAATTAATCTTTTCCACTGAAATTCGAACCTCGACATTTTCCTATGCTTTTACCGAGGAATTTTTTCCACATCTCCGACTTCGTTAGCGTGGAAGAGAGAGAGGAAGAATCTCGTAGGAATTCCGCCGTGGCTGTTATGGGGCCTTCGGCGCGCGGTGTCGTCAAATACGAGAGACACCCTGGAAGGGCATCTGCGCCCCGGTCATCTTCCTCAGGTCATTAAAGGCCGCCGCGACGTTGCACGTGGCCGCGCAGTAGGGCGAGGAAAGATCCGGATTCACTCAGCTCGCCTGCGAGTACCTGCGTATATCAGGGCGAGGTTTACATCCACATGCCCCTTGTCGTCGAGCTCATGGCCCAAGTGCGAGATTTTTATCACCAAGTGTGGATAAGAATCTTGCCGAGATTGGGATCTGGCTTCTGAGGGATGTCCGTGCCTTCCTTGATTAACGATCCGGGCGCATGGGTTAGATATTTTCGGGAGACTCCGGAGGCATGCCGGATGAAATAAGTGTCCCTTCATAAGCTAGATTCCTCGACCAAGTTCCGCTCCGGTATAAAACGAACTCTAATTATATTGAATTGGATCGCTCGCTATTAATTGAGAGGATTCTTAGAATATTTTAGTTTAGCTCGGCGGAATCTTTCTCGTAATTGGCTTAATTTGGCGATGCTTTTTGGAAAGGATAACATCTGAACGATTTATGCTTCGGATTCGGAAATTTTCATTGGCTGGGACTTGATGTGGATGCTGGAGGATGGCCATGTTTCCGCAACTGACAGTTTTTTTTGAGACCAAGGTGTAGCCAAGAGTAGTCCATAATTCCCTTTCTACTTTCGTAAATACATTGTGTCAAGAAGTTTTCGTAATTCATAAATATGACTTCATGCTTTACATGAACTTAGCCATTATTATAAACATATTGGGGAATTTCAGCCAATGCTGGCTTATCATGTTCAAAACTTGAATGATTGTGGTAGTGTTACATGGTCAAAGAAGGTCATCTGAGTGTCACTCGGTTAACTCCAAAAAGTATGTCCATAGAAAGGTGTACAACCTTTTTGCTTATGGAAAAGACTTAAATGGCAATCCGATTGTTAACTAGGCATCTGAGAGATAAGAAGTTTTTGCAAAGCTTTTGTTTTGGGTGTAAGCGTACAACGTGTACAGTAGTTTGAAACGTTTATATTTGTGGTTAACTTAGAAGAAGGCTAAGACCTATATATCTTTGGCTTAGACAAATACCAAATACATACTTAGATCGATCTCAACTCCTCCGTTAAGGCCGCTTTACTCGATACAATTTCTTGTACAAGCGCTTGTATAAACCGAACGAAAATGTATGTTTGTCTGGATGGAATTAAAACAGGTTATATTTTCCGTAGTCATTCAGACATTCCTACAAGCTTTCACACAATTTGCCGCTTTATACAGTACAATTTCCTCGTACAAGCGTTTGTACAAGAAATTGTACAAACAATTGTATCGTGTAAAACGGCCTTTAGAAATTTATTTTCCTGGCTCACCATAATGGGATACAGTTTTTGGAAGATCAAGTACTGAGAATGTTCTTAGCCGAAGGAAGAGTGTAGCTCATCATCATTTTTTTCTTTCGAAATATTTGATAACTGCAGCACTTCTTTATTCTCAGTTGATTGCTAGTTACATGCTGTTATTATTCTATCCAAATTTCTTATTATTTGGGCCATGCACTCATCGAGGAGTGTTACAAGTGAAAATATTTGAAGATCCAATCGTTTCGGGATTTCTTCCGCGTGTGTCCATTCGGGGTGACAACAGTTTCGCCAACGTTTCAGTTCGCGTCTCCAGGTCTGAAGTGTTTCTGAGCAGATTTTTACAGTCTTACATACCATTCAGTTCTGCGCTCTGATGTTCAAGTGGGCGCATTATCACTGGCCGTTTGACTAGTTTTTTTCAATTAGGCGCTTCCAAGCATGGGAGAGCTTATAGCTATCTTCTCTGTTAAAATTGTTGGGGTTCTTGGCCGTTTCGATCACCTCGCGTATGAGCCTTGGGAAATAGCGTTTTTCGGTCTTGATCAGCTTAGCTCCGTCAAAATTAATTTTGTGTGTCGGGCCTTCCCAGAAGTGCTCCGCGATGGCTGAAAGGCGTGGTTGACTATTGTTTGTCGCTCTCCTGTGTTCTTGAATATGGGTCTTTAAGGCTCTCGAGGTTTGCCCAATGTAGGCCTTCCCACAATCGCATCGGACCTCGTATATGCCGCTCTTTTCTTCCATCGGCGTAAGGTATTTATCTCTGCACAAAATATCCCTTGTCTTAGTTACGCACGTGTATCTGTTCAGGACGTTAGGTTTGGCATGAGCCCTGGATATTTTTTCCGTGGTTACGCCAACATATGGTATCACGGCGAGAGTGGTATCATTCTTTTCCCTCGCATTAGTAGTCTCGTCGGTCTTTTTCAAGGCCAAAACTCGTTTATCTTCTTCTCTTTGAGCCACTCGGTGGATAGCGTGTCGGTGGAAGTCATTGTCTTGAAAAACCTTAAATAGATGCTGATTCTCTTTCCAATAGACGAATCGTCGCAGATGGACAGGGTTCGGTTGAAAAGAGCATGGATAACAGCCATCTTTTGTCGAGGATGGTGGTGCGAGGCAGCGTTCAAATATCGATGGGTTGCGTTTTTTTGCGAAATATTGAATGACCTAGTGTGCCGTCGTCATTCCTCGTTACCAGCACATCCAGGAAAGAAAGTTACCCGTTTTCTTCAACCTCCATCGTGAATTTAATCGCTTCGCTCTGTTGGTTGAGGTGTTTAAGTAATCCATCGAGTTCAATTCGTCCGTGTGGCCATATGACAAATGTGTCATCCACGTATCTCTAGAAAAGTTTTGGTTTTTCTCATGGAATCGTAGAGCCTTCTCTTCAAATGCCTCCATAAACAGATTGGCGATGACCGGTGATAGGGGGGACCCTTTGACTTGTTGGTAAAATACCCTATTCCAGATGAAATATGCGTTGTCAAGGCAGAATCTCACCATATTTTTGGGATATCCCCTGGCAGTCCTTTTGCGACGAGAGATCTGGTAATCTCGATGGCTTCATTGACGGGTATATTGGTAAATAAGGATTCTACGTCGAAGCTAACAAGTAGGTCATCTCTGCTAACTCTCAAATCCTTGATGATTTCAATAAAATGCGAAGAGTGTTTCACGTAGGTGGATGCCGTACCGGTAAAGGGTAGCAACAATCAGGCTAAATATCTCGCCAGCTTATGTGCTGGAGAGTCAATGGCTCTAACGATTGGGCGGAGCGGGATGCCTTCTTTGTAAATTTTTGGTAAACCGTATAGGCTTGGTGGTTTTGAAGCAGACTCGATGAGGCGTCTACGTTCTTCGGGTGGAATCGAAGACTGTTGGAAGATGGCCTTAGTCTCTCGCTGTATCCTTCCGGTGGGGTCAGATTTCAGCACAATATAGGCGTCGTCGTGAATATGGCTGGCAATTTTGGCCAAGTAATCTTCCTTCGCTATCACCACCGTGGAATTGTCTTTGTTAGCTGGAAGGATAACTAAATGAAACTGTTGTCACCCCAGAATGGACACACGCGGAAGAAATCCCGAAACGAATGGATCCTCAAACCAGACACTCCGCGGAAGCCTCAATAAGGAAGTGAAAAGATTTTCTTGAACCCTAGCGGATTTTCATTATTATAGCGATAATGGCTGCTGTTAACCACTTTAAAATTAAAATTATTGAAAAACACGCTTGTGAACACGAAGAGGAAAATTGGTATAGCCGATCAAACAACATGCCGAACAAGCGCATTCAAACAATTGCTCTTCTTGAAAGAACGATTGTTTTCTTTCATTTCATTCCAGATATTACTGATATATACCTAGGTTGGTATCTCCAAAAATCATGGAATAATACCGCTACAACGAAACGTCTCTCTCCCTACATTATGGTGCTTCTTAAACAACCCTTGCTGTCTTTTCATTCATGTATGTACTAACTATCATTCTCATTTCTTTTCTTACTTCATCAATATCGTCAATCTGCTTATGGATGGCGAGAAAGTTTAGTTTATGGGTATGCATGTATACACGACATTTTAAATGCTTACGGACCGTCTTAACCCCAGTTCCACTTCGCGAGCATTTTTTTGTGATATCATCCGCTTTGAGTTCCGTTTCTTCCGAAATTCGCACGGCCAAGTCAGGCCGAAGTAATGGCGACGAAGGAATTTAAATTTGGTCCAGAGTGCGAGAGGAGGTTTTTTTCGGCATGAATCCGTGGAAGGAGTGGAATTCAAGATTTGAGGACATGGTCATAAATCTCTCGGGTCTTTACTTTTTACGCGAAAGAAACGAATTTAAGGCAAAACCTGAGCAATAAAACTTTGGTAAAGTCGCTGCTATTTGACGGCTCATATATGTTGCTATTTATGTGTAATTTATAGCAAGGCTTATCAGCTTAACGTTATTGTTTCATAGCTTTGGAGCGTGTGATTTGGTCAACTATAAATTTTACTACCGCCTGTTACGCTCTTCAACTCTACGCGTGAGTTTAAAAATATAGTACGATAATTCATCTAGAAGTTCGGAAAAAACTGCTGCTAAATAATGTTGAGGAAAAAATTATATTTTTTATTACGAAGGACGACAAAATTGTAACGAAAAAAAACTTTTCTTCATTCTTGCATCTAATTCTTATCTTTCGTTCATTTTTGTGATCTTAATCAAACGATAATTATTTAGTCTTCTATATTTAAATTTTAATGCAAATCTTAAATGTGGTTTAAGATTTGCATTAAAAAATGGAGAATAATATATTGTTTTCGAAATACTAAGCTTTATCCTGAGAGAATTCCACGTGATGGCACTGTCCGTAAATTTGTTAGTAATTTTAACTTTCAATTAGTGCATTCTGAGTAGTGGCTATCTTGTTTGTCTCAGGCCTTTCTCCGTTACCATAGAACTATGCACACTGCCGCTGTGGTTAGAATGGAAAAAAACATTCCAATGAGATAACTGGGTTCATGTACTTCATGAAGGCTAATTGGGTAGAAGAATACAGGTAAGATCATGGGAAAAATGAAAGGATCCATAGATTCAACAGGTCCATTGTGTGACATTTCACTTGACAAACGAAGTATTGATCTTCAAGTTTTCTCTACGTAAATCTTAAAATATACATGAATCAACCTGAAAATATTCTTATTGTACCTGCTTACAATTCCAACAACCATCCCAATTCCTCAGGATAGGAAGCAGTACTCTGGCTACCACAACAATTCGATCTCATTTATTTTCCTCATTGAGAGAACAATCTTCTCTTTTGCCCTATTCATTGCATTCTTGGGATTTTTTCCCTATTCATTGCATTCTGATTTCTTCCCCAGTTTTTTTTCTCTGCGAAACCTCACTAATATCTCAACAACTCACTAATAGCAAACGAAGTCAATAATGAGACTATCACTTCGAGTGGCTACAAATGCTTCCAGATGCCCTTTCATTTTCGTCTTACTGAGGGACAGACGCTGTGTAGAAAGCTTTCTTCTCCAACTGGTGAGTTAGATTTTAGATTTTTGGAACCGATTCCAGGTAAAATTTATATTGAAATAAGAGAGTAACTTTGAGATTCCATTATGTTTTATTCACATACACTACCCAGGATTCGACGTTCAAGACCGAATTATGACGTTTGAATGCGGAAAGCCGGATAATTTGACAGAATAAAATAGTGGAATCACAATGTTACTCATTTTTTCCTTATAAATTATATCTCCAACACTTGGGTATTTCTGGCATGGGCGGCCCAGCAGAACAAGTGATAACTGCTCTCACCAATCCATCCGCGAGAATCATAAGGAGGCGCCTGACGTTACCCTATAGACGCACATGCCTTGGAGGGATGCCTAAGTTATTGTATAAGCAAAGAACTTTTAAGTGATTAAGATCAGTTAACCTATTTTGTTGTCATCATTTCAAAGTCTAGTAATCCAATCTGATTTTCTTTGGGGGAAAAGGAAAAAACTTTGCGCATGTCACTAAACAATTTTATATTCACGACCAGGGTTTCGGCAGTTTATGTCATCTTCAGGTTCGCAGTTTATGAACAGTTTATCTTCAGCTGAATGTGACATAAATTGTTGAAACCCGAGTTGAGAATAAAAGATATTTTTGTGAAATTTGCAAAATTTGTTCCTCTTCCACCATGGAGATATTTCACATAGTTCCCCCTGATACCGTACGTTCTGATTTTCTTTGTTGATAAAAGCATTGAAATATTTTTTCCTCCTAGATGAGCCTACTTTAAGACTTGAAATATTAATAACTGTCGAAGGCGTGTGCTGCACAGCAGCCTCAGCACCGTATTTGCCCAGTGTCAATTGTCTCTTATGTTCATACGGGAATCGCAGCCCTATCAGCAGCTTCTTCGCAAATGACGCCGAGAACTTTTTTTCGCTTTATATTTCAAAATCGTGCTGACTCGTGACTGCGCGTATGGCATTTACCATCCTGTTCAATGTGGATGTCAGCACCTTCAGCTATATAAAAGGATTGACGGAGGACTTCGTTACAATTACTGAGATTCAGTGAACACAATGAGTAACATTTTTTCATTTGCACATTGTGAGAGATGCCTGCTGGAATAATTGAAAAAGTCTTTAAAAACTATGTACTCCTCGATAAATGGCAATTTTTTTTCATATTTCTGTCACGCGTCTATACCCTTGATTCGATCCCTCGCCTTTATCACAGCCTTAAATGCCATCGTGTACCTGATACTTTAATATTATACTTTTGCTAGTTTTTCACCCCTGTTTCATCAATGTCTCTTCAATTCCATTCCTTTCTTTCTTTCACCCCGCTCATTTAAAAGTACTCTACTAGCCAAGTAAGGTGGATGGCATGGAATGATTCGTCATTGAACCAGAATTAGGTGTACGGTATCAAACTTGTGATTGATTAAGTATGTTGGTATATGGAATAGTATTGTTTTTTATTTGACATGCGCTGGTCACATGTTAGTAAAATAATTGGACACAAATAATATTTTTCCGATGTAGGTATACTGATCCCACTGAGTGATTTGTGGACGGCATTTAAGTTCATTACTTCGTTCGTCGAATTGGGCATCAAACAGTTGATCCCTTGCCGCCCTTCGTATAGAGTAAGGTATTACCTAAAATGGGTTTCGTTTCACCCTCTCTCCGTTCAATCCCATCTCACCCTCCTACAACCCATTATCCTCCCATCCCAAATGGCGCAAAGGCCACCGCAGCCGTCGAGCGCCTACCACTAATTATTAAAGTAATTAATATCTGAAAAGTGCAAAGGAATGCAATCACATTAATGGGTCATGAATTTGCAAGCATCCTATAGTACATTAGAATAAAATTACATGCAAGGGTTCCGTTGCTTATCTGGCCTGAATCTGTTTCGTCATCGTACACAGCGTTTTTACTTGTTGGCCTCATCAAACACGCACACTGCTTTCAAATTTTCCTATTAACGCTGCGTTTCATTACCTCCTCTGGTAATGCATTTATTTCTCCTCTTTTTCTCAGTCTCCTTTCACGCTTTTCACTAATTTCGCAGTTTCAAAATGTGCGTCCTTCATCTTCTGCTACTACCGCGATTTTTACCGAAGCCTTACGGATAGGAGAGGTAGAATTAGGAATTAGGTTAGGTGCTATAACTGCCATGGTCTCACCTAGCTTTAGACTAAGTTTAATCCTAAAACAAGCACGACCTATATGCAAGAGGCAATATTCGAATCCATGACCTTTGCATTACCAGTTCGGCACTTTACCCACTCGTCTACAGCGGGCGGCAGACCTTTGGAACGGGAAACCAGTACTTATTGCTGCCACCTATCCCGGAATTCCGGGAATCCCCCGAAATCGGACTTCATTTGACACGTCTCTCCTGGCGGAATCTCTCAGAAATAAGAAATTTCTGATCCGCAAAATGGTCCTTGTTCTAAAAGGTTATTAAATGAGTTTCATTATTCTTTGAATTTCCAGGTCTCCCTGGTGCTTCTTTGCATTTGTCCATTGTGATACATGACAGTTTCACCAGCGTTACAGTCCTTGTTTTCAGGTCGGTGAAGTGTTAGTGAAACTGTCGGATTACACAATGGACAAACGTGGAGAAGTACCCGAATGACTCAAGTCTTCAAGTTTATCACTCCGCTGAAGCCTTAACATGGTTTTCAATAAATTTTCCAAATTCTTTCAATTCTAGAAAAATGTCCTATTATTAAGTAACTTTTAGATCAATGCTAGTTGCTTTATTAAGTTTTCTGAAGCAGTCATCACATCAGAGATTTATCTGTAACCTTATTTTCTTAACCCTGCATTGGACCGGTGGGCTTTTGGTACACAATTAGTACACACAGTTGGTGTGTGGACACCCCAAGTGAAAAAAATTGTGTATAATTTTTACCCTTTCCAGTACTCACATAAAATTTCTCATACATACTTCTTTAATAAAAGTGGTTCTGCTCTTTATTAATGTCTCTGAGCTACATTGCAATTCATTTAGCTCTTTGTACGCTGACATTCAATCTACACTTCAATAATAGGAAACAGATGGCGTGATGAGCACCACCGTATTTTCAGAGCACAAACACGAAATATTCGATTCATATGTCACAGTTTCAGTCGTCACAAAACGTCAGTATGAGATACATTACGAAAAGGTAAATAGATACCAAAAAGAGCAATTTTGTATCACCATACCTCGTTAGTGCTGTGGAGTGTTTTAACACCCCAACAGGAGAACTATTTATCTTGGCTCACAGATGGTGAAAACAGAGCAAAGAAAGATTAAAACGTAAAGTATAATAATATTTTTAGGAAGTTACTCAAGATATAAGGTTTATCAGTTGTACCAAAGCTAAAATATGAGCAAAAAGTTAATGTTGGGGTGTCTAAACACCCCAACGGACGAACGCAGGGTTAAAGATTGCCGACATTTCGACATTTTTATCAACTCCATTAGATAACTATAATAATGGACCGCTCACGATGTGGTAAGACTACAAGTACTCTAACCACGGCATCAACGCAATATCTCAAGACCTAGCCATCGTGGCCAGCCTATCTGCCTAATGGTATCTCGATCTTTTCTCTTTCCTCCCCCAACCACGAGACTCTCATTCCATCCATGGCGTTACGATCTGCGTTCCGTGAGCTTTTGCGAAAACGATATCCCTATTCTCTCCGCCTCCCCATCCTCCAGCCAGCCAGCCTTACACCTTCGCCCCTTTCACCACTCACCCTATAAACAGGCACCTCTTGGGTCACCCTCCGAGGAATGTGCCGGGAAGCGATTCTGAAGCGAAAGGAGGGCAGGGCGATAAATATCGCGAAAACAATCGAAAAGAAAAAAGGGGGTCGCCATTAAAACGGCGATGCCAAAACGGGGATGAGCTCCGTCCCTTCCCCTTTGGGCACTGTTGAGAAGGGCACCAGCGAATCCACCCCTTTGCCATTATCCCGGCCGCTCCTACTCCTCAACGTTTTCGGGTTTACAGTCGCATTACGCCAAACTATTGTTATTCACTGTTATTCCCAATCAAGAAGCATTTTTTCTTTGTTCAATATTTCATTTTTTCATTCCTAGCTAGTATTTTTGCTCCTCTCTCCTTCCCTGCGTTTACCAAACCTTGGAACAAAAATCCCATCTTTAGTCATTCATTGCTTTTTTCAACGCTTCAACGCATCTAATAAATAATTTTAATTCCCCATTAAAAGGTACCCATAAGATTTGGGGACCTTTTTTGAATAGGGACACCAAAGTTTTGCTAAGGAAATCTCATCAGGCCGTACTCAGAATTGTGTTTCACCTCCCTACAGATGCAGATATAGTTAGTACATTTTCAAGGTTTGTTGTGGTCACGTATTTATTTTTTACAACTTTCATGTAGGAAAAATGGAAAAAGATCTTTAGCTATATACCTATGGATCATGGGTCTCAAGATGAGAAGAAATAAGTTATTTCACTATTTAGTTGCAATTAGTTTCGCCGGAGATTTTAATTCGAAAAATGACATGGAGGTAAGCCTAGGTACATTCCGCTGACAGAAACTTTGAAATGTCATCTTTTGGAGAGTCTTAACACCTACTTTGAAGTATCACCTCCTCACATGTTCCGTGAGCTATTTGGTTCTTCATCATGAGTTTCTGTGAAGGAAACGACTTTTTTTAGCTTGTGGATATTCTGTGCTACGCAGGACGAGGTTACGAAAAAAATGAACAATTGGAGCAGTAAGTTTGGCGCTTTGTTCTCATGTATCTCAGCCACCCATATATGTACTGCAATGGATTTCATCTGTGATACTAATGATAAAAAGAAGTTAGGCAGTTAGACGAGACGTAGATCTCTGATTTATGGCTGCAGACCTTTGGCATACACTTCCCCAAACGAAATGTCGATGATTGAAAAATAGATGGGAGGTGTGAACCCGTGATGAGGATTTGGGAAAACCCTGGAAAATTCGAAATTTTTACGTACTTCCTAGGACAAGTGAATGGGAGAAATGGAAATGGAAAACCTCGCAAGAGATATATAGAGCAAGTAGTGAAAGAGAAGAATTATGCTAATATGAAGATGTAAGTTGATAAGAGAATATAGTGGAGAAATGCGTGAAACCAATCTTAGGATTGATGGCAGATAATGATAACAAGTCGTATCTGCCTTTCAGATTTTCATCAGGCTTTTGTAGAACCTTGATACTTCTGTGTAGGCACGAAGACGACATAAAAATGGACTGAAAAAAATGGAAATGCGAAAAAAACATAAAAATGGCCCGCGAGAATGAAAGAACAATCAGTCGTCCCATCGCGTGATTCGAAACAGAGTTCTGTGATCCTGTGTTTGTAATTTTCAGATCGGTGAGGGAACTTAAAGGATACGAAATAAAATATGAAAATCTTTCGGGGTCCATTACATACTTGACTAGAGCGTTGCCAGAAGAATATAGGCAAGCCGTCCTCCTTTACTCGAAGAGAAAAGTACTGCTATTTGCACACCTCCCTCACCACTTCACACTGACATTTAGTTTCAGCCACTTCAGTTCTATTGCTCCATCAGGGGGGAGGGCCATGCCATGTCGTACGTTGCACTCATTACTCGGAGGTTTCTTCTGAGGCTTCCGATGGGGATGAGCGTTGTCGGAGAAAGGTGGGGGAGGCCGAGTGAGGGTGGGTGCCTATTCGTGGTGGGAAGGTAGGAGGCTGGGGTGGCTAATTGGACAAGAAAGGGGAGGGGCTGTCTCCGTCGGAAGCGAGGTCTTGGACCAGGTGGTTGGGTCACTGGAAGCTTCCCGACCCCGCAAGGCGGATGTAGAAAAGGGCGGCGCGTTGTGTTGGCGGTTTAGGGGAGGAACGCAACCGTTTCCCTCGTTGAGCCGAAGGAAGAATGCCATTCAATTAGCGGCGGGGTAATTCTATGTTTATCCAATATCGTATTTCATCCGGTGGATAACGCTGCCGAATGGTATTTTTTTTCTTTTACTATTCGTTTTCGATGATCATCGAAGTCGTTCGTCGATCAATAAACCTGTTCGTTTTTAAATTGAAACGCCTCCTTCTCTGATTCACGGCGAAGGGTTTTCGTCCTTCTTTTTGTAAATTCATGAGCAAGTTCCGTAATGGATTTCTCGATAGCGTAAACTCATGGATCCCGGCAGAGGATACGATTTATATCGTTATGCGCCTGAGACCTGGTTCAGAATCTTTTAAGGGAACGCCTTACGTGTTATTTTGGATTATGATTCCTGCCAACTCTTTTTCCCTAAGTATTGCCGCCCAAATTCAATTTTAATATTTCATGTTTTCGCCGGTCAAGGTGGCTAAGGCTAGTCCACATATCATTCCCGTAAGTCGAGAAGGCGGGCAGTTTAATTGGATAAGTGCAGGTTACTATTTCTTAGTTTGCGTTGGGCTTAGAATATCAGAAAAAAATGTTAGCAGTAGCAATAAAAAGTTAATGGACCATAGCTGGTATGCGTGCTGTTTTAAACTTAAAGAGTAGGTATTGAGAAAAACAATCGCCTTTCTCCTTTTCCGGTTCATTTCCCGTTATATTCTGACCCGATGGGTGAAGCCTCTATTCCCGTCTTGGTGAAAAATACTTCTCTTTAATAAATCGGTATTCCGTAAGTGAGGTAACGGCAAAAAATGATTTCAAACGCAGATAAAAAAAGGTCTGTCTAATAAGGCCATTGCTCCCTCAGTAGCGCAAAGGTCTTGGATTAAATGCTTCCAACTGAAAATTTTGCACACTTCTGATCTTGAAAGTAGTTTTATCAATCGATTTTCGTGTGTGATTTGATGTAGGAATTTTACAAATGTCTGAGTCTAAATTATTTACAACTCATGGGTCTTGAGAAGGAAGATTTAGTTTGCCTTCTCTGTGTGTTTCCTAAGAATGCGTCTAATATTTACGAGATCTAACGGTTTCACCTGGATCGATGCATCGGGAGAAAACATTCGAAAATTGACGGCGAACTGTATCGCAGCTTGATAAATTCATGTTCACCGTCCTCATTGGGAACTAATTTGCAGGAGGTCACTCAAAAATTACCTGAGAATGCTGTTCCTATCATAGATCTAAGAATATTTATTGAATTAAGGAACTAGCGCGAGAGGTTCCAAAGATACCGCCGAGAAGATCACTTTTGGAGAGAAATCCACAAAAAAATACTATGGGAAATAAATTTAAGCTTTTAATGTGACATGGTGGTGACTCGTGAAGGAGACTTTTGGAAGCAATGAGGTTGAAGGTGTGGGATGCAGAGGGTGAGGTAGTTCGGCTTCTTCCATTCCTCTACCTTTTTCCGATGTTTCGTGACGACTCGCATCCCCTCTTCACCACCCCCGCTTCTCATTTCCCTCCCCCTCAACCCACCCACAAGAGAAATGACAAGGCTCCTCGCCCCCACGCCGCCAATTAGGGCTGTGCCCCAGACGAGCCTCCCGTGTGCCGCCTGAACCCCTTCTTCAGACAGGAGCTGGCAGTCCATTCCGGCGGCCTCCATCTTTCCAGGGGTCTGTCGGTCCCAGGCGCAAACCAGCTACACTTCTTCTCCTTTTTTTTCCGTCATGCAATCGAGGCAAAGGAACGAACGAACTTTTCTTACCGAACGCGGAATACCTCTCCTGAGAGCTCACGGAGACTGTTATAAAAACAAGAAAAATTGCTGCAGATGGGATTCTGGGTCTTAATTGCTTCGAACAAAAAGATGGGAATAAATGGAAACGCGCGTCCTCATTTACGCTGTTTAATAAATAATACTTACTCTCACTAATAATGGTTATGCACCGGGAAAGTAGTACTACTGGCCTTTTATTTTTTTCATGGTATTTTTTCACTGATCAGTTTTCTCTTCCTGGCTAACTTTATATCATATTTCGTGGAATATACTCATTTTCAATAATCATAATAATTTTCTATTTCCTCATAATCTTCGCAAGACGGGATTTGCCTAAATGTTATCATCATCATAATTACTAATCATCATCCTGTGACAAATTTGACTCAACTTCTCAATTGAGTCTTCTATCGGTTACATCCAACAAAGCTTTTTGTAACCATTCCAACCTCGTATTTCAGCTGTTACTTCATTCTTCTTCTGGTAGACTTCCCTTCTCTTTTCACCTGGGAAGTGATTCTCCTACTTCCCTCCTCTTCGTCTTTTAACTGCTACCCTGCTTCCCTGAAAATGCAATATTCTTCTATCCCTTAAGAAATTCCTTTCCCTAAATTCCCGCCATCTTACAGATGGAAAGCATCCCTTCATTTTGTTGCTCTTGCGTCTTTTGGTCTATTTAGTCCCCTGAGCCTTGTATTCGAAAAAGCAAAATTATTATACAGCATCATTTTGTGGCGTATTCATTATCTGTTTTAAATTATGACCTCTTCTAGGCACTCGTCCATTTTTTCAATACACTGTTGGTCCTAATTATAGACCTACCTACGAAGCAAATATTTTCTTTTTCTAAATGACTATCAAATTAGAAAATGATTTGTATCGACTGAAAGAAAACACCACTGGAATGGTAAAGCGTTTGCTGTCAGTGGAGTAAAAGTTTTCATCGTGACATGTTGTTAGCCCGTTGAACTCTTTTTATTTAAACATTTGTCGAAATGTTAACAAGTGGAAGGTGTAAATAATCTAATCCTCTTTATCATTTAATTAGTATGCACCTTTTTTAGGCCTACGTTTGGTGTTAAGAGTTTCGAACGTTGCCTAACATTCCCTCATTGTAATCAACTAATTTAAGTTGCATTTACAGTGACTGCCTTTTCAGCATGATTATCTCATTTAAAACGAGTTTCTTGAATCATAATCGGTGTTCACATTTAAAGCCGTGGATTATTAACAAACCGAACCTTTAAACCCAGATAAATGAGTATTAAAAAATACGAGATATTTGCATGATAAAAATATAATAACGCACGATTATAAAATGGGCTATAAAATTACTACATTTAAAGCCAACCTGGTTTTGTGGATATCGGTGGTGACACTAATACTGCTGCGCAATTTTTTGTAACCAACTCTTAAAATTTCAAAGTTAAATTACATTATCACGGTTCTCCGGCCACAGTAATTTGGTTTGGAGGATTTCTTGCACTCACCCCCAGTGGTTGGCCACCCTGTCTCTTTCGCCTCTTCCCCTTTCTTGGGCACGTGATGCCCACCCTCTCCTTACACAAACCCGTATCCATTCCGCCTTTCGCTCCACTCTCCCCATTCTTTTTATCCTCAATCACCAGCAATGACCTTTTTCCACGCTGCCCCGGTGGAATTTTTACCCTCAAAGAACAAAAAAAGAGCCTCAACCATCCCTATGGTCTCCGGAACATCTTGAAATTCGTAGTATTTTAATTGTTATTCCCTAAAAGGTGAAAAAAAATTCTAGTGTCCCTTTACGCGATGCGTAAATCTCGAAGAAAGCAGGTTTTTCCTCCTGTGGTGCTTTTGTACGTCTCGTGACTAATTTTTTGCCCGCCCTGAGTAATGGTAATATTCTTGGTGCCATTGCTCCCAAAATTAGGATGGGCTGCTGTAAAAGTTCTTCGTCCCCTGTATTCGTGCTAATTTTATAGCCCATTTTATAATCGTGCGTTATTATATTTTTATCATGCAAATATCTCGTATTTTTTAATACTCATTTATCCGGGTTTAAAGGTTCGATTTGTTAATAAACTAGAGTTTTTATTAAAATACATATTTTTATTACATTCGGGACAATTTTTAACACGACTAATGGTTATCCACGCGCGGCTGAGCTTAAAGCCACCGAGTGCGTCCACCGGGTTGCGGATGGTGGGTCGACCTCTAGATATAGAGGTTAGCTACGAGATAAGTGAGTTTACTTGTCGAATAAGCACTCGTGGACGAAAAGCGACGGTATTCCGAGGGGGTATTGGTCTATCCCTGGGTAAGGTAGGCCTCTAAATAATACAGAACCTGTGAAGGTGCCGTGAATTGGCGACGGGAAGTCGCCGATAATTACGCTTCTCATCACCCGGAGGAGATGGCAGCAGGTCTTCTTCATATGACTGAAGTTGGAGACCACAGTTGTCGGTACAGCGACATTCATTTCACTACAAGCGTGGTAACATTTACTTTAACGGCTGTAGTACTGCGATGTGGAAGGCGAGGGGAAACCACCACATTATTATCCCGAGGAGTTGCAGCTACTTCACTCTTTTATTTCTTATCAAGACGTGATGGAACCCTCTCGAGTAAAATATTTTGGAGGTAAAATAGTCCCCCATTCGGATCTCCGGGCGGGGACTACCCGAGATAGTACATCAGTCAAATGTGATAAACATTTTAGGGTAGGAACATGGAACGTGAAACCGCTTCAGACCTGTGGAAGACAGGAGAACCTGAAGGTGGAAATGCGAAGAATGGACCTCAACATATTTGGAATCAGCGAATTGATGTGGCTCGAAGAAGGAGACTTCTGGAGGGGAAGCTATGGAATTATACACACGGAATCATTGAATGATAATGCTGGAGTAGGCATAATGCTCAGGAAGAGCGTCGGAATGCGTGTGAAGAGCCTCCTGCAGTACAATGTACGGATGATAATGGTGAAGATCGAGACCAAACCTGTAGATACCGTAGTGGTACAGGTTTACATGCCTACGACGGACTACGAAGGTGAAGAAGTGGAAGATGTCTACGAAGATATCACGGAAGTATAAAACATGTAAGAGGAGAAGAAAACCTAATTATTTTAGGAAATTGGAACGCGGTCGTCGGCGAAGATCTAGATGGAAGAATAACAGGAAAATACGGATTGGGAAACCGAAACAAAAGAGGAGAAAGACTGATGGAATTCTGCACACAACATAAGTTAGTGGTCGCCAGCACGTTAAAAATCACAACCGAAGAAGGTACACATGGAAAATGCCTGGACACAGAAGAAGCTTTCAAATATACTACATTTTAGTGAAGCAGAGATTTAGAAACCAAGTGAAGGACTGCAAAATCTACCCTGGGGCAGACATCGACAGTGACCATAATTTAGTGATGATGAAATGCCATCTAAAATTCAAGAAATTGAAGAAAACAAAGAAGAATACATGGCAAGTAGGAAAACTAAAGAAGGCTCAACATCAGCTGGCATTTCAAAAAGCGGTAGGAAACAGCATAGGAGAGAACCTGAATGAGAAATCAGTGGAAGAGCGTTGGGAAAACATTAAATGTGGACTACAGGAAGCCGCAAAAGATGTTCTTGGAAGAAGAAAAGTTGCCAAGAAGAAGCCATGGATCTCGGAGGAAGTCTTAGACTTGATTGAAGAAAGAAGAAACTACAAGAATACGAAAACCGAAGAAGGGCTGCTCTGCTACAAAAGAATAAGGAACGAAATAAGTCGCAAAGGAAGGAAAGCTAGAGAGATGTGGATGAAGAATCTATGCGAAGATGTACAATGCGAAGATGAAGTGAATTGGAGTACCTTACAACCATGCACTTGGAAAGATGGAAGTTTCCTACAGGATAGTGAGGAACCACTTCAAGGGACGGAGCGCAACATGCAATGTCATAAGGGACAAGAAAGAAGAAATTTTGATTGAAAACGAGGACAAAGTCAAGAGGTGGAAAGAATATCTGGAAGAGTTATACAACTGAAAAATCTCAGCACAAAAGCTATTGAAGAGGAAAGCGTAGTGGAAAAGGATGATATGGGAGCATCAATATTAAGATCGGAATTCGACGCAGCAGTAAGGGACCTTCGGTTGAATAAGACTTCTGGTATTGAAGATGTTCCTGCAGAACTAATTAAAAATGCAGGAGAGAGGACATTAACTCATCTTTACAAAACCATCTGTGACATGTACTCAACAGGAGAAATTCCAAGGGACTTCGAGAAAGACATCATCATTCCTATTCCCAAGAAGAAGAGAGCGGAGAAAGGCGAAAATTTTAGGACTATAAGCATGACGACACATGCATCGAAGATATTGACCAGGATCATCTACAGAAGAATAGAAAGAAAAGCAGAGAAGTTCCTGGATGAAGATCAATTCGTATTCAGGAAAAGTAAGGGTACAAGAGAAGCAATGTTGGCCCTTAGGCTGCTCATAGAGAAGAGAATGGAGAAGAGCAAGCCGACGGTCATTGCGTGTGTGGATTTAGAGAAGGCTTTTGACAACATGGATAGGGATTCAATGCTTGGAATTCTGAAGTGAATTGGAGTGCCTTACAATGACCGAAGAATTATCCACAGTTACACAAAAACCAAGTAGCTGTGATTAAATCTGGACCCAACTGTGAAGAGACAAGAATAAGGACAGCAGTGAGACTAGGCTGTGCATTGTCTCCCGTAATTTTTAATGTTTACATCGAGAGAGCCATCAATGAAATGAAAGAGTAGTCTTGTGGAGTGATAAACCACGGAGAAAAAATAAGCATGCTGCGATTCGCTGATGACATAGGACTCGTTGCAGAGACAGAGAGGGATCTGAACTAGATTCTAGTAACTATGGAAAGGACAATAGCCAGATATCATCTGAAGATAAATAAGAAGAAGACTAAGATATTGGTGTGCAGCAAGAAAGAAGAGGCCAAAACCCATATCAAACTAGGAAAACAAAAACTTGATGAAGTGAAATAGTATTGTTACCTAGGAAGCCGAGTAACTAACGATGTACGAAGCAAGAAATAAATATTTAATAGAATAGCCCAGGCAAAGAGGGAATTCTATCAAAAGAAGAATATACTTACAGCTGGAAATACAAGCGTAGAAGTAAAGAAACAGTTCATCAGAACATACATCTGTAGCATGTTTATGTACGGTAGTGAGACATGGACGATGGCAGCAGCGGAGAAGAAAAGGGTAGAAGCATTTGAATTGTGGTGCTACCGAAGAATGATGAAGACAAAATGGATCGATCGAGTGACAAACGAAGAAGTCTTAAGAAGAGTGGGAGAAAAGAGATGCCTACAGAAAACCTGAAAAAGAAGACGGAACAACTTGATAGGCCACATATTACGACACGATGGCCTGATGAAGACAATCGTGGAGGGAAAAGTGAACGGGATGAATGGAAAAGTCAGGCCTCGTATGAGGTATATTGAGCATATTGTGAAGGATGTAAAAGAAGGGAGCTACGTCAATATGAAGAGGTTGGCCGATAGAAGAATCGAGTGGACGGCTGCGACAAACCAATCCTAGGATTTTTGACCAATGATGATGATGAATGGTTATCCAGGAGATGGTAGGGACGTTTTAGTGTTAAAGCTGGAAGAATGCCCCTTATGTAAGCGTCTGAATATTAAAGTCAAAACATCCATTACTAGAGTACATTAAGTACCTGACTTAAAATTTATTCATAACCCTCATTAAGCATGATTTTCCTCCTACGTTTTGACAGAAGATTAAGGTAAGATTAGACTGTGAAATAAGCTTAATTCTTGGAGCGCCAAATCTAATTTTACCAATTGAGGAACTACATGGGGTAGTTGAAGAGAAAACTGCCATGTATCAGGAACTCATAGTAAAGAGAACGGGATGAATTTATTGCACCTGAGGACGCGACGTTTACCATAGGAATCGCAGGAAAGTGAACTTGAGGTAATTTCTACATCATATAAATAAAATAAAGTTTAGTCCTACTTCACAAAATATAAATACTGATCGACCGGTTTCGACCTTTCCAGGTCATTTACTATAGTCTGTCCAAACAGGGAAGGCGGGTAAGAGATTAAGGCACAGCTCGCGAGCCCAGCAATAGCCGGGTACCTGCCGTCCACCAAACAATAGCCGGGGTCCGATCGACCGCGTGCGCTATAATGAGCCCCGAATCGCATTCCACTCTGAAAAATTATCACATAAAAGTAAGCGTAATTTCTAATTTTTTATTACAGTTTTGATGTCTACGTAAATAACGCCTTTCAGCCTGTTTCATTGGATAAACTCGAGGTAGAATAATCTCTATCGGACCAGATTATGAAAACTGGCGGCATGGGAATGTTCTTCCTCTAAGATTTATAAAGATAAGAGAGGAAATGTAAGGATCAGATTAGTTCGATTGCTAGATACAGACTTCCCTTCTCGACTGTCCAGGTGTGAATTCTGTCTGTGGCACAGATTTTTTTACTGCTCTCCCTGTCCCCAATAGAGTTCTGTTTCGTTCGTCCGTTTGTCGGATGGGACATTAAATCGTGAACCCATTGGTACTTTTCGTCGAGAGCAGCCTATGGCAAATTCGGAATTATCCCCAGCCTTCTCCCGTCCCATGAAATATGCCAACTCTTTCCCAAGTATCCACCTGATTACTTACAGCCCTAAATCACTTCAGCAATCGGTCACTTAAACTACATAACAACCACAAAAGAGGAGTATTCGTTCCTTTAAGAAACCCACTCTTCCTCGTAGGTTTATAGAATCGTAATCGTTTCTGGAAAAGTATTTTTAACACTTTTTTAAGTGCATCTGCATCCACGCAATACCCTGTAAACCACCGCGAGGGTGTGTGGCAGAGGGTGAAGACCACCAAGCTTGAACTATTGGCATGCAAGTAGGCTAGTGCATGGAAACATGAGTGGTTCAAGCAAATGTTTCACCCTCCTCAGTTAATTTATTCCAGCATGTATGGGGTTCCGTTTCCCTATGGTTTCTCCATTTCATCGCAGGCTATGTATATTTAATATTCCGTAATTTCCGTTTATCTGTGCGTGTAAGGGGTAATAAATGAACAATCTGCTGAAATTAGTTAAGCTTATTTCCTTATGAGGGAATTCAGTCCAATTAGTAGGCACTTCCCATGGTCCTTAGGAAGTTGAAATACATCTTTGGAACCACGGTAATCGTGTTTTAATACACAGAAATATTTTTACCGATCCGTAAGGGCGAGTAGCAGGGGGTGGTAGGTCACAAGCCGGGAAGATTACTTTCAGCAGGATAAAAAAACTTTGATAATTAATCGTAAAATATGGTGAGTAATATATTTGATGTTCAAATACATTACTCACCATTATGAAGTTCAACTTCATTTGATTTTTTTGCGCATTGTATGCGGGAAAAATCTATTCTGGTATCACTCAGTCTCACTGTTGATCTCTCCTAATTTCTGGCTGCTGTCTGTCGTGCTGATGTAGTGTGCGGGTAAGCATACTATGCGTAAAGTGTCAGAACCGAAATCATGTGATTTTAAATTTTCAAGACAGATAGACAAAGGGTAAAGTTTTTCAAGGCACATGCGTATAGAGGCCTATGGGACTTGGGTGGAAACTGTTTACGGTTTGAAGGAAGGGTAGAGTGAAACCTAGCGTTGGCAATACCCTTGTCTTAACGAAAGGGGCCATGGGATCCGTCTCTTGTTGTCTCATGTAATTTACAGAGCACTGAAACCTACCCTCTCTCCAACCAGAGTTCAAGAAGGGACCAATATAAAGATTTTCACTCAGAAAAAATCATCTAGGAATTGAACCCGGGCCATCGTGATGTACCTACTCGAGCTGTAGCATTGCTGTGGCTGAGGGTGCAAGCAGATGCGTGACTCGTAGTAGCCCAGTGAGCTGCATGTGACAGTGGGCTGACTGGTAGTCCTGGGTTCAAATCCAGGAGATACCTCTTGGGAACAAGCTGAACAAGCAGAGTTCTTTTCTGGATAACAGATCTTTCGGGAAATTATGGGAGGAACTCCCCCCTTCCCCGTTTACCTTACCTTGAGGTGTGAATTCCACATTCCATATAGATAAGCACTATGTGATCTCAACTCTTGGAAACCTTTTAGTGGTGAATAATGCGGTAATGTTATGCGTCGTTGATTCGGCCGACTTGTTTGGAAACGAAAGAGTATTACTCGAAGAGAGAGTATCACCTGCGTCATTTATTGGGGACTTTCAATTATTTGAAGTTTCCAATCTTAGAATTCGATACTCTAAAAAAATAAGGGACTTCAGCGAGAAATTGTTTAGCAAGCGTCCCTTCTCTCGCCCGAAAAATGTGGGCTCGCTGTTATCGCCGCCCTGCCGGGGGAAGCTTGTACCTCATCAAGCAACGATTTGCTCGAATTCACTATCTGCCTCCCGAAGCATAACCGCGGTCTGGATCCGACAACTTATGACGTAATAATTTGAACCCCTTTGAAAGGAAAGGAGTTCTCTGGTGTCCATGGGCCTATTACCCGGGAATCGGGCAACAGGTCGTCGAGTGGAAAAATACGCGTTCTGTTGTTCGTTTCCGACTCTTATCGGGAGCGGCAGTTAAAAGGTAGTAAATGATCCCATTCGAGGATGGCGATTGGGGAGTCACGGGCATCCAAACATTCTCGTTCCCTTCAATCTTGCGGCGACGCTGTACGGACTGCGCAGGTGCAGGGAAGGGGGAGGGGGTGGCCCCGGCGGAGAGGTCATGCCGTGGGTGGTGCCATAAAAAGACGCCGGGTCCTCTCTGAAGCTCCGCTCCCTTTGCTTCCCCTCACCCCATTTAGCAGGCCACATCTTCCATTCCCACCTCCTCGGACGTCGTCCGCGTTGAGCCGCCAACTCGCTCCTTTGAAGGATGGCTCCCGATTGACATTCACTAAACCGGGAGTAGGTTTTCGTGTTTCATCTTAGATAATATAGCAATGGGTGATGCTCATCAAATTTGCTTTCAAATGCTTGAATGTAATTTTAATTTTTATTGTCATTGTGGTTATATATAGATTAAAACTATAAGATTGATTTGGATGGTTATTAAGACAATCCAGTTTACTCCATTTCTCTCGAGAAAACTCATGTCTTCTCATGAATTCAGTCTTCATTCAGGTCCTCTTTCTACATTTATTCCATCCCATTCCTATCCTCATTTCTCCCTACCACTTTATTCGATCTGCATATGTCCTGTAACGTATCCTAATCAAATCCATTCACTCTAAATCCTCTTACACCCTACCACAGTCTCTCTCCAGCGTTTCCATACCCAGTTCTTCTCTATTTGTCGTCCCTATTGCGTGTTGCAATTTCTACATCTTCTCAAGATCCTACTATCGAATTCCTAAATTTTATTTTACCCAAATATTTAGGAGCCGGTAGGGGTGCATGTACCTCTGAAACATGACCTTCCAAATGCCTTCAATTTTTTGTGAATTTGTCAGTTTGGTTTACCATATTACAAAAGGGATATCACGCGTTTTAGAAATATTGTTAACCATTGAGTTGTTTCTCATTATATGCCGACTGGATGAGGAGATGTCTGGACAGGGAAGTATTTTTGGTCGTTAAGTAGATTTGGTGGTTCCCCATTATATCTCATGCCCATAAAATCGGATTTTCTGCCCAAACTATCTTTAACTAGGGTGGAAATGAAAGATAATTTTATTTTTGTGGGGGAAATGTTTAATTTCTCGTCGATCGGATTATGTAAGAGTGTATACATGTTGGTGTCACTCTCAGCTCAGCCTTTTTCTGCTCATCTCTGTGTATTTGGCCTCTCAGAGTTTTAAAGAGGATTTTCGGCTCGTATTGTCCTGAATGATTCTTATTACGAGATGACTGCTAAACGTAATGGGTCATAAAAGGTACAGTAAACTGGAATTTGCAGTCCAAAACCACGAAAAGCTGCCTATTTTCAGAAATTATGTATTTGGTAGCACATTCTTAGCGCAATTGTTCTCGTTTATCTTAGCATCATTAGGCATATACGTAACTGGGCAATGAAATCTGATTGTTGGTGTAATGGTATTCGGAGCCAAATCCGATTGTATTTGTGCTCCCTCCTAATTATGCCAAGGAGGAATTTGTCTTTCATCAATAAAAGTCAGGACTGCTCTGATGTGATATCGAATGCAGGAGATTGCCCACCTGAATCAGTGGCGGAAAAGTACAAGAGGCGGAATTAGTTACCTAAATCGTGGGAGGGTAGAATGAACTTTTTGTGTATTGCCGGTTCCGCTATTGCGTCGCAAATTCTGTGTTCATCAACAAGAACAGTGAGCATCCCAGCCTTTGAATTGTATTCCGAAATTTACGAACCCCAATTTGGGCCCGTCCAATATATCCAAGGCGTTTATTTCGCAAGGGCAGCGGCGTCTCTGTCGGCCCAATCGATTGATATCGATACTTCTCCCCCCCTCTCCCATAATTCCCCCGCCCTTAATACTCCCCTACTCTCCCTGGCCATCCCCACCTTCCCGATTCTCCACCTCCTCCCGGTGGCGGCGTCCCAATTGGCGGAAGCTTTGGTCGTCGACCGGTGGGGAGGGAGATGCAGTCGGCGCCTTTCAAAAGATCGCCCCATCACAGTGGAGGAGCGGGAGTAACCGGAGACGAGCGGCTTCCCTTCATTAGCAGCAGCTCCCACACCGCCTTGGGAGATCAGCTTGGGGTGTGGAGGCTGGGTGGGGGGTTCTCCTGGGCAACTCTTCTCCCTCCCCTTTGGTCTGTCCCCTCGCCCACCCTCTGGTCAAGAGGGACAAGAAGCCCTTCCTTCCTGCCTTTCTGGCGGCCCTCTCGCTCCCGTGTCTCCAGACCGAAACATCACCCATCCTCTTTCCTCAACGATCAACACACTAGGAATGTCACTTGGAAAAAAGTAACCTCGAGCATTTGTATTCGTTCATTCCTATTCAACTCGCCCACCAATATTTTTTCTTGTGTTGATTATCGTGTGAGAAGACTGTTAATTTGTAAATGAAAATGCATATTTTAAATAATTTCCAGCTTACAGTATTGATAATTTTCGTCATATTCTCGATGGTACCCTTTGAGATTCAATGGGAGGAAGAAATATTATAAATACACCCGGTATTATTATTTTTGAAACTTACCGGTAACGTATGAAGTGGATGATGTGCTCTAAAGCAAATATTGGCCACATAAACTTCCTTAATGAGGAATTTTTCAGGAAAATAATAATGCATTTTATTCAGTTGGAGTTACATAATTCTATTCCTAAATTCTGATAAAAATTTATATTTTTTTAAAATGCTAGGGCTATTTTTTTTAAGCAACGTCCAATTGGCTGTATTTATATAAATTATATCGTATAAACATGGCGTTCGTAGGTGTATTTGCTCACTGTTTACTGCTTATTTAATGCATTTTTGAAGCACATACAATTATTAATTTTTTAAGTATCGTACCGATCGAAAGAAAAAAGTCTTGTACTCTCTTCAATTGAAAAAATCTAATTTTAACTAAGGTAAACACATAACCGACGACATGGATGTAACTAAAATTTTTATAAATAAAGAAATAGCTTCTCTAGGTATTTCAAACAGATCTACTACAAGGCTGTTTACGGCCTTTTCTTAGGACTAAACGTTTCCGAGATGGAGGAGGGACGGGTGCACAGGTGGACGGATGGTTGGACAAGAAACAACGTTTGGCAATTATTATTATTATCAATAGGAATTTTCCGTATTTTCTAATACTCATCCATATTGAAGAGTATGCCATGATATGTAAAAAAATAACTAGGTCTTTCGTGAAGAAAGTATTCTACCTAGAATTTGAAAGATGATGATTACTGTGTAAAGTGTTGACTCTAGTTTTTTATTGGCGGTAATGCATATTCCTTTTTTATTGAAAAAACCATCTTTACAAGAGTGGACCTTAGGCTTTGGAACGGGTTTCTATTGATGGGTAAGTTCTGAAGAAGTTTTAAAGAAAATTCTTGGATTAGTTACAGCATATACTAATCCTACTGGAGCATAGCTGATAAAGGTTGAGGTCACATTTACATAAATAAAACCTTTCCGATGTGGGAGAAGGGAAAAATTGTTTATGTAGATTTATGGCAAAAGAAACAATTTTTGAGGGCTTCGGAGGGTGCCTCTATACCTACCCTTATCGGTCGAATATGTTGATCAATTCCCTTGAAATGTATTATCTTCCGTTCTCCGTCGAATATTTACTTCCCGATGACGTGAATCGTCTTCCATGTGGATACTTTTTATGAATTTGCAGATTCAGTTCTGCCGTTTCTTGCTGGTTTCTGGACAGCCTGGGCGAATCAGAAAAAAAGTTTGGTGTTCCTCTGAATGCTAAAGTAAACATAAAATTGCTCTTTCTTGGGTGATTGGTTCCTTTGACCTACGATTTTTCCTCTCTCAGTATTCATCCAGTGGAGAAATGGACCCACACCAATTTAATAGTTGTACTTACACTAGTGGAAACACTTGCTCGAAAAAGTATAGGCATGCATTGTATCCCCACGTGAGAGGATATATCCGAGCCTTGAATACAAGCAATAATCCGAGCTTTCTTTCTACGGACTCCTATATGTCCTGCTTTCGATTCTTGAAATTATTACCCGTGGTAATCTTCGTAATCTTTCAATAGTTATTTCTATTTTAATCTTCTGTCATTAGAATGCGTACTTTTTGTACTGAAACTTTCACAATAGTACCTATATATGATCTGTAGAATGTGGTGGGATTAGTAAGCCTATACAAAAATCAGTGTTTTATTTTCAGATCTCATTAATTCAACACTGAAAACATTATCGTTCTTATTTATGTTATTTTTTCAATTAATGCTTATCGGTCATGCTTTGTGACCCTCGGAGTAGCCACCTTTCTGGCTCATGCTAATATTGCTAGTTTGAAAAAAGCGGCGGAGGGAAAGAAAGCGGGTATTGGTAAGTGGCTCCGCCACCGGCCGAAACGACAAATGTTTCTTCTTAGCGGAGCGGAAAGAGGTCGTGTTTTTTCGCCGTGTTCGAGCTCCAGACATGCATGATTTTAAACAAGGCTTAAGTAGAGGTGTAGGTAGAAGAGCCAAATCAAATCGTTATATGCATATTATTTCAAAAGTAAATGGGAGTAACGATTGAGAATTGAGAATGATGTTCTTGGAAGAATAGGATTTCACGAAGGTTAAATATAATGGACGTAAGGAAAAAGATGAAAACATAATCATTTATATAGATTATATTGCTTTATGACTACCGCAACTTGACCCTAAGGAAATAGTGAGAATAAAGTAAGAATTTTCAAGTATAAGTACGGGGGTTGAAAAAATAATGAATAATGAGAAGGGTACACGCGTCATGCAGCGGAAGTGGTTAGAATTTTGTTTATAAGTAAGGTTGAATGGCTTTAAAGAATCGAGAAGATATCCATTGGTTGTCAAGTAATGGATTGCTTAATAGAGATGAGGATGAGAATTATAAATTGGCGAGGAAGAGCAGGGTAAAGATTTGGTTTTGTCATCGGCAAGATTTGCGAAAAACTGAAGGAAATATCCATGGGCTTGTGGAGAATGTGCCTTCCCTGGTTTTAAAGCAGTTTTAAATCAAATTCCTTTACGAAATGAAAGCAATTCTGAATCAATGTCTAGTAAATATATATATTCCATCATTTTGCGATATGGAAACAATTTTTATTCAATACAAATTTCGAAATTTAATTGATTGTTTAGTCTCGCAAAATCTAAGGCTGCAGATACAAGCCATGGGTTTCTCGCTGTGGATCGAATTATTGTATTCGTCATTTGCATTTCTCAATATACGGTACTCCTGGTCTGATGAGTATCCAATAATATCCAAAACATTTCTGAGTAATAGCTGTTCGGGGCTGGTGACTAACAGCGGAGGTTATTTGCGCCATTTAGGATTGATGTATAATCTTTTAGAGATAGGCATTTTCAGAGAGGGGTGGAGAAAAACTCGGCATCGGCGTTAGCATACTTTTTGCGAAAGGCGCCAAGGGGTCCATGGCTTGACGTCCCATTCGCCGGACTAAGTACTGACCTTGGAATACTCCCCACACAGAACTTAAGTAGGGACCGTTACACCGATGAACGAACTCTGTTGCAACCGGTATTCGAACCCGGACCTTCTTGATTAGATGCCAGTAACACACCAAGACGATCCTTACAAGGCATTTGTGATAGAAAAGTACTATTATTTTCATTAAAAAACAATGTTTTTACCTTACGTTCACATACGCCGAAGGATGTCATTTGGTGTTGTCTAGGGTGTGAGAACCGTAGATCCAGAAGTAGAATTGGAAAGATTATATTATATTGAAAAATCGTTCCGATGGTAGCGGGGTTAAGATGCGCCTGAAAAAATGGGTCCCTGTAAAGTGTAAATGCGACAATTATATGGCAAAAAGGGAGGCCTAAATATTTATTTAAATGAAATCAATGTTATTAATCATATACTACCTAGGGCATGAATACCTGACACTTTAGAAATTCCTAGTGAATATACGGACCTCCATTTAGGTGTCTGAGTATTGAGCATATCCCATTTTTCCATAGATTTTTTTCATTGTAAAATTAGAAAACTATGTATTGAAAAGCCTTTTATCGTGTAAACGAAATAACTGCAGTTACAATTTTCTGTTGGTTTATTTCGTGGTTATTGCTCTTTGATTGTCTCTGATTTATATTTGCACGTGATGATTTCTTTCTGGCATCAATCGGAGGAGATCAGGGCAGTAAAGTTGCTTTTCGATGTCTTTAGAATTTCGATATCATTTATCTCATAATGATATCATTTTCGATATCATTATGAGATAAATAAATGTGATATTTAGGGTCAACTGTGAATGTCTAAAATCTTCTCTGATTTGTCAATGCATATTTATGCTGTGTTTTTATGCACGCAATTTTGTGATTCTAATGAGACTTTTTCGTATGAATATTTTAATGTGTCGATTAATCAGTTGATGCATGATCAATGGAAGCGGATGAATGTTAATTGATGACTTAAAAAAGAAAGCGAGTGAATTCTCAATCCAAGAGTGAAATGAGCTGTTTTCCCAATTAGGTGATGACATTTTAATGTCTACCGTGTGTATTTGTTAAAGTGCTTCTCGTTCGTAGCTTATTCCCCGAATATTCGTCCGAAACCTGAGATCCGTAAGCTTATCATATAACGACGATAGAAAGGTTCATATTATGGCAACCATTTTACTGAACTTAGTTAATTCCAAACTTTGCAAATTTCACTAAATAGATTTATTCACGACCCGGGTTTCAACACATTGTGTCATCGGGTCGAGAATAAATCTATTTAGTGAAATTTGCAAAGTTTGTTTTCTCCACCATGGAAAAATTTCTCAAAGTTACCCCTGAAACAGTTCGTTTTCTTTGTTAATTCAATTTCTGGTAGGTATCGCCTCTTTTCCTCGTCTCCTAGTTTTACGTCTATAGAGTGAACACAATAAAACTGCGTTGCCATTTTAAATCAACTATTTTTTGCCACAGGTTAAACTATGGAACTGATATTGTAATTATTAATAAATAATTAATACCGATATAAGACCTCATGAAGGCAAAACATATTGACGTAAAAGATGAAGGCTCTCCGCCAATATGAAAATTCATGCATGATGCCGAACTTAAAACAAAATTTCCCCGCATTTGCAAAATTATTGGACATTAGATTAGATTAGATTAGATTAGAGGTTTGTGTTCCTCGGAATAAATATGTATTAGTGAAGAGCCTTTCCAAGATCACGAGCTTTGCTAAATGGTTGATTGCTGCGCCTGATTTCCCTGAGAAGATTGAATTTGTAGGATGAATTTTTATTTATTTTCGTTCTCCTCTTGTTCAGAATTACGAACAAAGGTGAAGTGGTGACCGCACTCAATGCGCTGCTGTGGCGTTCTCCAGGATGCAGTATCTTTCCATTAACGTGCACTCAGTCCAGACAGACAGTCCATCAGCGACCGTTGGGAGATTCGCTATCTCCGAGTCGGAGGATGAGAAACGCCGCGCGGCTCCGGAGACAAAACGTCTCAGCCGGAAAACTTTCCTGACTCATACGGTCGCGAGAATTCAAGTGGACGGATGGATGCCAGCCCGAGGAAACGGGTCCGTCGTCGGAGATTGCTCGCGGCGGCGGTCGGAGTCACGCGCCAGTGAGGAAGAAGGCGCTCTGCCCTTTGCCCACGCCTTCTCCGTGAGCGACGACAACAGCGCGACTGCGTGCCTTATCTGGGCCGAGCCGCGACTTTGTGCCCGGGAGAGGGATCGGAGGGGAGCGGCGAGCGCTGATGGCGGTGTGGGACGAGGCCAAGGGAATCACGACTGCAACTGATGGGTTCGTCGGCGGCCGACTTCGCGACAATCCACGCGACCGTAACCGTCCGAACAAAGACCATCCATATTGCGCTTTCCTTTGACCAGCTTCTAATCCCACAAACTCATAAAGATTACCAAATTCGTCCTAAGAACTGCAATGTTGAGGATTGAAGCAGACAATCCACGCGACCGTAACTGTCCGAACGAAGACCATCCATATTGCGCTTTCCTTTGACCAGCTTTTAATCGCACAAACTCATAAAGATTGCCAAATTCGTCCTAAGATCTGCAATGTTGAGGATTGAAGCAGAAACTGCCTCAAAAGGAGGGCGTACAAACAGCTGTCTTATTTTTACCATATTGTCATTTTCGTTGGAATTCATCATATTTTTCTGGAGTTGCTAAGGCTGACAGAGTTGTCACTAATTTTGGTTTATATTTTTTAGAACCAAACTCAAAGACAGATATGATGCTAGAAATTTTAATTGATGAGCAGAGATGTAGGAATTTCCTTCGCAATCTGTAATTATTGCCAGCTGTGATTTGGTGGGAGAATATGTGTTGATAGAAACTCCGTTGGACTAAGTCTAATTTTAATGAAAGGCGCTAAGGGGTCCACAGTGAGACCTCCGATTGGACGGGCAAAGAGTTGAACTTGAAGTTCTTACCACACAGTATTCAAGCAGGGAATCATTGTCAGACCATAGGTTGAAATTAGGTAATTTCTAAAATAAATTCCAAGATAACATTTTCACTGATGACGATAAAAATATTCTGCGGACTGTAACTTTCTATGGTGGACTGGACCATAATCATAAAATTAGAGACATTGATTGCCGAACTGACATGTTCAAAATGTCCTTATTTCCTCGCACATTCATGGATATGTATAGCTGTAAATATATCAATGAGTACGTATAAATAAAAGTATATCTATGGATAGCATTGGTAATTACATGTTGGTATAAGGATTTCAAGCTAAACCAACTAACAACATGTTTTCGAATGCATCTTTTTTATAATGGCAAGTTTGGACTAGAATATAATTGCTAACCCTTTCTTTTCATATCTAATGCATATTTAGTCTGAATTCACCCTATGCTACGCACTTTTATGTTGGCTTGCAGGGTATTTTATTGGTTTTTATTGGCTCTATTCCCCTACCCTAAGGTGTTAATTTGACTCGCCCATGGGTTTATTACTTATTGAGCTCTACCCTGACCAAGTAGATCTACTATTAGGGTTGAATAATTTACGAGTGAATAGCGATAATGCTAAAGTAAAATCGGATAGAAAAGTATGCACAGCATATTTTGGAGTTCTAAGTCCGTTAAAGCCAATTGTGTTCTATGCATTTTAACTAATTGAAAACGAGAAACAGGCGTATGTTTATGTCTTCAATTTTATTGTGAAGTAACTAAGAGTTAAATTATCATTATAAGTTCGAAGATTATGACAAAATATTGGGGCACTCATTTCAGTTATGGATGAGTCACCTAGTAACCTGGACGTTATCGCCGACTAGTTTCACGGTAGTATGGAAGTCATTCTCCAGTTTTTCCGACTCGTCTTCGTATTTTATACTGTGTTGTAGTTTTGTTGCTACATGTATAAATATATATACATTTTTTTTAATTTTAGCCATAATTTTTACCAGTGAAATCATACTCAAAAGTGCATATCCTGGGATATCATCTAAATATTGTAAAATACATCCCAGAGACTATATCACATGAACATATATTTAGGCACTGCATTGAGTCACAGGGAGGAATATTTTATAAGTCCAAACCGTCGGTGAAATATTCTCTTTGCTAGAGCCGAGGGTTAACGGTTGCTGCGATGACCATTATTGTTTGTAAGTATTCATTCAGCGATGAATTCCCTTATTTCAGAGGTTGGAAACTCCTACGCCTTTCACTATCGACCGCAAAGCAGGAGGAATGAGAGGTGAAAGGTATACTGTTGGAGTATTTATGGTTTTGATTAACGATGAAATATCTCCTTTCTCTAACCCCTCCTTGTTAAAGCATAACCCTTTCCCAGACCTTTCTAAAATCATTGTCCATTATTTTTCACTGGTTAATACCGGTGGGTACGATATCCTCTTGTGAAACCAGCTGCTTTTTGATCTTTTTCACCGGAAACTCGTGCAGATTTTTCGCACTTGATTTTGGATTTCTCTAAATAAATTTATGGGCGCGAAAAGTATTGACTTTGCGCCGTACTTAGAGGCAGGTGGAAAATAATTGGGTATCTTTACGACTCTAGATTGGTGCTCCATTATTTACTTCCTTGTTCATCTCTTTATTCATTTGAGTTAGTTTTCACTGCTGAATATAATATTACTTCTAGGAGAGGTTTGTCTGCATTTTACACATCACAAAGAAGAGAGCATTGATCCTGGATCGCTAATTAATGACAAAACGCTTGCATTGTGGTTTTTCAATAAATAAAATCTTATTTAGAAAAATCAAAACTTTAAGGTGTACCATGAAAGATAAACTAATGCCATGATTTTGTTTAATTCATTATATTATAAACGTTTACCATAATTACTTGAGCTAGATATAGGAGGCATCTGATTTTTACTCTTCAGGAAATTGTTCAGCAGTGCATTTCTACCATATATGATACCAGTCTATGTGGTATTAGGTGTTCATTTTTACAGCTTTTTAATGTTACTTAACCAGTGCATGTGTACATAGTATTAGTTATAGCTTTAAGAACCCTAGCAGTAGAAAGGCCAAGTTTTTTTCAATGCCTAGATATCGAGAGGGAAAGAAAGTTGCTCTGAGAAGTTGCTGGTAAGGATTAGTAAGGGAGGAATTTCACTAAGCGCGGAAGAGAAAGGGGAATTGGGATACGTGGGATGACGGCTGGCAGAAAATGTATATTTTAAAGCGAATGTAAGGAAAGATACTCGGATTGGATAGAAATGTAAGTTATGTGATGAATTATCATAGTGGGGACAATGAGGAGGCAGGAGCTATCCACAAAACCGCCAATGTTGGCGGAATACTTATGTTGATGATGGTATACATACCATTCATATTGTTTTCATTTCTGAGAAGCTCCCACCTCCATATAATACCTACCCTACATGCCACCGCAAGGGTGTGTGACAGGGGGTAAAACATCAACAGGCATGCATTATCAATCAGAGAAAACACATACCCCCATGCAGGCATGCAGAAAAATACAACTACTGACATGAAACCAAAATGCACAATGCCGTCCGAGGAAAATATTGAGAATTTAGTTACGATACGTGGAATGTTAGCTTTAAATGACGTTAAATTAGGAACTAAAACAAAGTAATATAATAGTTTTTAATTAGTTAGTCATTTCTATAAATAAATAAATTAATTAACTTTTATTTCCGAGAGCATGCAAGAGTTAGGTGTTTTAAAACGTACCGCACGTTAAAAAAATAAGAAATCACTACATTCTAATCTAAATTTACAATACCTATTCTGATTCCACTATGTACATACCTTCGCCGTAATCAGTTACTGTCCCTGATTTTGCGCGGAAGAAATGAATTCTTGAACATCTTCGTCTATATGTCTCTCTAATTTTATCTCCATAATATAACCTGCCGCAGCACGCTAGACTTTTTAATATATGCAATCGACACATCTACAATGAACCTGCCCGTTGCATGATGGGTGGTCGAACTATGGCTAATACTCAGTAACTCGAAAGGAACGAGTCAATGCACATTTTTTCCACGTTCTCATCTCCATCTCGGGGTAACGTCTTCCCTTTGCCTCCACATCTCCATATTTAACGAGCCACTGGCCAATGGAAGGAGCTCTTCTCCACCGTCCAGGAGAACGAATACCTACATCCCATCCATCCCATCCCCGTCTCTTCCCCATACACGCCCTTACTCTTCCTCTTTTTACTCTTTTGCCCATTAAGGAGCTCCCCTTATCCCTCCGCCCTGGACCCAAACTGAGCACCAACTCGCGGAAGGACGCACGCGGATCGGGAGATTCCGATCACGCGTCTTGCCGCGAACGGACGGACGTGCGTGGGGAACGCCGGGAAAGAAATGGAAAAGAGGAGGGCGAGATGCGAAAAAAATGTTCACTCGCGCGTTTCCATTCGCTCCAGCGCTTCTTGCTTTGTATTTTCCTCCTCTTCTCGGTGCGACGGGGATTGCCTTATCCGCCAGCTGACCAACCCGCTGGAAAGGGCTCGCCTGCCTTTCTTCCGGTTGGGTCGACTTTTGGCCTGGCCGGGCTTCTCGCTGCCTGCAGAGTGAGTCTCGTTGGACTTACCAGGAGTAGTTTGCAACCTTGCACGCGGGCGGAACTCAGCTCATCATTATTTTTTGGTGTTCATCTGCCATCTATAGCTGTGGTTCCCAAAGTGGGGCTCACGCCCTACAGGGGATAATTTTTAAAGGGGAATTTTCAGTGACTTCTTCACGACTTATTTCTCTTCAGCTTTTCTTTTCTTCTTTTGTATTTCTATTCAATGGATGCTCTGCCTTTTGGATTTTCGACTCCTTGCGATTTGATTTCCTGTGTGTCCGAACTTCGAAGGAAATCTTAGGGTGAAGGAACTGGCCCCCCTACACTGCATATGTGAATTTCGGCTGCGAATAGCTAAGAACGGGGTTAGCTTCTACCCACACCCATCAAAAACCAAATCTCGGGTCAAACGAAAGCACAGAACTCTTTGGAAGCAAATACCAAGTTGATGGTCTTCACTTTCATTTCCGAATACAGTTTTCGGAAAATAAGAATCATTTTCCGAATAAGAATTAAAATGAAAAAGTGGAGTATTACAGATAGTTAGGTAGAGCATGGCCAAACAGTGCTTGGAAACACCGGTCTGCAGTAATTTTAACGGTGTACTCCTATTTTGAATTTCTTCTTCCCCATTTATCGTTAATATCTCTTCCCTTCAGTATTTCTTTCTTTAGATTGGTACCTCTATGTCCATCTAAAATTATTCTGTTCATTCCCTCCTTATTCCCGGCTTTTCTAGCATTCTTTCTTCTATAGTCATCTTCAGAAACCTTTCGCTCCCAATTGATCGTTTTATTTATCCATACTGCCTCCTCTTGCCCTCTTGCAACTCCTTTCCTTTTCCTTCCCCATCTAGAACTTGCTCATTTTTCGACTCTCCTCTCTTTCTTCATTTTAGTATGGATCCAAATGTCAAAATTGGCTAGAGTGAATTTTTTTGTCTACCATCATTTTCTGGGAACTAAATATCGCCAACTCCTCGGATGTGCCTGTAAAACAAAGTTGCAATTTCAGTTGCATAAAGTGAATTCTTTTTAACGCACTCATAGATGAACAGTTTCCTTAGGTTATCATGATTTTACCAGTATCTTCAAAGCTGCTTTATTTGACCTGTCGTTGTCGCTCATAGCTCAGTTGAACACTAATGATGATACGTTGGACCTATTGCTATCATCTGTCTTAGCTGTATCTAATCATTACTCTACACATAGATGCCTTTTATTCACCATGCATTTATTATTTGACCATATATTCATTTCAAAGAAACACCATAAATCACCACTTGCAATCTAAATAGTTCACATACAGTAGGTAGTATTCAGCTGTAAATGTGATGTTTACGGTTCGAAAAATTACAATTCCAGCTAGACTGCACTAAATTGTATTCTCCCTTTATAAATATGTTTCTAATATAAATGTTTTTAAAATATATCCAAAGTCAAGCAACAATTAAAAGTTTCGAATTTGTTTTTTTCAATAGGAAGGTATTCATTTTATTGACCTAAAACTCTGAAATATCTGAAACTAAATATCTGAAATATTGCTACTGTAGCAATATTTCAGATATTGTCGGATATGTATAACAAACTAGTTTGTTTATTCGGACACTAATTAAGTGTGGAAGAGCCAAATGAAATAATTTCCTTAAATGTGCATGTTAACTTTGAAGCTGTGAAATATTCTGCTGGTGTAGCCTTCACGGATTCTCCACCGGGTCAGGGATTCGGTGACTGCCGACGTTTCGAGGCTGACATTAACGTCATCTTCAAGGCGATAAGTGGAATTTTTTTCTGGAACCATTGTCTTTGTCACATAAATTATCTAAATTTTCATTTATGCTAATGGTCGAGATATGAAAAATTGGATTTCGTAGATCCTTGCTAAATATTTGACTCCTGCACGTGCACTATCCGGAACAATAGATGCCCTCTCCTTGCGTTTAAAGCATTAACAATGGTACCTTGCGTTCAATTCCTCGCAGCTTGCATAGTATGTACGTTGCTTTTTGAACTTTTGATATCACATTGATATCGCTAGTGAATGAATCTGATACTTTTTTATACCGGTTCATTTTAATTGTTTCGGAGATCGAAGGAAAGGCCTATCTATTTCTGTATTTATTAAGTCCGTTGCAAGATTTAATCGGATATCGGTTCTGGTATTTCCTGTTCGGAGATTGTGGCGTTCTGATCCTTTCTCTCTGGAACATGAGGGCGGTTTATGGAGTGAGGAAGGGGAATGGTATTTGCGATCGGCGATGACCATGTGCAATGGGATGGTATCCTTCGTCCTTTGTGAGTTACCTCTAATGGCGCTGTAGCATTGTAATGAAAACGTTTAAGAGAGGGGATATTCCGAATTAGCCATGCCACGCATGGAATACTCAAGTGCTCCCAGCACACGTGAGGATGCTCGTTCCACTCGCGTTTCCATTTTAACTTTCCTTAAATGGGTCTTCATTAGCATTTCTTTCCTTCATCCTTTTCCTTCCTTCCCGTGCGACATTTACTCTTTATGATCAGCCTATTCGCTTCTTTATGCCTTCAATATCAATATCTCCATATGGAGATGTCAGTTGTGAATGTATTTAATTATTATAAACTGTATTATATTGCTAGTTTTTCAGCTACTTGAAAGTTTAAGTACTATTTTTTCTAGAATGTCGACGGAGTTGAATTGTTATCTAGGTTTGTGTGCACGTTTCCGGTCACTGACTCCAAATTCTTGCAAGTTGTGGTTAGCGGGGAGCATTAAATATATATTGTTAGATATAGTTATATATTAGGTATAAGGAGTTTCTCTCTTCGCCAAGTAGTTCAAGTATCCATGGTGTATCTTCCTTATACGTTCTGTTGAAGGGGGATCGGGTTAGTGTGGTGGCTACTAGTAGAGTACTGGGCTCCCATCCCGAAGTTCCGGGTTCGATTCCCGGGAGTGGCGAATTTTTCAGTGGAAACCGGTCCTATAGCCATGAAGAAGAGATTTACCTCACCTATCATGAGTACGGAATAAAATCCATTTATGACTGTTAATATTAATTTGCAGCTGACATCAAGTTTTAACATAACTGTTCCATTTACACTCCTAGCAAAATCTGCTCATAAGTTTTACGGTTAATAGATCATTCGTTTATGCATAAAGGAGATGAATCCTATATTTGTCGTTGGTGAATATTATAAATGAGCTATGCATGCAGCAAGCACATTTTTGATTGAATCTAAGTTTTTATCCATATCTGGTATCTTAATAATGCTTGAGAATACAATTGATTTTTTTTCTTTTTACTTCATCGAATAGGTCAGGGACTGGCACAAATTGCAGTGGAACGAGCGAAGCTATATCCCTTGCAACGAACTGCAACTCACGTGAATGAAAAAGTGAAAGAAGGGGAAGTGTCCTTTGAACCATATCGAAAGAAAGTTACATCGAAAAGGTTAGTACGAAGTACAGTTGATTAGATCTTCCATTACCTTTCACGCAATTACTTTATCATTTCCTTTTTCGGGGTAAGGATATGCCCTTCATTGTTTGTTTTCAATACATTGTTTTCAGGACTACATCATTTTGCTAGGATGAAATCATAGCGAGCAGAGGTGGGATCCATAGGGTGGGCGAAAATATTCCATAGAAAGCATTTTTTTCACTTGCCTATTTGATCCATATTTTTAAGATAATATCGCTAAATTCCTCTTATCCTGCCTAGATTTACGTCCACATGCATTCATTTTTTGATAATCGGTCTTCGACGAAAAACCCCTCATTTAGGAAATTTCTCTGAAGCTTTAAGTTATGGAGTGAAAGAGCAGTGCATGCTGAGCTAGATAAAGAGAGTAATGACACACCATTTCTATTACTATTTTACTTTTATTAATTCTACTCTATTTCTCAAATCTGTTCAGAGTAGAATTGGCTTTACTTTCTAATTATTCAAAAATGTTAGTTGTGGATCTGTTAGCTAATTTAATGCTTTTGTTGCATCAATTTTTCAGTAAGACTCGTATTGTCATATTAAAATTAACGAGCAAAATGTGTCATTCTCTGCCAAATCATTCTAAGGGAAATGCGGGAATTCAGATTAATGGGAAAATAATGGTAGATGATTCTCAAGGGACAATTTTTAAGCCAGTCTTCCGTATTTCTCAGTCTCGGCATAAACTGGCGTTCATTCACCAGAAATAGACTCACGTGATCCTATAATGGTAGCAGTAAGGTGCAGCCATCAAGCGGCGGAGAAAGAAATTGCAACGCTTTTGCTCGTAGGAATCGATAAAATGAACCGTAATCGAAGGTTAGGAGATTTGAACGAGTGGATATGATTTACTTTGTTTTTATGGAGAGAGCGGAGAGCTGTAGACCACCCATTGGCGTTCTTTGTTTCCTAGCTCTGACGTAGATATTATGACTACAGTACTTGCAGTTCTTTGGTCAAATTATTCTTTTTAATGGCCGTTTCAGTCGGTAGCATTAAGCTTAGATTTCAAGAAGTACGTTTTCCCACGGATTTTCCGTATTTCCGTGATCAAAGGGAAAAGTAAGCGGTGAGGAATTAGTGCTTTGCCATGCAGTCGCTTTATTCAATTCAAGGATCGTGCAGTCGCCCTTGTCGGTTAATATTTGCAGTCTGAGCCTATTGCCTGCTTAAGCCCACTATTTTTACTTTTCATTTTTTTAAATAGCCGTCTTTTACCTTTTTCTATTCACCGTCTACTTCTTCAACTTTTTGCTGTTAGGTTCGTCAACGTTTCGCATTCCATTCAGCCCCCCAGTCTAATTTATTTCCCGTTCAGTTTCTTCACGACAGAGTTAGAAAAGTCATTTTTATCCCCAGGGACATACCCAAGGATTGAAATTACTTATAAGATGGCTGTAGAATGCATTTTGCGATGGTTCTTGTGATGATTTGATTGCCATCAAAACCAACTAACCTAGTGTGGAATCACGGATGCATATTTCGCCTTACCGCAATCTTTATCATTAAAGCTTACCCCTAGAGTAGCGCAGGGTTAACAATAACCGCATATAAAATTCGCTCCACCAATTGTAATAAGCGATTTGAAGTGCTGTGCGAAAAATGAAGAACGGAGATCACTTTCTCTTTGGCATAAATTAAATCAAAAAATAACGATAACGCTAGCGCACACCTAATGAAGATCCATGATCGAGGCCCAGGGCTGACGACCACTTTTCTTGCCAAACTTCATGATCAGGCCAAAGTTTCACATGGTAACGGCAAAATTATTGTTGAGACGATATTTTTGCCCGTGAATAGTGAAATATTTCCTTCCTCGCCAAAAATCACAGAGAAAGGGTTTGTCACGGCCCGGGGATGTTGAAAAAAATTAATTCCCCGTGGTGAAAAGCAGCAATGACTCCGAATGATCAATATATTCGAATGAAAAGAAAATGTTTTTGCCTTCCGATCTGGAAGAGAAAGGAATCCGAGAGTTATGGCCACAGCATGCAAAAGGGACGCTTCAAGCTGCTTCCGTATGATTTCTAAAATTATTGAATTCACAAGGATTCTTCATTTTTTGCCGGTGTTCCAGTGAAGGGAAAGCTGCAGGTGAGCGAAGAGCGTTGCACTTTTCCACGGTTTTTTCCCACTTTGTGCGATCGTCGCCGTCGCCAGCGATGAAAATCAGCGGAGCATCCCAAAGGAATACCTTTCTAAATGCTCTCCGATTATCCGATGGGTTTCGTCGGGCTTTGGGCCTGTTCATATATTTTAAAATCCATTCCCAGGAGAAAAGGACCGATTACGCATTTGCAGGGTTGATCCACTCAAGGGAGAAGGCATTGCAGCTGATTTGAGAAGCTAGCGGCCATCGTGGTAGGTACGGACAAACGAACTTGATACCTACTCACGATGCGCATTTTTTTTGCATGTTTTAAAACCGAGTAGTAATAATGCATAATGGAATGATTGTTTTTAAATTCGTCAAATAAACTATTGTAATGATGAAATACGCAAACATCCGCCAAATATGCAGTTTAAATAGATAACATTTGAGCCAGTTTTAGCAATGAAGATAATTCCCAGGGAATTAAATGCAATAATACCTCCTTAGGAAGATTAACTGACGCCACTGTAATCAAATTTGGGTGTGATTTATTCGTTCTTTATGTTTTCACTATCAGACCTGCGGCCTGTTTTGCAGGCAGTCTCTGTCTGGTGTGCATTTGAGGTGAACTTTGTGTTCTAGTGTCAAATGAGATTTTACAAAGTGTTTGGAAGCTACTGATGACATATTAACAATAGGTGGCAGTAGTGCTTGTGCTTCAGGCAGGCAGTTACTGCTTCACTACTCAAAGTAGTCTTTGCATTATTTTACACTTTTGTGCACCAACTTTTCATAAGCAATTCGTATGCAGAGAGAATGAAATGGCTATTTTATAAAAATAGAAATTTGTCCCAATTTAATTATCCTATATGTTTGTATAGATTTTTATACACCATATTTTCATTATATGTTGGGTCCCACTCTCAAAAACCATGTTTATTGCATTTTTTTCTGCACCATAAACTGCTAAAAATCCAAAACTACTACCAAATCATACAGACAGAGATTCCACACTCAGCGCACCAAATCTCACTCTTTTAGCTCAAAACTTGGGAGAGAACAAAACAAAACGGATACAGAATGACGGACAGACTGACCACCACGCTACAAAAAAAAATACACATGCAGTCTCCATAAGAGGCGGAGTGGTTGAGATCTAATCCTTCCCAAGCACCCCCATTCTGACTTCATCGTCACCCATAGGCTGGCATGCCACTGCCTCCTCCAACACATTCTAATCTCTTTTACTCCACCGTTTTCTCTAAGCATCTTGGTCGGAGACACGTGACACTCCAAAGGTTACGGGGCCAAATCACGAATTAGGAACGGCTAATGCATTGGTGAAATGGCCAATAGTAACAGAGGTTATTCTGTAAGCCACCCCGAGTGTCCTAGGCAGTGGGTAAATGATAACCAAGCGTCAATCAAGCAACCATGCTCTGTTCGCAGGAACAATTTGTTCGGTCGGAATCGACTTCACAAATACCTCTTTTTACGCTACATTCAAGGAAATATCTGCAGAAAATAGTGCATGTACGCAGTAATTAAGAATATTATGCAATCTACCCCTCAAGTTACCTCGGAGAATGTGGTAGGGGAAGAATAGTCACCATCATACTCTAAGTACATGTACTTAAATCGAAATTTTTATTGATTTGAGTAATTTGAGCACCAACAGTAAGTTGAACATTGCTGAATTGATAGTTCTTACCTACCTTGTATTGAGTCCTGATGTGGTCGTAAATTTTTGTAATGAATGGGAAGCGAAGTTTTTATGCGATTATTCTGTGATTAATGTAGACATATTTCTCATCTTGTTGCGCTGTAAAAAACTGACCCTCTCTATCTTTTGGATATTTCAATCTTCCATCTCCCCAAACTCTGTGCTTTTCCTGTGTCTTCCTTCTCACCAACTTCCTAAGCTCCATCCTCAGTCGTCTTTCTTCCCTCTCTTTCCCCAAACACTCCGCTCTTAGCATCTACTATTGACACCCGTGACTATTCAAAGTGCCCATCCCAGGCAGTAGAAGAGGGCCGATGCCGCCGAAATCAATTCGGCGCGGCGTATATGTTAGAGAAAGGGGGTTGGATCCTCCAGTTCCCCCCGTTGCTGAACCAAAACTCCTATAAGGTCTTTAAGAAATCCTGCCGCCCTTCGGAAGGCCCTCGGTTCTCGTCGGGGGCCCTCGGGGGACCATGCGGAATCGGTTTCTACGCTGTCACGCTCTGCGTTGGAACGCGAGGAAAACGCGGCGTGGCGAGTGTGCTTAAAATCGTTGCCCTCGTGCCTCAAACGCAACAAAGGACGTCTTTTATAATTCTATTCCATCCGTGGCTTATCGCTTGGTTTCGCTGCGGCACGCGCGTGCCACAAGTCTCGAGTCCGCGTGAACCGAGAGTTCATTTATGTGTAGGAGTCAATTTGGGAATCGTTTTTCGAAATGGTGCATTTAAAGCAGCGATAATTTTTCACTTTCTGCCATGCCTACATCATTACGCACCAATTATTTCTGTATCCCTATTAGCATAAAGCATTTAGCTTTAACAAATAGGGATCATATGTCGTTAATGAAGAGAATAAATGCGTGTAAGTTGCTGGAATTTGGGATCTTGTCATATTGCAAAACATATTGTCGCACTGATCGTTGAATTTCGTGGATCTCAACAAGACCACCTGTATTCACTGAATGGCGAGTGCATATCATGTTTACGGATTGTAATAAAGCCGAAAAAGAATTTCCACTCAGCTATTGTGACTTAAGGAAAACGTTCGGAGTGGAAGAGTAAATAGAACAAGAAGATGCTTTGCCCATCAATCAGGTACCTATTTAAGTAAAATCTCTCACCTTCTGTGAATATCCAGCTGGTAAACTCAAAGTACATAGAAAATTTTTATCCATTAATCGTTTTTATCTTATCCATACGTACACTATACTAATGACGATGGCTCTTTCTTTTAATTACAAACAATCCTTGAAAACGCTTTAAACACGTAGGTTTGAATTGGCATAATTTTATGTATATGATCATGCTGCTAAAAACAGGGGTAAATAAAACAGGGTTCGGTGTTTGCGGATGTCTTTGCGATATCGTATAGCTTAAGCGCTGCTGCATATTTCATCGCAAGCAATGATTTTTCTTAAGGGCTGTAGCGTCAAATGTTGAAGGTAGCCACGTTGACTTCCAGCAGTCCACGAGAGAGGACACCAGAACAAGAAAATCAGCTCACATGTCCTCGTGGTGTCGCGTGGGTCCCCACTTGTTTCCCACTCACTTTGTGGGAGGGCCCCACCGAGTGGGTGGGCGGGGGCGGGTTGCTGGCAGGTGGGGCCCACTTCTCAATGCGTGCTCGCATATGCATCGGGGGGACCCCCCAAACACCCGTGGCCCCCGGCCCCTCCCACGGACCTCTATCGCCCATTTCCGCGCCTTTGGTTTCGCCGCCCTTCTTCCACTCGCCCGACAACGCAGCATCCATTTCACCTCATCATCCCCACCCTGCCTTCGTCTCTCAAAGAAGGACCCGCCTCAAAGGTCGTCCGGAAGGGATACGCCGCCTGTCCGAACGAGAGTTGGCGGCTCACCCCTGTTGCCATTCGGGGTCTTAATCCGTGGCGAATCGCGGAAGACGGATGAGTTTCCATTCGTAGGGCCCCGAAGGTCTCCGCCACCTTCCTCTCCGTCCATCTTATCCCTCTCTCCTTTCCTTCTTCAAGACTCGAGTCAAGCTGTGCACTTCGGCTTTATCGCATTTTTTGGAGAAAAAATGTCTACCACATGGGTAGCTGGGGATTAGTTAATTGCCGTGGTTTGAGTACTGGCAGGCAATGGTGAGGTCCCAGGTTTGAGTCTCCGACAGTGAAAGAACGTCTTCCCTGACATCCTGATCCTTTGAGTGACATATGAACATAGAATACGTTTCCATGAAGAAGAATAATTGTGCTTATTAGTTGCATGACAGTAGTGTATGCATGATGACCATATTATAATGCACTTCGAAGTTCGTACTCTTCCGCAAGTTTCCAGACGTGCATTTTAATATTCATATTAGTAATTTCCACGAAGTGAAGAATAAAACAGTCACTCGCATATGTATGATGATTTTACACACCCTGCCACACTTTCGCGGTGGCATACAGGGTGTTAATTTATATGGTGTGGATGCAAAGAATATTTCAAGTGCAGCATTTCTCCCTTCGAATGGGACTATGAACGGTGGGCCACTCTGGTGGTGGACCCTTGGCGCTGCTCATCAAAGGGATCGGGATGGTGCTGTAGTTAGAGTATTGACGTCCTATTCTGAAAGCCCGTGTTCGATTCTCAGCTTTGGCAGATTATCATTTAGATATATGTCTCTTTTTGAGTGCGATTTGATTAGCATTTCTTTACGTCGGTCAGACGAGACGTAAAATTGTGGATCCCTTCGGGTATTAAGTTAATAGAAGGCTAATGCAGACGCCACGTTTATTCTTCACACCGTAAAGTCCTTCACCTGTCCAAATTACCATCAATGCTTATTGGCGAGAATGAGATTGTAGGCGATTAAAAGCCACCTCCAATAATAATCGTCCTTCGTTATAAGCAGGACAATCGGGTTGGTGTGGAGGCTAGAAAACTGACTTCCCATCTCGAATACATTTCGAGTAGGTACAGTATTAAGCCCGTTGGATGATGGTCCCCTTGCCGCCGTTTGATTAGAGCACGCTGATTCCAACGCTGAGTTTCTCTCCGCCCTTACTCCGTTTCTTGAAAAATTACTACCCACATCAAATTACCCCCCTCAATCCTCAATGGCGCCAATTACCCGATTATCGATTTTCTACTCAAAATAACTAAAACTACAAAGTTTATGGTAGGTCATTCTAAACCCTGACTTTCTTTCCATTCTCCATTCATCATAATAAACCCTACCAGTTGATTATGAGGGTGAAAATGACATCGGATGTGGGTCGCCACCCTCGAAAAATAGCTATTTTGTTGAATGTGCCTATTGTGAAATATGTGGAATATAAAGGGCTCATCTGTACGTAACTTCTAGCCAGTGGGTGTGATAAGAGCTAATATTGTTTCAAACGATCTTAAACAGGATGAATTTTGTCATCTTTTTGTTCTATGTTACCTAAATAATTCTTGTATTTGTTAGCAGACGAGCTTCTATTATTCGTAAAACTGAAGGGTATAATTTATTTCCCCAGAATTCATGCATCTATGACCGAAGAATTATTAAGCATTTGTTCTCTTAAAAGGGGCGTTCGAGTTTTTTAGGGAGAACAGGCCTTCTCTTGTTCATTAATTAATTTATGCTGATCAAATCAATGCAGTAATAGAAATCACACGTAAAACTAATTTTTAGAACAGTTTTCTCGTAAGGTGAAGCATTTTTAAGCAAATGTCCATGCTATCCCCAAATTCTGCCCATTTTACAGTTTTTTAAAATTGGTTTCTACATTTTCCATTCCTGAGGGATTGACCCTGGGAAGAAAGTTTTGGCGAATAGCCAGCTGTCTGAGTAATTTACCAACGCATTTCTGAGAGCTCCGGAGCAGACTTAATTAACAACACATAATTTCTCCAGTGTCAAACTTGTAATTACAGAGCCATGCAGCTTTGTTCCGCCCAGTCTCCAGTCGGCGGTGGTTTAATGTTTCCTTTTTGCTTGTCTCCTGCGGTAGATTTGCTGTACATTTTCATCGTATCCATTTCTCTCGAATACAGCGCGTCGCCGCCTTTAATCTTTAATGAAATTCTTTCATAAACCAGAAAGACGGTGGCGGCGGCTGGTATAACGAACGGCGAACACATGCAATACCATTTGACAGCGGAAGGTATGTACGAGACATTACGACTCCCCTCGCATTTTATCTCCGTGTTCTCGAAATTGAGCTCCTTCGTATGGCTCATATTCTCGGAGCTATGGGAATGAGTCTCAGGGAGCCATTCCTCGCCTTTGAATATATGTTTAGTGAATCGTTTGGCGACCGATGGAAACCATTCCAGCGGGCGACCACAGCAAGTTTTCCCGTATTCGACTCTAAATCCTCGATAAATCGAGGTCGCAAAGCGGCGGTGGTGGGCGTCTCTCCCTTCCTCCTTAACGACCTCCACCCCCGCGCCGCCTCTCGCTCCTCTACGGCAATAAAGGGAGCAGGAGAAGCGGTGCGGTGGGAAGGGGCATGGGCAGGTAGATGGCAGAGCTCCTCCTTCCCATTTCGCATTGGAGTCCTCCTTTCAACTCCGCTTCCTTCCACCGGCCCACCCGCCTCGATTCGTTCCAGGGTCGCTCCTCCAAAGCGGCTCCTTCGCGATTCGTTCCACTGTTTTCCGCCGAATGACGTCTCGGACAAAAGAGGACTCCGCGGCCTGGGTTTGCGGAAGGATTCGCCATTCGGGACGGATTGTGACGGCGGCGTCGGTGACGTCCTCATGGGCCTTGGAGGTCGCGATGCTTGTTTGAGCAAGTAGGGAGAGAGGGAGACTGAATAGGAGGAAATGGGGAGATGTCGGTTCGATAGGTCCATGGGGTTTGAATGGCTGGGAGAGACGTGGGGGGTGGAGGAGTAGGATATGTCGTTAGAGAGGCACCTCTCTGTCGCGTGTGGTACAGGCGGACGGAAGGTCACCCAGACTTGAGCTGAATGAGATTGTAGAAGCGTAGAAGATTGGATTAAGGAGCATGAAAGTGTCGTCCAGAGGAAATGCCTCTCGGTAAAAATGGAAAAATTATTCCTAGTTGTATATTTCAGTTGTAGGTGATCCGAAGGCTAATTTATACGTTACTGCCTAACGTAAGTCTTGATCTAAAGACGAACATGGTATCCATACCCTAAGTTGGATTTGAAACTGTTATCCTTTGGTTGCTGGACTAATTTGCCATAGATTTGGCTACCTAGGACATCAATTATTCTTGAACGGTAGTTATTAGGGCTACCTTATAGTTTAAGTAGGTACTAGTAGTATCGTTACGTTGCGAGCGAGTGATGGAAGAATCCGACAGACTGAAGTATAGAATAGTTCAGGCTGTGAAGCATTCTTGAGGATAAGGTTTTGGTTGCAGTGGTTATCAGGAGTGAAATCTATTCCTTGTCGATGGATAACTTATCTGCTTCTCACTCGATAGGTAGCGTTCCTTTCTTTTCCATACAATCGAATAACATTTCAGTTATCGTCCCGAGGGTCTGCGGCAGGAGGTAATTAATTACAAAGCATGCTCGTCGTACATGCAAGTAATTGGTAATATACAAATCTACCAGATAAACCTGTTAATTGTGCATCCCATGGTTAATGCTATGAAACGATTACATCTGCGTATAAATGCGCAATAATCACTGGTTGGTTGGGCATTTTATAAAAAACATACAATTATTTTTCCCATTAGGTACGCAATATTCCTATTAATAATACATGGTAGTGATGACTACATGTCTTAGATCGAATAACAAACTGTTATATCTAAATTACAAGTTTTCATCACATGACTATACTGCGTGTTATATCTACCTAAATTGTAAATTTTATTAAATTTGTTAAAAATCACACTTTTATGTTTCCTATTAGGCACACAATGTTTCTGTTAATATTAATTGGTATTGATGACTATATATCTTTTATTCAATAACAAACTGCTATACCTAAATTACTAGTTTTCATCTCATAACTATACTGCGTCTTATACCTATATGTTAAATTGGATGGATGCGGTTTACAAGTAGTGAAAATTATTTTTACTGAGTAATACTATGAGCGATGATCCCATAAAGAATGGTAAGGTATTCATGTTTTTATAAATCTTGAAAATACACGTCAAGAAATTTGCATGCCCTTCTATGCAGAGCAAGGTTGGGTAGCAATGAGGCATTGATTCTCAACAAAAATTGAAAAGCTTTAAAATTTCGTGCATATTCTACGAAAATTTCCACCTTATCAGGCGAATTATTGATAAAAAGGAAGAGAAATAAAATAATTAGAATATATAATGATTTAATTTTACTTTGGTCCAAAAACCACTCGTATAGCTCAATTTTTTCATGATTTTATGAGCGAAGCTTAAATTGTTCTGTAAGGAAACATTTCTTTACCCTCATTGTTCCGATTGAAAAATGAATTCATCTCTCCGCTTGTACACAGGAAAAATAAAGAGGTTAAATTTCCCACATAAATAAATAATCATAATAAATATATTCCCGTGATTTTTTCCTGCCTCAATGGGCTAACCGGAAAGTCCTTTAAACATGTCAACCCTATAACTCTATTAGAAATCCCCAGAAATTTGCATCAGTGAGAGTCTCTTCTTGCTTTATGTAGTTATACTAATATTATAATATCTTATAATATATTATGGAAAGAAGAACATTTTCAATCCACCCGTACTTAAGTGTATTTCATCTGTTTCTCCTGATGAAATATAGCGTAATACGTAGGTGTTCTTAATTATTTCTAACGTCACCAGCCAACAGAAAAGCTTAAATTTGCTGAAAAATCTCCGTCTAAATGTTAACTTGCGTTTAATAGGTATTCCTATTCTATTTTTTATAGTTATCTTGTAAAACAAATGCAGTTTCAATGACTACCTTTAACATATCTTGCCGATCTCATTTCACACCTTCCCCATAAGGATCTTATGTTCTACAGCATCTTCTGAACGGCTGACAAGGGGCAAGTAGTTTCTTTTTCTTAATCTCTGATTACATTTTCCTATAGCATTTCTTATGAATGTTTACAAACCCTGATCACGATTTTACTCATCCCAGTAATGAATTACTCTTTCAGCTACAGAGCTTCCAACCTACCGCGAAAGCCCTATGTAAGGTAGAAAGTGACTTGAGGGTATTAGTTGCTTGAGGTGGCTTTGGGAAGTAATTTTAGCTCTGTCACACCTCATAATTCTAAGCTAATTCACGATGCGTACACTCCTCCGTTAATCCTTCATTTCAAGGGAGTAATCCTCTTGGTATTGTAGAGAGGAGGTACCGCTGCTTTCCTCCGTGTCGTGGTCCGGACCGCGTTTCAAAAGCGGGAAAACGAGAAGACTGGATGGGGTTGAGCAGGGAAAAGATAGCGGGAAAATATACCTTTTCAACAATCCCTCCGTTCTCCTCCGGTGGGGTCCCGAGTTGCTTTTTTGGGTGCCCCATTGCCCTTTCTCGCTTCTCGGAGGTCCCGAAGCCGGAAGAAAGAGGTGGTTGGTGCGGGCATGCTTGTGAAGTCTCCGCCCTTTCCCCCTGCTCGACATCCGAATAGAAAAGACCATATATGTGCTAGGATCCTAACACAAGAGCAAATGAGGGTAGCTTCTTCCTCCCGGCGAGTCCCTCAATGGCCCTTACGCCGCCGAATGACCGGCATCGGTCCCGAAAGGCCACCGGTCACGGAGCGTGGAGAATCTTGAAATGCGGAGTCCGCGAGGTCCGCACAAGAAGAGAGAGGCTCTCCTTTCGTTCGTCCGTCCTTTTGGTGGCTGCAGCCGTCGCTTTCCTTGCCCGGGGGATTTGTCTTCGCGGACAACGGCTGGGGGTACCTGTCTACAAGGGTGGAATTTATTGTCCCCGGGCGTGCCCGGAGTGGGTTACGACGGATTGGCCATCCTCCTTATCGATTGGCTGATACGCTACATTTCTAATAATCTAGACCTATAGAAAATACCCTGAAAACTTTCCTGGAGGGTGTGTGGGAAGGGGTCAATATTCACGTAGCTTTCATTACATTCGTGCAATAAGTGATCAAATACTACTCATTAAATTTAACTTGCTAGTCTCGCGAGCGCAAGGCACGTCCAACTAAATGATTATCGTAGACGTAATAATATAGTTTTTTTACAAATGGATTAGGCGTTTTCTTGATTGCATTTTTGACCATCGGCAATACACGTTGATAACACATCGCCAAGCAGTCTGAAGTCAATATTGTATGTATGTACCATCTTGAAACCAAATTCTTAGTCATTAAGATAAAATTATTACCCTTGGTGTGTAATCTTTCCTTTATAATGGCTTGATCCCATATAACCCTCCTCTATTGATACCACTCTGTTTCTACTGCCACGCTACAGCCAAATAATGTATTTACAACGTCTACTGTAAATGAGAACAACAAGTTACATCTTTCCACCGCAATTCTTCAAGGCGAAAGAGAAAAAATTGTTTACAATTTTAAGATCCACCTCATAAATCCTGAAATGATTTCATTGGTCCTTCAAGGCTTATTATTAGTTGCAGAGACTAAAGATCTAAAAAATCAAGGTGCTAGATGAGAGCATGCAATGAAATTAACAATTCTAAGAGATTAGGATTTATAAGTGAGTTGTGAGGCAGCCGCAATTTTCTGTGAGCTGCTCAAAAACTAAATTACATTCTTCTCTTCATAACGAAGCCTTATGGAAAATGGCTATTAAATTTGCCTTAGAAACATAAACTAAATATTTTCCAAGCTTTGCGGAGGAATTTCAAAATTGACTGAGTGACCAACTGTGAACGGATATTTCCAAAACCATATTATGGAATGGGGATAATTAAATTATGATAAGTTTCTTCCTCGGATATTTATTTAGTAAATAATGGGTAGTTATGGCTATACTTGTCATTAGTAGGTGGTAAATATCTTGAATACTTCAGAAATAGGCATACTTTGATATAGACATATCCATTAATAGTGCATAATTATCATTTACTTCATTCTGGAATGTGATTTTAAGTATTCACTTGGTAGATTTGTAAATCGAATCAAGGTTATTGTTTCACTGTTTATCTTGTAGTGAAATAATTGATTTAGCCAAAGTTGGTGACAAAGAGAAACTTTCAGTTACTCATCATCATCTTCGGTCAACAATCCTAGGATTGGTTTGACGCAGCCCTCCACTCGATTCTTTTATCGGCCAGCCTCTTCATATTGACGTAGCTCCTCTCCTTTACTCCCTTCACAACTGGCTCCATATGCCTCATACGAGGCCTGCCTTTTCCATTCTTCCCGTTCACTTTTCCCGCGACGATTGTCTTCATCAGGCCATCGTGTCTTAAGATGTGGCCTAATAAGTTGTCCCGTCTTCTTTTTAAGGTTTTCAGTAGATATCTCTTCTCTCCCACTCTTCTTAAGACTTTACGTTTGTCACTCGATCGATCCACTTTATCTTCATCATTCTTCGGTAGCACCGCATTTCAAATGCTTCCAGTCTGGACTTCTCTGCTGATGTTATTGTCCATGCTTCGCTGCCATATAGTAGAATGCTCCAGATGTATGTTTTGATGAAATGTTTCCTCACTTCCAAGCTTGTATTTGCAGCTGTAAGCAGAATCTTCTTCTGTTAAAATACCCTTTTTGCTTGGGCAATTCTACTGGCAATTTCTCTTTCACTTCGTCCATCGCTGGTTATTCGGCTTCCAAGGAAACAGAACTCTTTCACCTCCTCGATGTTTTGTTTTCATTGTTTAACATTGGTCCTAGATTCCTTTATCCTACTGCATACCAATACCTTAGTTTTCTTTTTATTGACCTTCAGTTAATATCTGATCATTGTTCCTTCCATATTTCCTAGTGTCTTCTTTAATCTCCTTCTGTTTCTGCCATGACAGCTATGTCTTCGGCGAATCGTAGCCTGCTGATTTTCTCCCCGTGGATATTCACTCCCGGAGACTTTTCTTTGACTTCTTGGATGGCTTTCTCAATGTAGACATTGAATAATACGGGAGACAGTGCACTTTCTTGCCTCACTCCTTTCTTTATGCTTGCTTCTGAACTGCTGGGTCCTGATTTGATTATGGCCACCTGGTTTATCTAAAAACTGTGGATAAATTTCAGTTACTATAGAGTTAAATATGGGGAAGTGACAGTCTTATTTAAAGTTTGTTATGCATTGTCAATTTCTAAATGTTTTTGAGGGCGAAAGTACTTTGTAATAACTGTTTACTCATTACCTTCATCCCGATTGAGTGACAGTTTTCTCAATGTATTTTGAATTATTTGTATTTAAAGCAAGGAGATCGTTTACGCTGATTTTCTTCCAGGTGTAGAGTGACGACATTTTATAAACCATATTTTATGCATTTGACGTTAATTTGTGATTATTTGATTACTTATTTCCTTAACAAAAGCGACCGTCAGAAAAATATTATTCCCGCTGAGGGATGGAATTCTTGTGGAACGATTGTGACCTCTTAGGGTAGACCCTTGGGGTATCGTGTAAGGACCGTAACGCCCTTTCGTCACACCGAGCCTGTTCTACGCATGTAATTTCTCATTCACTGAAACGGAGTTCATCTTCCCTCACTTACTGGACCTTGAATGGGCCTCACGTGAGTCTTCTACTTTTCCACGGTCTTTTTCGCATTCTTTTATGCTCACTTTACTCCCCCGAACATTGTTGCTAAACCTTATTCCTTTTCTGGTGTAATCATTCACCTTCTTTGAAACAACAATAATTATAGCTTAGACTTGTTAGTATCCCAACAGTTTCGGTTGCTACGTGCTGTGAAATTGTTGGAAAAAATTATGAACTGTTAACAAATTGGTATTTCCCGTGCAAGGAACAAGTTGGTACCTTTCATGTTTGCCGCAGGTGAAAATTGTCGGTGATTTTAAAAAAAAATCTACTTTTCTCAAAACATACGCGACACTATGATGGATTGCATACGAGTGTCTCCAATTCAAATTTAGTTTATTTATTAGACCCTTCAAAATATACCAAAATTGTGAAGTATACCCATATAACACGAGATTTTTTATCAAATATGATGCGACTTAGTTTACATACAAATCAAATACCCCAGATGTACTATTTTCTCACCGTTGGACCCATTAATTGTAACCAAATTGCTGTATCCTAGGTTATGAATCCGATTTAAGTGTGCGGTCATTCTTTGCGCAAGATATTCAATTAAATCTCTCTTCTGTTCCCGAATTTTTCTCAGAAAACTGTGACTAAAGTTATCCTCTATTTTATACGTGGATTTGAAGAGGTGTTTTGTCATCAGGTCCGTATTAATTGGCCGTTTTTGGTACAGGAGCGACATACATTATCCCGAGTAAACCTTTATATCAACAATCTTATTGTGGAATTCTATGGTCATACACACCTATCGACCATCCTAGAAAATTTGAAAATTTGCACAAAAATGTCTCCTGGACCTCTAACGGGATCCTAAGTTTTGAATTTTCCAACCCACTCTTTAGTGGTTCCTTAAATCACAAGGTGGGGGTTGGTCAAATATTGCCTTCTACTACCAACTGAAAGATAGGGGAGTCCAGCCCTCCGTTTCGTTTTGAGAAAAATACATTAATAATTGATTCCATGGTCAATGGATAACGAAGGTAAACAAAAATTAGTGAATTAGTTTTCACTACTACCAGTCAAGCAATGAAAAATAAAAAGGTCTTCATTAATTAAGTCTCCTTCACAAAAGAAAGGGTTCTTTGGCAGCGTTTCCCAATTTAAGAGAAGTTTTAGGGAATATTTCGGAGTGTCATAGAAGGATGAGGGATAAAAATAGGGGGAAATCTGCGTTACATAAGTATAAAAAAGGGCCTTTTAAGACAATTTTACGCGTTACTTTTCATTTTTCGGTCTTGTGCGTCGAGGAGTACGCAGTGAAGATGTGTAAACGGCAACGAATCGTATGGACAATATCTCAAATCCATGGAGGATTGTATGTACATAAATGCACAGAAATAATACATGGTAATAGCCGCTGCTCGTTTCATCAATTTATAGATGCAATTTATACAATTTAACGCTGTTTTAGTAGTGGAATTTAATGATTATAGAAAAATGGCCTTAATATAAAAGCAACTCGCTGCAAGACTTAAGGCTGTAAAATTATTTTACTACTGCTACAAGACATCACAGGGATATTATTTTGCCGCAAGGAACTGAAGTTAAGGTGAAATTTGCCTGAGAATTAAGATCTTCATGTAAGATAATCATAATCGTTTTAGATTAGGAGATAACTCTCATGCTTGTGTGCGCCCGATTTATCGATCGTCTGCCGGTATATTACCTATTTTGCGCTTACAACGCAAATGGATACTTATTTTTGAAACCCCAATTATAGTGGAGGCTTTTTGTTACACTTTCAAGGTGATTCAGAGTCACTGATTCTATTTGTATGTTAGAATAGACGTTCATTTCGCGAGTGCAGGACTACAGTACGATTAGTTGATGGAATTAGGGGGCCGCATTCAGAGGTCTCCACTACATCGCCTAGTCGCAGCTTCACTCCATGAAGATTAGTGCTCCTTCTCCTGCAAATTGGCATTCAGCACCACTACTTCCACTCCTTCTTCTGGAGTGTTGATAGTCGCTATGTTGCCAACTCGACTCAAGTGTAAGCGGCGACATTTACGTAATCCTGGTTACGGTTATATACGGAACAAGGTGTAAAACAGAGGGAGTTTTGAACATCAATCCCATGGTCTCCATGGGATTGTATAAATATTATTATATTATTCTGATATACATGATCAATAATTTAAATATTATTAGAATATCAGTCTCTTATTCGTAAAATAGCTATTCTCAGTACAAAATATATGCAATAAAAATTAGGATGGCACATTTTTCACACAGTTATAATATTGAATAACATTGGTTTTTATTAACAATCCATACTCTTACGTACATACACTCCACATTACTATGATATTTAATCATATGCATTCTAACATGCTCCTGAAAATGTGCAAAACATTAATTCTTCAAAATTATTTGTTACCGCTGGTATTTTATCAGTTTCCAAGCGATGTCCTTGGTTCGAAACTCTCTCCCACCAGAACATTTCGCCCGATCACCCGAACATTTCGGTAGATACTTACAATTATATGATTGCAGAGCTTAAGTTCTTTTTTCTCTTGCGATTAGTTTTTCCAAAAAAGCACAGTGCTGGAAAATCACGGCACCAGGCAAATTAGAACAAATGTTGTACGTGCGTCGGGTCTGCGTGGCCAGAGATACGGAAATTAAAAATCACGATCACACTTCATGCTCTTCCGTTAATTTCGTACACCAAAAACTACTGGGCGTGCGGACGTATTTCCGCCACGTGCTAATTACTTACGTGATTTAGGTAAATAACGTAATTAACTATTTTACGTAATAATTACGCAATTTTAGCAAATTACGTAATTAGTACGTGAAATAGTTAAAATGCATCCCGGGTAAACAGATTAAAAATATGTAAAACCAGGGACAGTCGTACAACGAATCTGCGACGAAAAAAAAATTGGAGGAGGAGAGTTACGAACCAGGGGCGTCGACACTGTGAAGCAAGCACCTAACCCCTAACCCTAACTACCATTCATATTGCTAACTACAAATTTTGATTCATACCCAGAATCCGTAATCAAGATATTCCTGCCAAACAGTTTCATTGATCGCACACAAGTTGATATCAGTGTACTCTTGCTATGTTGCTTGATATTACAAAACGTATCAATGACGCTTAATAACCTTATATCGCATGAAAACAGCGTTTATATTTGCGAAGCGTCGACCATTATACGCCGTCGGCCATGTTGATATTCGATGTAGTGGTGATTTTAGGGTGGGTATGGGTACCCTACCACTTTAGGCCAGCTGTTACTACAACCGCAGTGAGACCGCCACTCCATAGAGCTTCTGAATACCATGTAGTGTTGATTTACGTCATAAGGAGTGGAAGCTCCACTCCATTGGAGGTTGTGAATACGGCCCTAAGACTCGGAACAGGTCTGTTTATTAGTTTTTTTTAGGAAGATGACCATAATTAAAATAATTTATGCCGAAAAAGGTGTTGGGGACGTAGATTTTAGGTAGAGTGCTTGGGAGCGGAGGCTACAGAGAAATCTGGCTTCCTCCCGCTCCAAAAAGTAGATGGCAAGCGGTCATGGGTTTAACGTTCCATCCGAGGGACTGCCCATTGAACTTCAAAGGCCCTAGACACAACATTAAAATGGGAACCGGTACGTATACCACCGAATGATATCACTACCTACCGGAATTCAAACTCAAGTCTTCGGGATGAGAGTGTTTCAACAACAGCGCTAATCCAATTGTTCCCTCTGAAAACGTTTGCAGAAATTTATACTAAAGCTTTGCAGTAATTTTGAAGCTTGTCTTTTGTCTTGCCATGACATTAAAATATATTAAGGACATAATTACATTACGCCCGATTCGATCACGAAAACAAGGTTAGAATGCTGTTGTGCAGGTAGATACATAATATCTTTCTTCTCTGGAACAATAAGAGATCATGATAGGGAACATAATCATCGAATAAATAAGTGTAATATCAGTAGGTTCAGTGGTTATTACTGCATCAGGAAAATTTTCTTAACCCTAACAGCTCATACTAACTGCACCCTTGCATTTCTAATGGAGATTAAAAATGAATTCACTCCATTAAGAATGGTTATAGGTATCTTATCGACTCTCTTGTTTTATTTTCACGTGCCTGGTGAATGCATCGTTAAAACTTTTCTCTAATTAGTTAGTATTATAATTTTAGTTCTTGTGCAGTATATATTTGGTGACTATTTGTCCCCTACTACACGCCTTTACCCTCGAGATTATTACGAGGCACTCACACTGAAAAAAATATTTTCTTGAATCGAGAGGCGCCCTTTTGATTGAAGAGTAGGTCTTACTAAATAGGTGCCCTGAATATTTTCTTAATTTAAGAGGGGATCTCTTTACAGTGGTAGCCACAAGAAAAATATTCTTAAATTAAGAATATTCTCTTAACATCGAATAGCGTCCTGTATTCTTAAATTAAGGTTACTCTCTTGGGATATAAGTATAATTTGTGGTTATATTAAGAATTATTTCTTGCTATTTTGAGAATTTATCCTCTTTAAGTAAGAATATTGAGGTATGGTAAAATAAGCACTGCAATTTTAAATGGGTAAAATGCGTTTATTGCATAAAAACAATACAATTTCAGCACAAGTTTGAAATGACCAAGGCACAATAATGCTCATGTTTAAAGTAACATATACCTTCCCATCATCACCAACTCTGGGGTATGCCGGAAAACTTACTAGGTACTTTGATGACACAAGAAACCATTGTTTAGTTGCCTTTATTTCAAAGTATTGTAAATGAGCATTGAAACCAATAGTATTCATTGCAGTTACAACGAAGAGGCATACTTTTGAAACACTCCTTTTTAACATGTTCCCTCAAGTCACTCTTCTTCCAAAAGTTCCAACAAGTCATCCTTCTTCAGACAGTCTTCCACTTTAGCGTCCAATTCCATGACGATGGCTGGAGTCAAGAGCACTAGATTATTCCAAGACGATGGCTGGATACTTACGATAAATGAAGTGCGGTCAACAATCATGAATATTGTCGCAGACCGAGAGTCTGAACAAGAATTATGATGGTACACACATGGAACCCCGTGGCTCGCGGACTGTGAAGTCTCCCTGTCGCTCCACGACCGTGGACAGTGGGCGCTAGGAAACGCCAAACAATGTGTTGAAGAATGGATAACAACTTTGTAATGCCCCGTTTCCACTACTACAAGATTTTTAGTGTAGCTACGAGCATAGCTACGTGCTGGAAAAGGGGCCTTCGGTGGCCAACCTAACGGCGTTGCATGTTGCCTTGAGCCGTGAAGTTTGAACGTTTGAAGATCGCAAACGTTTGCCAAGTTTTAAACATCTAGTTGGAATTGGAATGCAAGATAAATCCGCTAAGATTCCGCTTATTATGTCGCTATCTCTCACAATTTTTATTTGGAGCCTTATTGAAGAGAACCATGTGAGAATGTTTAATCTAAATAAACTGTGTAGATGTTTTGGTACCTCTGCTGACCGTAGCCCATACTTCCCTAACTTCCTTCTTGTTACTCTTTCCTTGTCAACCTTCCCCTACTTTCCCCATTCCCTCACGCATGTGAGTCCCTTTGTAACCCTAGTGATTACGAAAATATTCTAACATTGAGAATATTTACTTAAACCCTGTTAGTTTCAGGTCGTGACCGCTAGATACCACTAGTTCCGACTCATTTAGGTAAGAAAATCCTCTAAAATCCAGAATCTGATATTAGATCTCAGCAGTAAGAATATTTTCTTCTTAATTTAAGAATTCTTTTTTTTTCAGTGCAGTACACGTAGATGATGATGATTACTCGAATACTTCAATATAAATCTCAGAAATCGCTGAAATTCTTCGTCAATATTCTGGAATCTCATTTCAATCCGCGAACCTTGGCGCCAACTGCCGAATCCATCAAATGCCAAGACGCACGTAGAGGTGACAATAGAAAAATTAGGCTTGCCACTTGTTCTCTTGAGAAAACCCTAATTTCTCTTTCAGCGTCCACTGCCTTTTCGTCTCTTTCGGAACCCCTTGTTGCTCTTAACAACCCCTCCTTCTCACCCTGCTCGCTTTCCCTTCACACCAATCCTTTCCACTCCTCCGTCTTACCGCCTCCCTTCTACGGCCTCCGCCCGGACCGACGCCGGGCCCATCCCCCGCCCCCTGGCAGAGACGTCGGCACGGCCCTAGGCATTGTCTTCCTCCCCCGGCTCACTCCTTTCCAGTGACAGCCACGGCCTTCCTCCTCTCCGGCTGATTGATTTCCATTTGAATGCGTTGCGCGTGAGAGTGCCAGCCCCTTCCTTGCGGGGCGCAGTGAAAGGACGACGGAGGCGAGAGATTAGGGGGTAACTAAGGTAGGAGGGACGGAGGAAAATAGGTGCTACCCTGGGGGTAACTAATTTTAGCTTTCGGAGGGACGACTTTTGTTCGCGCTGCTGGAGACTTGAGCGCGTGATCCGACCGGGGACTTTAACGCGCGTTTGACGATCTCCACACGACCGAGAAATCCGTCGGCTCTGTTTTTCTCCTTGTCAACGCGGCAGTTTAAAAAGGTGGGCCACGCTCCCTCCAAAAGTATGGCCATTGGTCATTTGAGGAGCGGCACAAAAGCGGGGAATGTTTCTTCGTGTTCCGACGTCCTCCCTCCAAACTGGAATGCTTCCCTAATGGTAGTACACCGCCTGCTATGACGCGTACGGTTGTAGTCCCGGATTCCTCGTATTCATGTCATATGCGATTAACTATGTTTTATTTTCATTGACATTTGAATATTCTTTTAAAGATATCTTTGCCTCTTGCAAGTTTTTCTTTACAGAATGGTGATGTTGTATGTAATTCATGGTTTTTCATTGAAAACAGCTAGGGTTTACACGTCTTTATGATGCAGGTGTCATCGCGCAATTAACACAAACAGTTCGTGCTTTGCTCTGGAATTTCTTTAGAAGAGTGGTAGCCAGTCATCACACATTTACATTTGAATAATGTTTCTTGAAAACTATAGCAGTTAACTATTCACATAATGCACGAAGAGAAAAGAAAACCAGTGTCCCTTGCCAATCTTACAACGCATTGCATCACCATCGTAGGGATTAAAAACATTGGTTGGGTTGTGAAAAGACCCTGTGAGCTAGTACCAGTCCATTCAGGTCGTCTACCATTCATCTTTAGTCCTCATTAATCTGTTCAATATCTCTTCAAGTCTTTTCTTCTCTATCTTCTCATGTCTTTTGTCTCCATGCCATCTTGTAGACATATCAGTCAAATAGTCATAGCCTCTTCTTGAATATAACTTCGAGTTGTTGCTAAAGGTTAAAAGAATTGTGCTTGTAATTTTTGCTTCTCATCATGCAAACATTTTTCCTTAAAGATAAGAGTGGATAGCTTTTCCGGTACTGGAAGGCTGTTGACAGTAGTCAACCTACTGGATCGAGTGATATCAGAGATGAATTTGGCGTTGAGTTTCATAACTCGGATATTAATTACGATATGGACATTAAAATGGAGAACCTGAAGCCGCGTCTTACACGATTCCGATGCGAGTGAAGTGACTGCATCGGGAATGATGATTTGAGTTCAGAATGTTTTCAAGTTAGAGAATATATTTGGAGATCGAACCACGATAAACTATTGGAAGCAAATGTTCCATCTGAAGCAAAGTATATTGTACTTCATTGGCTACATTAGCAGTCATTCATAATGAAATAGCATAATGAATCCACCTGCTATTATGGCTAGATTCTAAAACCTAACCACCAAATTATTTGATTGTTAACCATTCTAGCTAGTGCGGTGTATTCGGTTCAGTTTTATCGGCGATATAGAGAACGAAGATTGAAAGCTGAAATAAAATCCTTTCTGGCTCGCATATAGAATAGCCACCTGATTTTTTTCTCGAAATGAATTCCGTTCATAAGGTTAAAATGCTATGTGAACGATAAAGAGGGAGAAGGAAAAGGCGTAATGGGAGGTGAGATACATGCTGTGCTAAAGAGGGAAAGAGAGTCGGATAAAAAGTTTAGAAGTAGCAAAAGGACGTTTAAGTGCTCAATAAAAATGCCTAACCTGAAGAATAGTTCACCTCCATTGTATTCTATGTCGACATTTCACCGCATAGTTATTTCCAATCAAATACTCAGATGAATTATAGAACAAACTATCGTGTTCTTTGAGTGAGAATTGAACGAAAAAATCGCATAACTAGTCTTAACTGGGTAACTGTAAGTGTACATTGCAGAGAATTTAGGTTTTGGACTCTCGTTTTAATTTTAATGGCTGTCAACTCGTATGGAATATGTCTACTGGTAGAAGGTGCATCAAATATTGAGAATGGTTACCTAAAAAATTCAGCGATGCGCTGTCGCTGATGAAGTTTGAGGTGATCTGCTAACATTACATGTGCCTAATTGTTCACCTACACTATCTAAGCGGAAAATTGAAAGTCTATGAATCTTTCGATTAAAGCATAGTTTTAATTTTTTCAAATAATTATTGTACGCTTTGATAGTATTTGTGTAAAAACTACTTTATATGTTAGTATCGCCAGGTCAGAGGTTTTAAAGTCACATGACATTCGAACCTAAGCCTTATGGATAAGAAAAAGTACTCTAACCTTCACGTCAACCCTACCTTCAAGGTATTTTATTTTTTAATTTACTCCACGTTAGATAGGGGGTCGTGGTGGCTAAGTGGGTAGAGCGCTGAGCTGCTGACCGGAGGGTCCCAGGATCAAATCCTGGGAAAGAGCGTTTCTGGGCATCCCCATATAAAATCCTCGCAGATTCTATTATCTGTGTGTCAGAACTTCGTAGGGAATCGCAGGTGGCTCAGGGAAAGGAACTGACCCCCTTACCCTGAATGAGTGAATTTCACAAGCGTGTAGTAGATAATTGAGGGGTTACCCTGACCTATCTACCACACGCCCCGTATCTAAGCTTGTGAAAGGGTCCACCCTCACATATCAAAGACCAACTTACGGGTTGAACACTACTTTTCCTCATTAGGTAATGGATTCCCCTATCTTTGATGTTCATCGTAGATATGGAAACACCGGGAGAGGATACGAAACTCCCGTTAGCTTCATTGACATCACATGTGTAGGTCAGGTAAATCTCATTTCCAGTAGGTACTACCCTCCTTACCTATACTCTTAAAGATTTTAGGATGCTGAAACGAATTGAGTTTTAACATCTGAGGGAAATGTGTTGGAATCCACCAGAACGAGATTAGGTTGGGAAGCTCTCCGGCAACGCTCGCGAATAATTTTATAGTTTCCTTTTATTATCTAAACCTAGCCTGATTATTTCGTAAGAGGCAATATTGTACCCATTTGAGAGAGGTGAAAAAAGTTTCACATTTTCTCCAGAAAGAAAAAAAGTGTTTCTATTTGGGAGGGGGTTGGAATTCAGTGTTATTGCGGTGCAGTCCAGGGGTGGGCGCCACCCTGGCTCTCGCCCCTCCCCCTCATTTTTCCCCATCTCTCACCACCATCCCTCGTCCCACCCCTGTCTCCCGTTTCACTCGTGAGAAGAGGTGGCTGGGCGTGGCTTGACCCCTTCTCCGCACTCTCTTCCTTCCGTCCCTTCGAGCAGGCTTCACGCCCCTGGGGGCGGGCTGCGACCCCGCCTCCAGCGCCACTTGAACCCTCCCCTCCCCTCTGCCAAGGCCTCCCCCATTATTGCAGTCCGCCCCACGCTGCCCCTCTTCTCCGGCAACTTCACGTGATTGGATTGGGTATGCTACCTCGATTCCACATGACTAAAAATCAGTTTTATGCACATGAAATCGGAGTCAATGTATTTCAGTATTCGTCATCTAAGTACACGTCATATTTCTATACGCAAAAATATCATAAACTCTTGTCGAAATCCATACTTAGATTATGAGAATATTTTAGGTGGTTTTCCGCTACCTATCTCAATATTGCACTTATCTTGAAATACCTTTTAATACGTCGCCCCATCGGTGCCAGCGGTTCGCGAGGAAAATACGCTGTGTGGACTACCTAGCTCCCAAGGTCTTTTAGTATACTTTAAGGACCTTGCCTAGCTCCAATCCTTCGCCCATTGGATAGCGTTACCAGATATTCCAGAGCCCTCTTCTTAGTGGCTTCTCAATTACTGGTCGCTTAGTCGAAGACTGCAAGATTCATTGCCGCGGCAGGTGCATCTCTTGACTATGAATTCTATTAGATCAAAGGTCGGAGGTGACCTTAAATATCTGACAGGATAGTCAGCGAAACTATCGTCATATCGCCAGTCTACGCGGAAGGAAACCCGGAACCATGCAGAGAGCATGTATTAATTCTAGTTATACAAGGCTCATTGCCCTCATAAAATGCTCTCAAGTTATATAGTTTTCGAATGACGCTCTCTCCAGCAGAAACAATTAATACTGGAAAACACCGTTATTCAAATTTCCCCTCACTCTTTCACCATTTTACCCACCACTTTTAGCGGAGCGATAGCTCTGTAATCACACACAGTTCGGTCTGTGTGGCAATGTCGGTAGCGAGCCGGTCTGACAACCCAAATTTAATGTGTATTAATTGCATGTACATATATTGTTTTCGACACATGATGAAATTAAAGCTAGGCATTTAAATGTAGTCTAAGGAGTTGGAGTATCTAAGAGGACTTCTACTTCAGCTTATCTCAAAAAGTACGGCAAAAACGTTTTCGTAACTTAGGTAAAGCACTCTCGTCGGAGCCTGAGAAAAATCCGTCAACTGTTAATACGTCATATCATGACCATTTTTGAAAAACGATTAAATAAAATTGTTGGGAGCGTTCTGAAATAAACGCTTGTGGAATATATGGGCATAAAGGCGTCATTATATATTTTATGCTTTGACTAAGAGGTTTACGATGAATTTAGCGATGTGTAAGTTCGTCTGAAGCTGAATGTGCTGATTCTTTGGATATCTACAGTAACTCTTGAAACGAATGAATCTTAACTACTATCCAAGGCAATTTTGTAATGATTACCCGTGTGCGAGGAGTATTTTCTAAAGAAAATCTCTCCACTGTATACCATATGAATATTAATTCATTAAAACTGTGTGTTAAGGCATGGTATTGTTTTTGGTCTCAAATTTGGCTTACCACTTATAACCTCAAATTATTGCATAAGCCTTTTATGATTAACATCTTAAGAACCCAGTAAACATTTCCTGCAAATAGAATGAAGTGTAGATCAAAGAAAGAAATAGTTGAGTCTGGAATCCTTTACTAGTAACCGCAGTCAGGTCGGCGGCAGCCGGTAAATCCAAGGGTTTCAAATACGAGTACCACCTCGGGCTTTGACGTCTTATTTTTCTTACTATTAGGGGAAGGATTGATTACGTAAGATAAGAAATTTAAATTTAGCAGTTAGAACTCCTTAAAACCTCATTGATTGAAATGTGTAGAACGTTCTATTACCGAGATATACTACTTGCTGGGGTGAACTGGAGTCACCACCAATCGTGAACATTGCCCCTGTTGTCTGAAGAAGTGCCGACGCAGTCTTCGGTCATTATGCAATGGCTTCCGACCGACAGCGTATGGCGCCAGACGCCAGGGTCACGTCGGGGGCATCTTCCTGGGGGTTGTCGACCTCGTTTTGCCTCCTATTGCATTACACGATTGTGCATGCGACAGATTGGCAACACGTGGTCACTGGCGTCAAGAGCGCCGAGCTCTTCGGTTTTCGCCTAGGCGGTCCGGGGGTGGGGGGTTTGTGGGTGCGTCGGCCTCGGTGCAGGGCCGGCTGGGAAGGGAAGTGGTCGGGAAACGGGAGAGAGGGTGGAGTGGCCTTTTTTCAGGGGCCGTGCCCGCCGGATTCAGGCATGCGGAAAATCGGCGCTGGTGGCCGTTGACGCCCGCCTCCGTGAAGAAGCTCGGCGCTGTCCGGCAAGTCATGCGTGGGCCGCTGGGAACGAGGGAAGAGAGGAGGTTCCTCTTTTACGGCAGTTATTTGCGACAACTTGTCCCGAAAGTCCCCCTCTTACATCTTTGTTCCCCTTCGATTCGTCGGGACTCGTAATTCATAAAGAAAACGTTTTGAGAGGGGGGGAGAGAGAGAGAGGGTCTTGTTTTCTGATAAACTCCGGGGTGCCTTCATCGTTTTCCCCGGAAAGTTTTATGTGAAGCGTCGCCGACGATATTCGGGCGGGGGAAATGGCTATTAAGGGTTGAATGGGGGAAGTGAGCGATCACATTAATTTTTTTAATCGAATCAACATCCTTTGAAAAGGAGGAAAAAAACTGTGCCGTTGACCTGACCTAAACGTTCGTATTGCATCATTCAAGGCGCGTTTACTTCCGGAACTCCGGTTTGAGACCACTTTGGAATTGAGCTACCCAAATAGCTGCCACTTCGCCACATTTTATCTGTCATAAGCGTTTCATAGCATCGAGAGCATCCTAAGAATTATCATCCGTGGTGACGAAAAAAATTATTGAGCATTGGTACTATTCGGCACAATATTCCGCAAATTGGTCCATGGTATTAGCACCTAAGTACCCCTATCTAGGGAATGACGTTTTGAGAATGTTAAAAGTTGCACTTGCACCTTGAAACCTTGGTAAATTTTATAAGTATGAAATACACCTATGTTGTTTCTTTCATCACGAAACCATTGCAAGTTTTCCAAAATCACTCCTCAGTTATTTATGTAAAAATAGCTTTTTTGTCTCTTAAGAACTTTCCCTTTGAATTATCTCATCAGCTTTATCTTTGAGAGAATTACCCCTTACTTTAATTTTCGGATTTTACTTAGCGCTCATTAAAACATTATGGTTCTAAAACATGGTTTATATTTTAATCTTGTAAATTTATATTGAGTATTCTTCCTTCCCTTTGCCCTCGCCCACGTCATTATTTAATCAGACGTTTTGGCCTTTTAACTATCCATATACTTATTCATGGCGTACTGGAGTCCTATTTTCCTCCTGTTCATTGCCTCGGTGGCCTTACCTTCCTCTGTATAAGTGCCACTTACATGTTTATTGCATATTTTCCCTCCTGCAATAGAAATAGCTCAAGAGTATTGTTTTAAGTGGTCAATGCTTTTTTTGCAATTTTATTTGCATTTACATTTTTGCATTTTTGAAAGAAAGAATATCATTACATACGTTGTTTCTGAGAAGCACAATTTACGCGACCTACTTCATTCCATCGATGAGGGCTACACTTTGGCCTTGAATACGATTGGAACAAGTTCTTACGGAAAGTATGTACAAGAACTAGAAAATGAAATATACCATCAGTAGTTACGTATTTCATTTAGGTCAGATAAGAACAGAATTTTGGCTTGCAGGAGTGGATTAAAGACGAGGAAGAGAATGGTTGACCGGACACAGTTTACTCCTAAATACCATGTACTGGGCGCAGCTTGTATATGCATGCTATGCATGTGCAATATATATTTTAAGAGAAATGACATTCACATGCAAAACAGTTGAATAAAATTTATTCAATATCCATTTGCCACGCTGTGAGAAAAAGCCTCATTGGAATTATGAGAAATTTGTGAGTCTTAACTTAGACCAGGTGCTGGATTTCCGAATCAAATAAAACTTATGATTTGGTTGAAATAATCAGCCTTAATTTCAGAGGCAGCAAGTTAACGTATACCGACGACTCGTTGAGCAAATATGTGTGTTTCCCCGTCACTGATATGACTGACATCAAATACAACATAGTCAGCCAGAAAGAGTGGGAATTCGCAGTAAAGCAGATGCACTATCTACGGCAGTTTTAATGCCAAAAAATATTTAGTCAGGTGTTACAAAAATTATCCTAAGAATTTTAAAGTAAGATGAAAAGATAAAGTGCATTTAAAATTTTTGCAAGTGGACATAGTAAATAGTTATTTTTCATTATTGTTTTTTGTTTGGAATAAATTACCCATCAGACGGGGGTGCAGGTTTGTAGTAGACTTGGGTAACAGGTGCTCCAACAGCTGAGGTTGTATCACACCATCTAAAAACAAGGCCTTAACCCTAGGAAAAAAATACATTGCCTGGGTGGGCGTGGATTTTTAATTGCTCTGAATCATTGCTGTGCGACTTTTGAACCATCCAATTCATAGGTTTTCTAACCACTACTAGAACACGCTTCAAAAATTCGGTGTCGGTGTAGGGATTTGAAATGAAGCTTGATCGCAAGAAAGCTAAAATAATGAGGATACGGGGTTAAAATATGGCAATGCTGAGCGTAAAATTAGAAGGGCGCGGAGCATAATTCTCGTATTTAGTAGTTTTGTTGCAAAAGGTGTATAGAATTTTAGACAAGAGTGAGCAGAGTATTCGGCTGAGAACCTTGGACAAAACTGAATAAGGAAAATTTTGGTTAAGAGCTGAATGTAAACCATGACATCTTATGGCTCCAATACCTGGACACTGGGAGGAAATAAAAGGAGGGGGAATAGATTGTACAATTTATAATTTTTGTTTTTTTCAGGAGGATGAAATTGTGTGATGAACGGATAGTACGAATGATGAAGTGTTGAGCATGGGAGGAAACGTGCAGTTGGCAAAAATTGCGGAAATTATTAGAAGGCAGCGAGGATGAGGGAGAATAATAAGTAGGGACAATGCTGTGGTTACTAAAGGCTGTTATTAAGGGTAGAATGCTAGCAAAGGAGAGGGAGGGGAAGATTGGGTATTGGTGGTAGGAAGGCTGGTAGGATCTATGGGGATCTGGGAAAGGAATGTGTAGGGACTCCCTACTAGAGAGAGAGCTGTTCGTAAAAGTCTTAAAGTGGATGCACCATCAATGCTAGGGATATGTGAGGAAGAAATATAAGAGCCGTGTTACGTTTCACTTGCTAGGCCCTCCTTGAATATGGAGCAAGTGTAGGGGCTCCAAATGAATTAGGTTTGATAACAGAAGTAGACGGTGTGCACTGAAGATCAGCTAGGTTAGTTAATATCTTTTACGGAAGGTTTAGCAGTGTATAGGATTTATTAGAAAAATTAGGTTAATTATATTTTTCAGATCTTACGTTAAAATACAGAATAAATCTCCTGCAGGAATAAAAGGTGGACAGGGTCTCTGAAGATTTTCCAGATATATATGAAAATACCAGCGTACTATGATTGGTTAAATAAAATTAGAGAAATAGAAAGGTAGGTTCAGAATTCATTATTTCCACCCTCAATCAGGAATAGTATTAGGTTACATCTACATCTACGTCTGCGTAATACCCTGTGACCCTGTTATGGTCGTGAAATGTGCAAAGAAAGAACGAATATTTAAGTACTTCACTGACGCAATTAATTTCTCTAACCTTAGCTGTAGGATCTTTACTGCCAATAACGCATGGGGTATACAAACTCGAAAGCCTTGCAGGACCTTTCCAGAATTATTACTCTGCCTTGCTATATCTGCAACTGAAGTGCATTTTCGCCCTGCGTGCCATATAACCGTGCCATGCCGGGTGCTTGCGGAGGCCGTGGCGTTCGGGACGTGCCGATGGCGTGATGATGCTCGTGGGTGGGTGGGCGATACCTCTCGGAAGGGAAGGGCGGGGGAAAGGAGAGGGGTAGTTTTTCTGCGAAGGGTGTCCCTCTGAGGATTGAGGTTTGGGTCGCTCGGGGATTTTCGAGAGGGGAGACGGAGGACTTCTCTTACCATTCCGCTTCGCTTCCGCGTCCATGGACACTCTTTCACTTCCTCCCGAAACGAGGGACAGGGGTCTCGAATCGGGGAGACGCGAGCAAGTCACGCGTGTAAGGTAAGTAAGGTGGCTTAAGCCGCTGGGGGAAGGGGACCTTCCCATAGTCCTTGTTCTTGAGGAGGGGGAGGGGGTTGGCGGGGGTGGTTGCCGTATTTGTGGAAAGGTCGCGTGTAGGGAAGAGTGTGGGATGGAGGGGAGGGGGAAGTTTTCGCGACACGACGTTGTCCCTTGTCCCTTCTTCTCTTTGGGCACTATACCACTCTCTACTCCTCACCTTTAAGAAGGAGGGAAGGGTCTTTCTTTTTCCTCGGGTGCGCAAATCTTCTCAGCATGGAGGGATTTTCGGGTTCGTGAGGTGTCCCTGGCTCGTCGGCTCCTTCTGTGTTCCCATTGCCTCGCACGAGATTTTTCCTCTGACAATGAGCAGGAGGCACTGCAAAGCAACTCTTAGAGTGTGTGCCAGCGGGTAAAACATCACCAAAATTATTATCTATGCTCTAGGTGTATTGTGAATGCGGCAAAAAAAGGTTTTTTTTTAAGTTGAGTATAAGTTACGATACGATACAGTTAGGAATACATGAAGGGCACCCACCGTGTGCACTGAATTCGATCAGAAGAACAAGACTAGAGAGATGGTTTGTCGCATGTATCGAGTTAAATTTCTTTCTCCCCGTTGGAAATAAGTAATCGTTATCAGTAATAATAAACGGATTTGTGAGCTAAATAAGTGAAAAGTAGCGTGCAGTGTATCTTATATTCAGTGAAGACACGTTATTTACGCTACTAACTCTTGCACCACTCATTCACCAGGCTTATTGCACCATTGCATGCCTGATGAAAATTATGATTTCCAAAATAATTATTATATCTTTTCTACTACTCTAATAAATAAATATTTATTATTATAATCTTATGTAGATACTTATAATTTAGGTGCATATGCCTCTAGAAGGCATAACTATAACGATTATTCAATGGAGTAGTATTTTAAGTATAGTCGTAAATTCGTAAAGAATATTCAGTGGCTATATTTAGCTCATTCCACATTAGTTTCAAATGGCTTGCAGAGTACTCAATAGACACCTAAGAAATAGTGAGTTGTATTTGGCAAAATTGTGATTATGTAATTTCCTTAAAATTTGCACGATGCTGATAGGGTGACTATATTACAGTGAAACTCTTGAACGTCGTGCTTAAAATTGGAGTATTTTCATCTGTTTCATTTGGCGTCCTGTGTAGCATTGTTTTCTTTTTTAATATCAAGTTAATAAAGGATTACTGAAGCTGAATCATCAGCATCTTGTTACGTACAATATCCTGTAATCCATTGTAACGAGGTGAGGAGGGGATCAGCCGATGCCCAGGGAATGCCAATCTCTTTATGATTACGGTTCAATGAGCACTTCAATGGTTGTACTCTTTCTGTTGGATAGAATAAAAATATGTAATGGAAATTGCACCGTCGTTAAAAATAACTTTATGCTTACCTCTAGTTTGTCATCACCAGGCAACCTTTCCCTAAAAAGAAAAATACCTCCCTCAAACCACCTACTTATCGTAAAATACAAAAGCAACCTTGGCTGAAAATAAAGTTATTATTTCCACGGCTTCTCTTGGTAGCACCCCTTTATCTTCTACATTTATCTGTACATTTGGCTAACCCGTTTAATGATCACTGTGCTTGAGTTTTGACGGAGATTGAATATATAGTGTAGGTTTTAGGTTTTTTTGCGTGCCTGCTTAAACCATTAAATGCACAATGCATAATTTTAGTTTATCATAAAAATCTCCTTTCATGTTGCACAAAAGACTTTGTAGATTCTTTGTTACACGATATTCATAATGTTTTCAAATGGAGTAGCTTTAAAACTAATAATTTTAACTACTCGTGCATGTTGAGTGATTATTTCCCACCTGTCACATGCTATCGAGCTTGCTTGCATGATAGTCAGTTGATGCACACGATTTACGAAATTTGTGTGGCGTTGAACCAGAGGATCGGTCCTTATTGTTCACGAAATATCCATAATTTTGCTTTGGTTCTTTAAGTCATTGCAATTCTAGAGCAATATCGACATCTACGTTCCCAGTTGCTCTAATTTTCTGCATTAAGAGGATCATAGCTTTTTTTTACGTAATGTGCTGATAAACACGCGAACGGTATGGGCGCTATTCCATTGTACTTAAATTTTTCGCGTACTTAGTTTTGTTTCCGCTCTGGTCTTTTCCCCCTATCACCGGTGAACTTGCGTCTCATGTACGTTTCTGAAAGTCCTAATCTCTCTAGGTTCCTTAGTGATATCTGCGACTTTCTCCCCACTTTTTCCACTATCTCTGGTACAATGTTTTGCATCGTTGCACATATATTTCCAAATCTGTTAGATCCCATTTGAATTCTGTTTTATACCCTAAGCATACCATTTTTTTGAGGCTCAAATACGTACGCCATGTCCAAAGCCAAAATTAGCTTTTTTAATGTAAAATAATTCTTCCTTCAATTTCTAACTTCATTAAACAAATTCTCTCAATAGCAGAGTTTCCACAGAGAAAAACACAGCGGGACCAAGTGTTGGTGAATCATTTTATCAGCGTGCAAATCCGTTAAGATTTTAGCGACTATTTGGCAATGGTTAATTTTTTAATTCGTTCAATAATCGATATCTTCATCATTTGAACCATTCGGAAATTTCATTTTTGTATTGGTGATTAAGTTTTCTGAGTGAAAATAATATACTTAATAATAAATTTCTATATAAGCATAAAATTATGCAATTCTAGGGTGTGAATGAAAAATATTAAACATTCATAAATCATAATTAAAATTCATAAAATACATCAAAAATATGCCTGGGAATATATATTCTCTAATTATCACAGTAAATGGTGATAATGATAAGTAATTGAGATTATCAATTATTTAGAATGGCAAAGTTGCCATAGCTTAAAGTATTTTTTAGGATTAAGTTGATAAATGCCACTTTGACTCAAGAGTGAAAAAAAGCGTTATGTATGTCCCATCTTTGACGCATGCAGTAGGAATGCTGGATGATGTTAACGAAGAATCCATTCTTTATGCTAATTTGTTGTACAATCTGAGAAATATTTTTGTTCAATTTTAAAACGAAGGTGGTAATAGAACATAGGGATACCTAACTGCTATTGCTACTGACATGCCAGGCACATTCTGATCCCACATCGAAAATTTCAGGTATCATCTGAAACCAGCCAATTTGTCTATAAATACTTAAAACTCGATTCCAAATACAAATTTGCTGATGTGGATGATCAATTGAATCCTTTTTTCCTTTCATAAGGGCTTGTTCGTGACCCGATGTCAGTGTAGCCGATTCATCCTTTTCGTTACAAGCTATTGCGACGTGAACGTCTGAGACAACTTTCCTGATCCCATTGTTGCCCGTCAATTTCGCATCATCTGCTTCGTCAGAGGTGCAGTCGCCAAGTGCATGAAGAGATAACATTTTATTTCTTACACGCAGCCCAGCGGGCAAGGAACGATAGCTGTTGTCGGAGGTAAGGCAGATGTTGAGTCGAAATCATTCGCTCTCTAATTCGCTCTAAAAAGGTGAGACTCGTGGCACTGTCTGCAAGGCATGCCTGCGGATCCAATCTTTCTTGGGACTTCATTTATCGCCTACCTTTTGGGGGCGACGAAAAATTCACCCGTCCCCTTTTATTCTTCGTATTCCACGCGCATTCAACCAGGAGATGCCCGGAATGCCCTCCTACCCATTCCTGCACTCGGATGCTCCCTTCCCGGCCGACTATTCGTCTCTAAAAGTCTTTCATTGTGGTTCCATTCCCCTTGGCCCGCGCCCACAGGAGTCGGCACTTTTCGGCTCGGCGCGGGGAGATGCTTCGTCCTGTCGTCCATCTGTCGCGTCTTGACTCTCCCATCCCTCCTCCCACACCTTCCACCTCGGTGGCCCTCGCAGGGCCGTAATGCGTAGAAAAAGCTTCGCGCTCCGCTCACTCGCAAAATAAGAAAAATTCCGGTTTAATGGAGTTTTAACGCCTGCATTTACCCCGCTTAAAAACCCTCAAAAAGGTTCGAAAAGGGTCCAGAGAAAGGTGTGAATGACTTCGTTCCTTCCACGCTCTCATTGTGGATGCTCTCTCTGCTCGTCAAGAAACCTTGAACCGAGTTTTCTCCTTCATTCTTCCCGAGTTCCTGAAGTTGATGCGAGAGAGGTTGTCCTTTGAGAGGAAGAGTGAATGAGTGGAGAACGCTCCTGTTTATGAAGCGTTTCGTCCCTCCACCGAACGAGACTCTTTTCCATCCTCTTCCGACACCGCGGCGGCGAGGCAGAAAGAAATCTAGTGTGCTCCGCTCCTTAGAGTCACTTAACCGTCCTCATTATGTGTCCAATGCGCTTGTTAAAAGCCCATCCCCGCTCGTGGCGCGGGGAATTTTCGGTCCCCGGCTGCCGGCCAATAAAAATCTCCTTTGTTGCCGAATGCAACGGGGTGGATTTCTGTTTCGCACCTTTGGGAAGACCGGTCGCTCCTATTTTTGATGCCCGGTTGTGGATCTTTGTGTCCTATAATTTTGTTGGCGCAAGCTGCGTCCCAACGCAAAGAAATAACCTGGTTGACGGGAATTTGCAGGCATAAGGTTCGCTTCAGTCGATGGAGCTTTCTCAAGCTCATTGTGACGTAACTTAAAGAGAATCTGCAGCAGCTAGAACTTGCTACAGGTTAGTTCTTGGAATGATCCGGTTAGGGATGTTTTTCTGGCGTTCCTGGTAAACGTATCTGACATGAGAAACATTTACCATGTTTCTCATGAACAATCATCTCTTTATTTTTATTTTATTTCATAATATTCATTTCCAGTAGTAAGTAATTAACATAAGGCAGCCGACTCAGTAGTCAGGCTACAAAAGTTCCGGATTAGCATCCCAAAAGTCGCTCTTTCAAATCTTGTCTAGGACATGGACATTGAGGTGCAGCATTTGGAACTCCGAGAAAATGGTATTTCTGGGTAATTCCGTTAAAGTACATACATCGGATAAAAATACCTATCCTATCCCGATGTTCAATGATACTTTCGCTACACTGTTTTCTAAGCCTAAAAAAAATATCCGTCGAATTATTTATTAAGTTGGAGAAAGGCGTTTACATGAAGTGGTTACCTATTTTACAATAGCTGTTGATGACCAACTCTGAGAGCTTAGAAGATATAGAACATTATCAGGAAAAGATTTGGGGAGATCTCGCTGTGGTAGGATTATATGAAGGAAGAAGGAAGGAAGAGATACTTGAAAAAAGGAGTCATCTACTGATGGAATGGAAATATGCTGGTATGAAATATATATAATGTACAAAATAGGCCCCATGGAAAAAAAAGAATAAGAATTATCAAAATCTATCTTAATCGCTAGAAAAATCAACGTGATGTCCAAGTTTCTTGAGTCCTTTCCCGTTCTATTACTAGAGCTTTTTAGAATGATCTTAATGAGCGCATGAGATTAAAAGCAAACTAAAAGTTTATTTTCAAACCAGAAAATGGCCCTTACAGCGTTACCAGGTAGCTATTGTAGGGCGTATATGGCCTGGGTGTTTACTCGGTCTTCGTTCCATTCATTGTCCACTCTTTGGAATTCATATACAACCTAGATCTACGCAATACCCTGCAAGCCACCGCGAGGTTGTGTGGCATGGGGTGAAGATCACCAAAACTGCACTATTGACATGCAACGAGGCTACTACATGGCAGGATGCTAGGTAATAGGGTCACATGCAGCTTTATGGTTAGTATCTACATAAAGTAGAGGAAATTGTTGCTAATACATGCATCATGCATTATAGACTACTCTAAGAATATTTCACCTACCTATCCCTTTGATATGTTGCCTATTGTGCTCTCTTATGGTACGCGGGAAAAATGACATTTTAAATCTATTGGTAGGACAATCTGCCTCTCTAATCTTTTTAATCTGACCACACATAGCATTCTACGCAGGTGATCTCAATGTATATCTAGCGTCATCTGTGAACAAATCAGTTTTGAATTTACTTAAATGGTTTCACCTAAATTTTAACCTGTGTTCTGATAATAATTCTCATCCTAGTTCTTCTATTAAACTCATAACGTTAATGCAATTATCATTACGGCCTTTAACAGAATATGTCCTAGATATTATCTAACGGATCTCCTTTCCATCGGCTCAATTCCTTTATCATATCTCCCTCGTACGGATTCCTTATACTAGCGGCATATTGTAAATGAGGCCTGCAGAGTGTAAAATAGCTTCTTTCTTGTACTCTCTCATCGCATTTGCCTAGAACTCTGTGTATGAATCCTAATCTACAGTTTGCTACACCAATTATTTCCCTGATGTGTTTCCCCTATGATATGCCTTCAGTGACGCTGACGCCCAAGTACTTATTTAATAGATTCTACGTTAGAAATTTTTTTCTTTGATGGGATAATTATACCAGGGAAAGCTATTCTTTGTCCAAAAGTTCATTACTGCGCATTTCTTCAAATTTAATTCTAGCTGCCAACTAGCACACGAATCATCGTTCGCATCGAAATCCTTTGCTAAAGACTGACTGTCCTCTTCATTTGTAATTTTCTTATACACTACTACATCATCGGCAAAAAAAATGGAGCTTGCTATTTTTAACTACTGTATTCAAGTCATTTACGGTACTAGAATAGGTTCTAGATAGTTATTATCCTAAGAAACGCGGCTTCATGTGTGGGAAAGACAATAGGGTAGTTTCCTTCATCAAAGAAAACAGACTTCATTAATTGCGATTTGTGCCCTGCCATAAATGTATTTAATTTACGCAAAAAGTTTGTATTGAGAAATCCCAGTTTACTAGAGAATTAAATGTTAATGTTAAGGCCATTTGGAAAGGCTCTGAAATGGCGGGGTGCGCTGCCTTCATGCTGACGTAACAGGTAGGTAGTTTACGTTGCGAAGCATAGGAAAATTCGTCTCCTGAACTTACCGTTGTATTTCAGGGTCCCTTAGCTCTAGTGAATATTTATTAGTATTAACCTGTAAAAACTATCAATGTTGGAAAAGAATTCTCAGTTAAACATGGTATTATTAGTCATTTTATAGGCTCAAGGACGTCCTGCTCGCTGTGTCTTCTGCTACGACGAAGCATGGCGTGAAGGTCGTGCGGCGATAGGCGAACTACATGATATGCTTGTGAAAGGAATACTAACTGATTTTAAATGAATCAACTGTATAAGTAATGTTAAATAAATAAATAAAAGTTAATTATAATTAATTAACGGAATAAATATGCCTCCAATACTTGTTCATAAGCTTCAACGGAGTGCGGCGTCTATTTGGAAGCGCCCGCAACACCACCTGGTGGCAGGTAGAGGAAATAGTTTGACGTCACGCGTAGGATTAACCGGCATTCAATAGTTTGCCGTCGCGTTTTCGCGCCATTGATTTTTTTCACTTTTTAATTAATGAGGAAAAATACTTAACGTCATTTAAAAATCGAACGGCTTAAAACACGTACACCAGAGGTTATAAACTTTCGATCAAGACAATAAAAAAATAATAGGAAACTACCCTATTGTCGGGAAAGCGCGGTGGTAATATTTTGCGTGGAGTGGGAAGTGCTGCCGGAGGGGAGTTGACGGGGGTGTGGCCGGGAGGGGAGGTCGTGAAAAAGGGGGGGATATATCGAGGAGGACATAAGATTTTTCGGGAGCGGTAAAAGGCTCCAGACGGAGGGACATGGAGTGGGGGCGTGGCCGGCACTTGTTTCGCGGGCACAATGGCCCCTCCTTATGCTCTGCTTGGCGCCTCCCTCGCCTCCGGGCGGCAGTCTGGGTCCGCAGGTCAAAGGAGCCAGTCTGCCTGCCCTCCCTCCACTCTGGAGAGTAGACTTGACCACCGGAAGTGGTCCCTCAATGAAGTCGGGGCGTCCATGGGTATGCGAGGACCCAAGGCGTGCGGTTTGGGGGTATACTTCCTCCCTATGCCGAGGCATGCTGCTTTCTTCGCGGTTTTCCCATGGAATGCCATGAAATTAGGCCATGGTTTATCCATGTATCGTATACACTTGTTGGTGTGAACATTCGCCATCAAGAATGGATGGGAAATAAAATGAACACGTTATAGGAGATACTTTTAGCACTCGTTTTGTCTCGAATATGCGATTTTCTAATCAAATCATCGCAAATTACAATTTCTTCTGCAGAGTATCCTGCTAGAGGCCTCAAGGTTCTATGATATGGGGTTAATTATCGTCAAACCTTAGGAAATCGCTACTTAAATCCATGCAAATACATGGTAAAAGACATTAGTTAGAAATTCACGTGGTTGGCGTAATGAAGCATTAGATACTTTGAAGGAATATATTTTAATGTATGTGTCAGGCATCTGCTTTCACTAAGGTATTTCCCCATTAGGAAATGCAGGGTCAAGGTAAAATATATGTGCTTCACTTAAGTTACTTAGATATTTGAGTGTTATCCTTGGGTCAGACTTAATCTCTAATCCTGTTACGGTGATGCAATTGACCTGATGGATAATGGAGCAAAATACTGGAATTCTCCAAATGTTTTCAGCATCAACTGAAAACAGTCCACTCTCTAATTTACGTGAAAGATTATGCTAAAGAATAATATAAAATATTCTAGAAAGCGAATTTTAAAATTACATTGAATATTATTTTAGCACTTTTAATAATACCTACATCATACTTTATATGCTTACCTTCTAATTAAAATACCACTCGCCGCCCCACAATCTAGATTGCTCTAAGCACGAAAACCTTTAAAGCATGTCATCGCAACTTATTTTTTATATTTAAAAGTACTTCTCGGCTCAGGACTACTAGAGGATTAGATGGCAGTGACTGGAGGTGGTTGGCAACAGCAAGTTTTAACGGATTTCTAGTTTTAATGTCGTAAAATATTTTGCACTCTGGTTTTTTAGTCAGAATGGGCGAACCAATGATTATATATTAAGTGTAATTAATTTATACACTATTTATATCTCTGTATTTAACGAGATCATCATCGCTAGTCATATTTACGAAGATGGTTTAAGGCAGCTGTCCGCTCGATTCTTCTATTGTCTAACCCATATTGGCAAAAGTCCCTTCTTTAACATATTTTAAACTATTTTTTCCCTAATAATTACACTAGGACTTTCAATGCCATTCTTCTTTTGCTTTTCCCTTTACGATAGTCTTCATGAGGCTACCATATTCGAATGTATAGCCGATTACATTCTCCTATATTATTTTTAAAATTTACAGTTTTGATGTCCCATCAAATGTAACTCCGCCGCTCTTATGTGACACTAATCAAACTAAGTATCAACGAAAATTGAGCCCCGCGGTCGTTTGTGGATTGAGCATGATTGTTGACAGTATCGCAAGGGCTTGATTTTAGCCAGATCCTTGAATTAGTTCATTTGAGTGGCAAGTGTAAAAAAACACGATTCCTCTGTTTTTAAGTGTGTATGTAAATTACCGTCAAGACTTTATCTCTGTAAAGCTGGCTAACCAATAGAAATATGTAATATCACATTTACACTCCATAGTCTTTTGGGTCCGAGCTCGTGTCGAAAATATTCTAGTATTTTGGCAACTCGCACTCTCGTTGCTGTTCACCATCATGAAAAGAAGCCCCCAATTTCACTCATTAGTATATCCTATGTCACTATTTACAGAGTTAATCATGGTCTATTCTGTTACCGAGATGTTATATGCCTATTATATGTAATATTTTATATGCAACGGTGGGTAAATGGTAATTTGAGATTTGTGAATGGAAAAATAGCTAGAAAATTTTCATGCTCAGGTCAAAATAGGTTTCTAGAAACAGTTGCGTATGACACTTTGTCGCTCTTCGAGCTTTCGCGGCCATTTATTTCCTTATTTCCTGAAAATGCGCCCTGCAATGGCCGCAAAAGCTCGAGTACCGACAAACTATCATACGCAGCTGATTCCTGAAACCTATTTTGACAACAATTCTCGCTTCCAGAACGTGCGATCCATGTCATGCTAACGGTTCAGTCTCACATGAGGCTAAATGCCTGCCATGCGCTACGACAATTTTAAGGCGCCTCTTATTCATGCATGTGTATTCTCTTTGATTCGTGGAAAACTTACTGGGCGAGATGAACGTGGAAAACTGAACTGGGGAGTGTAAGACAATGGGGGACGAGTTACCGCACGGATCCGCTTTATCCAGCAATCCGTAGATTACCAATCCGTAATTAAAAGCCACCTGTTTGAAGACGTTACTGCTAAAGAGGAACTTTTTGCGGCTTCAGCTTTCTTAACCCAAAGGTGCGGTAGGCGAAGAAGAGGAAAAAAAAGACTGAAATCGTTTCCGTAGAATTTTGATTTCCCGTGGAATTTCAGCGCGGTTCCTCCCCTGGTGCTAAACGTGTATTTACGCGGTTGAATGGGCGTTCGCGTCCTCCCCGTAATCGGATGGGAAGACACCGGGAAAAAAGGTCATTTGTCGATAATTGCAGTCAGTGGGCACATATATCTAAACGGCCCGCTTTCCCTGCCGTCTTGTTTTGCACCGGCCCGGGTCGCGGCAATGGTAGTTTCCCAGCGCACGGTTAATAATCTCACGAGGGCCCACAAAAGTGGTCAACCACCCTCAAACTTCACGCGCTGCCTTATAGGTCGTATACAACATACCTGTGGCCTCGAACGGGGCAGGCGCCACGGATTTTTACAGCCATAATTTACGGAAACTCTCGGTCAAGAGGGAAAAAAAATAAAAACGGAAGGAATTGATGGCTCCCAAGGGGCAGCCTTGGTGGATGGCCCCCAAGGGCCTTCATGAGGGCCTCGCTCGCCCCTCAAGAGGGTCTCCTTTATGGGGTCTTCTTAACCCCCACCTCCCACCCCGCAGCACTCCCAATTCCTTGTCATTACCTCTTAAAAGGAGGGCGCGTATGGTTTCCCAGCTCCGTCTTCCTTCCGGACCTCTTTTAAGCCCGCGCGCAAATTCCCCAATTTAAGTAACGGCGCCGCGTGGAGGAGGAGGCGGGTAATGCGAGAAAATTGCCGCGGCAGCGTGCGCGAGGGTGCCCAACTAGTTTGATGGGAGGCTTAATGGGCCTTCGGCCGGTTCCCGGATGCCCGCAAAACTTTTTGGGGCCGCGAAACGTATATTCTACATAAATTCCCTCCTTTTCATTTTTTAGAGACATATTTGGAGCAGGAGGGAAATAAAATAAACTAGGTCTAAATGTAGGAGATGGATCGTTTTCGGAAACGAACCTTTTGCTGACGACTCCAATTTAGGTTCAGCATTCCGAGTGTTTCAGTATGCAATCAGTTCGTCGCACCCAGAATACTTCCCTTCATCCAGCCATCCCCCTATCCTATTTCTGAGTTTTCTACTCAAATAGATTCTCCAGCTGTGTTGGTAACATGTAGGGAAAAGAAGGTTAGTATTTTCTTGAAATTGCGTATCGTTTTGTCTCTTAGTAAATTAATTTTTTAGTTCAATTTACGGAGCCATACGATCTCAGAATTTGGTTGCCTGTTAATAAAAATGAATTCATCCAACCTCTTTTCCTTCGAATTCTTCTGACCTGAAGACGCCAGCAGGATGGCTGGAGAAACTGTCGTCACCCTGACACTTCACGACGCGGAGGAACGCCCGAAAGCCGTTACCAGTGCTTTTTTCCTTCGCTTCTGATTAATACGGTGGGGATTTTGAAGTAAAAATTTAAGAGTGAGGTAATTAGTAATTCTTCCTTATCAATAAAAGATTTATCAATCAAATAAAGATTAAAAATCGTGATATGTAGCATATAGAACTATGGATTATAATTTTCTGCTAGAATTGCTGGAGATCATACAATTTCTAAGAAGTCCACGGGAAATGGAAACAGCCTGTGATCCCGATGTGAAATAAAAAAATACTAACTTTGAACTCTTTCACAATCCACGTTCTTGCTTAATTGCTTCTTTAGTTTCTCCATTACATTTACATAGTTCGTAAACGTAGAATGAAGACTATGGCGCTACACTTATTTGTTTTTGGAGCACCTTTCTCGAGTATTCAGCATCTTCTACCTATCCTTATCCCCTCTAAAACCCTCACTGTTTTTTATCCGTTTACTTCATACCACGTCTATCACAACGTACAATACCGCAGTGATAAATGAGATACATCTCAATGCATTATATATTCGCTTCGTTGAAAGGAACGAATATTCTGTCGGTACATTTTACAAATAGATGTTTCTACTTCTGCCCTTTTAATTCATACAATACTGTTCCGCTGTGTAGCGCCTGATATAGTTAACTTTATTCTACGTCCGCATTTGCTGGCTCTGAATTTTTCCCATTACGTTCTTTCCTCCCTTATTATAGGTATTTTTTTCATTCTTCTTTTCACGGTATGAACCTAAATACGTTTCACAACGCAGTCGGCTCGGTCATCCTCGGCTGCACTTATGGTGTAGCCGAGCTTCAGGATATAGAATCGGGAAGTTTTTCGATGTGCATGGACTGTCATGGTAGCCACTGTTATCAACCCTATTCAATAATTGTGTTGAAATTAATAAAGCATGATTTGGCAGCAGTGGTCTCCATAAGACTCGATATGTAATCTGAATTTTCAAGTTTGTACCCTTACTTGAAGGTGCTTCATACCGGAAGGAATTGTACAAACATACAAGGATGGGAATCAAAGGGTTAGGAGGAAGGGTGAAAAGAAACCATGCGTCGAGTCAGCGTGCCAAGGAGACCACGACTTAACGTGCCATCCGACGGGCGGAGTACTGAACACGATTAATCTCCATGAAGAACTTGTGTCAGCATACCAATGAAAAATGTCTTCCGCTGCCGGGATTCAAACCCGGGCTTTCGGGGTGAGCGGCCATTAACAACTGCTTCAACCCGGCTCCCTTAAAACTCGTGGGTCTTGAGCAGTTCGATAAGTAGCGGAAAGTTCCGTAACCAATGTCCGGGACGAGTGGGTCGTCTTGCCGCATGGCTCGCTCCCCAATGCACGTCCGAGATTGTCTTCCGCAACCCGGGGAGGTAATCTCGTGTGTCACGGGGCGTAAATTTTCCGCCGTCACACCTCACACGAGGTCGCCGTTGGATTTGCTGCTGGGCGCGAGTCGGCGGCGAGGGCCTCGGGCGGAAGCCGAGGCGTGCATAACGGGAGAATTAAAAGCGCCCCTCCCGTCCGACCTTTTACCGCTCGGGGAACAATCGGACCACTGTCGTCGCACTTTTGTTCCATCCCATTGACGAGGGGAGAGCGTTTCTCTTCTCATCGACAGGGTGGGGGCTTGGCGAGTGGACTTGCAGAGCGGAAGCACGGGGACCGGAGTCGCCGCCACACTTCTCTCCTATTCTCCGCACGTCGGATGGCATTAGGACAAGTGCCACTGGTTTGAGGAGCAGGATGGGGGAAGCAGTCGAAGGGAAGTAGCATTGGGAGGGAGGAGTGTGCACGCTCCAAAATGCATTAGGCTGCAGGGGCTAAAAACATACAATGCTGACTGCAGACAACCCCTACCGGAAATATTTATGGTACTCTCTGCCCTCCCTGCTGCTTTTCCCAGAACCTTAAGCTGAGGAGCCACTGAAATTGGTACTGTGGAGAATACTTGAGTCGGCGTTCTCAAATTGAAGCCTTTTTCTAAATGTTTCTTTTCCTTTGCACCATTATAAATTTGCTTGTCACTTTCCACACCTACCAAACGAACACGGGATGGAACATGGGATTTGTTAATCACGCAATCGTTCTCATAATCTCTAGTAATTAGTCAGTCGTCTGTATTTAGACAGCCTCTTCCTCTACTGCTTGCAATACCGTGATGTTACCCTTGAGATTTCCTTCTTTTCGGTGATTGATAATTTAATACCGATCAGGATAGGTTTTGATAGTGTCTCTACTCTTTCTTGCATTGCTTTACTTAACATCTCCCTTCAAAACACGATTCTTTCCTTTAGATAATCATTGTTCCTCATCGAAATATCTATCTTTCATACATATTGCATTTCCTACCTTCTCCTGGATTACTCAGCGTTTTTCCTCTGATAACCACCTTCAGGATCCAATTCATGTCCCAAATTGGGTATCTGTTCCATTCAGCTTACCTGCCTTCTCCTTCCTCACCGTCGTGCTCAATACTTTATTCGTCCTCCTTTTTATTGATCTTACATCTTCCATTCTCTCTATAACCTTATTTATGATGCATCCATATATTACTCGTCATTTTTCCCTGGCGTTGAGATACAAATCCTCCTACATATTTAACGCATCGTTTTATGTTAGGATCTCCACTTACCTTTTCTGCACGTTCTTGCTCAAGTTTTCATGTTCAGAAGTTCTTTTCTATTGGTAAACCCCAGATTATCTGAAGCAATGTCCTTTACGTGATTTTTCTTAATTTAGTCGGAACATAACTTCAGTAAATAAGTTATCTCCCTTGCTCTATTGGATGGCCTGCTACTTATATCTATTGTAAACTTCGCTTTCCTTTTCCTCAAAGATCGCATATTTTAGCTCAATCTTGTGAAATACATGCATTTAACAATTAGCGGAACCCAAACTAATCTCCAAAAACTCGTTTTTCCTGCCGTTTATGGAGTCCAAAATCTCTAATATTTTCCTTCGTCTTCCTCGCTGTATTCTCTTCAAAACTTCACTTATCATTCTGTTGCCTTCCCGTCGGTCGCACACATCCACCTTAGCGTCCTCTTTTAATTCACTCCCATCAGTTGATTTACTCACATCCGTATTTTTTTATGTTAAGGGAATTTTCATTGTTTTATTCATATTGATGTTTTTCTACGTGGCACCAATGCTATAATAATGGCATCCTAACTAAGATGAGGCCGTTTTCCTGTAGTTCATTCGATACGAAAAATTCACGTGGAAATTTCGTCCATTCGATTCACCCATCTTGCATGCGTGGCTGTGCTGGGAGCAAATATTGCAAGGAATCGGATAATGGAAGTCAGAAGACCACGTCAAGGTCTTAGGTTTTACTCAGACGTTATGATGGTTTGTCCTGTATTAATTCAGTAAATTAACGACGAGTAAATGTCAGTCAATTTCTTTTAAAACGGGAGCCTGGTTTATTCGCCCTTGACTTGTCATAATAGACTCCATATTTATTAGGAGAGTGATACATTTTCTCGTTGGTGAATTAGTAAGAATTGAAGAATCAAAGAGGAACACTCCAATGACTAGTTCAAGAATAAATGAACACTTTATAATTTTCCACACTTTTTAAGTGTGTAAAATTACAGTTTTAGTGAACACTTTTTAAGTGTGGAAAGTGTGGAAAATTACAGTGTTCACTTCTTCTTCAACCATGGAGAAATTCCACAAAGTAAACTCGTAGACGATTAATTTTACTCCAATTACTAAACTAAAAATAATGAAATATAGTGATTCATGTACAAAAATGTGTCTTGTACCGTGGACACGTTTCCAAACGTGAATTAAATAATTCCTATTAATTTTAAGACTGAATAGTGACTTGACTTGTGGTTTATTTTACCTGGGCAGGTTGAGGCCACAATCCGGCCCCCTCTTCCACCTGCCCAGGGTGACATTTAATAATAATAATAATAATAATGTTTTATTGGTCAGTCGTAATGGAAGTGGAGACATTTAATGAAATATATATAGATGTATTAGCTCCTCTTTTTTGAAATTATGCGTGCTTTACGGGTATTATATAGGGATATAAACAATCTGTACTTTTGCAAAGTCTAAAATAAACGGTCAATTAATTTCATACATTATCGGTAATTTGTTGGCCTCAGAAAGCCATTGATAAACTAGGAATTAAAACAAAAGCTCGATTTATATTTTCGATGCAGTGTGTTTCTATTAAAACTGATGCCTATAGCTATGTTTTCCATGATTGAAAGGGTAGATTACTATGAAATTAGAAAATTGGTACTTATAAATCTAAACGTTCCGTTTAAATCTTCTCTATTTGAATACATTTTCTAGCCCCTTTTATGCCATCCGACACTTTCATCCTTATCCTCCGTATTCCATTTCTATCTGGCCATATAACGTTCTTGGACATCTCTCGGAATAAGCTCTAACGAATATCATTCGATCATTGTCATTTTTAACTGATCATATCTGTAGGCCTGTGATTGTAGTTTGAATTAAATAGCATGAGACGCATGAAATATCTCTGTCATCATGCTATCCAAGCTTATCCTGGCTTATAGAACTGAAGGCCACCGTTCTCAGGAAGTTTGGAATTCAGCTACTACCGTTATATCTTCAAGCTCTGGTATTTAAACATGTTGTCCTAATTACTACTTGCTTCGAAGCTTTCTCGCCTTACCCTAATCACCATTACACTTATAAGTCAAATGACAAAAAATTAGTCTTCATAGTGTCAAGTGCTTCAGTGACAGACACTAGGGTTCAAGTATCGCAGACTATGCATATGTTTGTTGTTGTTTGTTATTGTTTTTTTGTTTGCCTATGCATGATAATTGAATTTCAGTATTGTTTGGGAGCCTTAAAAGATATTTCTGCGTGGCACATCTATAATTGCTTTGAATCGTCAAGCTGTTCGTTAATTAGAGTCCTCAAACGAGCTTATTTGATTTAAATTTGTGATAAGACATTTCTTATCAACCATAGCAGATACTTAAATGGTTCATCTCTAAATTTAAGCCTACATTCACCTTGGGAGCTAGCATTTTTGCGCGGCTTACTCACGATTTTCCGTTTCCTATGTATAATATATTCTTTATAATCATTCTGTCATGGTTCTTTTTTTTCAATTCTTCAAAATTCAGAGTGGGTACAGTTTTTTATTCGATATAAAATGTGGACGGAAGTGTGCATGGAATGCATGAAAACGTTTGAGCAAAAATCGCCTCCAGAAGTTTATCTCGAATCACTGGTTTTTTGAGCTCTAAGTCAAGCCTTTGCACTCCTTACAGAAAAGGCAGTGGACGGTTTCTTGAAATGGAATGTCGGTCCTTGGTCATTACTTCCAAGGACGTTATTCGGAGCTAACGAGGTGCTATTGCAGTCGTCGACGGCAGTCGGCTGAGGACTCTTTCCATATCATCCCTTTTGGCTTCCACTGGCACTCAAACGGTTGATTGTGGGTGTTGGATGCAATAAAAACTTGGAATCGCGAGCAACTGGGCCAGTAGGTATCTTACAGCATTTAAGAAGACTAAAATCCAGGTGCCCGGCATTATCGTGTTCCGATGTTTTCTTCTGACGCTCTGCTTTTTATGGGCTTGAATTACGACGGGTGTAGCGTTCCCACTGCTTGGGGGTACTTGGCTCCTCTACCCTTCGTCATGACGTGAGGAAATTTCGTGAGTGAACCATACTACCATCACAACAATTTGTGCTCCATCAACATTGATTGGCTTGTGGATAAACCCTGCCAGCAATATCCCACGAATGACATTCATTCATTATCTATCTACGTTTCAAAAAAATCCCTCTTTGAAGTAAAACATTAATTAACATGCCGTGCCTGTTGCTTTTGGTGAACATGGAAAGGGTCGTTGATCTCGGTCTTCACTGCATCTACGTACTTTTTCCGCAGTGTCCCGCAAGTGTCATAAATGTACATGTAGGGAGATATATTATGATAATTATGATCACATTACATGCTTACTTAAAGGATAGGGATGAGCATAGTTATCAAAGCTTAGGAAGGTTAGCGTGATGAAGGTAGAATACTTTGTAGTATGTATGAAATATGCTGTTAGCACTGCTAACTCATGTTAAATACAAACGTTATTACACCACGTTAGTTTCAGCTCAATTCATTCAAAACAATGCCTTATCCCATAAATCTTCATCATTGTCACTATTCATAAATCTTAAGATTGTTATAGCGCTGTTTTCCATTAATAATTACCCTATCGCCTAGCTTCTTCACGTTAATATTACTCTTCTATTTAACATCCTTGGCCACTTGATCGATATTCGATATATCGATTTCATTCAAGGACTTCATTTTGCCATCCTTCCCATTCACTTTTCCGCAGACGATTGTCTTCAATAGAACGTCATGTCTCAAGATATGGCTGATTAAATTTCGCCAATTTCTTTGTAATCTTTTCTGAAGGATTATCTCTTTTCCGACTCTACTGAGGACGTCATCGTTTGTCACCTGCTTTATGGATTTTTACTTTATGATATTCCTGTAACACCGCATTTTGAATGTTTCCAGCCGTGAATATACTGCTGTAGTTATCGTAAATACCATTGCCATAAAGAAGCATGTTCTAGATATAAGTTATGATAAAATGTGTTTCAAAGGATCTAAGGTATAAAAATGGAAGATGAAGTAATGTAGGTAGTATATGCACCCCTACAGACGTAGAACCCGACGTAGAACCTATGTACAGACGTCACAGATATCTCCAAAGGGGCCCTGTTCTCTCCTGCATCGTCGCATGTCTGAAACGCCATCATCCGTCGTACTGATTAGGTTTTCGACCTTCCACAGACTGAGTAGGGCTGGTGGATAAGAAAAAATACTTAATTGCTCCTCGGAGACCGTAAAGAAATGGTCGAGAGCGGTGAATGTTGCTCCACGCTTCTTGTCTCTTACCTCAACACATCCTCAACCTCCTTCCTCTTCGGATTCTCGCACCCACCGAAGAAATGCATGTCGCCAGGAGTCGTTTCCAAGAAACTCCGAGCAAACTGCAGAACAAAATAGCTCCCCAATTCGACCCGAAACGATGCCGCTGTTTTGCTGCTTGCCAAGTTCTTAACACTTTTTTTAAAGTCACATATTGAGTAAAATGGGTGTATTGAATAGCTTATGAGTGGAAGAATGAATAATTATCTAACTAATGAATTACTGAAATCGATAGATTCGACTTTGGCTTGGTGAAATTCATACCGAGTGAAGAGATACAACCTATGTAAATTTTCGCAGAATTTATTTAACTGGTACAACGCGTTTCGACGCTAAGGCGTCATTCTCATCTGCCTTACTGAAATAACAGTAAAATAAATTCTGTGAAAATTGACATAGGTTGTACCTCTTAATTCCTAAAGAATTGCTCTTTAAGCTAAGATGAGTGAACATACATTCCTATCTGATTTCTTTTCATTTTCACGATCTTAATCACTGCACTAATTGTTATTTTTCTCATAGAGATTTTTATTTTCTTATATACAAACATTGTCAGGAGTCCTATGTAGGCATAAAAGTAGGAGAAGTGCATATTAAATTGATCAGACTTGCTGATTACTGAAAACTCGTTACACATGTTATACGAATTTATACATTCAAAAAGTTCTGTGTGATACATTTATAACAGACAAGGAGATGAGGCAGAAGTTACAGGAGACATGGAAGTTACGGGCATGTTGCATACAGCAGGGGTTACACCATGCTGCACGATACCCATAACAGATGCGTCGATCACAGCTCTGATGCCCGAAAAATGAAAGGAAACATATGGCATCCATCACTACCACATCCGCACACCAATTCTCCAACCTCCTGTAATTCCAAAAAATGAATATAATTATTTATTCATGCTAATCACATACTCCGACAACAAAAACTATTTAAGGAAATATTTTTACCTAGCTAGATTGATACATTCATTATGAGATAAGATAGCATTCATTTCCTACAAGTTTGTAATGAAACAGACATTGAGAAATGAAGAAGCAATTTCATCAACAGCACCTTCTCAAAGAACGGGTCATTTTTTTAACCTTATTTGAAAGTAATTTCTAAATGTTAAATTATTTATCAAGAGCAAGTATACCATTCCTAGACCAAATTCGGTTTTTTGTTATCTTTTGATAATTAATCCAAAAATATTCAAGATATGCATTTTGTTGTGGTTGACAATTTGGGTGCAAGATCTTTCTGATAGCTATGAGGTTGTTTTGGAAATACCTTGGCATAATAATAATTTATGTGAATTGATTTAAAACTGTAATTCAGGTTTATTTACTTCTACTGAATCCAAAATAAATTTCTCGCCAAAAATATACGAATTAATGTCATCTCAATGTTCGTTGACAGTATCAGTGAAGCACTCAATACTTTGCGGCGTAACTGTGTGGAAATTCATGTTCAAATCAATAAACAAGTAACAATGTATATTTCCACTTGAATTTTATTAGGTACTACTAGTTTCAACGCATAGGCGTCATCTTCAGGTAGTTTTTAACTTTCACAGTTTAACTTTTCAGATTTCACAGTTTTTATACCTAACATCTTAATCTTAATCATTTATCTCACAAAATTGAAGTTCCCCATGCCTTCGCTTTATTTTCATGCTGGTGTCTGAATTTCATTCGCATTGCATCTATGTTACCACTAGTAGTTCAGGTAGTATTTTAGTATCAGTGAAGTTCATGTAGCCTTCTATAATTATATTGTATGTATTTGATGTGACAAAGGCTTTAATAACTGCTCTCAATAATTGATTAAACCAAATAATCATACTAAGATATAAAAACTAGCGGAAAGCACTCGTTGATTGTCAACGGGAGGACAAAAGTAGGAAATATTAAGTTGTGATTTCACAGTTTTTATACCTAACATCTTAATCTTAATCATTTATCTTACAAAATTGAAGTTCCCCATGCCTTCGCTTTATTTTCATGCTGGTGTCTGAATTTCATTCGCATTGCATCTATGTTACCAATCGTCCGTTGACGTCTTTGTGGCATTATATGGCTGATATTATGTTCAAAGTAGATGTACATACTTTTCAAATTTATAAAACGAAGACATTTACGTATTATCATCGGTGTTATGTTATCAAGGACTAAGTAAGAAGAGGAAATTAAATAAAAAAATACCCTTCAATACAAACTAATACCAATAGCGAAGAATCAAATTCAAGTATACAGACGAACAGTAGTAGTGATAAATCAGCAAATATAATTCAAAGGAATATTGTAGAGAGAAACACAAACGAGCGTCTTAGTTGACGAACCATATGAAACTTATTTTTAAACAAAGCCTAGGGTCGCCATGGGAAGTGGCTGTTTAAGCAGTAAACTTTTAGAAAGTTATTATAGTTCGCCGTATTATTCATAAATTCCGGTAATTTTCACTAAAATCAGCATTCCACGATATAAGTAAAAATCGTTATTAAATTATCTCTCGGCTACTTTGAGTTTCAAGTTTGTGCATAGAAGATTTTTATTTAAAATTTACAACTGATATTATTTCCTCAAGCAATTCGATCTTTAAATGTAAAACGCATGGGAACGCTTTGACTCGTCTGAGATCGAACAGGGGACTATTATTACATGAAGAGTATCTCATTAACTGCGCAAGAAAGACATTTATTAACTTCAAAGTTTGAATACCGTACTTCGCTTAGCTCTCGATTTTTATGGGAATGAATATGCCTTCAAACAAGACAATATTCTAATTTGTAATGCACAATCCCTTGAGTCGTCAAGGGAATAAGGTTATTTAAACTGAAAAAAACACCAGAAATCGTCATATGTTACTGAAGTACCAGTAATTTTGAACCTAAATCAGATTTCGATGAAAATAATAAGATTATTTATTGAATTTTCTTTCTGCTGGTGTGCGTCTCAATTTTGTGCAATAGGTATTTCTAATAAAATTTTTCAAATGAAAAAATGGCTGCAAGCTTTAAGAAAGCCCTTTGCATGCATCTCTTACGAGTACTCTTTTGACTCGACTTGGGTTGGTTTGACAAAACTTAGAGTTTCTAAACTGTGCTAAGTATAGTTCTCTAGTTTTAGGCAAGCATATTAACATATTTACATGCATAAATTCTACTTTATATATCTATAAGAAGATGTACCTGTGTCAAGCTAACCTAAAATTTCCAGAAGTTTCAGGGGCTAAAAAGAAATGTATATGCTCTTATATTGCTGTTGCAATACAATTGCATATACATTCTAATTTTATATTGCAAGCGATTGCATATTATATTTCTATTAGATTCCATATAGAAACTTTCACATATCTTATTAACAAAGCAATGTTTATAATAACTTACGCATTTGCATATTCGGAAAACGGGATATTAAATACATATTTACATTCGATGAAAATGTAATAATTTTTATCAAAGTTTAACAGTTGAAAATCTCCACGCTGCGAAAACCTACGCTCAACAGTCAAGTAGCTCTCCTCAACCAGAGTGGCCAGCGGTGGGTCCGATGCGTTTGCATTGCCAAATCTTATGGGCGTTGAATTGCAGCGGGAAGCACTCAGCCGGGATGCACAGCGGTCACACACCCAAGCTCTTTGGGGGTGTTCAAGGACTACCTCGTCCCCATCAGACACGCCGACACATGGTGGATGGAAAAAAGATTTGCACTCGCGACAGTGAACGCCCCTTTGACCACCACGAGAGCCTTGATGGCATATACCACGAGAAAGCATCGTGGAAGGGACACGGGGAACGCAGGAATACAGGAGGGAACCTTTCAGCTCGAGATCAGAACGAGAACTGAGCGAGGGACGAAGCAAAATAGAAATTTCTATTAGAATAGCAAAGGTGGAAAAGGCATTTTACTGGGGGAGGAAAGGGGGCTTTCTGGAGTTCCCACCCTCTCTCAGTGGATTTGAATTTATCTGCTGGAAATTCCGGGAGAATGAAGAAGAGGAAATTTTCTTATCTTTTATGGTAATTGCACCAGGAACCTAAATACATACGGTATGATCGTTCGAAAATTATTGTCGGTCATTTTTGATACCCTTAAATTATGTAACTTGAATATTCCCTGGCTTACCTCGTTTAATTTCTTTTCAAAACAAAGGAAAGAAATAACCTAAAGTTAGCAATAGTATGAGTATATTTATTCACAATTATAGTTCGTATTGGAGGAACTGAAAGTGTGTGAGGGAAAAGCAAAAACTTTTGCATAAAATTTCTTTCCTATTGGATAAAATAATATGGTCATGCTTAATTTATTAAACTGGTACCTAACTATAAATACTTAGAGATTTCTGCCTCTGGCGGAAGGTAAGAAGACGAGTCTGAATACGCCTAATTCCGGGAGAAGCGGCAAACCTAGGGGGGAGTGCTCAGTGGAGAAGCTTATAACGGCGCTGCTGTAATGGAACGTATGACTCAGGCTGACAGCCGCTGCAATTGGTTCCTCTCCCATTCGAGGCAATATATGTGTCGGGATCGTTCGAGAGGCGATCGCGCCCTCGGAAATGAAGAGAGGCTGGCTTAAGGATGCGTCTGGGCGGTGGCGTCAATTAGAGAACTAACGGTGGCGGCAGTCGTTTTGGGCCCCCTCCTCAATGCCGCCGGATTCCTTTACCCTAATTGGGACCTCTCTTTCTCCCCCCCGAAACCCTCGTTTATTTCTTATTGTAATTTAAGGCGGGCCTCCTTTCTCTCCGGGTCGGGCCCTCGGGCGAGCGCTCCTCGCCACTCGGCCCCCGTCCTCCCTTCCCTGCCGGCCATGCCTCCCCGACGCAATTTGTCTCGGTCCCTTTTGCGCGGCCGCGCCCGAAGGCGAGTGATTTGCGCGTCCCGGGACTTTTAAGGGAGTCGTCCCCGCACGCTCGCTGATTGCGCGGCCGCTCCGGGGCGAACTCACGAGGGTGTCGACAGCGCGGGGGCGCTCCCATCCTACGAACCCTTTGAAAGAGTTGACCGGTTTTTCCATTTTCCCGCTCTTCTTCCGTCGAGGACGAGATTTTATGGGAGTTCTCCGTCTCTTGGAATCCTTCCAACAATGGAAGGAATCGAAATTGCTGCTCCAAGAATCGACTAGAAATTATGCATGCTATAATTGCATAACATAATTACATAGAAACACGGATAAATATCTGGGCAGCCTTGCTAGAAAGGTAGTCGGTAAAACCGGACTCAGTGATATTCTCTCAGTGATAGACTCGGTGACTAACATATTACAGTGCGTTAGCAATATTAGTCAGAGATGAATTAATATTTTTCGGAATGGATTGTGATCATTATAACGCATAAGAAGTCTTTGTAGCTAGATTTGAATCCTCCTATCTGCCGTTACTGATGCTATCTAATGGGAATATCTCAATTGGTATCTTACCAAATTATATTTAGCGCGTGGGTTCACTCACCGACCATGAACTGACAGCGTATCGCTGAGGTAAGGGACAAGCGTTTACCTCAAAATAACATATAAAACAAAACTTCAGCCCAAGTATTCAGCCCATTGTCAATTGTATTGGGCAAACCTCACCAACGCTTACCCCATGGTGAGTAAAATACAATCGTTGGGATAGAGGGGTCATTTCCCTCCCCTTTATTTCCTATATTGTACTAGATAAGGGAATCCTTTTGATGTAACAACTGGTCGAACACCCTTCGATTTCCTGGAGGTTCAAATTTTAAGATTAGATTTACTGCGGAAATTGGCGAGATTTGTAAAGATCGGAAATATAATATTGTCAGTATCGCTGGCTTACTGGACGAAAATGAACAGAAATTTTATCAGAGGTTAAGCTGTAATTTGAGTTCATCAATGAAGTATGTATGTACATTGGAAGCTGAACTATTTCATGATAAATCTAATGTGGATTGGGCCGCTTATCACGGTCGATTCCGCTATGAATTTTAGGAAAGGAGACTACCGTGCTGATGAAAAACGAAACTGTATTTATTCCCGCAAGCATTAAGAAAACGGAATCGTGGCTATAATAAATAGAATATGCATCTAAAAGGAAGATTCCATGTAGGTATCTCAGCCTTTTACGTTGGAAAAAATTTATAGGTATCTCTTCTTCTCTCTCCAGCTTATTTCTCCAATCCTCTCATCACTCACATTTAATGTCTGTGTGATTCCCTTCGAATGTTGCCCATTTTGAGGAAATGTATGACGCTGTACACCAAATTTTAAGGCGTCAACTAATACTTTTTCAACCTCTAAAGACTTAGTCCATGTTTCCTACTCATTCCCTCCAAAGCATTGCTCTTTCTGATCGATTTTGTTCCTTATAAAGCCCGAACAGAGAGCTGGAAATGGATTTAAGTGAACGAATGAGAATGGAATACGTGAAGATGAGCTGTATTAAAGCCGCACACGTCAAATAATACAACCTGCCAGAAAACAATTTCGTTTTCAATTTAAAGTTCATACCCGCACTTATAGGTGCTTCAAATGGGAGGAAAGGTGAAAGAATGGAAATGAAAGGGTAAGGAGGAAGAGTGAAGAGAATGCTGCCATCGGCAATAGTCTTTTCTTAAAAAAAAATACGCCAAGGGGACAGCGGCTAAACGTCCCATTTGACGGAAGGAATACTACTCTTGAATTCTCTCCAAAAGTACTCCACAAGGCACAACTAGAGGCCGGCTTACGAATGAAAAGTATCTTCAACTGTCGGGATTTGAACCAGGGGGATCGGGTTTGTGTGGTGGCTAGAGAAGAGATATTTTAAAATCCTGGTAGTAGATGGGTGAAGGAAATGGCATCTTAAAGAAAGCGACAAAGCAGAAACTGTGAAGTAAACAAGAGTATGCATGAATAATAAAGTCCTTTCGTACGGGGGATCGGGTTGGTATGGTGGCTAGAGTACTGGTGTCCCATCCCGAGGGCCCGGGTTCGATTACCGGCAGTGGCGGAGTTTTCTGTGGCAAACCGGTGCCTACTTGAGTGTCTAGTGGAGGGCATTTCAGGTTCAGTACTCCGTCCGTCGGATGGGACGTTAAGCCGTGGTCCTCTTGGCGCCTGTCGTTAAGAGTAGGTTAATGCCGACGCCTGGGTTTCCCTCCGCCCTTCCTCCATTACCTTAAATGATCCTACCATTACCCAACTACCCACCTATCCTAAAAATGGCGCAAATGACCTCAGCATCGGTCGCCATCCTTGAATATCCAACCAACGATTTGAACCAGGACCCTCAAGGTGAGAGGCCATTACTCCTACCACTACACCATAACTACCCTAAAAAAACAACCCTGTACACTAACAAAATGTACTATCAGTCTTACTAGATTTGGTATTTTATAGGATAATGGATTCATCGCAGGGATCAACCCCAAAAACATACCACTCAACCATAGCAATTCCTTCATTTTTTTGTACTCAGGTAACTACGGGTTATGAATACCACAGTATAAACGCTGTGATTGCTTATGGGAATAGAGATACGTTCCAGAGACAATAACAAAAATACCGACACTATCTATCAAAGGCAATGTATTGGAGTTTTTGGGAACTTCAAAATGGAACGGCTCAAGGGTTTATGAAGAAATTATTCTCACACAAGAGGCCTAGAATCTTACAAAAACACTCACTTATACACTCACTAAGGGCTACCGATTAAGGAAAAAAGTTCGGTACATCAAAGTCTAGATAGCTAGAAAAAATTAAAATAAATTTTCAGCCACGGTTCTCTCTTTCTCCTCAAGCAATCTACGCATCTGCTGGCTGCACGAACCACGCGAACGGGAATTCATAAGTTCACGATGCCATAAACCTTTTGAAAATAAAATGCCAAATATAATAACATAGGGAAGGAGGGAGGATGAGAGATAAGGGGCAGCTTTCATTCCCTGAGGATGGCCTCCGAACCCCTGTCCCTCGTAAAATACAGAAAATCGGTGTTCTCCCTGACGGGAACACTCCTTTCTCCAACACCACGCCTCCTAGAGCCCCTATTCAACGTTTGCCCGACTTTGGCGCAAGCCATCTTGCGAATCAGCGATCTTGTGTTCCTGTAGTCTCACCCAATATCCGATGGACCTCTTTTCGTACTCTTTACAATTTGGTCTGATACTTTTTGGAGGTAGAATAATGTATATATGATGCTCTAGTTACACTGACCGGTCGAACTTAGTTGTATTGAATTCCTTCCACATAGAATGAAATACCTGTATTTGGAAGGTGACTAACCCCTTAGTCCAGTGATGGGCAAACTTTTTAAACAGGGGGTCAGAGGAAAAAAAAAGCTTTAGGCAGGCCAATATAATTTATTAAAAATAAAAATGATACATTTTACAAAATTGTTGTGTTTTTTGTGATACCAAGTCCTATTATGAAAGAAAATGTGATGAATGAAACTGTGACTGCATTTATAAAAGTTTATCATAATTTGGATCGCGCTGGTATTAGAAATAATGCCGCGCGGGCCGGATAGAACATTTCAGGGGGCCGCATCAAGCCCGCGGGCCGTAGTTTGCCCATCTCTGCCTTAGACCATTTGGGATATGGAATTTGAGTAGTTGGGAATTTTTCTGGATGCGAGGAAGGGTGAAGACAGACGAAGCTTCGGCATTGCCTGCCTTGGTTTTCCGGGTATCCTTCGGCGTTGCTCCATATCCAACGATGACAGTTTTGCTAGCATTCCAGCTAGCTTCTTCAGGTATGAATAAAATCAGGTCCCTGAAGACTGAGGATGCTTAATGGATTTCGGGGAAAATTGTCGTCTATGGCCATGGATTTTTCACTCCAACATTCCAGTAATAATTGGTAAAGAATTAGGATAAACGATATTGGTTTTTTTGCGGAATATCGGATCGCCTCCATGATATTTTAGCTTTTTCCAGAATTAGAGCATGATCTATTTCGCCTTTACGCTTTAGTCAATTCAGCGGGGAAGAACAAATTTTTCGTCGTGATGTTCTTGATCCGTATTAGTCTATTTTGCTCGGAAGGACTGCATTTCTGGAATTGGCGTTTATAATGGTCTTCAGTACTGGCAGAAATAAAGCGACTCCGCAACAAGAGCTATGCCGCCGGTATTACACTCCACGTCGGCGCGTTTGCTCATTAGCAACGGCTGACCGCGCGTGCGCAATCACTCTAGGTAGAGGGGCTGCTTCGATAGGGGCAGCCCTCAAAGGGGCGGGCAGTGACGTAGGCAACTATTTCCAGGTATAATTTTTTTTAGCCCCACTTTTTTAATGCTCGCTCGTATTTCTTTTCCGCACGATTTTTTTACGGTCACTATCTTTTTTGATGGGTCCCGATGTTTTTTTTTCTTTTATGGAACGCAGGTTTAGTGTGCCCGTGTTATATATATTTATACATTTTTTACCCAAAAATCCGTTTCCACAAAACAAGACAGATGAATTTCTGCCACCATCCACCTCAATTTCTATGTGTTTCCCGAATTTTTGGTGGCTTTGTTCCGCTTGGGTTAAAGGACTCTCCCACAGAGCCGCGCATTGTTATCTCCAAATATTTCCTCCAGTTCTGAGTTATCCGGAACGCGAAAGGACCCGGAATTAACTTGGGAAGAGACCATAAATTACATTTTTTTCTACAAAGAAATGCGTTTGTATCGACATCACAAGTTTGTGGGTTTGTCACAACTTTTCGTCTATTTTGGCCGTAAAACCCGTCTCGTATCCACAACAACGTGTTTCCCGAAGCTATTTTTACGTTTTTTTTACTAAGGGGTTGGGTTTTCGTCTCTCTGTTTTTTTTTCATTCACCTTCCTAGATTTCTTCTCTCTTGTGGAGATAGTTTTTCTCGGAAGTCAAATAAATTTTTTATCACCATTTTTCATCTGGAACCCACAGGCGCGCCCGTCACGACGGTATTTATTTACGAGAAGCATTCGCATGCGTGGCGATTTTAGTAAGGGTTTTGTTCGTTAATACTACGTGACGTTTCTGTCGTGTTTACGACCCCGTCGGCCTTAGTGCAACCAAAACCTTTAATTGAGGGGGCATAAAAGACGAAACCGTGCCTCATGTTTCGGGACTCGTCATAGAATTGCCTTCCTGTGAGGTCTATTAGATATGATCGCCGGACCAGGTCAGGTTCGGTTTAATTTTAAATGCTTTTTGAAATTTATTCCCATTGATTTATAATTCCTATTTGGAGCCTTTTTTTGGAAAATCTGTCGTCTTCAATCAGCAAGGAGGAAACGTGCAATTAACTGTGACTGTTTAAAAGCTACGAAAACGAGTATCCTTCCATTTTAAAATATGTTTCCGCATTAGCAAACCTCAATGCCCCATATTCGTGTTTCAGTGATTTTTCCATGTTCAAGCAAGATGACTTAAGAATATATATATGCATACATATTATCATGTTCTACAAAATATATTCTGTAATAGGCAGTATTTTAGCTTTTATTCTCCGTGAAAATTAAATTATTTCTGGCTAAACTCTCACATGTCTTCCTGGCTATGTAGTTGGAGTTTGGACAGTAGTCTTCGCAGTAGTTTTCACTACTGTGAAGTTTCGGGGTAGTTTTCGGCAACCACTCTACCTTCTCATACTATGAAATAAATTGCTCATGAGTCCTTGATGATATTACTGTTGTCAGTTCTCTGGCCACCCCATAATACTTCGGTGGCAGCTGAACTTTTATTACTTATTAAAAAAGTAATTTTGCTTAACTGATAGTCTTTATTGACGTACATAGATGAGTCATAGTATTTCCAAAATATTGCCTAACGTGTTAAGTTTCGAGCCCATCTTCCAAGTATTTTATTTAAAAGTATCCATTTGATTATTTATACGTAACTTTGATTAAAGGTGTCCAAAATATACAAAAATAAGTAAATGCATATGCAATAAAATTTTAATGTACTCATATAATACTCAGCTGACTTGCATTCTATTAGATATTATTTCTGTGCCATATTCAAACCGTATTTTCATGTAAAAACAATGGTGTTATGCATTTGAGACTTTTAGCTATAATTTTTTTCAGATTATTTTAAATTCTCCAATGTTTTGGAGCGAAAGAAGGTTGAACGCTTGGGAATACCTTTAATTTCTCTGCATCGTTTCCTCTCGGTCTGTTATTGACAGTAAGCTTAACGGTAACCTGTTTGCGAATGGCAAGAAAAATCCTTAGATTATCTCGTGTGGAGAACCTGATATAAAAATTACTTGAATTTTTACTTTGATACAAATAAAATTATCGTTTTCAATAATATTGTGAAACCTGTAAAAACGCTTCTGCTTCATTTGTTAAGATGTTGAGGATTGGGTGTGAGAGAGAATGGACATGAGCTTGAAGGAGAGAGAGAGGGAAAGACGATCAAGAAAGTCTTATATATTGTGGTAGAGGAAATTTGGCCTTAGGAAATTGTATTGTACGAAACAGCCGAAGTTGATTTCAAGTGCTTTGACTGGCAGAGGAAAGTAAGTAGCATGGGGGAGTTTGAGAGGTGTTGCTCATGGTATAAAGTCAGGCAGAATAGACATGAGATGTTAGAGAGGATTGTATGCAAGAAATCTTGGTCAAGAGAAGGTAGATGATGACCTATGTGGTGATTACATTCTACATACATGGACTATTCTAAATTTTAAAAATGTTAGTAGAATTCTAACTCTGATGCTGACGATTACGTAAAATTCCTCACTTTTTAAAACACTGCAGGCTTGCATATATCAAGTGAAAAAATTGCTCTATTGCAACTAACCAGGCCAGGGTTAGCAAAGAGAAAATTTTCTATCATGGGAGAAATAAAACTAGCTTTCTATATTCCACTGTTTTTTTACTCAAAACACCTGAGTCTCGTTGCCTGTAGCTTGGAAAGAGGTCTAAAAATGATACAATGAAGACGATATTTTGTATCGAAACCCTAGAAGTTTAAATAAAAAACCAGTTGAATTTACAAGGTTAATTTAATTTCTTACACTGAAAAAACACTTTGGATATGAAAATCGTAGGTTTGGATGTCACAACCAAACCTGAGGTGAAGGAAAGGACTTGTCCATACATTTGGATGTGTCATCCAAACGGAATGGGTGATGAGGAGTTGGATGCGCCACCTACTTCTTTGGTTGCTGCATCCAAAGAAGATGGATGAGTACTTTGGGTGTGAGAACCAAAGTGTTGGGTAGCTCATCAGAACAACGTTTGGTTACCGAATGAAAACTTTAGATGACCAACCCTAAGGCATGTGCCCCTACCCTCCCTCCTTTTAAACCTCACTCCCCTATAATATTATTCTTTTTCAACCCCTTTTGAAATAGGGCAGTAGGACAGTGCAACTAGAAAAATGAGAAAACTGGGCTCTGTGGTTTTTATGGTATCTATTATCACATAATTCGTCAACATATTACAACAAAATGCACAAAACAAAAAATTAACAAAATTATCAAATTTTATGTCAATAACATAAAAATATTATTAAAATACAATCATAACATAATACAAAATATGATCAGGAAATACAAGACATTTATAAAAATAACGAATTTTCCTTACAGTGTATGTCTCAGAGATACATATGAAATTTCTTTCATAGTTGAACGCATGGCAAGGGATGGAGTGACCAATTGCCTTATAGCAATACATTCATAATTGCTTGTGCATTGGACTTCATAAGCATGAAGGTCATGCTCAAATCCAACAGTATAAAACACTTTACAAACTAATATAACATAATTATTTGCATCCTGTAACACAGCGTCAACCACACCAAAGGTAGGATAAATTTCGCATGTACCTTCTACTCGCATGGCAACACAGGATCCTTTCCTGTAAGTGTGACCGTTTACTGTCACCCAAGTTAATTTGCAACAACTATCCCAAAATGATTTCGGGCAGCTAGACTGAAATGTGCAAAAACCTGGTAAGTTTGATATGTGATGTACCTTTACACACTTCCCAAACTTATTATTTGGGGCAAAACCTTTGCCCAATAGGAATCGATACGCAAGAGTGTGCAACTCCTTATGCACGAGCGTCTCAGCAATATCTATTCGGCTAGTTGTTGCTGCTGCTTCTGTTTTCTTATGTCTATGTTTGGATTCAAATCTAAATGTGGACAAGTGTGTTATTGGTCCACTTTCTTCTAAAACTCTGAGGTAGTGAACCCAAATATGAAGCTTATGAGGCACTGTTTCAGCATGAAAAACTTCCAGAAACATTTCATACATTTCACTGATATACCCTTTCAACAGCGGTACATGACCAGTAGTGAGACGAGGAGCCAGAACAATCTCAAGAACTTTACGCATACAGAGGTAAAATTTCCACACATTATCATCCATGGGAACAATATCTCCCACCAACATGGCAAACATGAGGATAAAAGATTGCATTTCACTTGCTGACATCCTAAGCTGTTTATCTTTAATCTCATCATGAGAAATAGGTGGTGGCCTATTGCTTATTGCATTGGCATGACAATCAAAACCTTCCAGTCTGTCATTCAAAATAGTAAGGAAGTTGCATTTTGTAGATGCCAAGTTACATGCAAAATAGTTTACAATCAGCCCCATAAACTTTTTAAAGGCACCTTCGGGTCCATCATGAAGATAATCCACAGCAAAGTTGGAGCATGTTTCAAAATTATTAACCCTATCCCACACTGACTGCTCTTTAACACCAGTATTTTTAGGATCATGTTTTATAACATCCCTGTCATGACTTGACTGTGTTCTCAAATTTCTCTCACAGGTTTCCCACTGCCTTGCAAATTTACTTGTCTTGCAAAATCTACAACAGTAGTGAGCATTAAAACCTTCCTGAAACCCCAAAATTTGATTTAAACCCAAGTTATCACCTAGAACGAGACCAAGAGCAAAGAAAATTCTTTTTGGACCAGAGTCCGTGTTTATCTCAATGCCTTCAGATTGGAGGAAATTTAACTCTTTCACTATTTCAGAAAAAGTAGAGTGATTCGCAAATTCTACTCTGTCACTAGAAGAAAAGAGAGCAGCCAAAAAAATATTTTCAAGTAGGGACTGAACTTCAGGAGGAAAACATGGGATAGAGTAATAAACTCCACCAAGTTTATTTACACGTGAATGAGAACCCAGTGGGTTGTTTACCTCAAAATCATCAAAATAGAGAAACAGTGGAAAGACAATTTTACCCTGAAAGTGTTTAATCTTTGACCTCCATAAATTTCCTTGCACAAAGTTCTCACGCCAACCCACAGCAGCAGACAGTTTGGTGACATATGAAGTTACAGAGGAGAATACTCCTGGTAAACTAAATATTTTTTTAAGGACAACCCGCATTGGAATAAATTTGGCCGTAACATTTGACAAGACTCTTTTGAGTATACCATTTTTCCGTTTCCTTCTAACTCTGGATCCTAATGAATATGTATGGCCAGAAATAAAAATGTCTCGAGCTTTCAAAACCTTCAAATACTTATGTTCAGTGGAAAGGTTTGAAAAAGGTTGCACTACAAAGTCTAGATGTTTCTCCACCTTGTCACATGCTTCCTCCTTCTCACAAGAGGTGATAATATTTTGAACTTCTGGCTTTAGTAAATCTAACATAGACTCTAATAAATCTGTAGTTGTTTTCATGATATCAACAACATGACTACGTGGTAACTTGTGATTTGAATACAACTTGGCTGCAAACTCTAAAACCATGCCTTCAAAAATATGTGGAATGTTAAGAGGGGCCTTTCTGCATGGAGGGTCCAGGTTTTCCTGAGGTGCATTATCTCTATTAAATGATTCAACTTCCTCATGAAATGTTTTGGATGTAGAAGTTGGTTCTGGTACATTGTCAGATATTTGAGAACAACTATGTTGTTTTAACAAATGGACTCTGTATGCTTTCCAACCAGAATAAGTAGCAACACAGCCATCACCCTCTGCACAAGTAAACCCAAAGTCTTCATTAGGTTGTAAATTATGAACACATTTGAAATGAGAATGGAGAGCAACTATGGAAGGCAGAGTCAAACTACATGAGAAACAGGTAGGCATTGTGCTTCCTACCCACACAACCCAAAAAACACACAAAAAAACAGAAAAATAGGTGAACACTTTACACTTTTAATGCAGCAATGAGACGTTTCACTTCAGGAATTTTTGAAACAGTTTGAGATTGAGGGTCCTTTACATCTTCCATCCCAAACAAGGCCTTCTCAACTATTACCCACAGACGGGCACTTTGGAGAGGGTATCTGCAGTAAAGAGCATGATATGCATAGAATGTTGTAGCAAACAAATCTCTCGTAGTGGGCAGTGTTACAGGAGTTTTATCAATAACAAAATAATTAGTATGAATATTTGCCAGAGAATCTCCAATAACCATTGGAAAGGGTTGTACAGTTAACCCTCGTGCTCTATAACGTTCCTCAATCCCATCATAGTGTTTTAGAAGGTCATCAGTCTGAAAAAGACAAAATCTTGTTTAATTTCTTGATTGTAACTTAATTTTTGACATCAAATATAGGTCCAAAAATTACCTTAGCATAGCAAAGAAATCCATCCAACACATCCTTCCTTGATGGCTTCCATGCCTTTCCCTTAGGGACTTTTAAGGGAACTGTCGGCACTAAACGAGCAAATAAATGCAGTAGTTCTGCATCAGAGCACCGAGCTGCAAGAAATAATTCATTTCAATCACAATCATTCATGCAAACATTGTATAAGGAAACTAGTGTAGGAAACTCTTGCTGTTGGCCTACCTGATACAGAGATATTTTCAATGGCAAGCTGTTCTTTCACCTTTTCAACAAATGGCTCCCAGTGGGTGGTAATTCTACCATAGGCATGAGGGAATAATTGCCTAAAATCACTCTGGAGCTGAAAAAAAATAAAAAAAATATGGTATTAGACAGATTTTGCAATTTTTTTCCGTTGAGGCGGATGCTGGAGCTGGCATATTTTTGAAAGATAATAAAAAGTGAAAACATTTTCTAGTTATTTTTTATGGGGGAAAGGATGTGGATGGATACCAACCAATTTGTAGCCTTCAGCTTGTTTTAGCACAGGATATGTGTTTATGTACATATAAGTTGACTCATCAGCAGTTTCAGACCTTAATTTGGCCTGCCGGTATCTCACTGTATCTTTCCAGTACTTTGTGATTTTATCCCAATCATTCAGTTCTGTCTGCAGAAACTGCAACCTTTCTTCAACATCTAAAACATGACAGAGCACATATTACCTGGAATTAATTAACTACCAAGAATTTGCAATCTCTTCACGTGGTACAAAAATGGCAATTCAAAATACCTTCTTCACTAAGGGTGCATGGAAGGAGTCGAGCCAAATCATCAGTACCATCACTAATTGCTGCATCCTCTCCAGATCTCTTAATCCCTCGCCTTGACTCTCTTAAACCAAACTTTCGCAACTCCTTGCAAATGTTTGTATATTGGTCATACAATTTCCCTGATGGAAGTGATGTTTTGCCCTCATATGTCCTAGATGGATTATACCACAGCTCCTGGAAAACACAAGCAATGTCATGATACATAATAGATTAAATTCATGATGGTAGTTTGAAGTTGAAGTAAATGAGAAATGTGTAAACTTACTGGATCTTCATTGAATTCTTGCCCCACACAGTCTGCCAAGAACCGAAAGCGATGAGGGGTTATGCTACAAATCAAAAAAATGTGTTAAAAGTTTAAAAAAAATAACAAATATAAGTCAAATAAAAGAGCATTCATTTTATCTTACTCCTTGTTAGTATCTAGCCCTAGCTCATGTAAAACAATGGCTTTCGCCAATTTCAATTTCAGGGCCTGCTCCAGCTGTTTCTTATGTTGATATGCAGCCAGAACAATTAGTCCATCAATAGACTTTTCAGCAAGACTTCTTATATACTGAAACAGAAGAAAAATACTTACTCAAACCAAAAATACTTTGAGGTCACCTTGAGGTACAGGTTAGAAACCATGTTACTTCCACCAATTTTTTTGAAAATGAAAACCATCTCTGATTTCCATGAAATTTGCTGTGAACATATCTTTTATGGTGAGAATAGTAGGTAAAATTTTAGCCTCTTTCATACAATAGTTTCTTTTATATTCTAGTTTAGAGATGCTTGGAGAAGCTAGAAATATTAATGCACATGAAGATAGATGGAAAAAGAGTGGATAAGATAAGAAAAACGTGAACATAATTTACATCATAGACTAGTCAAGGGATAAGCAATGGTGGGGTATTATGGCAATGGATAAATTTCTGGTAAACCTCCTAGCAGGCTTGAATTATTTTTATAAATATATCAGGAAATAGAAAAAAGATAGGAATGAAATTCAAACTACAATTAATAATGATGGTTAGACAATAACAGCAAGCATGGATAAAGCCAATGGGTTTCAAAAGTACTTCGCTGATGTCTATGTGAAGTCTAATAAATCTGTATTTACTAATTCATAACAAGAATCGGGTGTACCAGAAACAAGTAAGGCTTTTTCATTCAAAATAGATTTTAATGATATCTATAAAAAATCATAAAACTAAAGAGCAACAAATAGTGTAGGCCAGATGGAATAAGAGGGGAAATGCTAAAGAATGGTGACACAGAAATAGTGCCCTATGTCATGAACTTAATCACAGTTATTCAACAGCAGTTCGAGACCTAAGAGACCTGCTAGTATGACACAGAAATAGTGCCCTATGTCATGAACTTAATCACAGTTATTCAACAGCAGTTCAAGACCTAAGAGACCTGCTAGTATGACACAGAAATAGTGCCCTATGTCATGAACTTAATCACAGTTATTCAACAGCAGTGAGAGACCTAAGAGACCTGCTAGTATCACTTGTTGTGCCTGTTGGTGGTAGCAAAGTACTAGTATGAAACTACGGACAAATCTTTTTAAATAGTGTTGTTTGTAAAGTTGTCGAAAGAATGGTTACAGACTATATTATGGCCTATTGCAGTGTAAATGAATGGACCAGTCAATTAAAAATGTTAATAGTTAATTGGTTCAGAAAAAGGTTATCCTATGTGTATAATGGAATTGAAATTGATTATACTAAACATTATCTTAAATTTTATTACCTATGTTTAAATATTACTTTGCCACCTGCTGATAGCTGAATTGCAATGGAGATATTGAATAAATAAGAGTGATTATAATTTGGGCATGGTTCCTTGACTCCTGCAATGTGCAACAGAGTTGGATAATGTTTTCATCCATAAGTTGCCTTGTATTGCATGAAAATTACAGAAATATTTTCCTGAAACTAGGATTATTGAAGAATCCTAGCATTGTCTTTATAAATTCCAAATTTGGATTACTTCACACACAAGAAAATAATATCTTAAAAAAAAACAATTTGCACCAATTTCAATTGACTACTTCCATTGAAAAAGGCAATGGGATCCCAGACTCTTAAGTTTCGATTGTAATAATCTGTATTTGCCCCTATCTACAAGAAGAGTGGCTGCCAAGTGCATTGGTCTTGATATTAAGAACACCATTGCATTTAACTTTAGCTCAAATTCAGTACAGTTCCCCGAAAATTTCATGATAAGTTCCAATGTAGCTCATATTGCCTAACTAGTACAAAAATAAAACGTTACAAATGTTAGCTAATGTTAAATACAGTTCACAAGTTTTTCAGTTCATAGGACTTGATTATGATTCCCTTTTATTTTCATTTTAACCATTCCACTTACCTACTGTAATAACAATATAATCTCTGAAATTAAAATTAGCTTTACATGAGACCAAAGATAACAAGAACTTTATTTGAAGCATACTCTATTTTATGTAACTCTCTCTGGTGGTAAATGAAAATCCTTAAGCTTGAATACACCTTTATGGAATGAGTGTGTATGCTCATAATTGCTTGTGGGTGCTTCTAAATAAGCCATTAATATCGCTTCTAGTTTGAAAATGTGAATTCAATTATTGAATCTATTACAAACAATAGATTCTCTAGCTTTCCTGAGTCAGAATACGTAATTTTCGGCCATAAGCAATGCAGGGCTCACATTTTTTCGCAGGATGTTAGCTCATATATCAAGGATTATTAAAAACCTAACTAAGAATTTTCTTTGCTCTTGGCCTCATTCTAGGTGATAACTTGGGTTTAAATCAAATTTTGGGGTTTCAGGAAGGTTTTAATGCTCACTACTGTTGTAGATTTTGCAAGACAAGTAAATTTGCAAGGCAGTGGGAAACCTGTGAGAGGAATTTGAGAACACAGTCAAGTCATGACAGGGATGTTATAAAACATGATCCTAAAAATACTGGTGTTAAAGAGCAGTCAGTGTGGGATAGGGTTAATAATTTTGAAACATGCTCCAACTTTGCTGTGGATTATCTTCATGATGGACCTGAAGGTGCATTTAAAAACCTAACTAAATCTCTAGAACCCCATTGCCTTTTTCAGTGGACGTAGTCAACTGAAATTGGATTATTTAAGATATTATTCTTTTGCTGGAGAAGTAGTCCAATGGGGAATTTCCAGACAATTCTAGGATCTGCCGATAATTATACTTAGATTTAGGAAAACTTTCCAGCAATTTCCATGCCATTAAAGTCGAGTTATGGTTGAAAACTTTAAGCCAACTCTGTTGCACATTGCGGCATGCCAAGGGCCAAGCCCAGACTTCAATCACACAAATATCGTAAATTATCAAAGGAGGATAAAATTTGACTTCATCACCATGCTCACCTAAGGGATTGTTCATCACAAATTTCATGGAAATCCAAGACGAGCGAGGCCTGGTTATTAAACACAGAATGATCCTTACTTCTGTACTAAAATGTGAAATAAGACTAAATGATATGCCATGGAATCACAGAAATACACTTACCGTGCCTTTCGCCTGGTTAAGTAAATGTGTTTGCGCTATTGCGCGATCCAAATCAATATGGTTCGCTAAAAATTCATGCGCTGACACAACCGTTGTTTCACCATACGGGTTCACCGCCAGATCAACAACCAAGGACGTATTTTCTGGATTCGAATTCGATGGTACTGACCGGCTAGAAGACTCACTGTCTCCCTACAACATAAAGAAAATAATTTGAAAACTGTATTGTACTGAACTTTCATACACTTACCAACCTTGATCCTTTAGGGATATCATACATCATTAACATCGCTGCTCAATGCCTCCATATATTTAATACGGTGGCCTGCCTTTGGAATGAGCTCTGCCAGCACCAAGGGAGCCACAGTTGGCAGAGTGAAAAGCTGATCCGAACTAATCTCACTATCTGCACAAGACGGAAAAAGAAACTAGTATTGAGCGATATGGAAACAAGACGAATAAATTTTCCGCCACACACCTTTGTGGTGGCTTGCAGGGTATTATGTAGATGTACATGAATTCTACAGTTTCGACATTAATACTCCCGTAACGGAAAACTGTGGGAAAGTGCTGAAGTTATTGCAATTTCAATTCTAATACAGCAGCATTATTAATTCTGCATGCAACACTAGTACCGATAATAAAATAACTTGGCTGCGAATGGCAATAGGCTCACAACGTGAGACAACGTAACCTCAATAACAGAAAGAAAGTTCAATGTTAATAAGTACAGCAGCACTGTCAACAAAATATGATCTGAGAGTTTGAACTTTGTTTGTAATAAGCACATAGAGATAACAATGGGAATCTGCAAAAGAACTCATACGCAAAGGCTGGTGGCGTAGGCATGAGAATTAACACAAAATGGCCGCGCAATTTCAGTGCAACTTACCAGCGAACACCTGGATATAGGCTCCAAGTCCAGCCTTCGATAGGAAATTCTTCGTTCCCTCGTCCATATTCTCTTCGAGCAGCAGGAACAGTGAAGCAGACGCGGCAGAGGAGTCACAATAAAGTTCGCCTGATTTCCACAGAACAAGTCCACACGTGTCGACGGCTTGCACGGCTGAACACGAAATTGTGGGTGCAATAGAGCTTCCTGAGAGCACCACCAGAGCGCGCTACTATAGATTTAGATTTCGCAACTAAACCAGTAGAGTGCGCCAACTACAACTTTGGGTCTCCCATCCAAAGGACGTTCACTAGACGTGTTTGGTGTGACACTCTTTGCCTTTGGTTCTCACATCCAAATAATTAGTTCTGACGTCGTATCATACTTGATGGCGCATCCAAACCTCCCCGCCCAAAAGAGTTTAGGGTGTAGCATCCAAACCTGTTCTCTCAGTGTACCGTGATGGTGCTCTAATTTTTAAGAAGATGAAGAAGTGGTGTCGTCAAAGAAAGGATTCCTTGGTTTCTTCGGGCCGAGTTTTGCTCAGTCGCGGCTTTAGGCTGGCTCTCCTAATCTAACGCAGATTTTCGTGATTAGATCAAAGTTCTGGCTTTATTGAAACAATATATTTTTATATAAATCAAGAGTATTTTGTTCTAATTCTCATGAAGATGAGGATGTTGTGCCGTGTAAACTCTGAGTTCTTCCAGGTGATTTTCGCTCACCCGTGGATATACTTTACAGAGATGTCAAATGTTATTGCCAATGCTGATGACTGCCCTCGAATTTAAATTTTTAACGTTTTTATATATCAATAAAAATATCGTCAAAAACCCCCAAAATTCCTGGGAAGATGAGGGAATAGTGCCGTTACAGTAGAGGGCCCTTTGGTTTTATGGAAGTGGGTATCGCGCCGCTGCGGATTTCCTTCGGGGGGAACTCCGATGCGTGGGATCCATGAGAAATTCTCGGCACGAAACCATAAACCCGTTGCTCGCATCCGGCGACCGTTTAACCGCGTGTGAATCTTCTCTGCTCTCCGATGTCCCAACTTTCGGCATCCCGTAGGATAGACCCACCCTTGGGCCAGACGTGGGACGTCCATTAAAAAAAATTAAAACGAAGAAGAAGAATGGCAAAAGCAAGAAAGAGAATCCAGCGCTGGAGACATCCCTCCCTTCCACCTTCTTTGGCGGGTGGGGCGCCGATATGAAAAAGTGAAACGGATGGTTGGTGGAAAAAATTAGCAGGAAACGCGCTGTCTCATGTCTTGCGGCAAAAAAATATTTCCACTGCTCCAGCCAGAGGGGTTCAGGCACCCGTTAGGCTCGATCGAAAGGTACGCAAGGGTCCCTTTCCGCTCCCCTCCGCGCCGGTTTCCATTTCTGCCACACCTGATGGGACTCCTTTCATCATTGACTTCATTCGATTACGTGAGGTTAGCGGATCAACGAAGTTCTCATTCGCTGTGATGTCAAACGATCTTAAACGTGGCTTTACTGAAAATATTACTATTGTTTATATGTTCGCATAAAACCCGTTATCATTATTTGGTATTACTATGGTTCAGCTAGGTATTGATGGAGTACCTACTTCTTGTCCTATAATTTATTTCACCCACATTTAATTTAGTACATAAATCCTGATCTTTTATGTGTGCGCGAAAATTGCGTATTCAAACCTTCCTCATGCAGATCCACTCCGCCTTGTGCCTGTCATGCTAATATCACTTTTCTGTTGCTACTTGATGACATAATTTAATTCTATGCATTAGGTGCTTTTTTGTGACAGCTATCTCTCTGATATGCACCCTTGGTATGGCTGGATTCAAGATTCTGTCTTGGCGAAGATTTTTCTTCCTTGCTTGACTTGAATCGAAGTCACCAGATCTACATTTTGACCAGTTTTTTTTTACCAGTTGCCACTATTCTCAACGCAGAATTTTCTGAGAAATTTTAACATTTGTTTCAGTTTTAAAATGAATCGGCATTGAAATGAACGCTGGGTACACTCATATCTTCTTCTGTAAACAAATTTTGCATTTCTCACCTTTTAAGCTCACCATACTTGCTAGTTCATCTTTTCTTATTCTTGAATTCTCTTCCTCCCTTTTCAATGGCTGAAAAATATTCTCACCTCAACTATGCTATTCAAAATATAGTGTATTGCCTCCTCTATCTACGACCAAACATAGCCTTCTACAGTCCCTTCCACTTCTCTTAGCTACAGTAAATTTTACCCTTTCTTACCTTGTCAAACACTAATTCCTTACCATATTTTTGATTCAGTCTCACTGAGCACTAAAAACTGGTACACAAGTGAACGCTATTGTTGAAGATTCTACAGTCTTAAAATCTGTAAGCACTTTGATATACTAGTTATTTCATTTGGTCGTCTACCTATCAGATTATATTTCAAAATATGCTTATGCGTGGAGTCCTTGTACCATGAAATAATGTGTGAAAAATAAGATATGTTTTTTTTGGTATTGATATCAATTTTTAGCTCATAATATATGAAGATTTATCTTTTATGCACTATTCTATTTTCCACCCACCTTTAATCCAGTTAATTTACTTTGGTATCATTATTATCCTTAGCAAGCCATCTTAATACTGGTTTGACGCAACTTTTCATTTGTTTATTCTAATGCCTAGCATCTTTATACGGGAAAAATCTTCCCTCACACATTCTTCATCATTTTTTCCATTCATCTCACACGAAGATTACCTTTACCAGTCTTTTATTTACTTTTCCCTTGATTAGTCTTCATCAGGCAAGTATCAAGATATGGCCGTATAGGATACATGTTTTTTTTTAATTTCCTTCAGACTTTTATTTTCTCCCGTATTCTTAGAATTTCTTCTTATTCTTGGTCCACTCCTTTATTTCCATCATTCTTCTGTAGCCTCGTATTTCGCATCGCAGTCTGCAGCTGTTATCATCCATACCTGAGACATTAGTAAAATCTTATATTAAGCAACTTATATTAACAACCGAATGGGTTGTCTATTGTGCATTTGGAAATTAAGTATTCGATTCTATTACCAGTGTTAACTACACTTTGATGCCAACTTGAGGAATGACCTATAAGCTAGTCAAATATATCAGTTAATGACAAATAATGAAACATATATTCTTTGGTAGATACTTGTTTAGTTGCCCGCGTATAGCTCATGGGTAATTAGCAGTTCTCTTTCTAATGTGCATTAGTGAATAATCATTTATATATATTATGTTGCATACTTAAAATTTAGATTCAAAAGCCGAAGAATATTCATGACAAGAAAACTCTTTGCGGAATACCATTGTCATCGGTTACGTGCAGAAATCCGCATTTCTTGACGGGAGTTGCGATCTGCCCCTGGCGAGAGTCCAGCAAGAGAGCACAGAACCCCTTTCCCTCTTTTTGCCCCTTTCTCTCATCGAAAGGATCGAGACGCGGGGAGCACAATGCATATGCCTTTTCCGCGGTCGAACGCTTTTCCACTCCAAAAAGGACAGTTTTCCCCCGACTGACCTTTCATACATTCAAAGGAACCGTCATAAGTGCAAGGGCAGCCTTCGTCCTTCGCTTTGTCTGTCCTGCCGTGAGGGTGTTGTGTGCGCCAAAGGGTTTTCGTCGAGACGTGGATGATTCGGCGGTTCCTTCGTCTCCTCCTCCGGTTGCGAGCGGCCGTGAAAAATCACGCACGGGGACACCGAATGAGCATGGCCACTCGATTCGTCCGGGGGCGTCATGAAGAGAGGAGTCAATGGGGTGCACCAGCGGACAGGGAGGGGGAATTGCTAATAGTTGCTCACCAGCTTTTTTTTCTCTCTCTCTCTCTTCTTGGTCCAAGAATCGGCTCCTGCGCAGGGAAGAATGGACTAATGATACCCACCTGCGGGGTCCGATCAAGTGTGCTCGATTCATTGGATAATACCCCGTTCGAACGTGTTCCAGGCTTTCTTCTAGGCTCTTTTTTTAGTGTTCCGAGAACTTCAAATCACCGTTTCTTTCTTCTTTTTAGTTCGCGTCGATTGAAAGTATCGCTTTTTTTTTAAGTCGCGGGCATTGGTGCAAGGTTCACGTGTGCGCACCTAATGGCATGGTGCCAGCATGGATTTCAACGTATATGACTAAAGGCTTTTTGCGACTGAAGTAATTCGGAGTGGGTATTCAGTCGGTTGAACGCTCCAATCAGACAGAGGGTTCGGGTTATTATATGAGCGTTTTGCCTTTGGGAACGGCCAGAAGGCATTAACTTTTGTGATTTACTGAATATCATCTGAAGCTGGAAAACCAAGAATAGCGAAGAGAAACATAATGACTTCTCTACCGTGGTTGGAAGTATTCCAATTTCCCTTGGTAAGCTATTCCCATGCTAATGAAGAGGGACGTCTGTGGGAACGCCAATTATACCAAGGGATTTGGTTGGTGTGTTTGATAGAGTACTAGCCTCCCATCTCGAGGGTTCGATTCCCGGCAGCGGCGGATTTTCCATTGGCAAACAGATCCCTACTTGAGTGCCTTGTGGAGGGAATTTCAGGTTCAGTACTCCGTACTTCGGATGGTACGTCAAGCCGTGGTCCCCTAGGCGCCTTTTGCTAAGTAGGCCTATGCCGACGCCGGGTTTCTCTCCACCCTTCCTCCATCACCTGAATAGTTCTTACCATTAACCAACTTCCCATCTATCCTAACTGGTTCAAATGACCTCAGCTATCGGTCGCCTCCACTGAAATAACTAACTAAAAAGCCTTTCCGTAGAAAAAGAATTGTCAATTGCCAATCCAATGGGTCACGTTATTTTGCACCATCTAAGCGTAGGTATTTAATCACACTCAAACACAGCATCCATCTCCGGATAGGGATTCTAACCCGCGAACCTTAGTTGTTGTTAGACCCGCATGTTACCAACCTGGCCATAGCGGTTGGCTGGTGATACCGTTTTTCCTTTCACTTATATCTAAATCTACTGATTACTTGACAAACCACCTCGAGGGGCTATCACATAGTTGTCATCATCTCCAAATATACACTTGGAACATATACTTCTAGAATTACCCCTCCGCAATGAGGTAAACATTTTATGAGTGTGTAAGAAACATGTTACTAAACGATAAGCTACTGCAATTGAATATAAATTTTATTTATGTATCATGAATTCATTTTAATAAATGTGGTTGAGCAGAGATTCCACTTTTTTCAAGTGAACTATATAGGGAGTTGGCTGCCTTCAATGCAGTCAACTCCCTATTATCCGTGCTAATGACTGATACAGGGTTCACGGATAATCGGGAAACACGGAATCGTTTTTTCTACGGTGCGCCGTAAGAATAAATAAACTACCTAAGGAAATGACACAATCTGCCAATGAAAGGATCCTTGCTGAACATAATAGCATTTTATGACAAAAAAGAATACAGTAGAGCTGTCCCGGCCGCAATTAAATGTTCGCAAGCCTCGGGGGGCGACATGAAGCCTGGAGTAAGACATCGGACAAGTCGGTAGGGCCGTAGTGAAAGCCACGATTGGTGGAGAATAACAAAAGTTTACTTACTTTTGAGACTACTGCCGATACACTAAATAGGTGCACGATGGCGATGCACGGATAATCCGCAGCCCGAATAACGTGCGCACGGGTGTTTAGCTAGGTACTGTATGTCGACCCTTATGTCACCTACTCTGATACTTGACTGCCCGCGGGAAGAAAGGCTTTTCAAATATTGAATCCCATTCAATAATTAGAAATATCTGAGTGTCCTCTCTTAGATTTGTGAGCTTCGGTCAAGTAAATCATCGCGAAATAGCCAAATTCACTTCCTCAGCTAACCGAAGTCAATAAGATGGAGGTAAAAATAGGTTTGCTGGAATCGGAACGCCATAGGTGTACCTTTTCCCTTTCATAACTCAGAAATTTGAATCCATTCCATGTATATGTGGTGCAGACATCCATTCTTGTAGAAATATTCTTCAGTTCAGTGATTACATAATTTTTTTAATCCCACAAGATTTATCGACTGAATATTCCCTATCGTCAATTATGTTTCTCGTGTTTTCTATGCATGTGCCCAAGGTGAAGGAAGGGATGAGGGAAGCCTCGGTGATTTTTTCTTAAACTCTCCGTCGACTATGCTTACTATGCAACGACCCTGGGGGTTACCGGTGCAAAAAAATATTTCCCTAAGCCTCGCTATCCCAGACCGGCTGGCGCTGGAGGAAATCGTCGGATGCCGCGCTTGTGACAGATGAGACGAGACGGAGGAAAGGGAAGGGGATTGGAGGATGGAAATGTGAGTGGAAGGGTGAGGGTGCACGCGATCCAAAGACCAGGGAAGAAGAAGAACCCTCCTTGGTGGGAAACCAAACCAACTTCGTCCCATGGGAGTCAGACTTGTCCCAGACGTTCGATGCTACATGCAATGCGAGGGCGTAAAACGAGACCGGAAGGAGAACGGAGCAGAAAAGGTTTCGTCGACATAGTAGAATAGTTCGTAGAAGTAGTTGAATTAAAGTTCTAGATACTCAAACTGCTTTAGCTGTATCGCATCACCTAACCAAAAAAATACTAACTTTGTCTGGTGTTGTCAATTTATATAAATGGAAACCATAAAATAGCAGAAACGAATAAAAGTACACACATGTTTTTTTAAGACGTACAAGAACTCGAAGAAAGTACCCCCATGTATGAAATTCCCCATGCATGATAATGAAAAAAAGTAGGCATTAAGAATGTAAATATGAAGGGTTGACCTTTCTGTAAACATTCAATGTAATCTGATGTGAGATAAAAAATGGCCTCAAATCTGCGACACATGCGATACATTCATATCGATATATTCATATATTTCTTAAATAAACCGTCGAGGGAAATGTAAACTGAGAGATCCACAGAAAAAGATTTATGAAGCCCAATAATAAAGGATGTATAGGAAAAGTGCTGCGTTATAAATATATTTGATGTTGTAAGAATCATGTTCAGAGCAGTGCCATACTCATATCATGATCGGTGACGATGGTGAAGGCGAGCCTATGCAATTTGTAGCTATCATGCAGGGCTCAGGTTAAGTAAATTTGATTTCTGAATTAGATAGCAACGTGCTGTGGAGAGCAGTTAGGTTTGTAGAATGTTTCATAATAGATTAGGTTATGCGTCCAAACTCTAAGGAGAATTATGTTAAAGTGCATTCTAAATCGCCAGTGGAAATTCAAGATGCGTACTACTTTACTGAACATGTTTAAGGTACATACATTAAAACGCCTGTTTACAGTTTGGTAAGAGCCAGGTTAGATCATTAATATAAAAATATAGCAGGATAGGAAGGTCCAAAATATCTTTCTTCCCTCGTATAATAAGCGTAAATCATGCATCAAACTGAAGCTACCAGGTTGATTATATGGTACATAAGGCAGATTTGTGTATCTGAATCAGAAATTAAACAAGCTATGCGTGAGTGTACTCTTTTTTTTCCAAGTATTTCCTTGAGTCTATTTGAAATAGTGACCTTTATAGTGTTTTTGCCAAATGATATTAATACGAATCACTAAGAGTGTGACTATTAATTCTCATGTAAAATGCAGATAAGGGCGAGTACTCACACCTTCCAATCATCCTCATGGTAGTTTGTAGAGCACTCCAGAAGTGTAGACGAGTATACTTCCTTTAGTTCATAGCATATGGACCTCATCGCCATTAAATGCCATCATTAGAGTAGAATGCGGTCTTTTTACAACAGACCATTGGCTCTATCACATTCATCGTAAGTTTTGATGGACGTTAAGACGTAAAAGAGTTTTTAACCCATTAAAGTTAATCATTTCCTTCCTCCGCCTTCCACGCTTCCACGCTTAAAATTCAATCTAATTTCCGCCACTTCTTCGGCATCCCACCACCATGTTCGGCATGTTATTGCTGCATTCCTTTTGTCTTCCAAATTTGCCCAGAAATTTTTACTTTCCAATCATATTTTATCCATCTTTATCCACAAGCGCATCTATGCTCTCAGTCTACTCTCATAATTTTTTTTAGGACCAGGAGTACTACTAGAGATAGTACTACTACTACTAGTAGATATAAAAAACTTTGAACCCTTTTCAATAACATAGCTTCTTTTTTACATGTTCATATCGTTAACAAAGCATAGCTTATGTAATAATGGTGAACTAATTTTAATAGGATGGAGTTGGTTACTTGATTATTGCACCTTGAAAATGGCCCTTAGACGTGAATTTATGACGTATGATTATCCTCAACGTTTTTCAGTTGCAGAATTAGGTCTCATGCCCTTGTTAACGATTGCTTCTCTTATGTAGCTCGTTAATTTAGTCCTTATGGTCAGTTTTTTTTATGTGATATGATACATGGGTTGAAAAGCACCAGTTGCTTTACATTCTACAAAAAATAAACAGGCGAGAACTGTGAAGGAGGCACGGCCTCTGGTCTTTGGACGTTGAATGCGTCGCGTGACTGTTGGGAATCGGGCGGCTGTTTGAACATAATCTCTTCCTAATATTGAGAATATTGTGAAATTACTCCATTTCTTAGCTGTATTGATTCCAATTACACCTTTTCATATTTCTCGTTTTTTTCATGGAAATATAACTCCCAAGGTTTGACGAGAGCTGTAGAAGTGTTTTGCCGCATCACCTTTCTTAATGTCTCAGGGCTCTTTCGCGCTTATCTACGGAAATTGTGGGGTTGATTCACTCATTTTTTTCCCATTCTTTCTTTTCATTTGCGGTATTTTTGTAACCTTTTGTAGCTGTCAATATTGAGGCATGTCGTAAATATTCGCTAGATTCTCGATTATTTCATAACTTTTCACGCACCTCATCAAGCTTTATCGCAATTATTGACTCAGATTCTTATACATCTCCATAAGTTTAAACATATGACCCTTGGAGCAAAGTGTAAGCACGTAAGTTTCCAGATTTATACTACTTTTGCAACGAATATACACTATAAAATGGTGGACGCGCGTCCCGTCTACTTATGTATCATCATCGTTAATATCGCATAAATCGCCATTTAAATTGGATATTTGAAGTTTTCTCTTTTCAATTCACTCAATGTAGTTTTTCTTCTCTTCAGGTCTTTGAAATTATTTCTGTATTTGGAACAAAACGTATTCTTCGTCAAAATTAAACTAGTACGTGCAATCGAATAACGTAGTCAGAGTTTCTTTGGGCCGATGTTTCTTTTTCAAACCATTTCCAGTGGTGTCTTTGCGACGCATCGGATGCCAAAGTTAAGGCCCACAGTACAATTGAGCTAAGGAATCAACCACCCTCTTCCCATTGGGGTTCTGAGTCACCCCAAGTGGGGAGATCGGCTCCGACCGACCCCTCGCATGCGTACGTAGCTGAGATTTGCATGACAGTCGCTGGGGAGCTTATCATCGAACGCATTTAGTCCCCCACAAACACTCAAGGGGCGCGTGCGAAAGAGTTTTCGTTTGTGTGAAAGGCTCCTAATGGGCCGTGAAATTTGAACGGTCGCAGAGGTATAGGAAGGGATTTTTTTCATTAAGCGTTCGGGGTTATCCTCCGGTAGGGCGGCTTGCTTGGTCTGGTGTCTAAGACCTTCGATGCAAAGCGTATGCAAGCCCTTAGTATTCTATCCCTCATCTACCTGTCTCATCATGACACCGTGAGAAGTGCCTGTCTTCGAAACGCGTTAAAAATACGCGCTTATTCAGCCTCAACCAGGTAGAAGGCCGGATCGATGCATATTTTGACTGCGGTATTCAAGAAAAGGGGCCTGTGAATATTTTGACAGTTTGATTTTATAGCAGAGTCATCCAACCATGCATAAATAATGAAGGAAATACGATATACCAAAGGGCATTTTGCTGGTTTGAGTTCGCCATGACTCTATGCCTCCATCTAATTTCGTATGTTACTTGGAAGGAATCATCTTACAAAAGAGTTTGAGCCTAGAGTCCCTTAGTCTCTTTATGAATACTAAACCTGAAGCTTGCTATGGTGCTGAAATGCTTCGGTGCTCCATTAACGCATTTCCAGCAGCTTCTGGAACACGGTTCTTGGCCATTGTAAAAGGATGACAGTGATTTAGCACTGTTTTGAGATTGGCGTCGACTATATTTTGAGAATTACCATTTATATTGAAGGAACTGCATTAGAATTAGGCTCTAGAAAGCAGAGTAATTTGTTGCGCTATCACGTAATAACTTAACTTTCACACATGTATCTGTAGCACACCTCTAAGCCATATTAATCGACGCAATTGCATTTCTGTATATTCTCTTCTATCGTACATTCTCACCGATATTAAAGTATTGCAGTGAAATATTTCATTGTGAAGGATTCTAGTGGAAGTGTTTCAAAATGCATAGAAATAAAACATTAAATGGTGGCGCCCCACATGGACATATGATAAAGAAAGTCTAATATTATAAAGAAGTCTAATTTGATCGGCAGAAATATGTGTTGATCAACGAGGTGAGAATAAATGGAAATCTTTGACTACATCGAGCAATTTGCTTGGGGTTCCCGGCTGTATAAGGAAGTGGTCGAAAAAAGATCCAGGTAAGCACATCAAGGCCAATCCGCCGACTCCTGAGGCCTCAATCTCCTGCAAATGGAAATTTCTCAAACTTCTCGGGCAATACTTTTGATTCCCAATCCGATCCGTTCATTAACTAAACTTTGCAATGACTGTAATGGCGAAGAAAGCTTAAGAAAAGAAAATATATATAGCCTTCAGTAAGCTCGAAGGTATATAGCAATGTGATGCTTGTGAGGTTGGTTTAATTGTCTCACTGTACTGTATTGTGTTAATCTCCTCCCGCTGGCTTACTGAATCATTATCCAGCTATATGTGTTCAAATTGTATTCCATGTTGTTTGAAGGACTTGGTTATTTGTAGTAATTTTATATGTTACCTTTCTCAGTGTTCTTCAGACGTGATGATTCCTGTATCTATCCGTCGCTGATTCAAAGACACATGCTACTAAGCAAAATGAAAACTGCGGTAAATACATAAGGCAAGGCTTTACATTTTAAACTACCTGTTCTCTTTTGGATTTCAAAAAGGAAGTGCCAATGAAACGAATTCTTAGCCTTTTGAATTTTCTGTTGATTCCAAACTAACCGTCAATTCTCATATTTTCTTGCATTTGCCAGCTTGGATTTGGATAATTTAGTGGTACATCATATTGAGTCAGATTTCGTAAGATAAACAGTCAACATCTATCTATGAGGTACCAACTTTTGATACCCAATATGAGATAATCGGATGTCGCGTGATCGGCAATATACTTTTAATGAAATTCGTATTGCTAGTTAAAATTTTATGATTACATGTGCATTACTGAGTCACTTGTTTCATCTAATAGGCAAATGGTCTCCATTCCTCTTTAAATCGGATTTGCTTAGGAGCAAATTGTGCAACCTGGCGTCTTGGAATTCCCTCTGCCTTAAACACAAGGCAGGCAAAGAAAGTCTTCATATCCATCTATTTTTTTCCAGAAAAATGGAAAGATTTAGGAGTTGAGGCAATGAAAAATATACCAATCGTGCTATGATAGATCAGCAAGAAGGCCGCAGAAAATATTTTAGCTTTGCTAAAGAGGCATACGGATTTCTACTTTTGCAACTATTTTTTTAGTGTATTTCTTTGACAGCACGCGCGGACATGTATCATAACTATTTAATTACTGTCGCAGTAGGTACAAATTGCTTTTTGCGTACTGCTCCGCTAATCACTTCGACGTTAGAAAGTAATTGCCTTGGTTGCCTTGCGTTGGTTGAAAATTAATTGTTTAATTTAGGTAAATTAAACGGAAAACTCCAAGTTAATTTGGACTCAGATAAATAAGTGCCCGAGGAAGATAAATCTTGTGCATACCATAATATTGTATATTTCCTTACGTTTAAAATGTGCTGTACCTACTGATTTCCTATTCTTAAAATATATTTTGTTTGAAAGAAAAGCTTACCTATATTTTAATAATGGGTGTGAAAAAAAATTAATATAATTGACATCTAGAGATAGTACTAATCTATCTACATCTATATAATACCCTGCTAGCCACCATAAAGGCGTGTGACAGGGAGTGAATTCTCACCAAACATGCACTATCTATCGAAACGCTATCTATAGAATCTAATCTAATCTATCTAGAGAATGAGCACAACAGGAATTTCCTCATACATATACCAACGTATATCGTGGCGGCCTCTAAAATTTTAGATTGCAGTAAATCAAATTTCCCGGTTTTGAATCATCATTTGCAAATATATGTTCTAATTTTTACAGCTCAGCAGGTTCAAGCCAATACAATGAATCCTGACTTAAAAGTTGACTCCGGTGTATATAGAATAGGATTCATATAGAATTAGGGGAATGCGTAGATATGCTATATGTATTTTATACTCATTCTTTTAAGCGAGTCTTATAATTGAATTTTAACTCGATCTCGTTACCAATGATACCTAAAAAAAATTGAGAACACGCTCATGTTTATATGAGCGTGATGAGAACACGCTCATATTGTATTTCTTCTCGTAATCAATCAATTATTAAGACAGACGTTATGACCGAATTAGACGACGTATTGTCGGTAGCCTAGATAATAGCGTATGTACAATGATCTATTAACTGTAATAACGTTTATTTACTTTGCTCTGCTGTATAGGATATCACAGCAGATACACGCGAATATTTAACATGGTAATGACATTTTTCCGTCATCGTTTCATATTATAGAGGTGGTGTGTGCTGATCTACATAACACAATACCCTTCAGGTCACTGTGAGGGTGTGTGGCAGGGGGTGAAGATCATCAAACATGCTGTATTGACATGCAACTAGGCTACTACATGGAAACATGTTAGATAATAGCTAGCGCATGCTGAACACTGATCTTTTAGTATCCATACCTTTTAGCTGCATATACTAGGTATATTTAAGATAGAAAATGTAGTTTCATTCAAATTTATTCTTGTATTTAGCTACATATAATGGGTATATGCAATTAAAATTAAAAGATACGCGTAATTTGATATTCTGGTGAACCTAGTGATAATGCCTCGTGCATCTTCAGTGATTGTGCTCACCCACTACCATGTATCGTAGAGGTCGCTTGCAGGTTACTCCGTAGATGTTTATCCTCCGACGCAAAAGGATTTAGGGTCCACGCATCAGTTAAGCTGTGGGGTGAGGGATGGTTGAGCCGAAAGCCGGAGGCCACCGCTCGAAGGCCGTCCTTCGGTAGCTTCCGAGTAGCGGCGCGCAACCCATGGAAATCACTGCCATTCTGCGGCACTCACCCATCAAGTTCAAATGTGTGTGGCTATTAATCAGTGCGGCTTGATCTGCAATCCTATCGCTCAGGTGACTCAGCGTGATTCCCCTGGCTGGGAGCGCGTCCCACGTGGCTTGGTTCCTCGGGGTGGACGTGATGCGCCCGTGGCGAGGAAAAAAGGGGTGGACGCGCACAATGGATTTCGCCTCGGTGTCCCTCCGCGGCAGAAAGAACCCTTTTCCGCCGTGCTAAAAGGGGAGAAGGGGGAGAGGGTCTCCGCCCTTTCGATGGGGAGCGGAGGAACCTACCACGTCGTGACTCGGCTCTTCCTTTCTGTGAGCTAATAAATTCGTCGCGAGCACTGGAATGCTCGAATCGATTGCTGTACGCGGGTCTCTCCATTTTTTTCTTCTCCATCATCCCTCATTCAGGTGCAAAAATCCTTTTGCCGGGAGAACAGGGTGGAAGGAAAAACTGATAGGGCCCCTGCCCCTTCCTACCCACTTCTTACCGTCTTTCTCGAGCCTTGACTAACTCGGCTTTCTTCCTCTGCGGTTATTGTCCATCGATTTTCGTCCGCTCCAGGGAATCGTCTCCTCCCCAACTGTTTGCCTATCTACCAGCCCAATTGACTGAACCTCTCCTCGTAGCGATGGCGTGGGCTCTTTCTCTGAAAGATGCATTACTATCTGCAATATGTCATATTGCTTGCTCATGTAGTAGCTTTTATTGACAAAATACTTACCACCATACTAATTCCTTATAAATATATTTTTATGGAGTGCGGTTTATAAATTCAGTGAGTACATTCATGGCTGTTTCAGGGGCTTGTAAGCTTGCTGCAATCTAAACCGACTGGTTTAGACAAACTTGGGAAAACGGTTGCTCGTAAACACTACTAAAACCCTTTTCGCAATAATAAATCTTTGAATATTGTATGGAATTCTATAGATAGGATGAGCCTGTTGGATGGCCCCATCTGTCTTCTTTTTTAAAGACTTACATATAATTGCCACGGATACTACCACAGTATCCGTGGCAAACTTCATGGTGTTACTCATTCGTGGATATGAAATCGATGCTTAAGTTGAAAGCGAATTTTCTAGGCGTGTAACTAAATTAAACAGATAGTTTCAAGGATTATTTGGTGGAAATCCTTGATGCTATAAAGAAAAAACTTGAAGTAGCATGATTCACAAAGTTTATTAATGTCACCTACCAAGGTTTCGACGGGTTACCGTCATTATGTGGGTCTTTGAAATTATACTCTCCCTATTATCTCCAAATAAGAGCATAGTTTACTATTGCAGATTATATTGATTCAACACGGTACAAATCGCAAAAATTATGCTTCTTACTTATGTCTCTTTTGTTTACTACTTCGTATAGGTTAGGTAAAACACATTCTCAGGTTTGTGATTCTGCCAATACTCACTGAAAAGGGTGCTCTTCAAACCGATAGGCCTCTTTGTTTTGCTAAATTTAGTTTTGGTAATCTATCTTCGTTCTTCGATCTTTGTTCTCTTATTACACTTAACAGTTTTTTATAATTGATCCTTAGGTGATCATAATGAAATAGGTTGTTACTCCCCTCTTCTTCGCGGAACGAATTGTTCCTCGTGCATTTTTTATTACAAAAACGTCGCTGGTGGTCCACTTGCCTCTGAAATCCCATTCAGCCGCCACTAGCTTATTTCCAAGTTCCCAGAAAAACTATGTGAATAAACCTCTCTGCTATAGTGCAGGTGGCGGTGAGACCAGGTTTGAGTACGTAGTGGGTGGGTGAGTCAGCCGAACGGAGTATCTCTTCCCCCGTCCTCTTCGTAGTAAGATCCGATTTGTTGAGAGAAACAGAGTGTCATTTCAGCCCTGCTATACCATATTGCTCACCTATTAATGACTAATACTACCGATACTCCACAGAATATCACATCCGAATCGGGACGCACCAACATGTCAATCTGTGCGTGCATCCATAGCGATAGCGATAGCGATAGCGCCATAGCGATATACTTCTACGACATATTCTTTCTCCATCAAAATCTTCTTTTTATCGATCTTGTCCACGTCGTGGCATAGCGAAAGTAGTGTTCAACCCGACATTTGGTCTGGTGAAGACAGAGCTCACCAACTACTGACTAAGCCCAAAGGTGTACAAATTCACGCATCAGGGTAAGAAGGGCAGTTCCTTTCTGCCTGCGGTACCCAGAAAATCTGATGCCAAGAAAATATCCCCACTTGGATTTTTGTGGAAAACGTCAAAAGGCCGCTCTCGGGATTCAAACTGGGACCTTCAGTTTGCAGCCTAATACTCTACCAACTGCATTAAACATTCTGAGATTTTAAGAGCCTTATGAATAAAAACAATAGCTCTATCTGCTACGCAGTGCATATATATCGAAAAAGCGTCTGGGAATAAACATTTTCAGCCTAAATTCCTGTGTTGCATTAATTTCTGCAGACAATAACTTTCTCCACTCAAATAACTTAGAGGTTAACCCTGATACCTAAAGTCAACTCTTTTGATTACTATTTAAGTTAACTAGTTTTTTAAGATAGTAGTGATTTCAGTTGATAAAATGTGAAATTCATATTCCTGATACGCTTAGATGACCTCTAAGTACAAATATTTCTTCTGTGCTGTTCGCTAAAGTTGTCCATTTAGTCTCAATCGATCGAATTTTCCTTTTAGAATCTTAAGAAGGATATCTGGAAAGAAAAGAAACTATTCTAATATAGGTATGCATCTTCTTTATTGAAAAAATTTGTCCCGAAATGATTTGTTGTTTTTATGTAGATATTCAGGTGTGTTGTTTTTAGATTTGACCGCCTGTAAGTAAATGACTACAAATTCACTGTTGTTACCAGTTGTACCATACCATGTAAAATACCATTTGTACTGGACAAGATTCTACTTCGTTGACCAGAGCTTATATGAATATCGAATTCCGGAAATGAAACCGATATTAGCGGAAAATCGTGAATGGCTATTTTTCGTTAAATATTGATATTCCGTCTCACACTTCATTCAATTAATAGCTAGCAGTTTGGGATATGCTTTTACATCAGTCTTTGATCGATGATTAATACTTTTTTGGTACGAAGGACGGTATATAGATTTGAGTTTATAAAATATTTAAGAACGATTTTCTTAATGTCTGTCCTTTTAGATAGAACATAATAATTATATGATGGTTATTTTTCATTATCAAAGTGACAGCTGTGTGGTACGATCAATGAAAATGAAACAATATAATTTTATCTCGTGATGTTCCCATCTAGCATTATAATGTTCTACACTCTCCAAAGTAAATGTATATTTCATGAGTTGTTTGCAAAAGAAATTTCGGAGGCCTCTTAAATCCAATACAATTGTGTTGATGGACAAAATTTCTTACTTTTCGTTAACCGAACTCATACCGTTGGATAAGTGTATTAGATAGAAGGAATATAGTTGCTGGCGAGAGAAAATAATGTAAATCATCTACTCTTGGCTTTTCGATGAATATTCAATGGAAATAAATATAGAGGTTTATGTGGCCCGTTAATGTGATCGTTGTAACTTGGAAGAGGTGACCGACCTCTAAGATTACTTGCGCCAATAAGTATAGGTTGGTCAGTTGGCAGAAGAAGAAATTTAAGGTATCGAGGAATAGTAGAGAAAAATTGCTTTGGCATTATATTACTCTCTTCAAAATGAGGCCAATGAAGCCAAAGGTTAACGTCTCATGGGACGGACTACGAATTGCTGAACTTGCAGTGATCTTCACAACACATATTAGTGGGAACAGGTGTGCCAATGGCTAATCTCTGCCATGGCCAGGATTCAATCCTGGGCCCCAGGGATGGAAAGCCAGTACACTAGCAACCATCTCAACCCAATTCCCAGATTTTAAGGACGTGATTTGATATTTATTCTCCATTTGATGTTCCAGAAAGTAGGCAGTTGCAATAAGGATGAATTTCACGAAGAAAGATTCCATATTCTATCTCAAAGTTCGGCAAGAAACTAACAGGAAAACATTATCCCTGGTTCTATGGGCAGTACATGATCTTCTGAGGTCAGGAATCCCCCGATGTGCAGTTGTCTGCGAACTGAACTGGAGAACCACAAGCCTTAGTAAGATCTTCAGTACAGGAGAATTTTTTCTTTGAATTGCGCGTAGCCTTCTTTTTGCTTAGATTGCTTGGCTCAACGTCAAACTCATTCACATTGGATCTTGTATTTCGTTCATTTGAATGATGACTTCAAAGCTAAGATCTATCTGCAACATAGTTGTTTGAACGTTATCGGTGATTAGGCCAGAATGTGAACTTTAAAGTGTAAATAAAGGGATGGAATACGGATGAAAATGAGTTTAAAGAAGAATTCAGAGAAAAGATTGTGAAAATGAAGCTACAATAGGAAGTGCAGGAAATTGTTGGATAGGAGAGAGAAAAAGTGGGAAGAAATATTAGGAGAGAGTGATTTAGTGAAAATAGTTTTAAAAAAGTGTTTTGAAGGACGTAAAAGAGAGGAGTGTATTGGATAAATGGGTATAGAGCGGTGAAAAGCTGTTTGGATGGAATGGTGAGAGGTAGGGAAATATTTGGAGGTGAGATAGAACAGAACCAGTGTAATAAATTAATCCTGCAAAATGTGATTGTTTAGAAGTTTTTAGTAGATTTCTTAACTATTTTAGCCAAACTTAAGTGGTCATTCACTTTATTTATTTATTATTTCTCTTTTTGACCATACAGTTCCGTTAGGCTTAAGCCTTTCACCGAGGAGAAGATATAACAATTCTTTTAAAAGAAGTATTATATACAAATTAATGGTTGAGTTTGCAACTAAGGATCATCAAATATAATGTAAAATAGATAAATTCAACATTAAACAATAATTAAGTATTAAATTAACTAAAACAAATTTTAAACAGGTAAATACCAAATAATAAAAATATTTACATTTTAGTCAAGAAAGGTTTATGAATAATTCTTCTGTGATACTTTTTAATACATACCACATTATAATAGAAATGCTATGGAATATAAAATATATTCCATAGCATTTCATATATTTGGAATAATATAATACATGTACGTGTACGTAATACCCTACGAGCCACCACGAGGGTGTGTGGCAGGGGGCTAAGATCCCCAAACATGCACTATTGACATGCAGCTAGGATATTAATGAAGCCTAAGGATTATAATGAAGCTTTACTTGATATTTGTTATTAGCTCTTGTTAAAATGTAAAGTTTCCTTCTCAAAATAACAATAATAATTATTAAGTACTGATATTTAATAACGTATAATCCATCCATAACGCACACCCACGTGACGGCTTGAAGTTTTATGACGTAGGTTACAAAGAAATTTCCGTAATGAATAGCCTAGGAGCATATGATCCTACGCTTCGGTACGGGTTCAGTTGTGTTGGATGCGGATGTGGTCTCGGGCGTACTCCGTGGAAATCGGGGTGCGAGGAAGACACATGGTCCTCCCACCCCTGCGAAGACGCCGACCGCCCAACCCCCTAGCTCTCTTTTATAGAGACCCGCGCTGAAGACCGGTTTTTTCGCGTGCCGAGACCCGTGCACCTGATTGGCGATAACCGCTCTACATCTCCTACTTGAGTGCGCCTCCCTTGTTTTTTCTTTTTTTTTATCTCGAGAAAGTATTCCTCTCCCCTTTTCCTTTTTTTCCGCTGTCGTTCGTCGGCAGCTGGCAGTGGGTGGTGTGGGTGGGTCGCGGGACTGTCTGAGAGCGATACGCTGGCCGCAAGCACACGTGCGCACACGCGGAGTGCGCGCGCGAGCGTTACCGGTCATCCTCGGCTGCGCTTCTCATCGTTCGCGCAGCGCACGAAGCATTCCTGATTTTACTGACGTGGTCGCCCTCCTTATAAGACCCACTGTTCACTTCCCTCGCTTTCTTAATGACGATATGTCATCTTTGTTTGGGGCGAGATTGAGACTGAAAATTCCTTTCTTCCATCTAACACCTCGTCAATATTATTACAAAAGTTGCGGAACGAAACATTTATCGAATCGTAGGGTTTTCCAGTGGAGTAACTGGATGTAGTCCTGTCGGGCTTTGCACCGGTTAAGGCTTTTCACGGCCGACGTCTCAAGGAGCAAGTCGCCGATCTTCCCCAACGAGAAAAACCGTGTGTTTTATCTATTTTTTTGTCCTGAGGAAGATGAGCGATTTTTTTAAACGTTGGCCGTGAAAAGCCTATCCAGCTGCAAAGCCCAACAAGACAACAGGCAAAAAGTAATGTAATAAATGAAATCATATCTATATGCTAGTTATCGGGATAAAATATTTTAAATACGTATTTACTCATTTGCTGGCAAAGTAATGAGAAATAGCCTAAGAAGTTTGTATACTGTGCATGCGATAACCATGTTGAATTGTATACAGCTACAGAAATGTGTATATACAAATGCATATCATTATCATGGGAAACACATAAGATTTCATATCTTTGCAGCACATCAATGTAAATTTGGTAAACGATTTCTGTTCTGAAGGGAAAGTCTAGCTTAGAAGAGGGTTAGTGTTTTTGGTTAAATATTGGCATAAAATACCGTGGGCTCGAGATCGAATCTCGGTAGTGAATTTATAAAATGGTGCTTTGCGCCGGGATGCTGAGAAAATCAGCACTCTATGTGGAGCGTCACTTTGCATGGATCTAAGACCTTAATTCTAGGAAAAGACGAGGAGAAAAGATTGGCAGCTTTAGAAATATGGATGAGGGGAGAATGAAAAAAGTGCAATGAACGGAAAGGGGGACAATCGATATGTTTTTAGTATGGTTGCAAGAAAAGAAGGTCACTTTCGGAAATTAGGAGTAGTCAGAGAAGAGGATTGGAACAGGATATTAGGGGCAAGAGTATACTGAAGGCTGTAATAGAAGAATATTGAGTAGGCAGGGCAGAGAAGTGAAAATGAAAGATTATGGAGAGAATTAATTGAGATAGAAAAACGCCGATTTGAAGAGAGAACTAACTTTGAGGGGATGCGTTAAATATTCAAATTGCAAAGAGGAGGGTCACTTCATCTAAACCTGCCGGAACTCTTAAAATATTATCAATCATTCCAAGATTAGCGACCACTTCTTAAATGCGGTGTGCTCGGCTCTTCAAGTCCAGGGTGTTTCTTTCCATGTCGGTAGAAGACAAGGCCAGATTTTTCTTCGCTGATCTCCGCTCACACAATCTTTTAACGTCTTCCAAAATCCTTAATGTACATAATTAGGTATCTGTCGATAGCCTCTCACGAAGGTGGAAATAAAATAATGATGCTTGATAAATTTACTATGAAGACAGCGAGAGGATAATTAAGGTCATGTGGAGTGCCATGGACTGGAAAATGGAGCATATCTGAGAATTTTCTTCTGATAGCATAATATTGTGGTTATGGGGTCTGTATAAATGTTATAGAGCAGTTGATTATTAGGATGATAATTGAATCGATGAACAAATCAGATTTAGGAGTCGGTGGATAGGCCTTGATTCCCCTGTTCGCTTCTTTCTTCAGGGACTTTGCCAATGCTAAAAATTAGCTATTTGCTGTTATAAATAGCTCCTCTCAGCAGGAATTGAAAATTAATATCATCCTAGGGTGTACAAAACTCTAATACTTGTCATATACTTGCGCGACAATAATTTTTCTATTTACATAATATCATAGATCGCCATTTTTACTGTCTCTTACCATTTCTTCATTTCACACATGAACGTGTATTGATTTCCTATTTATCCAAGAGTCAAGCTTTACTTTTCATTTTATCGTAAAATATGCCAATTAAGAAGACAATTTATTTCTCAAGCTGTTACGATAGAAAGATATCTTCTGTTATTCACCTTCAGCAACTATCAAGTTAGCGATCCTTTTTTGTTTAGTGTTTACACTTTTTCAGTTCATTGATATAGTATAAAATATTTATCAGTAAAAGAAGTATGATATGTATTGTATTTGACATGAAGGTAGGAATGAGGGTTTTATAATTAGATTACCAAATATATTATCAACTGAATTACGGAGTAATTGGCTTTCTTTGTAACTCAGTTTAAATAAAAAACATATCTAAGTACAGTACATGTGATTTTCATAGGGCAGTGAGCTTAGCGGGCTTCCATTAATTACGTGAGGCGCTTTTGACGATTTTTCGACCCCCCTAACCCCCTTGGTGAGATGTCGTGAGGCTTGGCTCGACCTCCTGCCCCCCTCCCCTAATCTCACGTGAGATTTTTAAATACGTATGTTTAGTATAAATACGTTAATCTATGCTAGATTGCGTTGGATTTATTTTAAAAACATAATTTTCTTCATTACTTTTATTTAATACTAGTGAATACTAGTATTTAAGACCACTAAGAACGTAGTCTAGAATCACAGTGAAAAAATCGCACGTTTGGCTGGCCGGTGGCGGCTATACAATCGAGGGGCTACTGTGCTACTTAATGGCGTTCGCACAACCGTGATAAATATTATTGTGTAGGATTTAGCCAAATTTTAGAGGTGAAACATGATTTACTTAATTTAACCCAGTTTTCTCGAAATTTTACATTGTTTTTGCGGAAAAATAAATTTCGTGATATTTTCCGAGACCCCCCTCTCACCCACGTGAGATTGGGTAAGATTCGGCTTCAACCCTCCCCCCTAAACGCCTCACGTAGTTCATGGACGCCCCCTTAAACCAAACGATCATGTTACTTCTTCATAGTGAATAAAAATTCGATACATTCTAAAATGTATGAAAGCATATTTTGAGAATTTTCCAGCAGTTGGAAAGGTTAATTACCACTTCTAAGGTTATAGAGAATAGAATAATGTAGTTATATTTTAAACAGCTACGCTTCTAAGTTGAAAATTCAAATTATTTGCGCGCATCGTGTGTTCATCGGAACGACTGCGCCTTTAAATTCCCACACTTCTTCACGAAGCCTTGTTGGTAGCGCCGCCGGTGGACACCCTCCGAAGTTGATGCACTTCCTGCCTCCCTGGGTATTACGAAAGGAACCCTTTCCTCAAGGCCCAAGAATTCTTTCTGCGTGAGGACCTTGCCTTTTATTACTTTTGTTGGATTATTTATCATTATAGGTAGAAGGTTAATTCTTGTACTCATTGAAGGTACTTTTTCGCCACCGTCATAATCTATCAAGTAATTACAGGGTCTAAATTTTTGGCACTTGCACTATCAAACCTTTTTTTTCCTCCTTGTTCTATTCATTGACAGTCTTAATTTCAGTAGTTTTAATCTCATTAAGGCGGTTCATAAATAAAGTGATGCATTTATTCCTTAACTTAGTAAATCATTATTTGCATACAAAAGAATTCGCCAGCGTAACCTTAGTTTTAAAACTAGTGTATTTATTCTGAACTTTCCATTGAAACTTCTAATCTGTGTTATATTTATTACAGATCATTTCTGTACCATGAAACATGTCTTGATAAAAGAAACATGATATCTATTATATTTAATATGCACGTTTGCAAGAGGGGTATATGAAATTCAACAAATCTCTTGCCAACCGAATTACGCAAAAATAAATATATTGCTTTTTGCTCTAATAATAGATAATAATGTGTAAAATTTTTAATTTTTTTCTCAGAAAAGCTGGGATGTAAAAATTTATCTTTTTAATATTCAGCGTTTATTCCCTAATGTCAATAATTATTATGTTGTTTTAGCAAATTATAAACTACCACACGTTTGAATTGCATTATGGCACTAATATAAATGTACAGGTGTATGTATAAATGTATGTAGGTAGGTTGAGAAGAAGTTCCTACGATCCAGTGCACGTACCAATACAATTTTAGGCTAAATAAAACTTTATTTGCTGCTATTGTGTAAATTTCATGGTGTAGTTATGATTTAGTTTTCTTCTTGGTAACAATAAATATTACTTTCCTTTTGTTTCAAGGAACATTTCCCTTCGGTGAATCGTGGAAAGAGGTGATGGTGAGAATTCCTTTAATACTTAATGCACCATTGTAGATGGCGAGATTAATATCATATATGTTATAATGATTAATATCATATCTATAGTATATACCTAATATCATGACAGATCCCTGTTATGAGGCATTAGGTTGAGAAAAGGCTGCCAATTTCCATTGATCATCCCTAGGCATATGTCAGTTTACTTTCGTAGCGTGGTCAAATGTTTTCAAATATGTTACATTCGCCTGGAAAACCAAGTCCTTCCGCCTGGGCCATCATGTCTATCTTGAGAGGATCGCCTTGAGTTGTTTGCGAAGTTGCGCGAAGGAAGTATCTTGGGACCCTATCCTGAACTCTGTCCCGTTGAGCCGGAGTGGCATCGAGGACTTCTTGATTGATGAAGTCGTGACTGTCCCGTCTGGCCGAGCCCCTGTGACACCTGTGGCAACTACTCTCTTTGAGCGTCCTCCAGTTGAAGAGGGCTGGAGTCGCATCTGATGTTATACCGAAAGTTGCAGTTTAGGAGACTAAAGCAAAATGGGAAGCTTAGTGAGGAGTTCAGTGGTTCTGACCACTGACCACAATAAGGTGACAAAGAACAGCCCCAAACTGTATTATAAGTTTGCCGTGAGGGAATTCAAAAAGTTAGCATTACATATATATATACACAATAGGGGGCCAAGCCCCTCTGTCCGCCTATGGCGGCACAACCAACCTTCTCCTTTCGCTTGCTCCACCATTATATTCTAATACTAAACGAAGATGTTTTGATTGTTCGGAACGTTTTTTTCATTCATTTTCAATGGACCCAAAGAGAACAGATGGCATAGGAGGGAGCATTATTCATTGATGTTTATATTTCTCTTTCTTCTAGGATGAAGATGAAATAATGTATTCCAAATTACTGGATTTGCTAGTTATTGCTTACCACCATATTTTTGCCAAGATTTAAAACTCCACATTCCAACATTCCGGGTAAGTTTTTAGCTAAAATTGCACGCCGTAATTTATTTTTTCAAATGCAACCATGACAAGTTTTTAACGCAAAGAAAGCATTCACATTTTAAGACCATGTAATACCTTAATAAGCGTGAGTTAGAAAGAGCTACCTTTTATATATATACTGTATACTTGGAACTTTCAGGTTTACTAGTAGTCTTAAGGCCGTTTTACATGGTGAATGATCATGCGAATGAAATCATGCGCATTAAGTTCATGCGTCGAGTAATACGGAAATCTCCTCGCATGAAATTCATTCGCATGATCATGCGATCGCATGATTCCTTGAATGATCACGTGATACGAGCGCACGACGTACGTCTTTGTTTTATGAGCGGGTAGAAATGCATTCGAATTAAACAAGTGCAAGACGAAATGCAATTATAATTGGTTTTCGGAGCTTTTCGTACTTATACAATTAATTGACTTGCCCATAGAGTATATATAATCTGATGTAATTCTTATTGGTAATTTATATAGGCATTCACCTGGTGAAGTTCTTCAATTAATCACGTTTTGGGTGAAAGTTGAGTTGAAAATAATATATTATGTATGTAGCTATTCGATTATTTCGATAATTCTTGTGACAAATAGGTATAAAGCAATAATGTATTAGAACAGAACATGATAATTATACCTGAAAACATTACATTGAAATATCTTCACGGGCGTTTTTCCATTGTCTCTCATGCGGATGTCACCTGTTGTAATTGTTATCACAGCTACCATGAACTGGGGTAAATAGCACGTATATAACCTTTAAATAGTGCACTATCTATTCCGATAGATACTCCTACACACTTCATGCATAATTAAACTTATTTTACCTTCATGAATTCTTGCCGAGTTATCAGGGAACGTTATAACTGTATACGGTCAGGATACGATTCACCCATCCCTTAAAAATGTTATTGTTAGCGTGACCGCCAGCCGGAAACGAATGGCAAAATGTCAATAATTATAAACATGTATATCAAAGGTTGAATAAGGATCACTTTTCACAGTAATTGCTTCTCTCGCCGTTGTGTCCGACCTTTCATAACCATGTCTGGTTGGATTTAATATAGTATGAAATTGCTCCAGCGTCTTTCTTAATAAATTACGATAGTCCTCACAGTCTTATAATAACAGTTCAATTTTAATGAAGCCTAGCATATCTTAATCTCAATTTCTCCTCTCTCCTTCTAGTTTTCTCCGGCTAAATGGTGACAGCCACCATTGTAAAGTCGAGTTTACACGATGCATTTACACGCGCGGGTATATGCGTGAACACATTCACCATCAAAATTGCACCGTGTAAACACTCAAAATTGCGCAAATGCGTGAATGTGTGGACAGAAAATAGACCCTGTTCTATTTTGGTGAATGTGTACGAGCAATTTGTAGTCGTCCACGCATCTGTCCAGCAACGTACTTCGCGGGTAAATGCATCGTGTAAACTCGGCTTAATGTTCACTTGTAGCAGTAGATGCGAAAATTAAATCATACCGAACCATCATTTAGAGCTCTAATTTACTTCAGATCAACTTAAACCTCAGTATCTAGAAATCTTCGAGTAATGAATATTATAATTACTAAATATACACCATACTTTATTTAATCTATCACGTATATCCGACGATGCAGACGACGTAAACAAACTATTCCGACCAATTTCGAACATCGATACAGCTGCGTTGGTCGGAAATCTCCCGTGAATCGATATGTAATATCGATAGGCCTACCACTGCACATTCTTTCTGCGCATAACATTCAAGGAATTAATTCGAATGATCATTCACCGTATAAAACAGCCTCTTCGAATACACGACGCATGAACTTCATGCGCATGATTTCATTCGCATGATCATTCGCCGTGTAAAACGGCCTATAAACATTTTTTTTTAATTCAATCAAAAACCATTCTGTGGACTGTAATTAAGGACATTAATTTTGAAATCGTTTGAATAGAGACTGGTATTAAATACACATAAGGGCACTTCGTAGATTCAGACCTATATTATAACCAATGGTCTGGCTAATGATAAACATGTTTTATTTTTTGATACCGAGTTGATATCGTGGCTATGGAAATACCTTCCATCCAGAAGACCCGAAGTCAAATGCCGATTGTGGCGGAAGTTTTTTTTCCTGGAATATTGGTTCCTTCTAGATTTTTGTGCGGAGAGCACTTCCATGTTAAGTCTCTCTGTCAGATGAGATTTTAAAGCTGGGAACTTAGAAAAATTAATATTGAGTGAGTTAAGCCATGGTATTTCTATCCAAAAACATACTATCCATGGTATATACAAAGTCTCAAATTATCTGATGCATTCTTAACATCTCGAAAATATCTCATGCTAATTATTACCGATTACTCTAAGCAAGGCTTGCTACCCTGACAAAATTGAAATGTCGACGTTTTGGAAATCTCGTCAATCTTGTGTGCTGACATTTGAAATCCGTATCCACGCCTACCTCTTTATAGATTTTATATGTGTATTCCGTTATATATCGTGAAGGTTATCACTTATTGACCTCATCATTTCCGAGAGCAGGAATAGTGGCCGATTTATCCGAGATTGATATTAGCCTTGAATAATCTTAAAATCTCCCCCATATCTTTCTAGCTCCATTTTTCCGAGAGGGAAAGTATTCCGTGAGCCCGCCCTGCGTCTCTGAAAAATCGAGGCACACAAAGAATGGGTCGCGATCGGCTGGAGCGCCCCTCGTTTCGACGAACATTTCGTGACTCAGCAAAGCTATTATGCGCCCCGAGATTACTCTTTCTCGAGTCGGAGGCGTCTCACGACCCAGTAGGCGAAGAAGATTAATAACTGCTATGCTCCTCTCGACCACCGATGGATCCGAGCTTCGGGCACGCTCGTAATTTATTGCTTCCTATGCGTGTGACGTTGGGAACGATGTAACGAAGCAATTTCATCCAGTGCTTCGGACTTCTCTCTCTCGTCGGGCTACGGTTAGGTGATTTTGGTGCGTGACTCCACTTCTCTCTCTCTCTCCCGTGGGCCCTATGGGGGTGAAGTTGCGCTTTTTCCCTCTCACTCTCCGGCTTGGCCGACAGTCGTAAATCCTGTGTGGGCTCTCTGGGTTGGTTACAGATATTTTTTTTTTAACTTGCGGTTCGCCGTTTTTACCGGTCTGTAATTGCGTCCCTGGGTGCCGTAATGAGGCACAAATCGGAGCGGGGTTTCGTGAGCGAAACCTCCGTGGACCATTCCCGTGATGGATCGGGTGCAACTACTCTGAGCGCGTCGACGGAGGGAACATCCCCCTCTCCCGCCCGCCGGCCCCCCAATCTCCTTCTCCAGCCTCCTCGGCGGACCTAAGGGGTTGATTTTCAATATCGCGGTCCTTCCTTCGACCGCTTGTGCTCATTGAATATTTTTAAAATAACATATTATCATCTCCATGAATCAATCACGATGATTACGTGCGTTCATCGCATGTGGTAGCGTATTAGTGGGTGCGAGCGAGGCCAAGCGGTCTTAAGGCTCTGTTTTTAGGTACCAATCTCATCGCGGGCATGGGATTGATTCCCAACGCTGCCTCATTCATGGCCTAGCAAACCGTCGATTTGAATTTGTAAAAGAATGTTCTAGTTAATTGCGATGATAAGTAAGAGAAAGATGCTGCATGTACCTTCTCAGGCCTCATTTAGAATATGAGTCTACTATACGAGATTCGTAAAAGATAAAATGAATAAGGAACTACAACCTAATATTGAGATTGGGAAGAATTGTAAAAAACGATTATAATTAGGGATGGGTCGGTTCCACTTTTTTTCGGTTTCGGTTCCGGTTTGGTTCTTAACTTCGGTTCTCGGTTCAAATTCTCGGTTCCGGTTCTTAATTTACCACTTATTTTGCATTGCTCAATGGTAAATATGGTAATCAATAATCATTTTCAGAGACTGAATTAGAATAATTCGCAACTTTGAAGCATCTAAGTACACTATTTCACCAGGTTTTAATGTGAAGCCTCCACTTTCGGAGTGTGAGTAGGTTTCAAACTGGTTTTCGCGCCAATTATTTCGGTATCGATTATTTTTGGCCTCGGTTCCGGTTCCGGTTCTAAGCTCAAGAACCGGTGGAACCGAGAACCGAAGAACCGAACCGACCCATCCCTAATTATAATAAATGTGTTCCACAGTCTTAACACAACGGCTAGGTTGGGTTGTTAAAATCCACCAATTTTATAATTTTCCTAAAGCATACAATGGTGTACTTGGTTTAAATAGTTGCGGCCCCGGTGGCGGCGTGGTTACGTCCTCGCCTGCTTACCTTAGGATCCTTAGAAACCTTAGGATCGCGGGTTCGAGTCCCGCCCGCGTGGGTTTTTTCACCACTTAGGATATGGCTGTGTGTGCTCGTCTGTTGCTAGATTGTTAATACCTCGGCGTAAAGGCCACATATGCTGTTTTCGGAGGTAGTCGAAAATAAATAAAAAATAAAACATAAATAAATAAATAAAACAAATAAAAAATAAATAAATAATAAGATTATGGTCCTTGTGCTCAGTAATAATTCTTGTGCTCACTAATTGATTTCCATATTCTTCGTCTGATAGTCTTGTTAATGAATAACTTTAAGGAAGAGCTTGAATGGTATTAACTATCAGCTAAAATTTAGACTGAACGTTCAAAGCTAAATTGAAGCTAATATGTTTGCTAATGGCGTGAGAAATATTTTAAGAACACCAGCGTTTTATGCTAGATTCAATCAGAAGAAAACGAAAAGAGATATAGAATGTTTTATGCTTGTCGAGATGCCGTATGGATTTATGTAAAATGTTTTTCCTCTCGTGAACAATGAGAAATACTAATTCACAGCATGATATAAAATTAAAATTAAAATTTTTTCGGATTCACAAAAGACTACCTACGTAATATCCCTCCTATCCGGTAAGAATGTTGCCTATTTTGATCGACTTCATTTATTCTATCTACAAATACGTGCAAATGATACAATTTTCATTCAAAGTGCAAGGACGGAAATTGAAATATTTATAGTAATTCATCTGATGATATAGCTATAAACTGCGTGCACATAAGTTGATGTTAATAATGAGTGCAGTGGTATTTAAAGGACGTGTTCACCAGTGATGGTTGCACGTTAAATATTATTACCTTTTTCCTTTTCTTCCAATAACTCCACGTGAAGAAACTGTAAAATCGCTCAGCGCCTTTTTATATTTCTGATCAAGTCATTAGGATATCAACCTACGATGCTTCGTAAGGTTATTGACTAGTGGCACAAATAGTTATAATCATTGTGCTCACTAATTGATTTCCGCATACTATGTAGCTCAAAGGTCGTTGTAATAGCCTTGAATATGCCAAAAACTTGCTAGAAAAAATTTGAATGAAAATCGCTATCAGACCAGTTGGCTAAACTTTAGACTAAATGTTTGAAGCTAATTTAAAAAAAAATGTGTTTTAATGACGTAAGAAATATATTAAGGATCCAGTGTTTTATTCTAGATTAAAATAAGGAGAAAATTAAGAGAGAATTTTTTATACGTGTCGAGATGTCATACGGGTGGATTTAAAATGTTTTTCCTCTCGCAAACAGTGAGAGATTATAATAAGCAACATAATATCAGTTAGTGTATTGCTAGAGGTTTAGCAGAGATGTTTGGGCAGAAGGAAGCGAAGGGGATGTAAAATAAGAATTTTGGGTTAATGGTAGTTTAGCGGGGCCGTCGTTCAGGTAGCTAGTGGGACGGAGGTCAGGACCGAGGGTCCACCCTCGGTCTCCTCGAAAATCGACCCTCGCCCATCCCGAGGGCTCAGCCGAGGTAGACCTTTCCCAGCGGGTGGGGTCCTCGGGGAAATTGACCACTAGACATGGTTTATCGAAGTTATAAACTTTGGAACGTATCAACAATTTATCTTCTTCATTGTATCGTTCATTCCAAGACGTCGAAAAACGTTTTTTGATTGATGCTCTACGATGAAAATTAAGGATTTTCCTATTTTTCGCGTAAAAAGCGGATGGGATGTGGCAACGTTGCTACCTGAGAGGGCGAGTTTGGAATAAGAGAGCGGGAAAAGACAGCCCGTGCGAGTCTTATTCTGGGATCTCAATGTTCGATGCTCCATGTCTCTGATCCATAGAGTGCCTCGCTCCTTTCTTTTTGTTGATTCTCCTATTAATTTCCTAAATTACTAGGTCCGTAATATTCCAAGATGTTTACAGGTCCACTTGCCTTTCTTTTAGAACTGCGATAGCCATCTGCGAACCGGAAGCATGTTTATTTCTTCAACATTAACCTTGATTACTTTTATACCAATTTCTTCTGCTTCTCGTTTTGATTCTTTTAGTTATATATTATATTAAATAATAATGGCGAGAGGCTCTATCTTTGTCTAACTCCTCATTTGTTTTGGCTTCTATTTTCCTTCCATCATTCATTCGTCCTGTTGTGACCTGATTCTTGCGGAGGCGAGTATTTATTTGTCGTTGTAGTCCATCTCAACTGCTTTCAGTATCTTGAACATCTTATTCCATTCCATGTTGTGAAATGGCTAGTTGATGGCGGCTTTTACACGAGTCACGGGAAAGATGAGGAATTTCAGAAGTAATTTTTCAGCGATGACAAATTATTGGCAATTAGTTTTCCTAAGATGGCTAATGGAGGTTACTATCAACGACCAGAGAAGTTGCTAAATGGTGAAATATATATTTGGTGATACTAAACTGCCGTAGTATAAAAATAAAGTAGTTTAATGCTACCATATCATTAAAGGCACCGATGCGGATGTAATTATAGGGACAGAAAGTTGGTTATCAAACGAAATCGCAGATAATGAATATTTTCCAAAATCATTTACCATTTATAGGTTATCCGAGAGGTTTCCTCCAATCTTTCCTTCCATTCTTCGGCTGATTATTTTAGTAAGTGTTTTCGATGCACGTGACAAGAAAGCTACGTTCCTCTTAGTGACTCCTATATGTTCTTCTTTATTGCAGCTAAGGATTACTACACCAATAAGTGTGAGTTCTAATCTGAGAGTCGGTTAAAGAGCGTATGGTGTTCACTTCGACAGCCTAAAACCAAAAGATTCTTTATATGTGTATATTATAGACCGCCTGATAGCGACGGCAGTTCAGTATCAGGCCTGGAGAGCAAGAGCAGTAAACTAAATTCGCGCGGAAACGATCGAAACTCATAATATGTGGAGATTTCATACTTCCGTCCGTAGACTGGGACACGAATTGGTTTATCACCGGAGTAAAAGACAAGGAGCTCTGCGAGTCACTATTGTGTACCTTCACAACACACTCAATGCATCAATTGGTGACAGCATCCACCAGAGGAAATAATACCTTCTATTTATTAGCGGCAAATGTACCAGAACATGTTGTAAAAGTAGTAGCCGAGAAAGGCATTTGAGGCCATAAAGTAGTCACGGCTCAATTTTCTCTGAGAGCTAACAATCTCACGAGCCGAAAGGAAACATTTAATTGCTCGGTATCAGGGGCGTCGGAACTATTGTCTCTGGGAGGGGCCAACCTTGAAAAGGGCCCGGCTCCTATGAAAAGGGCCCGCATTTTTTTGCGGAAAGAAGGGGGTAGAGATTAGAATTCCGCTAAAAGTGCATATGAAGGTGGTAGAATATACGTCAGAAGGGAATAGGCAAGCTGGATACAAGTGAAATTTATTTTTTATTGATGAAGACTCATTTCTCAAGGGCACGGGGCAAATTCTGGGGGGGGGGGTTTGGGGGGGGGGGGCGATTGCCCCCTCTTCCCCCCACTTCCGACGCCGCTGCTGGGTAAGGCTTATTATGGTGGTATGAAACAGGAACTGCTCAACTCATTTAATAAATTTCAAGAAGTCAGCATTAGCCAAGATTATGGGTGGTTTTGGTTTACTTTCCTAGATATTACACACTCATCAATTAATATATACATTCAGAGTACATTGTAAAGTGATAAATGGTAAAAGAACACTGTTATTTCTCACTAGTAGGACCGCACATCGAGTATGCTGCTAGTATATGGGATCGCGTACAGACAAAGTCAGGTAGGTTTGTAAAAATATGTTTAGATAAATTCAGCATTGTCTCCAAGTTATTAGAGGAACTGGGATAGGAATCGCTATCTAGCAGTAGGTTGATGAAAAGGCTGAACCTCATGCGTAAGTTTGACACAGATAACCTCTCCTAAGACGTCGATAACATATTAATAATTGGAAAAATACATGCCTATGTATGGGATATTTGCCCGACTTGGACAACTTTCCACTAAGTTTCAATAGGAATTCCAGTTCTAATTATAGTTTTCATCGCATAAAACATTAACTGGAAATCCCGTTAATAATCATGCAGAATGTGTCTTCTGCATTATTTCGCCCTTTCCCTTTGCAGGTTACAATCAAAATTGTGGCTTTCATCATATAAGACCGGATTTTCCGTCGCGGGCACCCGCGTTCAATTGTCATACGAGGTAGGGTATTGTAATAGCACATTCGAAACTGACTTCACTTCGACAGCAGTGCTCTTCGGTTACTGAAGTAATCAGACCTAAAAATCAACATTTTAGGCTCACATTTTTTCTTCAATTAAGAAATGCTAAAATTTACGGCAATTTAGTACTTTTTTCGAGCAGAATAAGAATCTTCTAAGTTTAAGCCTGTAAATGGTGAATTTTTAATTACAACATTTAGGCATTGCAATGAGTAAAAATCGGAACCCTCTCTCCGAAAAAAACTGGTATCCCAATTGAATTCAACGCAGAAATATTTTCGAACATGGGATAAAAAATATATCAACGTATCGGGATATAACTACTTCAAAACCTATTTATGGACGTTATAAATGACCATGCAAAGTTAGGTTGTGAAAGATTCATCCAGTTTCATTGCATAACGGATATATCTTGTTGATTATTATTACTTATTTATTAGATTGGGTAGTGTTTCCTTATTAATGCATGCCCCCTGCCACACCCCCTTGAGGAGATTTTTAAAGGCATCATGTACATTTGCAAAAGCTCACTCCTGTCCATAGATGTTCCTTTGGACTTGGCGATTTTGTTCCTAGTCTGCTACGAATATCTATATGCATGACCCTTACGTTTACATCTACATCTACACGATACCCTGCAAGCCACCACGAGGGTGTGTGGCAGGGGGTGAAGATCACCAAGCATGCACTACTAACATGCAAACTAGCAACTATATTGTCTCATGCAACTTGATTGTTAGTATCTACAGTATTTAAGGGGTAATACATGCATCATGCACTACAGAATACTCTAAAATATTTCCCCTACCTATCCCTTTCCTCTTCCGTTTAAAACCAAGCAAACAAATATTGGGAGTTTTGAGACTGGGAGTTAATAGCACCGGACGCGACCCTCGTGGCCTGGCCTGATGAGAACAAAGGTAAGAAGAAACCATGCACTTCTTTTCGGCATAAGACGTTCAATAGCTTGGTCGCCCCGCGACGAACTTTCACTTTCCCCCAATCCTCCCCCAACGGTCTCCTGCTGTGTCCTGGAGTCCCTTCAGTGCGTCACTCGATCTATTCGGATTTGGCGTCCAAGCTCAAGCACATGTCTAGCAAGGTTGGCATTGAGAGAAGCATTTGTAGATTTAAATACGAGGACATGAACAGGAGTTACTGAAGTCGTTTAATAAAGTTAAGAAAGTTATTTTAAGCCAAAATAGTAAAGTTTTGTAGCATACCCGCTCAGCAGTTAATAAATATGTACCTAATAAAATAAAATGGGGAAACGCAGAACCTAGATAGTAGGTATATACTAAGCATAAGTGTGGAAGTCATTGAAATGACAAAGGCAGAGTCAATCTGGATTGAAAAGTTCTCCTACCAATCCATCCATTGACGAGGAAAAGAGATTATTCAAAATTATAAACTAAACTCCATAGCAATTAAAGCATATCGCAGGGCGTTATTTGTATTCAAGAGCATTTCCAGTGGAAATTTGAGGCTCCCCATGTGACTTTGATTGTGTCCGACATGATACCATATATGACAACCCTCTGCTCTCGCCCACTTAAGAATTCTTTTACCCAACATACGTCTTTATTTATACCAAAACTCTCTAACTTCAAGATTAATTTATCATGAGGAACTTTATCGAATGCCTTTTTAAAATCTAAAAATATCGCATCAACTTCAGTATTGTTTTCGACGTAGACTAATATATGGTGTACAAATAAAGCTAATTGTGTCTCGCAAGATCAAACTTTCCGGAACCCATGTTGGCTGATTATGAGTAATTCCTGACTTTCCAAATGCCCCATGATCGAACTGACTACAATGTGCTCAAATATCTTACAAGAGATAGACGTGAGTGAAATGGGTCTGTAGTTACTAGGTTCTTCCCTATCGCCGTTTTTAAAAATAGGTGTAATGTTAGCTACTTTCCAATCCTTGGGTACTGTGTGGTTCTTTAGTGTTTTATTGAATATTATTTCTTGATATGGGGCTATTTCAGAAGCTAATGTTTTATATATTCTGGAAGGAATTTGATCGGGACCTGGTGATTTGTTTTTACTTATGCTTTTTAACTGCTGATCTATTCCGCGACATGAAATGTTTATTTCGGGCATTTGCTCACTGAAAGTGTTCGGCGGTGGTTCCACTGCGTTGTGTGACGATGAGTTTAATACGCTTTGGAAGAATGTGTTTAAAGTATTGGCTTTTTCTACACTGCTGGTGACTCTGATTCCTTTATCATTTTTAAGTGTGTGCACTGTGGACTTATTTCCCTGGAGCTCTCTCACATATGACCAAAACGCTTTAGGATTGCTATCTACATCTACATCTACATCTACATGATACCCTGCAAGCCACCGCGAGGGTGTGTTTAGTTTTATAGTTTTGAACTAGCTCATTTTTTTCCTCTACCGATAGACCCCGTCCTGCATTTTTCATCTTAGCGTGGCATACCCTATGTCGCTTTAGTGATTTCCTAACCTCCGCGTTATACCACCTTGGCTCTGTATTATCACTAATGAATTTACTAGGTATGTATTTATTAACTGCTTTACGGGTGACCTCAAGAAATTCTCTCCACGAATCCTCTGTATCTAATCCTTTGCTTTGTTCGCTAAATACATTATACGATATCCTAATTCCTCTTTATGAGTTGACGAAACCATCCCCTCTCTAAGATATTTGAAGGCGACTTAAAAAACATACTTTCATGTATGATTGAAGGGAATACGCTATATCAAAATATGAGGAGTGAAATTACAAAAAGTCAAGAACTTCAGCTATCTCCGCAACAGTTAATATCTTTCTATGGAAGAAGCATGACCAACATCAAGCGAAGAATAGCACAGGCCAAGGAGCCTTTCCTGAAAAAGAGGCAACTTCATGGCTCAAAAACCTTCAGTTTCCAACAAGAAAGCACTCCATCAAGACATTCGTATGGAGAAAGTCACCCTATGGGTCAGAGACATGGGACATCGAAAAACAGTAGAGCAAAGAATTAAAGCTTTCAAACCATAATGCCGAAGGACAATGATGAACATTTTATCGCCAAAATAATGTGAGACACGAAGAAGTATATGGAATTTGACTGACTCCCATGTACACGCCTCCTTCGGCTAAGAGATATCACCATAATCAGCCTTACCGAGCAAATAAATGTTTCTTTTCGGCTCGTGAGTTTGTTAGCTCTCAGAGAAAATTGAGCCGTGACTACTTTATGGCCTCTAATGCCTTTCTCGGCTACTACTTTTACAACATGTTCTGGTACATTTGCCGCTAATAAATAGAAGGTATTATTTCCTCTGGTGGATGCTGTTACCAATTGATGCATTGAGTGTGTTGTGAAGGTACACAATAGTGACTCGCAGAGCTCCTTGTCTTTTACTCCGGTGATAAACCAATTCGTGCCCCAGTCTATGGACGGAAGTATGAAATCTCCACATATTATGAGTTTCGATCGTTTCCGCGCGAATTTAGTTTACTGCTCTTGCTCTCCAGGCCTGATACTGAACTGCCGTCGCTATCAGGCAGTCTATAATATACACATATAAAGAATCTTTTGGCTTTGGACTAGTAATTTAGGAAATTAATATGAGAATCAACAAAAGGAAAGGAGCGAGGCACTCTATGGATCAGAGACATGGAGCATCGAACATTGAGATCCCAGAATAAGACTCGCACGGGCTGTCTTTTCCCGCTCTCTTATTCCAAACTCGCCCTCTCAGGTAGCAACGTTGCCACATCCCATCCGCTTTTTACGCGAAAAATAGGAAAATCCTTAATTTTCATCGTAGAGCATCAATCAAAAAACGTTTTTCGACGTCTTGGAATGAACGATACAATGAAGAAGATAAATTGTTGATACGTTCCAAAGTTTATAACTTCGATAAACCATGTCTAGTGGTCAATTTCCCCGAGGACCCCACCCGCTGGGAAAGGTCTACCTCGGCTAAGCCCTCGGGATGGGCGAGGGTCGATTTTCGAGGAGACCGAGGGTGGACCCTCGGTCCTGACCTCCGTCTCACTAGCTACCTGAACGACGGCCCCGCTAAACTACCATTAACCGAATTTTGGGTATCAAGGGGGATGCTGAAGTGATGAATCATTTTCACAAGCCATGGTACTTGCCAGGCAAAAATCAAGTTGTAAAGGTAGCTACAAATGATACAATATTCAAAAAAAGCCCAATAGTAGCCAACTCTGCCACCATAACAATACTATCGAGATAAATCACGGACATTCTTTCAGAACATTAGAGAAGTCAAAAGGTACCGTGAAAGTGTAATTTATGTACACATCTTAAAACATAGCACAAATGATGATAGTAATTCACTCCTAAAACACAGAAAATGAATTATAGGAGTTGCTTCACATCGTCTGAAGTTATCTAACAGGCTAACAGACAGTACTTTTCAACGGCTAGTGCAAGGCCAAGCAAATATTCTTCGGTAGCGCGATGCGTAAAACCATGCATATAATATTCATAGGAAGTTGTGACGTTCACACTAAAGATGAGCTCTGCTGTGAAACATAACGTTCAAGGTGTTTATGTCAAGTCGTCCGTTCAAGGTAACGTTCAATATATCAGGGCTTCAGAAGTATTTAGCACCGTTACTGTCAGAAGAAAAGCTAGCTAGCCAGTACAAAATATCGGAACTGAAATAGTTCTCACTCCTGTTTTATACCAACCGAAAGAGTTCTACTATATGGAAAACACATGAACATTCGAAGGAGATGTAGAATTTTTTTCAATTAACTTGTGTTGGTAATTAACAGTTGTTCAATTAACAGTTTCAAGTTTTCAATCAACTTGTGTTCTTGAGCGTGCTTGCATCTAGATGATACATTCGTTAGCAAGCCTGTATGACGAAGAGGAAGGCAGGTCAACTTAACAATTTATATAGCCTGCTATAACATTTTATTTTCCTGTCACATTCCCATGGACTTGGCTTGGATTTGAACAACGCAAACGAAGGAAACGCTTTCCCAATGAACGTTTCAGCGGTATTTCTGCCCATTTGCCTTCTTATCCCTCTATCTCCGATTCCACTAATTCTCTCGCTTTACTTTTAATAACTGAATGGAGACTTGATCATTAAAAAGGAATAAAATTCCTGTTATACTACCGTACTGAGTGGTAATCTTTCTGGGAGTCTTGTGCAAGCCAATTTGAGGAATGCGCTCATGACCAGCTCTATATTTTCTACCAAATAATATAAAAGTCCTCACATTTTACATAGCAAGTGATGGATATGGTTACATTTTTATAATTATTTCAAATTATTTTTTTCTCGCTTCGAATTGGCATCGACTCATGCTACTCTGTTTGAAATAATTGGTCCCGTATGTATGTTGGATAAGACATTCAATCTGGCTAAGAAATTCCCCCGACTCTTCACGGATATATTGTAAACAATTCAAAATTGGATTATAATTGATGTTGCAAAGCAAAAGCACTCATAATGTTCAGTGGCATTCTCACTTCAATGTAGCTCTTATTCAGCAAATAAATTCCCATGGTCTATTTTCAGTTGTCAGGCAGTCATTAGAGTCATTGTGAAAATGCCATCTACGACCCCGGAGTGTTTGTGAGTTTTGCTACGAAAAACCCACGTCACCTTTCAAACGCAGGGATGCTAGCGCCTGCCAAAAAAAAATTCAAAAAAGTACCTGTTTAGATATGACAAGCTGGCATCCGTGTTGCTCAAAGCATTGCTTTTTTTACGCTGCAGTAAATCCTGTCCCACACTCCTCTGCTTTCCCATTAGACAACGATCTCTGCTCCGTCTAATCTGGTATGACATCCACGGGAAGCCAGACCTTCCCACCGCGAGCAAAATGGGTAATGCAACTCCATTATTTGTTCCGAAAACTTAGTTATACTAGCCCCATTGGTCTGTCTCTCCTTTCTCCCGCGTCGGCTGATTCCTATCGGCCGTGGAAAGACTTGGGGGCTGAAGAGATGCGGAGCAGATATCCTGATGTAGACATCCCCCGGCCTTTACCTTTCCATTTCACCCCACCTCCCTCTCTTTACCTGGAATGGCCGGAGAAACACCGCTCGCTTTCATCCGGCGATGCCATTTGCGGCGATCGTGTCGTCAGATTGGCCAATTCTTCCCTCTTCATTCGGAGGCGCGCGCCATTTACTCCTCGCTTGGGATAGCGTTTCCCATGAGACGGGCGTCACCTCGGCCTCACGAAAGTCAAGCGATGCGGGAAATTGCAAAAAAGGCATTAAGATGGAAGCAGTCGGCCAAATTATTCTAGCATAATGGAGACGTTTTCAAAGGAGATAGGAGTGTGTATGCTGGCCTCATCGTGGATGGTTCCGGGTTCAACTCCTGATAACGTATCCGTCAATCTTCCATCTCTACCCTCAATATCCTTTCCTTCTGGTCTCTATTGCCTATCATTTCTGAGTGGGTTTGTAACTTTAATGGCGACCTCGGACCTTAAATCCTGAGTATCACGACGATCTACGCACTACCAGTCGGTGTTTTCTGGATTTAAGACCTTCGTAAGAAACAGTTATGCATGGGGTTTTTTTCTCTTTATTATTTTCCTAAATATTATATCTAGCAGAATGAGATAAAATCTGATATGGCTCCATTGAGTTATCCCCAGCTTTCGGCATGACTATATTTGCTAAATAAGGTTCCGTGAAAACAAAAATGTTACGGCTGATTCGATCACAATACTGATGAAAGTGAGACAGACCACCGGATAGAGAGATCTGAAAGCTTTTCCTTCTGAGGAAACTAAGGGATGAGAATAGGCGTCATAATAACCGGATAGGTCTATCTACCTCTAAATATCTAACTATCAAACTCAAGGGAGTATGGTAAGGGGAGAAACATTACCAAACATGAACCTTGTGCCATTTCCTAAATCTTTTAACTCGGTCTGACTGCGCCTTTTTGTGCCTCATAAAAACTCTACCTTAGTGGTTTTAATTAAAGATCTCGCCCACGTGTGAAAATTACATTCCTTCGTAGCCACCCATAATTTATTCGCACGTGCCCTCTACTAGATCAATCAGTCCATTTCTCTTACCGTGTTGTAACATATATCTGTGCATGTACGTCGTGCAAGATTATTAAAGAATAATCCCTTTATTTGTACCTATCTTAGATTTCCACCGTGAGTAATGTTACTAGTAAAAGCTATGATGAGCAGCGGCATAGTGCGCATTACCAGGGATATAGATTTTATATCCGTTTCAGAGTGCATCATCAGGAAATTTCTGGATATTAATCAGGTTGAATTGATTTTCATGCTTTTCTCCTTGAGGTGGATGGTTAAAAGGGTTCTCTGTATATGTGCTAAATGGAAAAGCGTAGGCATTTTGTGTATTTGCCATATGTGATTACTATCAAGTGATTATTAACGATGGTGGAGACATTTAGACGTAGGATATTTCAAGCCTGCCGCGTGAACGGCGGTGAAATTCACATTAATTGCCAAGCGAAACAATTCACCTAGACCGGGAATCAAACCACGGACCTTTGGCTTTCCGGGTCACTGCGCAGACCACTACGCTACCCAGGATCCCTAATTCGCATGGCAATTCTTCCGAGGTTCAAGGTACTAGATTTTGAGTGAGGGTACCTCGGTAGAATTGCCATGCGAATTAGGGACACTGGGTAGCGTATTGGTCTTCGTAGTGGCTCGGAAAGTCAAAGGTCCGTAGTTCGATTCATGGTCTAGGTGAATTATATCGCATGGCAATTAATGTGAACCCCCCATATTGGGTTATGGCAATTAATGTAAATTTAGAAGATGTTCACTATGTTGAAATCTGATTTCATCCCCATAATTTTGATACGCTTATTTCATGCTTGAATTGCTAAATAGCTGCTTGATCGATGCCTTCGTGAAAGGTTTGTCATAGGAAGACTAAACTAAAATTTACCTTTAATTAGGATTTACTTTGTAACTTGAGATTTTTGATTTTCTTGCTCTGACACACAGGTATTTCGCTTTATTATGACCTTCTTGGAGGTTTCTCCTTTCAGAGTGAAAATGTACCTTACTGTTATTTCAAAGTCCAAGTCCTGTGTCAATTTTCTCATCCTCTTCTCATATTTTTGGATATATCGTAGTGCATGTTGGGTTTTTGGGGTTTTTACACCCAAATGATTAGGATTCTAGCAAGGCAGACTCGACCACTCTGTTTAGCAAAGAGAGGGACGTTGTATTTTCTTCATTCATTAATAAAATCTTCAGCACACCACATTCCCTTACTCTAGGTTATATAAAAAAAAACTAAAATTACAACACGTACGTCCGTTCCACGGGTGGAATTCGATTAAGTGACTTTGGCTTTACAGGCAAGAAACTTACCCCGCCGTCATCGTGGTCTGTATTAGATGGCAATATATACGTATCTTAGGACTTATACTGTCATCCTAACCAGTGTTTGCGTCTAAGTATTGCTTTGGAAATCAGGATGAGGTAAGCGTGATGGAACAAGCAAGTATGGGAAATGAAAAACCGTTGGTCGTTATTGAAGGTAGAAATCTGGGCATGCGAGGAAGATGGCCGAAAAGGAAAACTATTCTTTATGCATATTATGGAGAGTGACGTCGCAGTAGCCTGAATGTTAATACCTAGGGCTGCTGACTTGAGGAGTTGTAATGTGGGTGAAGCCTCAGGACACGTTCAGTTACACCCAAGGTGTGTAATTTTATAGTAATAAGATATTTTGAAAAACACCAGACAGGGTAAAAAAAGGAACTAGCTATCCCTTCCTGATGCGTGAATGTCACGTCTCTGGGGTTAACTCTAGGCTCGCTCACGCTATTAGAGTAGGCCGGCCTTTGGGTTGAGCATGGTGATTTTTATTGAAGAAAGATGGGTACTCCATTAATTTATTACAAAGAAAAAAGCGAGAAAGAGGCATTAAACAATGTAGAATATATCTTTGCTACTGAATACCCTGCAAGTCAATTTGAAATTGTATTGTAGGGTGCAAGTCATCACCAAATAATCACTAAGGTGCATACTGCTCAGTATGAGGAGGAACAGAAACAGTTAATACATGCACCACGCTTGTGAAGTAATAATTACCACCTGTGAAGGTACCTATGTAACTTTCACTTATGTATTAATTAATTTTCCCTATTTACGGTAATATTCGTCATAGCAGGTATGCAAGGTTATTGTTGGTAGATATGATTTGGTAGTTTAAAGTACTTTTTTCAAATGTTCTACACATTTCCTATATTACACTTAACGTTTTGCTTCTTGTGCTGCCTATTATGATCTCTTATTCATGGCAAAAAAGACGCTTGTAATCGGAATGAGAAATATATGCATCTCTCCGATCATATTTTCTGTTTGAGCAGACCATTTCATGTGGGAGTTATTTATATTTCTAACGTTTTTGTAAAATAGTTAAACTTTTAAGTTACTGTCAATAATCTTAATAAGTTTTAAATATCATCGTAAATGAATACGGTGACGTTGTAATTCTACAATTTATTGGTACACTACACGACCAAGTTTTCGACAATGTCAAAAATCATCAAGTTTTAAGGATCATCTGGTCGTCGAATGTAAGTACTTTGATGACATAGAAACCTAGGTCATGTGGTGCACCAACAAATTTTTAGAATATGCTGCCAGTATATGAAATCCGTACAAGGAAGGTATGACAAAACAATTAGAGCGTGTGCAAATGTGATCAGCTACATTTATTAAAGGTGGTTATGATAATTGTATTATCGTTACAAGTTTAATAGAAGAACTAGGATGGGAATTACTATCAGAACGCGGGTTAAAATTTAGGTTAAACCTTTTAATTAGATTCGGAACCGATTTATTCTCAGATGATGCTGCATATATATTAAGAATCCCTGCTTATTATGCTAGGTTTGATCAGATCAACAAGATTAGAGAGATATATTGTCCTACCGATAGATTTTAAATGTCATTTTTCCCGCGTACCATAAGAGAGAACAATAGGCAGCGTAGCAAAAGAATAGGTAGGTGAAATATTGTCAGAATAGTCTGTAGTGCATGATATATGTTATAACAGCCAATAATCCCTTTCTTATTATGTAAATACTAACCATCTAGCTGCATGTGGCCCTATTATCTGGCATGACTCCATATAATAGCCTTTTTCATGACAATAGTGCATGATCTTTGGTGATCTTCACCCCCTGCCACACACCGTCGTGGTAGCTCGCAGGGTTAGCTCGCAGGGTTTTCATGAAATAGCGCCTGATACAATAATTTGAAACCTACAGTATGATAGTCATTCTCATCCGAGTTCTTTAAATAGAATTGTAATAATTTACACTATTAACAATCATTAAAAAATGACTGTAGAGTGGTGACATAAAAACCAACTTAACTGTAGGAATACTAGAAAAATAAGCTTTAGCATTAGAATGGGGTCGTTTACCATATTTTTTAAAATGCCGAATCTTATAGAGTTTGTAAAATAAAAAGACCCGTATTTTTCCGTTTTTTGATCCGTCAATTATTTCCCGAGTTATAAGCAGTGAAAAACTGATGTTTTTAACCCTTTCGGAAAAGTGACCGTGGTGCAACCTCTGACATATATCGACTTCGCCCAATCACAACTGAGCCCGCAAAGCTACTTCGCCTTATCGCTATGGGGGGGACACAGCTGACTCTGCCAATAGGAGCAGTTACGACAGAATCTGTGCGATCAGAGCCTCCGAGAATCCCCCTCCACTCCCTTCCCCACCCATAAGAGCAGTCAAGGACGGGAGGAAAATCTCGTCAATGTTATCACAGCAGCATTTTCGGTGGGCGTCACCCCTTGCTTATTTTAATGTTTGATTTATGAGTGAATGGTTGTGGTTAGAAGATTAATTTTTTCACTTAATTTCTTTTTTCGTTTCCATTTAACAATTTCGTGTACAAAATTGCGATTTCGGTTCCGAGTAAACGCCCCCATTAAAGGTGCTCCAATCGCGAATGTTATATTGCATTATCTTATTTAGTGTGTTCCTTAGTTTATTCCTGAGATAAATGTAACACCCATGGCCGGTGGCTTCGAAGGTGAGATTCGAATAGGACACCATTGGATTGCAAGGCCGGTACTGACCGCAGTGGCTGACCCTAACAGTAATGAGTAACTTTACAGACAGCGTACTTGACGAGGCGCCACCGCACCCTGGCTACCATACCGCACCCTGGCTACCATACCGCACCCTGGCTACCGTACCGCACCCATAAACCTCGTCTCAACTGTCGGTCTCTCCCAAGACAATCGCCTCCGCCGTTGGTGAAACTTCGGTGGCATCCTGGCTCGCGACAATGGCCCGTCCATCTCTTCGGCGCACCGCATACATCCCGGTCGTGCGCACCTTTCCCCAGTAACCCACCCCCTCTCCCCCTCGCATACGGCACGAACACTCGCCCACGCACGCGAGAGAGGGATGCGAGAGGTCTCGCAGATGGGCAGCCGCGATAAGAGGCGGAGTCTTGTGGGGAGAGAGAGAGTGAAAATAAAGCACCGAAAGTGGAAGGCGAAGGAGGTTTTTGCGGCTCCCCGAGGTGGACGAGAGGAAGAAAGGAGGAGGGATCTTCGAGATCGGGGAAGGGAGATAAGGAGAAGGTATGCTGGGGAAAGAGTGTGGAGGATGAGGCCGAGATGGAGAAAGAGAGAGATGCCCGGAGAAGAAAGAGCCCGTCCTGAGACGTCCCGCGAGGCGGCAGTAGATTCGCTCTCACTTTTCTATGCTCGTCATAGTTGGAGAGGCAGGAGGATCAAGGAGAGGAGAGGGGGTGGTCTCAGCTGAAAGACGGAACAATGACTGATAGTGATGTCACTCTGCTCATACCATCCTTAACATCCAAGCGCTCAGCACATAGCGAACCTTGAAATCCGCAGTTGTGAAATTTTGAGTCTTTTTTTTCCGCTGACTCTGGGAAATTGGTATCCCTTTTTTTTTGAAAAATTTGTTTCCCTGAAAATGCGCACAGGAGTTTTTTTTATGAATTCGTTTTTATTGAAACTTTACTGCACTTTTAAATACTACTGGCTAGAAAATCAGAAAACATATATAATGCTTCTCCATTTTCCTCTCAAAACATTTGCTTAACGATATGTTTTGACGCTTGGAGGACGAATTTGCCTATGGGCTTCACGTTTTAAGTTTAAAAATACTTCTGGTTTAAATTGCTGTCGGTGAAAGAATACTGATTGCTATTTGAAAGGTAGAATAACCTGAGAACACGAAGAAAAAAGGAAATAGTCAGTTGAGGGCCCAAGATAAGAAGTCACTCTACCGAAAGAAAACTCTACTTGCAGCTGAAAGTTAAAACTTGGGAGGTGGGAACTGTAGGAAAGTGGTTTTAGGAAAGGCAGAAGAAAAATATTTCGTGAAAATCCTGGACTCTGAATTATTGATCACATCTTGAGATCCCGTTACGGAGAATGATGGAGGGAAAGGTGAATAAGGAAGAATGGGCATGTAGGATGGGTATAGAGCAAGTAGTTAAGAAAGTAAAGGAGAAGCATTATATTCATAAAACTATGCATATTTCTACTTGCAAACATGAAGATGTTAGGCAAGAGATGAATCAAGTAAGGAGCTACATCAAACCAGTGTAAGGATTGATCACTTATGATGATGATGGTGGTCTTAGGAAATAGTGTAGTGTGGGGCGGAAAGGAAGGATGATCTGAATTCGAAAAATATTTTTTGCCCACAGGGGGCTTTAGTGATGGCGATATCGAAAGGAGTGTGGCGTTCGGAATGAAGTACGTCTTCAGCCTCGTGCACCTTGCGGTGACGTGAAGTGGGGAGTGGGAGGCCGTACGCACCCGCCCACCGCACCCAACGCCTCCATCAGCCGATGGAGGGAACCGGAATGGGGAGAAGCCTTTCAGGCCGCCTGGATGGATCCTGAGGCCATCCCCTCGACGCGAGACGAGACCATTGTGTTCGCGAGGCGCTTAATCCCTCCCTACCGGCCCTTGTCTTCGGCCAAGGTTGCAGAAAATGCCAAGGGAGGGCGTGTTTTGAGGGGGGGGGGGGAGGCAGGGCAGGCTGGAAGAGGGGTGCGTCGGCAGCCCCGTGATGTAGCGAAGGCTCGCGTCCTCCGGTTGTGCTGGGCTGGATGATGATAATGGCTGTCCTTTTTTGTTGTCAAGGGCTCTCTATTGCCCGCGAAGGGCGGGCGAGGAGATCGCTTCATCCACCCAGGCGAGTGTTCGAATGGACTTCTTCGCTCTCCTCATCCGCAAGCCCCCCACTTCTTCGCCCCGGGCTGCCCTCCCTCCTTGAGTAAGACATCGGCCAGGTTTTATTATAATCCCAGCGCAAACGAACTGGGAGACTGAACATGCTTTTGATGCTTCTTGATTACTTGGTTTAAAAAATCGAGAAAAGTATATTTCCCGTTGGAGATTGTCGAGATGAAGTGGGACTTCTGCCTAAGGATATATCCTTAAGGTGTAGTTTAGATGGATTTTTCTTAGACTGGCTCGTCTTACTGCGTAATTCTTATATGATCTCTTAGTTCAGCCCAGTGTGTGGCTCAAAAAACCTTCCACTAGTATATGAGGTTCCAAACATCAGTTGTAAGCACATAGGATTTCTTGGAGAAGGAATTTGCCCAAGGAAGACCCTTCAACTCTCAGATGCAGAGACGAAAGTTTTGCGTTTTAAAGACGTTTAATTGCTCAACGTCGGTCGTAGGCGATGCTACATCTGCTAAAAATTATCTTGTATCCATATGTATGGTGAATGTTATGAAAAGTGGTTGATGGTTTTTCTATTTTTTGACATAAATGCAATTCCCAATCCAGGGAAATGAACCCATGGAGACTTGCAGACCTCCTCGACCATGGTAAATTAAAATTTTCCATATTAATTTTCCTCATCACTATATACACACATAACATGAATAACACTATGAGAGTGTTTCTAGGTCAAGCTTCTGTAGAATCACATTCCAAATTTATGGAGATTTCTGCTGAAAAAGTAATTATCCATGAGCATATTTCTCTCAAAGCACAAGGAAACGATTCCTTATAATTCAGTCTTGAAAATAATAAGTTTTACATTTTGTTTCCTTAGTGAAGTTTTATGCATGTTCTTCATTCCAAGTTATGTTAAATATAAGACTGTGGTGTAGAGCATGTCGTCCCACTGCCCGCAGGTTCTGGGATTGAATCTGGGAATGGCCCTTGGAAGGCCTCAATCAGATGAAACCGTACGTTTTTTGGGAGAAAAGGGTGGTAAAGAAAAATAAACTGGTACACTGGAAATTAATCATATCAGTTTTCTTACTCGTGAATGAAGAGGTCTTCCACCTAATTTGAACCCAAGAAATCTTATCCGTAGCTCATCGTCTCAAGGCATTTATAGCATTAAGAGATATGTGTCTTATCCTTCAAGAATTTAAGTAATTATTTGATATAGTGTGATGGACGAATTTGATGAATTCCTAATACATTGGTAGGGAAACATGTGTTAGTGAGAAATGGAGGTTAAGCCATCGGAGGGAATATAGCCCAGTGGACTTCTTGGGGGGGTCGGGTTGATTTTGCGGTTAAAGTACTGGCCTCTCACCCAAAGGGCCTGGGTTTTAATCCCGGCAGTAGAAGATAATTTTCGTTGGTAAACTAGTCCCTACTTGAATGCTTTGGGAAGCGTTCGTGTTCAGTTCTCCCTCCGTCGAATGGGATTTTAAGTCGTGGTCTCCTTGGCGCCTTCGGGTTTCTCGCCACCCATCCTTTCCCTTCCATTTCAATCCTTCTACCCTGCCTCCCGGTCTGAAGCGCCTTTAAGTGCGGGTACAGATCTGAAAACCACAGATTGATAGTCGGCGTTTACTGCTACATCTCCCACCGAAACCATTAATTTATTTACCTGGACGGTTTATCCTGCAATTCTCTTATGTATTATAAAAATGCCGTTGTATTTGCAATCCCTCTCCTATAACGCGGATTCTTGAATTTCATTTGCATCTACATCCATATTCACATAATACCCTACAAGCCACCATAAAAGTGTGAGGCAGGGGGACAATTCACACAAAGCATGCTAATCATCTCATGCATAAAAAAGGATTGGTAATAATATGCTAGACTAAACTTCAATTTTAAAAAAAGATAAAAATACGAAATCGAGTATGCATTATCAAGCTTTTAGTTGGGTGAAACTTGCAACTACCTATGCTATCCATTGATATATGTGTGTATTTTCGTATTTTCGAGTATACACTCGTTTAGTTGATATACTCGTTAATACGAGTGTATCAATGGAGTATGCTATTGGATATATTTCCCTAAATGTACGTGGAAAAAAATGACTTTTTTAATCTGTCAGTTGAGCAACCAATTGCTCTAATTTTGTGATTATGGTCCTGTCTACCATAGTAAGTTGGGGTCGCTAAATATTTTAAAAGTTATCTATGAAAATGTTATTTCGGAATTGATTTAAGAGAATATTTTCACTAATGAGAAAAGATTTCCAATTTTACGTATCATTTAGCTCATCCAGGTGCCATGTGATAATTAGCCATCTTGCAATAAAACTGCTGTCAGGGTGACGACTCCTATTTTCATTATTTACTATATGGCACCTGTCAGCATGTCATCTAGCTCATTATATATCTTTCCTACAATGTGATGCTTCCAAAATTCTGGATACGACCGTTGCTTGGGAATTTTTATGGCCCTCGACGCCTAGATAACATCTCGTCCTATGGCGGCGCTAGTCTTTGAAATGGACGATTTTCTCTGCCGAATATGTTCCGTATTTTTAGTGCCACATACAGTCATACAGTTGTCTTTCTGCATTTGACTTGCGTTGTAATCTTATGAAAGGTGACTGTAGCCGTTCATTAAGTCATCCTGACAACATTTTTCGGCTTGACCTTTTTCTTATCCGTCCTTCCAGGCAAGAAGAAGGATGATTGTGGAAATAAAACGTTTCAAAACAACTTTCCAAATCCGAGATTTTTTTGGTGATAATCCGGGTAAAAATGTGGAGGAATAATTTAAATACGAGTGTGACCCCATGCCCACGGTACGTCATTGAACTCTGCTGTTGAGACATTTAACGTAGTTTATGTTGGTTCAGCAAAAACATACCTTATAAATAAAATGATTTATCCAAAATTGCACAACGGGCAATGGAAATCAAAGTTTGTCTATTTTCTGTGATTTAATTCCGAAGTGGCTGCGGAGTTACCTGAGGTATTTTGTAGTTATTAGTCTCTTTCCTTAGATAATCATGTGCTAAAATTCAAGCTTTTGAGCTTCTTTTAATCAATGCATTAAAGCGTTTGTGAAAAATCTATCAGTAGTAATCGAAATAGTAGGTTTTGGTTTTTGGCATTTAAAAGCCTAAGCTTTTATCACTCCGTCTTGCCTAAGATCATAATCCTTGGACAACACATGCCATGACCTGGCGGAATTCTGACCCGTCACCTTTGGGTTGCCGGGCCGGCGCGTTACTGAGCTACTGTGGCCCGGTAATGCATAAAATCTCCAACATTTTTCACCTAATCATTACCCGCTTAAGATTAAGTGCTATACACTTGTGTCAATTTTATTGTGCAGGCTAAACAACAGCCTGCGATCCACCTTCACCTCTTGGCTGCTAAGACAACAAAAATGAAATTATAGAATTTATATTCCACGAGATGTTACATATGTAGGTCCCTGTAAAATACCGCAAGGGTGTGAGGAAATCCAATGTTAGCTGTTGCAGTGAAATATATTCAAATTTCCGATAATAAAACTGATGGCAAGCATTTGGTATAATTTACCCTTAGTTGTCATTCTAATCTCAGGAATCCGCAAGACTTAGTTAGTCTTGCGGGTTATTTTTTGTATTAATTACACAAATGTAGTAGCGAAAAAGAATAATGTGATGTAATAAAAAATACTTAACCTGATTTCAATTGATTTAAAGTAATTATCAGGTTACAGGAAATGAGATCGCGGAATATAATAGCCAGATCCTATGGGCTTATAAATACATCTACATCTAAGTAATGCCCTACAAGCCACGGGGGTGAAATTCACGAAACATACACTACTTACATGCTTACATGAATAGGCATGCAAATGAGCGGTACGTACTACTTCATGGAAATACGCTAGATACATAAGTTACGTGCAACGAGATGAACTAATGAAGTAATTAATGGTTATAAAAGCATATTTCTAAATTTATCTATATTTCCTTAGCATGCATATTCGTCGGCTAGTAATAGACAAACATGCATCATGCACAACATAATTTAGCAATATTTCACCTTCCTTTTTTGCTATGCAGCGTATTATGCTCTATTGATAGTACGTGGTAAAAATTACATTTTAAATCTAACAGTACGGCAATCATTAAATTCCAAATTGTAGAAAATCATCTCGGGTTTTCTACTGGGTCAGGTTGTCCATGGCCGACGTTTCGGTGCTCGACTCGGTTACCGTCATCAGGGACCGAGTGACTCATCTGCACTGATGACGGTGTCGAGCACCGAAACGTCGGCCATGGACAACCTGACCCAGTGGTAAACCCGAGATGATTTTCTACAGCTATTTCGCCGGGAAAACCTTCCTCTACATCTACATCTACACGATACCCTGCAAGCCACCGCTAGGGTGTGTGGCAGGGGGTGAAGGTCACCAAGCATGCACTACTAACATGCAAGCAAGCAACTAAAGGGTCTCATGCAACTAGATTGTTAGTATCTATAGTATTTGAGGGGTTAATACATGCATCATGCACTACAGAATACTCTAAAATATTTCCCCTACCTATCCCTTTCCTATGCTGCCTATTCTGTTCTCTTATAGTACGGGGGAAAAATGCCATTTTGAATCTATCTGTACGACAATCTATCTCTCTAATCTTATTTATCTGGTCGAGTCTAGCATAATACGCTGGTGTTTTTAATATGTGCCTAACATCTTCAGTAAAGCTATCCGATTGAAATTCCTGCAATAGATTTAATCTGAACTTTAATCTACGCTCTGATAATGATTCCCACCCTAATTCTTGTATTAATTCTGATGCACTACTCAACCTATCGTAACACCTTTTGACGAACCTAGCTGCTCTACGCTGCACACTGTCTAGTTCTCTCATCAAACCTAATTCATTAGGATCCCATACACTGGCTGCATACTCAAGGTGGGGCCTAACTAGTGAAAAGTAGCATCGCTCTTTTGTCTTCTTATCACATTTCCCAAGTACTCTTTTTATAAATCCTAGCTTTCTCTTCGCTCGGCCGCACATTTCCCTTATGTGTCTTCCCCACGATAAATCTTTAGTGATTGTTACACCTAAATATCTTACGGTTTCAACGTTTTCGATCTTCGTGTTATTAATTCTATAGGATCGCTCTATCGAATTATTCCTCCTCCAAAAATTGATAGCTACACACTTTTTAAGGTTGAGTTCTAACTGCCATTTGTCGCACCACTTGAATTGCATCTAAATCCTTGCTAAGTGATTTCGTGTCCTCTTCGTTTGATATACCCCTGTACACCACCGCATCGTCTGCAAAAAGTCTAAGGTTACTACTAACTACGGTACCCAAATCGTTTATGTATAAAAGAAATAGAAGCGGACCTACTACGCTACCCTGGGGAACTCCCGATGTGACTTCGATTGTGTCCGACATGATACCATCTATGACAACCCTCTGCTCTCGCCCACCACTTAAGAATTCTTTTACCCAACATACACGTCTTTATTTATACCAAAACTCTCTAACTTCAAGATTAATTTGTCATGAGGAACTTTATCGAAAGCCTTTTTAAAATCTAAAAATATCGCATCAACTTCAGTACTGCTTTCGCCGTGGACTAAAATATCGTGTACGAATAAAGCTAATTGTGTCTCGCAAGATCTACCTTTCCGGAACCCATGCTGGCTGTTTATGAGTAATCCCTGACTATCCAAATGCCCCATGATCGAACTGACTACTATGTGCTCAAATATCTTACAAGAGATTGACGTGAGTGAAATGGGTCCGTAGTTACTAGGTTCTTCCCTATCACCGCTTTTAAATATAGGTGTAATGTTAGCTACTTTCCAATCCTTGGGTACTGTGTGGTTCTTTAGTGTTTTATTGAATATTATTTCTAGATAGGGGGCTATTTCAGAAGCTAATGTTTTATAAACTCTGGAAGGAATTTGATCGGGACCTGGTGATTTGTTTTTACTTATGCTTTTTAACTGCTGCTGTATTCCACGACATGAAATGTTTATTTCGGGTATTTGCTCACTGAAAGTGTTCGGCGGTGGTTCCACTGCGTTTTGTGAGGATGAGTTGAATACACTTTGGAAGAAGGTGTTTAAAGTGTTGGCTTTTTCTACACTGCTGGTGACTCTGATTCCTTTATCATTTTTAAGTGTGTGCACTGTGGACTTATTTCCCTGAAGCTCTCTCACATATTACCAAAACGCTTTAGGATTGCTATTTAAATAATCTCCTAACATCTTGCTCTTGAAATGTGATAACGCTTGCCGACATGATTTCCTAGCTAATGCTCTCGATTTTTTATGGTTTTGAACTAGCTCATTTTTTTCCTCTACCGATAGACCCCGTCTGGCATTTTTCATCTTAGCGTGGCATACCCTTTGTCGCTTTAGTGATTTCCTAACCTCCGCGTTATACCACCTTGGCTCTGTATTATCACTAATATATTTACTTGGTATGTATTTATGAACTGCGTACGGGTGACCTCAAGAAATTCTCTCCACGAATCCTCTGTATTTAATCCTTTGCTTTGTTCGCTGAATACATTAAACGCTTCCCTTAATTCCTCTTTCATACCGTCGTAATTTGTTTGTAATACCTTCCTTTTGTAATACCTCCCGTTGTAATACCTTCGATCTTATTCAAAATTCCAGTACGGAGGTCCGTGGTCCAAGTCTTAGCTGATTCCAACGTTTTTCTGCTGTGTTCTGGCTTAATTCTATCTTCACGACCTGATGTTTGCTTGTCCTGTTATATTTTACCAATCAGTTTTCCATATCTTATCCTAAGAATATTTTTATTCGCCTCAGAGCGTGTTTTCATGTTTGAATATATGTATGCGTCTTCAGTGAACCGATTCGTTTAAAATGCCAACAGGATCATGAGAGGAGTAGAGGTTTACATCTATCTACATCTACACGATACCCTGCAAGCCACCGCGAGGGTGTGTGGCAGGGGGTGAAGGTCACCAAGCATTCACTACTAGCATGCAAGCAAGCAACTAAAGGGTCTCATGCAACTAGATTGTTAGTATCTATAGTATTTGAGGGGTTAATACATGCATCATGCACTACAGAATACTCTAAAATATTTCCCCTACCTATCCCTTTCCTATGCTGCCTATTCTGTTCTCTTATAGTACGGGGGAAAAATGCCATTTTGAATCTATCTGTACGACAATCTATCTCTCTAATCTTATTTATCTGGTCGAATCTAGCATAATACGCTGGTGTTTTCAATATGTGCCTAACATCTTCAGTAAAGCTATCCGATTGAAATTTCTGCAATAGATTAAATCTGAACTTTAATCTATCGAGGGTTAAGGTAAAGTTCGAATCATAAGTCCAAAGTGACAGAAAGTTGGGTGGTTTAAGGAGAAAGCGGAACAAAATCGTTCAGAATAGAAGTTCAGAACTTCATTATTTTTAGTTTAGATGTTTTTTTAAAGTCTTCCGTGTCTCAAGAAAGGCGAAATAGGATGCTACAGAATTAACAAGTCCCATGTGCTGAAAATGTGGAAAAAATCCTCTTTTAGTAGGTACTGCATTCCAGAATGTTTCGTGCCATGATTATTGGAAAAGATCTTCACCGCATTCACCTACTTCAATGCAAGCGGGCTCAGAGCATGGATAGGGAATGGTAATTCTTCCGAAAGGAATTATATTCTGACGCAATCGACCATAATGAAATGAAACTGAACCACCTCCATCATGGTTTCGGTAGACGTGATGAGAACGTTTCTGACGCGAGCCTCGGATAGAATAAGCGTTAAAATGAGAATTCGTGAGGTATACCTTTTTGAGAGCTGCGGAGCAAGGGATTTTCTTATAAAATTCGGTGCAGTACCTCGAGAGAATTCCATCCCACGCTCAATGAATCCGTTGTCAGAGGGGAAACCCGTTGACGCGAAGAGGTGATGGAGAGTTGGGGTGAGGGGGTGGGTTTCGCTTGCATTCCAACCCCTCCTTAACACGCCCATTCAACTACCGAATCACACCCCTTCTCCCATTACACCCTCCTCTCCGCCGCATCACATCCTCCCCAATCTCCCCACCCTCGCACTCCACCCTCTTTTATTCCCTTTCACTCTCCGGTGAGTCGCGGGTGGGACAGGGTCAGAAAATGAGAAAGAAGGAACGGGGGATGAAAAAAATGGAATACACAAACCGTTCACCTGCGCGCTTGTTTTCACACGCACGGGATATTTCGACCCTCCGCGCGTTGTTGTGAGAGATTCCATTTTTTCTCTCCCTGTCCCCGCTCCCCCTCAGATTTTTTCTGCTTCCGGTTGGTCGTGAGGGAAAAAAGGGAGAAAACCCGTTCTTCTCCCGTTCCCATCCCTCCCTGGCCGCCACCCTCGTCTTCCTTGGCCGCTCTTCGGAGTGGTCCTCCCCTGGGACCACGAGGTTTTCTCTCGAGTGCCGTCCTCCACCCTGCCCTGCACCCACTCAGCCTCCCTTCCCTCTTTCCCGACCACTCTTTCTCTATTTCACCCTCTAATCTTCGACGCGTCTGTCCTCAAGCGGACGAGTCACCCCTGGTAACCCGCGTTTATCATAAATGCTGTCTCCAATGCAGTGGGATTTGGGTTGGTGTGGTGGCTAGAGCACCTACTTCCTATGTTCGGGTTCTGGTTAATATCCAGTTAGTTGCTGAAAATTTCATCGGTATACCACTTTCTATTTGAGGTCTGTGTGGATATGCATTAAAGTGCATTACTCAGTCGGTCGGATGCTAAGTTTTACTGAAGACATACTGCCTTTCATTGGGAGCAGGGTGATTCCGACGATATTGATTAGCCTCTTAATATAAAATCAATGTATGTGAAAGACATTTTATAAAGCATACAAAACCTAGAATCCTTTGTAAACAAAGAAAGTTGGAAAAATTTCAAAGGTCTACAATAAATTTATTTCGCTGAACTCGTAAACTTGCTTAACCTTAGCATACCTAGTGAAAATAGCAAGCCCTCGAATCATTTTCCTAATAATAAGAAAAGTGTGTATAAATATCATTATCACTTCGTAAAGGTCAAATCAAAAATAAGTTTCAATTGCAAAAATATTATTTTATCTATTTTTTTAGGAAATTTGCTTGCGACATATTTGTATAACAAAGGCCATTTGTCAAAGAATTAATGGTATTGAATATGCATTGTCTTCAGTGATTCTGTGTGGGAATACTAAAATATACTAAATTTTTTTTCTAGGCACTTAGTCTATTCTTAGTATAGTTGTCCTGATATAATCTATAATTTGCTCAAATTGGTCATTCATGCATTCCACGTTTTCGTTTTTCTAATAGTAAATTGAGAAATTAATGAATTTTAAGATCATGTTATTTCGAAAAGTATATTGAAATGATGGCAGGTCTCATCTTGCAACAAAAAAGTTTGACTTGCTCACTTGTGCTTGGCTCAAACTTGCTTAAAATATGGATGTTTGTGGTCGTGGAACTATTCATTTACAATGAGATCATGCTATTTTCCACAATACTCTGATAAAAATACTGATTAGTGAACTGCCTTTACCAGATTCTGTAGGGTAATTCAGGTCCATCTAGTTCATGACACAACGCTCTATACACTGTATTAGTACACAATGATATGCAAATATTCTTCTTAAAAAAACGAAATATCATTGAGTACTAACCACGTAAGAAGATTTACTGTTAAATACAGAAGAAAACAATGGGGTTTCCATTCCAATACCTCTTATCTTGGTACTTTTTAAAACTTTTTAGGAATTTTTTTCTTATATTGAGTGACGTACACTCGACTGTGACAGTTCAACCACTTTGATTCATGCATTAAATTCACAGGTTCGTTAATGGAACGCATATAACTAATTAGAATAGCTACCACCGTGAGCTGGCATTCTGATTTTGGAAACGAAGTAGGGTATTTCCTCTTCATGGATGGGCTTTCTTATCTTTAATCGGCCTTCTCTTCTCTTCCCCCATTCACTTCTTCCCATCGGAAATTCCTAAAAAAGGAGCTAGATCCTAGCGGGTGTGACACCGTTCTTCCGCCCCATTCAATAGGTCTGCTTGTGTGGGAGCGGTTAACTGTAAGTCCACAATTGGTCCACAAACTTTTCTGCTCCTGTGGGAGGTGAAGGGATCTTTTACAATTTGTTTTCGATTCTTCGCATTTCATTTTCTCCCTCAGCCTTGTGTTATATTCTTTAAATTCAGGCTATTCTCTTAATATATGACCGTTTTGAGCCAAAGTGGGTACATAAATGATAGAAATATTTCCCATGTATATTCTTTATTTCAATATCATGCAAGTAAACGTTTTTAATTTTTGTTAATGTACGGGAGAATTTTATATAATTTATGATTTTTCGATTACAACTATTTATTCTATTGATATAATTCCGATCATAGATCAGATATCACTAACCTTTAGATTGTAGGTTAACATAAAGAATAAATCCAACAGAAACTTTAGGCGGACAGGACGTCTGAAGATGATACAGATATATTAAAAACACATACTATAGCAACTTTACCATGAATGTGACAGTAAGTAGACACAAGGACAGAGAGGATCAAAAATTCATTTTTTCGTCCAAGATTAGGGATATTATAGCGATTACAGCGAAGATACTAGGGAAAAATTAGAATAGGCATATATTGTAGATTTTCATGTAGAAGTGAAGTCTATAGCGCGTTATGCACTTATTCATGACTTAACTTTACTAACTCATGCATGCTTTGGGAACTTTACATTCACGCGATACCCAGCAAGCCACCGTGAGGGTGTGTGGCAGGGGGTGAAGATCACAAAGCATGAGCTTTAGACATGTAAACATGCTATAACTATAGGGTCTCAGGCAAGTAATTCAGTAGATACCTAATAACTACAGTAACTTCTTAACTTCAAGTTAATTAGTTACTTTAGTTATAGAAATTCCTGTCTATTCAATAATTGTCACAGTACTTAGCATGTATTCTAACAATTTAGTTACACGTTTTTCATGAACGAATATTTTATATTCTAAAAAATATTCTCAAAATATTAGAATTATACCTAATTTTGCATGTGTGTAGTGCATCCACCTGCCAGTATTTTTACATGCCTGTATAATAGTGGGTATTTTATTCTAACAGGTTTTCAGTTCATGCCTGGTGATGGTTCTTCCACTGCCTTACACCCTTGAGGTGACGTTCATGGTATTATGCAGATGTATCAAATATAACGTAGTGTTTACTGCGAAAACGTGTGTGACTGTGGAACTAAATGATTCATGATCCTAAACGGCCCCATCTTCATTAGAAATGGTAAAGAGTCGGGGGCCGTTGGTAGATGACGTTGTTAATGGACTTTTAGATACATTCTAACGGCTAATCATTCGGACTTACATCTCCGCGTTGGTGCAAATATAAATAAGATTATAGTAACCATTTGCTTCACTCCCGGAAGTAGGCATGTTCAGTCATCGATCCACTGATAGGCAGAAGTTGAAGTGTCTGCTAATTGAATGGTTATATTTTGCAGAAGTCATTCTTGTTCAGAAAGATCATTATTCCATTCATCGTAGATGAAGTGATCTATTTATTACTCGATAGTTCTCGGGTAATTTGGTGATGCCTAAAATTTTCCTTGTCTTCTTCGGAAAAAAAGAACGTATTGGTAGCCAAAAGTATAACGTTGCCTTTAGCGTTTTTGCTTTTCATGTACATCTACATATTTTCCCTCGAGCCACCTCGAATGCGTACAGCAGGGGGGCAATTTTAAAAGTTTTATGTGTCTTCCATAGAAGCCATCTAGCGCAGTAAGATTATTTATACCTATTGAAAACAAATCTGTTCATGTAATTAGTGTTCAAAATAATGTATTGGCGGAAAATAATAGCGGCATTGATCTTTTATCATTACACGTCTATATTTTTTAAGGAATATGTGAAAGAATATATTTAAAGCGTGTTGGTTCATAAAAAAAAATTTCTGCCAACATTATTGAATGTCTTATATGTTTGACTAATTTACATACATCTACGAATTATCTCTTAATCCACATCGAGGGTTCGTGAACATCAGTGCATCATATCAAGGCATGCCCTAGCAGTGGTGCGCAGACAATATTGGCGTTACTACGTGTAAATAAGTTGTTTTTCAGATATACAACCAATACATGGCTATTAATTGTTTAAAATTGCGGTGTGGTTATTTTTCTTTTGAGAGTATTTTTTGCATTCATTATGCTATCCAGTGCAGTAGACATGCAAGCGTATATTTAATAGGCATTAGTAGAGGTAACACCTTTTTAGAGATACTATAGCATAGGCTACGTTCACTAGAACTACTCATACCGTCAGTAGGTACTACTTCTATGATGATCTGTTATTTTACACAAGAAAAATATAATTTAAATGCGTCTGATTGTCAAACTATATCTCTAATCTTATTTTTGCACTCGAATCCCCGAATACACGGAACGTTAATGGAAATGAGATCTGCTTCAGGATGACAAAAAACAAAACATAGCCTAAATTGTAACCTGTGGCCTGATAAAGAATCCCGTCCTTGTAGCCTCAACCTCATCCGTTACCTAAGTCGAATCAAAGTCTGCTCTCTACAGGTTGACGAGTAGAATCCGATCTGTGAACACTTCCCTTGCTTCTCGTCGGGGACTGTTGAAGTGGCATGACCGCGCCGTTTTTTTTGGGAGGGGCTCTTGGGAGAACCAACTCCCTTTCGCCTTCTGTGTCTTGGAAAAAAAACACCTTCATCCTTTTCTCGGAGTCGTACGCACCCTCCTCCCTCCCCTTTGGACGTCTCCGATTTCCACCCCCGCCCGTATCCCTCTCCGCACCCGAAACACCGCCCTCCCTTCATTTTTTTCCACCACCTATCGCCTTCCAGCGCACCCACCCCCCAGAAATGAACCTCTTCCGCCCTTTTTTTTACGCATCCCTCTCTCGCCTCCAGCCTTTTGCCCCCGCGTGGTTCAGGGCCTCGCGGTGGGTAAGAGGGGTAGAACCTCAAGAAAGGGAGTACTAAGTAAAGGAGTCAGCCCTTATCTCCGTCCATTCCTTCCATTTGCGTCCGAGGGTGTTCGGGATTTTGATGCCGTTCACGACAGTTTCTTCTGCATGGTGTTCCGCGCCGTTAAACTCTTGGTGAGCTTCTCCATAAAATAATATGTCAGAAAGCTATTTTTATGAAATTAGTTTTGCCTTATTGCCCTCTAAACTTGTCGCGTTAGCCAGGTCGACAGATTGCCTCGGCTCGGTAGTTTATTGGCTGAGTGTTTGTGTATCATGGCATGGCTATTATTTATATCTTATGATTCAGTTTTATTAAGATGGTGCTGTCTTGACCCACAGCGCATCAGAAGTACATATTTCTGTAACTACTACTCTCGCATTACTCTACTATCATATCTGAGAAAGCACAAGATCTTACTGGCATTGAATTGCAAGTGTAAATCAATTGTAAGGTATTAAATTGTGTGTAATATAGGTGAGTGGATTTCTGTGTTATAAGCAGCTATACTCTAAACCTGGACTGTACCCATAGTTGCGGAAAATATCTCCGGACTTAATACTGCTTCCGTAAATTAGTATGTAACGCGTTGCAGGGCTACTTCGGCACCTTAGTTTAAGTGTAGATTGTCGGACTCATACTAGCTTTTGTACCTTAAATTCCTCACTTTATTTGCCGTAAACGGAGGTTCTACAAACAAGTTCTCTAAGATCGTGCCTACAAGTATTTAATGTGAACATTTTTACTGATGAACACGTGCAAGGAGAAGTATAATTGCATGCTATCACCAATTAGGAGTTTCTTTATTTGCACACATATTTTGTGCGTTATAAGTATATCAAAGAATTTCATACACCATCAGACATTTTATTGTTTTATTACCGACTGTAATTTTCCTACCTTTTCATCTTCAAGGCAGGGTTGATGGATTTCAGAGTAGACTTTTGTAGGTCAAGGTTTTGCAACCAAAGAGATATAGAATAGAATCTTTGCGAGGCAAAACAATAGCCGGATAGATTGGGGTAATTTATGTAGTCTGCAGTGCATATGTAAACTGTAATTCTTCTCATATTATGTCTAATGCTAAGTGCAATTGCTGTTATTTTCAGTCCAAATAGAAGTGAAAACAGTTCATTCAAACCAATGGCTGAACCACTGGTAAAATTATGTTCACTCATAGATGTAAGTAAATGAATTATTTGAACGCGCATGTTGACGTTAACACCTGAGAGCGTAAAATGTGCAATACACGTTATTTTCGCCCTGAGAGACGGAATCGTGGCTGTTGCCATGAACTTAGCTACGCATTCAGTTTGTCTCCTGTTTTTGGCACACCGGTCCCTCAATTTTCACCACGTGACCGTGAACGCGCGACACATGAGAAATTTGAAGCGTAATTGTGCGAGCGTGCTTGAATGAGGCAACAGAGTATGGATAAATTACCGATTTCCGCCCATTACGGTCCGAAAAGGGGCCCGCTTCCCTTGCGGACCCTTCCTAGGGCCGACGATGAGTGGGTGGGACGGATCCCTCTCGCCACACGATCCGCTCGGGACGAGGAAGAAAGGGAAATCTCGGTTCGGCCGAGAGAGTTATTCATTCCCGTCTCTGCTCTTTTTTTCCCTTCCCTCCTTCTCCCCTCTTCGGGTGCCCTCCCAATTCATCTCCCGTCCCGTTCTCCCCTCTCCGTATCCCATCCAACGGAGGGTTTCGGTGGGTTCGATGGGAGAGGGGGGATGGGAAGGGAGAAAGGAGGGCAGGGCACATTAAAAGAGTGGAGATTTGGCCCTCACCGTGGTGTGAGGTGGGGGGAGGACCACGAGAGGGGGTCGACGATGGGAGAGGCCGATTTCAATTTTTATGCCCTCCCCTCTTCACTCCCTCCCCGCTCAGTCCGACTCCATCCCGTGAAAGGCTCCGCTGAAAACGTTTCCGACCGGCTCTCATCAATCACTTTGATTTACAATCGCCATCGGTCCATCGGGGCCTTTTGACGATCGGATTAAGGGGAGGAGAATGTCGGGGAAGGTGAAGGTGGTGGGCCCTCAGCGACCGGGAAACAATTGCGACCGAAGGAGGCAATAAAACTGGAGAGGGGGAGGACGTAGACTGGAGGAGGCAGGCATAAGGAGGAAGAAAAAAAAAATCCACATTAAGAGTATTATAATGTGCCAATGCGAACGAAGATGCCGTAGGTGCTCGATGGCATGTGGCTGGGGGAAGGCATTAATGGAAGCACATGTAGAGGAGTGCAAGGTTATACTTTTTATTATAGAAGGCCATCGGCTGAAGAGATCAGTTTGGTCTTTTTTCGATTGCTGTGTAGTTTAATTTTCCGTATTAATTTTTAGGATCAAAGAAGGGGTCGAAATAAAGCCAGCATAGAGATTTTACCACCAAGAAAAGTACGAAGACATCCAGTTTAACGTTCCATCATACGGAAAGTTTACTACATTTTAGTACTCTTCACGTAGTATTCAATTTAGTGGTGCCGTAATTGAAATATCTTTCAACCGTCCCTTTGAGTGGGAGAGCAGTTGAGCGTCCACTCCAATCCGATCTCCTCAAGAGTGCAGTGATAAATTAAATGTATAAAATTGGTATGTCTCGGTATAGAACGAGTGGCATTTCCACTGGTGGGAATCGCTAAAGGTTTTAGATAAAAATTCATTAGGTTTTAAAATCTTAACCTGGTATTGGCTTATTTTCCGTTATATATTCATCCAGCCTTATTCTGCGGTATGGTCTATTTTACTTATTTCTGCCGAAGCTGTCTCTTTTAAACACACGAAACTACTTAAGGCTGCCGAAGTAGGGTTTATTTCTCGAAAGTTATCAATATGTTTATGATGTTATTGTGAGAGTTCTGTCGATATAGTTCATTATGTGCACGTAGTGCATGCATAGATTACCTACGTGTAATCATGACCGTGATTATTGCGGAAGGTCCCCCTAGCGTGGAGGAAAGTGTGCTAAGTGTGGGATCGATTCCGTCGGATGACATTTTTTTACCCAGTCTATTAAATGAATTAAAATGAGAATCATTGTCAGAATGTAGGGTTAAATTTAGACTTAATCTCTTAAATAAATTCCTAAATAATATTTTCACTGATGAGGTTAAAATGTTTTGCTAACCCCAACTCACTATGGTAGACTGGAGCATAATTACGAAATTAGAGAAATTCTTTGCGGAACTGAACGATTCAAAATGTCCTTTTCTCCTCGTACAATTAAGGATATGAATAGGTAGCGGTAAATACGTTCAATAGGATTGTATCAATAGATAGCATAGGTATTTGCATGTTGGTATAAGGATTTTAAGCTAACCCAACTAACAGCATGTTATTGCATGCATACTTTGCTATTTTTCTCTTTTATTGGGACCAAAGTCCTAAATTCGCAGGTTAAATGAAGACAAATTTATTATTGCCTTCTCTGTATCCGTGCTTATAGGTAATGACAAAGTATACAATAATATGAAGAAAATTCTGAATACTTTGAACATCCTTGAAAAATAGATTCGTTGTGTGGTCAGTCGTTGAAATGTATCCAACAATCTTGGTGATTTCAGCAAAAAAGGCGCTCATATATCTCTCCCTACGAATCCTGTCGCAGAGAGGAACGCCGCCGCCGGTGCTGTAAAATCCGAAGCAATCCCGGGGCGGAGCGCTCAGTCCATTTAAAAGCCTCGCAATAGCTTAATGCCCTTCCGCTCTCCCCACCGTTCAACCGGCCGCCGACAGCTGCCTCTGCGGTGTCGGCGCATGACTTCCGCGATTGGGTTAAACACAATAGAATTACATCTCCCGTAGGACTGGGGAGATGGGATGGGAGGGAAATGTGCATTCCTGTGCTCGGCTACTCTTGAATAAGGCTGCAGTCGTTACAGTGGTAGCAGGCGTTCGAAGGGAAGGGTAATCTGGAGTGAGAGGGGTGAGGAGCCGTTCGTCGTTTTCCTGACGCTTTTTTTCCCGACGGCGCGTTTCGACGCAGAAGTGTCTTTCTCTCCGCACAGAAGGCTATCTCCGCGGTAGTACCATACTCCTCGGCAGGCAATTGAACGGAAAAATATTTCCGAAGACAAAGACTGAGGGTACTTGTTCGGTCGACATCATAATTACATTTTGGTCCGGAAAAGTGTTTCGTCAGCGCCTCTAAGTCGTAAGATGTTCTGAAGCTATTTCTCTTATTCCCCATTGTTTTCCGATCTGCAATAGCTAAAGCAATACTTCTCCGCCTTTAAGTAAAAGGTTTGGGCTACTGTTTGTTTTCACTCAGTTCTCCCTGGGAAAATAAGTAATAAACCACTGTTGGGACGCTTCATATTTCAAAGCGAAACTGTCCAGCATGTTACGTTTGATAGCTCTGTTGTGCAATCATCTCTAGTGGTTAAGGTATAAGCTTATTTTTTACACCAGGAAGTAGATTATGGTCATGTGTAGCGGTTTGTAGCTATAAAGAAGGGCATTGACGCGTGTTTCGAGACACCTAAGTTGGTAGTATATTCTAATCTTAATTATAGAATTAATACCGTAAATATTGAGGAAGTTCAGTGATTGACAAAAAAGTTAACTGAATTTTTCCAAGACACTTATTGTAATCGGTGCCTCCAAGTTTTTATCTTTTTTGTGACACAGATGCCTAAATTTAAAATATATCTTCGTAAATTGATGGGATTTATTCAACACAAAAGGAGGATTTAACCTGCCACCAAAAGGTCGGTATAATTGAAGAGGTTTACCTGGTTTACCACAATGTTATTAACACATTTAGCTAAGATCAAGGCGTACAACAAAACAGTTTATTTTCTTCTGCTGTTGGTGATTTCCGATAAAGATTAATCTTTTAATTTAATTGCAAGAAAACATCACTGCTTTAGCAGCACGAATCTCCGTCCAGGATTGTAACACGGGACCTCTGGCCTGTAGCGCAGCATTGCATCCACTGGGATTTAGAATTTACTCTCAGGAAAAATAGGTATATGGCAGCTACTCGTTTGGCAGGGACCGAAAGTTCAGATGCGAAATGTATTCTGGATTTTGGATGATAAACGCGTGGCTATTGGCACATTTTTTTTCCGTGCCGACACGAAGAAGACAGGTTTCCACCGGAAACTCGCCGTGGCGACCCACACGGGCGCTCAAGGGATCGGTCGCACGCCTCCTTCCCCACCACACGAGACGCCCGCCCCCACATTGCTCCTATAATGCCTCTTCGGCTCCTCCAAGGTCCGGACTTCTGGGTCCACGGCAAGCTACCCCGTCCACCCTCGCGAACCCTCAAGCCCCGTCTCCCCCCCTCGCCGGAGAACACAAAGAAGAGGCCTTCGGCTCAGCAGACTCTCCCTCCTTCCCAAGCCCGTCTTCTAACAGGGATGAGGTACTCCCGGTCTCAGTCCGGAAAGGAGGAGATGAGGAGATAAGATAAGGAGGGTCTTTTGAGGAGATAGTCATCTGACGAGGGCTCCTTTTCTCCCTCCCATCCACTCATCCAGCTTCGGCTCTTCCCCTTCCCCACCCTCCTCTTTCCCAGTTTCCACCCACTTCAACTGATGGACGAGGGTCACTGGGTTTTGTTGAGAGAGACTAAGGATAATGTAAAGGGTACGTACGGGGATGAGTGCGTTCGGTGTACCGTTGTAAAGGGCTCGCAGGGGTACTCGTGTTCCCAAAGAGGTGGTCGCATTAAAGATTTCAAGAAAACTGCAGTGGGGGGTGTTTTTTGAGAATGCTAGCATAGTTTTCATATCTCGATTCTTAAATTCCGATGTTGTGGAATCCATTGATTAAATCTAAACCACTTTCACTTTACACGTAGGGAGAAGAAACGCTCACTTTCATTAGTACACATTGCACGCTACTGTCAACTGTTAGTAAGCTCTGTCATAATATAGGAGCCTATTGAAAGTCGTCTAATGGTTAGGAAAAGTTTGCTCAGTTCTTAGTCTCTCCTCTCCTATAATGTGGTCAAATATGATTGAACTAAGTGTTAGTTTGGTAGTTAAAGTATTGCCCTCCAAGACCGATGGCTCCGGTTCGAATTCCAGCTGTGGCATATTTTTCATCGAACGTTTCATTCATTGTTCCTGCTTGACTGTCGTGTGGAATTCAGTACTTCCGACGGGTGGAGTACTTTTAGTGCAGTATTCGGTCCGTCGGATGGGACGTTAAGCTGCGGTCCACCTAGCGCCTTTCGTTAAGAGCCCGTTAATGGCAACGCCGTATTTTTCACCACCTTTCGTTCCCTGAAAAAATTCTACCTCTACCTACTAACATATTACCCACTTATTCTAAATGGCACAAATGATATCACAATCAGTTGTCGGTCGTTTCACCCGGATAACTTCTACAAAAAGAATTTACTCTCTCTCATTTTATACAATCAATCGTGTATCTATGAGCAATATCTTAGATTCCCTATTGTTTTTCTCTCACTCCCAGCAACCTGATCGATCGGTGATCGGATATGCATGATTTTATGGGAATATGTAGCGGCGTGGTGGGCCCTAAAATAAGCAGTTCCAATGCCCACCCATTAGGCTTTAGTTTCTGTGGCACTAGCACTTCATTCCTCGCTTTGAAGTCGGTATTATGTACCTAAGCTAATTCCTAATTCCTGACCAAACCAGCACCTAACACGTATCCATGGTATGGAATCACATTCACCATCGATCCTGGTGTCCATATGGATTCACATTGGGTTACAATTTCAAATAACCCTCTGGAATGTAATTGGCATGAAAGATAGTTAAACTTTTTATTGCGAGTACTGAATATTCTATACAAATATTGATTGATGTGCACTTTCTTCAGCTCAGCTATATCTTAATGGTATTTTCTTCAGTTAAATATGTAACTTAGTAAAAGAATATTCTAGGACAGAAAACCTTCACGTCTATAGGGTACTGTATTTTCTATGAATGTCCACGTCTCCAGTTTTTTATTATTGCGTAATGTAAGCGCCAATCGTCCCTATACTTCCTTTGCCTTCATAAAGAACCACAGTTGCTGCAAATATGTACTTTAGCAGCATATGCCGTATCGATAATTGGTTGATGTTATTGAAACAACTGTAAGATTTGGTAGAATCTAATCATGGTTTGCCTAGGTAAAGCTTTATAGTTTTAAGCTAACATCGTAAGATGTTTCCCTTTCTCTTCTATTTCTACTCCTATTTCTGTTGTTATCGTCCTAACTTCTCTTGCTAAGATCCTTCCGCCTTACTAATATACTAAGTCCTATCTAAAATCTTTTCATTAGCATTCGGACCGACCTGTCTCACTATTCCCCGAATCTTAAATCTTTCTTATACTCCCATGGATGTTCATCCTCTTACTTTGAATTTCTAGCTTCCTGCAGGCTAATAACTTCAGCGCTAGACAGTCGAGGCCGTTCGGGCCAGGGTCGCTAATCAAGGCGAAGTTTGGATCAGGGGCAGAAAAAAAGTTGCACGGATAAATTCGTTTTTTCTCACAACTGAGTCCTTCTCACTTATGATTCTAGGCGGCATTTGATAAGAGGCACAAGAGTATCTTAATGCTCAGCAGCTCATCCAATGACTAGTTGATTTAACTTGTCTGTAAATACTAGCTGTTACGTGTCAACTTAAATTAAATCACGTCCATGGAGGGAAATATCACTTAAAGTGTAGTGATTCCACTTCGCACAACAGATACCTAATAGATATTTGGTTGAAACCATTGAGGACGGTTATTTATACCACCGAAGTTGACTGGAATTCCAACAATTTTGCTAGTCAAACCAGTGTGTGGTAGTGTTAGTATTAGTTCTAGTTTATCCTGCGAAGATTTTCAGTTAAAATACATATATTTGTCATCATTATTTTTCAGATTTTCTATTTTCGTTTATCTATGAAGAATAAGTGTGAATTTAACCAGCATAATCGGTGAAAGAAGTGGTGAGGCAACATAAGGATGATATGATGGCCCCTTTCTAATGATAAATGGTGAGTAATTCTATTCAGTATTTTTTTTCAGTTGGTGGTGGTGCATGTTTATCCTTAACTTGTTGATATTGTTGCGGAATTAAATCTCTCCTAGGACATGGCAGTAGTGTAAACTTGATAAAACTGCGTGAAAGTTACTTCCATATTGCTGATAATAAGTTTAACTTTATATTCGTTCGAATCTGGGATTCATAAGATCTGAGGTTATAGCTTGTGAAAAAATGGAAGCGGTTGCAAACTGTAAGACTCAAGTTTACAGGTAATAGGTGATTTTTGCATTCAAGATGTAGTGAATCCAAGCTCAGTGAGATAAAAACATTGGGTAAAATGGCCGGGTTCATGCATATTTAACGACAGTGCTTCTTTGTGTTCCGTATAGATATGTGATAAAATAACATTGTAGGATCATAATCAAGATGATTATTCATATTATGACTGAAATTGATAGATTTGCTGCAGATTTTTTGCAGAATATCTAAATATATTTTGGCGTTTATATTTTTAATCGCAATTTAATACGACATCACCACTAATCTGAATAGTTCCGTGTTCTTTTCGGACGTCAGGAGTAATCCTTAATTTTTCTTAAGGAGGTTGATCCGAAAAGTGAAAGTCATGTCATTTTTTTATATTTTCAGCACTTATAGAACTAAAGTTCCTCTATCTAATAAAGTAAAGATAATTACACCAACCCATACTCCTTGTTCCACAAATTGCATTTGAAATTACATACGATGAACGGCGAGAATGGCCATCACATGGGAATATAACGTTTAAAAATACCATAGTGACATGCCATCTTTGCCAAAAACTGACATTTTATGCGTAATTTCACAAGAAATAAAATAACACGAAAAAAAAGGCATCAACCCATCGTATTTTTCGCTTAATCCACCAATTTCTGCGCTTATAGCAGACGAAATGCGTAGTTGTCTTCAAGTAGCGCTGCAGTAGCTCCAGCCAAAATGTGTGGCGTATGAATAATATCATTACTAATGAGATATTAAAACATATTTCAGAAAAATATTATAACATAACGTTTGATAGTAATATTCTGGTGTTATACATTAGTAAATTCATTGAGTACATGAATTTATTTCTTTAAAGTAAGTGCTGAATGACTCCATCGTCGAAATGATTAAAATTATCATAAAAAATAAATCCTTCGACTTTAAATCGTATTTATTGTGATACTTATGACTTTCAATAGCTTAGGTAATTTTCTTTGTGAAGTAAGGATCACTTAGCAGGCATATGCTCGTACTTAAATTAATAAGATTCCTCAGACAACTTGACTCAAGCAGTCGCGAGCCAACCTCCTTAAATAAGACTACTCCACGAATATTTTCTCATAATATACCTGTGTGTGCCTTCCTCAATAAAAAAAGGGTTTCAGGGATACTTTAGCAGAGATATTTTGCTTATCCTTACACCCTTTCTATTAGGAGTCTCTGCAAACATCTCTTTCTTACTCCATTGTCACGCGTTTCTCCTATTCGCGATAGCTGGCCAAACTTAACTTGAGAATTGCCTTTTTGCGCCCCACTATTCCCTCAAAGGCCTCCTCCATTCAGAGTCTACCCTCGTTTTCTGCGCGTGAACATGTTTGGAGGGTGAAATTGATGATATTTCCAGTTTAGCGACAACATTTCAATCCCGTTTCGGAGAGCACAATGGTCAACTACTGTCGAGATGCCCGCGTGATAGCATCGTCGAGTTTATCGCCGTTGTCTATCGTACCTCTCCCTCGTGTGGCTTACCCGCCCTATCCTCCTCCGCCATCTCCTTCGCTCCTTTTACCTCCTCTTCTTTCCCTGCCTTCCTCGTTGTGCTCACCGCGAACGCCTTCCAAGTTCCCTCGGTGGGCACTAGTTCCTCCGAAGGACCACTTTCCATCCCACTGCCCTTTTCCACATCTCGAACTTGCGTTTCCTGCTCCCGTTCTCCATCCGCATTGCGAATCCGTGGATGTCCACTCTAAACTTTATACCGACTCCAAATACACTCCTAAATAGGCCGGTTTACGATACTGTTTTTCTTATTGCCAGTACAAATAATACAAAGTTTATTGCCCCTTAGAATTACGAAAAGCAGTTTCGTTCCCGCTAGAAAACTTCTGTGCCGGGTAACTCATAGTCCCGATAGGATTGTGCCTTAATAATAAGCTTGTGCATCAGCCGTGTCGGCTTGTATGGTTCAATCGCGATTTTAATGAAAGTTTCAACATGTCCACAACGCTCATATAAAAAAATGGGTCATAGGACTTTTCCATTAGAATTTTTGGTAAAAATAGGGACTTCATTGTTAAATAAATTCAATTCCTAATCCACATCGCCGTAAAACCGAAGTTGAATGTAAAAGATTTCTTCTGAGTACTTGCCTGCTGGTATCATTCACAGGAAATATAAATAAGGTAAGATTAGAGAGAAGATCTGTGTATTAGGATCCCATAATGCACGACAAATGACCTCGAAAGAGACTGTTTTTAGGGTTTTAACTCCCTTTTATATTGCTATTAAAGTGGTGAGCACATATGAAACTATTGACATTGTGAGTCAGTCTATGAAGTGGTTGAGCTGTCGTTGAAGCCTTCCGAGCACATTGGTTTCCCACTAAGAATCAGTCTGTCGTCCCTGCTAAACTTCTTTATGTATAGTTGTCTCCATCCCCTTATCCTGAGATTTCGTATTACCACTCAACGGCTCTTTTCCTCAGCTCATATAGTTTTATCGCTCGTCGGATTGAATTATATTTTATTTTTTTGTAATTTTTATCTTGTTTTCAAGAAATCACTTAAATTTCCCCAATTAGTTTCTCAGTTTATAATTTTTTTGTGAATGAAAAGGACCTCTAACATCAAATATGACGCTGACCTGAGACATGAATGAATCTGTGAGATGAAGCACTGAAGGTTAATTCGTTGGCATATATGATTGTGCTGCTATTCATTCTATTCCTCATAAGTGTAATAAAGTTTGTAGTAACTTTTCTCTTCTTGTGTGTAACTATTACATTTTTCAAGAAATAAGCGTAATTTTGTCATTGCACCTCGGTTATGCAAGATACATTTACCAACGAAACAGAATATTTCTGCCACTACCACTACTATTGTTACGTTTGCTGTTTGTAACATTCCACTTGAATTGTGCCTTTTATAAAAAAATTAAAAAAAACCCTTACGACATTGAAATGCCTCGTAAAAATTTAACTTCCTCTATGCTTTTTGAGGGGTCATGGTGGCCGAGTGGGTACAGCTCCGGAGAATCCGGTCTCGGCTTCAAATCCCGGGCAATAGCCTTTCTGGACGACCCCACCTAAAATCCTCGCGATCCGATTTTCTGCGTGTCAGAACTTCGTAGGAAATCGCTGGTGCCCCAGGGGAAGGAACTACCCTCAATGTGTGAATTTCACACGGCATTGGCTTAGTACGGGGTGAGCTCTACTCTCACCTCTCTAAGACCAACCTTCGGGTTGAACACACTTTTTGACGAGAAATGTTAGGGATATAAGCACCTAACGTCATCAGTTCAGTAGATGCGCTTTTTTTAGAAATTGCCGATAATTACTCTCAATCTACACCATTTCCAACGGAAAAAGCTGAAACGGTGTTCCTGAAGTTTAAACAATTGAGAAGTCTGGGCTCTTCATGTTAGGAATGTCATTCGCTTGTGTGTAAAAGTAAATTTACCTGCGAAGGAGTCTTACTGATCTCAGCTATTATTAATTTTAGGAAAGTATATACTTAATCTGGCCTCTAGCTTTTAAGGGGTTCCTGTCGCATTGCCTCAGGAGCGTGAACTTTTCGCAGATCTTATTTTAGCCTCTCTCTCCCTTCAGGGAACAAGATCCAAGATCGTGCTTGCCTTCACAATCCTCTTACGGAGAGTACTTGGCTTCGCGTCGGTAGCCGGTTATATCTCTCCACGATCCGTGTTAGGTGTACTGGAACACGTGTATGGCCTGATATATTATTCGTTTCCTTTGCTGACAAATGGGCTGCAACCGTAGTCGTGTAAGTAATTTAAATCTCTTGGCATTTAAATTAGGTAGGTACTTCTGCGGTATCGCACTTTTTCAAGATGAGCTTCGTTCTTGCAGTCAGCTCTTCCTTTACTAGATTCTATGTATAGTCTACTCAAAAACAACATTAAATAATCTCGTTGGTGCCCACTTACTCAAATAAATATGTAATCAATTTTGTAGACATTTTAGTGCAATCGCTAATTACCATATCTCTATTGAAGTAGCATTAGTAAGATAGTCCGGGAGGGAGCTATAAAAGTTCATTGTTTCCTCGGTCTATGTGGGTTGTTGATAAATTGAGTTGAGTTTATGGTAACGAAAATGAGAACAAGATATATACGTTATAGAATTGTATTTACGCGTCCGTATTAACCATTAAATGTAAACACATGACCCTATTCTGTTTAGAAATCTCCTTGCATTCATGTCTCGGAACCAGAAAGATTCTTATATTATTTGCATAGTAAATATTAAGATAATCTTAGTTTAGGGCAAAATGCTGTATTTTTTGCGCCCTGTTTATTTCGTAAATTAGTTATTTATAGTGAAATCGGTTGTATAGCCGTTAATATGATTGTTTATTCCTCGATAACGAATGCTTGATGTAAAGTCATCCCAGCTACATACCCTTGTGGTGCCTTGTAATGCAGAGTGAAGGAGATGTATATCTATTTGTTTTACTGTGTACCGACTATTTATCCTCTTAATCCTGCTTGAGACAGTGATTTTCCAGCAGAATTGATGAAATAGATGTGTTATTTTGAAGTAAACGCTTTATAGTAAATATCTGCCGCACACGGAAGAGATAAAATGCTGTACTTAACAACCGGCAAGTAGTATTTTTCCCGTCAAGAGAGAAGGAATCGTTAGAAACATTGCCCAAGTGCCCCTTATACATGTGTGAACTGTCTGTGTCGACAGAGTTACTGCAACGTTGACGGTAGTTCCATGGAACGAACATCCGGACAAACTCTAAGAAGGGGCCCGTATAGTCTTCCGTGGTCGTAAAAGTCGAGACTTCCAGAATTTAGGAGGAGATTTCGACGCCTTCGTTCTAGCTGTTGTTTTTTCCTGTTCAAGGACAGGAGCCTATCTAGATACGTATCTAGCTTCCTTTCACTGTTCGCCTGTAGTGATTGCATGTGATTCATATGTATCGCATATGCAAAGGAGCCGATAACGCCGTGGAAAATTAACGAAGGCTAAAAGCTGTTTTGTAAACACCAAGTTGGGAAGGACATAGAAAATGAATGCTAAGATTAAAAGTTTTGGTAAATTTTACTGGGTCATTATTAAATGAATTCTTTATCAATTTAAAGATGTTTTAAAGCATTTAAAGATGAAGCAAGTTTTTCGTTCTCAATACTCACGTTTTCGATGCTTAAAATGTTGCCTTCAGGTCATTCCAAATAATCCCCTGAGTTACTTAAAAGCAATACTACTGCCCTGCTTGCTATAAGATAGCGTATCAATTCAATGCATTGATCGTCGATGAAGAACTAAGCTTGAAAAGCCGAAATCCTTCTGGGATCTTGATTTTTTTGTGTTTTGCGTTCAATAAACTCATATATTAAGGAAAAAAAACTATTTTTATCGCCTACTTGAGCAGTATGAAAAATAAAAGAGAGAATAATTATCACAGCATGAAGTGGTTGGCCGAGAGAAGAGTGAAGTGGCGATGTGTTAAAGAAATCTTCCCATTGATGACGATTATGATCAAGATCAGATTCAGCGCCTCAACTGGAATAGGAAGCGTTATTCGGAGAATCCAAGACAGCTCACCGGTTCACAGAGTAAAATTATCGAGTAAGAGAGTTATAGAAGTTTAAATCTGTGAATAAAATATTGAGTGGATGGTAAAGAAATGGCACGTACTGGAAGAGACGACTGGAGATCTGACATTAAAAATAATGTCGAGCCTTGGAGTGCTGTTTAAGAGTGATTGCTTCAGTCCCTCCAGCTGTGACCAGTAATTTATTGGGCGGTGACGGTGAAGAATGTTGGCTTACTTACATTTGGAGGAACACCGCTGGCAATGAATGTTGCCGCGTAATAATCGTCCCCAAATGCATAATAAATGGTTAAACAGGAGTAGTTTATGGCATTGGTACGCCCACAACGCACACTCAGGCGCAGATACATCCTTAGAGCCGCAAGGAATTGATTCTCTTTCCATTCCGTCCGCTTCTTGAAGAACTACCCTCCTTCCGCGAAGTTTCCCTTTCCTTGCGGTGTGCCTGTGGCCTCACTCAATTCCTCTACCCACCATTCTTCAGCCTCCGGATCTCTTAGGACTCCCCGCTCTCTTCTTTTTCAGAGACTCGACAATTTACTCCGTCTTTTCCCCCAGAGAGGGGAGAGAGAGAGACCTCTCCCCTTCCCCAGCCCCCCCATCCTTGCCTAAAAATCCTCGAGCGCGGCTCCTTGGGGTTTTTCGCGCGGTACCGCCTTCCATCTTCCGGAGAGATGCTGGGCGTCGATAAGGCGCTGTCAGAGTTACAGCGGGCGTGCCCGCCTCCCACCACTCCCAATACCTTTTGTGAGGCCCGTCCTTCTTTGAAATCCTCCGTTTCCACGCCAGCGGACACGTCCTCACCTCCCTTTGCTCACCGTTCCTCCGGGAGGGGGCCCGTCCCCCCCGCCGAGTGGGTGAGGCCCTCCACACCCACCTCACTGTGGATAAGACCATCGCGGAGAGCCGCTTGCCTCGTGTCGGCCGCTGGCAACGACCGCCGGGAGCCGGCAATGGAAGAAGAAGACTTTACCACACTCCTTTACAAACTTGAGGCCTCCGGGTTGATGGATATATTTTTACATTCATTTATTTTATGCCAACTATTTTCTCCCAGCTGTATGTGACTACAAGGGCTTGAATAATGGGAGGCATACCTTAATTGATTTTCAACAAAAGCCAGAGGAAACATAATACAACAAACAAGTAATATAAACAAATATTTATGGCTTGCTAGCGTAGTAAACGTAGGATTTCATGGTAAAAGGGCCTAAATTCTGCATTGCACTCCGTGTTTATATCCCAAATAATTTCGCTTTATAGCAATATTGTTCTATATTGTACGCGGAAATAATTACATTTTCAACCTCTCTATTCTCCAATCCATCTCTTTAATATTATCATTACCTCTAACCTTACATGTACACTGGATTTCAAGTTCTTTCAAAAATATTTTTCTCATTTTTTGGCATCGAACCTTCATCCTTTGCCTTTGATGAACTTAGTTTCGATCTCCAATCTTGGATTTTTCCGCAAAAACTGTTATCCCTCAATTCATCATGACGATTGATTACCAGGATTTCGAGCAATAAGATAGAGAGTGTCTCAAGCGTTATTTGGTGAGGATTGGTTATCTTTATACTGTGACAATATTAGCAGCTAAGCTGTAGTTCCCGTTATAAACCTTCGTTTCAACCCAGTGTATCATTGTAATATCTTGGTAAAATCCCGTATGATTTTCGTCAACGTTCTATCAATAACACTGCTCATTTATCATAAGATGGTTTGATGAAGCTTTTCACTCGGTTCTTTCATTGGTAAACTGATCCATATTTCTATAATTCTCCACTTTTCAATATTTGACTTTACTTTAGGTATCGTAACCGAGAACTTTCTTTGCCATAGTTCTCATTTAGTTTTCCCACGACGACTATATTCATCAGACCAGCATTTATCAAGATATGGCCGATTTGGTTGTCCACCTTTTTAAAGTTTTAATGAGGCATCTCACTCCTCTTCGTCCTTCACTACGTTCTTCACAGAGTATAAATATAATGACATATATAATGACGAGTCTATTATCATAATCTTTGTTAGCGGTGCTTTCTGTTGAAATCATACCTGGTTACGGTAAATAAATAGATTTGAAAATTAGCGCCACTATTTCATTACTAATATGAGTTTGAGGCATAGATTGAAATACAAATTTGAAAGTAAGTTTATCAGTTGGGATGAACGATAATTGGTTAAAACATTGGTGAGAATTATGTAAAATTGGAACGAGAATGTAATAAAAACAGAGAGGTCATAGATTTTTTTATTCAATCACTGAGCAAAATCAAGAAATATAAAAAACCTCAGGTATCATAACAAAGAAGCTGAAATACACGGGCACATCACAATATTAGAACCAACTAGACTAAAAAGTGAAATTTTGAAATGTTGGGGAAACTAAAATAACCTAAAGCTACAATTGAAGAAACTGTGTGATATATTTCACAACAGCCAAAGAAAACCTGTTAGAAGCCGAAATAATACAACAAGATGATTGATTGAAAAGGATTTCGTCAGAAAATTGAAGATTGGAAGGTTGGCCAGGAAAAAAAACAGAAAATTCCGGACCTGCTAGATCAGATAGAAGGAAAAAAGCCCATTCTGGAGGAATGAAAGACATGTGGGCACAAAAAAAGCAGAAACTATAAAACGCCCCAATATTACTGCTTCGCGTGGTCCAACAAGGCCTTGTCGTGAATAATAATAGCATTGGGAGTGTGTGGCCGGGATCGAATCAAAATCAATCATGCTCCACATGCATTAATGCGTGGATGATCTTGATACTCAATATAGGTAATACTACCTTATAAGAGAAACGTGACGGTTGTACGTCGGCGTGCGAGGTTGAAATGGAAGGAAGATAGAAAGAATGGAAAAGGTAGAGAAAGAGAGGACATTTTGTGGAGCATGATGGAGCGTTGTAATTTAAACGGCTGAATAAAGAAAATTAAGGAAGACAAATAGAAAGTAGGTATGGTTATCCTGGGTCATCATAACTAACTGAGCTAGCTAGCTATTCAACATAAAAAAAACCTAGAATTCCTCCCTGTTATTTCAAGTTATCCACGTGCAATATATTATGAGCGTACAAAAAACGTTCGTGCTGAAATTCACCCGTTAAAAAAATAAAACTACGGATTTTTCTATCCTTGAAGTAGATATTTATAATTTTAAATGTCATTTTTCGGTATCCGTCCATGGTTGGTGATGGTTCATCATTTAAAAATTATCATTAGATTATTTGAGGCAGTAGGTAAAGCAAAACCAAAAAGATAACCTGTACGATCTAGGAAATGAGTGCAATAGTAAATCAGTGAGATTGAATGAACTCCTTGCGAGTAACCACTCGTCGCACCGCAAATCATTGAAAATTCATGACTACAATCGCCAGTTTTAACTGTCATCCATTGAAGCTATTTAACTCATTTCAAATCATCTCTTAAAATGGTTATTCCTATTAATTTAGCATCAACATGGAATTGGTGCATTATCACACGTCGTTGGCACAATATCGAGTACGAATGCCTAAAATTTGAGCGTTCTCCATTTCAGGAATGTTGAGCGAAACTTTTTTCGAGCATTTATAGGCATTTTTTCCGCCATTGTAAATTGCAGAAGGGATTGTCTCACCCACGTGGCCGTGCGAACATCTGGGATATCGGGAAGAGGCAGATGGGGGTAAGCGTGCTCAGACCTCCTCCCACCTCCTCTCCTTGCCTCCTCTCTCGTAATTCCCCGCGTCGTGTTTCACGCGCTCCATTTCGCGCCTCGTGGTTATCGCAACCGCCAACGCTCGCCGGCACACACCTAGGACAATTTCTGCGCTCCGTGGGCTCATCTGTCCACGTATAGGACTAGAACTTACCGATGACACTTAAAATATATTCAGAGTATTTGAATATTACGATCGATGAAATAATGAAGTGAGATTTTGGATGCCTTCCTTCTCTCTACCAATGAGATGTCACTGTAGACACCATGCAACTAGATAAATAGGTTCACTCTAGGTGACCTAGCATTTAAGATATATCTGTAAGAAGTTCTTTAATATGCAAACTCAATCTGACTTCACCTTTGCGTGTCTGAGGGGATAAAAATTATATTAAATGAGAACATGTGCTGAAATTAAATTTTTATTCTTCAGAAGTTTATAGTGAATTCTTTTCACGAGCTAGGTGTGCGTCAGACTCACACCAGTTTTTCTTACTAAATGAGAACGTACCAAGAACATATCCAGAACGTGTTTGATGACGGTGCATCCACTTCCACATTCCCTCTACGCGGAAAATATGGTGCCCCTTACGTTTAGACTTAGCTATACTGATCCACAATAGACCGAGATTACCTCTCAATTCACAACAACGGCTCATGAGCATCAGGGGTTCATGGCATATTTAGTATTACCAGAATAAAGTTTAAGCATGTAGAATGATTCGATGTGATTACTGATGTAGAAGTATCCCATGCAAAGTTTCTAGTTCTGAACTCTATTCGTGAGAGTAGACTCCCAGGGTCCCCTGTTTTTGTGTATGGAAACGAGAAATATTTTATATTTTCACGTCAGTAAATAGAGTTTTTGGTTTTAATAAAGAATAGAGTAAGTGGATGAGACTATAAGTTGGAAATTTGAAGGCTATTTATATTAGAAAGATGTTGCTTTTATTGGAAATTATATTGAAAAGATGCGTTTTATAAGGCATGTAGAGCAGCAACCAGAGCTATTTGGATGGGATATAATGTGGTACGAAATATTATGGCCTGCTGGGAGATTTTGGTATTGCAAGGATTTAATTAATTTAATTGATGCTTTCAGAAGGTTTCAAAATGATTAGCCTCACGAAGGTAAACATAATTATTCTACAGGACTAGTGTTATCAAATTAAAGCAGGGATGGAAGTAAAAGATTCTGTTAAGAAACAGCTTATTTTGGCGAGATCAGATTTAACTGACGTAGAAAGAAAAAAAGCCATCGAGTGCAATTTGAGTGTGGAGCCATCCATGCATTACGCAACATTTATATCTACTCTATCAACTCACTCCCGTGATTCAATTTAACCTGTAACATTCTCTCAGATCTCCGTAAAGTGCGTAACGCTTCCCGTGAATCTCATTCTTTTTGGGAATGACAAAGCAGATACTCGTCGTAAATATCTTGTCATTTTCTTAATATTCATTAAATTTCAAATATATTATCATTATGATTTAAGCAATAATTAATTTGCAATGCATGTTTCTCACAGCGTAACGGAAGGCGATAGTGCACCGTAACAGTTGGCCTAACCCCTCCATCGCCCCCTCCTCCGTTACGCAATAGGTGAACGGCCTTGATCTGCGAAATGTGCGTATGGTGGGAGTGAGGCACGTATTGATATCGCGTATCTTGACGCTTTACGTTTCAATGAAATGGAAATTAGGTTTTTGACTTTCACTAAGAAATTATTTGCCGAAGGTTTAGGAAAGAGGATTAAAAATTATTTTTGGTTGCTACCAATGTTTTGAGATCATCATATTTAAAAATATTGAAACTTTTCAGCAAAAATTATTTTTATAAAATTTTCATTGAAGTATCGTGCATCTAAAAAAAACCACGCCGGTAAGTTTTATTTTTTTGCAAGTTGCAAGCACCTAACTTACAAAAAAATCATAATTAATGAAATGTACATTCTCACTGGGAGACTGGGAAATGATATTTTAGTTAATGATGTGTAATTATACTCGAAATATTATTATATATATGCCTACATAAAAGCCTAGCAAGCCTCTGTAAATGTGAAAGGCAGGAAGTCATTCCTCACCAAGCATATCCTGCCGTTAAGCAATTATGCACATACTTTCGACCAAAGATTATGTGCTCTTTAGTTTGAAGGGTGTTTACGAAGCATTCAAAAGACCTACAAGAAATTCTATTTTACAATACTTTTACCCATTTAATTTATAATAATTAATAATTCCGTAGGTTTATCAATGCACAGCTTAGATTCTTAATTATATTTTAAATGTAAATAATGTAATTTTTATCTAAAAAAACAAGTGTATTTTTAACGTGTTTAAGAATTACACCAATTTTAAAAATCTATCAAAGTTTTTATGAGTTGTTCGAATCCAAATTTTAACAATGTAAACTGAAATGTTTAAAATTTTTCTTCGTATCTCAGCATTTTAGCTCTCCAAAGAAAAATATTGTTATAATTTTTATCAGAAGCGTTTTTCAGGGCTCTGGGTGGTCCACAAAATGGTGTCTTTATCGCTTTGTAATCCTATTATATTCAGATATGGTGATACGTAACCGTTAACAACATAATTCATCAACTCTTTTATATCAGTTTATATTTGCGTGGGTTAGAATGAGTCGATTCAATGGCTAGACGTTACTCGGAAAGCCTTACGACGACTCGGGTTCACATAATATTTTGTCGATAAAAGTAGTCCTATTTGAAACCTGGCTATACCGGATATATTGTAAGCCACCTGGAGGGTGTGAAGCATAGGGTGCTCCAAGTATGTATGTGATATGTATATGCACATAAATGCAATATTATCATGTAGTAAGAAAAACTAGTGGTAGACTTGCACGAGAATTTCTACGCAGGGATTTAAATGTGAAGTAAAACGAACCACCTTTTTGCCCATCACTGTTCCTCACCTCGTTCTCCCACGGTCCGAAACATCGCCTCCTCTCCCCTTCGGTCACACCTCCTACTCTCTCGAGTACCCCCGCCCCCCCCCCCCACTTCCCTCATCCCAGACACGCAGTCCCGCTGTCTCGACCTTTTTAAGGGGCGTCCTCCACCTCCGTCGGAAGGTCCGAATCGCCACCTGCTCCCTGCACACCTACTGTAACCACTCCTACTCACCACCGCCCGAACGGGCACTTAACACGCGCCCTCCACTCCCACGCGAAAGCGGACTTCGCTCGGAGAAGGGGGGGGGGCATCCGCTTCATCAGGCGTGGGAGGCTGCGGCTGACTGGTCTGATGGGGGAGAGGGGGAGGATGACGGGAAACACGGTGTCAAGCAAGCAGGAGGTCGCTCGTGAATGGTGCTGGGATTCAATCTCATCATCATGATAAAATTTCTGTTTTAAGTTATTCCACCTGCTTCGGTTACGTCGCAATGCCCGAAGTTCATATTAACTCCAAGGCAGTGATGATGCTTGCGGCAGGATTTTGAACTCCTGAGTACCCGGAAACTAGATCGCGCCAATTGAAACTTAAGAGCTAAATCAACTTTGCTTGGCGGGCAGAAAAACGTGTCATTTCTGACATTTGCATCAATGGCAGTGCCTAAGTGGAGTTAGAATTCCCAGAAGAAAAATCAGGTTCCTACTAAAATAGTTGTAACCAACTTGTGTTGAAGTTTGGTGTTGATCTAATGAAAAGTGTTTCAGTTACACTTTCTCAAAGTGGAGGCTTGTTTGAAAGGCGTCAAAAAACCGGTACTTTTTTATTCTCGGTGACATAAAAAATAGTAGAATATTAAATAATTTTTTTTGCTTACATAAGTTAACGCAAAATTAAATACGTCAAAATTTGGTGTAACTATTGTTCGTAAACGTCAATTCGTTCATTAACTATCAGGCTGCAAATTCGGGTATCCATAATTTTTATTCCGACAGTAGGTAGGGACTTCATCCTGGATTCCAGAACACCTAGCCGAGTGCAGGCAGTTGAAAAATCGAATCATCACCCTCTCTTTTGAATATCTGTATAAGCAAAGGAACCGGGTTCGAGTCTCAGGACAGGTGCGTGGTTTAGTGCCTAATTCTCCTATGCGTGCTCATCAACATGTGCTATCTGTGTTATTTATCGTGGCCACTTCACTGTCCCATTAATCTGAATACCAAATATTTTCTAGCGAGTGCTTAGTCAAAGTAATAGCTGAGATGCGTTCAAAAAACATTAAAGTAGCATAAAGGTAGCCATAACGTAAACTTATGCATCTCAGTTGGTAAAAATTTACCTTATGTATTTAAATCACATTCGTAAATTAAATTATCATAATAGAGGTTTCGCAATGAGAGTTGACTACGTGGATAACTCTCAATGGGTATTCAAGTGAATAATAAAAATATTTTCTTATGTGAGTCTAGAGAGAACAAGAGGAACACAAACTAAAATATAATTATGAATGAAATATATAAATCCTCCCCTCATTGCCATTTCCTTACTATCTCCTCCAACACCATTGAGAAACTACCCCTTTTAGAAATACATGATGTGAAAGGCCTCACAGAGTAAACTACCATCTTGATATACGACCTAGAAATGTCTTGCTGCTCTTCTCTAAAAAATACCTACTAATATGAGGGTACCGGTATTTGCGGAACAATGATAGTCTTAACTATATCTATATATACTTAAATACTTTCATGATGTCATGAAGTCTTAAGTTTATGCAGTCTCTAGGTGTACTCTTTGTAGTGGTGTGATTGTTTGTAAAACGGCGCAAACAGTGGGTTTACTTTTTTCACTTTTCGATTAGATATTTATAAATTATATGGATATGCACATATATTAGATATTTATCAACCATTTATGAATAGTCTTTGCTTACTATATAGTTCAATTTGAGTTACTGCATTCATAAATTGTGTCGAGGCAAGACCCATAAATAATTTTGTAGTCGAGAAAGTTGAGATATGTATCACGTGGAATAGGAGCTGCCGGGGCTGAAGTTAATTGAATTCAAATGGTTACATTTTACAACATTTATTATCTCCGCGGTCAGTTTTGATAAATGACTTTAGGACTGTTGGAAATATCTACGGGCCGTACATATGCATCTTCTGTGAAAGAAAGGGCTCTCCACTGAGGATTTATGAGTTCGGATTCTGTGCGGAATCAACAATAGTGCTACCATTTTTCTATTTTTTGCTTTCCCAGTATTCCCTTTGTTGTTAAATACGCTATTGAAAAAATTTATTGCATAGTTAACAGAGCAAAAACATATTTGATCAACGAAAATTTGGTAGAGTCATTTAATTCTTTGTACTCAAGGGTTACTATTACAAACCAAAAGGAATAAGTTTAAACATCTGAATTTAATCTCTTTGGTTGAATAATATGTACAGTTCTATCTTTTGTGGAAAAAATGACCAGCAAATACCTTACCTTATCATATTTATTCGCCCTCGTTTGCACCGTAATGTTCTTTTGGTGCAAATCGGTGATTAGTTGTATTCCTTAATATATTAAAAAGGAAATATAGTTTCAAATATATATTAATGGCTTTTGGCATGCCAGAACAAGTAACAGAGTTTTCCTTCAGAAAATAAACGAGGTACCGGCGTAGCGTTCTTGTTACTGTTCATTCACGTAAATATTAACCATGTAAACTGCAATGTGGTCTAAATGCGGGCGTTTGAATGTTTTAAGAAAGCATCTAAAAAAGTTGGTGCTGGCTACTGGTCAGTGCTGAAAACCTAATACACATCATTGTAACAGCACAGGCTTAATGTCAGAACATTGGGCTACTTAATACATGACATATCAGTCGTTGAAAGCTTAATATACGTCATCGTGTCCTTACTGACCAAATGTCAAAATATAAGTGCCTCAGGTAATCGCAATTGTGGTTATATTCAAATAAGCATTTTTATTGGATATTTTCTCTTTTTATTACTCCACTGCAACATATGTAATCGAGGAAAAAGACCAAAATACGAAGTATGCTCCAATAAAATTCTGAGCCTTAATCGGTGATATGGGCAATAAAAATTTCTTTACAAAGCCGTTATTGATTTCTAAAAGAGAGAATTTTTGTGGTGCACGAACTTGATATCAAATTGATTTTACCAAATGCACAGATTATGGAACTAAATTTCCACTGCAAATGGGAGAACTTAGAAGCCATTCCAATTTCAATCTTGAATATATTAACATTTAACACCTCTGCACTACTTAGAGAGCTCTTTTTGGTCGATACCTGACGACAAAGAGACGCCTGTGTCACAGGCTTACCCACTTGCTTTGTGCGGGGTCAACAACTTTTGCCTCTGATTATTTACATCTCCTTTTGTAGCAATTTTTGTCGAAATGTCGTATTCTGGCGTTAAACGTAGAAGAGAGCGGTTCTTCTTTCCGCATTCCGTGCAATCCTCCCACGGGTGAAGAAGAAGAGGCTCTCATCCGCGGTGAGCGACAATAACACCCCTTGTTCACGGCCACGCCCGTTCCGAAGCCACCTTCTCCTCCGATTCCTGCATCCCACGGCAAGTGAGTTCACCCACTTCCGATTTGTAATGGCTGGCAATTTTGGGAGTCATATTTGGCAGTGTAACAATCCACTTTTGGGACCGGAAAATATGTCGTTGCTAAATAAAATTCACTACCTCCTGGTTGGTATCTTTCTACAGTTGTGCTTCTTCACAGGTGAGGTACCTACGCAGACAGGTGCTGTTACCTGGGTGATTTTTATGGATAGAGACAGGTGCGCGAGGAAGTAGCGACTCATTTTGAGGAATTTATTTGAATATTATCATAGAATTGGGGATATTTTAGATTTCACTTAGATGAAAACAATTGTAGTGATCTAAATACTTAGTTTAACGGGTAGTTATAGCCCTATAATCGCGTATGTGATTTGTTTATTGACCTGATTGGTTCCCAGCATGCTATTCGAGCTTTTAATGGGTTTAATTGAAGTTGCTTTGAAGTTTTTCGTAGCACCCTCCGATAGTGAGTTTTTCAAATTAATAAGCCTGTATATTTGGTATTTCCCTTTGGAGATAAGGGGTGAAATTTTAAAACATAAATTAGTTAAAGATTCGAACATTAAGACTCTTGCAAGAGTTCTCCGATTTATACTATTCGTTTCCATTGTTCTTACCTTGCTGAAATGCACTACTCGCCAAGTCTGAAGTTGTTTTCTTGTTTGGTCCCTTCCACAATAAAGACTAATGCTAATATGACCGCTCAGATTGACACTTTTCTACCCACGAACTTACGAAGCAATTCTCACCGATCTTCTTTCCTAATCCTTGTTCAGGATACCTTTCTTGACTAAAGAGCCACCCTCAGTCCTTCCGGCCTGCACTCCTATTAGCATTCTCACGACAACGACCTCTTTCTGTGAGCCTCATTCAGAGACAGACGTTGAAGTCACCAAGTGGAGACTTTAACGCCTAAATGTTCGCGTCTCTGAAATTGTGATGCATTTGACACGCAAATAAGTTGAAACTTGCAACCGTTCCTCCGACACCTCGAACTAATAGCCTCGAAAGAAACTTAATGTGTTGGGTGGTGCTAAAGAGGATGAAGGAGAGTTCACGAGTCAGTGACCCTAACCAGTTTTTTCACCTCTCCTTTAAAAGTACCAAACATTAGAGAAGGACCTGCTCCATCTAAGTGACTGCTATTGAGTTTCTCGGTGTCGGAGGTTGAAATCCATTAGTTCTCAGAGCTACATTTATTTCCTGTCCGCTCCAAATCTTTCCTATTTAGGTCTTGAAACCAAACGTATTTCATTAAATCACTTCACATTAAAGGAGGGTGCTTTAGCGTTATGACACTGATATATTTGGAATTAATGTAATTCTCCGAAACATGTTGGTAATATATTATCATTTAGGCAAATGGAATAGAGTACCCTTAATCCTTTTAGTGAAAACAGCCTAAAGAAGCTTCTCCTTTACATGGGATGACGCAATTTAATAGAAACATGGCCTCAAAGAGTTGATTTGTATATAATGTATATAAAAACCAACGACTTCTTATATTTAAAAGCTAAATTATTGTTCTTTGTAACTAGAGTGTAAATAGTTCGCTTTTTGACTCTGGTTGGTGAAAAATGACTTCACATTCAGATTCACCATTACTCTGTGGTAAGAATCTCAGGAATTTCTTTATTCCTCGAGCGGGAAATCGATTCCGTCCGGCCAACTGGAAGCCCGTCGTTTATCTTATATATTCCCTCATGTATCAGAGGCAACCTCTCTTCTGATGCGCTTGTGAAAGTGATTACGGTGGTCAAATCATGCACGGCTGTCAGAAGAAATCATTATTTCAGTCTCCTCTCGTCTTTTCAATTAGAAAATGACTTGACAAAATAGAATGCTCCCCTCCTGCAACCACATCAGCGTAGTCTTGCAGGTTTCGTTGTATGTTCCGTTTATCTCCTTGGTGGTGCTGTTAATTTAAAGTTCGAAATTTACCATAAAGATATTTTTACGTTACCATATTTACAGTGTTGGTAGAACAAATAAGTACGGGTAAGCTATTTGGGAACGGTGTTCATCAGCCATAAAGATAAAGATATTTTTACGTTACCATACCATCATACCATAAAGATATTTTTACGTTACCATATTTACAGTGTTGGCAGAACAAATAACTACGGGTAAGCTATTTGGGAACGGTGTTCATCAGCGTATTTCTCTAAGAATTCAGGACAAATTTTTGCTATATCCTAGACCTTGAGATAAGACGATGAGATTATTTACCAGTATAATTTTGGTAGGCCTATGTTAACAAAAAACCTAATAATTTGTAAAGTTTATTCGCTGTAATAATACTGTATTTTGCCCATTGAGGTATATACCTCAATTAGTTTGTCAATGTTAGTGTTTTGTACATTAAAATTGAGTCTTTTCAGCAAAATAACTTTATTTGTAAAAAAGTTTGATCGTAAATAACAACAATCATAACAATGTAGTTCTATTGTATTGGTAAACATAAGTTTGGCACTATCTCCGAATATAACTGAGAATTTTATTTCTAAGTTAGTGGTTTCTTGCATAGCAATATTTATGGAGAGTCGCTCTAGACACAATCGAATAAAGGCAAGTAATCATCCTTAACCACATATTTTTTAATGAAAGTATTTGATAAGTTTCTGCGTTGGTGGGCATTTTGCGCATATGGTTTACTTTCCGAATTATTATTATTTAAGGAAATATGGGCCTAGTTTTATTTCCTGTAAATGAAGAATAGATATGTTCCTCGTCACTTCTATTTTTTCTTGGTTAACTCTACATTCACTCTCCTCTAAGTGAGCCGCATAGACACCACATCCCACAAGTAAGCACCTACGCACACCTTCCGTTTTAATGGAATCCTCTCGTCCAACCCGCACTGTCCGTTTTCTGCATTTTCGGTATTTCGAGCTCAACTCCGAGTTTTAGTGCTGTTTACTTTCCCAGTTTGAACTCAAGGGAGGAATGTGATCTTTTGTACGTGATGCGTCCTTTGTAAGCGACTAGTGTCCTTGCTGGGATCGTAACGTTTCGTGGGTCAACATTCGGAGTATTCCGACTTCTTTAGTCGATAATTAGAGTGAGACGGATCCGGTCGTAAAAGAGCTCTGAAAGGGTTTTCGGTGTGAATGAGTTTCGATGTCCCTTGAACTTTTATGTAAGCCTACTGCCATTCCGAGATGCCTGGAAATTTTGAAATTTGGAATATAAGTAATAAAGACATTGTAATGGAAACATTTTATGATGCCTTCAATTCTGCGGTGACGAAAACATTTTAATATTTGATATTATTGATATGATGTTATTGATTCCAAATAAGATTTAATTTTTTCCTCATAAATATTTTAAGAACTTTTAAGAGAATATTTACGAATTCCGTATGAGTAATATGTGGTGGGTAGTATGAGTTTCGAAGCTTATTAGTTTAAGTGTTGGGCCAATGCCAGATAGGGCTCAGTGCTCAAATCCTAAAAATTCATATCTGACTATTTTATCTTTTGCCGATGGTTGATTGAGTTACCCACCTCATGTGATAAACTTGCCTTTTTCAGACTATTTTTTTTATTAGTGGTGTATAATCATCTTACCGGTTAAGCCGTTAAGGTCGTTGACGTTTGACGATTAAAATCTAACGTAGAGGAGGTGGTCTAAACATGGGCTATTGATGAAAGGTGTCGGAGGAACGGTTGCAAGTTTCAACTTATTTGCGTGTCAAATGCATGGGTTGATTTCAAAAAGTTGTCAAAATGGAATTACTTCAAAAAGTGGTGTAAATATGGGCTAGTGGGTCACAGATAATGTTTAATCTGAAAAAGAACAAAAATTGACTCAAAATGTTGAAAAATGATAAAATTATCCCAAAACATAGCAAAGGTAGGAAAAAGAAGTTAAAACATATGCTCTCAAACGATGCTAGAGTTGTTATTTGCAGAATCCACACGATTAAGCCTCTTTTTCTTCCCCCGTTCACTCTGTGGGTGCCTACATCTGGCACATTATGTACTGTGATCACATTTCTCCTTCATATCCTGAAAAAACAGTCCATCACAGAAGATGCAAGTCGCATCATTGCCGACTGGGCGGTCTTCTGAAGATAGGTTCAGGTCGCTGTCATCAAGCATCGGCTCCCCATGATCATCCCCAGAGATTGAAGAAGACTGGCTCTTCTTAGCCCTCTTTTTGCTCCGCTCAGTTTTCAATTTTGTAAGTTTAATCTTTCTGGTTTTCACAACTAATCCTTTCCCAGACCTTCGAGAAAATTTTATTCCTGCAATTGCTTTTTCTGATTTATCCAAGGATCTGCACAATTCATCTCTGTAAGGTGTCCCTGTCTCAAGACATGCTTTCGCAGATTTTCGACCTCGGTTGATCTTCTTCTTCGAGATAGTAGGCAGCAGATTGACGTCAGATGGATAAATTTTCTTGAATGACCAAGCCACCCTAACCTCACCTGAATCGGGAATCTTGGAGGCTAGACGATGTTTTGCGAAGTCCTCATCAGGTAGTGAAAGAGATGATGATAGTTGGATGGCTTGAGATTGAGAAAATGAGTCAGATTGACTGACTTGAGTCAGCTGTAGCTGATGTTTAGAAGCTGAAGTCTTCACAGCTTCTATTTCTGTTGCGATTACGTCTGCTTCGTGGAAAATACTTTCGTTCAGTGGCCAAATTCCCGCATTTTTTAAACAATTTACGGCAAATCCTCAGGGTTGGAATTTGATTTAGACCTTCTCAAATAGTATCATGATGTCATAACGTGTTACAGGACCACTAAATTGCCACAGTCTCAGGCGGATTTCCTCACTGTAGTATGACTTTAATGGACTCATGAAAGTCTTGTCCAGTGGTTGTAGTTTGTTTGTGGAATGCGGGGGCAGGCAAACAATGATCACATGATTCTTCTACGCCATGTAGATTGCATCTACATTGCGTACATGAGAGTTGTGGCCATCTAAAATGAGCATAACTGGCGACTCTTCGTCTACATCTACTCGATACTCTGCAAGCCAACGCGAGGGTGTGTGGCAGGAGGCACTCTTCACTTGGTTTGACTTCTTGAATGTAATTAATGAACAACTCGGTGAATAGGTTACTTTGAACACAGCCAGATGGATGCGTCCTACCTACTACACCAGGTAGAGCACCCTTAATCAACGTTTGACTCATATTTGTGAGGGTAAAATCCCAACTGATGGCACTTATGCAGGCAGTGACAATCACCGTTGCGCCTCTTTTGGTGGTAGTTAGAGCATCAATCTGCCTTTTCTTCCAACAACGCACGGAACTTTACTTTGGACAAAGGACAAATCTTTCGTCCGTGTTGTGTATCCTTGAGGCTGGGAGTTCATGCTTTCCATAGACTTCCTCTAAAGTGGTGAAGAAGGTGTCCACATTCTCTTTAGTGAATCCTAAATCCCTGGCGTCGGAGGTTTCGAATAGTTTCCGGAGTGAGGGACAACCCTTATGACGGTTCAGATCCACCAACACCCTTCCTCCAGCTTCATTTTTAAATGGAACGAGCAGATAGTTCCTCATCGCAAGTTGGTACACCATTTGCTTCACACTGTTGATGGTGCACCCAAAAACACCCTGCTCCATTATGAGTAGACAGGAAACAAGTGCTTCCTTAAGATCATGTCCCAAGTACGGCTTTCGTCCAAGCTTGGTGCAGTAGGTGTATAATCACTCTTATTGCTGAGAGTTTGAAGAATGGTGCGGGGCACATTGCGATGTAATTCCCTGGAAACCATCAGAGTTCATATTTTCTCTTCCCTTACGGCAACCCTCTTCCACGTCTTCTGGGTTTCACTTCTTTCTGATATTTTTGGGAGAATACTTAGGTTTTGCTCTTGGCATCTTAAGCAAATAAAACGGACATTGTGTCGGCTACTCTCCTGAAGGTCGTTCGTGCAAAAGAAATAAAACTGCAAAGGGCACGGTCTTGTTAAGGTATTTAGCTAATATTTGCGTTAATAGTTTTCTAGTCATTTGGTATGGAATTAGACAGCGACGTAAAAAATTGGAAAACATTTGATATTTTGAACAATCCTCTTTAGCACTTATTAGGAATTCCTGTTGCCGAAATAGTTATAAAAGTTTCACGCAGGAATGAAAATTATATAAATAAATTAGAACGACCAAAATAAGTTTTAAAAATTATGGCAGGGATAGCAAAAATTTGATATGAGGTTGAAAAAAGGTCCAAATATAGGCTAGCCCATTTTTAGACCATATTAGCTATCCCATATTTAGACCAACTGCATGTTTGAGTTACACTGAAGGGTAGATGTTACGGATAAGCTATATCCATTGTTCAACCTCTCCAGATTATGCTATAAAATGTATGCTTTCATGCAATAATAACAAATATATCTGAAGTTATTCGATAAAATTTTTCGATAAAATTGAAAACCATCTACCTGAAAAAGTTTTCGTGTCTTCAGTGATGAGGATTATGGACAAAAAACACCACAGCTTCTAACATGGAGGACTGCGCTAGCTCAACTACTTCACATCTTCTTTCTTATCAATAAGGAGTTACTTTATACACCAAACGATTGCTTGCAGCATCTGCTAGTACCTCATTCTTCAACCAGTCCATATTTAGACCATAGCCCGTATTTGGACTACCTCCTACGTAAATAGGTTTTGGATGATTCAGTCTTGAAGTACAGTGGAGTCAATATTTTGGAAAAAAACATCAATATCATCACTACACATCAAACCTTAAGTATATTTGACGCTACCCTCAACTCGAATGTTCTATCACTAAACCAAATAAAACAGACCTAGCTCCTTTCTTTTTTACCTTTTACCGCATACTTTACTTATCTCTTAAGATGCCTAACTTGTTAAAATGTTAACCATTCCTCCGATTTACTGTCCCAAATGAAAATTTTTTTATCCTTCATGCCCTCCCTAATTAGCCGATTGGTCTGCCTCGAGGTTTCTTTTTAGGTTTTCAGGTTTCTTTTCTCTCACTTTTCTTAATACTTCGTATGTCTTTTGGTCGGTTCATTTATCTGCATAATTTTTATAATATGAAAAACTAGAGGCCTTTAATGATTTTTACCTTCCTTCTTCATTCAACTGAATTTACCATGGTTTAAATCCAAGGTCATGGGGTCCTAGTAAACTATCGAATTTAGTTTCATATTCGTACGAACGTTTTCCGCTTGAAAATATCCAATGGGACAAGCATTGGAATAGATTTTGATATCGTCACATGCCCCAATAATTTAGCCTCTCGGAAGTGTACCTACACATAGTAACGAGCAAGTATCACTATTATTTAACGGGAAATATTGCATTCCCGCATGTCAACTTACATTTTATGCTATAAATGTGTACTTTACATATACATATTGCATTTTAAGCGTTAGTATTATGTTTTAAGATTGATTATTAAATAATGTATGTGAAAAATACATTATGATGTGAAAATATTGCTTTGTCACATATTGTATTTCATATGTATTACCCAAGCGTACGAAAGTATGCCTCTTTCTTGCGTGAAATGACATTGTGGTCGTTGGCGGAGCTTTGCTTACTCGCCTCCGTAACAGGACCCAAGTAATAACATGAGGCCACGCTTTTGAAGTCCCTTTTTTGGAAAGAACAGATGGTGTCCTTCCCGGCATCCCTTAATGCCCACACGCTGAACTCTTGGAAGTGCCGCCGACTTTCAAGTTTCGGGCTCCGACCGAGAGTGGCGTGGGGGGGCCCTAAAGCGTGATGCGATTTTCAACAAATTCTCCTTCCTCAGTTGTAAATGTAAGTTTTATGAATGCTTCGACAACTCTTGTATTTTCTCAGTGAAATACTAATATTAACTGATACCGAAACACTAGTGCTTAAGTACCGGATTTAGAAAACACCTTGAGATTGCTACTTTATTGCAGATTCGTGTCTAATAACAGCCGCATAATTGGAGGACATTGTACAAAGTTGACTCAGAGCAGAGTGATAAAGATGTTATGGATGGACGTATTAAGGGTATGAGGTCTTCTAAAAAGGGTTGGGAAAAACAGAAGTCTTTTGAAAATTCTTTCAAAAGACTTCTGCGATCTTTGTATGGGTCAAACATTGAAAAAAAGCCATAAAAAATAGGTCAAAAATGCAAAAGAAGGTCTCTAGCAAAATATATGGGCAATTAGTTGAGATTGCAAACGGTAAAAAATATGCTACATGAAGAGGTTTTCTCATATAAGAGACCTGATCCAATTTCATCATTTATTCATGCCTTTTTATTATTATGCCTCAGTTTCAAGAAAATTGGAAAAGGGAGATTAATGAAACGGGTAGAAGAATTTTATTTGTCATTATGGATTAATCATATTCCTTTCCTAACCATTGCATCGCACCATTTAGTGACATAATTGTAAGGTATAATACAAAGATCACTCAGAGGCGTAATATGAGGTATAATAGGTTTACTTTTTAAAGAGGTTTAATATGAGGTGTAATTTGCCTAAATGATTTATTATTTCACGCTCATGGCAAGGTACATTTATAACGTAGGCCACGCCCAGGAATTTGTGCTTCAGAGTCATAATTTAGGGAAAATATAGATACCCACGCCTTTTCCACTAAGCTGAATATTTAGAGTAAATAGTCAATTATGTAGTCTAATGTTCAGAAAAAAATATGATTTATTTATAGCGCATAAGTGTCAGGCGTGGCGTAAAATTAGTGAGAAAGAGAATAACTCGCTGAGACATATGCTTGTGACTACGAAATATCTTGAAATTTATGTCACTCTCCTCCCGTCTTGTCCCCTAATGGAAACTACAACAACACCACTGAGTTTTTTTATAGATCGGATCTACTGATTGAATTCTAAATGAATCGAAGATAAAACGTTGTTAAATCATCGCCCTGGCGACTGATAGGTTCATGTTATGACTCTACATGCAAAATTTTGGTGAGGAACTAAGTTTCGGTCACGGCCTCATTACGTTCCACTTTTGGAGCGTGATTCCTTGTTGGGATTTTAATGAAAGTAACTTGTAAGGATGATCTTTTATCTCTCACAGCTGTATTAAAATTATGCACGTGATACGTTTGTGGTCTCTTCAAAATTCATTTAAGGTTATTGTGCTACTTTGAATCAAGTGTGATTCTGATGAATATTCAACATGGTTACAATTGATATAAAATGGTATGTATTTTGGACATAAATTTGCCATCTATACACCCAGTGGCGGATCTAAGCTTGGACCAAGGGGGGGCAGACAGGGGGTCTGGGGAATTCCCCCCAGCCGAAGGGGGGTTCGGTGATTTTGGAAATTTGGGATTTTCCAGGCTCAAAAACAGCGGTTTTAGGCTAATTCTTTGATTAAAAAAAGACACTACTATGCACATGTAGTAGGTCGTTTTATTAGTAAAAGGTGTTTGTCTGTGTTGAGAGTTTTTATAATGTCCACGTTTACAGCCAAATAAATACAGAGGCTGCCGCTTCCTATTGCGCGAATTCGTGATTATTTGACCGGTTTCGCAAGCATCGCTTCCGATTGTAACATATCGCAAGCGTGTAAAATAGGTCCAAGTTTGAAACTAATTTGTATTTTAATTCGTTATAGTAAGTAAATTTACCGGAAAACATAACTAAATACTTTTGTAAAAAGTGGTAACCTCCAAAATTTCGATTTTATCTAGTGTATGTTTCGACCCAATGAGGTGGGCTATAGCCCACTTTGCCCCCCCCCCATAGATCCACCACTGTATACACCCTAGTGATATTCTACATTTATTGTACAGAATCATTTATAGTATGGCTTCGTATCCTAATGGGCAGATTGCTGAATGACAGACCTGATAGTTAACCGTTAGAATCTGGGACTTTATGTGAAGCAGCATAGCCTCCGCATCAAAATGCGTGTTCCCAAGGTCAGAAGAACAATAAAATTTTCTAAGATATCATGCGTGATCCAGGAGGGAAAATTATCCTCCTAATTTGAATGCATAAATTTTAAATTTCTCTGAATTTAACTATACGAGCTCTCAATTACCAAGTAAATTTTGAGTTGATCGTTTAGTCATACCTGTAAAGCGTAAATATTGCTTTGCACCAGATCCTTCAGTATACGTACCATTCGATTTGTTTGATTGACATAACACTTCCCATTGCATTGCAGATAGCGTTGTATGATCGATTTCCGATCAATGTGTGTGGAAGGTACGTCACGTGATTCGAATTCTTATGCCCAAAAGTGGTTCTTGCCCGATTATTATTGTTTTTCCATTAATATTTTAGGGTAAAATTGATAGGCTGTCTTACTTGTTCTTCACACACTCTTCATTAAGGAGGCTCCACCGAATTATGAAGTAGATGTCATTTTTGTGAAAATTTCATGGCAGATCAGTTTTTGGCCTTTCTATCGATTGGCAAATGAGGCCTTTCCATCATATATTTGAAGAAAAAAGACGTTGCTAATCAGCTATTTTATGCGTGGTTATATGGCATGGCTCTTGCAGTAAAATTTGCAGATTAATAATGTAAAGAGAAATGTTTTGACGAAAAACATTTTTCTTTACATAAGATGCGCAATTTTGTGTAGTATTCAGCATTGTAAAAAAGTGCTCGCCTTACCACACTTGTTTAATTGATATTGATAAATGTTTGCGCGAATTAAAGCAGAAAAGCCTTAGTTACATGAAAGTGGCGCTACAGTATGTTGTTATCATTAGCAACGGTACTTGTGACGGAACGTGTTAACAAACCTATTTACTAACTTAATTTAGGAATATACCTCTTCTTATATTTTTTATGTTACTTTAATATTCCATTAGTTATTGACATGGTGTAATTAATACAAATGCTTCCAAATGGTAGCAACGTCATTTTTGACAAAGAGTTTTCAAAAATATCAATATTAATAAAATTAAAACAAAGAGTTGTATATGCAAGAGAATAGTTTAAAACTAAGTAAGAAAATATTTAACCTATTTCAGAACTCGTATTAGCGGGATTGAGCTTGTATTCTCACTTTATAAATTAAACGTTGCAACAACACGTCAGTCATGTTTCGAAGTCAAAATGAGTTAAAAGAGCTTGTAAATGATAGAATATATCTACAATGTGCTATATAATAGCATACTCATAGAATTATCGTGTATGCGTTACCACCCTATAGATGATTTTCCACGTAGGTGTTTTACTGGATCGGAATTTATTCATTAAATAACATAGCTCTTTTAAAGGATTTTGAACCGTGGAGTCACGGTGAAACCTCCTTAAGATCCATATCTTCGTAATATATTTTACCGAAATTTTCTTTTTCCATCCATTTCTAAGCTTAACCATTGTCGGTGAAGGCTATTAGAGTTCTCCACCGGTTAAAACACTGCAAATATTATTGCTTGACCCGGTGGAGAACCCGAATAGCCTTCATCAACAGTATGCGTCGGGAAAGCATCAGATCTTTTCTCAACTACTGTTTTGCCTTCAATCAAAATTTTCAATATCTCATTTTCAACAATTTGCACCATCCACCTACTCTGCCTAATTTCCTAATTTTTCCAAAAAAACCTTTTTACCTCCCCTGATATGATCAACCAGCATATCGCCTTTCCCATTTTCATCCATCACACTCATTTTTTTTACAACCACCCATAAGGTTTCAATTTGTTTTTGTCTTCTAACTTCAGAGTCCAGACATCGGGTCTACTATACATTACCAAGTTCAAAATCAACCACTAGAGTAGCATTTTTCTCAGATGTTCGCTTAATTTTCTTTTCATAAGTTCCCTTCACTTTTACTACGTTGCTCTACTATCCCTATACAATGCGTTTTCTTACATCATTAGAACAATGTGGATATTCACCCAAAGTGAGAAAAAAAACTGGCACTTTAACACTTTTCGATTGTTTTTCTCACTTTTTTGCTCAGATTTTCCTTAGTTTTTCCCGCAAATCACATTATTTTATTTTGTTGATTGATATTTACCCTGAATCCCTTGCACTGTATCAGTAAAGCGTCTAAACTGATTGAAAATCTTTGGCCGACTGACAAACACCTGGTCATCAGCATACCTGACCAACTACGTTGGCATCCCATGCTTGCATAAGAAACAATACTGTAGTTGGATTATAGTTCAAACTGCTGTTCTGGCGTAGATCCAGCTTTACTGATTGATATAAGCATAGGAATTCCAGGTTTAACACGGAAAAAGACCGCCTACGTCTACCTCCATAACAGTGCTACATCTTTGATGATTTTTTGGGTATTCTAGCTTATGAAATTCAAGATATCCTAACCCAGAGTACAGGTAATTTCTTTTTACAAGTTCTTCCCTATTGCTACATATCTACCAATCTTAAACCTGGTTTTTCCGGACCTTATTAGAACTACACACAAATTCGTCCAAAGTCGAAAAAGTAATTTTTAATGGGGATTTTGGTAGGAAAACGTGTGTTCAGTTACAAATATTTCAAGTAAATCCATATTGTCACCCCTACGTCAACCATGCGGTTTTTTAGTCTTCGCTTGGAGCCTTGCAAGGCAAGATGTATGGATAGAAGCCGACTACAGATCTTCCTCCACGCTTTCTCCCTTCCGTAACTTCTCACTCGGTCTACACGCCTACGAAGCATAAACGACGTGAATGATCACCGTCGAGAAACGGTGACGGAGTTCTATCCAACAGTAGCAGCCAACTTTCACTGCCGGATCACATATACCTTTTTCACACCTCACGATTTCAGCCAATACGAGTCCATACACTTCTGCGTAGGTATCATTAATCATTCATAGTTACTGTGGGCGCAAGGCAATGAATAAATTATCTCATCTATCGTTATGCTAATCTATTCTGTAAATTAGGCAGCATTTTGGCTATGAAGTATCACTTCTTTTTCTTTATGAAGCTGAAATTGAAAGTTACTACATTCTTTTTATCATAATACTTTGAAAATTGATTAGGTATTCAATTAAATTAAGTTTAAGAAGTAAATACTGAACTTCAATGGGTTGTTTGCGGTGGTGTTTCAATATCGAATCGTCACTTCTTAAGTAATCCACGTTTAATTTTGTAATAAGTTTGTGTTTCTCAATATATTTATTGTTACTAATTTTGATATTATTGTGATTTTTAAGGTAATAATTTCACTTTGTTGTAAAATCTTTATCCTTTCCTGAAGTTGGTGACAATTTTATGTTGGTGAAAATTATGTTCGGCGTCAACACTGACAGCATTTCTTGCATGGTCAACGACGCCATGTTCAAACATTTTTCCCTGCATAAAATCGTCTTTTTCTTCACGTAATACTATTGTTCTCAAAGTGAGTAAGATCATCCATCAATTATATCGCGAAGAATTAATTTGATTTTTCGATATGCGCCTTTCAGCTTACATAACACATTTATTTGTTTTGGAAATCGCTCTTGAAAGTCCTTTCAATTTACTTATGAATGTGTGAAAGGACTACAACGTTTTATTGAATCGTCGTACTTGAAAGGATGTAACATCTTCTGAAACATTCAAAGGGTCTCGTTCAAGAAGTATTGCTCAGGGGAAATAGATTAGGCTGACAATGAGACTAGCCTAAGCGCATGGTGCCAGCAAGGTGAGCGAGGCACTGAGATTCCCGCAACCCGCCGGACACATCAGAATGCCTTGTTGCATACGCTCCCAGGGTGCGTGTCTTCCTCCTACCTACTCATTCATCCACGCCCGCCTCCGCCCCCCTCCCACCCCCCAGGCCCGCACGCCCCTCCCCTCGCTCTCACTCACTCACACCTGATCTCCCTGCGGCCACGAACGCCTAAGAGCGACCCGAGGAGCCTCCGCCCCCTCTCCGTTCTCCTCCTCCTCCCCCCACCCCCTCCCACTCTCCACTTCTACCTCCGCCTCGCCTGCGACACGCGCGCCAGCCATCCCCGCTCGTGTGGTTTGTCGTGCGTGGGCCGTGGGAGGGCCGCAGTATCGATGCCCCCGTGTATGCGATGTTCGATTCGTCTGCCTCTGATTTCATGGTTGATTTGCTTCGCCCTCGGAAGCTTACTGTCACTTGCCTGTTCATGGGTGGTCCACGTATTTTTAAACTATTCTTCCACCCAAGATCAATCCATAAATCTACTTGTACGTAGCCACAATTCTTCTACTTCCTGGAGAAATGCTAGATATAAGAGGCACGTGTAACTAGAGGGTTAATGTCTACATAGTTATGAGGACCAACTCAACTGGTTATAAAGGCAATCCTTTAAATATATTTATCTCTGTCTTCCTCTGACACAGCACTTTGGGTAGTGCATATGGGATAGGATTGGAATGGAATACCGAAATTTATTGCAAAAAGTTCTCATCAAGCTGCATTCCGTATTGTTGACATACAAAATGTTGGCAAATGTAAGGTTGTTGTTTCACAGCAATATAAATTTTCAGGGTTTCAAAATAGTGAAAATAAATGAAAAGCCTTACTTGATTACTGCTTTCACTGCCTCCGTTGTTCAAAAATGTATTTGCTGCCTAGATGAATCAACCATCTCTTATGCATAATAATAGGTACTGTAAAAGGCTATTTTGAGGATCACAAAAGTTTCAGGTTCCCCACGCATGCATTAGTCTCTCTCAAATCAATTCTGTCTTTCTTCATGCATGAAACAGCGCATCTCCTGCTCTTGCAGCATTATTTGCTGAACTTCATCTATTTCTTATCTCTCAATGTGTGTTTCTTCCTATTATACTGTACTGACCAATCGAGTTTCCAAACAATTTTATTTTCCTCGATATTTTTGAAGGGTTTAACATCATAGTCATACGAATTGTAAAAAAATGTTATTTACACCTAGCCCTTATGTGAGTAGAAAAAGTGCTGCTTGCGAAGTCAATGTGTTACCTGATACCTGAAGTGTTAAGAGTTTCTAGATCCAGTCATGGGTCCATATGTGAATGAACCTTATAAAAGAAGAGCAGTGATTACGGATTTATAGATGCATCAATTTTATTGAGTGTAGCTTACTATTATATTGGGTGCGATTCCCATTCATTTGTACTTGTATGTGCGGGTTTAAATAAGTGCTAATAGTGCTTAAATGTATCGATTTATATCTCATACCAACACGATAACAGCCGTTCCGTCTTAAATGTAGAAAGTTGTTTGACAAGACAAATTGTTGGAATTATTGGAATTATTATGATATTTGCAAATATTTATAGTAATCGCATCCACAGTAGATGTTAACTAACATTTATGCGGCTGTAGTATGCTTGGTTTGGAATTTCACTAACGGTGACAGGAGTATTAACGTGTATTTCCCTAGCGAGGTCAAGTTTGGGATGAAGTAAAAGTATTCACAAGTAGGCCTTAAAGGAGTTGTTTAATATGAAAATATTCTTCTGAAGGGTTCTGACAGGCCAGTCTTAAAATGGACAGAAAAGAACTATTATGAAATATTAAGAGACATGAGGTTGATAGCTCCGAGTCAGTAATTCTATCAGCGGGTGACAGTTCAACAACGTGAGTCAAAATAATGTGAGTGAAAAATTAAAATCCTGTATTTATTCTAGTAGGTAGTTATGCATTGATATCACAGGTGTGATTGGTTCAAGAACCCCTGGATGATTTGTGCTAATGCTTATTATTATTCGTGCTAATACACTAGCGCCTAATGTTTCTTTGAAAACACTGTGATTAATGCAAAACATCTTTTTTATTCAATGTTTTTAGGTAACTCATCAATTTAAAAAGAGAGTGAGCGGTGGTTTCGGCGAAGCGAATAAAGTAATTTGGCGCGGGAAATCCGGAGGTGGCGTTGAATCTGGTTGGAGTGAAGGTCAGGGAAGGGATTTTAAAAGACGTGTTAGGAGGATGAAGTTGAGGGACTAAAAAGAGAAGAAGGAAGTAGTCTGGTTGCTTGTGGTATAAAGGGACCGGGGCAATTGAAGTACCTACTTGTATTTGAGAGGAAAAAAAACATAGTATCTTTGCCGTATGGATGTGGGCAGGGTCGTGAATATAAACACAATTCGGAATCATTTGTACGTTTGAGGGTGAAATATAAGGGCAAGAAACAATTGCTGGTAGACAAAGGTAATTATATCCTCAGTGAGTAGAAAGCTCAGGCTAAATTTTAATGGTGACGCTCATGATGTAGAACATAAGGAATACTTTACTATACTAATACTGGCATTTTATAATTAAATATATTCAGCAGCGATGCCAGGTGTGTAATAATCGCCTGGTGGGCCGGCGAGGACTTTACCTCGCTGTCCCAGGTGGCGGCGAAGTAAAGTCCTCGCCTGCTAATCCTAGGGTCGCGGGTTTGAGTCCCGCCTGGGTGGGTTTTTCTCCACCTAGGGCATGGATGCTTGTCAAGCTCTGTTGGTTCAACCCCTGGGAAACCTGATGACAGGCAAATGCCTATCGGGATCCCTGGGGTATATGGGCCAACAGAACCGTCCGGACGAAAAAAAAAATTGCACTGGTCAAGGAAATATTCGCGAAGAGGAGAGAGGGACATAAAATTTGTTTCTAGTGGAACCACCAAAAGATTTGTCAAAACTCTCATATAGAGCGTGGCAGTGTAGGGCTCAGACACATGGTCCCTATGGAAAAATAGGTGGTAAATAAAGGAATTTGAGATGTAGGTACCAAATCGAAAGGCTTTAATTAGAAGAGGAATGAGGCCATTGGAGAAGAAGCATTGTGGTCGGAGGGGAAAGGTAGTTGGTTGGAGGCATTAGACGGTAGCAATACTGTTTGGAGTGTGTTTTTTTTTAGGTGCCGGCATGTTAAAGAGCGTCAGAAAGCGAATACTGTTAAGTGAGTGCAGAAGAAAGTGGGAAAATTAGCTGTCCAGAATAGTATGGAGATAGGCAGAAAATATGAAGTTTGTAATGAGAGATTATCTTTAGGAATCGGGGATTGGGTTGGTGTGGTGGCTGGGGTACTAACCTGAGGACCAGGGATTGACTCTCGGCACAGGGGTTTTCGTTGGTATGCCGGTCCCTAGTGCATTGCATTGTGGAGGGCCCTTTGAGTCCAGTCCATCGATTTGGACGTTAAGCCGTCCCTTCGGCCCTTTTGGTCCCAAGGCCCCCTTGGCCCCTTTCGTTAAGAGGACGCTAATGCCGACGCCAGGTTTCTCGCCACTTCCTCTGTTCCCTGAAATATTTCTACCTTTACCCAATATTCTACCTATTCTCTATCGCACATGGGATTAATTGTTGATCGTCTTCCCCCAATACATAGAGCTACTACTTCAGGAAACGTGGGCTGGTTTGAAATGAAGGTAAGAGATGGGCCACATATGTGAGGAAAAATGGTAGGCACTTTAGAACAAAATCAGCAATGCTGGTAGAATACTTATGATGACGATTGTAAACAGGTGACCAAGGGACCGTGCTGCAAGTCCTTATGGGGTCCTGCGAGTTGGATGCAGATGTTGTTGCGTGGAAGCAGGACGGACGGACGTCGTCCCACGGTACCCCCGAAACCCCCGGGGAGAAACGGAGAGACAGAGGCGTTCTCCGTGGGACGCGGCCGCGGCGGCCCGCGCTTGCGACTTCCCGGTCGTGGGCGTCGCGAGGTGTGCGGCGAAGGAGATGTCGGCCACACTGAGACGGGGAAGCCCTCCCTCCCTTCAATCGTGTGGGCGTATGCTAATGGTCGGACGGACCTCTTCGGTTCTCTCGGTGGCGGGATGGGGGAACGGAGGAGGAATTTATTATCAACATCATTCGAGTCGATACGAATAATTATTTATTTACTGCCGACTTTATCTGTTGGGAGTGGGTGCTCAAAGGAAGCGTTGCGGAGGGCACCCGAAACCTCAGCGGTCCGCTTGGCGAAGGTTCGTCGAACTTGTGGTAGTGTGAGGATGCTCCTACCAAGTCAAAGCGTCTGTGGGCTGAGAGTTTTCGCTTTGGGATCCACTCATCAATTGTACAACCAATATTTCGTGAGCTACTATGATGTCTCACCTTCGGCATATGCTTCATATTTATGGATCCAGCCTCCTATTTATGATGTACCTAAGGACCAAAATTTATCTCTGGTTGTTGAGGGAGGCGTTCGAAAGTTAGGCTCATTTGCAAGATTGATGACTTCTCGGGTGAATTACGTCTGCATTATACTCGGCAAGTCGTAACCGGGACATGAAAAATTGACTCTAAGAATTTATAACTATATGGTGTGATTCTTTGAAATCCCACTTAGAGTTTCTGGGGGTGATGACCTTCATAGTTAAGCTCTCAATGCATAATTTCCCCGTCCACTGTCTCTTTTATAAGTAGTTATTACGAATAGTACCTTAGGGAATTCAGGTTCGCAGCTTGTGCTTCTGATCAGAGGAAATTTAATGAAATGATTCAGCAGGTTTATGTCCACTATCAGAAACTTTGTACTTATGAAGTTAATTTGCGATTTGTATTATTTTTAATGGTTTTTAATTAAATGTAATTAAATAAAGTAAAGTAATCCAAATAATGGTTTAATCTGTCTGAGTGAGGCTCACAATACGCAAAAGCAAGTTGTGTTTAAAGTTTATATTTAAGTGTAGAAGCCACCTCCTTCACATTTGACGCTTGCTCACAGGCTCATATAATATGTAAAATACGAGTATTACTTTAAATACAAATATCTAAATAAATTCAGTTACTAACGCCTCAGGGCTCTCCAACAGCCAGCTTTTCTTTTTCATGCGCCAAAGTAATGAACGGATATTCAATAAGTAGATATCATGCTACATGGGTAGGTATATTTCAAGCTTTGTTCAACTCCTAAATAAGGTCTACGCTCTTAAATGGATTTCTGATTTATTTGTGCGGTTTATCGATCTATATTCGTATCTTAAAGAATAGTTGATCTCATCTCTCACTTATTTTTCTCCCAATTAAGGGTATCTGGTTTTCCTGGAGATGGCCTAGATATATTCCGGGTTTTTAATTATTTCTAAAGATTTTTATCGGGTTAGGTTTTGCTTTCCGAATCCTAGGTGATGGAAAGAATCTCATTCTTATTACAAACCCGATAGGGAATGAATCTGACCTTTTTCCTGCTGTCACTAGACAATAGTTACTTTTTAAACTCTTGTTTTTATGTATCACATTCTCAAAATTGTTTATATTTTCCTGTTTTATATAATTTACTGCTTCCGTTATTTTCCAAACCGTATATATTTACTCTGTTCTATATTTCTTCCCTCATAGTTGTTGTCACAATTGGTTCAATCCTTATTTTATCTGTGCAAAATAAGGATTGAACCTTTCAGCCTGTGTGGCTTTTCATGATATCCCCAAAGCTTTAGAAACTTAAAAGCAAGAGCTTGAGAACCATTTCAACGTTATTATGAATATATTTATATTTACAGCATGTCTATGATCCAGTACTACTTTTAAAAGTAATTTTAAATATTCCGAATTCACTGCGACCTTTTGAGTACTTAAATTTTCTGCTTTGTGGCGGTTCATAGGATTATAACCTTTAGAATGATTTATAGTTTCACGCTCTCTTTTTGATATATTTCAACACATTGACGTAAGTTTCAAGGCATTAAATGTATTTTGGATGAATCATGTGAGAAAGCATAATAGTTACTGTTACAATATAATTTTATCGCGTTTTCTATGATCTACCGATTTTTGGCCGCTGAACTATTGGCCCTTAGTCTCGTACTTCATGATTTTTGTTTTAAGACGGGATTCGTGATTTTATAATCAACAATTGGCTGCTTTCTACAAGTTTGTGAATTGTATTTTTATTGTTTTTAATCCACCTAAGAACTGAGACATAGTTAACTTTGTGACAAAATGCTGTTGAAAATCCATAGTCGGTATCCCGTCCTATATAAAAAACCCTTACGACTCCTATGGTTAGATATCTGTAGGAATATTCTTTTTATGAAGAAAAAAATGCATGAATATCTGCAAGAATGGTTTCTATTTGTTATTTACATACTATACTCAAACAGCCGACCTTGCTGCGTCATATGGAGTATTTGGCTGTACAAAATAAGATTGCTTGAGATCTGCCATAGAGGCATAGTTTGTATCTCAAAGAGCTTTTTGAAGGGTTTAACATCATAGTCATACGAATTAAAAAAATGTTATTTACACCTAGATATTTTCGAGAAGTTGCCGTAAATCTTTGCATTTTAATGTAGAATTCGTCTTGGAATGCCGTTTTCCGTCGGTAGTTGTAAAGGAACGGCATGCCCTTCAGGCAAATGCGCTCGAAGGGACCCTTATAGAAGTATCACACTAGCCGAGGGGACTGTGGGTCCATTTCATTTTCGAAAGGGCTTCATTTGCTCGCGCAGGAGACCATACCCTCGAGGCTTCATCCACGGAAGAGAACCGCATTTACCGTCGCTGTCGTGACCGCATGGCGAAGGGGGAGTCAGGCAACCGGCCAGCCGGCGGAAGCGTATCTAATGAAACTCGTCTTGTGACCAAAGTGCTCCTGGCTGCCATAACTTGTATCATTCGAGCGGGAATAATTTGATGTCTCCCGTGGTGGATCAGAACTTTTTTTCTTCATTTACCATTATTATGTTTCCGAGGGGTGCAATCATTTCCCTCTTCACGCCACCGACTTTGTCGAAATTTACATTTGTTTTCAAACCAAGCCGACCGAAAATTTCCGACTTACGCCTGAAATTGCTGATGCACATCTTTTCTCCACAATTGAGCTCCCCCGAGGAAGTTTGACTCATGTTATTATGGAAACTCTGGGAATGGATTCGAAACGTAATGCCGGGATTTAACTCTTCAAAATTCCATTTTCACCCCGAGCTGCGGTAAAATCTAACGTTTTGTAATTAATGCGCATTTAACGAGATACCTCTGAAGACACCTTGGATATAGAGAAAGTATTTTTTTCGACGACTTTTTTTCTCAAAAAGTGTAATTTTTTTCCCAGAGGAGTTCTGATGGAATTCGGATGATAAAGCATTTCTGCTGTACGATAATAAAGTGTCATATGTATGTACCTATCACTTAGAGCTTAAGTTCCGATATACCACATTTTAATGCATGGGCGTATGTAGCGGGTGAAGATTTTGAGTCGGCTCTTAATGGTATAGTATTCGTTACCTAATTAACCGAGCTTGTCGCAACATCATACATCATGATCTAACTGCTGAGAAAGTTGAATGCAAAAGATTTCATTGCATTTATATAAAAGTTCTGCCTCAAAAAGCCCAGCGTTTTTAATGCCTTTTTTTGGCATTGAATGCAAGGCAAGGTTATTTCGGGATGTTATCATTCTGGATGAAACATACTATGTACACCAAACTTTGTTCCCTAAATAGTTTTTTTAATATATTCCCTTTTTGCCAGGTATAACAAGCTAGTATAAACCAATCAAAATCACAGTGAGTCGCTTTGGTTGATGAATTCAGGCCCCTGCACTTCAGGGTACCTACGCCAATCAGTGTCATCTCCCGGTCAATATATACGTTTGACACCAAATTCGTTGGATTGCTAGTTACGGCCTTAATTGCAAAATAAGTATTAAAGATATTAGGAGATAAAGAGCCATAAAGCTGTCCGTAGATTTAAAGCCATAAAAGGTCCCATCGTGTTTTCATCTCTAGGCCTAAGCTCAAAGAAAACATAATGTTTTCTATGAATGAATTTCAATGAATCCGAAGTTCGGATGAAATGGGATCTAATGTTGGAAAATATTTTTATTATATTGAAGTCTTAGTATCAAATTATAAAAGTTCTCTTAGATGAAAAATTTGATTGCTTTTTTATTCCCGCACAAGGAATCTGTACTCATCAGAGTGATAATTTGCTTTACGATGAAAACTTTGATTTATTTTCTTATATTCGTAAAAAAAAGAGATTCCATGGGATGGGGCGTTATGCAATAGACCACTTGGTCCCTAATGACAGATTAAAGAGCTTATAAGGCAGAAATTCTCATTCATAATCCGTACGATTGACATAGACTTAGATACATTTAGATGGGACATCATTTTCATTTTATAGATTTGTGGCCAGTGGATGAAAATTAATCAATTACCAACATAATTTTCACAAATTAGCAATCTTAAGATGATTTTACAGAGATCTCCATTCGATTCTTGTATCGACTAGCCACTTCATACTAATATAATTCTTCTCTTTCACATCCTTTACAACTTGTTCCATACACCTTATGCGAGGTCTTCTTTTTTCCATTCTTCCCATTAATCTTTGCCTCGGCTATTGTCTTCTTCAGGCCATCGTGCCTCAAGATATGACCGATCATGTTGCTCTCTCTTCTTTTCAACGTTTTCAGCAGCCTTCAATTTTCTCCGACTATTCTTAGGACTTTTTCCTTTGTCTCTCAGTCGATCTATTAGATCTTGATCGTTCTTCTGCCTTGACTTCTCTGCTGCTGTTATCGTCCATGCTTCACTGCCATTAAGGGAGATGTTTTTGTGGCGCTATGCGTGTGCAAAATAGTAGAAAAATAAGTTAAAATTAGGGAAAATTTAAATATAAATCAGTCTTGTACTCATTTCAAAAGGGTCGGATACTACTGTCTATGTTGTCTGTATCAAATAAATGTGCTTGAAGTAAGCATGAAAAATACTGCCCACCTGGTGATCTGGTACATTTCCACTAATAATCAACATAACGACTTGTTCCAAACCGTCTTGCCCTCTGGTGAAACTTCAGCCGATGACGTTAGCGGGCGAGAAGGTCTAGGACACAAAATTTAGGGCGAGCAGCCGGTCTCTATTATCAGGGTAGGCGTGATGCATTGTAAAATAATATTGACGCCGAGTTTCTCTCCTCCCTTCCATATTCCCATAGAAGTGTTCATTAACGAGGCCAACCAACTATCATTCAAGTAAGTATGAAGATGATTGGTTCTCCGATGACGCAAGAAATAGAGAACTACTATGTGTTATCTTTGATTTTATCGCGAAAGCTAGATGAGATACATGGGGAACCTTACGTAAACATTTAAAATTAATTTGTTCCCGCAAGCAATAATAATAATCAGAACAGTCAACCAGTTGTTTAACAAAGATCTGTAAGATAGTAGCCTATCGATGGTGCTAGTCTTTTTTTCTGCAGAAACCCCCTTTATACTATGAAAACCTTTCTAAACTGAGGAACTCTACGCTTGGTGTCATTCAATCTACTTGCAATCCGTGATAGCGGTTTTTTTTAAATTACACGTCATTAATGAGTTGAAAATTACAATAACTTTTATATTATAGGGTAGAGAACTGATTCCTCAATTTTCTGTATCTAATAACATACTGGGTATACAGCAGACGCCTTGCGGGGAAAGCGAACTATCGTTGAAGATGAGAGGCATTAAATGTGACAGCCGAAATTTGTTCACAGAATCCTTCCGGCAGTATTTAATCCTTCAGACACATGATTATCACGCCTTTTGAGAATTTTAATAGAAAAGTCATAACAGATTATAGTTTTAATGGAACGTCTTTTATAGTATTATATTCTATTGCAACGCAGAGACTCACCTTTTTCCGTTTTAATATCCGTGCCTTCTGCTGAAGAATATCCCAAATTTCTCGGCCATTAATCTGCAAGGGCTCATTTCCTTGAAAAATGCTAACAAGGTTCGTGCAAAAAAATTTGGCATCCTCTTATCGCCTCTCAGGTTTATTTAGTTGAAAATATAATCTTCCTTCCTACGTGTAACGACGATGGGGTCATGCCTTGGGGCGGCATACTTTTTCGCCTGTGATGCGAAAAGAAGGCACAACTTCTCAGTTCCACAGAATGTGAACGAGGAGCGTAGTAAGTGACCCCCCGCGGGTGTTCATCGTGGAGATTACGCCGGTTTTCTCCCCTCAGCAAAGGCAGAGGAGTGGTTTGCGTTGTTTTACAGCCGACCGAACGGCGAGAGCAAACACATTCAAAACCCATAGTCACCTCGACTCGAGGCAGCTGCTCCTACGAGAGCGTGGGGCGTACTTCCCTTTATGGAAAAGCACCGCTGACGCTCAATTTGCAATGCGCACGGGATAATTCCACGCCAGCCGGCACAAAAATCGGTCCATATCACCGCAAAAGATCAAGCACCTCTCATGAATCGGCTTGCCCGGTCCGGTGTTATAAAAAAAATAATCACCAGAACGCCTTCCTGGAGCTGAAAATTTCAATCATTTTAAATTCCTTCTCGGACTTTATGAATCTTTCAGGACTCATGCATGGGAGCATTGTGTTGGTGGAGTAGCGAGGGGGAGGGGGGAGGATTTATGGCGCTGGGCATGAGCGGACGGATACGATACTAATGCTTGTGGGACGTAAGGCAGGAAATCATTGGTCCCTCGTGGACCCTCGTTCCTCCGCTAGGCCCAGTGGATATCGCTGCCCGGGGCCCAGAGAATGACGCCAAGGCCCCCAACGGGGTGCTACTCAGGCCAACATATCTCCCATTGATTTATAGATACGCATTATCGGCGGCTACCGCCCCCACCACACCCTTCAGCGCACCCGATAAACGAGAGCTTGGGGGGAAGGGAGGAGGCTAAGGGTGGTAGCAGAGAGGGGTTGGGGATTACAATAGACGGTCCGGTACGCCGCTAAGTGGTCCGGGATGCTCGGGCCGGCAAATTAGCGGGAGGTTTCCTCCCGGCGCGGCATGCCTCGGGAGGCGTACGACACGAAAGAGTTTTATGTTGATTGTATTCGGATGTGGAAATGAGGTAGGCGGGCTCTTCCTGCCACCGCCTTCTGCCCCTTCTCTCGTCCTGCCGGGGGCCCTCCGTTGCTACCGTCCGCTCTCCTCGGCCCCAAGTTTCTCAGGGGCCTTTCCACCCGAACGCAGCCCTCCCCCAATCGTTCTCACCCCATTACATTCGAAGGCTTCTTCCCTCTCGTCCCTCCCCTTCTTGATGCCTCCCAGGGTGTGTTCGCCGGGCCCGAGGGGTCAGTGCAAGGCCCCACGACACGCCCACGAGGTAGGACTACCGAAATTCCCCGCCCAACCCGATAATATTCGTGCTGCGGTTTGCCCCAATCCACCCAAAAATTCTTCAAATGCTAATGCGTTTCGTCCCCTTTGTCACGCAATTTACACTCGCGGGATGAATTATATGTATTTTTTACTCCTCTTTCCCGGATTTCACTCGGGGGAATGCTCGTGGGGGAAGAGTTGGGCTCTGTTTCATCCCTCGCTCCTGTCTTTAACATATCCAACGGGAAGGGAATAGGAAGGTGCTGACCTAAATAATATTAGTGTGGCCGATCGACCGGCAGATAGGGTTTCTCCTAATGTGGGCGAGGTCGTAACCACGTATCTAGTTCCTCGGTGGAGCGTTTTTTATCGCGGTTCGCCACCACCTTTGAATTTTCATTGCTTTTTTCAGTTCTCCTACCGTTTTGGGAAATTAGGGGGCGGGAAGGAAGGGGGGGATTCGGCTTCCCATTGGAAAAAGCACGCCGCGGGTGTTATTTTTTCAATGCGCCCCTTACGGACACAATAGGGTTGAATAATGTGTTTCAAAACCTCTATGAATCCATGGGACCAGGGTAAGTCTGCCCAATGAGCACGCAGGTTCTTGTGAAACGGGTAAAAAAATGTTTATCGGTCTTAAGGAGCGACTGCTAACCCCTTCAGAGGTAGGATGTAGTTGACTGCGTTGAAAAGTTTTTCCTTATTATTTTTAACCCCAAGTTATAAAGGTTTTTCATTGTTGTGATGTCCATATCGGAGCACTGGGCGTGTCACTAGTATTGTAGACCAAGTGAGTATTCTATTATCCGCAGAAAAAATATACCTATCGAAAAAGAGCATATGGACAAGTGTTCCCTTCATTCATTGTCAACCAAGTGATTGTTTTATCTTCTAGTGTATTTGGCATACCAAAACTCATATCACTATTCCGGGAATATCATTAGAATTATAGTTAGGGTCTCATGGATCGATATTGTATTCGCCTCAGCTAATGATTATCATGCTTGCTTCAAAGTTGAATTAGCTTTGTATATACTTAGATGGCTCTTTTTCGATGATCCGGAAAAATTTCTCAAAATAGCCTCGTTTACCATATGGCTGCTTCTCTGGCTAGTGATTTAAAATGCTGAAAAGACCCAAAATTCTGGTATCACTTAATGATCGATATTTTATGTAGTATTACGTAGCATACTATTATCACACCATTATATAAAACGTTATAGAATGCAGAATTATTTTCTTACGAACAAAATTATTGCGTACTGCAAATGTTATTACCCAATCATGAAAGAAATAATTTTGTTCTAGTGGCATTAATTTTCACCTATATTTATGGAAATGAATTTTTCCTTTCCCATGTGAGAAAAATATATAATTTATTTTCTTTAATTCTGCGTATAAGTAGAATTTACGATTAAGAGAGGATGCTATGCTGATCTAATGTGGGTTATCACATGAATATTGCTTTAACTCATTATTCATAGGCATAGTAGCATAATTTTTCTCAGACGGAAAATCAGTGTTGAATTAGTAAACTAACACGAATTATATTACCTTATTTCAGCCATAGATTGTTGCCACGGAAATTGAAGGTCATTTAGTGAACTTCACAGAGAATTTTCATTCAGATTTATTTAATTCTTTTGGTCGACCTGAAGATGAAACTGTGTCTAAACCCGGATCAACTGAATAAAATTCTCTCAGAAGTTCAGCAAGTTATTTTCATTTTCCGTGCCGGATAACTACTGCCATCTCTCGCTTAAAAACATTTCCTCAGTAAAGATTCTTTGCCTTTGTCAGATGTCATAAATTCTAATCCTCTTCTCCGCCCAGTTACAATTCTACCATTAATATGAACTTTACAATTCCATATCTTATTAGTTATCTGCCTATCCTGTTCCGCTTCACTCGAACTCTGCCTCCTTTTTTGATTATCATTATTTCATATTTCAAATGCCCACCCTACAGAAATGTATTCAGATAATAGAAGGATCGAAAGGCAGTTGTGAGGAAACTTATTTGTAAATAACTGTGAGGACTGAGTCTTGGGAGTTTTCAACCCATTTATGATTCATTAGAAACGTGTACTGTGTTTGCTAGCTGTTTTGAAGGAATAGTAGGTATACTAGGTACAGAAAGTTGTACGAATAAACGGAGAAAAAAGCAAAGCTTCCCTCTCCGACGGATACAACTCGGTGATGGCATATTAATGGGCAAATAAAACGTTTATGTAATTTGGCGTTACATTTCTTACGAAGCGAAGGGCAGAGGATACACGCATGAACGATAACCGATACAGAAGTATGATGAGGCGAAACCTCGGCTTGACTTCGTACCATGACTAAAGCCGACTTATATTGTCTCCGTTTAATCTCTTCTCCGATAATCTCTCTTCCCCCATAGCTTCAAGAACTTCCTCGTTCGTCTTCCTTTCTGCCCTTCGAGCTTTCTACTTCTTCTTCCAAACCCTCTTTCCAAAACTTACCAATCTTTATTTTCATTCTCCATTCTTAGTGCCTAGAGACGTGCATCAAGATTTTCACTGAGCTTTTATCGACTACTTTGCGTGATATTCCAGTCATAATTTCTCTCGTGCTGGTGAACGCCTCTTTAGCTAACATAATCCTGCGCCTTATGTGTTTAACACTAACATATCTATAGCCACTCGGGGTAAGAGACGGCGGAGGATGAGTCCATCTGGCCGGAGGAATGATGACCCACGTGTCCCACTCACGTTGAGTCACGCCCCTGCCAGTCGTGACGCGCGCATCGTGAATGGGACGGCAGGTGGACGACGACCATGTGCCGCCGAGGCGAAGGAGTCTGGGGGGAGAGGGTGAGACGAGGGTCTTCGCGGAGGAAGAAGACGTGTCACCGCGATCCTTTTTCTTTACTTCGCTTCTCCCCCTTCGCCCTGCAGAGGGAAATAATGCTCCTTCCCCTCGAATGGGAAATGACGCGGAGAGCACAGTTGTCCAACCCTCCGCATCTCACACTATCCGCGCTCCTCTTTTCCCTCTCCGATGGATGCAACGATGGATGGATGCATGGTTACATAGTAAATGGCAGATAAAAAGTTTATTTAATTTGACGTCATACTTCTTACGAAAAACTTATAAATAAAAAAATAGTTATTTAGTTTGTAAAAACTCAGGTTTTGTTCATCTTCCATCAGAGTGTTTTTTTACGATTAAAAAGACTCCTACTCTTATAGATTTTAAAATTCACTCTTCTGTCACCGAAGCAATTTCCTTATACTGCCGATTAACTTTACTCCTGCCATAAACATCATGTAAATAAATTCAAATTGAACTACACGTAAATATAGTTCTACCTTGATTGATTTATTGACTTGGAAGGACTTTACGTAATATAATCATGGTAACCCTCTTGGCTTATTTATTATACGAAGGTTATTAAATGATTTGGAGAAATTTAAGAAAGAATCTGTTTAAAAAATACGCAACATTATTTCGTGTTAAGAGTGTAACCCAGAATAACTCGTCTACCACACCTTCGACAACTTGCCCGGAGAGAGCATCGTTTTCATCTATTTTATTGCTTCGTATTCAAGTGTTTGAATTGAGGCCAGTTCACAGGTGTGCAGTTGGCATGTTGTAAAGGTCATTATGATTCTGAAAAAACATGACTTTGAAGCAATCGAGGAATACCGAAAAAGGAAAAGTTGTAAGAATTTTGCTCACAAAAGAATTTATTTTTTTCATAAATGCGAAGCAATTTAAACACTCTTTTTATATTAAAATAAACATTCGGATGAATAAATACGATTTCAAAGTTCCTCCTTTCCGAGTCACCCGTCGGCCCTGCTGAAAAATTCCGTACACATTTTCTACGGAACGTAAGGAATTCTACAGAGTTTCTGTAGAAACCTTTCCCTTTCTACGGAGTTCTACAGAACAAATTCTACGGAACAGAGGGACTTCTGTAGAAAGTTGTGAGGTCTACGGAATTCTACGGAAAATTTTGCGAGGCAAGTTCAAAGTTCCGTACACTGCCCGAGTATTCCGTAGGAAGCCCGAGATGCCTCTACAGAATATCATCCCGGCATCCCTTTCGGCCATATCCTTAAGGAATAAGCAGACATTTCAGAAAAGTACGATATGGAGATCAGAGACGTTAAGTTCCGGGACATTTACGCCCGTGATATGATAAAATAGATATATGAAACCGCACATTACACTTAACTAAAAATAATAAAATCAATTATGAAATAGAACGTAACTTTAAAGTTGAAGTACTAACGGCGTTAAAATGACCAATAATCATGATTTTCATGAAAACCAATTTTGTGACACGATATGGGAACGGGTATTAAATTAAAATATGTTGTTAAATATATCTACCGTTTTCTCTGTAATCACCTTTTTCTTACATTTACGCGGAATATAAACTGTACGACTTCATTACAGAGAGATATCCTTTTACGACCGCTGACTTTGTCTTTGAATGTTTTCATGAGCGCAGCGTAAACAATATAAATTGATGTAGGATGGCGATAATTCATTAAAATTTTAACGTGTAAATGTATTTGACAAATTTATTCAATCCAATAGAATGTAGCGTTTACTTAAGCATTTGATGTTATAGCATTTTATAGATATCTATAGATATGTTTACAAAATATGATGATGAGCAAAGAGATCAAAATCAATCATATTGATTCAATTAATTGTTCAATTGTGCAAAATACAATTGCATTATTACGTTTTGCCTCCTTTGTTGTATTACTTGTTAAATACCACTTCGCTGAAACATATTATTGTTTAAATTCTATTCTTCATGACGACATATGAAAATAAGTTCATGTAAAATACTGTTGGCATCTTTGCTTTTTCAATAGACATATGACTCTGCAAAAGTTATGATTGAAAATGACGCTTTGATGCTTTAAAATGATAGATAGCATTGATGACTTTAATAATGGGACATCTAGAAGAGTGGGCTTAATTATATGAAACTGATCATGTTTTTCTGCATCTCTGGATCCTGAGTTTATAATTGCTATGGCTATGTGAGGGATTTGTGTCATGTTGTAGTGCATCCTGGTGCAATGATACTTATGTCAATCATTCACTCCAAGCCTATTATCTTCAGAAGAATGGCATTTTTGACCACCCTTACAATGAAAATATTTATAAGTACCTATAGGTTATGTTCATATATGATAAGATTATAATCTTTTCATGTATACAAAACCCAGTCAGCTATATATGTATATATCAATCGTGTTGTAGATTACATACATCTAGATGCATGGCTCAGTGGTTAAGGAAGATTAAGTAAGTAGGTTTGATAGAAAATGGAAATAATACTTGGCAAATGTGTGTGATGATACTACGTGAAGAGTTAATAGAGTGTGATGAGCAGCCTTGATATTTTTTAACTTAAAGAAAAACTATATTCCTTTGGAACACCTCAGAGGAGTATTCTTATAGGAGCTTCAAAAGAATGTGCAGTGTAGTTTTTTCCTTCCATGATTTCTTGCACTCCCTATATGCATACCTATGGCAGCACTCAATGGATTAACTGTAGTTATCTTCATCCAGAAATTTTCCTTTTTTCACTTCTATACTGACTGATCTCATCAACCTGTAGATTTAGTTAAATACTGGGAGGATTTTTACATGCATGTTATACACATTATTCACTGAAAAGCATGTTTATGACCACATTAGCAGGAAATTTGTGTGTTGCATCATGCATCGAATTACTCCCTTTAAGTATATATCATAATGCATCAAAATCTATGTTTGAATTGAATTTCCATATTTCATTGTTTTGAAGTACCTAGGTGTAGTATTTTACTATATGCAAGTCATTAGCATGAAGTTGACATGGAGGCTGTCTTATCCATTAGGTATACATTTTTAAATTGAGCTGGTGCTTCATCAAAAATACATTTTCCATCAACCTCAACAATGTTAGTTGTAGTCGTTTTCATCCAGATTTCAGAATTTTAGCTTTTCATAGCTGTAACAGGTGAAACATCAGCTCTGATTAGTGGCGGGTAAACAGTTAGGGTAATCCTGAAGCTTGACCTCTTCTGTAACACTCTTTACAATCAGCAACAGCAGTTATAAATGGTTATGAGGCTACACAGGGGCCATGAAACTCATGCTTCATTAGAGTTACATGAGACAGACCACTGCATTTGATGATAGCATAACATTGAATTCCATTTCCAGCACAAAACATACAAGAGGATGATAGGATCTGGTCATTAAAATAATGAAAGAATTCTATTTCACATGGAAGATGGAAACTTAAATTCTTAGCTACTATTTTTAAGAAATCCTGAGGTTTGTATAATGAAAAGCAGGAGTCAGTTCATTTTTTCATTTCCTGTAGCAAATTATTTGCAACTTTGTTAAGCTTGCAACACCTGGCGATAAGCCACATTTCTTGAAATGGATATACTATTATTCCTTAAGATTTCAAGAAAGAAATGTAAAGATTATTTTCTATAGCTTAATTGGTGACTTCTTAGCCCTGCTTTCCTAAGACATTCCACACATCAGGTTTTGGTTTTAGGGTGCTTTTACATCTAAGATCATTTATGCACCATCAAAATATTCTTGTATGGAATAAATCCATAATGACTGGTATTTTTTAACTTAGGCATGTCCATATGTTGGGCTGTCTCATGTAACTTATCATTTTAAATATTATTTTGAGATTTAGGAAGCCTATGAAAACTTATGTCCATTTTAAATCTATTTATTGTACCAAACTGGTGCACATCAGACCTTATAATTAAATTTAGGATATCCTTCATGTGGATCTTGATCAACACTTGAAATACATTTTCACCATATATTTTCATAATACCACTTATGATAAAAAGTGGTTGACAGTGACATATTTTTTAAAACCTCTTGAGTTGCCTCATAGATCAAGGCCATACAATATGTGAGAATGATAATATGCATGGTATGCATCATATAAGTAATTATTTGGTCTCAGTGGCTTAATTTTCCTCATAAGCTGCAATGATTTAGGCAGCTTTTTACAGACACCAATGTTAAGTTCATTCCAAGTTAACTCATGGCCAATGTAAACCCTAATAATTTTACAGGCTCATTCATTTTAGGGTACATTGAGCAAAATACAAATAAGATTTTGATTCCCCAATGTGTTATTTGAGGAGAACCAGTTTTGAGGGGGAAAAAGAGATTATGTCCAGAATGCAGTATCAGCAAAAACTGTTTCGTATACATGACACACACTACTCAGTAGTAGTGGGTATATCCATTGTTATGAAGTACCTGAGCTCTATCAAATTGAATTTGGGTTCAGTAGGTGACGATGACCAGAAAAACTTATTGGCATGTGCAGCATATCTCTCAAACTTTCTAAGACTTCATACATCCTGTTGCCGACCCCTAGCTGCAATTCTAATTAAAGCTATAGCTAGCATATTCACAAATTGTGCTGAAAATAAGCATGAATTTAATTTGCTGTGAAACAAAACGTACTTATATAGAAGTATTCTTATTGACCACTTTATTTATGTAGTAATAGTAATGTGTTTACATAAAGGTTTGTAACAAGATATTAATATTGTTCTGTAAACTTTTTTTTCTTTCTGTTCTATTCTAAGTCTGTTCAAAAGTAATTGAAATTTAAAAACTGACATTGTGTACTAAATAGCCCTGAAGAAGCCGAAATAAAGAGGCGAAACATTGGCACAAATTGGTGTTTATAAAAAAAATGGCCAAACAACTCCATATAAACACATTTCTATTGCTACAAAACGTACTAAAATATCATTTAGTTTCTTATAATCTTTTTAGTTTCAACTAATCATCTATAGTATGTCGGTAAAATGACCACATTGCTAATAATTATAACATTAATGTTTTCAATTTGTCTTATTTGTTGGAATTTAAAATTGTTTGGAATGAGATCCTCATGACTCCCCCCACCTGCCCAAAAATACTTGAAACCCCTTCTTGAAAAACTAAGCCTTATAAAATATGGATATAAAACAAAAAACAAGTATCAAAATATTTTAAAATAGGAATTACTACATAGTTAGAAAAAAATTATTAAATACACGAGAATATAATTTGAATAGCGATTTTAATTTGACTCTGGATAACACCGGATGTTGGCATGAAGCGTCCATCTTAGTTTTTTTGTGATCTGTGTCAAGAAGACTCCTTGACGTGTGTACGTCGTTTATGTTTTTACTTTTCGACGTGCACCAATTCGAGGAGTTTTGTTTGTTAATGCGTGTTGAGTGAAAAACCGTGAAAGAGTGAAAAGAAATTATTGGTTAAAATACGTCAATAGGCAAGTGGGCTGCGGCCACGGTAAGGATACCGAATACCTCGAAAACAAAAGTGAGGATTGATCCAGTTTTTTGGCTTTCGCTAAGTCACGACGACGCGAAAGGAACGGATACATTTTGTGATTTGAAAATCATCATTCCAGGAGGTAAGTTTTGAACTGAAATCTAATACTATCTACTATCATTAAGGAGAAAATGTCCACTTATGACATCGTTGAAAATGTCATTTATGTTAGGGTATGTGTTCTTAATGGTTCCGTTTTCTTCGTAGATGAGACCATTGTCATTATTCCTTCTCGCGAGGTTCTGGGACTACGACCAATAGGTTTTGTTATCCCTGGACATACAGCGCTGGAGACAAGGTGAGTTTATTTTTTCTGTAAACTTTAAGTTGAGCGCTTTTTATATTTATACATAGTAATGATAGTGTGCCACTTACTGACGGAAGGCCGTTGAAATATACTGTAAAGGAGTTACTGAAAATTAATTGAATTGAACTGGTCCAGCTTTAAATAATAATTGATTGAAATATGACATGTTGTTATGACAAATTTTAAGTCTTCTGATTGTTCTTCTTTCAGGCCTTTCTGTGGATGAACTACGGAGAATATGGCTGAAGAACTTATTTATAATTAATATATACAGTGCAATTCCTCAAGGAAATGTAAAATTAATGACAGATAATAAATACAGAGGTAAATAGATGAGTGTTTAATTTATTAATTCTATTCTTTTTATATAACTTATGTACTATCAGCCCAAATATCACCCGGAATTATGCTAGGAATGAGTGATTTAGAAAGCTGAGCAAAATAGTGTAAACAATTGCCAATGTACCATTAGGAATGCATAAAATACGTTGTAGAATATCTATAGATTGCTCTAAGGAATCTGTACAGAAAGCTAGGGAATATCTACGGAACGCCTTAAGGAATCTGTACAGAACGCTAGGGAATATCTACGGAACGCTGTAAGGAATCTGTACAGAACGCTAGGGTATCTCTACGGAACGCTGTAAGGAATCTGTACAGAAAGCTAGGGAACTTCTGTAGAACGTTCTACGGAATTCCTTAAAAAAGTGTTTCAATACTTTAAGGAATTTCTGTAGAATGGCCTAAGGAAATCTTTTAAGGAACTTCTACGGAATTTTTCAGCAGGGGGCTTTCTCGTCAACATGACGGCGAGGGAAACGTCAATTCCTCTGTGGTGTCCACCGTGGGTGCTGACACAACTATTGACCGTGTGAGGCGATAGGCGGTCCCGATCGCAAGAGGATACGGCGGGGGCGCGAGGCTTGGAGGGCCCCAGCGTCGGAGGCGGGCGGCGGTAGGCGTGCAGACCGACGTGTGAGTGGGCCATCGCTGCCGAGTAGGCTGCGGAAATTTGCGGCGGGAGCCCGTAGGAGGGGGGAAGAGTGTGGGGGACATGGAATGATTGCGGGCGGTGGAGGAAATAGTTTGAGTTCACGCTCGTTCGTCGGATAAAATAATCACGGCAATCTGTGACGCGGGTGCGCACATAAGCGGGTTAGCGGCCAGCTTACGGTACCTTGAATTCGCCAATGCAATTGTGAAACAGGTTGGAGTCTAAAATTCTGGCTTCAGTCTCGTGGGTGTTGGTTGTGTGAGATCTATTAAGACTGCTTCGTGGTATCGTGTGAATATTTCCCTCAACGTCTTGATTTCAATCACGAACCTTCATAACGTAAACGTATATTATTATTTTCTAAATGAGCGTAAAAAAGCGATTATATGATAGCCATTTTCCTAATCTTTCCTGAAGCTATAAACCAGCAAACTCAATTGATAGGGTTATGACCTTTTGCGTGAACAGTGTGATTCTAGAGTAGTCAGCGTTTCTGATTAAAATAGCGTAACCCTGCAAGCCACGATAAAGGTGTGTGGCAGAGGGCAAATTCACACCAAACATGCATTAAATATCATTCATAAAAAGGATTAGGAAGCATATTCTGTCTGAAATTCACAATTAAAAAAAGATAAAAATAGCAAAGCAAGCATGCAATAACATGCTATAAGTAAGGTTAGCTTAAATTCCTTACACCAACATGCAACTACCTATGCTATCCATTGATACACTTGTATTTATACTATTGGATATATGTATAGCTGTTATTAACCCTAATTGTACGAGGAAAGAAGGACAATTAACGATTCATGAAACGATTCATAGAAGAGGTCGAGGCCTTGGTATCATATTTGTAGGAAAAGCTCCGTGTGATATTGCCTCCTGGCGTCTTTCTTCATTGGTGCGATAATGCCAATGCTGGGATTCGCTCTACCCTACCTCCATTATATGAAAAATTCATACTTCATCCTGATTTCCCGCCTATCTGCATTCCCATATAATCTGGCATAGTATATTATTCCCCTCCTTCGCTTTCCCATCATCATCCTCCACTTTTACCCATTTTTCTGCCGATTCCACCAGTCTAACCCATTCCGTAACATACCGCGAAGCACGTTTGTCAACCACAAATATTCGCGTGAGCTATGTGCCCTTTCTGCGAAACTCATTTTCATTTTGATTGCTCATCAAGTTCCTGAAATATTCCATCCGCAACATTCCTTGCTCTATCATCTCTTTTATGTTTATCTTGTCTAAGCCTGGATAATAATATTAATTTCGTCTTCTGTGATCAACCGATCCTTTTGCAATAAAACAGTACTAAAGTGCGCTTTTTTTAGACTTCAGAACTAGTGCATTCTTGTCAGCGAAAACTTATGGCCTCCACGAACCAAGATGAATTTATTAGTCACCTATCAAATATCAATTCCTCTGTTTCCCATTTTGCTATCGTATTAACACATTTTTTCGAGTAAATACTGCTAAGAGACGAAATTATTGCTCCGTTTCAACGCCTTTTCGAGGGTGGGCGAATGAGGAGGAGTAGTATATGTGGGCACACGCTTGCGTGTATGCATATACGAGCGTGATTCGGGGGTGTGGGCAGGTGGAACTGGACCGATTCGGCCTTGATCGTGCGCCCGCTTCATACTGAGTGGCTCCCTTTGGCCAAATTGGTGGCGATTGTCGACCCAGGGGCTGTTTCTCCGCCTTCTCACGCCGATCAAAGACTCCTCCCATCCCCCTACCGCCCCCTGCCGTAAAAACTCGCGAAATCTTTTTTCCGCTACCATCCCCTTCTCCTTTTCGGAGGAAACGCAATAATCTCCTAGTGACGCAATTGAACCCCCCCTCACCCCCATTTTCCCCAGGGCCCTCACCAATGTTCCGCCCTCTCGTCCGTGGGTCCGTTTTAATGCTGCATCGTTGTAGTAAGTCGAAGGAATCCGACCAACAGAGATGAGGTCATTCCCCGATAAGGTTAAGTTGGAATATACATTAAGTTACACATTTAGCTCGTAGGCTTCCGCGGATGCAGTGTTGACTGTTTATTTTTTCGGGATTCATTCCGTGATGTTTAAATTGCAAAAAAAAAACAATATTTCGCTGGTCCTCCTGCCAGCTTCATTAGGTTAACTGAACCAGATTAACCAATTTATTAGTCACCTATCAAATATCATTTCCTTTGTTTCCCATTTTCTTATCGTATTAACAGATGTTAACGCTCGTATATGCATACACGCAAGCGTGTGCTTACATGTACTACTCCTTCTCATTCGTCCACCCTCGAAAAGGCGTTGAAACGGAGCAATAGGTTAATCTGGTTCAGTTTTCCTGATGAAGCTGGCAGGAGAACCAGCGAATATAGTTTTTTTGCAATTTTAAACATCGTGGAATGAATCCCGAAAAAATAAACAGTCAAGTTACACATTTTTCTATAATATGGAAGATTGGAGGGAAACCCAAGGCCACTATTTCATCTACATCTATATAATAACGTACAAGCCACTCTAAAGGTTTGTTAGGGGGTAAACTATCACCAGGCATGCATTTGAATACGGAGATAATTCAATTTACTCTTTACTACCATACAGGCATGCTAAAAGAACTACTCCATGCACCTACTAATTGCATGCAACTGAGATGCTTAAGGCTACCACGCCGAGGAAAGTATTAGGCATGCAGTTACGGAACACGTGAAACGATAGCTCTAAAACACCGAATTATTAGTTGGTACAAAGCAATGTAATAGTTACGCGGACCTTCGACCTGAAGACGCTGACAGGAGAGTTGGCAAAACTGTTGTCCACTAGCCAACTGGCGCGGAAGAATACCCGAAACAATGCAGAGATCGGCATACATGTGTGTTGGCCTACTCTTAAGCGAAAACTGCTTATGTGTCCACGGCTGGGCGCTATGCAAAAAAATGAAGGAAATAGTCACTCTGATGTATATGCATTGGTTGTGACCGTAGAAGATAGCTGGGCTACTATTAATTTTAGATTTGATTTAGCTTTAGAATTTAAACACTGTTGCTGGAAAAAATCGTCAATTCTTTATTAATTGCCTATATTACATTTGCAGAGTTGAGGATCGTGTTAAGAGATACAAAGATCGCACAAAGTGAAACGAGCAGAGCATCAACGTCACGAGAGAGTAAATTTTTCTTACGGAAGTAAGCTAAGAGAGGAGATGAGCCAACCGCGGCAGCTAGGACCGCAGCGCCCTAGAATTCTTCAATCTTAAGATTGCTGATTCAACATCCACCATGCGATTCATATTTGACCACAAATTTAACGCTCTCAACCTTAATCTTCTTTAACTACATTTGTACCTAAACTGTGCGATATGGCCTTAGCTATCGAAGAAAATATAACTCAATTTTAGCTCTAAATATATGCTCTTGGGTCTCACAAAACCATCTCAATAAATAGGTGGAGTGATCAACAGACAAAGGGTTTTTACGTTGCAATTCTGCAGGTGGGGTACGTGTTTTACCTTCAACGCAATATCTTTTCTTGTCCGAAAAATCAATGATTGTGGACTCCTTTTGGTACGTGACGCAGCATAACGTCACGGCCCACGTCAACAAATAATGGGCTTTTGAAAACTGTCATCCATTCTCGAGGACACACGTCAAGTGGGTACACAGGTGGACGTGTGCTCGTCTGTTCGCATGTGTGTACTTCTCACGAGTGGGCAGAAATCATTACTCTTCCTCCGCACTTGCTTTCTCTACTCTCAGACCATTCAAATAAAGTCCCGCCCTGTGTAACTACCGAAGCAGAACTACGGTACTGCATGGAAATCTTGTAGAGTTGAGGGCCAACGGTAGAACCACTCAACTTATTATTCGAAGAGGGAATCAATCGCATTGTACCCGCTGATAAAATAAATACACACCTCGTAATTATTATTACTTCTCAGCTGCTAACTTTTCTCATAGTAACTTCTACCTCAAGAAATAATAAGCTTTTCCTCCCCAAACTCCATGCATTGATATGGTATAGAATCAGGTCGAAGTTAGAGAAATAGGCTCATTGGGATAAATTATTGTAGTTTTTCTACATGTTAATAGAATTCATATTCATTAGTCATCAATCCTCAGAATGGTTTGATGCAACTCTCCACTGAGTTCTTCTATCGGCTAATCTCTTCATAATTACGTATGTCTTCTCTTTCACATCCCTCATCACTTGTTCCATATATCTCACACGAGGCCTTCCATTCTTCCCATCCATTTGTCCTTCATCGATCGTCTTCATCAGGCCATCATGTCTCATATGTGGCCGATTTAAGTTGTCCCGTCTTCTTCTTAGGGTATTATTAACAGTAGCATGCTCGACTATTTTGAGGTACTTCGTTGTCATGTACGTAATGAATTGAATCCTTTGTCTATATTTTGTTTCACACATATGAGAACAGGTTTAAAGGAATCAAGTTGCTAAAGATATTGATTTCAACCGATAGACGTACGGCATAATATTACTACAAACTACGATCTTAGAATACTATTCTCTGCTATTGGTAAATATCAAACTGGTGCAAACTATTTCTGGAAGTGATTAGTGGATTCGGAATGTTTTAGATGCGTTAACTTTATGGCATATGCTGTTAAAACATTTTCTAAAGTCAAATTCAAGAATTGCGACCTAGCCGCGTATATCTTACCAGAATCACCCGCTGAAAATGCACAGTAGTTGAATTACCACCGGGATTTGAACCCGTTCAGGAGATCCGGGTTCGAATCCCGGTCGAGGTGGATGTTTTCCTTGTGGAAATTCAACCACCATTTTCTAAAGTTATGAATATTTTTAAATTTTGTTTTACACGTGGGTTCCACCTTTAACGCTATGTGCCTTCGCTCCATTGAGGTTAACTCTTGCAGGAAAATCAATGGAGAATAGGTTAGTTTATCTTCCAAAATTTGCAGAAGAAGAATCCATTTTTCGTGATATGCACCCCAGTTCCGATTAGAATTTCATGTATCCCATGTTGAACCTCTGGAATGCATGTTAGGGTAGCTATCAAAATACAGATTAGCCCAGGAGCGTGCGAGTGAGTAACCTTTTTGTAAGGGCAAATGCATTTACTAATATTATATTGGGTGTGCCTCTTGAAGTAAATTTTACTAATGCCGTAAACTGTTACCTAAATCTTATTTTGACAGCAAGAGCCTCATTTTGAATAAAGTAGTGATTCACTGAGCTATACCGATGGATTTAGGCTCTGAGGGGCCAATGTAGCAAGTCTCTAACTTCTGCAGAGGTACTTTGGAGTCCCATGCACTGTGATGAAGATAGAATACGGATACCACTTCATTATGTTTCTGAGGAGCAAACCTGGCCTAATGCTTTTGCTGAAATTATAATTAAATGACATATAAGCGTAAAAGAAAGCTCCCGGTGGAGATTTTTTCGACGCTGTCATGATATATTTCCCGCTTCGGAGGACTTCCTGCTTATTTCCGAGAAAGAACTTGATCAAATCGCCTTTTTCATTCTTCATTTAAGCGCGCCTGCGATGCTGTACGCAATGTTAATCTATTCTCTCTCGTTCTCGGGCTCGAAAGGGGGTAAAAAAAACCGATGCGAGCAATTTATGATGAGATGACTGTAATGACGGTGGTAATTCGTCACCACTACCGTCTCCGGGTAGTAATTTATTCACTTCACCTCTTTGTGCTAACAAAAACCGTGCCGCCCACACGCGGCACACTTCACAGGCCACGTTCGATCACCTAGTGCGGCGGCCGGTGTAAAAAGGTAAATGGTTTCTCGGTTGGAAAGGAAATTAAACGCAATTAGAGGGAAAATGAAAATCGGTCGTTATCGGCGTCTCTCTTGCTACGGCTTGGCATTAGTCGTTTGTTTGGTGCGGAAGCTGATTAAGTTCGAGAAAAAAAACTTTCTACTTTCACTATGCGTGAGACTATTCTACTTGAGTATTAATTCGTGACTGGGAAATCTAAAACGCCCATAGAAAGAAAATGGGTTTTTGTGTGATCTGTGTGATCTAAGGGTTAAGGTTTATCGGACCGTCGAACTTTAGATATTAATATTAGGAGAACCACACCAACATCCATGCACTGGGTGGGATTTGAGACCGCGACCTTCGGGTTGCCAGACTAGCGGATTTATGACCTGCCTACCTCGGCCGTTGCGGAAAATTACGTATACTGCCTGTGCAAAGGTATTAATTCGGTCTCGCAAACTCTTGCATCTAATCTAGCATGTGTTAACTAGTCGATTTACTGAAAGAAGGTCATAAAGGATGAATAAGTCATTAAAATAAATATATTATCATAGTTATTTTAAAAATGATTAAATTGCTGTTTCATAAGCTATATTTTGCCACTAATATATGCCGAGAAAATGGCAACAGGCCATTAGCCTCAGTGATGGCGAAGAAGGTAAAAAAACTGAGTGTTTGGAATCCTGCTTGGTACTGCCTTTAGTTCTCGGGCTATTAAAACTGCATGAATGACGTCAAACCTAGGAATATGTCTCCAGGAGATGGATTTGAGGTCACCAAACCTGTGCTATATATTACCTTAGCCATGTTTTGTCTTTTCGGATTTTCATACTTCATTGTTTGTGGTACTACCACAACATCACTTAGCATTGTTTCTTTCCCCGTTCTTAGGGCTGGTGGATAGTAGCGTGTACAAAATACCGTGTCAGTGATGTTGAAAGTGTATTGCCATCACTAAACACTAGTAATAAAGAGGATGGTTCTTGTGTTTGGTAATTGCAATAGAATTATATATTAGTAGTGGGATAAAAACTTGAAGCTATACTTGAGCTTGTCTTATGCGGAAGTATGCAACAATTTGAAACTTCATAAAAATTAAATTAAATTAATTAATTAATCGATGACGTAGTAATGGATGGTGTAGTGCGTTAGGCTGCCTGGAGGTCTCAGGTTCGAACCTGGGAGAGGTCCTAGGCACATTCATTTATACTCGTGATATAAAATTTTCTGAGTCCCTTGTCTTGCTGGCCAGCCGTGGCATCCCGGGATACCACTTATATGGAAAGGAACTCCCCGACCCCTTTCCCCCTCAACGAATTTTTTTTTCTCACTCCGCTGGGCCCAGCATATGATACGCTCCACCATCCCCACCCTACGATCAACCTTCGAGCCGGTTACTGTGCGGGTTACTCACTATTAATCATTGACTACAGTCTAACACATAAAATATACGAAGATGCTGCAATAGCAATAAGCTAATATATAGCCAAAATTCACTCTTAGGAACATAAATTTGCCACTTTTCTAATAATATAGATGTTTAATTAATAAAGGTGTGCACCGTGCCCGTGAATCAGTTTCAGACATACAACTTTGAGATGGCTTGCAAGATACGCCGTTGGTGTAAATATATAGTTACTCAGCAAACTTAGCTACTAACATATTCTTTGCCTGCCATTTCTTTAAGACTTCCGTTCTGATTCCTTAGTTACGTCAAGTCTGTAAGAATCATGAATGAGTAAATAATTCATAAATTACTAATAACTATTATATTACAGCATTGATAGCAATCATTCAGTTACACGCGTCTTTAGCTGGTATACCATGCATGTTTATCTTATGAAGTGGGTATGTGTGATTGTACCTATTGGTTTAAGTACCTTCTTCAAGTTAGGTGATTATTCACCCTGGCTTGCAGGGTATCTAGTGGATGCAGATAAATTCTAATTTGTGCTCAAACTCTCACTAGTAAAAGACTCCTCTTCTGGTGGACTTTGAAAAGAAATGTTCTTAAAAAAAGGTTTAGTTCCAACTTCGGTTCGAAGTTCCGTCTAAACCGTCAGGTTTAGACCGAAAAATAGACTGGTTTCGATTTTATGGTAAGGATCAAGGAGATTTAGCTTCGACGCTGTTGATTTGAGACGGTGGACAAATAAGTTCCTACGTTCCTCCGCCAAAAGGTGGAGACGACCGTTACATATATGCAAGGAGCGAGCAGAGAGATAGAGAGAGTAAGAGAGTTATTGGCCGCGGCTGCTGAGCGACTGTGGCCGCGGTAGGGAGAGTCGGTCGGCCGACCGTCAGTCTTCGGCGAATGCACCCAATTTAGGAAACGGACATCGGGTTCGTCGGAGGCGGAGGAGATGCGGAGGAAGGGCATGGAGGAGGTAGAGAGAGAGAGAGAGGAGGCATTAAAAGAAGGCGGAGGAATCGCGTGGAGGAGATCGTCCTCCTACTCCCCGCCTCCTCTGCGAGCGACTTTAGGGCAGCGATCCCTTTGTGCCCCCGGTGGAATTAAGTATACACTGGTCGCTTATACTGGCGATTCGCGCCGATAGGACTCCCGAATTCGGTTCACGGAAGGCGTTTGATTTGGGAAATGGGAGTTCCTTTCTCCACGAAGGAGTGTGTGCGCGTCATCGGTTCTCAAAATGACTTTGATGGTTACATAACCTTCGTATGGATAGATCAGAGGCACCTCATTTATTTTTTTTTCCTGGTATCGTCATTTTGGAAAATGAATCTGGCAGGCAAAAAGTCACACAGTTTGAGCTGGCCTGAAAGAGTCCAAAGTTGTACATCCCGAATTTGCACCTGGAAGAAAAAGGATAATTTTATGACTTAATATAATAGTTATCTGCTTTTTGCTGGCTGGTATTCCGACATTCGTCGAATGTCAAAGGTCTGAGAAAATTTTTTTTTTTTAAAGTTAGATCATTGTAACATTGATATGGACTTGTATGTTTGTTGCCATATCTTAGTAATGAAGAATTAATTGACGAAGTTTAGAGTTCAGTTGTGATCATGTTATAGGGTGTTGAAAAAGTGAGAATGTCGAATATTTTGAAAACTAATTAATAATGACATCAAGAATATTACCACGCCTAAAAGCCTAAATCGTCTCAATATTTTTATATCTAGTGTTGATAAAAAACAATAAAGTATAGCATCTATTGTCATCACGCCTTATGGCTTACAATTGATATTATAAGTATTTAATACAAATTGAGAACGATTAGGGGGTTAATGGAGGGAGACCGCCAAGGGCATCGTTCCGATTTGATGAAAGATCTAATGTCTGCTTTGTTTCCGACTTTGCTCATCCACTTTCAAGCGTTTTTACTATACATTACGATATCTTCCTCTTTTAAATTAGTATCTACTAGTAATATGTTTAAATAATTTCTATAGCAGCACTTCCATCGGATGACTTAATAATTGAAAGAGAAAAAGGGACCTAATAAATAGAGATATTTTAAGTGATTTCTTTGCCACCTCTGGAATATCTGAATTAGATGGACCCGCTCAACTCTGGTGGCCAGTGTACATGATGTGCGCACGCCAAGGCTGGCCGACCGGCCAGACATGAGAGACGCTGTTTCAACCATGTGAATCCTTATCCGTCCGTGTATTTCAATGTCCGCTCCCTCGGGCCATTTACGTCCGGAGCGTGCGACTGCATGCCTCTCTCTCTCTCCTCACCTCCCTTCCTCATCCCCTTCCTCCCCTTTCCCCACACCACCTCCATCTGCAACTCCTCCCTTTCTGGCTTCTTGAGTTTTCTCCGTTTGGGGATTGAATTCCTTCCCTCTCTCTCTCTCCCGGAACCCATTCTTCCAGCGTATCTCCTTTCCACATGCCCAATTTTCATCCGAGTACCGGACGTTCGTCCTTTCCTGGGACCACTTTACTCTTTGACGCGGTGCCACGCCGCGATACGTCTCCTCCGATGCTCGCACGGTGGTTGGTCACGATGCCAAGTCACCTGATTTATGTTATCAGAAATGAGATAAATGTTTCGAAATTGAATGGAGCGGCGATTCCACTTCTATTGCCGTATTATTTTTACATTGGTGCAAATGCGGGGATATTCGATCGTAAATATTAGACAACGCCTTCAAATTCGATGGCAGCTTTAAGCATTCTATCAAGTGTGTTTTTTGGGGCTAAATTTGTAACAAATAATCACACAATCTTAGCTGGCACAACAACATGATTCTGTAGAGAACAGAATCTCTTTCCAGGACAGTAACAAGAACTATTTACAAAGAGCCGGTTGGCTTGTCTTATTAAAATTCTTTTTAAAGACTTTTTAAATGTCTGACTTGATCTTCTCCGTAAAGATGTGGATGTGAAAATGGATTTGGGCTTGCATGTGGCTGCAAGGTGTCTATAACTTGAAATTACCGTTAAAAAATTAGATTACTTCAAAGGCACAGATTTGGATATGAATAAAATGAACGTCAAAAATTTTAGAGTGCCAAAGGTGCTGGATAATGTTTGGCTGGAATGAGTGTTGAGGGGGCAAATTTGAAGTGGGAGAATGAGTGACTGGAGGGTATTTTAAGATTTGTTGAGGACATAGTTATTAGTTTTCCCAATACAAGGTGGATTAAATTACTACCATTTTTAATATAATAAAGAGAGATTGAATTTAAAGCATTGGAGAGATGAATTTTTCATTGAAATAAGTTTACCTAGATAGGAAGTCGTAATCTCTTGCACTGATCTCCTTGGTAGGAATGGACCGCAAAATGTTTCCCAGCATGCGAAGAGACTATGCAAAGATCTACCATCTTTCAGTCTCATCCATGCAGATTTCAGCCTCAGACCTGGAGGGAAGATGTAAAGATGGAATTGGAAGGAAAAGTAGGAAGGAAGGAGAAAAAACTGGCTTTGGCATTTATTTGATATCAACAAAAGGCGCCAAGTGGACCGCATAATAGCGTACCATCTGACAGGCGGAGTTCTAAACTTGGATTAACTTTCTTCACGTCATCCATATTACGATTGCAAGGAAATACTTACCGGGTTTCGAACCCGGTCCCCAGAGTTGTGTACTCTTGCTACCCACCCTATATGATAAGGCATGTCTCAAAAGCAAGATAAACTTTATGACACGCTACTTTAAGGCAGAAAATAACTTTTGAAGTTCTGACCCCCAATCTGATAATGGGAATGAAATACCTCGCATCAATTTCATCGGAACCGCTACACAACTTCCTTCTATCAACATTTCATTCGAGATTCCGATTTCTGCGTTTGTTTTCTCTCGCACGTTTTTGGCAACCTTGGTACACACGCCATATGGTGGTCATCTCGGTGGGTACTCGGAGCGGAGAGAGCAGGTCGTGAGCGTCTTCGCGCCGTAATAATCCCGGACAAGAAGGCGGGCAATCACGGGCATTATTTATTTCGTTCGCCTTGAAAGACGCCGCCGGCCGACGCCGAATATTTGTGGATGCCGACACGTAACGATGAGGGGGGAGGCTTCCGAATGGGACGGGCGATTGTTTCCCTCCGCGGGCGAGTGGGATGTAATGGCTGGGGAAAGAAGGGAGGAAGGGTCGCGGTCACCACAACATCTGCGCGATGTTTCTGCAGTGGCCCGCATGGATCATAAATGTGCCCGTGGAGCGATATATCGTGACAATGGGGTCGTTTACCATATTTTTTTTATTCCAGAGTCTGATAGAGTTTGTAAAATGAAAAGACCCGTATTTTTCAGTTTTTTTGATCCGTCAGTTATATCTCGAGTCATAAGCGGCGAAAAACTAATGTTTTTAACCCTTTCGGAAAAGTAGGCGTGGTGCAACCTCTGACGTATTCGACATCGTCCAATCACAACTGAGCTCGCGAAGCTACTTCGCCTTATCGCAAATGGGGGGACACAGCTGGCTCTCCCAATGGGAGCGATTGCGACAGGATCTGTGCGAGCAGACCTTCCGAGAATCCACCTCCACTTCCTTCCGTTCCCATAAGAGCAGTCAAGGACGGGAGGAAAATGACGTCAATATTATCACAGCAGCTTTTTCGGTGGGCGTCACCTTTTGCTTATTTTAATTTTTGATTTATGAGTGAATGGTTGTGGTTAGAAGATTAATTTTTTCAATAAAATTCTTTTTTCGTTTCCATCTGACGATTTCGTTTACAAAATTGTGATTTTTGTTCAGAGTAAACACCCCCATTGTGATCTCGTTTCAAACTTACTTGAAGGACTCGAATGGGAATCTGCATCAGAGCATCAGAAAATCGAATCAGTTCACCGGTGGCGTTAGAAATATATTAACCACATTTATTAGGCTTGATTTGGCCTGGAGAACCATGGTAGAATTATTTAGAGTGGTTTATAGTGTATATGTGCCTGCTTTTAGCGCTGCTACTCATGCAAGCTGCATACATGGATGCATTACGGGAGTTTCGACTCAATGCGTGCACACAAATGCTTACCCCTTAATCAGTATCATTTCAAAGAAAATATTTTTTAAAGTGATATTTTATTTTAAAAAAGAGAAAACTCAAAGTATAGTTCTTCAAAAAAAAAGAATGCTTAATTAATTCCAAGAAGATCATAATGCAAGAAGATTCATAATAATGGTGACAAACGTGGTTCAAACATACATTGAAGGAATACAATTCTATCACACGAAGAAAACATATGCGGTTCATGTATGATTTATAATTCCCAAAGACTAGGTGAGATGAGTGTGATTTAAATACTCGGAAAGAAATTCTGTTTATTTACAGTTACAACAAATTTTTAAGTCTATGTGATTTTTTAGCAAGTTCGTCGCAATTTTTTTAGTTCCCTGTGAGGGGAGGGGGGGCATGAACCCCCTCGCTGCGCTCCTGAGCGACCTACCTATACTGCAATAATGTCTCTCATTATAAGCTCTCATTGTTAGCATAAGAAAGTAATGTGAAACTATTCCTACTATGGTGTATATTTTTAAATTTTGTTTACCAAATTGAATTGACCTTGATAAACTGAAGTTATCAAAATATTCGCAATTTCTATAGCAAACACATAGACTTCAAATTTACCTCAAAGATATAGTCTGAATTGTAATACCCTGATTACAATTCCTACATTTTCTGTACGAAAGGACCCTTGTTTACTTTACAGTTTCTGCTTTGTCACTTTCTTTAAAATTCCATTACAATTAATTTCCTACCCACCTACTCTTCCTCCAGATTTTACCCTGAACAATGCAGAAATCTTCACCGTTTCCCTTTCTTTCAATGCTTTGCTATTAGTGGAAAAACATCCCTTGGTATAATAGTGACGTAACTGCAACCCAGGGGATTCAAAAATAAGATAGTGTGTAGTTATCAGATTGAAGGATGACAGGTGTAGTTGGGGTTAGGCTTCTTGTGTTAAACGGATAAGACACTTTAGAATATCTGCTGTAGGAAGAAGTCACTGAGACCTTTTTCTAATTTCACGTAGGAAAAAGTCCCTTCCAGTTTTCATTACGTACTTTTTATTTATTCTATCGACTTATATAATAAACATTCACAAATCTCCAAATTTAAAGTCCCTTAAATTTCTTTGGTTAATCGCAAGAAAATTGCCTCAGTTGCATCAAATGTTAGGTGCTGAAGAGTGGATAAAATTCATTTAAGTATTAGGCGCGAGTTATACTTTCTCTACTCTCGTCTTTCCGGTTTGTGCTATCTCTTAAGTAACGCACTTTCCTGAAGGTGCTAAAAAATACATTTACTCTCTCCACTTTATATTTAGCTCTCATTTCAATGCTTCAATTTCAATTCACGTTACTTGTTCATGTTCAGGTACTTATATGAAAACTGAATTAAGGCAGTTTTCTTTTTATGTAGTGAGAGGAATGAGGAAGAGAGTGAATGCAAGGGTTGTATTATTTTCAGAAAGAGGAAGTCGTTCTGCGGCTATATTTTTGATATTGCTTGGTCATATCCGTATGATGGAGGTAGTAGGGGCTGATTCAGAGCAGTATGCGCCCTTCTAGGTGACATTTTTTTTTTGTTTTTTTTTGGACAACCAATTGAGCATTAAATAAAGAAATAAATGTACTGCGCTATGCCAAGCAATAAATATACTTATCAGTATTCCCTTCCCATCATTGTTTACCTTAAATGTTGGGCCAACATTTTTTTCTGCTAGGCTTCATCTATCAAATCGCGAAGTAATCTTTATTCTCTGTAATAGTATTTGAATGAAGCTGATATTTATCTAGCTCAGGGCAGCTAAATTTCCAGGTTAAAGAACTGTTTTTGAAGCATTAATACAACATGCTCAATTTTGAGGGATTTTTTAAACTTTTAGGTTAGAATAACGCATCTTAATTATTGTGGGATATTTTTGCTTAAAAAATTCAACAAAAATTTATGTAAAAGTTTCATTCAGTAGAACCGTGGGATGCCAGGATCATGTGATAATTAATGTCTGAAGATACTGAGCTATTACCGTCGCTGAAATAGCCTAGTAGTTACTTTTTGATTGAAAGCTATCACTTTTTCTGTTGATGATTTGTACGTTTGATAGAGGAAAGGAAATACTAATCCTTTGCCTGTATTTGTCTTGTTTGATGTTTAAGGAAATGATAGTTGTATGAGATTATGAAAGGCGTGAATAGTTATTAAAAAAAAGGAAAAGAGGCGAATTTTGGGCATTAGTGAAAGATGAAGAAAAATAGCTGGTTATTGAGATAGGAGGAGACTGGGTAGAAAAGATAAAGATTCAGTCTCCTGAAAGAAGATAGATATATCGTAATGCATGCTTACAGGAGTATGGAATACTCACCTAAAAGCGCCTTAACTGGCAGAACATAAAGAGTAATCTGAGGGAAAAACATACTAATAGGAAGACTTTCTGTTGATGAAATAGCCCCGTAATAAAACTGCATGCCGTATCGTATTCACCTATCTTTTGATTAGCATGCTCATCACGGACACAGAAAGTAGGCTTAATGTATTACGTAACAAACATCTGGTCACAGACAAGGAAACCAACAAAAAATGTACCATTTTTTGTTGGTTTCCTTGTCTGTAACCAGCACGGATAGCACTTACGCGTGTGGTAACCATTTGTGGTTATTTTACTTGTCTACCTGGTTCTTCATGCGAAAAATACGTATTTAATAAGGGCGGATCGAAAATCAAAGTGTAGGTACATACACTTCAAAGAATGTTATTTAACTTTTTTGCCTCACAAGGTATTCGCTGCTAATGAATTGTATCATTTCCGTCAGAACAAGGCATTTATCTATAGTGCCTACTTACAACGAAAGGCTGGTGTTCCTCTCCCTATAGATCGTAACGGATAGGCAAACTCTTTCTGCCCCTTTAGTGCTTCGTATTACATGATGAAATGCGGAATATTTTTTATCGATTTGTTGAAAATTGATTAGATTTTTGCCCACTGCTAACTCTAAATATATGCTGGACGCTGTTTGAATACCTACAGGTTCACTTGTATTTATTATCGGCCCTTTTTTTCATCGTTCATGCATTCAATTCCCATATTTGTATTATTATGCATATTCGGCACCGAAAGGTACCAATATCAGGGTTGAAAAAGCAACATTTAAATCGATGGAATGGGTGGAGTGGCTGTAAAAGTTGCATCCATGAATTCAGTCACTTTCTTTGGGAAAAAAATTCACAAAAGAGCATAGTTACATCTGGAGCCAATGACATGTTCTTTTGGCGGCTAAGACAGGAATACACCTCATAATTTTTAGCGTTGACTCTTCATCTTTTAGTTTCTATTTTGGGTTAACACCTTTATTTATGCCTAGTTTCAAATTTCAAGCTTGCCTCGATGTCCGATGGACTGACTTTGAGGGAAACATACATACGTTTATGGGAGAATTATAAATAGATGCAGGCGCTCACTGGAAAAAAACAGGGCGTTATTTCAACCCCTCCCCCCCCCCCCTCCCCATCTGTGGAGAAGTGAAGAGGAATTGATTACTCTCAGAGTTCCCTCGCCTCCTTCCCGCTTCGTCTTCCATTTGAAATGTTCCCTTGCCTGTGATGGGGAGGGTGCGCCTCTGGCGGTCTAAATCGTAAGCTTGGGGAGATCGTGAAGTGACCATCACTGCGCATTCCAGCCGATTTGAATTCGTCGCTTCCTAGTGGAGGCATTTTCATTGCACTTTTGCCCAAAGGAGACCGATAGAACTTATGTTCCTCACTTAAATGTTATTGCTGATTGCACATAAGCACGGAATTGGATCTCATTTCGATTTACGCCGACAAAAAAGCTCTCTATAGCTAATTCTCGAGTTAGAAGACATTTTCGCTCAAGAATCCCTACTCTTAAATAAGCGGTACAAACCTAGCGTAACCAAATTACGTCTAAATACCTTTGTACTGAAATACAATGTACGCCTACCCATTTAACACATTTTGTAAATGAATATTTTTCATTTAATTTGATTTCCAGTGAAATCATTCAATAAGATGAAGAAAAAATATGGAGAAAGTTCATAATCCAAGAATTTAATGACTTTCCTCATTCCATCCGTATCAGATTCTAAACATTGTCTATTTTTCCCGTCAGAAAGTTACATGATTTAACCTCTTGAAACTCCTGAGAGGAACATATGCAGTTCACGATTCCTGAACTATATCAATAAATTTATGAGACATGCATAAGTAATTTTTCTGAAATTTTGAATACATCCGCTGAGTGAGCGCAATGCACGAGCTCTTGATCGCGCATTTGATGTAGGCTAATACATCAGCTGAGACGTCCCCTAATGTTCCTTGCCTTTTTTTTGTAACCAACAGCTACTTGCCTTTGGGGAAAATAAATGGCAGTGGGAAACGCTGTAGTCATCCTATCATGCATTTTGGAATTATAAACCAGAAGCACATGGGATGCGAACTGATCGAATAATCATAAGTTCTTCTCTCCTTGTACTTATTTACCAAGATCATTTTACCATAACCATCCTAAATGTCTTCACTAATTGTTTTGTTTGCATGCTAAGTCTGACGGAACTCTGCCGCAATGGGGTTGCCCAACGATAAATTCTGCAGAATCAGATTGAGTCGAAAAATATTTATAATCAGTAGTTTTACATGTATATGGATGATACTCAGTTACAGATATGGAGATCACAGATATGTACTCAGTGTATTTTCTCTTTCCTTGGCTTTAATACTCTGTGCCGATTCGCTGGATACCGTTGCAACGAATATATTACCATTGTTATCCAAATTAACAAGATCCAAACCTAAACGGCAGTACGTGTGGGAAATGTGTAAGTACCGTTTTTACCAACAAATTGTTGCTGCACTGAATATCAAGTAGTTAGTCTATTGCGATAAAAACGATTAACTTATCTACACCTGTTTCCATAACTTGAAAACATATTACTAGAAATTTAATAGGCTAAAGACCACATATGAAGGCTTTGCTAAAATACCTTTCTATTATAAATTTAGTTTCGTACATGAGAGGTTCACCAATTGAAAAGGTGAGAGCCTATGATTACATTATTACTATCTACATTTTACTCAGGTTCCGGTCACGAAACTAGCCAGGCATATCAGCGTTGGGTTCACACTTGATTGCTACACATTTCAGCTACTAATACACTACACGAACATCAGTACATGACACCTGAACATCAGTAATTGCAATCATGCTAGTGCACTTCAGTCTGCAAACTGAAATGGGAGATTGAAAGAACCAAGCATCATTTTAGCAACGGCAATCTCCATTTTCCTCTCCACTTGTGTATGGCAAAAAATAGCGATAAAGCCTCATGCCTTCGGAGGCAAAATTTGAAATTAAAGGCTTTCCACGCAAAATTCAATATCCCAGCATGAGAGAAATAGCTTACAGAATACACGTATGGCAGGTTTTGGGCATGACACTATTGTTAAGAGATGATTATGAGCATATTACTCGTATAGTTTGTAATAAGTAGAGTATTACTCAATGTCCTAACTGAGTTTTAGATCCACCAATATGTCCTATAAAGGACTAACAGTGGCGGTAACGCATTGTATGCAGTACCTAAATTATACATATACATCTTCGTAATGCCCCGAGAACTACAAGGATGCGTGGCAGGGGATGAAGTACAATAAACATGCACCACTTAATTGTACTAAGAGCTACCAAGACCTACATGTATGCAACTGCCATGTCAACCATGCATGTTAGAGATACCATTCAATGCAATACACGGGGGCTAGCGCGTGCGAACTGATTGGACATGTATCTCAGAGAAAGAATAAGAATAGGCTTCATCCTACTTCATTTTGGAGGTTTTTAAATAGCTGTTCAATCCGTGGACTGATGAAATGATTTATAGTCGGCCAGACATTTGATCCGTTAACCTTAATAATATTGACAAGCCACAACAAAATCATGATTGCATTTACTAATAACTCTTCACTAGATTTTGCGTTTTCATGAAATATTTCAGCCGTGATTGCATATTTAAAGTGTTACATCCGTCACTCCTAGAGTGTCGGAATAATTTTAGAATCAATTTGGTAAGCGCCCTCTACGAGAGATGTACCTATAAATTGGAAACTGTGCATTTAATAATGATAAAATATAAACATTTGAATATGGGATGGTGTTTCGCCGTCTTAAAAAAAATGACTCCCTCGATTTAAAGCGAGTAATGGCTATAATTTTCTCCGCGTTCCCTATCATAAGAATCTAATCGGGGCGATAATGATGAATACTTCGGGGACGGAGAGAATGAGGAAGCAATTAAATACCCAATTACGGGAAATGAACGGCGCTGTAAACCATAGCACGTCGGTGTAGCTCACGTGCATGGGTGGGTGAGCGTGCGTGCGTGTTTGTGTGTGTGTGAGACGAATCGAAGACCACCTCCGATCCCCTTTCCCTCAAATTACCCCTTTTTGTCCTCCGTCTCCCCCTGGGGCGTTACCCGTTCGGATCCCCGAAATAACAACATCACCATCCCAGCCCCTCGGCCAATACCTACGTGCGTGTGCATACTTAAGTGTGTACTGTCTGCCTACCCCATGGAAAACCCTTCTCCGCTGTCTTTCTCCCTCTGTGGTGCCCGCCCCGACACCGGCTAACAGGCTCGCCCCCCGGCACCGCCTCCTTCTCCCTCCGCCCCCTCTCCGAATGGGAGAACCCACACCAAAAGCACCTGCCACCACGCGCGTTGTGTCCCAAACGCAGTACACGCCCACCTCACCCTCGCCCCCTTCCACTCCCCGTCACTCCACAACCGACTCCCCTCCCCCTTCCCATGCACCACCCACGAACACTCCCGAGAAGCACTGTTTGCATCTACATTTAATTACGAGCCACTTTGAGGGAGCGTGGCCGTGGATGCATGCACCTGAGGTATTATACTCACCAAACATACCTTATGTGCGTTAAACTTAAATATTAGGTCCTGCCGTATATTCTATAATCTTTAGTAAAAACGCTGGTATTAAACAGACGTTAACTAAGACGTTAAACTAAATTATTATACGATTTAATAAATATTAATAATAGGTTACGCACATGTTACATTCTCGGTGTTAATTAAAGCAGCAAGAAAGAAACTTTACTGTTTCTATCCGTGAAAGGAATTATTTGAGATATTGATAACTGTAGCATACGGGAAAAATAGAAAAGGCAGGCGTCGTATGAGATATAGGGAGCAGGTTGTGAAGGATGTAAAAGAGAAGAATTATATTAAATTGAAGAGGTTGGCCGATAGAAGAATTGAGTGGAGGGCTGCGTCAAACCAATCCTAGGATTGTTGACCGATGATGATGTACCTTAAACTAGATAATCTGTACCCATTTTTTCTGATTCCTTATCATTCAATTAGCCAAATACCTTTTAGGTGGAAGGTTCATAAGCTCGTTGTTTAGTTTGTAGTGCATCTATCGGGGCTTTGGCATTGTGCTTGTCTTAGAAAAAAGTTTGGTTAAATGGTATGATTTTACATCAGCCATATAAGCTCCTCAAACCGAGTACCACTACGTGAAAGGTATAGACCCATGGCTTGGCTAGCACTCTGACATGGCGTGCAATAATCATTAATTTAGTCAATATGGTGAGGAATATAGTGATTATGACGACAGTCAGTTACCATCGATAGACATGTTTTGCAATAGAGGCCCTGCAGCTTAGTGAAATGATATCGTCGCTTATGTAAGCACGACTCTCACTGCTAGGGCAGTTTCTCGATTGATGGTACCGCGGATGTTTCTTGCCTTCCCTTTGTGTGGTTTCTGGAAGCCTTTGCAGATGGGAAGTGAGGTTCGTGAAGAGTTGAGAGGTGAGCGCTGGTTAAGCGGTGGTCGAGAGGTCAGCGATGAAGACGCCGTGGGTGGTTTCGAGACGAGGGATGCGTTGAGGCGGGAATCCAAGGGGAGGCAAAGGTCAGCAGGGCTGCCATCCCTTTCGGCCATGGTGTATTTCACCCCCTTCACTTGGTCCTAACGAAGTTTTGGTTGTGTAGTCCCTTCAGCGTCATAAAACAGCAGTTGGAAGAGTAGAAAAGAACTCAAGTTCTTAAACGTTTTAATCTCCGAAGGAAAAGATCTGGCAGCCAGCCAGCGTAGGAGAAAGCCTAGATCCTAGCACCTGCATTTTCTTTTTTATAATATTTTTCCCAGAGTTAGTTAGTTTCTTTTCCCTTAATTATTCGGTAACATTAGTGAATGTCAGGAAAGTATTTCTGGTCCTGAGCAGTCAAGAAATGTGTGCATTATGCTGTCCTATGGGGTGATTTTCGAGTAAAGAGTAGGCTAAATAATTTATTTCTGTAATTTAACATGCTTATAATCCTATAGGATTACAAGAATAATATTAAAATTATAATTTTAAATCATTTTTATATGATTTGTGATTAAATGGTATCTTTATTAAAAGATACTATTTAAAGTGTTTTTTATCGGCCGAAAATTTATTGGCTAGCTTGATTTGCCCAATTTAATGATCGGGGCAACATTTGAAGATCGCTGACTCTTAACCTCAGTATAAATGCTGAAGTTACGTCGTCAAAATATCCTATCAGCAACATCGAGATCACCAATCATTATCTTTATGCATGCAGCCAAAGTTATTTTGCGATGTAGTAAAAACACTTCTAAATGCTACGTATACTAATCATATTCTACTTCATGGCTGGAAAGCAAGCAAGCGTTTTCAAGGAACGATAAAGCGTTCTATTGTAATTTAAAAATCATTATTTTCACCAAAATTTAACTTTACATATGGAATCGTATAAATAAATAATCTTGAAAAGGTTATGCTACCTATTTGACACTTCGTATAAACATTTGGGACGGTATCTGTTTGGTTCTACTTCGGTGAGCTATTTCTGGTTTTGTCTTATGTACTAGAAATGCTAGGAGATTGATTTCGCTGTCTGCGTGATATCTCGCCTTTGAAATCTAGGCGTACTCCAAACTTAAAAATTAAGCATAATTAGTTTTCCAGTGGAGGGTGCGCTTCCATTGAACAACACCACAACCTTGGACTTCGAACGGGAGAGAGGTGAGTGGTAATCGCACTAGCTTATGTGCCTGGGTTCGAACACCGGTAGTCATTACATTTGAAAACACACTTGGACGCCGTGCATAGAGGGATTCTAGTCCAGAACTCCGTCCACGGGGGTCTTAAAACTTTAGCCACTTCGTGACTTCCCTCGAGAGGGAAGAGGACTTAAGGGATAGATTACTGGGATGAACTGTCCAAGAACTTGCAACTTTTGGTTGAATACTGATAGTGACAATATGGGGATTCAAGAGGCACTGTTGGCTGAATGGCGTCGTACTAAACGTACAATTCCGATCAGAGAATTTTTCTCCATTCTGGTTCAGTCTTATCGCCAGCATTGACATGCACTTAAAGATATATTCAGCCTAAATTTGAGCACATCTTAGAGTCCCAACTTCCATTTCAAAGGAAACGCCGCCGTCGGAGCGATGGATGCGAATACGTAATATAAATGCGCCGACTCCTCAGTCATTTTTTTTTCCGCTGCCTCGCATGGAGCGCCGTCGCCGCCGCTTGGTGCGCACATCGGCCTAAGTGTATAAGTGTGTTTATTTATGCGTTTATGGACGGACAGGGGAGATGTCGTCGAGTCCGAATCATGAGCGCGACTTGTGAACGCTTCCCGGCGCAATATCTCACGCCTCTTAAAACCAGTATTTACGCTGGCGCTAAGCATGCTGTGCACGCCTTATGCTCAAACTGCCCCCGCCCACGCCAACCTCCCCCCACGGGCCTTTTCATCAGCTCCCTTTTCCCTCCCTCCTCATCCCTTCATCCTATTGACCACCCACCCTTCATTACCACCCCCCTCGGTACTCGCGTCCCAAGTCACCCTCTCGTTCTCTCCGGCCGTTTATATAGCGTACGTGCCGCCGTCAACTGTTTCACGTCTCATTCCCTCCTTTCTTCTCCATTGCAAGTCCCTTCCCTCCTTTTATTCTGTTTCTCCTATTTTTTTCCTTCCTCTCTCGCTCTCGCCCCCATTGTCGCTGTTTTAGCGCTTCCCAGCGTCAGATTTAGCGCTTTTTGTGTCCGTACCAGCGTTCCGATTCGGTCCCGGACCATTTGGCGGGATTTTTGGGTCTTTTGAGTGTGGCGTCGAATTTCACGCCTCCCATGATTTCTCACCCTCGACAGTAAAAGGCGATCGCTCTGTGCAAATATTGAACTTAATGATAAGCAGTTATAGCTTGTGAATTGTAACTTTATTTTCAATACACGGTGATAAAATGTATTTCTTAAAGTGATTTTGACATCATTGGAAAATAATTATCTCTAGGTATTCTTGAACTGCTAAGCGTATCATGTAAGACAAGTAGCTGCTATCCAGAGTTGAAGAACAACAGCGCAATAAGACAAATGGTCATTTACATCTTCGTAATATCCTTCCAGCAAAAGTATCTGGCAGGGTGTGAACCAGCACCAGACGTGCGTTAATATCAAGGAATGATAAATGGAATGGAGGTGTTTACTCGGAACTGTAATCTCAATTTTGTACAGGAAATTAGATGGAAGCGAAAAATGAATTTTAGTGAAAAAATTAACCTTCCAACCAGAGCCATTTACTCATAAACCAAAGATTAAAACAAGCAAAAGGTGACGCTACTTTGAGACTTACTGCGTAATCCATCTCCCGACCTTGACTGCTTTTAGGGAAAGGGAAGGAAAGGGGGGGGAGGGAGGGGGGGTCGGAAAGTCTGCTCGCACAGATCCTGTCGCAACCACTTCCATTAGCAGAGTCAGCTGTGTGTCCCTCATTGTGATATTGCGAAGTATCTTCGCGGGCTCAGTTGTGATTGGACGAAGTGGATCACGTACTAAGTCGCATGCACACCTATTTTTCCCAAAACGTTAACAAAAATCAGTTTTTCGCAGCTTATAACTCGAACACTAGTTGACGGATCGATAAACGGAAAAACATGGATATTTTTAAGTTGCAGACTCTATTGAATTTGACAATAAATATCATGGTATACGACACCATTGACCAAGCGAATAAAAAGCTACTAATTTTAAGCCATGTGTCACCCTGTGGGACTGACATCACACATTAAAAAATATATTTGAAGTTACTTGAAACAATGCAAGAAAAAAGAAATGGAGTACGATTCTTCTCATGCAGGCATGCATCGTAGGTCATTTGCGCCAGTAGTATTTCTGAGAAAGACTGGAAAATAACCCGGCGACGCACGGTCTTAGCCTGCTTGCAAAGAAATGTGCCAAGAAGTTCCGGAATTAACGTCCTATTGGATGGACAGAGTACCGTGCTCGAAGTGCCCTCCACACTGCCTTCAATTTAGAACAAGTGTGTGAGCCGCCCTTTTGACCAAGGGCTCCTAAGAAACGAAGTGGATAAAAATCCTTCTTGTGAGCGGTGGTCGAAAGGAGTCACTATATAAAAGTCACCTGCGCTGTTTTTCTTCCCGGCTGCTGCAAGAGAGGCACGAACCCAGGCACCCAGGAAGACGACCCGAGAATTGGGGAACAAAAGTCATTTTTTCGACTTTCTTGAATCTCACTTTAAATATGCAGCTCTTGTAGCATAAGGTAACCTTACTGCACGCATAAAAAAATTTGCTAAGGCTAGTAAATTGCTTCCAAGTAGAGCTATTTTTAGCTAAACCACGCTCTTTTAATTTTTCGAAAAATACACATTTTTAATAATTTTTTTGGTCTGTTTCGTGGTAAAAATTGATCAAATAACTATGGTCTATAATAATATGGACATTTTACTATCAGAACATGTAGGTTTCAATCTTTTATTGATTCTGATGATTGCTGGAGGAGTTCTTCAAGAGGAATCATTTTTTTCTCACAAATTTCGCATAAGTGTTAAATTATAAAACGATTGACACGGAGATTCTTATACTGGCAAAATTGGGATATATTAGAAAGATTTAGTAAAGAATTCAGCTGCAAATATTTGCAAATAAGTGAATGACAGTGACTTATGTGACTCTCTACCGCGGTCGTGCGCGTCGGCACTTGACACGCGAGCTTCGTCACAGTCATATTGTACATACATATTTTCCCATATTGTACAATACATCTTTTCCAGTGTTTTATTGATAAGTATTTAAAAAACGAAGAAGTATACTATTTTCTTTCTCTATTCTATTCTTTCCTTGCCCGAATTTACTCTAGAAAGAGAGAGAGAATGAATTTCTGACTGCGGTACTTAGCAAAATTGTGACACCGGAAGAGAAGGAAAATATTTCCTTCGATCGCTTCTCAGTACCATTCCTATCGAATTTGTTAATCGTTTGAAGTATATAAGACTGGTTGCATGCACTACTACTGGGAAAACCCACCGGTGACAGTCCTTTTCCTCAAAGCCAAAGTGACAGGACACCCGTTACCCGCATACGTACCGGATTCAAGGGAAGTTGGTAAAAGCCTTAGTCGGGATATTTTACTATCTCTACTTAGCTCACCACCCAACTTATGTTTATTGCCTAAATAGGGTTTATTTGATCTGCAAGTGAAGTTGCACGTGTCAACAGATGTGGTTTTTACCCTCCAGAAGCATCTTTATAGACGGGTTTTACTGCAGGACTGCCGCTGATATGCATTTTCTTACAAAAATCAGGCAACCCACATTTCTCTGTATGCGGTCCAACTAAAACACTCCTTGTTATCCTCGGGGGTAGACCCAGTTTCTTGGGGGTGGTGGTAACTCCTCTTCCTAACTTCCGACCTGTTTCAGCCGAAACATTCTGGTGCTCTTCAGTTGTTCCTTTTCTATCACTGTGTACATATGCCATTCTTAGTCGTTAGGTCCTCAGTCGGCAATAGTTTTCGTGATTTGAAGTGATCTCTAAAGAAAGTATAACTGTTGTGATTCAATGAGTTTTTGTTTCTTAGCCAACACAGCGATAAGGATAATTAATCAGGTACGCTATTTTTATTTCCGTTTTTAGTGTATTTAATACGACGATATCTGGTACGACGGTACCACACTAAATTTTGCATTGTTTTTGCTTCCGTTTAAACTCCTAACTTTCTAGAATAAAGACAATATTTCAGCATTTAAGGAACCATTGATTCTAATTTTCAACTCAGCTACGCCGCTAACATTTCAAGGAGGCAACTTCACGAAAAAATGCAGTAGAAAAGAAGTAAATCAATGGACGTTCGGAAAAGTAATTTGATGGAATTTCTTGAGGATTGCCTACGGGGATAAGCATGCAAAAAATAAGCTCAATAATTTTTTTAAAGTAAATTTTTTTGGTAGTTACGAGAAAAAAATGTCGAGCTAGCTCGCGAATGAACTCTTTTTCTTATACAGAGGTATGAGACTTGGTTGGATCAAACCGTTGATATCCCTAATGCTGTGTATCGTAACCTTAGAACTTATTATTAAATTTTCAAATATTTTGAGATCTTTGTCATGCGGCCTTCCAATTGATCCCCCAAAATTGAAAGAATGTTGTATGGATACAGCAAAATTTTATGTTCAATGTTATGAGTGGTTCTACACGCCACCCAAATTACATAAAGTTCTGCTGCCTGGTGCAGATGTGATTGAATCAGCTCTTCTTTGGAGAGCTTTCGGAGGAGGCTCAGGAATCGCGAAATAAAGATATAAGAAAATGCCACGAGCATCACGCAAGAAAAATTTCCAGATTCCACACGAATGAGGACGTTTCCCATAGACTAATCCTGACCTCTGATCCATTCATCAGTACATTAGGTGCTGAATTAAATAAATACCGTGCCCTAAAATATCTACCTAAAGAGGTCTGTGAGCTCTTGCAAGAATATCCGGATTCAGGAAGTGAATACAATGAGGAGGATTCAGGAGATTCTGATTTGGAATTATAGAAATTGTAAATTTAATAAGATAAGTATGTTTTTATTGAATATATATTAATTAATTTGCACTAAATACCGTTTTAATATTAATTTAATTGTTACTTAATTTTTAGTTTAGCTGATAATCGCAATCACTCCAACATTAGAATCAATTCCCCCAGCTGCCGTACATTTACTCATTAAAAAAAAACTATTTACTAATTTAAAGGTCTAAAAGTCATGTTATGCAAATACTTCAAATATATATTCACATATTTAATAATAACAGGCGTTTTCTATGCAGTCTCCTCATTATCGGTTAATTTAGCATCAAACTACTCAATATCTTCTAAAATTATTATTTTTTGTTGAAAACAACAGAAGAAATGAACTAAGCGCGTCTTAAAACATAGTAAGGACAATTTTCAAAGTAATCCGCCAAAAATATGATTTTTGTCTTTTTTTCGTGATCTGGATCACTGTGCGACGCCCCTTCTCGACAACGCCGCCCCGCCCGGGGGACTACGGTACCAACCGGCCCTTCTTCGTTGCTACCCGCCCTTTTACTCTCCCTTCCTTGCCCTGCCCCTTCGGGGTTGCTCCAACTGTTGCCACAGTATCCGCAGATCTAGTCAATAAACCTTTTGTAGCTTGCTGTTGTTCACCGCCCCTCCCCTCCTTCGCGCACCCTCAATAGACTCCGCCAAAGGTCGTTGCATGTGCCAATGAAAAATCTCTGCTACTTCTGGGATTCGAGCCCAAGTCGTCAGAATAGGATGTCATTATTGAATCACCCACCACAAAACACCAATCCAATAACAATTATTGAATCCAAACTCTGTACTTGATGTCTTAGCCCTTTTAATCGTCTTGCGAGGGCAATAATTTAGTCAGATGGTACTTATGCTTCTCTCACGAATGCTATTTATTCTACTTCACATTCGGTTGTCAAAGTTCATCGTAATCATATCACATCACATCGTCAAGGCACCATGCGTTGTCAAGAGCATTGCCAAGGGCTGTATAGTACACTAAACCAATTCTATACCAAAGTATACTCTCTTTAAATGTATATCAATTGGATTTATCCTACTTTTACTCAAAACTTATATTAATCCATCCCCATCTTGAATTAAAATATTTTATTTCCTCAGTACCTAATCGTGAGAGGTCTTAATCCTTAAACCATGGCATCGTCATGAAGTCAACAACGACTACTACGTCGTGCTTGATAATGTTTACAGTATCGTGAAAAACATCCGTATTACAAACATTTATCCCATAGCATTCTAAGAAAGAAAAATGATTATGTTAGCCTCGTACTGCGCGTTCATTTTATTGATTTTACATCAATGATTCAATGGGGATGTTTACTCGGAACCGAAATCGAATTTTGTACACGAAATCGTTAGATGGAAACGAAAAAAGAATAAAAAAAATTAATCTTCTAACCACAACCATTCACTCATCAATCAACAGTTAAAATAAGTAAAAGGTGACGCCCACCGAAAAAGCTGCTTTGATATCATTGACGTCATTTTCCTCCCGTCCTTGACTGCTTTTAGGGGAAGAGAAGGTAGTGGAGGGAGGTTCTCGGAAGGTATGCTCGCACAGATGTTGTCGCAACTGCTCCTATTGGCAGAGTCAGCTGTGTCCCCCCCATTGCGATAAGGCAAAGTAGCTTCGCGGGCTCAGTTGTGATCGGACGAAGTCGATATACGCCAGAGGTTGCACCACGCCCACTTTTCCGATAGAGTTAAAAACATCAGTTTTTTGCCGCTTGTAACTCGAGAAATAATGGACGGATCAAAAACGGAAAAATACGGATCTTTTTATTTTACAATCTCTATCAGATTTGACAGTTAAAAAAAACATGGTAAACGACCCCATTATGTCTGAATCTTACTAATCCTATGTTCACGCACTTACGACACCTAGTTCTCTTATACTCATCTTCGTTGCCGATACTGTGATGGACATATGGGAATGGTTTTCTTGTTGTGAAAAGTCACCTTTGAGGGAGGCCCGGAGTCTGTTGCTGGAGAAGGAATCGCCGCCCCACTTCAACGCCCGTCTCCCACTCAGTCTACCCATCTTCTATCAACGAAAACTCTTTCGACGCACAAAAACTCCCAAATCCTCTCACCCACCCCTGACCACCCTTCTCTTCTTCCCCTCCCGCTGCACTCCATTTCCTGAGTCTTTCGTCTGTCAACCCTTTGATCCCACCTCCCCATCTCCAGTCAGTAACACCAACTTCCAGAGTTTCATCTACATCTCAATCCTGCGTTACCCTGTAAGTTAGCTCGCTATTTTGAAGATGAGTAAAAGGTTTGGATGAACACCCACTTGAACATGTAGGCAAAATCTATGCAACCGAGCCTATGAACCTATGCATTCATCATATCATTTCGTGATTAGAAACTAGAATTCATTGGGCAAAAACCCTAAGAATAGTTTGACGCGGTTCTCCAATTGATTCTTCTCTCAGCTAACCTCTTCATGTTTTTACTAATTTCTCCTTTTTATGATTGATTACATGTTTAAAATATCTCAAACGCTCTGATTACAAGTTTTCCGTTACCTTCTCACTTGGTGTCTCCATTTATTGCATCGTTTTTCTGAAACATCACCTCTCAAATTCTTCCAGTGTTGACGCATCTGCGACTGTTATCATCCGTGCTCCACTCCACTGCAATCAAGAAGCATGCTCCAGATTTAAATTCTAACATAGATTTTCATTCCTTCCAATTTTGCCTTTCCAACTGTAAGTCCAAATTTATGTTCAATTATTTTTTTCTTTATTTTCCATAGCTGGTCATTTTTTTCTTCCCTATATTGCCAAAGTGGGTCATTCTTGTTAATTTTTATTTGATAACTCGTCTGCTTTTTTAAATTTTAAAAGCTTCTGTCTAAGATGCATAAGCTTCTTTTTACATTCCCTTCTGTCCTTGCCATGCTAGACCTTGACCATCCGCCTATGAGAGCAGAGACAGAAGACAGAACGAAAAATAATCAATTTTATCCGCCTGATTCTTTTCACCTTAAAGTCCTTTCTTTTGACTTATTCCACCGATGGCCGATTTGTAGCCGCTAGGGAATATAGGTATATCAATGAATAAAGCAAGCTTTTTGTTTAAATTCATTGCGACATTTATTACACCAGACTGCATGTGCAGTGACTTGTATCCAGAATGTAGATTGTAGAAGCTTGAAAAGGTGCGATCTTCCTTTCGTACGAGGAGAAACATTTTAACTCTATCAGTTCTCCTAATATGTGAAGGCACTTACAATTAGATTCTCTCACTAACTTTATTTTCTAAATCTCATTGAACGTAATATGCTACAGTTCTCAGAATATTTCTATAGGGAATTCAACCCAAATATAATTTAAACGTAAAATAAGTTTTGAATTCAACGCATCGAATGGTAAAATGAATACCGGCATGCAAACGGGAGTATCCACGAACGTAGCCTTAGATGAGGCATGATGTACGGATAAGATTCTGAAGGACTCAGCTACAAATGGCTGGAGTTATTGAATTTAATACTATCATCAATGACATACTTTCAATTGGGATTAATTGAGAAACTTTGAATTATATAACATTCCGGCTAATGAGGGCGTTGAAGCAGAATTCCTTCGAGGGATCGAAAGGTTACGAAGAAATGTGAGCTGGCTGTCCACGTGGGTGATCCCTGGTAGGAGGGAATTGGATTTCCCTCTCATACTCATGCATGGGTGGTATGGATAGCCATAACCGTTTCTTTGGGTGGGCTATAACTTGGGGGACCCAGGACTCTTTTCATTAATAACTACGACGCTGGCGTAAGGGTAGGGTTTCTCTGTGTTTCATGTCTTTATGCCCGCGTAGCTCTCACCGAGCGTCTGCCTTTCAAAGTGCAGAAGTTGCTTTTAAATCACGGGGACCGAATGTGCTTCAATAATCCTTGGCCATTTCATTTCTTTGTTTCCATGAACATTTTTGTCCTGCCCCATTCTTGATCACGCTATTAGACACAGAGTGCTTTGATAATAAATAAGCTCAATTGTGACATCAGTTAAGTGTAGAAGAAGCGTTTATTGGCACAAGCGCTTGAATTGAAAAAAAAAATATTTTTATCGCTGATTCATTTTAGCCATTCGGAATAAGAAATTTCTTCCATGGTGAAACTATTTTTTGATCATATTATGTTGTTAATAAATTTTACTTCCGGTGGAATGGAACATTAGCATCCTGTTCTCAGCGCCCTTATTCCAATACTAAATCGAATCGATTGTTATTTATAATTTAATAGTTCATCATTCGATATTTTTTCAATGCGTTCTGTGTGGAGTTTTTTCTGCTATTTTTTCGAGGACGGGGTAATATTTTAGAAAGGTAAATGATAGCTTCATATCTTTTAATTTTTTTGGCTGACAACAGAACCAAAATATTGGAATTTAAGACCTCTCAAATTCACCAAGTTGTTAAATATTGCTTCGAATATTCTCTGAGTACACTAACGTATTGTTTTTTGTAAGTAATAAAAATGAAATTTCGAAAATAATTTTCGGAGGATCCACGTAATGGAAAAATTGACTTAGTGTTATGGAACAGTTGTCCTGAATTAACATATGCCCTAAGTAAAATGCTTCTATTTGCTGCATATTTCAGTAGAAAACGATATCTTTTAGGTAAAAGCGTAATACACTGTTTCTCTTTGAATTTATTTTGTCTTCCCTTATCTTCTATAGCTGCATGTGTAGAAATGGTTTCAATTGTTTTCAAGCTTAGGTAGGTACGAGCTAATTACTTAATATACGACATATATCAGCTATTTGGCATGCGTATGACATCTAAGTGTATTCTACCAGAAGAAATAGGTGAATTATTTGTGATATAGGGCTGTATTTAAATCAGATGATAGCACAGGATTCTTTCTCTGTTCAACGTCACTTATTTATTTTGCTGTACTAGCTACTTAGACGCAGAAATTAGACCAGCTTTACGCTCTTTTAACTCATTAGTTCGTGCTTCAGGTTTTGATATAGGTTTGATGTGGGTAATATTGATGTTTCTTCTCAGGATGCCACTCTTTCGTAACGCATAGGTATGTTAATGTTATGATCGATGATATTTTGTTCTCTACCTCAGTTCAACCTAACTAATACGAGGGACATAATTGCAAACTCATGAGGTAAAACACTAAATATTTGTGTTTCTGGTAAAAAATAACGTTTTGTGCGGGATATCATACCCAATTAACTTCCTGAGATATAAACTGTTGTCTTAAAGTGTCCTAAAATATGATCTGTAATAATATCTGACCTGGAATTGATATTAGCTATTACCTAATTACTTGGGTATTCAGGTGTAATTATTTTCCACAAAATTCTCCTAATATGTGAAGGCACTTAGTCCGGTCGCCATTTTACTTGGTTGAGAAATATGATTTTCACCCAGTGTATATTGTACCTATTCTAATTCCTCCGTTTATTACTTTATTCAAGATGAATTAATGCACATTAAGCCTTTCTTAGGTCAATGGAATGGGATCTCTGTCGTAGATGTCATTTTACTGCCGTAAGAATAGTACTGTAATGCTTTTGCGAATGATTGATTAATAAGAGTCTAAAAAAACAGCCATAAATTGAAAAAAGTTCAACGGGTGACGGATTATTAGCGGCTAAATTATCTTGATCATCCTTGAAATCTCTGCTGAAGGATGAAACGAAGTTACGTGATAGACCAGGCTCGAAACATCCCAGTAATTTAAAATGTTATTAACTACGCCCTACAAAAAAAGCTATGCTAATCTTTTCCAGTGTGTGATGAGCATGGGAAATTTAATTACCTAATGTAAATTCTAAGAAAGGAATGTTTATCAGTGATCGAAGCATAACGAATAATTTTAGGAAAATAATTACTAGACGAAAGAATAGAAGTTGATCGCGTGTCCGTTTTACACGTGGCTTGACATGCGCAGTACGATTCACGTTGAGATGAGCACTGTTTGTAACGATGACATTCATTGAAACCCTCCAAAATGAATGAAAAATTGCGGGATATAGCTCCTGTTCCATTTCATGCATGAACCCATGCAATTTTCGTAACGCGACGCTGCCACGAATCATTGCTATTCATTGTTTCATGCAAAACGACCATTGGAGAAGAGGTTCCCTCAAATGTTTTTGAAACGGATATTTCCCATAATCTATATAAATCTTCGAAAAACACGCTTCGATTGAAAGGAGTAACTAGAAAATACGTTAGCTGTTTTTCTCGAGTGAACAGGTAAGGAGAAAAAAAAACTTGAGCCCAACCGTTTTCATTGATGAGCTCTGCACTGTGGCGGCGGTGGCTCGGGTCTGAAGGTGGCAGCCTTGACTCCCATACCACCACCGCCACCGCATCCACTACTTCTCCCGCCTTCTTCGTACCCTCCTCCCCCTTCCACCTCTCCCCCTCCCTCCCACCCCACGGCACGCCTCCTCCCTCCCCTCCATCCTCCACCTCCTTCCCCGACAAAGCCGCCCACACTCCATCTCGTGCGTGCGCTGCGTGTATTATGTTACGAGCGTGGCAGGCGACGTGATTCGTGAGGCGGGGGATGGGTGACGCACGGACGGTGGGGGAGGAGGGGAAAGGGTTGGGCGGGTCGGAGGTTTCAGATGCTTCCTTTTCTTCGCCGAGCCGTCGGAACGCGGCTGTCCGCCAGGGCGGTGGGATGGGGCGAGGAGGAGTGTGGGTCGGGAGTGAGCGAGAGAGGGAGAGAGAGAGAGAGGCCGTGAGAAAGCGAGGAGACACCGGGTTCCCAGACAACGTGCGCACCAATCACGACTCGGCAGCGGCATGCGCCTCTCGTGCTTCCCCACCCCGCCGCCCCCTCCGCCCTCGGACCTTCCCCTCCCCCCTCCCACTCACTCCTCCCTCCCGCCCTCCCCCTCCACGCGCGGCGACCCGGGAACTCACAATCTACCGCCCACCCCACCGTTCCCATCTCCTCCACCTACCGACTCCCTTTATACCCCCTCATTCCAACCCCATCCCTTTATGTTCCTCTCTCTCTCTTTCCCGCTGCTTATGGACGAGCCGACCCGTAATATCCGCCTCCCCCTACTCCATTTCTCTCCTCCCACCTGATTCACTCCCTCGGACTGTTGCATGCACATACAAACGCCCCTCTCCGACTGTCAAGCCCTCATCCCCGACCGCATCAAACTCCTTAGCCACCCTCCCACACTCCTGTGCGAGTCTTTCTTTCGGGATTCGTGGCCTCACGGACTGCACCCGACCGGGGGACTCGCTTCCAATCCGCGTCTATCAACCCGCCGCCCACTTATCTCTTCAGGCCAGTGTTGAAAAAGGAATGAAGATAATGAATGCATGGCCTGTTAAATCGCCGAATTTAAATGTTGTAGAAGAATGAACTGGGCGATAGGCAGTGTGGGCCTGGAAAGCTTTTGTTGTATTGGAAGAGGGTGAATAACAAGAATGTTTTTATTCCTCAGTCTCGCTAATATCGTTCCTTTCGTTCGAATCGTGCGCCTTTTTATTATTTTATGTATATAAGTTGGTTTATTTCTAAAATATGATATAAATTACAATATTGCAGTAGAGTAATAATCATTGAAATGATAGAGATATTTCACATAATAACAAATCCAATAAAACAAATGATTGATTATTTGCCCATAGTTCAATAAGCCGTCAAGATGCATGTTATACTATAATTTGTACCATTCATGTCCTGCGAAGTACCTGAATGGTACTCCCGCTAAGGCATTCGATATATTTCGATAGATTTCTGATAATGTATGCATCGAACCTCGCGGTTGTGTCGCGGAAATTATATGAATATGTTAGAATTTTAAACTTCTTGTCACAATTTAGGTTATTATATTGGATTAAAATTTTCAAAAGTTAACAGAGTTAAGGGTAGATACTTCCTGCTGTTACTGTGCCTAGGTATGTATTGAATTACAAAAAATGGCTTACGTTTTGTAGAGATAGGCTGCCAAATTATTTTTTATTCCTCAATCTACGATAGGTATATCCTTCTAAATTTAAATATCTTCATCTTAGTCACCTCCAAACACCCCCACGATTTAAAATAATTTTATTTGTGCCACTGACTGGACTGTCTGCACCCCAAATATATCAGTTCAGTTGACAAGACCTTTAGCAATTTCGGTTTCTTAATTTTACATAAATACTTTATAGCTATGTTGTTTCAGCAAAGTTATTTTGTGATATTGCGGCAATCCTGGGTATTCTTTCGAAAAAAATCAAGCAAATAAATAACCGGTTTCCGGCATCATAAATTTAATTTTAAAGTTATTATAATCACAATGATTATCCAGCAGTTAAGCTTTTTTGCTGTAAAATTAAATTAACTTGAGTGGCCATCATGAAAATCTAAATAACGTCTGAGTATCCTGGAAGTTTAAGATTTTTTATAGGTATGAAATATTTTTTTTCAGAAATGGTATTTTACAGTCACCGTTGGTCTTAATAGAGTACTGTGTAAACGTGTGCTTGCTTTGATAGGTTCCCCACCTGGAGGGGTGTGCTTGAATCGCTTGGGATTGATTCCGGTACGTAACTAAGGACTCACTCGTATGTTTTTACATTGTGTTCGGGATTATTCCGTACCGGAATCAATCTCGAGCGATTCAAGCACACCCCCCCTGGTCATGTATTCAGTATATACGAGTACTCGTATAATCGATTGTTGCATCTCCTGCTAGTTTGCACATGTTTCTAGAATTTAGAACGGGGAAATTGTTTTTAATACTTTAATTTATTTTTAAGAGTTCATTAATTAGAGCCGGTAGATTAAGGCATTTGGGCGTGTGTTAGTCCTATCATTAGCAGATTAATAATATAAAGACCCATTGGTTTTAAATTCTGCTCTTCTTTACCATTTATTTACAGGAATTTGAGTATATTCATTATTCACTGCCGGAAATAAAAATAGCAGCTATTAATGTCAGTTCCGTTGAAATTTTTTTGTAAACAATTCCTCCATGTGACGTTCGAAAATCGGAGAAGAATGCTAATGCGCAATAAGACTACGAAATTACGTTTTTCCTGTATTCATACTCTTGTTGACAGTCGTGAAACATTGCATAGGTGCTGATTTGATGCGTTTTCCACTGGTGCGTACGAATTTTGAGAATCACAGTCAGTCTTAGCGTTTAATACTCGTATACGTTTTAATCACAGCTAACCGGTACCAATTACGGAGATGTTAAAGGCATTACAAGTTGGTGATTAGTAGTAGGTACCTACTCTTTGAATGCTAAATGAATAGGTAGTTCATTTGGAAGAAATATTTCAATGATATGGGTACAAGGAAATATAATTTACCTACCCCTTTGATCATATTTCTAATACAATGTGTGCAACAATGAAAACTACGTGCTTGACCACAGTCAATGAGAATTCATGGACAGCTTTTACCTCATCACTTGCTAAGTATACGAGTATAACTTGAATCCATTGCAAGCAAACGTTTTCAAACCTAGAAGGCTAAGAGCAATAAAGTCTTTAGATGTTACACACTATGAGCAAAAGTACTTCTGTTTAAACAATTTTATTGCTCACGATATAATAATCTGGCAATAGGTACTTGATGTGAAACTCTTTTGGCGACTCGCATGCCAAAAGTAGATATATAGGGTCACCGCTATTACAGGTTCAGATATTTTTATGGAGCAGTTAGGATCTTCAGTACCTTAGAATTTTTTAATATTTTAGACATGTGGATTATATGAATTGGCTATCGACGAGAAGGTTTAGGTAATATGAATATATTCTTGAATGAAATCCATAGCTACACAATTTGTACAATGTTCTAGTTTTATTATTCATAGTACATGTCGCAATGTGTTTAATAATTCCGTTTACAATATTGATAAAACTAAGCCGTATTGCTGTGAGTGCTGCAATATTTGCAATAAAGAGCAGGTATTGAAATTGAGAAATGTATTTGCGAGGTTGGTTTATTCTGTTCTGTACATAACCTCGAAAGTAATGGTGAACGATGCCTGTGTAGGTACTGATATTAATTGAAATAAAAACAAGCGAGATGAAGGGTTTTGCGAAACTTCTATTCGCGCAGCAAATAACTATCGATTAAATAATTTATTCTTAAGAGACAATTGAAAATCCGCAAACCGTCCAAATCCTGAATACTCCGCGAAATATTAAAAAAACACATTTATGGAAAATAATGAGTACCTACGTATCGAAATTTAAGCCTTAATTTGGTGGAACCACATTGTGATAGTTTGGAAATAATTTCACCTTGTAATATTCCACAGAAATTTGGATTTCTTCCGAACCAGAGTTTAAACAATTACGCAATCATCATGAAGGTGACAATGAGCCTCTTATATAAGCCCTTGGGTCAGAAATAATATAATATTCTGTGGAATATTACAATTTGAAATCATTTCCAAACTATTGAAAAGACTGAGAGTTGGGTGATAATTTGTAAGCTCCATCCATTCTGGATGAACTTGAAGTGTGTGAAGCAAAGAAATTTTTGTAATTTAGACATGTGGATTATGTGAATTGACTATCAATGAGAAAGTTTGGGTAATATGAATATACCCATTCTTGAATGAAAGCCATAGTTAGACAATTGATGACAATGTTCTGCCATTATTATTACTGCGGTGAGTAATATAGGAACTGGAGTTATTAGCAACTTGAAAATGGATGCCATTAAGCAATCTTGGATAGGAAGGAAATATGACAAGCTATTAATGGAAGTGTTTGAGTGTATTTACGTGGATAAATGAGAATTTTATTTCGTCTAACTTGGTCTGGAAAATGGTGTTACAGCTGCGGGAAAATTACGATGCCCTTTCATATAATTATGCTGCATTTAAGAGCCCCAAATTTCACACGTGGATGACTATAAGACCGAAAGAAATGATTTGGACTTCAAAGCGACTGGGGAACTGCCGCCTTGCACCACATTTTTTGCTTTTGCCGCTTTTTCCAGTGGATTATGGCTTTATTAAGTCTATTTTAAAAATGTTTTACCCTTGTAAAATGTATGATTTGCCCAGTTAAATAACTTTTTCCGTATCATTTTTGACTGTAGGCGAAATTGTTGTGTGTGGTGAACGTAAGATCATAGGGACTAAAATCTCTAATGAAGCTATTTGGTGAGAAGTATACGGCATATATATTCAAGCAGCTCCAAAAATATGAAAGATAGGATGATAAATGAATTTTACTCACAAAATATATCTCATAAACATTTTTTTGGGTCGTTGTTTACTTCCTCAATGGTACTGCTCTGGAAGATGGTATCTAGGGCATGGCTTATGACGGCTCTGCGTATTGTTACAGTGGAGAAATGCTAAAATGTGCACGGGGAGATTCTCTGCTTTCCCGTTATTTTCAGCTGCAAGCTCATGGAAACGAATGGGATAAAACTTTTACGGAAAGGGCCGACCGAGCGATAAGGGATTTTAAAAATTTTTTTGAAACTTAAAGCGCAGACGAACAAGAAGGCGGCGGAGAGGAGAGCGTTATTAATGGCCGACAGGCTTAAGGTGCTTTTCCACGAAAATAAAATACCCAAGACTCACGGAGGCCCGGCTGCATGAGGAGAATTTCACGTGCACTGGCCGGTCACGTATCGGGAAAGCATTTCGTTGGGGGTAATGGACCCGCGACGGCAGTGATGATGCAATTTGAAACTTAAAAAAATGAAAGAGCCAAGAAATCCGGCCAGATGCACGCTTGCAATTAGTAGGATGTTTTATTCAGACTGCGTTTCCGACATATCCGCGAGCGGCATGCGAAGCGAGTACGCACATAACGGACGCTGAACATGGGAGAACGCTGGGAAAAAAGAAAGTGAATAATGGAGAAGGAAATACCTTGGGAAGATGTGCAGCAGATTAAACGGAGGAAGAGGAAGTGGATGGACATTGATGGTAGTCTTATCAAGCTCATAAGCTCCTGGGAGCTGAAACTAAACTTCAAGATATATGCTCGACTGTACTTTTGGAACAAGAGTTGTCGCCTTAATATGTGTATATATTACTGTACCCAGTGGCTCACCCAGAATTTTTTATTGGAGAGGGGGCCGCCATCTTCCTGTTCTTTTGTGAAGTGTAACCAAAATGTTATTTTAATAAGTAGGTATATTTTGAATGTTATAGTAGCCCATATTAGGTATTACAAATATGCGTTCTATAAGTAGCCATATCAGACTTCGAGAAAAATTTGCCACAAACTTTCAGGCCTATGCTAATTTAGCTATGTGTCACAGCACAGATAAAAGAGCCTTTCTTTTTTCTTTGGTCTAGTCGGTCTAGTCATACTTAAGTACAATGATGTAACGAGTTTTTCCTATTTTTCCAATTGCTGCTACCATGTGACTGTGACTTGTCAATTAAAGATTAATTTGGGTTTGGTAGAGAGTTTGACTGTGACTTGTCAATTAAAGATTAATTTGGGTTTGGTAGAGAGCTGAGGGGGGGGGGTCATGGCCCCTTTGCCCCTCCCCCTAAATTCCCCCCCGTGGGTGCACCACGAAGTGTACCAGTAATGTATGTACTTAATATACGAAACAAAATATCGAATGGAGGAGCAATTAACTACCTTGGTGCTATCATCTCATGTGACATACTGTAAGGGAAGTTTTATTAAGAAGTAACTGGCTTTGCAAACCATTGTTAAGCATTCATAAAGAGAGTTCTTCATATACTTGATGACAAAGTGAGGGAGCGATGACAAGTGTCCAACCGCACGCGTGTTTTATAGAAGTGGTTTTTAGAGTGGAGAGAGTAGCAGAACGAGCAGTTTTTATTAAGGAATTCGAAAGTATATGAAAAGAATCGGCTAGATTTGTGATAGGCCGTCATGATAATTACGTTAGTGTCTTTTGGGTTGGGAGACGTTCTCGGACCTCTGGTTACCATTTAGACTTTCTGAAGGCCTCGGTGTCGGCGGGGTCCTTTGCCCTTCAGTGGGTCGCGGATTTAAATCCCGCTCGGGTATGAGCCGGTTGCTCGAGTTCCCCCCGCAGAGCTCTGAATATATTTCTTCGTGATGTTCTGAGTTAAATATAAGAGAGGACTTCTTAGTCTTGGTTTCACTCTATTAAAAAATTCCAATTTGTTTAATTGTACCTTTGGATAAATTTGAAGCCTATATACTTTTCTATGACAAAGTATTTTTAGATCTCATTTACACTACAGTGTGTTTTTGCGTAACAGTTACAGTAGATCAATGTGGATAGATTTAAATGCGTTTCTTCCCGCGAGTAAAAAGCTCTGAGAAATTGTAAACCAATCAGACTATACCGTGTCTTTTTGACGCTAAAAAGTCTCACATGTGGCCGGTTTGTTTGCTCAATTGATACCAACTGGATTTCACATCTGTAGCCAAAATGATACCCTTCCAATGTATTCTATGGAGCTCGCAATGTCATGAAATAATTGGAAAAAGGAATAGAGAATAATTTGCATGAACGAGTTGAAGATATGTTGGAAGGAACTCTCTGCAAGCTACAATTTCATAGAGTGCAAAATTCTTTTAAAATCTGAGTGATTAATCAGATTTACAAAGTTGTATAAGTCCTATTGAAAAGTTACTTGGGCGAAAAATAAAAACCTTATTTAGATTTTCTGGCACGGAGGTCACTAAAGTCACGTTTTCTAAAAAGTTTCAAAATTATAACGTGATTTTTAACCCTATGATTGCCATTAATATATTCTTTCATACATAAGTTAATGTCTATTTAACTTCAATTTCTACCTGAATATAAATATTAAGAAGAACCGCTCCTACACTCATGATTGCTGCAAGCTTCCTACTCTAGATAATGCCTTCTTTGTTGCGCAACTGCCCACTTTATTTGTCCTGATTATTTCGGTTGCATCACCCTTAGGCTTCAATATCCGTACCGGAATATTACCATTTTCTTCATTTTTTTACCACTCACTTATTATTTGCAAGGGTGTCTGGGGTGACCCATACATATTTGATTTTATGGAATCAGTGTAACAAATGGTGCAATTCACATATAGGCTCTATCCCTAAAGTCAATTGCCCGTAAATGTTTCGTGCTCATGAAGTCATTATCTATGATATAAAACAAAAAATGGGTCAAAGGTTTACAAGTACACGCTCTAATTGCATCAACGTTCCAGTTGTGCACAATATTAGAGGTTTAAGTGCCTTATTTGCTTACAGAAGCAATGCTGGAACATTGAAAGAGAGCGAAGAAAGTGTACCAAGAAACACTTTTGAACCATGGATACGTATTACAAAAAGAAAACCTTTTATTTATTATACGTTTCATCGAGAATTAACTACTGATGAATAATGATTCATCATCATCATGGGTCAACAACCCTAGGATTGGTTTGACGCAGCCCTCCACTCGATTCTTCTATCGGCCAACCTCTTCACATTAACGTAGTTTCTTGCTTTCACGTCCTTTACGACCTGTTCCATGTTACTAATACGAGGCCGACTTTTCCATTCTTCCCCTTCACATTTCCTCCAACGATTGTCTGCATCAGGTCATCGTGTCTTAAGATATGGCCAATTAGGTTTTCCCGTCTTCTTTTTAAGATTTTCAGTAGACATCTCTCTTCTCCCACTCTTCTTAAGACTTCATTTGTCGCTCGGTCGATCCATTTTGTCTTCTTCATTCTTTTATAGCACCATATTTCGAATGCTTCCACCCTTTTCTTCTCCGCTGCTGTCATCGTCCATGCCTCACTGCCGTAAAGAAACATGCTCCAGATATACGTTCTGATGAGTTGGTTCCTTACTTCCAAGCTTGAATTTCCAGCTGTAAGAAGATTCTTCTTTTGATAGAATGCCCTCTTTGCCTGGGTTATTCTACTAACTATTTCTTTCTTGCGTTGTCCATCGTTGGTTACTCTGCTTCCCAGGTAACAGAACTCTTTCACCTCTTTCAGTTTCTGTTTCCTAGTAAAACGTTGGTTTTGGCCTCCTCTCTCTTACTGCACACCAATATCTTAGTTTTATTCTTATTGATCTTCAGCTGATGTATGGCCATTGTCCTTTCCATGGTTGTTAGCATCATATTCAGACCCTTCTCTGTCTCTGCTATATGAGCTATGTCATCAGCGAATCGTAGCATGCTGACTGTTTCTCCGTGGATGTTCACTACAGAACACTTTTCCTTGATTTCATTGATGGCTCTCTTGATGTAAACATTAAAAATTACGGGAGACAATGGACAGCCTTGTCTCACTCCTTTCTTTATTCTTGCTTCTTCACAGCTGGGTCCAGATTTTATCACAGCAACATGGTTTTTATACAAACTGTGGATAATTCTTCGGTCATTGTACGACACTCCAATTCCTTTCAGAATTCCAAGCATTGAATTCCAATCCACGTTGTCAAAAGACTTTACAAAATCCACAAATGCAATGTAGGTCGGTTTGTTCTTCTCCATTCTCTTCTCTATTAGCAGCATGAGGGCCAATATTGCTTCTCTTGTACCCTTACTTCTCCTGAATCCGAATTGATCTTCATCCCGGAAGTCCTCAGCTTTTCATTCTATTCTTCTGTAGAATATTCTTGTCAATATCTTCGATGCATGTATCATCCGGCTTATAGCCCTAAAATTTTCGAATAATGATTGGGAGGCATTATTTTGGAGTATGTGCCGATTTGTGTTCCTCTCCATATGATCTTTCAACGCATGGATCGTAAATACCTTTCCTCGTCTGATGTTTTTTTATTTTTCAACCCATGATTAAAAGCGTTGTTTTTTAGGTGTAGTTTTTTAAAGTAATAGAACGCTTAACATGTGTAAAACAAGTGCAACATTCATATCCTCCTCCCATCAAAGTTCCCGCAATATTTGAGTACACTTTATCTACCTAGTTACGCCAGTGAACTAGCTGTTCTTTGAATGTTGCAAATATAAATTCTCGTAGATGTAGAAATAAATGATTACCAGTTCGTTAATATACTTTCTCTTCAGCCCCTCGTGAGAGCCTTGAAAAAAACACGCTGAGGATATTGAGGGGTTCCTCTGGGTGGGACACAGTGCGCGCGAAACGAACTAACTAATGCCCCGACGGGAAAATAATATCGCCTGGGTTTCACTGGGGGGTGGAGTGTGTTGTTAGTTTTTACCCCCGGCTCATTTGTATTCCATTTGCGGCGGGGAAGTGGTCTGGGTGGCGAGATGAGATGCCGCCGCCAGCGCCCATCCCACCCCCTCCTCCTCCCTCGTTTCCCCCACCCCTCACCACATTCATCTCCCGCCTCCCTACCCGCCCACCCTCCCCACGACGGGCAATCAACGGCAATTTTCGATTCGGGTAATTTGGACCCGCGGTTACATAAGACCTTCACGACGACGTTGCGCTTCATATACCCTCACTTGCACTCTCTCACACTCGCCGTCGACTCCTTCCTACTTCGCTCACCAACTCCTCCCTCCATTGAGTCATCTATCTCTCTCATTCCCCTCTCTATCACGGTGGTTCGCAGTGGATGAATGATCGTACATCTAGTGAGTATCCTTCAAGCTTTCACGACGGTATGTGCCAAGGTTAATGATCACTATGTCCATGCAATCATGTTTGCAATACAATACTACTGTTTTGAGTCGGAGGTAACTATTAATATCATGCTTGACAGACACTAAAATGTTTAATTCTACACAGTATGCTGGAAAACTATTCTGAAACACTCAACGAATACATTATAGATTTGATAGTTCATCCATACATGTATATAATCCCATAAAACTGCATTATCCGTCCTAATCTTATTCCAAATATCTTCGATTCAAATGATATTAATCTGCTTAATAGCAGCGATAGCATTTAGTATCATATGACACGGAGATATATTGCATGACATCTTATTGGAGTAACATATTTGTGCTGTAACGATTGTGGATTGTATGACAGAAGAACAAATAGCATGAATCTATCTGTTGACGTGCGTAATCATCTTTAACCCTTTACTTAATTTTTAAAATTTATTTGTGTGAGCCTGTATTGAGATAAACTGTGAAGGTAGCGTAATGCATACCGGCTACTTAATCTCGTCTTGCCTCTGGATGAGCTCAATACTTTGAGCTACGAAAACAACTCTCAATGGGGTCGTTTACCATGTTTTTTATTGCCGAATCTGATAGAGTTTGTAAAATGAAAAGACCCGTATTTTTCCGTTTTTTGATCCGTCAATTATTTCTCGAGTTATGAGCGGCGAAAGCTACTGTTTTTAACCCTTTCGGAAAAGTGGGCCTGGTGCAACCTCTGACGTATACGACTTCGTCCAATCACAACTGAGCTCGCGAAGCTACTTGGCCTTATCGCAATGGGGGAGACACAGCTGACTCTGCCAATGGAAGCTGTTGCGACAGGATCTGTGCGAGAAGACCTTCCGAGAACCCCCCTCCACTCCCTTCCCTTCATAGATTTAAAAAAAATGCATGAATCTAATATATGGAACAAGTGATGAAGGATGTAAAAGAGAAGTAATACGTAAATATGAAGAGATTAGCGGATAGAAGAACTCGGTGGAGAGCTACGTCAAACCAACTTGAGGATTGATGACTAATGATGATGATGTATCTCATCCACATTTGATGCTCTATAAATATATTTTATACTGTTTTTATTTATGCCATCATTACTATCATCATTACTAACTAATATTGTTTGAAGACCCCTCTGCGCTAGAAACTTCCATCGGTAGACTTCTTCGTGCAGAGAAAATATTTATTAATAGGTATATTATTGTTCACGATTTGCTCCATATTTTTCACCGGAAATCTTCCTTCAATATTTATCCCAATCACCTTCCCTCGTTTGTCTCCATGAGTCAATTATGACTATGAAATTGTTCTTTAAGGTAGTTTCGCCTTCTTTTTAAAATTCTCACTCGATTTTGCCTATTCGATAACCTGTGTGAAAGTTTTGATCTTACTACAAAAATACTAAGTTCTATATTAGTACATAATCTGCCACATTTTATTTTATATCCAGAGGAATACGTACAGTGGGTATATTTGGATAACCTTTTTTTATAGATATGGTCGGTAACCCGGCAACTGGTGTTGCCGGGTTACCGACCATATCTATAATGCCGAGTTCAATAAACTTCAATGCCGAGATGGGATGATTCAGAAACGTTCTTTGTTCCGTCTGTCGGATCGTAAGTAATTTTCCCTGCCTAAATTGTGATAGTAGAAAGAGTGAGGAAAAATAATAAAATTAGGTATATTTAGAAGAGGCTAAAAAAAATTTGTTAAACTGATCGGCATCAATGAATACAAAAGATATGGAAGTATAGTTGTGATTTCATGTGCAGGAAACGTTGCTTCCTTAAACTTAGAAAAGAAAGTAAGCGACGATCTACAAGCTTGGTCACTAGCAGTGTGGGGCTATCTCGCATTTTATAATATTCATCTACTTCTCAATTATTAACCCTTTCTATTCTCATATTTCAATGTAAAAAGTAATAGTAGATTGGAATTTTCGTTTCTCCTCCGATAGCCAAAACTTCTTCATAGGTGGTGGATAAATGAAAGTTCCTTTTAATCCGTTATATGGTGAACAAAATATCCCAAAAGTTTGATTGGTGGCGTGATTTCAGCTGTTGATATAAATTTGGCGTCATGCGTCAATTGGGTAAATCCTTATCTCCGGAAAATTTTCGCTCAATGACAAATATTTGTCAGGCAGCTGTATTTCCTACAAAACAAATGATCCAACCATTCATTCATTTATATAGGTCCCTGAATACCCTGCCACCATTTAGATGATGCCTTATGGTGGTTTAGCCCACATCATCATGATCTCTAAAACTAAATTCAGGCTAAATTTATGTCATTAAGTAGTAAAAAACGCATGTGTTAGTATTGATTGAACTTGATAACTAGCATCTGATACTTATTTTTTTACTTGAAACATTAATGGGCTTACGATTCTTCCCTTGGCCCATCTTTTTACATGATACCCTTCCGTCGTGCATACTTCTTATATTCAATTTTTCTGTCCTAGCTACCAGTTCTCGTTCACCCTCAACCCCGCTTTCCCTCCATTCTCCACGTTCTTTAATACGCCTTTACTCCTTATCAACTCTTGCATCCTATCACTCTTGCTTCTAATTTCTTCAATCACTACACTTCTTCTCCTGCCATTCTCACCTTTTACTCGTTCGTGTTCGATTCCATTTACCTTGCCCTCTCTATCCTTTTCCATACCCACATCTCAAAATGTACCTGATGCATGACACTAAATGATCTCACATTAGACAGGAAAATATATAACATTAATGCGCCAATGTGTTTTTTTCTATCCATAATCATCCACAGCTCTACAACCCGAAGTATTCCTTGGGGTTAAACTCGAATATGTGGGGCCGAGATCAGGTAGTCGAAGGGTGGGTGGGTCTGAACCTCGCGGTGCCTACTAATGGTCCTAATCCGCGGCCCTTTTCTCAGCTCAGAGACCCAAAGCCGGCCGCTCTTCTCGACCCACACGGCGGGAGGCTCCCTCGCCAAAACCAACCGTGCTCACTACAATTTTAACTTAATTTCCTTGGCTTCCTCTATAATGCGCCTCCACTCAGATCTTCTTCTTGTCTCCTTCATAAAAATTTCTATGCCAAATCCTTCTCAATACTCCACAGCCTTCTCTTGCGGGGTCTTATCCTGATCCCTTCCATCTTGTCGCAAAGAATTATTTAGATCATTTTGCTCTCCTTCATTCCCTCCGCATGTCCCAACAATGCCAGCCGAGGTGACCAAGAGAACCAAACTATCTATCACTACGTTTACCAATCGATCTCAGATCGACCTGAGCAGCTCAGATCGGTATGGTAAACGGAACGGGCTACCCAGATCGATCCGAGAAGGGAGCCGAGTCAGCCCGCTTTCCCTAATCGGTCTGAGATCTCAGATCGATCCGAGAGTTCGGCATGTTGCGCTTTTCGTTCTTCTTTTGGCTGCTCATGGGAAACAAATTGTAATCGATTTCATTTGCGAAGTGAGTTAATAAGCTCAAGTGGTTTCTACAATGGCCGATGAAGTAAATAAATGTTTGAACTCCATGGTGCAAGACGTTTACAATACTGGGCTATGTAAACTGAACTCAATTATGTTTTCAACGCTGAGCAATGTAAACAAACAGATTCGACTGCTGAAATCGATAGTTCAATATCGATATTTTCAGACCGTGTTGGTAAACCAGGTGATCTGAGTGAGCTCGCTTCTGATCTTTCAGATCGGTCTGAGTTCAGATCGATCTGAGTCCGATTGGTAAACGTAGTGTATATCCTCCCCTTTTAATTTTTCATTTATTTCCCAGTCAATTCTAATTCTCTATTTTAAACCACTGATTTTCTTTATGATTTTCCTTTCAAATATTCAGAGTATTTCTTCATTGTTTTGCACTTGCGTTTCGGTAGTCGCGAAAGCAGGCCGGGGCGTACGGAGGAAGGTTTAAGCGTGCGTCAGCCCGCGCGTTTCATCTCGGCCGACTCCGCGAAGTTTTCCCACGGGACGGGAGAGAGCGATTGTGCGGACGGACTCACGTGCGGAGCGAGGGGGGAGTGGGGAGAGATGAGGGGTGCAAGCAGCGAGGGGGTGGGAGGAGTCGTGGCTGGTGCGGAGGGCGGGGGAGGAGTTTCACCGCTAATGGACGCGCCGACCGCGAAGGCTGCGGCGTCGGCGTCCGCCAGTGTCGTGTCACCCCTCTCCCCTCCCCGCCCCATCCCCGTCCTCAAGTTCTTAAAGTGGTTCTCTCTCCTCTACTCGAGCCAAGGAGACAAGGGAATCGAGAAGTCTTCCTCTTTTCCCTCCGCAAGGAGGTAATGCCCACCCCAACTTAACCGAAGTATCCGAACTCATTTGCCTCGATTCTTCTTCATTCAAAAAAGTTTGCATCTCGGCTTTCGCCGTATTATTTACCAACAGGTACCCTAGCCTGTAGCATATCCATTTACCGCATATACCTAACGATAGTAAACAATGGCTCACTCCTCGTAGTTGTAGACAGGATTATTAGGTGCAGTTTTTAGGTTCCAACGGCTAAGGCCGTGTCGCACCGTCTAGCTTAAAATTTGAATCCTAATGGAAACACGACATCCTTATTCTAGTAGGGGTCCGTTTCCGTGACCTTTTGAAAGTTGGGCGAGCGCGATAACGACCTATCTTCTACGGTCTGCTTTTATTTTCTGCCTTTCTGGACTAAAAAAAGGCGTCATCTTACAAATGTAACCAAAATCTTTGCTTCAATTAAATTGGATAATCTTGAAATTTACGTTTCCCCGTTATTTAATGTTGATATCTCAGCCAAATTGTATGAAAAATAACTCAAACTGCTAACTACTCGTATAAATATAGCTGCTTATTGTTAAAATTTGAGTCCTTGTGGATTTCCAAGGAAAGAGTATTTGCCAACAATAGGATTCGTGGAAATGGTCGTGCCAATACATGTCTTCTTTAGTGATTATAGCGCAATTAATGTGAATAAGTTTGCAATCCCAATATAAAAAGTTTTCAAAAGATGCAACTGGAACCTTTGAATATCCATCAGTCAAAAGGTTTTTATGAGTTTGATAATGTTTGGTGTTGCATAAATTCGAGACCTTGATCACCAGAGCTCTGGCACTGGGCCCTAGAAAAACGTAATTGGAAATTATTCGCTAATTTTGATAGGAGGATTCGCAAGAATATAGAGAAAGTGCAAAGGGCGGAAATAAAGGCAAACAAAGAAGTTCTTGAGATGCTAGGGGAATGAAGAAAGTTGCAGAAAGAAATTATGAAGAGTAGATGAATGGGACAAGTACACGCAGTTAGTGTCCGGGGTATTCTGAATGGGGTTGTAGAAGGAAGAAATCTAGCATGAAAGTGGTGCAGAGGGAAGAAGAAAATGGATATTTTAGAGAAAATGAAAAACTTACAAATATCTGGTAGGATAAAAAGAGTAAATGAAGAGGCATTTCAGCGAATGAATGTAAGTCAAAAAGATGAAAGAATAAGAACGGTTGCTAAGTGAATGAAGGGAAGCACCCATTAAATATTACCTTATCTAGTAGTGAACACAATGAATAATGTTTGTTTCTAAATGCATAGTAGCATAAACCATCCAAGGATTGCAAACTTGCGTAAAATCTTAACGGAAGTACCAGCTGATACGAACAATAGCAAGATTTTCACCGGGAGAAAATCATTCATCTAGGATGAGATTTTTGACCGGGTATATATCTAGTTCAAATATTGCCTTTAGAAGTTTATACTTATTGGGTACTTAAAGAATTCTTGAATGTAATAACCTTGTATCGATGGCGGTGATTCTCCATGTGTCACGCGTCCTAGAGTTGGGGACTGTAGACGATCATGTTGATGAATGAGTTTTTGTTTCGGCTGCTGAGTTGCATCACAGACGGCAAGCCACGATTTCTGGCGAAGACACTGCATGATACGCAATAGAAGGAAAAAAAAAGTTTCCTTGATCAGTTTATGCAAGGCAAATGAAGTTTTTTTAAGGGTAGTGATTCCTATGAATTCGTAGAAAGTGGTCAACGATATAGTGGATGAGTTCTTTCTGCTCATGAAACAGTCGTACGTTTTTCCTTATATTCTTTTCCCTCATGTGTCACTCATACTTGTTTGTAGATATAATGATCGCAATGAAGGAAGAAGTTATCAAATTAAGGGGCCGGACAGAAGATGATTTGCGCGATAAAATACTGTTGAGTGGTTGGACGTCACTATTTAATTCGGATGTACTAGAGTTTACCTTTCAAAATTGAAGAAAAATAAACAAAATCGGTTTATATTTATGTCATATAACTTGGGTGTTATGCCCCTTGTCCGTACATGGCTGCCCTACCCCCAATCCTTCTGCTTTCCAATCAATTCATCAATGTTAAGCAATTTTTGGCGGCCTGTTAATACTTCTTTCCCATTTATTTCTTAAATGCCTATCCTGAAATTCCATAATTTCCAAAACCTGTGATTATCTCCTATTCAGCTTCCCAACTCGACCAGATAGGACATAAGAGCCCGGTATGGTGATATAGGCTTCTTGCAAAAGAACTAGCCCCCATGCATTCTTACGGGATCCAATTTATTCTATGTCTTTGGTCGCCAAGTTGAAGGTTTTTTCAAAACTATAATTTTTTCCAAATAGGTTTAAATATCTTTTATCATAGAATTAGTGATTCGGAACAGAGAGCTATATCTAATGGCAATAGTTAAATTTTTCATGGCATTTCTATTATTGTGGTTCATGTTCGGAGTTTGTGGGTAAATTTTTTAATAATTTTCGAAAATAATTAATGTCGTGTGCTGGTAAAACATTTTCCTGTATTCTTATGAGTTATTGTAAGAGCGTAAAGTAGTTCCCGGGACCATCAGGTAGATAAAGTCTACAGGTTGACGACACGAATGATTTACGAAGTTTCATCCCGGTGCAAATTATGATTCTCCAAATAGTCGAGCATTTTCTTAATGAGTTCCACAAAAACGTTTCACTAAAACGCGTGGTTTTGAGGTAATTTGTTTACATTTTAGAATATATCAAATTTTGAGCATTTGTCGTTACACTCTCAATAAAGGGAAAACGAACCTTTAGCCAAATTAAGCATAATATTTCTTGGGAATCAGAGCTGAATATTTGATGAGAAAAATGGTTTTTATATCCATGTTATCAGATAGTTGTATTGTTCATTTTCGAGATATCGATACATTAAACTATACTTTACATAATGTTTACGGTAGTGTAAACCGTTTCTAGTTATAGGTATGGATGGTAATTGTGGAAATCCTGCCGGTAATACCAATAAATCTTCTTTATATTTTAGGAGTACCTACCTATCCATTTTATGGTTTACTCATCGAAATCTCTTTTTAGCTTATTAAAAAAAGTCTGCTTGTCCTGTTCAAAGATTTGTCAATGAGAATTGTAAGATTTTTCCGTTGTTTGATCGAAACAGCTTTCTGCTTACTATTTTATTTTTAAGTGTGCTCGTACAAAGTTTAATTAATTATATTTTAGCTCGTTTCAGCCTCATTTTTAACATTCGATTGTACCTATATGTCCATAGAAAATACAATTCATTAAATTCCAATCCAATATGTTTTCTAATACACTAGCACTGCACGTTGCGTAGTTTAATAACGCCGAGGAAATTATTTTACAAAATCTTAAGAAGTGAACCGTTGTTAGATATGGTCTAATATTTAAAATACTTATATGCCGATGTATTTTACCCATTAAGTTTATGGAAACGTATTTCTTCGCAATATATTCGGGGCATTTGACATAAAGTGGCACTGGCGTAAAAGGTAGAAAATGTCCAAGCAAGTAAACCTTCTTGAGAAACTGTCACCTTAGCGCATATTATTCACGAGCACAGTTCAGATGTGAGATGGGCAGGTGTGATAAAATCTGAGACTCTTCACGGGGCTGTATGTTTTAGATTCACGCACGAGTGCTTCTAGAGGATTTTTATAGCTGTGAATTCTGATATGTTGTGCTCGAGTAAAACTGAGTATGCATAAAGCAGGCTGGACGAAAATTTATAGTAGGTATCACATAATATTTTTCAAGAATACGTCCGAATGTTTGTCTAAAAATTCAGTTTTAATTTTAGAACAAGGATTTTTTTGTGATATATTTCGTGAGCATAGAGTTACAATGTAGCACAAGAGCTGCCGATGAACTTGACTCTCACTCGTCCCGTGCTGGCGTTTTTTTAATTTTATGTGAGAAGTTTTACCGGATTGATAAATTGAAAATACGTGTTGTAAAATGTGACGGCTGGCAGTTTTATTGTGAAGGACGAACGGTCGAAGCATGTGGGAAATTTTGAAGACGGGTGGGAAATTCCCGCTCGAGGTCGAAACATTCGCTTGCGGAGGCAAATATGGTCACAGGACGTTTGGTCGTTGATATACGAGCTTGAGTGTTTGCCTCAGCAATGTCCGCAATGCGTGAAGCGATGAAGGCTTCGTTGGCAAAAGAAAGGACTTATCTGTGAGGGTGAATCATAAGCAACGCACTGTTTGGCACTGTAATACGACTTCTCTTACGAGTAAAGCCGATGAAGATGAATATTTAATTTAAAATTTTCATTGTGCCAACCTAATAACTCCATTACACGAAGACGCAATACTTTCAAATTATGGATAAATAAAAGAAGGCTACTCCAATGATGTTTTTCTTAGGAAGTTACTCTTCAAACCTGCCGCTGTATGAAGGTTTACAGGTCGCGCGTTCGAATAACGCCTCGAGTATGAATGTTTTATTATCTAAGGAATATGCTAGGGATTTAATAAGGCCAGTCAATGCTATGTAACTTGAGCAGTTGAAGCACATAAAAATAAATTCTACTACTTTACTCCTCAAATTCATCTCCTTTATAATCTGCGCGTCATTTCAACTGAAATGGAAGTGATTGTGTACGACTTTTGTGGATATTATTACATATAAATGAGCATAATATCCCACTTGCTACCACAGGTTCCTATGAAAGAGTCTGACTCCTTAGGATTCATTCTACCGTTTCACAAACCATTCGTAATATGAGTAATTATATTTTCTGTTTTACTCTTAAGGTGTGATAGTAGAGTTGGGTTCTCAGGTGCCCCAGCTGCTAAGGTTACACAATCATCTATTGCTATCTATCTTGCATTTTGTAGTGGAAATCTCATCATTTGACTACCAAAACAACATGTTCTCGAGTATTTTTGGAGGTAGATTTCAGCCCTCCATGTTGCTATATCCTTGCTGGTTCAAAGAGAGTTGTTTTGTTCAAGGAATTTAGGCAGAGACTAAAGTTGGTGCTAATATGTTGAAAAAAATTAGAATAAATTATTTAATCAAAATTATTTTCCAGTGTTTGACGTTGAATCACTAACTATTTATTTTCTGAATTTTTCAATGCCTTTGAGACAACGGTTCTTACTCATTTACACAAATTTATGCAAATAAGTTTGGTAATAAGGAGTAAAGCTTGTTATATAGTTCTAGTTTACTCCATTTAACGGCTTTCATTTCCGAGATTAATGAAGTTCGATTCTATGACTCTTTAGGGACAAGTCTTAGTTCATTGAATATTGTAAAAAGCTGGGGAAAAGGTATTCTGATCACTGGTTACCAATGTTTCTACTCGTAAAGAATTTCATCAATTTTAGAGAGAAAGCCCTCCCTTTACAGGGTGAATTTGCGGAAAATACCGGATTGAGAAGAGTTGCTCTCTTTTAACTAAAAGTAGCTTTAATTCAAGATGAGACGGATTTAGTGTATGTTTTTAAATTATTCTCGATTGACCCTTTCCTGTGGAAGCTCTTTCCTCTACTCCTATTTCCAGATCATTGAACTTGAGTCCTTTACCGCTCGAACTATAATTTCTTTCTCAATATTTTCCCTGTGCGATTCAACCAGTTTTTGCTCATTTAAGTTACTTAATTAGCTATGGAGGGAAGGTGACCGACAGCTGAGGTGATTTTCGCCATTTTGGAAAGGTGGGTAATTAGATGATGGTAGAAACATTTCAGGTATTGGAAGAGAGGTGGAGAGAAACCCGGCGTCAGTAATTGCCTACTCTTAACAACAAGCACCAAGGGGACCCTGGATTAACGTCTCATCCGGTAGACGGGTTACTGAACATGAAATTCCTTCCACTAGACACTCAGTGAACAGCTAGGGACCGGTTTGCCACTGAAAAATCCGCAGCTACCGGGAATCAAACCCCGGGGTCTAGGGATGGGAGGCGAGTACTCTAGCCACCACACCAACCCGATCCCCTGCTCAATTATTACTGAGATGTTGTTTCGCCCATTCCCTCTCATGAAACCGAGCATCGTAGGGCAAGCTAGATTTATCGTGCATCTTTTATGCTCTTACTCTAAAGTGTCCATTGATTCCTTAAAGAGAAACCTCGAAATAGTCTTCTAGTGAGAGTATCCTCTTTCCATCAGCACATATTTCCTGTAACTGTAATGTATTATCTATCTTGCTCAATTGTGTGAAGCAAACGCTTATGCGTTGAAATATACTAATTTTGGAGAGTTAATCTAACCTCCCGGTACTGAAACTGATTAGTTAACGTTTACGTGAATAGGAATTTTGGATTCGACAGATATCTATTGAGCGCTTCTCATATTGACGATAATTCATCAGCACGAAGAATAAATAGAAAAATGCATTTGGGAATATACGCCTAAAATAAGCAATTTTAAATTATTCCCGGGATACAGGCTGCATTATTCATACAATATATTTTGTATTCTAATGAATCTGGGCAATGTCATCTGATTACTTCGTGAGAACCTCCTTTTTTTTTCTTTTGCCAGATACTTTGCCTTCGCTGTAACTCAATTGCTCTTTGCTTTCTTTTAGAGATTCCACTACTCTCGTTACAAACTCAGTATGGATTATAAGGCTTAATGCTTCCTGAAAGCAAACTAAAAAAAAGAAAACCAATCCTACATTATATGGATAATTTTGGCTATTTTACATGGTGTGTGAACTTCAACCAAATGCTACAGAGAGTGCACAGGACCCCTTTGCGCGAATAGCAATAGGATTTCAGGTAGTAGTATATCATCTCTTCCATAAAATGCACTTTCATAGAGATTGATAGCACAGAAAGTCTTCGAAATACGAACTTTCATAGATTTGAAAATGCATGTCTAAGAGCAAAGTTCAAATATTCAAGTTCCTGGAATTTGAAATTTGTTGGCAGCGTTTGTGATTTATTTTGTCGTTGCTGCTGGTATCACTTACGAGAATTTGCGGAGAGGTATTAACTCGGTTTGGGAGTGGAAAGATAAAAAGTACTCGAAGTGCTAGCAAAAATTGACGTTGAGCGCATTATGTCTCAGGCTAACCATAATGTTAGAAGCCTGCTGTAACATTTTTCGACCTACGAACAATCTCAATTTGCGAACAGGATCTTGACACGCAACTGGTTCATATGTCGAGGTTTTACTGGATCTAGCTATGACCTTAATCTTTAAATATACCCCTTTTTTACTGTGATTGTTCCACCAATTCTTCCATTCTGAACAAATATGGACTGGTTCGAAAAAGTAGGGTAAAGAGTCCAAACTTGTATGGAGGAAGAGGGAATGAAATAATTTGAAAATCCAACTGTGAGTTTAAAAATCTTCAAAACTGTCATCTAGTTCATTTTTCGGCTTTGTTTTAGTCATCCCAAAAGCTGTGGTCATTGCAGTTTGTTTCTTTTGGAAATCTCAATGTAAAACGTTTAGAAACTCGGCACGCTTCACCTCAGTTCGTTGGGAAACAAACTTGCATCGCGAGAAGTCTCCTGCCTGGCTCACCATCATCGCACATACCTACTCATAGGTTGCCGTGGCCACGTTATGAGAGTTTGCTGATTTGCACCAGCTCCTCTCCTTGAGTGCTTCAGGTCCATTGCAAATGTATATTCTCCTTTTCTTCCTTACTCTGTCACTGTCACGCCCACGGGACTGACTTCTTGCATCTCATCAAAATAACTCCCGTTGGCTCATCAACTTCTCCTTCGTTCATCCGAGGGAATTGGACATGCAAATGAGTTGTCAAACGACTCGCTCATATGCTAAAAAAATACGTGAAAAATTTTGATGATGCACTCTAAGGAAAGGAAGAGGAACAGAATTAGGATAAAGTTCTGTCAAGTATATGTTTAGAATAAAAGCTAGTTTAAATAAAGAAATTACAATATTACAGGGAATCTATCCTCCCACTTTATATGAGTGATTTACAATACATTTTTGTTTTCCCTATTTTTTCACTTTCATATTTTGCCTGAAAGTGCTGTCAGCTATACTGCAATGTTGTTAAGAAAGTACTCTGCTGTAAGCTTCTATTTTGACAAAGCATAAATACGAATGCATAAACTGACTATTACCATTTCAAAAGTCTCCTTAAAGGCAAAGAAGTTTTGGTTTCACAATACGTGAGGGTGATTATTAATAGATTAATTAATAGTTTCTTTAGATACTTCATATTATAAGAAAACGATGCATCGTTGATCAACAAAAGATCTCGCTTTCCACCAATTATTGCCACTGCCAGATGTATTCATTGTAAAAAACTTGGCCATTTATACAGTAGCCGTTATAACTCATGTTCTGATGTTCATCTTGCTATGGTAATGGATAAAATTTCTTCTACATTATTTCAGATGCCTGTGATTCTTTAAGCCTCTAACTTTGCTTGACAAATGGACAACATTTATAGCTTTAGTAGTGTCTTATCTCTCAGCCATTTTGCTATAAAATCTGCCGATGATTTTCTTAGATTTCCTTTTCATTTTCTAAGAACAGCATGAAGGTTACACTTTTGGGCAAGATTTCTATCTTTGAAGATAGACTTTGGAGTACGGAGACAACAATGATTGTTACTTAGACGGTTTAGAAAAAAATCGACCCTCACTGATTTTGCGTATGTCAACAACTACTGCCATTCTTCCCAAACGACCTCAAGCCTTAGTCCACTTCCGTCGTTACCTGCACTTTGACCTTGGATTTACCGCTATCATTTTCTTGCTTCGACTTTATCCAGCTATAAAGTAATCTAATATGATCCTGAATGATTAAAAATCTTGAGATGATTTGAAAAAACCTACATGGGTACGCTATACGTGTTTTCACTCTCAAGTAAAAAATCTCCCGCCACATGAATGTCTTCCTTTTATGCCTTTCGTCCCTCAAACTGTCTACTTTTATTCCTGCCGTCCGATTTGCCTATTATTTTACTTCCTTCTCTACGTTTATTTGGATTATCCCTTCCATTTCGGTCTTAAATATCCGCCGGTTATTCTCTTTCCCAGCATTTAATGCCCTTCCTCTAACTCCTCTATTTTGTCTTCCTCTCCAACTAGGAAGAATCAACGCTTTATATTTTCTTCATGCTCATGTATGGAAAACATTGAGAGGAATGCGCTTTCCTCTCTATTCAGCGTTCAGCTTCCGAGACCATATCTCCTGCGTAACGTATCAATGTCTTATTGCGTATCATATTTGCGTAGCTGCATTCGATGCGTAGTTGTTTATGGTCTCCACTGCGGAAATGAGTGTTCTAATCAGGAAACAGCGAGATAAAATCTAGATAACATTAAGTACGAAATAATAGGCTCAAAGCAAAGACGAACAGGCATTTGAGCAGTCCTAGGTGGTGGAATAATTCAGCTTGTGTTGACAAATCTTATCCCGACACAAATATATTCATAAATAATTGGAATAAAAACTTGATATTTGTGTGTTCACGAATGCACTTGGGCGTGAAACGGTCGGCGCGCGCAGCCAAGCAATTGCGAGCCACTTCTAAGGAGAAGTAGGCGGGGGGAAGGGAACCGTCTCAAGAAGTGGGGAGCGGCGGAGGGGGAACCTGCTTGTCACATGCCGCGCTCACCGCAAGACCGCGCCGCTCTCCCCTTCTCCTCACCAACCTCCCCATCCCCCGTGCCGTGTTGTTTCCCCCCGCCCCCAACCTTCACTCCACACTCCTTTGCGCTCATCTCCTCTCATGCACACCTCACCTTCTTCCCTCGTGGCCTGTCCATCATCCAGTACGCTGAACTTTACGCCACGTCCTATATGCAATTCGGCCTAGGAATTTCCCCAATTCTACAGTGAACCTATAAAAACAATTCTCAAAAAGTTACTTCCCTCTTAATGGCGCAAGTATTTTTCAACTACCACTAACTTGGTAGTATGTTGGAGGAAAAGGGCTCTTAGCAGTGTTGAAGTCAAAAGTGGATTTGAGTAGGCAAAAGAAAGCTTATTTATTGGTGAGAACAAATGGCAAGATCGTTGGGTAATAGCGTTAAGTAAAGGCAAGTGAAATGTGTTATGGAGGGGGTAGGGGTTTTACTATTTGGCATTAAAACGTGGACTTCAATAAAAGAAGGATAAAATAGACTTCGAGCTTTTTAGATGTAGGATTGGAGAAGGATGGAAAAAGTGAGGTGAGTTGAAAGTGTTTCGAAGAAAGGAAGTTGATTGAGGAAATTAGGAGAAGGCAGTAAAGGGCGAGGGTGTTTTTAAGGACGTGATAGAAGGAGAAATGATATGTACGCAAGGTAGAGAGAGGAGAATAACGGGTATTTTTAATTTAATAATGAGAGGCAGGGAGTATGAGAGGCTGAAGGGGAACATTGTGTGAAATGCAGGGGTCACGGGAAGAATATAATGTCCATTGAGGCCTATCTTCACCGGCAGAGAGATAATAACAACATATAAACTGCATCTATATTACATTTTACCCTGTCAACCGCAGCAAGGGTGTGTGGCTTGGGGGCGGTAGGCCACCAGCCTGACATTTAAATTTTCCTGGAAAGAGGAAACAAAAATTGTGATTTCCAACGTTTTATAAGAATTGAACTTTGCTTGTGCCGTGTATTGTGCAAGGAAGGAAGCAATTCTTGAATCTCTCCACCCGACATTTGACCTCCCTTAATTTGTCACTTCATCCTATTTCTGTTGACCTAGTGTGGGGGCAGAAACATATCGTTAGTTTCAGATTCGAACTCATAGAATAATGTGAATTTTTCAAATAACTTTGATCTAGCAAACAATCTTCTAGTCTAGAGTTTCAAAACCAAATTTTTCTACTAGCCAAGTGACACCTTTTGTATATTCATAGGAATTTGTTTCGTACTTTCATACTGATCTGTGGAAATATTTTCTTTGCATCTTGTTTAGTTCCCCAACTGTTAAATGTTATTAGTATTAGGGGTTGGCTAAGCCACAGTTTAAGTCATTCACTTCATTGAACATATGACACAACATCCTTATGTGGCGCCATATGTCGGATTTTTAGAGGGGTTGTAAGGCTGAAAGATGGAGGAGAGTAGAGAAAAACCTGAGCAAAAAGCGTCCATCGTACTGGTGTACGTCTCAACGTCCTATCCGACGGAAGAAGTAGTGCAGAAAACGAGCAATTCACACGACATACGTTGGGATTTGTATTCCTTTTTTCAGCCACATTTCAGAAAAATGTTTGCCACACCTGAGATTCCTTCCCGACCAGAACATAGACACTTATAGATGGAAAGTAGGCACGGAAGCCACTGCATAAAACCGAGCTCCTTCAACTTAATAGGCATATCAATTATCAGGACTTGGAGAATTCAAAAAAGGCGGCGATACACTTCCTTCTGATATGCAACTTTATCTTAAAACTAATAATATTGTCGAAATAATTATATAATCGTAGTCAGTGCAGACAATATCTGGTTGTGTGCAAATTGGGTGTCTTGTAAAAACGTTCATAGAAGAAGCGCATAGTTGTGCATTTTATTTTTCTGGTTCGCTTTCTTCAGCAACCAACTCGTAAAGATTCGGTACAGTACAATTCGCGAAAATTACAGCTAAAATTTTAAAGCTGCATAGATATTACTGTGTGAGGGATGAGCTGTATTCCTCTCATATACAGTGCCTGGTTCGTGATATTAATAGAAGGTATAATAATGCATTGAAGGGAATTATTTCATTTCATTTAGATTAACATGAAGTATTTTAACAGTTTTATTATATATATTTTAAATGTGGTTTATAATTTAGATATTTAGCAAATGCTATTTGGTAAGTAGCTATCTGTTAGCTGTATCACACTTTTATCATCATCTAACTATTATGGGCTTATCGCTGAATCGGAGGATCACGATAAGTCCTATTTTGTGTTATCCTTGGCTATCGTTTTCTCCAAGCTACGGATATCATAGTTTCTCGTGGAACCTTGATATCCGGCATCTCTACTTTTACATGTATGCAGGAGACTATCCACCAATGCTTTGAACCTGAAGCCATAGAAGATATATTTTGTCCTTTTCTCGTACGTGTCTTGGTCCCGAGTAGATTATTTAATGTCAGCGCGTTTCTTCGGGTGACAGCGCAGTTTAGTTTGTCTCAGACTAAAAGAAACGTCGCAAACGGGCTGTAAAGAAAGAGAATGCCGCAATGAAATTGGAAGAATGTTTATACTTCTGTCAAGAACTTTGCTCCCATTCCACTTTATGATTTTGACCGCCGAGCAAGAGGTTGCGGTCGTCATCTTAAGATTTTACGGGTGTCAAATACGATTTATACTGCATCTATATCAGCTAAGGCTGTAAAATTCTTCCTGAAATAAACGATGGAGCGGTGCACAGCTTGTTGTTTAGCGATGACAGCTTTTTGTCAATTGTAAAATGGGACGAGTTTCTAGATGTTTCCATTGCGACAGAAATATAGTGCCCGGTTTTCTTCCTCTCTTGGTAGATAGTTTCCTATTTCATATCAATCCTTATTAATTGCTACAAAGACAGTTTTGATTTCTTCTTCATTATTTAAAATATTTTATAAAACTCAACTGCCCATAAAAGTCCATTTCATTTCTATGTATTGGCTCGTAGTAGGTATTTGGTTTATCAATGTATCTTAACTGTTTCTTCCTACCTTTTCTTATGATGGAAATTGTTAGCAGTTGGAAGACACAAGGACAAAGGAACCGTTGATAATCACTATATATCCTAGTTGTGATTGTTATATAGGGAAGCGACTGACAACTTAGGTAACTTGCGCCAGAGAGGATAATTGGGTAACTAGGTAAAGGAAGTAGTTTTTAGAGAGCGGAGAATGAGTTGGAGAGAAATCCGGCGTCAGCATTAGGCCTCTTTTTAGGAGGCTTTATGTCCCATCCGACGGACGGAGTACTGGACTCGAAATGTTATCTGCAAAGGCACTCAAATAGGGACCGGTGTACCAATGAAAAATATTTATTTACGGGATTCTAACGCGAACCCTCGGTATGCGAGGTCCCGTGTTCGAATGTTTCCCCTCGGCATACTCTTGCCACCATACCGATCCGATCCCCACTATAGGTTTAGATAGATATTCGTAGATCTTCTCACTCTTATTGGTTCCTTAACATTTCATGACTATTATTAATTATCAATTATATATGTTAGCCACTCATGGTTGTTTTTCTTCAGTAAAATCTCAATTTATACCTAAATAGTTCGTGTAGCTTTTCTCTGTTGGAATGAAACCACCAAATTATGTTATGTTTTATCTTCTGTAATTTATTAGTTTGATGCAGTTATTCAGCACAGCATAATTCCTCGCTCTTGATAATCACTGAACTTAAAGCTCACTAATGATTCACCACAATAACAATATTGTTTTGCTTTTTGATTATTGATAATTCACTTTCAGTTTGTAAGAATCTTTTATAAGTTACAACTTAAAACAAATTAGATGATTGAACCATTAGCAATCATATTTCAGTATCTACGCGTATAAATCTTAGCCAAAATCATATTATTTCATGTTGTCATTCCACGTAATATCTTCAACGGATCAGCTATCACTGATTGTTCAAAGCGCTTAGTGAAGGTAAACCGAGGGATTTACAAAAATTTCCACGCTACTACAATGTATGTACATTGCGCTCGAGTAGAAAAATAAAATTACATTCCTGTAGTAAACCATACCTACTAGAAATGACCACAGGTTTCCATAATGCATTTGAGAAACTAAAAATGGAATTATCTCAGGAGGTAATCTACAACTTAGTAGGATTTATAACCGTGTATTCAAAGCACAGATATATTCAAATAAAGGAGTGTTTTCCTTCGAAAATGTGGATTTTGCTAGCATTTAAAGCTTAGTCGTCTCCCTTTGGCCATTCCTTCCAGTTGAAAGATGTTTGTTATTTATTACTTGAATGTGTCTAAGGGTGCACGCTAAATAATACAGTTCCGTCCTCGTTAAAGTTTCCGTTTCATTCATTCCACAGATATGCACATATTCCGCTCAAGTGGTTTAAGACACACAGCATTCTTTGTGCTGCCGTAATGGCCTCGGTTTATTCCGTTCGATTTTTTTTCCTGTACGGATGAAAATATCTGTCATCGAAGTAGCCACTCCTCTTCATGCACCGGGCATACTTTGAAACCGCAACCGGATTATAAAATGTAACGGTCGCCGGCTGTCACTTTCGACGCCCGGCCGACGGCGTCGACGTCCCACCGGACTGAGAGGACATCGGCGTCCCTCAAAAGTTCTCCATGTTTTCCTTCCCCGCAGAGTTCCATTATTATTTTCAAGCACCGGCGCTCATTTCACCGGGCCTTGGCGACCCTCCACCTCTGCGGGAGTGAAGGCCCTGCCTCACCGCCGACCCCGTTGCTGGGACGGCATCGCTACTGGATGGGGTTCGCGAGTAAATATCGGGGGGAGGGAAGGGAGTGAGATTTGCTCATCCGGGCACGTGTAGATTCTCCGCATCTGTCTGGAAGCGACGTGGCCGATTTCTCCTCCTCCATCACCCTCCCCTCGCCCCTTATGGGCCGTATAATTTCTTTACGGCTCATCAAAAAGTATTCGCGTATCTCGTCGTAACCCCCTTCGCAGCACTTTCAAGCCCCCGTGGTGCAGAAGAGGGACCAAGGTTGTTCAGAGCTTATTATTTTTTTATAATAGCAGGATCCGTGGCTGCTTGATCAAGCGAGTTCTAATATCAGTCCAGTCGCTCTCAATATTTTTGCATTGAAACAGCTGAGATTAGTATTGTAAATCTAGACAAAACGATCTAAGACATTTATTTCAAACCATAAAACCTCAAAGGAACAGCATGTGTTGATTACCATGATGTATAAAGCTTCACTAACGTCTGCTGAAAGTTATTATAACGTAAAACAAAGAGAAATTTGTCAAATAATAATTTCTTGATAGTTTTTAGAGTGCTAAAGCTACGGAAGCAATTCATGCCACTCGGGTAGTGTGGAATGTATTTTGGAAACTAATTTATGAGTAGTAATTGATAGTTAGCCAGATCGTGTTACAAGAATGTAACTGCTAATGGAATAACGACGGATTAGCAAGGATCCAATTTTGAATTTAGTTTATGATGACATAGTTTTGCAGGAATGAAATATTTTTCTTTCTCTCCATAGTGTTCAATAATTTATATGAACTACTCAATAACGGTCCTATATTTAGACGAGAATCAATAGGTGAATCTTATTCTGTATAGTGAATGTAATGGCGGTTCACAATAGTTATTTAGAATGAGGAAACTTTGTCGAATAATAATTTGGAAATATTGCCTCGCCAAATTATTGCCTAATTCTCATAAGCCATCTAAGCACCTTAGGCTTGGAGTCTGGAATACGAGGAAGAATGAGTATAGTGCCTCTATGAATATTCAACTTGGAAACACTTTTTTCAAATTCCACAGGAATATTTAATTACACAATTGCACCCTACAAGTAGACGTTAAAAATATTGCATATCCGATAAAATTGATCAGGTATAAAATATTCCTGTGGTAGTTGTGTAAAGGTTCAATATGTTCAATGTTTGCCAGTACCGCAAAGTAACACCTAAATCTATTAGTTTAATGTCTCTATTAATGGGAATGAGTGTCACTATAGAGCGTCTTTCCTTCTCCCTAGGGGGAAGCAATGACCACCATATAATTCAGTAAAAATATTCTGCTTAGTCAGTTTCATAAAGAGGGTGCTATCTCGCATTCCTGGTTTCAAAATGAAAACTTTGTCCATCTGAAGTAGAAATTTGAATTTTTTACTGGTCGTACCCTCCCCCGTAATACTATATGGTCTTCTCTCATATGCTCTCATTCTATAAGAATTTCTTGAATAATCCATTGTAGTTTAAAATTGTCTCGGCTTTGTACCGTATAATTTTGAAATCAAAGGAATAGTAACATTTTTACCGGAAAAGGTTACATCTAGAATGTTTTAACAGTTCAGCAGTTGGTGTTTTAATGAGTCTTGTGTTAAGTACATCTTGTAACCGCATAGATCGGTCTTTGGCTCATGAGCCAAATGCTGTGCTGAGTCATGTTGACTGTACATTAGAGACCAATATGAATACGAAGTTACATTGAACATCAGGTATATTTCATAAATGTTTTGGCATGACTAATCACTATTAAAAACATTCTCTAGTGTTGATTACTTTGGTCATTGACAGCGCCACCTTGATAGCAACGTGTTAGCATCTATTATTCCACCACTGATAGAAAAAAGAATAGGAGATTAGAATTTTGGTATCAATACGGTGCTACTCCAATCTAATGGCCTCCTTCATGGGGATACCCTTGGACTGATACACAATCAACTCTAAATCGAATCACCAGCACTCTCCCCTCACCTTCCCAACCGATACCTCTAGCGTTTCCATTTTATATCCATGCTTTATTAAAAAGCGGCTCAGCACAGTCATTTGACTGTCCAAAAAAAAAGAAAGGACGTATCCGAAATTCTATTAGGTCCCGAATCGTTTTTCCTCTCTCCCTTCCCGCCTGTTTCCTCACCCTCTTCCCTTTCGAAAGATATTCATTCCCATCGGCCGTCGCAGGAGTTACGGCCTTCTTTACTCGTGCGTCTCCCGCGGAGCGATCATTTTTCGTCATCGGCCCTTTTTTTTACGGTTGAATGGCTCCACGCCGCGACGAAAATGCCGACGATTTTCCGGACGATATACGCGCCATGTTTCATAGGCGCTTCTCTCTTGTTTTTATTGTTCTTTTCACACGCTCTCAAGCTCTTCTCCCACCGCTACTTTTTATTTTCACTCACACGACTTCCAGTCCCCATACCTTCTACCTTCCACTCCCCCATTAGCATCTAACACTCCTCCTACTCCTCCCCTTCCTGATATCGCTTTACTCGCCTCCCTCCCTCCATCTCCTCATTTCGATTCCTTCGCTCTCATCCACACGCCGAAAAGATCACGCTGCCCCGCGCGTCCCGTCCTCCACGGCCCTGTGGATTCTGTTTTTATGGAAAGTACACTCCCGTGTATCGCGTTGCGCGTAACGACCGCTGGGAAATGGTGGTGTATTCTTGAGGTCATCGTAAGGGCGTCTCCGAATAAAGTCGGCTCCCTTTCGCATGCCGATGCTCAAATGGGATTGTGGTTTCAAATTTAAGTGGAAAAAAGTGCTGTATTCCTTTCCCGCAATTTTCTTGGACTCCCAGAATCATTTTGTTTCATAGTCCTACTTTATTTGTCATTGAATCAACGGAAGAGACATTTTATATTTCTTGTTTATCTTTTCAGCTAAAGGGTGTACTTACTAGTGGGCAGTTTCTCAAATAATTATTAGATGTACCATAGCTGGGCAGAAAAGCGTTAATCCGTTAATCGTTAATTAACGAAGTTAACATATTGCTTAACGATTTAACTTTTAAGGTAAATCCAAAAACTATTAACGGTCTTATTAACTTCCGTTAACTTTTAATTCCGTTAATTTAAGTCCGTTACTTTTATTCAGAGCCATCTGGATGGCATGTAATAACTTTTTGAAGGAGTTGTGTTGAGAATTCAATCTAGAGAACTCAGCGTTTGTACTGCAATCAGACTTTTACGTAACTTTTACAGACACAATTTACACAGTCAAGGCTCACATTTCCACCCAAAACAATAAACAAGACATGACGAGACGTATGCATCTAAATACGTTCAATTTGAAGAAAAAGTAAAGGCAGGATCAACTCGCGGGAAAACGAAAACCTAAGGCTTCTTTAAGAGCTGTGGAATCTTCTTATGTCAATAGGACTGGCAATAGTTTTTTCACCATGTAATAGCACAAAACTACGCCAGCAAAATATAGCACCCACCGGTAGCGGTGCATCACAAGGTTTCTATTTCCACAATCAAATACAAACAGCTTCAGGTCCAACTTTACTGACGGAAACGGTATATTACTATGAAACTCCATATCTCATGTGTATAAATCTACATTACCTAAGCTATACTGTTCATCAAGTATTTTTGACCAAGAAATTCTTATTACATTCATTGACATTAAAAATACCTAAATATTAAGTGGCATATAGTTCAAAATTGCCTACAACTTCATATAGATTTTTAACTTTCACGGATAACTTTAACTCGCGTTAAATTTTCATCAAGATAACGATTTAACGATTAACGAAGTTAACATTTTGAGTAGCTTTTAATGCATTAACGAAGTTAATTTTTGGATTAACTTTGCCCAGCTATGGATGTAGCTTTGACTTATTTTTCTTGCGTGATTTCAGTGTTGCGTGCGTCATCATAGGAAAGTTATTGTCTGTAAAACATTCCTCCAACTAGAAAGTGTTTTGTACGGCATATTATAATGGTCGTACTCACTTTCATCGCCCATGGCGCTGCCAACATTTTCGGAACAAGACATACAGAAAACGTACATGGTTTAATACGTGAGCACACCTATATCCTATGGGGCATGGTTCCATTCCATGGTGGTAATGTCCGAATAAACCTTGATACTTGCCTTGAACATAAGCCCTGATTTTTTAGCCTTGTATTCCTGCACCATGGTCGCTTCCGATTTAGCCATGGATTCGTCGACGGGCGCTCTTTTTTTCCCAAGACTTTTTCCCGGTAAAGTTTCATTATTCATATTCACAAGTGATTATCTAGGAATACTCCTCTTTCTTACATCATTCACTTATCTGCGTTTGTCTGTAACGTTTTTCATCTCTCAGCCATTTTTGCTTTCATTCAAAAGAACACAAACATGCTGTGTACTCTCTTAACGATTCTTTGCTGTAATATCTCATATATTTTCTTTCATAACTAATTTATCATTTAGTTATTCCCATTTTGATTGCAAATTATTCTCAGGAACCTCATTTTCCTCTGCAACTGGGTTCCGGTATTCTGCAGAGGTATTCTTTTTTATCGTGACGCGCTCAACGTTCATTCCCGTTCAACTGGGTGGAACGAATTCTCATATATCGGCTTTTTACTTTCGTGAAACACGTATTCATTCATTCAAGTCTCTAAATTTTTCGCTGTATTTAAATGCCTTTTCACGTTCAACTCTTCAGAGATATTTCTCAGATGTTTGACCAAGCATAAAGAGTCATGCATTTTTGTCCTCATTCTGCCGTTTCTTTTAATGGCCAAGATCGTCAGGTCGGTCACAAGCCAGCAAGATTGCTAAAAATTCGTGGGCTGGAACCCTAACTTTCGCTTAATTGTTTTATTTTTTATAGGAATAGTCTTTAGGATTTAGTTAGGCTAGACGATGAAATCTAACCCTATCTATGGTAGCACTTTTAAACCTAGTACTACTTAAGATACTACCAGGATTTTTCCTACCCATACTTGTATAAAACACAGCATGCCACCAAGTGATTACCTGTGATAAATAATCATAGTTACATGAGTAAATTAAAGGCGTAATTTACGAAAAGATTAAGATTGTCACTTTTATTTGCCTGATTTCTGCTCGAATCTTTACTTTGAAAACTACGCCATGTTCTAACCTCTCGCCTATAACATATAAGCATGCACTTCTTTAGGGTTCTCTTAGTTTCAGCTATTTGAAATTTTGACTGCACAGAGATATTCCTTGGCTTTCTGGTAGATGATTTTTTTCTGCACAATCAACAGCAAGATTTTTTTTTTCGTCCTCACCTAATGGGACCCTTCAGTGTTATTTTAGAGCCGCGGTCACCGAATTTTACCCCGCCTTTAGGTGTCAAAATTGCCCTCCCAGCGGGGCTCCCAAACACGTGTTTAAAGTGACGCCAAGCCGAGTCACACCAGGGAGTCGTAAAAAGCGCCTCTCCTCGCCGTCACTTGTTTGGATATGCGTCGAGGTTCTCGCTTCACCTGTGCGCTTGACACCCATCAGGGTAAGCAAGTATTTCTGCCGAGGAATGAAAAGCGTAATGGGTTTTTCCTCTCCTAAATGTTTTCGGCGAAGTCCAAGAATCGCTTGACAAACATTTTTGCTCGCGTCAAAATGAAACCGCAGGAGACTGAAAACCGGAGAAATAGGCGTGTAAGTAAATCTGCATGACTTAGTTAAAAAAAAATATTTTGGGGTAATTTAAGGAGAACATTTTTAAAATCTTGACTAATTTTCACGACTTGGTCCAAAATATTAGCCCCATTAATCTTTAAAAAAAGAACTATTTCTCAAAATGTGCCCTGCCAAACAAAAAAATGGGCAATGTGTTTCCACGTTTTCCATGTTTTTCTGCTCCTTTAACCATTTTCCACCATTCTCCTATCCAGCTAAAGCTATCGAAAAATGGAATAAACTGAAGATAGGTCGAGGTTTGAACCACTACCACAAGGAGGTAATTTAAAATACGCCCACTTGATGGCTACCAGCATTGTGTTTCATGTACTATTTCGGGATAAACTTGCGAAGCATAAATCCTGGTGTGCGTGATAAAAATATAGTGCCAGAAATCAAATGATTATTGATTTTTATCTTGAAAAAGGAAGGAAACCAGCCTTTTAATTTGCCTTCTACTAGTTGACATTCTCTCAATTCATTCCGCTAGTTTGCGCATATCGTAATTCATATTACGCTAATTTGCTCAGCAGGTGGCAAGATGGACTCCTTTACCAAAAAATCTAATCCGTATTCATTTATTGCCCACCCCAATTTAACTATACCCCTCGTATTTCACTCATAAATCCTTGTCAAATTTTCTGATTACACTTCATTTAACAAATAACTTAATAAATTTAGTGATAATACTCGGCGATAATTTTGCTCTCCTAGACTTTGACTTTTGTTTTTTTTTTGACTAGATGAGGCACGATGGCCCCCTATACCCCTAGCTCAGGGCTCATTGAAGTACATCTTAAGAGGTTTAGATTAGATACAAGATTACAAATATATACATAATTGTAGCAAAATATGCAATTTTACAAATATAAAAATTTACGACTACTAAGCAAAAGACAAAATAAAAAAATTGAAAATGCACAGTTCAAAACAAAAAGACAATTCTGATAACTGAAATAAAAAAAGAAGAGAGAAAAAAAATTCAGGATGAAGAAAGAAAAAATAATGATGAATGGATAGTAATAGTAATAAGGTGACTTATCTGAAGGAATTGCTAGATGGATATTTGAAAGTGTGTATCGGGAATGCGAAACTGGGAAGCGTGTAGAGTAAGTTCAACGAATCAATTTCGGTAGGTCCCTAAAAAGTGTTTAATAAGTCTGCACTGGGTATACATGAAAATTAATCCCACCACATAATCGGAATTAATGTAGGTATTAATCTTCTTTTAAGCACTATTTTCGGCCACTTTTACGTAAAGTCGTGTTCCGTTCGGGAAGTTCAATTTCTCTAAATGCTTGAGTATACCGTATTTATGTAACGCCAATTGGAGGGAATGGTTGGGAGATGGAGATACATCATGGTCACCTTTCTCATTATTGGCTATTTTCCATTATTCCTCAGTTTAGCGTTACCATACGACTTGTAATTTAATTACATGTTACTAAGCGTCCATTGCTGCGCAGTACCGTGTAGCAATGCTATTAAATGTCATTTTTTGCGACCTTAAGATATATAAAACAAAATAATTCACTCTACCCATGTCTCCATTATAATGTGGGCTGGGTATAAGTAGACATATTAGTAGTACTAGGTAGATCTAGGCATGATTATCTATTTCGTCTTCTTATTGATGCATTCTAGTGATTTCTGATGGCTTCTAATGTGTTAGAATTGAGTAATTTTGTGATAAGAACCAACAGGTATAGTCATCTACGACCTTAAGTATAATGGGTGCGTTTACTCGGAACCGAAATTGCAATTTTGTACACGAAATCGTTAGATGGTAACGAAAAATGAATTTTAGTGAAAAAATTAATCTTCTAACAGCAACCATTCGCTCATAAAACAAAAATTAAAATAAGCAAAAGGTGAAGCCCACCAAATAAATTGCTTTGATTTCATTGACGTCATTTTCCTCCAGTCCTTGACTGCTACAAGGGGAAGGGAGTGGAGGGGGCTTCTCGGAATGTCTGCTCGCACAGATCCTGTCGCAACCTCTCTGGTTGGCAAAGTCAGCTGTGCCCCCCCCCCTTTGCGATAAGGCGAAGTAACTTGGCGGGCTCAGTTGTGTTTGGACGAAGTCAATGACGTCAGAAGTTGCACCACGCCCACTTTTCCGAAAGGGTTAAAAAATCAGTTTTTCGCCGCTTGAGAAATAATTGACGGATGAAAAAATGGAAAAATAAGGGTCTTTTTATTTTAAAAACTATATCAGATTCGGCAATAAAAAATATTATAAACGACCCCATTGGTTAATGCGATAGAGGTAGGATGTTTGCAAGACACGAAGGAAGTGTGGAGCGCATGCCGGGATTATTCTGAGCTTAGCGGTTGGAATGCTGAATCTAAAGTGCTGGTGAAGTCTTCACGGGTTCTCCACCTGATCAGGGAAACGGCTAAGGCCGACGTTTCTACGGCTAACACTGCCATCGTCCTCAGGGCGTTCAGTTTCAGGTCCAAGAAAAATGCAGGTGTATACTTATACTCTTTGCCTTGGCTTAGGTCACTCTTGATTGGCTCTTCTCAGGTCACACGTGAATTGCTCCGCAAGGTCACTCCTGATTGGCTTCTTCCAATCCTCTCTCTCTCTTCTCGTATGTTCCGGATCACCGGCTTCCACACGTTACTGAGGGCGTATCCTGTGTCCCGGTTAAAATTCTTCGCTTCTAACCTAATTTCAATTGCCTCCTTGGTTAAACGGTCCTAATAACCATAGGATCTGCTAAGTAATTTAGCGTCGTCGAAGGCAATCAGATGGTCCTTGTTGAGGCTATGCTCGGCGACGGCGGACTTCTCAGGGTATCCCAATCTGATGCACCTCCAAGGTATCCCAATCTGATGATGATGAAGAATTTTAACCGCGACACAGGATACGCCCTCGGTAACGTGTGGAAGCCGGTGATCCGGGACATACGAGAAGAGAGAGAGAGGATTGGAAAGAGCAAATCAGGAGTGACCTTGTGGAGCAATTCACGTGTGACCTGAGAAGAGCCAATCAAGAGTGACCTGAGACAAGGCAAAGAGTATAAGTATACACCTGCATTTTTCTTGGACCTGAAACTCAACGCCCTGAGGACGATGGCAGTGTTAGCCGTCGAAACGTCGGCCTTAGCCGTTTCCCTGACCCGGTGGAGAACCCGTGAAGACTTCACCAGCATTATACGCCGGGAAAAAACAAGATCCTACATGAATCTGAAGTGGTCTCCACACTGCATTGAACTAAGCGAGAATTATATCACTGATCTTTTCCACACAAATTCTTGAATCGATGCCGCTACAGATAGTTGAACCCGGATTCTCATTATAGCAAGCCAGAACTTCCAGTGTCTGTCACTATTTTATCGCTTCACTTAAAACTTTATATACATTTAGATAGGTATATTGTTCTTAATTGATACTGGGACGTCTGTCCTAGTTTCTTCTATCCATTGTCTAGTTTCTTCCAGGATAGAAGTCCTAGAAGAAACTAGACAGTGGTTATTTCGGTTTTCAATCAGGGAACAGCTTTACATTTGTTTACTTTCTCTTTTTTACATCGCTTGCCCCAAGTTCTACGCATCTCTCTGGAAGTTTTCCTTCACTATTCTTCAATTCACTTTTCCCTTACATTTGTCTTCACTGCACAAGGTCATTTTCCAAAATATGGCCGATTTGATGGTCCTGTCTTTTTTTTGCCGTTTTTAGACTTTATTTTCTCCTTTTCTTGTTACAACTTTATCGTTAGTCACGCTGCCTGTCTTATCTCCGTTTCTCTTCTGTATTAACACAAGAAAAACTTCAGTGCTTCGGAATCGAACTAACGTCCGTGAAATCGGAACGCGAGGCGTAAACCTCTTGGTTGAAGATCTTGACAATAGAGAATAGGGATGATACTCCACCAAAACCTTTCCTAATCAGAGGAATACTCATGATGATGAGGATTTGGATGCCTCTCACCAAAGGTGGCGCGTTTGAAGTGGTTTTATGTGCGGGGAAGAGGAAGACGGGAGGGAGAGACACCGAATGTATCGACCTTGGCCTTTCCGGGAGAGTATGATGGAGAGGAGTGGGGATGGTGATAGGGGTGGGGTTTGCCCTCGACGGCCGCCGCGCTGACTGCCGTGGTTGGGACGTGGGCGGAGTCTGCGAGTGATCACTGCATGCCTGCCACTGGACATTGAGATCGCTTGGATTATCGGGAGATTAATAAGGCAGTCCGGAATCCCTTGGAGACGTATTTATTTAACTCTTAGTCCGTACCCCTGGACACGGGACGAGCAGAAAGGGAAAAAGGGGGGGGGGGGAAGGAAGGGCGACTGTCCCTCTTGTCCTCGGCTCGACGGTGACCGGTGTTCGGAGGATGCTTCGGCGTCGTTCCGTGCGCTGGCCTCCACGGTAATGAGCCCCCACCTTGGCCAGGCCCTCCAATATATACCGAGGCCGGCTTTTGACCCTCCACCGGGGTCCCAATTGGATCGGGAGCCAGCTATTATCGCCCGGAGTGGCCGATGACTCGGCTCACTCGCCGTGCTGTGTCCCGCGGCTCCGATCCCGAACAAAAAGGGGGGGGGGGGGGCAGAGGAGACACGGTTCATCCTCCCTCTCTACCCCCGCCGCTTATCTCTTCCATTCACCATCTCGGAGCCGGTCAAGTCTTCGGGGACAACAAAAAGGGGGAGAATAGGGAAGGTAGGGAGGTGTGTCCGCTCGCCTCGCCCCGGGGTATTCACACATCCAGGGTTTTACCAACGATATACAATTTCAGTAGCGCAAAGAAAAAAAAATCACTCCAAAGTATTGAAATGCATAACAGATAAAAAACCTTTCAAGGGCAGCAGAGTGTACAATTAGTGAATGCTCTGCCCGAAGAAAAACCATTCTGAACATTAATTTATATCACCCCTGCAATACGCCATGTCACAATTAAGTCATTATTGGCGCCAAAAAAAATTGAAAGGAGAAAACTAATATGAAATTCCAAGATAGATTAATAACATTCAATAAAAGGGACATATTAAGTACACCCACTGTGCACAACACATTAAACAACAAGAGTACACCCTGGGAGAGACAAACAGCTCCCAAAAAAAAGGAAATATCTTCCCAGAACAAATTACTCAAAGCGATTTAAGAGCAATGACTTTACATGTCGTTTTCACATGAAGGACAAGTAAACAAAATAGTGATGGGAAAACACATGATACAAAAGCTTCAGATACATAAATACTACAAATTATTCGGGAAAATAGTTGTCTTTATGAACTAAGACAGCAGGTACATATCGTAAAAAACTAATAGCTGCATTAGGAAGATCACATTTATACACCTTGTTTGTTAAATTTGCTACAAGCAGTAAGTAAAGAAAACATTTGCCCTTCATTATTCACATGATAGGAGCACCAAGATTGTGAAGTAAGCTCATGGCTTTAAGCACAACAGAGAGAATACGTAGAAAAGAAACTTCCTGTAGGTAACATTTCGAAAGAAATGATAGGGTAGATGAAGGGTTGCATACTACCGCAAGGAGCAAACACAAAAAAAAACTACCACCACAATAGATACTACCGCCCTCCAGATAAAGTGCGTCCTACTTAAATCTAAGTACTCAGCACTTCCGGCCAACCAAAAAAAAAAATATATATTTTCGGACTCGTGCAGCTCCGGACTCGATCCCTCGGCGTCCTCCTCCACCAGCCGCCGTCCAGACCAAGAAGGAGGGGAAAGGAGGGTGTGTAGGAATACCGATTGCCCCGATCCCCAGCTAACAATTGTGGGGGTCACCTTCTCTCCTAGAAAATGGTTTTATTTGGGAAACGTGACACCTCCTCACGAATGCGCCCGTCCGTTCCTCGGCGAGTTCGACGGTGACGGGGCTCGTAAAATTGGAAATAGTGCATGGCCGAGACCACCTAGGGAGGAGTTTACCCGTCACTTTATTAGGAGCGGAGCTAATGGGATGCAACCGGTATGCGACAATATCCCCTACCCGGAATTTTTGTGGTTTCCTGTCCCGATTGTACCTAGACGCAACCCTTTTATTTGCTAGTTGGAGATTTTTCAGAGCCTCTTCCCATCGCTGCGTGATGTTGTTCTCTCCCGCCGGGTCGGTTAGTTGTTCGTCGATCTCCCACTTAATGCCCAGGGGATCGTTTAATTCTCTCCCGAAAAAGAGACTCGCTGGCGAACATTTGGTGCTTTCATGATGTGCTGAATTGAAGGCCATCATTAACGCTCCTAGATTTTCGTCCCACCGATCCTGACTTTGATTATGGAATATGCTTAGCGCGATCTTGAGGTTTCTGTTTACCCTTTCTACTTGGGAGGCCTGCGGGTAATACGGCGTCGTCGTTATGTGTTTTATACCCCATTTGAAGCACATCCCTTTAAATGTCTCCGACGTGAATACGCTAGCGTTATCCGACACCAGGTATTTGGGAATCCCGCAGACCGCGAAAACTCGATCGTTTAATTCTCTAACGGTGGTTCTGGCTGTCATATCTCGCGTGGGGATAAACATCGAGAACTTTGTAAAGCCGTCTACGACCGCCAGTAAACACTTGTTCCCCCTCCTAGTACGCGTCAAAGGCCCCATATAATCTATATAGATCTTCTCCCACGCTTCGCTGCATATCTGCGCCGCATGCAGCCCGACTCGCGTATCCTGGGCTGGTTTCGCCCTTTGGCACTCCTCGCATGCGCGTACGTATCGCCGTATCTCCCCGTCCATTTTCGGCCAGTAAAAATCCCTTTTTATTTTTCCGGCGGTTTTCATATATCCTAAATGTCCTCCAATTACCGAGTCATGGAAGTATTGCATGATCATTTCCCGCGCTATTTTCGGGACGACGACCCGGTTACGGCGGGCCCCCGCTGGGCGATACACTAATACTTCGCGGACTATTTTAAAATGTTTAGGAGCATTCCCGTTCTTAACGTTTCTCTTTAATCTTCCGCATTCACCATCATTTACTTGGTGTTCTTTTATGGACAAAAACGAAAGAGGGCTCAGGTCAAGGACGCTTATCACGTTCTCGTTACCCATCTCACCAGCCGTCTGGTCTTCAAAAATTCTTGACAGGCAATCTGCCACCACATTCTCGCTTCCTTTTACATGGTGTATATTAAAAGAATAGGGTGATATTCTTAGAATCCACCTTCCGATTTTCCCTAGTTGTTTGGGGTGTTTCTGGAGCCATGATAGGGCTTCGTTATCTGTATATAGATCAAACTTTCGCCCTAACAGATACTTTTCAAATTTTTCGATCCCGAAGACTATCGCTAAGCATTCCGTTTCGTACGCGGAATATTTTTTTTCTGCCGGCGTGAGGGTGCGGCTCGCAAAGGCCACGGGTGCGAGCTGACCTTCTACTCGTTGAGACAATACAGCCGCTACTGCGTTAGCTGACGCGTCGGTGTGTAAAACGAACCCCTTATTAAAGTCTGGGATCTGTAGTACCGGCGGTGAGGAAATTTTGACTTTAAGTTGTTCAAAGGATTTCTGTTGTTCCATTCCCCAGGAAAATCGTATTTTCTTTCTTTTTAACGTATTCAACGGCGCCGACATTTCCGAAAATTGAGGGATAAATTTAGAATAGTAGCTACACATACCCAGGAATCTTCGGACGTCCTTCAAGTTTTTGGGAGCCGGAAACTCACTTATCGCCCGCGCTCTTTCAGGGTCAACTTTTATCCCCCCTGCTGATAAAATATGCCCTAGGAATTTTATCTCCCCCAAAGCAATCGACACCTTTTGAGGGTTTACTGTGAGGTTTGCTCTTCTCAGCCGAGTGAGCACTTCTTCGACGTGACCAACATGTTCCTCAAAGCAGTCACTGTATACTACTACATCGTCCAAATAGTTAAACACGAATTTATATTTAATGTCTCCCAGTATTTTGTCAAGCAATCTAGACAAGATTTGCCCTCCCGTACTAAGTCCGAACGGTAATTTTTCGTACTGGAACAAACCAAATGGCGTTATAAAGGCCGTCGCCTTCTTGCTTTCTTCCGCGAGTGGAATTTGATGGTACGCCGAATTTAAGTCAAAGACCGTAAAGACTCTTGCGTTTCTGAAATGAAAGAAGGCGGTTTCCACGGTTGGTAAAGGGAAGGCGTCGAACCGTATTTTTTTATTAAGTTTCCGGTAATCTACTACCAATCTGGGAGATCCTCCTTTTTTCGGGATAAGGAAGGCCGGGCTCGCGTAATCGGAATTCGATTCCTGGATTATCCCTTTCCTTAACAGTTCCCCCACGTGTTTTCTCATTTTCTCTAAATTTGAGGGATTACATTGGAACGGCGGTGTTCTCACTGGTTCAGAGTCCGTAAGTGGGAGTTTGTATTCTATTGCTCGCGTTTCGCCTAATTTACTTGTGATCACGTCGGGAAAGTCGTTTAACAGCTTCGTAACGCGAGCTCTTTGACTGGAATCGAGATGATTTAAGTTAATGCCTACTTTTGGCGGATGGGTTTCCGGCGTTTCCATATTCTTAGCCTTCGTGAAGAAGCCGATTATATTCGGTCGAAATTGAAACGAGAATGTGTCTTTCACAAAATCTAAGACCATACCCGTTTTTCGCATGAAGTCAGCTCCTAAAATGACCGCGGCTGGAATCGCCTCAACAATCAGGAATTCGTGCTCCCAAGAAAAATTGTCTATTTTCACGCGTAGGATAGCCGATTGAGTGACTCGGACTCGACTGGAATTAAAGCCACTGCATACTATATTTATCTCTCGCATCTTATCTCTCGGAATATTTAAATCACGGATAAATGACGAAGAAATACAAGAATGGAATGCTCCCGAGTCCAATAACGCTCCGGTCTGTCGTCCATTCACTAATGTTCTGACCGTGGGTATAGTGTTAGTGAGAGTTTTCTGCGGGCGGTTTTTGATTGCGAAAATAAACCCACGACGGCGACCAGCCCTTATCGTCTCGCGGGTCTTTCGTTTCCCTGACCGCGCCCTCGGGGTTCTCGGCATTGCGTAGCGAAATGCCCGAAGATTCCGCATCGCCAGCATTTAACGGCGTCGGGATTCTCAAACCTGCGCGCTGCCGGAGGTCGACGTGGAGCTTCGCTCACAAATCTGTTGGTGAGATCACGTTCTTCGCCCTTGTAACTGAACTCGGAGTCGACCATCTCTCCCGTCGGTACCTCGTACATGTCTGCAAGTTCCCGCCTTCCTTCGTGTCCTCGCCCCCAATTAACCAATTCCACTAAACTGCGGGGCTGGTTTGTTAACCGTAATAACAAATCCGGGCGGAGGTTCGCGCAAACTACATCTCTTAATTCGTCCTCTCCTAAGGCCCCTTTGAGCCTCCCGTTCATTCGCCTCATTAGAGATACGTAGTCCGCTATGCATTCCCCGGGCCCCTGTTTCCTGTTAAATAAATCACGTTTTAGTCGGACGTCGTAACTAGGGGCACAATAGGCTTCCTTAAACCCTCGCTCGAACTCGGAGAAATTAGTAAAGTCATTACCCCAGAACCATTCTCTCGCACGGTCCTTTAAAACTTCGGGCAGTATTTTAAGACTAAGCTGTTCAGTTAGCCCGACATGGTCTCTAAACCTGTTCAACGCTTCGAGAAATCCCATAGCACTTTCCGAACGATCGCCACGGAAGTTTAATTCCCATCTCATCGCTGCCCTTACTATGGTTTCCAGATCTCTGAGCGAGCAAGTAGGCTCGCAGTTTGGTCGTACCTCTATCATCGCCGCGCTCCCTTCATCTCTCTGCAATCCGCGGACATATTCCCGGAGCCTCGCACGGATTTCGTCAAGAGAGCCTTCTGCACTCAGTCCAAATCTGTGGCACGTCTCTACAGCCTCACTTTTCGCCAAGTCGTTCACCCACGCAGTGCCCCGAGGGAGATTATCTGGCCCCATGACTTACCTTCGCGAAGTCCCCGATAACCACGCTCTGCTACCAGTTGAGATCGCTTGGATTATCGGGAGATTAATAAGGCAGTCCGGAATCCCTTGGAGACGTATTTATTTAACTCTTAGTCCGTACCCCTGGACACGGGACGAGCAGAAAGGGAAAAAGGGGGGGGGGGGGAAGGAAGGGCGACTGTCCCTCTTGTCCTCGGCTCGACGGTGACCGGTGTTCGGAGGATGCTTCGGCGTCGTTCCGTGCGCTGGCCTCCACGGTAATGAGCCCCCACCTTGGCCAGGCCCTCCAATATATACCGAGGCCGGCTTTTGACCCTCCACCGGGGTCCCAATTGGATCGGGAGCCAGCTATTATCGCCCGGAGTGGCCGATGACTCGGCTCACTCGCCGTGCTGTGTCCCGCGGCTCCGATCCCGAACAAAAAGGGGGGGGGGGGGCAGAGGAGACACGGTTCAACATGTCCCAGTTCCGTCGGATGGCACGGTCACGGCTCCTATCTTCGTTCGCAAGCGTCGCACGTGCACGCCCTCCCCGAGCACACGTGCATGCCCACACCGAAAGGGTAACAAGTGCAAGTTGCCAGGAGGGTGGATGGCAGGGGATGAGTCGCCACCTTGCATGCAAAAATTTACTTAGCCAAAAAGCATTTCCACAGGCCGCAAAGAACCGGTTAGTTGTCCTTAAACGTCGTTGCTCTTCCATAATGAAGCGACGGAAATCGTGAGACACGCACGCGAAGAGTTGAAGTAAAGAATCCACGGTATGAGTAGAGTTACAATTAAGCTCACAGTGTTAGCCATTTCATACTAAAAGGATACCATAAATAGGGTTGAAATGTCATGCTTTTTAAAACAATTAGAACATTGTTCAGTAATTTAATGTTGTAAGTTTTTGAAAAATGGCAAAATCTCTTAGATCCTACTTCTAATTCAGAAATTGATGCCAAGCCATTCTCCATAGAATGTGCAGCTGTGGCTTGATGCATTTCAAAATATCTTGTTAAGTAAGGCGTAAAGTGTTCATCACCCTATATAACTGTCGATGATTGAAGATATTTAGAGGTGAGCCCTGAAGATAAATCATAACATATTAGTTTATTATATTTCTGAGGAAAAAGGAGTTAAGAATGGAAATGAAAATAGCAAAAAAAAACAAATGGACTAAGTAAACATGTTGGAACATTATTGTTAAAAATAGGTAAAGACATAAAAGGTTTACAGCTACATAGTAGATAAGGTTTCATGGCTTTAAATATTGAACTGTAGGAATACTTCGTAAGAGCATGAAGACCAGGTGGATGAAAGGCTTTGATGATTGGTTCCAAAACCTGACTTGGGAAGACCTAAAACTGGTATATTTGAAAAGCATGGATTTCACATAAATAGAGTGAGGATCGAGAGAGCACTTGCTATCGTTAGTGAGGAAAGGATTTCATTGGGGAGAATATAGTACTCCAATATTTCCATTGGAAAATGCTGTTAAAAATGATGGGACATTAAAGGCTGCTCTTTCAAAGTGCTTGGAGATTGAGGAGGAGGCAGGGAGGAAAGGGGTGTTTTTAAACAGACGAAGATAGGTGTAGCTTATAGCTAAGAGAGATATAGGCTTCCTACTAAGTGGATCTAAAAGAAATAAAATAAGAAAGGAAGGTGTAAAGTCATTGCCGAAAAGGTTCATAAATTCTTTTCTGACCAGTATCATGTGAATAATAGCAATAACTCCACACGCAGGTCAGTTTCCCTCGGATATCAAGTTTTCGGTTACACCCAAGTAATAAGGACTTTTAGTTTAACATCACTTCTTTCCATTCTCCATTGTTCAATATTCCGAGCCTGTTCTTAAGAGGTGTTCTGGGATATTCCTAGCTTGGGTCCCTTGGAGCCTTTCGTTAAGTGCAGTGGCCCCCAATTAACACCGCCGCCGCGTTTCTCTCAACCCATTTTCTCTCCCCTAGTCATTACCCCCGGGACTAATTTCACTCCTGTCCTAAAAGGTGAAAATGATCTAACCATCACCCCGCCCCTTATATTGCTTAATTGTTAATCGAGGTGCTGCCGAAATTTTAAGTCGCTTCCTACCTGCGCAAATGATTGAACCAGGCCTGTGAGGGTATTCATTTGTTATGCTAACTCTTAGCCAGTGTGTAATTTTCCAGCACTCTATCCTGGGACGTTTGATAGGATTCCTTCCTCCCAACTGATGTGACAGGTAGTCTGACATACTGTGCTCAACTATCAGGTTGGCCACTCGAAAGTGGTGAGAATTTTTTGAAACCTTTTTTGGTTATTATAGTGGTAGGTAATTATCATCCCATAGCAATGGATCTTCAGAGACAGTTTTCCAACCTATGATTAGTTGTGCTACTTGTGCTCCTTAAGGTAACACAAGTGTTGGCGTGTAAAAGAGTACTCCTTTCTTTATGGAAATGCTGTAAAACTTGATAAAATGTCAGGCTTAGTTTTGTGAATATTGAGTATCTGGTTTTGCAGTCAGTATTTGATGGGAAGAATGACTATAAAGTAGTATGGGTTGTTAAAGTGGAGGATAAATATTGCGACAATGGTCAAGTACAATAGGATTGTAATTCATTTTCTCCAGATTGTGAGGATGTATAATATTGAAGTAGCTGAACATGTTCTATGACAGAAAGCGAGTGGTATACTCATAGCAAATATAAATGAAAGCCTAGAATTGACATGATTGAAGATGAAATCGAGGTGTTAGGATTGGTAGGAAGAAGAGTAGTTAAAGAAGAGCAAGTAAATGCCTCATAACGATGATTGAGAGAATAATTCGTAGGCCGAAGAACATATAGATACAGGGAAGAAGATGACACAGTATTTAAGTATGCCTCGAACTAAGAAGAACCTTGTGATCCGACTATATATCCCTAGGATGAACGCCCTCTTTATGATTCCGATGAGGAGTAAAACAGCATGACCAATGATTTTATGTGACTAAGCGAAATATCGAAAGAAAATCGAATATTTGGGGAGACAAAAGTTGTATGTGGCCAATTTTCTCTGTTGAGAAAGACTGAATTAATATTATTTACTCTGACAACCTCGGATGCAACGGCGTCTTACGTATTTATATATGTATTTATGCTCACACAGGTGCGTAGATTTTCTTATGCCAGTTGGATGTATGTACGTTTCAAAAAGTCGTGTGCTTATTCCTAAGTTCCGGGATATTTTTTATCTTGCACAAAGTCTTTCACTTGAAATGTATAACGGTTGCAATCAGTGTAAGGTATTTATATCTTAAGTATCTGCTTTTATCTCTCCATCTCAAATTGAAGGAAGGTACGGAGTTCTTCAAAAATGTAACTTTTTCACCCATAAAAATGCTTTATAATGTTTACAGTAATATTCTGGCCAAGCGCAATACATTGTTCCTTCTAATAGTTAATTCATGCATTTATATATTGTTAACTTTTCCATAGATTTCGATCGGTCGGCAGTAGGTATATGTTCCCGATATATCGAGAAATGTTTTTGAATTTTCGTTCTTTGATAGTAGACAAGGAAGATAAGTAGATAGTAGATAAGGAAGAATCCCATGAGTTAGTATTTTTTTAAGTTGTTTATTTTATCCAACCACTTCTTTTCTTGTGCTTGTTATTATTTCTGAACGGGGAGGTTCATATAATGAGATCCTGCCCATAAAAATCTAGCCAACTGCTTCTCAACAATGCTGGAACCGTGGCTATTATTCAGCAAGGTATTCTTGTACATTGCATACAAAAAAAAAGAATATTCGAACCAACTATTCTGAAAGGAATGATGGAGAAAAACCTTAATCATTTCAATTCTAAACAATATCGTTGAATCATTTTTGTTCTGTCACGGATGAATTATGTACCTATTTTGGTGTACGGTATGTCAGTACCCACGATTACTCCATATCTAACAGCTTGTTGATATAATTTGAAAGAGTGCTCTGTCGCACGCAATCCTTCGCATAATAATGATGGCATAATGGTGTTATCATAACTTCTTTTTATTATTTCCAGGGCCGTGTTCACACTTCACAGAGCCGAGTCAGCTTGCCAACTGTAAAAATCCCCGGGTAGAGAGGATAACCAGGAAAGCAGTGATTGATCCCCCAGAGAATAGGTGAGACAGGCTGCTGAAAGGCGCAAAATTTCTCCCTATTTGTTAATCGGCATAAAATTAATTACTTCTCTATTTCTTACTCACTGGCTTTTAGAATATTTTATAAACTCTTTTGCCCTCTACGTTAAAATCCGGCTTTTCTGAATAAGTAAAAGTACGTGCTTAGTTTGATCGAAAGGTAGGATTAATTCGTGAAACAGTTCAATATAATTCAAAATAATTTGTTGATATAACTTCGATATTCACATGAATTTATAGCCGATCCTCTTTGTAATTGAATGTAGTTGATATATACTTCTGAAGCGATGAAGAAGACATTTCTTACCATCCATGGCCATCAATATTCAACTCGATTAGATGACATTTTTAAAACATACCTAAAGTAATTCCTGTTAAGTGAACTATCTTGAATACGAGGGTACACTCTTTGTCATCAATAGTATTTACATAGATATTTTTAGAATAAGTACATATTAATACTTTTTGAGACAGTCGTATGAGGATGTGAATTGGTTTCCAGCTGAAAAAATTATGCAAATGGGTGCAGCAGAATAGAACGTCGCGATTCACGTAATTAACTCAAGAGATTATGGAAAAAGGTCTGCTTACTTCCCTTCATAATGCACACAGAACACTTATCGGTAATTGCTGACCATGGTCTGCTAATACTTACTACGCGCTCAGCCGTCACACACTTAGAACAGATAAGCATCCGTCTAGACAAAACATCCTGTAAGCATTTTTTCGCGACATGAGCTGAGCTATATACAATTCAGCATAAGTACTGCAATCCGAAGATCTTGTTATGTCTGGCCGCAAATCCATCCAGATAGAGCTTTTGCATCTCTCCACCATAAACTAGAAATCCCAAGGGAATGCTGATTTCAAATAAACTTCTGTCTGAGCGGGTATAACCGGAATAAAACAGTTTTGCATTATTTTTTTAATTGATACTTTTCTAGCAGTCAGCAGGATGTGAAATATGGGAATGAATCACAGCAAGGCGTGAGTTCCGGTAAGTTATTATTCACCATCATGATCACGAGTCATCGTTCCTGAGACTGGTTTGACACAGCTTTTCATCTGATTTATCGACTTTGCTATCGCAAACCATTTGTCGATTCAACGCTAATCGGCTAATGTTTTCATGCTTACATAATACTCTCATGCATCCTTCACTTCTTCTTCTATATATCTCAAACGAAACCCTCCTTGGCCATTGTTCCCATTTTCTTTCACTTCAATGACTTTCTGCATAAGACTATCATGACTCGAGATATGGCCGATTTGGTCGACCCACCTTTTTTCAGTTTTCATTAGATTTCAGATATCTCGTTTCACCACGAAGTTGCCTGGGAAAAAAATGAGTTCGCTCGTCGAATAAACAACAGTGGACGGTAAGGGACGTTATACCGAGATTATACCAGAATGACAGAGTTACGAAGATTGGGAAGGAGTAGGTAAAACATTATATTCCACAGAGAATGACATGCAAACCGCCGAACCCTGACCGAAAACACACGCAATACCGCCGTTAATATAGTCAAAGCATGCGCACTCTGACAACTCAAATGGAATTTGACGAGCCTACGTCAAGTATTAGTGTGGATTTATTATATTCTATGTTACAATATATGTATATACATTCACTCAGTGATGCAACCCGAAGGTTGGTCTTTGATAGGTGAGAGTAGAGCTCACCCCGTACTGAGCCAATGGCGAGCGATATTCACACAATCAGGTTAGGGGGGCCATGCACTGGACATTTATCTTTAACTTAAGCCATTTCAAACTACTGCCAGAAAAAAAAAGTTTTTAGGGTTTTTGGCCGAGTAGGTATCTCGCGATCCGGCCCACTGTGGGCCAGTTCCTTTCCCTGGGCCACCTGCGATTTCCTACAAAGTTCTGACACGCAGAAAATCGAATCGCGAGGATGTTAGATGGGGGTGTCCAGAAAGGCCCAGGATACACAGTGTATAATAAATTCAAACCAAAATATCAATGCACAATACAAGATTGACGATTTCACCAATTTAACTTCGTCAGTGTCCGAAACTCTCTATCTACTTTGTTTCATCCTATTAAAACCTTTAAAATATTACACAAAATACAGATTTCATGCTCGAAAACTCAAATGACTCCGGGAAAACATGCCCTTTATAATTCACATTTTGCCGCGGGGGTCCCAGGAAGAGACGCGAAAGCTAAACTTGTCCCCGGGGGCTGATGACCCTAGCTACTGTATCTGATTGTGCGGTAAAGGTTTTATTTGTTTGAAATATTCGGGAAATCAATCAAATTTAAATTTCCGGAGGAGATCAAGCCTGAAATAAAGCTTGCATTGTACTTTTCTACCTATTCTACACCAACGTGTTACCCTGTGAGCTGCTGCAAGTGAGTGTGGCATTCATTCGTAGGTCACTAGCCCTAAAATAACTTTTGCTGAAAAAGAAAGTAAAAAAAATACAAAATATTAATTGTGGTTTATAATTTACTTATAAATAAATAATAATAATGAGGAAAAAAGGATGAGGAAAAAATGAGGATAAATAATTTTATCTCTCTATCCCTCAGTTAACGTCTTGATTAGTCGCTTCTATGTGCTCTGCTGACGTGAGGGGTTAACAATAAGTCCGTAATATCACACTCAGATTCATGTGATTTGAGTATTTTAAGGACTTTTATCTCCTGCGCAACAAAGAAACTTATTATTTAGTTATGTCACCTGAGAAACATCCTTCGATTTCTTTGCGCACAGCATCGCTTTAGGCATCGGCTAACAGATGGTATGTGTGTACACTGGTTCCTAAGACAAGAAATCTTAGAGACATAGTGAGAGAGTCGAGTATGGTCGTCTTAAGCCTCAGCAGACAATTAGTCCGACCGCTCAAGCCCTTTCCTGGAAGATTAGCTGGATCCATTCACCACCGTCCTCCTTTCGGGGAAACAAAGCGAGCGACTATTTTTCTCCTCCAACAATCCTTGCTCACAGGGAGAGGGAGACCTTGGGAGGTTGCTTACTCATCTGCGGCCCGCCGACAAGGGACGAGGCAATCTGCGAGAGCTTTAGTTCAAATAAGTTATCCTTCGGGACAAATCGTCGACGGGGTTGAGGGGGACAGGAAACGCCGCGGCCGGCAATGAGAAAATGGGGGAGGCCGCTGCCGTCGCCTTGCCGCACCGCGAACAAATTGTTTCCGGCAGGGCGACAATGGGTGCGGGAGTGTTTGGGAACGGGACGAGGGCCATGCGGGAAGCAATGGGTCACCCTCGCCCCTAAAACCTCTCTTTCCTGGGTCGCATATGCCAGGACATACGGGCCCGTAACTGAAATACTCGGATTCATCCGACTCGTGGCCCGTGAACGTGATGGAGATGTCAGAGAAACGCGTAATCCCATATAAATGCTAATCCTTTTTTATGCATGATATGTAGTGCATGTTTAGTGAGAATTCACCCCCTGCCACACACCTTTATGGTGGCTTGCAGGGTATTATGTAGATGTAGATGTAATGTTAAGGTGGCCCCACCGAATTATGAAGTATATGTCATTTTTGGTATGACACATTTTCTGACCCTTCTATCGTTTGGCAATAAAATAATTTGGCCTTCCCATAATATAATTAAAGAAAAAAGACGTTGAAAATCAGATATTTTATGCATGGCTATACGGCAGAGCATGGCTCTTGCAGTAAAATTTGCAGATTAATTATGTTAAGAGAAATGTCGTTTTGACGAGAAACTAACATAGGATGCGCAATTTTGCGTAGAATTTAGCATTGCAAAAAAGTGCACGCCTTACCACACTTGTTTAATTGATATTAATAAATCTTTGCTCGAAGAAAAGCAGAAAAGCCTTAGTTACATGAAAGTGGCGCTACAGTATGTTGTTATCATTGGCAACGGTACTTGCGACGGAACGTGCTTACAAGCCTATTTACTAACTTAGTTAAGAAATATACGTAACCAAGGTCGTTCTTATATTTTTTATGTAATTTAAATATTTCATTGATTATTGAAATGGTATAATTAATACCAATGCTTCCAAATGGTAGCAGCATCATTGTTGCCAAAAATACGAATATTAATAAAATTCAAAACAAAGAGTTGTATTTGCAAATGAATAGTTTAAAACTAAGTAAGAAAATATTTAACCTATTTAAGAAAACATATTAACGGGATTGAGCATGTATTCTCACTTTGTAAATTAAACGTGGCAACAGCACTTCAGCCATGTTTCGAAGTCAAAATGAGTTAAAGGAATTTGTAAAAAATAGAATGCAACTACAACACGCTATATAATAGCATACTCATACAATTATTGTGTGTGCGTTATCACCCTATAGATGATTTTCCATATAGGTATTTTTCTGGGTCGCTATTTTTTCATTAAATAAATTAGTTTTTTTACGGGATATTGAATCGCGGAGTCACGGTGGAACCTCCTTAAGCTTGGCCAGATACGGAAATAATAGCGGTCAATTGTTACCTGTGACTGTTAGGCAGTTGAGTAGGTATAGCAAAGGGCTGCTGACAGGAAATACCGGGTTCCAATCCGGGAGAGGTGGCCTCAGATACGCCTACGTAAAACCAGACTGAGTGATTAACGATACCTGATCTTTCGGAAGGACTACAAGCAACGCAGGGAAAGGAACTGTGTTGTGTGAATGTTATACTTCGATAGTCTAGTGGTTTTATGATTTACCCTCTCCAAAGGGACATTGAGGTTGAGTCCTGTGGCTATGTATTGCCTATCGGAGGGTTAGTATTTTAGGAATTTTCAGTAGGTCGTTTTGAAGGGATTAGGCATTAGACGCTTCAACTTTTTTTGTTGTAGCCTTTCACCAACCTAAGTTTTTTACAAAATACACAAATAGCATTCTAACATTATCATTCATAAAGGAACACTATGGACCAAGGACCGCATCTTAAAAACGCACAATTGGTGTCCTAAATCCATCTGTCGCATGGTATTGCGATGGCTCTGTCTGCACGACGTAGGTAGATGCGTATATATAGAGGGCAAGGGAAGGGAATGAGGTTGGCGGGAAAGATGAAGGGTCGATTGGAGGCTTTTGTAGGATTAATGGGTGTGTGTGAATTAGCTTGGGAAAGGAGCATCAACGCCGGGGTCATGTGAGATCACGCGTCCATTAAGGCATCAGAGGGGTGTGATGCGGGCTGCATTGTCGTCGCCATGTATGGCGGACGGACAGAAGTGAGTGTTTAGTCGCCTGGCTGTTTAGGCGAACCACGGTTTAGTGTCATTGCCCCCACCAAGTTGCTACAGGCGTGCGTCACACAGGATTATAGGTTATCAAACTTAAAAGGGGTATGGAGAATTTGGACGCAGAATTATTGCGATGGGAGGTGAGTAATGATGAATTGGGTATCGAAATTGACAACTAGGCTTAAATCCTTGACAAAGTTGCGGGAGTCAACTAATGTCAATCTGTTTTTCATCATTTCGTTCCACTTCGCCTAAATAACGATAGGTTTCTTTGGGAATCGAATATTTCGCGTACATGCATCTAGTTTTTACATCAAAGTATTTGTAAAAAATTATTTATTTTCGTAAAATAGTATTACAGTGTTTATGTTATATATATTCGTTGTTCGGGTGTACCCCGCGTACTTTACCAGGTGTGTTTATATAGCTAAAATTTACCCTAAAAACCCACGAAATTTCAACGAATATTTTTTATGTTAATTGTAGTTAAACAGCCTGGAGCCGTTTTCTACACAGTAGAAAAAATAAGGCAATTGATTGGAAATGAAAGGATAGAGGGTTCATCCTAATTAGTATGCCACCTTAATTTTAAGTGTAAGTGCAATTTCTTTTTCTCCCTTCCCTGATCCCAATGTATTCCTGTCACATAACTAATGATGTCCCGTACAGCATCGCCATTTTACTATTCTCATCATCTACCTTCCCTTATTCTGTTGAAATCTCTGCTTTTTATCTCGTATCCTCTTAGTAATTGCATTCTTTTTACTGATACTCACATTGGTAATGCAATTATTATTCACTTGTCATTACTTAGTACTACTAAGCTGGGTTTTCAACTTGGTGTTGCTGCCGATGATAACGCATATCAAATACTATCTGTGTCGGCAGTCTCCCAAGAAGACCTGGTTCCCCGAAAATATAAATAAAATCTTGGGTTTCGCATATATTGCGCTGCTGTCACGGAAGTTTATGAGTGTACACCTGATGATGGCTTAGTAAGCCGAAACACCTGTTGTGTAATTTTGTAATTTTAAATATATTGTGGAAAAGTGCTAAAGTTTTTTACTCATCTAAATGAAAGTTAATTATTATGCTAACAACTATAAATATACGCACCTGCATTTGCTATCCAATATAGCACATGGAAAAGGTTCCCGTACCCACTGGGGTAACCCAGGTTGAGATCCCCAGGCCTAAACCCTAATAGAACTTAGCTTAATTTTAAGACAAACACGATAACCATGCCCGAAGTACAATTCGAACCGTGGCCTTCGGGCTTTCAGGCTGTTCGTTACTAATCCGACTACCGCGGCCGGCTCCTCCAACATTCCCCCCGCCCCTTATTTTATGACAAATTCTCTCCCCGCGTCTCCGAGCGGACAGATGACGCTTCAAATTGAGAGCGAGCTCCCGCCCATATTTCAGCGCCGATCATTTCCTGCGTCCGCCCCTCTTCCCCTTCACCTCTTCACCTCCGCCGGAGCAGCCTCATCCTCTCCGCAGTCACACGCTTTTCCTCCCCCTCTCTCCCCAGTCCAGCCTTTGGCCGCTGCCTGCCCGCACTTGTTAACCCCCACGCTGGCGCGGCATGCGATTAGCGTGATTGCTTCTCCCGGGCGTGTGCCGGGGAACGCAGGGGTGACCGTGTATCGGAGGGTTGCTCGGAGGGGCGGGAGCTTCTGAGAAGCTCCCGCGGCCGGAAGTGACGATGGGCGGGGAGTAATTAAGGGAGGGGGTGGCTGCGAATGAGGGTGGTGGCGAGCGGGTAGAGTTGGTGGGAAAGTTGTCTGCTGCTTCGGTTTGTGACCCTGCGACGCTGCAATTGTAAGCGGAAGCGTGGAAAGTTCTGGACGCTGCATTTTCAGCGTGAGAATCGTATATTAATTTCCTGGCAATGTTTCAGTGGTGGAGCTTCGAGTATGTTTCATACTTTAAAACAGCTTCAGATAGGGTACTGGAGATTATGAACAGAATTAAAACGAGGAGGAGGAAATATGAATAGTAACAAGGTGTCGTGGTAGAGTTACTCTCGACAAAATGGTCTTAGGGTCTCCAGAATAGAGTAGAATTATTTTCTAAGGTGCAATATCCTCAAAGGTTACATAGCGTCGTCTAGCCTCCTCTAATTCTTATACAAATGCATTACTGATACGGAGTTCACTCCCGCAGACACTAAGCTATCATGCCGACGAGTTACCTAACTGACTTGATTAGATAGCGTTCAATTTATTGTCCAGTCTGATGAACTATCTGCTCACCAAAGTGCTCTCCACACTGCTTTCAGGTAGGTTTTGTTGTGGTTTGGGATATGGGACCGAATTCTTAAGATCATTTTCGGCATTTAGTAAAGGTGAGTAACACGGCAGGGGGAGGTATTATAAAGGAAACAGAGAATCCGTGGAGAGAAACCCGGCATCGACATTAGTTACTCGCTGTACCCATTTATTTCTTTACCTATACATTTCCAATGCTTACACCCATGAATTCTGTGTCCATGCTTCACTACCCTAAAGAAGCATGTTCAAGTAAGGTCTACAGAACATACGTGCATGCATGCTAAAATAAGTACGGCTTGTAAGCCTGTCATCCGAATAATTAAGAAGTCAAGATAGAAATAAACAAATCTCAAGACGCCAAGTCCAACAATAGGCATTAACACCGACGGCTAGGGAATATGTAGGAAATATAAATAAATCGATACTCACTGAGATCATGGCAGATTCCGAGAAGATAGTGTTAGAGTTTGTCACCGAAACGTTGGCATTAAATGCAATCACGCGGTGTATTTCTCAAGAGTATTTCACTCAAGTATTGAAGTGAATCTAAACAAATGCTTTTTCGATACATAAATATTATTTTATAGCATAGTAGTTTCTAGCTTTATAGTTACATACCTAGACATAATGCTCATCTAACAGACTTTTTTTTTCTTTAGCAGTAGAAAAGTGCCGATCAATGCATTTTTAATGATCACCCCATGCCACTCACCAGGTGACTTGCAGATAATAGCATTGTTGTAGATTGGTTGAGGCATGGCGAGAGGACTGTAACATCATTGACTTAGATTTTATAACATTCACTCTGGCTTTTACTCGTTGGTTGGTTATTTAGGGGAGGCGACCGACAGCTGAGGTCATTTGCGCCATATAGGATAGGTGGATAATTGGGTAATGGTAGGAATTTTCAGGGAACGGAGGAAGGGTGGAGAGAAACCCGGCATCGGCATTAGCCTACTCTTAACGAAAGGCGCCCAGGGGACCACGGCTTAACGTCCCATCCGACGGACGGAGTACTGAACTTGAATTGCCCTCCACTAGACACTCAAGTGGGGACCGGTTTTCCACGGAAAAATCTGCCACTCCGGGAATCGAACCCGGGCCCTCGGGATGGGAGGCCAGTACTCTAGCCACCACACCAACCCGATCCCCCTTTTACTCGTAGGCGTCAACTAATGACAGGGGCGTTGAGTATGGAAGCAAAGAGAAGACTAGTGAAAAGTTTAATATGGAGCGGGGCGGAAACGATGGGCTTTGCGAAAAGAAGATGAAAATAGAATTGGGGCTTTAGAGGTGTGGGTGTGGAGTAGGATGGAGAAAGTAAAGTGGGTGGAAATGAGGACGAATGATGAAGCGCTAGAATTGGTAGGAGAGGAAAGGAATTTAATAGATGAAATGAGTAGAAGGCAAAACATTTGGATGGAAAAGGTAATGAAAGGGGATAATGTTTTGAAAGACGTGAATGAGGTAAGAACTTTGGGTAAGCGGAGAAGAGGGAGGAGAAGAACGGGTAGCTTGAATAGAATGGTGGGAGGTAGGAGGTATGAGGTGCTGAAGAGGGACGTCTTGTGAAATTTATGTGGTGGGAAGAATTAAAGGAATTAACGGAACGGTGGGAAGAACCTATTGACGGTCCATATACTGAATTACTCACAGATAATACTCAAACTATAGACATCAAATAATGGCAATGATATGCATTAGTATATTAATAAATTATTATATTAATATTATTATATTAATCAATGGAACGCTTGATCGTAAAACAATTCGATTATTACCTTACTCCCGAGGGAATTCGCATTGAATTCGCTCTCGATTTTCGTCCAGCATCGTACCTTGTCCCCAAGTGTCACCGAGTCTGTCTTCTTGTTCTCAATTACCTCTTTGTACTTCACCAGCAAGCTAACCATCAAATTTTTATCGACTATGGCCATTCGCTCCATTTTGCGCAATGCTAAACAACGCTGTTGTTAGGGAAGTGAACCATTCTCGGAACGGATCAGTCCGTGAACGAGAAGGATTTGATCTCCTACACGATGAAGGAGGCCTTCTGAAAGAAAATCCAACTCTCGAGCACAAACACGTCCTTCAAGGTGAAGGTCCCATTTATTAAGGAGTGACTGACGATACGGGCCTAAAGCTACGTTTTCATGTGGCCGTTTTTGCGTTGACGCACACTGCGCCACCAATCAGAAGTGAGCACGCCAACGTAGCCTGCGTTGCTGTCCGAGTTGGTTATCTTTCATCTTTCTGCGTTGACGCTGCTGCGTCAGACCGGTCAGACCGAGGAACAACGCATTCTTCCTGTCATTTGTTCGTCACGTCATTCTTTCGCTGGATTATCACCTATACCACGGTTTATAGTCTGTATTTTATATCTTGGCAGTGACGTCACGCCGCTGAGTTGCCAGATTGTTTTGGAAGCTCTCTACTTCGTTTTCTCTCGCACAGTTTTGTGAACAATTGACTAACGTTTTCCGGTGTAAAATTAAAGTTTTTATTTAATTAAATATTCTACCAGCATATTTTTTAGGAAGTGAAGTTATTTTCCATTATTTTCCCGTGAATACTTTGTCCAGAATTCAAGGCGTCCTCAATCTCTTATTTATTAAAGCGTATTCGCCACGAGTTGTGCAAGTGATTGCTCGTGGGACATCGGAGTCAGCATACCTCACTAAAAAGTTCAATTTCAGTGAATCAAGTGAAAAAGTGTGTTGCATTTAAGTTATTAGGTTTGAGTGAGGTATACCAAGGAACTTAGTAACCTCGGCAGTGTCATTGATGGTGAAATTCGTACAAAAATTGTTAAATGTGAGCTCTGCTCTCGTGTGGTGTGTACTTTGTTTTTCTCGAAGTTTTCTGCGGAGTTAAGCATTTATGAGCAATAATTTGTGTGTTAGAGTCATATGTATCACCACCGCTGTTTAATTGGAGTGGTTAGTGATGTTAAAATTAGAATTTTTCTATGTCAATGTGTAAAGCGCACGCATGAGCTCGTGACGTGCTCTCATATTTTTCTATTTTCCTCTGACAAAGGCCTCGAAAATAACAAATAATGTTTGTTATGTTGATTTAATGTAGGAAAAATGGTAGGAAGTGGATTAGTTGGGATTTAGCATGAAGAACTGTAAAATTTGTCTCGGTGTCGTACGAATTCGTGCTCGGCGTGACGACAGGTATATCCTCTGATATTAATGAACAGCTGATGCGGCCAAAGCTACAAAGATATAGTGTGATAAGTCGTCGTGCACTGCATCGTAAGTGAAAAAGCACAAACCATGGTGTTTTCCGTGAGATAAGTGCTGTTGGAATAACATTTACCGTGTCAATCAAATTCTCATTGTTGTAATGACGTAAATGTTTTGGTGATTTTGTGGTATTGCATTTATTTTTCTAAATAAAATGGTAGACAAGTGTCATAAGTAAATTTTTAAGCCATATCGTAAGAAATGAGTAGTTCCTATGTGGTTGATGCCCATGATGAATAGAATGCCTTGAGTGTGAACGTGATTTTCTGAGGAATAACTGTGTTAATAAAAGTAGAAGCCTTGACTTCAGTTCAGCGTAGAATTTCTGAACAAATTAATTTAAAATGTAGAATCAGCTTGGTGAGTGAGGGAATCATTACAAGATGCATAGACTAAAGAGATGGATGTAGGTGAATCAAGATTTATCGTTATGGTTTAACACATTTATTTCAGTATATTTTAATGTCTTGGGCAAATTATCAGATTCATAGGGATCAAAGTTTGAACCCAGTATCAGTGTGTTTTTCAGTGTTATCTTCCTGAAGCCAGTTTTTCAATGCCAATAAACTTGTCATAGGCAGTCTCGTGGGATAATAGCTTTGATCGGCTTGCTTTCCTCAGTAAGGTTGATGTCGCTTCTGCACCTGCATAATCATTTGTAAGGAGGGACAGTGGCTTTATTCATATAGCAAGAGGGAATAGTCAGGGAGAGGTTGTTGTAATAAGAGTACGTAGTTGAGTATTTGGTAAGAATGCCTTCAAGACGTGAGACAATTACATTATTGTCTACCGTTGCCGTCAAAATCTTGGGCTGTAAACCATTAAAATGCATTACAGTGCCATGGAAAGTAATTCCCTTTCAAACGACTTGAAGTTCCCGCTGGGTAATTCGCTGTAGCGACAGTAAATTGTTTTGTACCTCGTAAGTTGGCAAAAAAAACTTGGCAACGTGTGTGATTTTTAGCTTCTCTCATTGGGGGAAAATCGATGTGTCGTCATCAATTTCGATGGCGTCACTGCCATCTAAGGCCGCACAGACTATACCAATGTCATATGTTTTGGTGCGTTGCTGCTGGCGCTGCCGGTGACATGAAAATAGGGTATTTTCCTGCCGCATAACGCAGCGTAAACGCAACGCAAAAAGGGCCACATGAAAAAGTAGCTTTAATATCCATTTAGCCTTACCTTCACCGGTAGAAAATTAACTCCGGACCCCTGTAATGAAAACTGATCAAGCTTGCGCCTGTGTATTGTGTTCACTCTTGCCATTCGTTAATTGTCGCTGCTGCTCCCTCGCGACTGTTGGCCCGGACGTGACTGGGGACTGTTGGGTGGGTAGAGGAGTGGCACGGTCGAGCGGCTCGCCCCCATGCTTGTGGCGCCCCCGGCCCTGGGGAGTGGCCGGCCGCCGCGGCAGGAAGCGTAGAATGCGGCGGCGCGGCGTGCCGTGAGGCGTGCGCGAGACGATTGACTGCGCTCGAGCGAGCATCCATCCCCGTGTCTCCCGCTGCCTTCCGCTCGAGATTGGAACCACGTGGTCTGGAGGAGGGGACGGAGGTTTTTGTTTTCCCGGTGGGACTTTGTGTGGAAGGAGAGAGACTGATAGTGTGAGGATTTGATGGGGGAGAGGGCTTTGTGTAAGGAGACGCATTGATGACGAAGCGGTCTGTGTTGGAGTGTGAAGCATGATGCGATGGGCGTTCTACGGATTCGTGAGAGAGGGTGTGGCGGGCGGTGGGGAAATAATCCCAGGGAGATCAGGGTAAGGGGAAAGAATTTTTGGTGGCGAGAGATACTATGGAGATAGAAAAAATGAAGCATGGTTGGTCAACACTTTCAAATTGCGTCTTGTCTCACCAGCATTATTCTGATGGTTTTTAGCGTTACAGAATTTAAAAGTCGATTCTCTGGCCATCACACCAACCCGATCTCCACTTAGCTCCCAGGCGACTGAAATTCATTCATGTAACTCTGCATAATATCCTGCAAGCTAGGTATCAAAAGGGTGTAGCGCAGGGTGTGAGCCATCACCTGAAATGCATTTGAAATCAGAGAGAAATAAATTTACACACGTGTGCAAAAACACTTTGTCCGTGAACACACTACTTACACGAAACTGAGACGTTGAATGCTACAACGTCGTGGAAAACGTTTTATTAGCATTCATGAGGCATGTTAAATGCTAGTTTTAAAACCTCATTCTCGGAGCATGAGGAACAGAGTTCATCCCTGAGACTTACCGAAAGATCAGCAAACCAAACTCCTTAAAAATAAAAAAGCTGGAGTTCAATTAGATGCGCAGCTTAAACGTTCTCTGGAATTATAAAAAGGGCTCCCCGATCAGCAGTTAGAACCCAGCTGGTTAACTATCATTCAGACGTAACAAAATATGTAAGAAATATCCGATGGCATGAATATTACACCTTATGGGCATTAAGTCACTCTTGCTTTGAAAAAGTGCTTTAAAAAAGAGTAGTATATTGGTATTAAAATAAGCTTAGAAACCAGAATCAGAAAATATAGTCAATAACGTTAATCAGAGAAGTTGTATGTTGCCTTCTCCGGTTGTGATCTTTAGACAGTGTGTTTGTCACCACTAACTTGTGTTGTAGGCAGAAATTTCATCCTTCATTCAGATTTTTGAATTCAATATTTTTTAGTTATTCCTCCATTATGACCTTCGCCGATGGTAGCGTTCCAATCTCCTAAAATAATTAAATTTTCTTCTCCTCCTACTCCCGTGATATCATCATAGACACCTTCCAGGCACAAGGTGGCTTTAAGATCTTTACCGAGTAAACATTCCAGAAAACTGTCAGAAAAAGAGTGTCGGCATCCGGAAGGACTTAATTGAGAATCCCGGTAGACCATAAGGTTCGTAAAATACAAGTTCACAAATTCTATGTAAATTTATGTTAAACAAATGTGAGGGTGACACGAGAGAAGCAGTTATGCCCACTCACTTAATCACGATGGACAAAAGCGGTACGACGTTAGAGAATGTAGAACTAGAACATTCAACAATTAGTTACTTAACCAAACATCTACCTACAACTACCAACCATCATAAAGCCTCCTACAAAATTAAATCTCTCTTGTCGGTCGTTTTTTTATCCCTTACTACATTTTCCTCCTACGGCTTAGGGCAACATCTGATAGCCCAACACTGCCTGCCCCTACCATCCGAAAGATAGTACCTATGCCAAATAAACTGGTGCGAGCAGAAATGAAGGCAGTGAATTTTTTGTTGCTGATGGTGAATAAAATTTACGTATGCAGAGGGATCAAATTCCGTGACGTGAATAAACATATGTTCTTAAGGTGGAGGAAGGGCCGGAGGAAAAACACCGAGAGAGCTTAGGATTGAGAAAGAAAAATTTAAGATATTAATGTCTGTCCTAGGATGTTAAAACCTTAATCGCGTATCTTGAGGAACTAAAGAGTTCGTATTGAGCGCCGGGCGACGCACTTTCGATCTCGACTAGCCTCAAAGAGCCTTCGGGAACTCAGGCGTGGAGGACATGGGAGAAGGATGATGAAGATGTATAATAGAGACAGACAAAGGGCGCTATTTGGCTGGGGTGAGGTTTACGAGACAAAGAAAGCGTGAAGGTCATCCCGCAGAGCTAGCTAGTATCATCTGCGATATTTGTAATAAAAAATTTGATCATATGTATGCCCTTTCATTTCCATCCAAGCCTCCTATCTATCTTATAGTTTGCCACATATTAGTATAACCTATCCTGAATCTATTCATCTATCTACATCTACATCTACATAATGCCCTGCAAGCCACCATACAGGTGTGTGGCAGGGGGTGAACTCTTACCAAACATGCACTACATATCATGCATGAAATTTGTAATTAAAAATTAATATAGCAAAGGATACATGCAAAAACATGCAGTTAGTTGGGTTAGCTTTAAGTCCTTATACCAACATGCAGCTACCAATGTTATCCATTGCTGCACTCGTACTGCATATATTTACCGTTATTCATATCCCTAATAGTACGAGGAAAAAATGACATTTTGAATCTGTCAGTTAGGCAATCAATTTCTCTAATTTTGTGATTATGGTCCAGTCTACCATAGTAAGTTGGGGTCCGCAAAATATTTTTAACATCATCACTGAAAATATGGTCTTGGAATTTTTTAAAGAGATTAAGTCTAAATTTCAACCTGCGATCTGACAATGATTCCGAATTTAATTCATTTAATAGACTGGTTACGTTAATAAGGTTATCATACCGGCCCTTCACAAATCTTTCCGATCTTCGCTGCATACGTTCAAGTTCGTTATTTAGACCGATTTCGTAGGGATCCCATACACTGGCAGCATATTCCAAATGAGGTCTTACAAGGGAAAAGTAGCTGATTTCTCGTACATGATCGTCACATTTACCTAGTACTCTTTTGACGAATCCCAGTTTACGATTCGCTTGACCCATTATTTCACGTATATGTTGTGAATCCACAAGCAATTTTACTGCACCACCTTGATAAAAGTACACTGGATGAGCACCAGTATTCTCGTCCGCTGAATTTCACGTTAGATAACGACTTACTCGGTACGATAATCGCACGACGATAACTCTGCTTATCATCTACATCCACAGACTTCCTTCTTATCCTTTTTTGTCCCTTGCTATTATTTTCCGTTCCATTTAGGCTATTTCCGCCTCCTATGAGAAACTATTTAATCATAAGTCTGTACTGGAAGGTAGCTTGTAAATCTTATCCTGTGAAAATTTTCCCGGTTAAGACTCAGCAAGAGAAATTCCATGTTTTTGAAGGCCCTCAAAATTGATGAGCTGTGTATCTCTATCCCGGTGCACTTGCTCAGGTGGCGTCTTGCTGTTCGCCCATGACGAATTTCCTTTCAAAAGAGAGGAACCTTGGCTGAGCGTGCAAGGTTTTGCAATGAGATTTTAGTGACAGGCTCACAATTACACTTGTGACTTATCCTTTCATATTTTGCGATCGTAATCCTGAAGAATCGGCTTGTCCGCTCTCTCAGTGGTTGAGCGATCCTTCTTCTTCTTGGATTTTGTCTCCCCCCTCCTTTTCTAACCGGCGCTGGATCCGCTCTACCCCTAGAGATGACAAATCGCCCGCCGGGAATGCGCACCTCACATACTCCTTGACGGCCGCCTCACTGAATCCTGGCTAAAGAAAATGTCACCACTCTTTCGGAACCTTATCTTTTTTAACATCCGTACTGCCGGGCGGATTGCATCCATTTTCATAATCCTACTACTAAGTTTTACTAAAAATCAGGAAAGAACTTGATCGGGTGGATTGTGCTAGGGGAGTTGCTGGAGTGAACAAGAATTGATGAGCTGGTCACATAATTATAACCATAAATCACCTAACCTTCGGGGGTGCAGAATATGCTTTCCCCACCATTTTTATGGATCCGGTTTTCTTTATCCTCAGAAATTGGTTCTTAGTAAGGGGGAATGTCGTTTCTTCGGAGGAATAATGTCCAAGGCGTCCGTCTTGGCATCTGAAGTGTACCTACTTACAGATGGCACATAAGGGTTTATTTTCGACTCGTTTCTTTTTAATTTTGGAGAGCTTTATATTTTTTCGCCAAGATGACTGTTATTGGGTGGGGAAAATCCATCTGCTCAAGGCTCTCGGAGGATATATTGTGATGAGGATTACTTTTTTGAGCGGAGGCAAAGAGTCTCATGCTTTCCACTGTCTTGTGCTTCATTGCCTTACCATCTTTTTGAGGACATTTTCAAAGAAAGGTTTCTCTCCCTTCTCGTAATTTTCTCATCTTTCTCCTTCGGTGATTACATACCGCAAGAGAGTTTTTATCCCTGAAACAGGTTTGTTTTAGGTCAATTTAGGAATAGTTTTGATATTAATTTGATTTCGGTAGAGAGGATCTACTCAACTGAAAATAACTGAGTTTTCTTTAGTTACCGATGTATTTAGAGTAACCTACTGAGTGCGATGCAAGCCACCTCTAAGATGTGAGACAGGGGTTGAAGCATCACAAAGCTTGCGCTAAGCAGATGTGTGTTGAATCATCACTAACCTTGTGCTAGGTAAGGTTGGTGAATGATGGGCTATTTTGTGTTACACCGTAACTGTCATAAAATCCGTGGGTGTATTTTTGTTAATATTCATTAAAGTAAAAGGAAACTTTTGCCAATGGATTTCGCACTTACTTACGTTCACCACGATATTTATAATGGAATTATGCAAATATGCGGTCACTCTAACGCTATGGATTATATTTAGATTTGAAGGTGCTCCAACTACTAAGGTTATCTACATTCCGCAATACCCTGCCAACTACCGTGAAAATATGTAGCAGGGTTACCATATCACATAGCTTAATTAGACGTCTACTTGTCAGAGAAACGCAACACTGGAGGTGGGTTTAAAATCCACAAGCCTTGTTTTGCAAGGCTAGTAACTTATCGGCCGAGCCAATTCCGCCGCCATATAAGTCAACAGAACTGAGAACTATTTATGTATGTACATACTACACAGTATGCAACTACTGCCTACGTATCCAGCGTTAAGACCCCTATTCTAATTGGCCACTCTTGACATAAAAAAGGACATTTTGTGTCTGCATAAAGGATTCACATTCATGTTTTCTTATTCTCATTTGTCTTAGTTATTTCACTTCCCATTGAATTTTGTCTTACCATGATCTAGCTCCTTGTAAGCTTTGTAGCTATAATTATTAGATCAAAGAATGATTGTTGAGAACAATTTTATAACAAGAACTAGGTTTTTAATAATGGGGTAAATCTATTAATAATGAGTATTTACAAGTACTGAGATTTTTGTATTTTTGAAACATTAAATATCAATATAAATAAGTGGTGATACCATGGTTTACGAGTTAATGAGTGACAGAAAAACGTCAAAGGAAATGGTGAAATAGCTTATTTCATTCGGTCATAATTGCCAGTGCTGTTTGCCGGTTCAAAGATTATCAAAATTACAGAGTTTTAATTTCATACAGTAATGGGGAAAAGGTGGCTGCATAATAAAGAAAATCTTGAATTTCTTTCAAATATCTTGTGAAACTGACGGGATACTTCTGTGGTTAGAGCTCTCTTTCAGGTCCTTTCTCCTTTCCTCTCAAAAGGCCTGATTCTTCATTCCCCAGCCCGCGACCCCTTTGAGATTACTCAACACCTCTTCTCAGTTACCAATTTCCTCAGAAGAAAGAGTACTTAGATAAGTAAGGGGATATATCGTGATCGATATCCGACATGCGCCTCCGACTCTCGACTTTATCCTCGCCACACCCGGTCTCGAAAAAATTGACGTGATGCTCAAGTCGCCGGTACCCTAATCCTCAAGGCCTAAAGCCTTTGAAGAATGAGCCTGTCACTGTGCCTCCCGTTTAACTAGTCACTCTTTTTTCCTTCCCCTTTAACTCCCTCTAAACTACGCCTTGTAGTTTTAGGAGTAGTTATTTTATGGAGGCTACCGACAGCTAAGGTCACCGTTAGTGACACCACCGCGCCAGATAAAAGAAGGGATTTATAAGAAAATAGATGGAGTCTTTAAGGCATTCCAGCGTTGGAATCAACATACTGTTACCAAGAGGCGGCGGCTCCAGTACTCAGATCGTTAGCACGACAATAGTAGTTGGAGCGTTTAAAACCTTATTCTTCGAGTACTACTATATAAAGGCTCACCTCCCGGTGAGTCGACGGTTTAGCGTCACATCCAACTCGCGGGGTACTGATGTTGACGTGCTCCCCATACCGTAGTCATGTAGGATTACAATAAACTGGACTCCGGGACTCGAGCCCTTGAATTTGGATTGAATTACCAACCAAAGTTATCCCCATCAGTATCCCCTTTAGGCGTCTCCCATTCTAATAACCAACGCTCTTAACTATATATACACTTGAGGATGCCAGATCATCGAACCCCGTCACAAATTGCATGAATACAAAGGATCATTTTCCTTGCTGTTATACGCCTAGATAGAGCGTAGCCTGTTACGCGCCTCTATCGTATGCGCCCCTTTTGATTAACTCTTTACCTATATGTGATGTGTGCGACTTGCGCACAGCCAAAGCTTAAATCAGTGTAATCAATGAGTTCTTCCTCTCATAGAGGACCGCACACATCTCATTGATTACTCAGTGGACACACTAAATGGCTCTTATTAAGTGATAACCAGTCAGGTTTGAGCAATGAAGTGTGCTTTTCTTAGCTGGTCTCTCTTTAACCTTCTCATTTAACTTCAACATTACCATAATTAGCCACTCTGCTCCCTACCTTGTGGTCTCTATTTATTTATAATACCACCGAGTGAACGATGTCCTCTTCCTTTTCTTAAAATAAAATATTTCTGCTGATGAATATATCATGGGGGATCTGCAAGTACTACACAGTATGTAAAACCTTTCAAGTACCAAGCTCTCAGACTTTCGGGCTGTGCATTCGAAAGCTCGAGAGTCAGAGGGTGGTAAAATAAGGGAATTTTGAGAAAATAGATGGACGTCGCCTCCTTCCCAACCCTTTCCAACCCAGCCGCACCGAAGCATGTGATCTGTCTACTCGTAGCAAAACTTTGCGGGGAATATACCGATATGTATGGTTCAACGTTTAATCTCTTAAATATGAAAGGCCACAAAATGTTTAATTTGGAAAAAAATCAATTCCCTCGCGTTCCGTTTCAATCCCTATGGCTATCTAGGATTAGATTTGATGATGTAAAAATATTGATATTAGCCCTCTTATGATGTGTTATGCACATTACTTTTATAACCAGTAAATAATTTCCAAAAAGCATATTTCACGTCTCTCCCAGTTCGTAAATTACATAGACTAGGCTAGAAAATATGAAGGACGCCAGGCTATCATTGCTGGGGTTTGACACCCTCGTCTGATGTCCCTATTCTGTTAATTTCTTTTCTACGTAAAATACGCGCACGGTACCTAAGAAAAATACTCCGTTTCATTTTATGTCTGCCAACGTTAAATTTTACCATTAACTCTTGGAAATTATTTATAATTTTATTTATTATATTTATAATTATTTTTTGTACATGACCATTCTCTTTAATCTGTACAAATATTGTAATTTAATTTTTTTAACATATCCACTCGGGATTTTTCGTGAATCGTACGTGTTTTTCGGAGAGTCGTGTGTGAAGCCTGTGTATTTTCCGGGATTTTGAAGTAAAGCTAACACTAATCTGCGTCGTCCTGTGCATCTTCTTGTTCGGCCTCTCCCCCGCCCCTACCAAGGTCCTCCGCTTCGTCCTCCCCTTCGCCCTCCTCCCAACCCTTTCCAACCCCGCCGCGCCGAAACATACGAGCTGTTTACTCGTCGCATATCTTCGCGGGAGGAAGGAGTGGCGGGAACTCGCCTTGTGGGAACAGTCTTATTTCCCAAACGTCGAGCCGAGGCCCCCCCGTCGGACTCCCTCGCCGCAGACCTCTGGGAAGCCTGTTCGATGGATTTGCGCGAGGGTGGGGAATGGGGGAGGGAGCGGTGAGGAAGGCGGTGATTGAGCAGGGTAGGTTTCCCTGAAAGAACGACTGCAGAGAGGTTGGGGCTGCGCGTTTCCACTCTGGACCGAGGAGGACGTTCGGGCGAGGGAGACGGCATTGTTTTTGGACAGTACGAAGGGGTGAGAGAGCATGAAAAATAAGTCTTCCAGACTCCGAGCGAGTTTCGGCCCCAAATCCCAAGGAAGCTCCCCGCCGATTGATTAGCAAGCGGACAGCCCCCGTCAGTGACAGCGGAGATGGGCCTTCACGTCGGCTAAGATGAAACAGTTTCTACCCGCTCTAAATTGAAGGCGTGTTGAGAGACGTAGTTCCTAGCTTCTCTCACGATTTCCCGCTTATCGTCGCCCCACAAGCTCTAAAAATATTCCACCGTCGTGTCCTTCCGGCACTTCAAAATATATTTCTATAATCCCTCGCGTCATTTATCACGCGATTTTCAACACTTGGTCAAGATAGATTTGAGACGGCCGTGTCCGTGGCTAGGCATGTCACGACGAGATCTGTTTCTAACGCTCCACGGGTGTGCTTTCTCTACGTCCGTCAGCCCATTCAAAATTTCGATTGGTGAAACGATTATTGTTCATGCTCTCCACTCAAGGGGCCAGCCGTCTACTGTTTATGTTTGTTGTAAACTAAGGCTTCACCAGATATCCTTGTAAATTTATTTAAAATTTTAGGAACCGACTAATGCGATGAATATTATTGATACTTAGGGATTCACTTATGCAGATATTGCAAAATGAATCTATATTCAATATGATCCTTTGATATGAAGGAAGCAAAGAATATATTCAACCCTTGCCAAGGTCAAGGAATAATCTTATGCCTGTAGCAGGAAAAGAGAAATTTAGACTTTAAAGGCAATTACCTGAAAACCTTGTTTTTCTGTTTGATATAGGTGAATAATTTTTAATTCTATTTTAAGTGCACGCTTGTGCATAATTGACGTAGATAACCTTTTAGTCTTCCATGTCTTCCATATAGATAGGACATTAAATGTTATTGAAATTAGACTATAGGATCTAGCATGCTAGAGCATCCAGTAGATCTAGTATGATGTTGAGGTCGTCGATACAAGTCTAACTTGACAGTTTTCCCTTCTTTCGGATAAAAACTCCTCCCGTTATGTTTGGCATCAATTTACTTCAGTAACTTCTCTCCACTTTCGGATGTCAAATTACTACTGATCAATTTCAGATTTTCTGTGTATTAATTTAGAAACATTTTTGTCCTCTTATCAACATAACATCATGCTAGTATTAAAAAAACTGCTTTGGCTGCTCATGGTCTATCTATAGATTAACAGGATAAGATAAAATACCAACATTAGCAAGCCATTTTTTCTGCTGGGCAAACTTGGATTAGCTGAGCAAAATATTATTTAATCTAGTAGTCTTAAAACTTATAAGGAGTGTGTTCTTACTTACGTTCATTATTTCTAGGATCGCTTCCGATGATTGATCTATATTGTGAGGAAGCGCTCACCAAATACTTAATCCCACTACGTGGAGAATTCATCATGGTAGGGAAAAGGAATTTTTGTGCCACCTGATGTTTCCCACAGTAATTTGAAACCCAGATAATCATTCAGGTATTGTTTATCAAGGTGCGTAACGGTAACTATTCGAAGAATTATACCGACAGCAAAATCATACACACCATAATGTTTTAAATTTCGTCTGCCCTTCATGAAACGCGCTAAGGTATTTACGATGCTACCCTCCTTTTGGAGATCGGAGCATTGGATATGATAACGTCTTCGCCACATACGCAAGTAATAAATGGTTGAACGATTGATATTCACCATTTCCGTCATGCGAGCCTGGGTCCCCGGAATGAAATGCCAGTAATATAGACACAAAACCCTTGCGTATCCGAGTCCGGAGTCCTCTTCGGAGGGCTTCGGAGTAATCTCTGGTCAGCATGCCAAAATTATCCACTGCGCTGGTTTTCAAATCTGTACCCGCAATCAAAGGTGCTTCAGACCAGGAGGAAAGGCCAAGGACGGGAATGGAAGGGCAAAGGGTAAGGAAAGAAGGAAACCAGGCTTTGGAATTAGTCGCTCTTAACAAAGGAACACGGCTTAACGTTCTATCCGACGGACGAAGTTCTGAACTCGAATGCCCTATACAATTCATTCAAGTAGCCCCATCCAATCTAACCATCGAATGATATCTATAACTGCCGGGATGCGAACCCGAGGCCGCGGGGTAAGAGGCCACTACATACTCTACACACTACGCCAACCTGACTCTCCTCCAACTTGTTCTCACTTCTAGGAGAGAACTTGAGTCGGTGAAGGAGCTTAGGGATGGAAATGATGAGGGTCTTGTGAAGGGGTGGAGAAAAAAAGGAGATTTTTAAGCGAGAAGACTTTCTTTACACGTCCACTCGTCGCCGAGCAGCGAGCCCACTGGCGCGTGACCAATCGCCCTCCCGGAACGCGGCGCGGCGGCGGCAGCTCAGTCGTCGCCGGACTTCCTCCCTCTCCCTCCCACCCACCGACCCCCCCCACCCACACGCCCCCGACCCATCACCCCTATATCTCGCCGCATTTACGACCTTCTTTCCCCGAGACTTCCGAAGATTCCACCGTCAAATAGAGGCGCTGTAATTTTCTTCATATTTCGGGCGATCGTAGAGATAAAATAGCTCTAATTGAAATCAGTTCTCACTATTCATTTTATTCTTCAGTTTACGTGTATTTAACAAAAATACATGTAGTTTGGGCTTAAGAGACCTTTATATTTGTTTATTTACATTACCGATATTAGATTTAGTATTTCAGGGGACAGATCGGCAGCTAGGATCATTGTCACGGTAGTAAGGATATGTGGATAATTGGGTAGAGGGAAATTTACAGGGAACGAAGGAATGTGGAGTGAAACCCGGCGTTGCCTGTAACCTTCCCTTAAAGAAAGGCGCTAAGGACATCCAATAGGATGGGAGTAGTACTGCGCTCGAACAACTCTCGTCATATAACATAAGTCGGAATTTCTATGCCCATGAAAATTTTCTCCCGCAGCCAGGATGCCTGCCCGGACAGTCGGACTCAGAAGCCAGTAATCTAGTCATACGCTTCCCAATCAGATTTAAACCAGGCCGCCATGAGTTTGCACCAAACAGGAAATTAATGGGAACGAAAATTTTCCAATAGGTATTTGTACACCGCAAAAATATGGCCATGCGCGCAACGGAAAGGGGTGAAAGGTTGTTCCCTTACTTTCCCTCGCACCCTTCCTGTCAACTCTTTCACGGAGCACCCTTTTCTCGGACCCTAATGATTTGAACGCTCTTCGCAAGATCGCCGGTGCGGGAAAAGTGCTTCTGAAAAGGATATATAATTGCTATTCCGGACGTGGCTTTAAATCAATGTATTCCGAAGGACCCAAAAAAAAGAGAACGTCCCTGTAGACTTATAGTGGGTATTGGTGCAGTAATGGATTGCTGTGTTTCGAGCTTGCAACCCGGGTTTCAATTTCATCTATCGGTTTTATGAAGTGGTTTAACATCTATGATTACTGGTCTACAGACAGCATTTATTACGGGTTAAACTCAAACGTTTTGAAATTGAAGTTGCGTGAATCTGTTAATGTTTAGTTATGTGTGTAAGAGGATACTTAAACGCATATTTTGCTAAAAGCAAAATGCTTTAGGCATTTTATTCATCCGGATCCGGGATTGTATCTTGAAAGTTTGAAGTACGGAGAGAATGTACAGATGTAGGCCACGAAGAAGACCACATCTGAGTCACCTCGACCTCCTTAAAGGTTGCTTTTTTTCCGGGGCAAGGAGTGTTAACGAAGATTATTGTGACAGCTTGATTTTTTTGCCGAGGGCAAGGTTGAGACTCGATGGGCATCCATCTTCTTGGCTCTCCTCATTCAACCAGGACATCATATATGTTATTTATATCGAGAACGTACTTGACAGCAGTCGCATCCCGATAAAAGGAATATTCCACAACTATATGGGGCGAAGGAGATCATATTACTGTTCCAGAAGAATATACGATAAAGGGGACAAATATAATTATGATTTAAGAGCAAAGCACTTAGAAAAGACAGGTATGCAGAGAATTGTAGCACAAGTTTTTCAAATTTGTCTCTTTTTGCCTTACCTGACGTACTGCGATTCATATGTGAAAACAATCCTTCTGGTAGCTTTATTTTTGTGGAAGATTGTTTTTTATTTGGGAACCTACAAGTTCCTTTCCAACCCTCCCATTTGAATGATGACCTAAAGAAATATTTCGTTGCTATATCCCTTGCAATGGAAGTACGTTAAAGGAAGATTACCAGGAATTTTTATAATATTTTAACCTTTACCCAGATGTTTGTTTCAGTGAGCGTCATTTATTTAGCTCTACTACTACCTGATAATGAGTGCACACAGAAAGGTTTAGTTGAAAGAAATCCAACGGCCAGCAACCTGAAAACAGTTGAAATGACTTAGAAAATCGATTTTCTTTTAATCAGAAATTTCATTATCTACTCTGCCCTAAATCATACTGATCCTTTTCAAGTTTTGAAGCCTTTCCTTCGTTGGTATTCTCAGTTTTTAGACACTCGCCATAAAATTTAAATATTTCTTTCATCTATATTCTTGGTTGTCCCATCAACATTCTATTTTCCATGCTCCTTTTTCCCGAATGTTGCCATCGATTCGAATCTCAGGTTTTTCAACTTTTTTTTACCGCCTTCAATATTCCTCCATTCCTTCTTAGAACTCCATAACTGCTTCATCATCATTTCCAACAACACCGGTGATAAATACCCTTTTTTATCGGTACCGCGGGCTGTTTACATGTGCTCAAGTTAGGAAAGGTTGTAATTCAACGTCGCGCGATTCTATAAGTACGTATTGTATGTACAAGAGCAGGAACCCGCTGCTGTTCCATCCTTTATCTTTCTCCCTCTCCTCGACCCGTCTACAAACTCGATCATTCTCTTTCACGATTCATCTTTTTTTATTTTTTTTATTTCCTTTTTCTTCTTTTATGGGTGTAAATCACTGAGCGCTCCCTCAGTAATGGCGCTGGTGATAATAATTGAATGACCTCCCGGGAGATGCCGGGGTGAACTCTTGTGTTGTCTTGGGCGTGTCCTCGGTTGCGCAAGGCTGGGACCTTCGTTCCTTTCGTGACGTAAATTCACACGGTGGTCGCGGTGTCGGATCCAGCAAGGACCTCATACTCCCGTCTTTTCTTCCCACAATCCCCTTAGCTTCTTTTCAGGCCTGTCACGTGCCCGGCGTGTAATCGCTTTCGCCCGTTTCGCCAAATCCCGCCCTCCCTCTGTAATCTCCTCTCACCGCCGCGTCGGCTTCTCTATCTACTCTCTCCCTCTCTCTCTTCTTTAAGCGGCCGGAGAAGCGAAGGAGAGGGCGTGGGGGATATGTCTCTCGATATCCATTTTCTCCCACGGTGGGGCGACACTTGAGGGCTCCCTGGGTGGCCCCCGTGGACTCCACCCACGGAACAGTCCCAGCACGTGGGCGTCGACGACTTGGTCCGCGATGAGAGGTCGCTTCGATGTCGACGAAGCGCGGGTACGCACATCAACTCCCCCTTGAGATCATGCTCCTCCTCCTGGAAAGATGAGGTTTACGGGTACAAGTACATGCAGTTCCTTCGCCCGTTGATTCCGTCCCTTCCCCTTCTCAGAGGACTCTTTTATTGCTTGCTGTGGCCGCACGAGAAGTAGGGTGGTCCACCACTTCTCTCTCCATTGAAGAAATCATATTGTAATAGGAACGTCGGAACCATTTTCGCTGGGAAGGGGCCAACCTTGAAAAGGGCCCGGCTCTTAAGAAAAGGGCCCGGCTCCTATGAAAAGGGCCCGCATTTTTGCGGATAGGAGGGGGTAGAGACTAGAATTCCACTAAAAGTGCATATGAAGGTGGTAGAATATGCGTCAGAAGGGAAAAGGCAAGATGGAAACAAGTGAAATTTAATTTTTATTAATGAAGACTTATTTCTCAAGGGCCTGGGGCAAATTCAGGGGGGGTGGGGGCTGCCCCCCACTTCCGACGCCGCTGTGTTGTAACCTTCTAGCCAAGAACTCCCTATCACATTGATCCCGTGCTAGTGGTATAGCTTTCGTGGCGCTATTAAATAAGAGTCATCTTATAGTTTAGGTGGATGCCACTGCTGTTGAAAATATATGACCAGAATGATAAAACCGAATACTGACCAAGCAGTAGAGCTAAGTTTTGAAGGTATTCCAACAGCTAAGGATAAATTGTATAACTTAAACCTAAAACAAATCCAGCTCAAGAAAATATCCCAGCCTAGGTTCATGCTAGTTTCCTTCATGAAAATCTTGCGATAGTATACAACACCCTGGCACCTGGAGGGATCCGAATCCGTGACCTTTGTTCCATTCCAGGAAGCCAGGCTGGTGCGTTGCATACCTGTATACCGAGGGTGTCATATTCAGGAAGAAAATACAAAACTTATGAATATTGTAACTCATATTCTGAAGAAATTTAGGATTAGGTAAATAAAAAGCACTGTGTTCCAACATATTTCATTTTGGATTATTTCATTGAACCTAAGTAATGGGCAGCTCTTGACTAGACAACGGACGTTTGTGACGATATTAAGGATAGGTGCGTAGTACCATATTTTTTTTCGGAATGAAAGTATAGACCTACCGCAGTAGCCTCTTCAATAACTCGCAGGCCTGCAATGCAAAAGTCGCGTGTTAGAATCTCACCGTGCTTTTATTCCCATCTCATCCTTCTTAATTTCCTTGGGATTTTAGGCAGGTGAAGCTATCAAAGTTTAGCACGTTGGATTTTCGGAAAGCAGGCTACGAATCTCTATCCTCCTTGTTATCGTTTTCCGCTGAGAAAGCGGCTCATTATTTGATGTAGGTAACCTCCAACACCAATATGTTTATGAAGGTAGGAGACTGACAGCTGTCAATTGCGTATTTTATATTTTAGGTTAGATTTTTTTTGGGGAATGAAACCAGGTTGGATAGAAACCCGGCCTCAACTTTAGCAAATCTTGACGAAAGATGCCAGTGAACTTTGATGTATCATCCGAAAGACGCAGTATTAATGTTTAGGTAGATCAGTTTGATGTCATGACTATAGTGATGTCTTTCATACTTTACACCGGGGTCTTCTGATCGTACCATTCACCGTGTGTTTGCTGGGTTCCATACATTTTGAGCTCTTTTCTCCGCTCTGACTCATTCCTCCTAGATTACACTAGCGCTGGGTCCGAACATTGTTCTTTATATCGAGATATTTTGAAAATAATATCAGTGTTCTCCACTATTTCTCAGTTTCTCACTCATATGTTTTTCACATTACTACCGTGGAAATCGTTTGACTTCTCTTGGAAGAAACGAATTCCAACTCACGGTATCTGCTATCACACCGTACTTCAAGTGAGTCTTTTTTCCTCGAACCTCGAGTACCTTGCCACAAATTGGAAGAAGAACACCGCGTTCTTCTTACCTTGCCTTGTATATGACTCGGCTCTTGACTGGGTCATATATTGGGTAATTGGTTAAGAAATATTTTTCTGATTGTAGTTTGTTTATATTCCCTATTTATTTACGACTTTTTAGATATGAAATGCCAACATTTTTGGACACACCATGCAATAAAAAGTATAATCAACCTATCGAATATTATTGATTGATTGTTCTACACCATCTGCATTTTCATGAATAGTATGTGCTAGCAGCAAATCAGTGAGATCTCTGAATAAAGGTTTTATTGTGTAAATTTAGTGCGAAGAAACCTTCGCGAAACCTTTTTTTGTCGCATTATTCAAGCATTTCCCCAGAGTTCTCGACATAAATAATGTATATACTTACAAGTAGGCACTAGTAAAATGAAGGAAGCTAGATATTTTTGGGGAAAATGCATACTAAACTCTGAGATAGCTGAGCATTGTCTATAATGGAAAGTAACGATTTTGCTAGAGGAACGGTTTCTTGAACTGCCAAGGGATTGCTAATGACGATATTAGCTGAATACATTTCCTCCATCTTTTCCTTAACCCAACTGCTTTATTTTTGGTTTCTACTACAGTTTAGAACTGATTAAAGGCAGTCTAAGTAGGTATTTTAACCAGTTATCTTCCGTGAGCCTTATCCTTTCGGATGTTGTGTTTCCGCCTGTAATGAAGTTTCGAAGACATAACGTATCGATAGTCACGTATTACTAGAATCTTATCAGCTCTTTTAAGTTCCCATGTACGAAAATAAAATAAATTAATTTTAATGTAATAGAAAATGGTGACATTTCTTAATTTTGGCCATGAATTGAGTTGTTGATTATCCCAAACGCGGAGAAGTTTTTATTTTTCTATACTACTGACCCAAATTTAAGGCTGGCATTCATCTGAATTTTTCAAAACATGCTTAGAGCCCAAATCAATGAAAATTTAATTGAACTGATCTTCGAGGACAGACAGAATGTTGAGATTGTTTCCTTCAAATGGAATATAGTCCTCTCGAGCCTTGATCACAGTATGTCATGGTGAGATCAAAAAATGGATATTTTGAACTTCTTCTGAGTCATCACTGAAGCACCAATGGAGCGTAGATATTTGCGATTTTTAATTAAATGACTCCCATCTATTTTGTAGTTTGATAATTTCAACTCGCATTTTTCCCAAGGTCCACGATTCTTTATAAACCTCTTAGTGGTATGAAATCCGTTTAATAGTGGACATAACATGCCATGACATGACGCTGTTTAGATGATTAGGTGTGCCTGAGTAAATAAAGTTAATTATAATGTTAAATAGATGGCCTTATTATGCACCAGATGGAACGGTTTTATTGCTCCATTAGCTTGTTGGACGAAGATGAGTACAGTACTGACGAAATTTGGAGAAGAAATGGGGTGTTTGGTTGAATGGTACCCACTATAACCTGGAAATTATGGAGAGATAAAGTTATACATTGCATTTGTGGATTTAGAGAAGGATTTTGACAACGTTGATTGGAATTTAATGCTTGGAATTCTGAAAGGAATTGGAGTTTCGTACAGTGACCGAAGAATTATCCACAGTTTGTATAAAAACCAAGTAGCTGTGATAAAATCTGGACCCAGCTGTGAAGAAGCAAGAATAAGGAGAGGAGTGAGACAAGGCTGTGCAATGTCTCCCGTACTTTTTAATGTTTACATCATGAGAGCCATCAATTAAATCAAGTATAAGTGTTCTGTAGTGAACATCCACGGAGTAACAGTCAGCATGCTGCGATTCACTGATGACATAGCTCTTATAGCAGAGACAGAGAAGGAGCTGAATAAGATGCTGACAACCATGGAAAGGACAATGGCCAGGTATCATCTGAAGATCAATAAGAAGAAAACTAAGATACCTATTGGTGTGCAGCAAGAGAAAGGAGGCCAAAACCATCGTTACACTAGGAAAACAGAAACTGGAAGAGGTGAAAGAGTTCTGTTACCTGGGAAACAGAGTAACCAACGATGGACGAAGCAAGAAAGAAATAGTGAGTAGAATAGCCCAGGCAAAGAGGGCATTCTATCAAAAGAAGAATCTTCTTACAGCTGCAAATTCAAGCTTGGAAGTAAGGAACCAACTCATTAGAACGTATATCTGGAGCATGTTTCTTTACGGCAGTGAGGCATGGACGATGACAGCAGCAGAGAAGAAAAGGGTAGAAGCATTCGAAATATGGTGCTATCGAAGAATGATGAAGATAAAATGGATCGACCGGGTGACAAATGAAGTACTAAGAAGAATGGGAGAAAAGAGAAATCTGCTGAAAACTATAAAAAGAAGACGTGACAACTTAATCGGCCACATCTTAAGACACGATGGCCTGATGAAGACAATTGTCGAAGGAAAAGTGAACGGGAAGAATGGAAAAGGCAGGCCTCGTATGAGTTACATAGAACAGGTCTTGAAGGACGTGAAAGAGAGGAACTACGTTAATATGAAGAGGTTGGCTGACAGAAGAATCGAGTGGAGAGCTACGTCAAACCAATCCTAGGATTGTTGACCCTTAATGATGATGATGAAATTATTCAAAGGCTACGTTGAAGATTAATGTAAAAAGACTAACGTATGTATGTAAAGATGTAAAAAATAGATGGGTAAGAGGCTGATAAACAAAGAAGAATTAGGCATGGCAGAGGAAGAAATGGATGAAAAGAAATCTGGATATGAGTAAATGTATTGCTTTTAACAACAACATTAACAGTTATAGTTTATTTTACAAGTGGATGAAAGTTAGATTCCCTGAAAGAAAAATCTACGAACCTCATTGAACCTTTACTTTGCTAACAAGTAGCATAGTACTTTACAAAATCATCTTGTATCACAGGAATAAAGTGTAATTCATTTAACTTACATAAATGAAAATGCCATTAATTTGTAAAAGTATCACCGATATAAATAAATAATAATGAGTAATGTTTTTTTTTAAAAGCAACAGCATAACCTATATTTTTAGCCCAATAGAGAGCATGTATACAATATTTCTAATGCGAAGGTTATAGTATTTTGAAGGCCGTGATCAACTTGAGTAGATCACGAGAGCGAAGAAGAGACGGAGAAACTATTTATTTTATTAGGGATGAAGAGAGGTAAAAATTATGCTTAGTGGGAGAAAAATACAGAATGAAGAAAACTTCGTCTTTAGGCCTACAAGGGGAGCATGTAGAAATGTTTTCATCCCCATCAAAGCCTGTCTTAATGGGCGAAACACCGACATTGATGATGACGGGGAGTAATGTCCGGAAAATGAATCAAAGGATCGGGATTTTCGCGTCGCTTTTCCTCACTATCTCCCCATTTTCCCTTTGGTTCTCACGAGACGGCTCCCGGAAAACTATGATACGACTCTCCCCCGCAAAAGAGTGCGTCAACTCGGCGGTGATTCATACGCTCTGCTTCGCCGTCGGGATCCGGTTTGAAGGGTGCCGGTCTCATCCGCCGGTCATTTGCGCCGTCATGATTTTTTCCTTCTATCCGCCGATAACGTTGCTCGGCTTGCCATTTGTCCGTGCGCACTCCGACATTAAAGAGAGCAAGTCGGTCGATTAGTTGAGACGCTTTGATTGACGGATTCCATGAGACTCCTGTTTTTTTTCTTCTCTCGTGCTAGACCCGCGTTGGGAAAGGAGAAGGGTCATGATTGCAAGTAATGCTACTCGTTCATCTTTCACGACTATAAGTCCTCATGCATGTCCCTTTGGCATGTAGTTAGTTACCCATGCACGCGGAGAAAGGGAAAACATATGTTTTTAACCGGTGAGTAATTGATGAGACGGCACAAGTTTGATTCTGCTGACGCACGAAATTTATCTTTTTATCTTCGTAGTTAGTGGCTTATTTGAAACCCAAATCCGTCTTATGAGTTTCATCCACGACGGGCCGTAGTAGCGAAAACATAGTACTAGATACTATACATTTCCATTGAATAAACATATGAATTAGATGATTTCATTAGTGCAGTGGCCCGGTGACTATTGTTTTTTGGCACGATTCTTTATCGAGAAATTTTTCTTCTGGTGTATTTCAGCTTCACACTAAAAGCTGGAAGTGATTTTTATTGAAGTAAATAAGGTTTCTAGGTGCTCCATAATCTAATGCTATGTATTTTGCACAGTCTAACCTAGCTAAATCCTAAGCTAATTCATGGAAAAATAGAGTACCCATGGCCGAGGAGGGATTCGAACCCATGATCTTTGTATTGATAGGCCAGCGTGCTATCACTCACGATATTAGGCGTAGTGGTATGTGCCTTGGCCCCACATTCCTAAAGTTCGTGGTAAGGTTCAGCCCCGGAAGTCATCAACCGTCTGGCGAATGTCATCACCACACCAGTCGCTTGAAATCGTAGAATGAGCAACTAAGGTTTATCTCGTACCGTCTGACTTAACTTCGTCGAATGACAAGCACATCCATGCCCTAAGTGGGTTTCGAACCTGCGACCTTTTGTTTACAATGCTGGTGTTGCTACCGACCTGCCAGCTGCTGGAAGGCCAAATAAAAATGATTGAGTAATTCTCATGGGAGATGTGGTACTCACTCCCTTCGTCCTCACCCTGAGATCCGCCTCGGTGATAGCTCCGCTCGTATCCTTTTCCTCAAAGCGAGGCCCTCATGATCGCGTGCCCTTGGGTTCACGGATCCGGGCGGGCTGGATGGTAATAAAATGCCCTTCGCTCACTCCGCGCTAATTGGGGGCGAGCATAGAGGGTTGGGGGGCGGGGCGTGATGACCGGCAAAGGACGCGGGCCGGCCAGTCCTAACGGCAATGCCCCTTTTGACTCGCGTCATCCCCCTACCCCTTCCCTACACCATCATGCGGGGCATTCGACCACCCGCGCGCAATCACGCCTCGACTGCGACCGGCCACACAGCCGCGGAATGAGGGAGTGGACGGGAAAGCCTCCTCGATTGATGAGCATCGGGGATTCGTTCCCGTCAAAGCTTTCCTCGCAGCGGTGCATAAATCAACCCGGGTCCTTTTTTAATTCCTCTCCAATAGATGATGAGTCGTCCATCAAAAGACGCCGGGATGTTTTCTGCGACCACCATTGTTCCGCCAACAAAGGGTGGACCGCCCCTCTTAATTATCGTCTCCAAACAGCTCTCTCGCTCACAATAGTGGTGAATATATCGAAGGTTGCGATAATCCATTGTTTGTTGCTCGTTTCGTGTTCCGTGTTTAGTCGTTCTTTATCTCAAGGGCTTCACGTCTATCCTCGCTTCGCCTAGGAAATATCCATTGCTTAATCGGCGCTCGCTGTGACTATGATGCAAAATGCCTATTTCTCTCTCCAGCGATGGTTCAATTGATGATCTCTAACCATTTGAGATTATACAGAATACCAACAGAATCCTTGCTTGGGATCCGTGTGAAACATGTTTCATGTACAATACTCTGCACAGTACATGGGAGGTTCAAGTATGGACGCCTTGGTATCTTTCCGGGACAATAGGCTAATACCGTAGTTTGGATTTTATCCACCATTTCTGATGTTCTGACAAATACCATCCCGTAGCATCTCCATCAGCTCTGAGTCACATTCAAGTGCGAGGGAAATTTGAAAATCCACTGGTTTAATAAGTATGTAAGTTTGTATAAAGGCACGTAACATCTAAGGCTGAGAGTTGAAGGACCCGATTCGCTACGACATCTGCTTCCCCAAACATCTAATGTCGGGAAGTATCACAGTTTAACCACTGTCAAACAGCCCTACTCATTCAACTATGAAACGTGTAGCTATATTTGAAAAATGTTTCAATGCTCCCTCCGTTCCAGCTAAACTGGTTGCGGGAATGCGCGCATTCTTTCGCGCCGAAGTCGTAATCCATTAGGAATGCTACTGTCCAGTAGGGCTCCACTGTATGTTTCCCGGTGTGATTCCTATAATACCAGCTTATTTCCTCCAAGAACTTCCTAACTTTCACCCAAGTGTGGTGTGGTACCGTGCGCCTTCCTTGGTTCCCATAGTGCACTCTTATTTTATCTTATAACTCACACCTCAAAATATTCCCATCGTTTTGACCCAGGTTTCGGACGATCATTAAATGTTCCCATTGCATGAACATAATCCACATCAAATTACCATCTAGTCCAAAGTCCACGAACTAGCCGTGAGAACTTTAGCGGCGTTACCCGCTGGAATTGCCAGTGTGTGGGATCCCTACGAAATCGGTCTAAATAACGAACTTGAACGTGTGCAGCGAAGATCGGCAAGATTTGCAAAGGGACCCTATGATAACCTTACTAGAGTAACCAGTCTATTAAATGAATTAAATTGGGAATCATTGTCAGATCGCAGGTTGAAATTAAGACTTAATCCTTTAAACAAATTCCAAGACCATATTTTCAGTGATGATGTTAAAAATATTTTGCGGACCCCAACTTACTATGGTAGACTGGACAATAATCACAAAATTAGAGAAATTGATTGCCGAACTGACAGATTGAAAATGTTCTTTTTTCCTCGTACTATTAGGGATATGAATAAGAGTAAATATATCCAGTACGAGTGTAGCAATGGATAACATTGGTAGCTGCATGTTGGTATAAGGACTTATAACTAACCCAACTAACGGCATGTTTTTGCATGTATGTTTTGCTATTTTTATCTTTTTTTAAATAGCGTAGTTTTGAACAGTACCTATAAAAGTACTGATCCTTTTTTTTATGCATGATATGTAGTGCATGTTTGATGAGAGTTCACCCCCTGCCACACACCTTTATGGTGGCTTGCAGGGTATTATGTAGATGTAGATGTAGATGAATTGCAGATATTTCACAGAGAAAAAAACCAGAGCTCCTGGCCGGAAATCAGGGGGGCCTGGGTTCGAGTCCAGGTCAAGGCGAATGATTTTTTTTCTCTTTGGAATATCTGCTACCTTCTAGTCTTTTATTGACAAATTTGTTCAAGGTTCCGATGAGTTCTTTCACTTTTGGGAGTGCATATTTTAATTTTTGCTATTTTGCTCCTCACAAAAACTAATTTTACAGCCACCTTAGCATTTGCAGTTCATCAAAAAGAAACTTTTTCTATTCTTTTCAGTATTTTTTTCTACCTTACCTGTCTCTTCTTTTGTATCTAGCTTCCTTCCTGTCAGAAAACCCCGTTACTTTACCTTTTTCGATCAATCATTTATTCATCAGAAAAGGGACGCAGTTGCTTCAAATGCCTCTGGCATTGACTGTAATCCGATGGCTGACTTACTCATTTACTTTCGCTCATACGCATTGGCAAAAAATGGACTTCCTTCGCTCGAGAATTTTCGTTAGTATCATGCTCCTCCACGTCCCCCTTTGCGAACTCCACTAAGTGATATCGATATGCTCTGTTTCCAACGTTGCCTTACTTCCTCTATACATGCCATTCTTTAATTATTCGTTAAAATGGCGCAGTTTACTTTGCGTGTTTTTTTTACGGGAGGTTACTGACAAAGCCATTTGAGACATTTAGGGGACCTACCATTAGGTGTGTAGTTGGCCAGAGGAACGGAGGAGAAAAACCCTCCAAGGGTCAAAGGTTTAACGTCTCATTCGACGGATGGACCGCTTAGCTTGAAGTGTTCTCAACGCCGATTGTTTTTAGTGATCGTTTTGCCATTAAAAAATCTGCTACTGCGAATATTAAAACATGAGATATCAGGAATTGAAGCCAGCACTATATTCACCACACCACCGGAATACACTACTACCAGTTGGTATTGTGCCATTGAAGCAATTTTCAATTGCACATCAGGACCCACCGCAAACGCGAACGTCTCCATCGTTAAATTTGAATTTCTTCGGGGGTATTCCATTGCATTTGGTAAAGCCTACTTTGACCCAAATCTTTACTTAATGACCTTAACGACGGCGAAATTGTTGTCCAAGCAATACCGCCCTAAGCGGGAGAAATCCTGGAAGACATTCAAATTCAACATTTCACCGCAATAGCCTTCACAAGGGATCCATATCGTTTTCCTAGAAGTCCCCTATGATCTCATTTCATCCATATTCCCCCCTTGCCAAAATGTGGTGCTCTGACACCAGTTTTCACAGCAGAATGAGCGTGATTTCACTGCCTTTAATCGCAAATACTTCAAAGATCTCTGACGAACCAGTGTGTGATCCCGATAATCTCGTCATCCTTTTTTTTTCAATGAGTGATAAGTTGGCTTACGTCTCTTGCGCCACAACTTCGTCCCTCCGCGGACTGGAGCTCTCCACCTCCTCTCCTCCCCCTCCTGACCTCCCTGTCTGTCCGTCTTGCCTCAGCCTGGGGCGGAAGATATCGAGGTTCACGAGTGCGGGTCACGCCAATGATGGCTCCCGGAGACCGAGGCGCCACGTGGCAGTTAACGCGGTGGTCGTCTCCCGCCAATATTCCCGATAGCTAGGGTCAGCCGTTAATGCCTTCCCTGGGGGTCAAGGGGGCCTTGGGTAGGAGGGAGGGGGACTGTGATGCGATAGCGGTCGCAACAAGTGGAGCGAGGATTACTCGAAGACGTCCAAAGCCCGCTTTGGACGCTTCTATTCTCTCGTGTCGTCACGCGTCCGAAGCCGATTTTATTATTTCTCTCTTTATATCGACCCCAGCGAGTCTTTTTTGTTCTCCCCAACCCCTCTTCATTGACACAAGGCGCATCGTAAATAAGCGCATCGATTAACGGTCGTGGAATGGACGAGATACACAATTTACGGCGAAGACGCAGGGCGACAGGCCGCTGCCGTCGTCGCAAAGCGATATCGAGAGCGAAAACATCCGGCGAGCGCCCTCTGTCGTGAACCGCTCTCTTTCATGCCCGAGTTGTTTCCCTTTGAAAAATGCTGTCGATGTGTCTGCAGAAGCAAGGCTTGTTTTATAGTTGTGTCTGGCGATAATTATTGGCATTTATTTCATATTATTTCACAAGGAAGACGTATGATTCATAAGAGTACTTGGAAAATACACATCCTCAATGTGTTGAAAAAGGAGGAAAAAACAGTGCAGTATAGTACACATTATGCCCGCAATTTAATACCACCACTTGATTGATCATGTGGAAAACCTTGGACTTAGTTTTGCGTTGTTTTCCCATTGAGAAATACTCCCGAGTCCAAGCATCGCTCTTTTTTTTGTTCGAATTAAGAGAAAATCATCATCATCATCGATAAGCAACCCTGAGGTTGATTTGTTTTTGTTATTCAATTTCATTGTACTCTCTAATATGGAGCTTTGCGTCATATGGTGCAGCAGACACTTGGTGAAATACCGAATACAGTCATCGAAAACTACTAGTTTCATCCCATTGTTAACATCATCAAGGGATTCCTTAGCTGATTACTATTGCTATTATGACATTCCATAAGGTTGGGTTTGACTAGATAAAATTCGTGATAATTCAATTCTTATTGGGAGAGGTAATGGGGAAGATAGGTTTCGAGATATGGCTGTAGAGAGCAATGGAAATGGATAGATAAAGACGAAGATGAGTAAATGTAAATAATGATATCTAAATAAAAACTTTGTAAAATTTCACATCAAGTAACTTAATACCATTTGAAATTTTACAAAGTTTTCATTTCAATATAAAACAATTTCGCCTAGTCACTCCGCAAACCACTCATTTCGTAAATAATAATATTAAAAGAGAGGACCCTGGCTTCAGAAATTTGATTTAAAGTTACAAAACTTGAGCATTGTATAGGTTTGGAGAGACAACGAAACTTTAATAACAGTGATGGAAGGGGGGCGCTAATTATATGAAAAGAGCGAGGAAAATAATAAACAAATTGTGAATTTCATGACGACAGGCCGAAAAAATGAATATTTAAAAGGGATGAATGCACAAAACGTGGGTTGAATAAAAAGGAGGGTTAAGAGAAGGGACGGGTTCGTGTGATGATTTGAGTCCTGGTCTCTTATCCAGGGGGTCCGGGTTCTAGTCACAGCAGTAATATATTTTGCTTTGAAATACCGTTCCCAAAGTTCTGTGTGAAGAGTACTTCCGTATTTCGTCCGTCGGACGGGACGTTTAACCTCGGTCCCATTTGCCGCTTTCGCAAATGCTGACATTGGGTTTCCTTCCATCATTACTTCTTCCTTCAATATCATCCTTACGGCTCTTCTTCCGCCTGAAGTGCCTTTAAGTCCGGGACTGACTTCATAGTAACTGAAGAGTGTAAGAGACGACCTACGTCATAGCTGGCACAGACATTCCGCAAGAACAGAGTCTTATCTGGTCTGACATACGCTTCGACACTCCATTCGAGCATCGTCCACTCGGTAGACATTCCTCTGATAATGATGCTTGAGTAGAGTGGCGAAACGTTGTCCAACATGGAACCCGTAACGGATGAAATGGCCAAGAGGACTTTGTGCAGCTGATATGCCGTGAAAGCATCAGGTTTTACTTGGCTATCCACAAACTTTCCATTATTAGTAAAATATTCATGATGACTCATAATTAATTGGAATCCGTTGATGTGATGCCTGAGACTAGTAATGAAGCCTACAAGCAAACATATACATATCTTGCACCCAAATTGTTCTTTTCCCTCACGGTTGAACTGTGGGGAATAAAACTGCACGGCTATATTTCTGGGAAAATTAAAACAATGGCTTTTATCGAAGGAGATTGATGAAGTGGAAAAACTATTAAAAGTTGTTGTGTGATCTGGGTGGTTTTGAATATGAACTTTCTTTCATCTATTTATTGCTAAATTTTACCACTTTCAGCACTGTTATATTTTTACTTTTTCTCTACTTCTTTTTTGCTTGCTTAGAACACACATTGATTGAAAATGAAAAGTGTTCCTTAGCCACTAGGTAAAAATTTTATATGCATAAGCACCAGCCGCTGCTTTCATACATTATGATGGTAACCCCAACATATGTTATCTTCTGGGGAACCTATATTCCACCTTCAAATGGACGTTTTTTTGCAAACTGCACTCATAGGTATATTTTGGTAGGGTGGTATAAAAATTATTATTATTTGTGGCTCATCAAGTTCCCTGATATAAAGTGATTGGAAGCTTCTCCCTAACCCTTCTCCTTCTCTCCTTTGTTCCACTTCCAAAAGTCTCCCTTCTGGACCCAACTGTTTGTTACCTCCCCCCAACCACTGGTTCACTCCCTCCGTTCCCCCTTTTTCACTTTCCGCACGCGACTTTTTTCCACGAGAGCCACCCCCTCCATCTCTCCTCCACTGCCCCAGTGAACGAGCCGCTCACTCTCCCCCCCTCCCGTCGGGTCCCGTCAGCCCTTCCGCTTCCTGTTCCCTTTCCCTCCCTTCCCCCAGGACAGCACACGCTTCCTGATATCTCTCCCTCTCACCCTCCCTCATTCAACCGAATTTTATCGCCGGCTCGTCCCCTTTGTTCTAACCGCCTCCGTGGGGTGGGTAGGGCTCGGAGTGTGTGCAGCGAGATTCCCGCGACCCTATCGTCCGACAGAGATTCCCTCGCCCCCCACCCATTCGCCCCAACCAAAGTTGAAAGTGAGCCGGCTATGAGTTGGTGCTCGCTTTTGCTGGAGATGAACTCCGAAGTGGTCGCACCGACGTTAAAGGGTTGGCCGCCTCCTCCCAGGCTCCTCGTAGTCGACTTTTTCCAGTTTCTCGCTTTTTTTCCCGTTTCCTCCTCCGATAGCGGCGGAAATCGAAAGCGTCCGCTCTCTTACACTTCCCGTTCTCATTCCTCCTTCCCTCTCTCTCCAACTTTTTTGACAATGCATGCCCTGAATGAAACTTGTTGGCTCCATGCTCGTTTCAGTGCTGAAATTATACCGAAATTCATGCCTTTAGAGTTCTATCGGTCAGGGTATGCCATTTGATCATTTCTGCTCTCATTCTTTGATTTATATTGGTTCTTATGTATTTTTCTGTCCTGAAATGAGTTTACTTAAATATGGATGCTTCAACTATTTTTTCTCATCGTAGTTAACTCAAATAATTAAAGAATGATATTTTGTCATATGATCCTTCCAAATATTAATGCTCATAGTCTAATTCAGCACTTCTTTACTCGATTACATTTATCTTGAGGCGTGTTTTCATTTCTTACTTCTAAAATGCTGTTTGCTCAAAATGTAAACCGCGAAAATCATTATTGCCCCTGGTAGAGGTGTTTTTTCGGCACTTTACCCTTGGAAAAGGAATAGAAGTGATTATTAAATTCTACTTAATGTTTATCTCCACCTAATCTTCAGCCTCTAGTTTGAATGTTTTGAGTGACTCGATAAGGGTGCATGAATTTGCAACTGTATTTTATCGTATGTTTGTCGTTGGCATTGATATCGAGTGGTAGTATCTCAGGTACCTATAATACAAGCACTCTCCGTAATCAAGATGTATTTCTAAATTTCTTTTTTACTTCAGTCTTGGCAGATTTGGACCCAACTGCTCACGGTTCAGTAGATTTATATTATTTGAATGTATTTTGTAACACTTAGAGTACTTATCAAAAGTCTCCATAAATATTTGGCCGCATCTTCCTCCCCGTCGACATCTCCCTCCGGGCTATGGGCTCCATAACTCAATAGCTCGGTGACAGTAGTATATTCAACCTGCAATTATACGGGATAATTTAACTATGTGGGGCCAAGTTGTAGCAGAGGTAAGGTACGAAGATAGGTTCTTAAAGATTTTTTCTTTGGAAATCACATTTCACCTGTTTCTTTTAGGTTTTAAATTACTGAATCAATTCAATTACGGCGGTGGGTCAAAAATATATTCATTTATATGTTTAATTAAATTGACATCCGCGGACTGCATTAATACAAAGGCACTATCACTCAAAAAGCCATACTAATTTCCTATCAATCTAATTAACTTAATAGGCTAATTGTGAGGACGAAATTACACCAATGCATCTATGTATGCTAACCTGGAAAATAATTTTGCACAAAAGGACACACGTGACAAAGGGAAAATTGATTTTAAATCTGTAATTGTACGCCGGAAACAATAAAAAACTTGATTCCCCACAGTGCACCTTCGTCTATTGGTGCTTCTACCGAATGAACTGGTATTATTCTTTTTGGAAAGATTATGGGAAAAATAATCCAGAGAACGTCGTGAGAGAACACCGCCTACGGACTCAGTACCAATTGCACGGCCTCTTGATTCTCTGTGGGAAGTTTGAACACGATGCTCAAGCAATCGTTTGCGATGTTTAAGTACTCATCTCGGTCACGGCTGGTCGATTTCTTGAACACGGTCGGTTAGTTCAACGCCCCATAAATGTTTTCCCCTCCCTTCAATCTCCACACTCTACCTTCTGCATAAATCTTGGATATGCTCTTTCCAATTAAGCACGGACTCGAGGTTCCCCAAGCATTCACATTCCAGCTGCTGTCATTATTTTCTTGCGCCTGGCATACTTGCCCCCCCCCCCCTCCCCTTCATTCACGATATGATCGTTAGCATCGCGATCACTGATCCTTGCCCAGGGTATCTCATGACAATTAACGGTTCATGAGAAATAAAAGCCCTCCGACTGATTTCTTAGGCATCGATTTTGTTGTCGTGACCGAGTAGAGTTCCTGTGCATGTGAGAGTAACGTGATCGTTTCCGAAAGCTTAAATGGTGATTAATTTTGCGCAAATGTTTGGCTGGTTAAGAGGACGTGATTTAAGATAAAATTCCAGTTCACTTTGAGAGTGATGAAAGCAGAAATATTATCCAACACCCCGAAAACGTTTATTCCATTAGTACAAACGGCTCGCCCCAATATATGACTCTCTTGTTTTAACATTCAGAGGATATTTAGTTTAAAATTATTTTATTACAGAAATTATGTTTGTTTGTTCAGCGGTAATCTTCGACGGATTTGAAAATCGTATGCTGCTCGGATTTTCGCAGAGGTCGAAGGGCTGAGGAATTATTGTGCGGAGAAATAAAAACATCGATGCCTTTGATATTAAATTACTGAAATAGTCGGATTGTAGTAGCTGAAAGGAAAAATGTTTTACATCATTTAATTTGACTGCACTATGACTTAAGTTCTGACTTTTATGTACCTACTATAAGCAGCATAACAACGACAATGAAAACGTCACTAAATACGAAAAATCTTCAAGTACATCCTCAACAGGTTGAATCTGGAATGCTAATGTATATAAATGCCACGTGAAGTAACTGGATAAAAATGTAAATATCACCGCAACTTATCCCCTGTTATGATTTTAACTTAGGGAAAATGCAAACTCATGGATGAGCTTTGCCTGCTGGGTTAACCTGGTAATACACTTCGTAGGCTAATCCGATGACAACGTCCTGAGTCTCGCCACAGGAATGAGAGTATTTTGATATACTGAATTAATCAGACGAAAAGAAATTTAATCCTAAATTCGATTCAAGAAAGAAATAAGGATGGCGAATCGCATTATAGAGAGAGATATTGTATAACAAGGGTGAGCCAGGTAGAGGAGATATTTATCAAGCGTGGGTTAATGACATATGTTGTGTACGGTTTCCTTCACATTCGACGTTTATCGCGAACGAAAGGAGCTAGCTTGCTTAAATTCATCATCTTCCTCATCATCTCACGTAATCTGCCAAGAAAGGGAATAACTTGGATCAGATGCCACCTTGTAAAAATAAGATTTCTCCCTGCACTCTCCACCTGCACCGCAATATTGCTATCCTTAGTGGCTCATGATTTTATTTTACTTTATTGCATGCATATAAGGAAAGGAATCCTGAAGTATGCAATAGTAAACTTAAAAACCTTTTTGATATTTGAGCAGTCTCGGAGAAAAGGCTTTTCCTTTCTTCGTAAATGACATTGCCATAGGATTCTTGATTTCATAAAAGATAAATAAGCCTCGATGATTCCTGTGATTTTTTTCGAAAGAAATGCATTTGTCGATCATGGATGTTCTTGCGTTGGTTTTTAAAGATGGTAAATGGTTTTATATTTCAACTTTGAGGAACTGGTTTGTCATCAAGATTGCCGTTTGCCATTGAGTCTCTAGTAATTTCTGTTAAGTGATGGATTTGAAACGAAAATATAATGTAGGAGGCAGAGAAATGTTTCGTCTCAGTCTTCGAGTTGGTGGTGATAGGAGCTCATCCTATTATGCATACTTGCTTTTATATCACAGCAGGAATTTTATATATAGGAGACGGAATTCCTACTTGTCAGCTCTTGGTATTAACATGATGATCATGTGGAATACAACTTCCAATATTGGTTGACGGTTTTTGATGAAGAGCTGTTTGAATAGCTTCCGGGAAATTCCTTCCTTCCCAGTGTGAGATATCTCGGAGACAGACGCCAATGGAGAGTTTATTCTTCAATGAGTGCGGTGACGCGTCTTCGAGTGTATGAGGGGTGAAATGAATGGATCCCCGCGGTTCACGGCATTCAAATAAAGCAACAGGTGGTGCCCGTCCCTCGGTGAGGAAAACATTCGACTCGCCCTTAGCCTCTCTCTCCACTTCAAACCCCTCGACTAAGTCAACCGTCATAGTCTCTCCGCCGCGTGCGTTTTCAAACAGAGAGGAACCACACTCAGAAAAGCAGGTGATATGCACGCCCAGGGTCTGTCCACTCCCTCTCCCACCCCCTCACACACTCACTTCCTCCCCAACTGCGTCGCTGCTTCCAATCCCGTCTGCCACTCTCGGGCCGACGGGAATCACAACCGAAACGCTAATCAATGCCTTCTTACTTTCCGACGAACATCGCCTCCGCCCGCATTGTTTCCCCTGAGAGGAGGTAGAGTGATATTCCTTGTCGTCCGTTTCCCCATTTAAACACTTGCGAGTGGAGGGGATATTGAGTTGACTTGATGGTTAGAATACAGATTGCCGATAACTAGCATCCAGATTCAAATCCCGGTCGTGTTTAAAGCTTTTCATAAGAATACCGGTCCGAGCTTGAGGGCAATATGGACGTTAATAATTTAGAGTTTCGCACTCAGTATGTTGGAGAGACGGAAAATCTTATATTCTTTCGCTCCTTTTAATAAGCTTTGGTCATTGCCGATGTCTTTCTCCAAACAACTCAATAATTCCTTTTCCCATCCAATTTTCCATCCTCAATTCTACTAATTACACTAACTATCTGTCCCCTCCCCAATAAATTCAACCAAAAATATGTCCTCGCACTCTTCAAACGAAGTACTACTTTAGTCAATAGAATATCAAGAGCTTCATTGACCTGCTCTAACACACTGTTACACATGAGGGTCTCTTAGCGTAGACGGTGAGGATTCTGTGGTAACAGACTCAAGAATGTAAGATAACCTCTCGAATAATGCTTATGAATAAATCTAGTTGAATTTTTTATTGATTGGGCTTCCGTTGCCAAATTTTAATACTGCGGCGCTTTAAGGTTAGCATAGAATTGCGTTAGGTAAGACAGTGTGGTATAAAATTAGCATATGAATGACCTTAAAGCCTAACTCTCCCGCTACCAATTTGGAGTAACTCTCAGAAGCTGTAAAAATATAAGACATTTTAGTGTAACCGTTTCGCGTCACTACCTCAAGGTTCAACAGCAAAAAATGCTTGCATTCTCTTTATTTGTCTCCCATTTCGACGGTATTTTATTCCAAAATGTCTGTGTAAGCACTCTTTTTGTACGCAAACTATAAAGGAATCCATTGAAACTTCAACTGCCGCACTTTTTCTCCTCATCGCTGACCACTCCAGCGCACACTCCTACCAGGGAACCAAAACACTCTCGGTTTGGGAAGATTCCGGACCCCGAAATGCAAATCACTTCCCCCGCGATTCCTTCCGTCCGAATTCCCTCGTTTGCCGCCCGCATTGTTTCACCACCCGGCGTGTAACGATTTCCTTCGCCGTCCGTTGGGGTCCGTTCAAAAAGGGACGTTTTTATGTAAAATGCGAGGGAGGATGGGCGTTAAGAGGTGTGGGGGAGAGGGGATGAAAAGGGGAGAGCCTCCGGAAGTTGGCGCGCGTGGGGCGTGGAACGAAGGTAAGGGAGGAAAAGGGCGGTGAGTGAGTCAACCCATTAGAGGTGAGGGGGGGGGGGGGTGATACCCGAACAACATCTGTTGCGTCCTGGAACACGCGAATGCTTTAAAACGCCCGCGGAGATGGCAGTGATAACACTTGATACCGGTAGGATCCATTGATAAGTAGTAGTATATACCCCTCGCTCAACAGAGTTACTGAAATTTATGGAATATGACGATTTTTTTCACACAAAGGATATCAAGTTCTTACTCTGAGTGAGGCCTGAAAAAGTTTATTACAATTCTTTTTTATCTTTTCCGCATCTTAAAAAAGGGTATCTGCCTTAAATTTATAATTCTAGTTAAGTCCGTTTAGTAAAGCGTAATCAACTTATCATTGACTTGGTTTAGCTTAATGGTGGTAAGGAAAAGAATACTGGTCGATTCCACAATATATTTCGACTCTACCGGTTTCAACCTTTACAGGTCGTCCTCAGGAGTAAGGTCATTGAGAGAGAGAAAGTGACGTGAATAAAGGTAGAGTCGAAATATATTGTGTAATAAACCAAGTATTTTTTCTTTACCATGTCTAAATTTCACGAAACTGGCCGACCATCAAATTTTATTGGTTTTATGTGTCTTTCCATGGACTTTTTTCTCATCGGCCTCATCATTTTCCTGTATATGAACTAGCATGGGAGGACTTTTTTTTTATTAACGTTGGTGTGTAATTGGTAGAGGAAGTGGTGTTGGATCAGGATTCCCGAAAACCAAACGGAGCCGTGGATTCGGTTAAAACGGAGGGAGGCGTGACGGGGAGTGGCTGAGGGGCGAGATTTATCAAGACGAGAGCTCAAAAGTGATTCCCCTTCGCGTGGAGGATGCCTTCCGCTGATGACAGAGTGGGAATTGGGTTTCCTGCCCAACCGACCAGCGTGGCAGATCTTATCTCGCGTGAAATTATTGCCCTAAGAGCGGGGAATGGATGAAACGAAATGAAGGAGGGAGATGACGGCGAATTACGGTGAGTGTGGAACTCTCAGGGTCGAGTAACGACACGTTGTCTAGGCGGAATCATAGACAAGCCGCTTTTAAAATCTACCCTTCATCCTCACCTAACCAGCTCTTTTTGAAATGATTTCGAAAAACTAATCATAATCTGGTGTCCAGCTCGTTTCTAATATCTTCCTTAATATATAGCTTGCCTTAAATGAAATGTGTCATAGTAAAATTATACCAGAATGCCTTTTCTCCTATTATCATCATAATATCCTGAAGTTCCTAAGTAATTATTCGGGGTAGGCAACCGATGGTCATGTGCACCATTTAAAATAAGTGGGTAGTTTGGTATAGTTAGGATTTTTTTCGCGAAACGGAAGAATGGTCGATAGAACCAGATAGCGAGATTCGAACCAGCACCTTCCCGATTGCCAGGTCAGCGGCTTCGCTACCTCGGGCGATACTTCGCTCCGGTCCCGCCAAAGCAAGCCAATAACCTTTGGTAAGCATATTTGATATGGGTAGGCAGGAAGATATTTCATGATACAGTATTTGACTTCACTCACAATCATGATATGCCTGTCGTTTGTCATTGCTGGTGAAGAATGTAGATTGTTTCCGTTGCGGGCTTAACTACTATTCCTCACCGGATTCACTGATAATTAATCTTTGGAAAGGAAACTGATTGTGTTTTGAGTCTCACAAAGTGAGATTCAAATCGCTATCAGAAAGTATGCTATTCTTCCGATTTGCAGATTAAGTTGAAATTTAATGAGAGGGAAAATTGCCATACACGATTGATCACGATCGGGCCAATGATGGGGTTAATCTTATCAACCGTGTTTTTTCCACCTTGCTTTCATCTGCTCGCCACCACACACCCATTAAATAGTCGACGCTGTTTCGTTCCTTTGATTGAAAACGTGTAAAAAAATGGTTTCTTCCAAAGGTTAACTGTTTCAGTTTTTCGGGAAATTTTCGCATGCCTTCCGTTCTTAAAGAACGATTCCCGTTGCCAGGAAGGTGAAATTTCAGGTTTTAAAGTCGTTAATTTCGGCGATAGAGTGCCCTCCCGACGCATTCGGCTGCTGAATTCACGTCATGCCGATATAATTTGATTCGCCACTGATTGGTTGGGATCCCGAAAGAGGATCCCCACGACCCCTTCAAGGCCGCCCATCGCTCTAAATTTGACCTTACGTGAGCTCGCAATTTTGTGGCTGCATGCTGGGATTGGATTGGTGATTTGACTCAAGCTCTGATTTCTAAAAAAAGAATTTCGATGGAGGTATTTCGAGTCATTACTCAGTGTTTACCACGCGAATCGATTTCGACGATGACCATTTTCAAAACTAGATATGTGATTATAAAGGTGGTCTAGGATATATCAACATGGGCAGGAAGGAAGTTGTTTTCGGTTTAAGAAGAAATAAGGTGTTATTTGTAAGTAGGTATTTATCGAAAGGAAGTGTATATTTTGTTATGGACTATTCTTGGGAGATAGTTGGACATTTTAAGTCCTTATATATTTGAAACAATGAGGGGCATGAAAAATGCAATAAAGGAAATTAAGAGCATGAACTTGATCATCAGTCAGACGCAGTGAGGAGAAAAAATCAAGTTAGCAATTCGTATCATAATGCGTATTTCAAAGCTGTAATCAGATGTGGCGAAGGAAAACATATGATATATATAAAAGATAAAACATCCTATTTTTAACTTGAGGAAAGTTTTCCTTTTCTGAAATAAATTTTATAACTTATGGCCATTGACAACATAATTTATACCTGTGAATCCTAAGAATAATGGCGAAGGTATCCATCACGACAATCTATCGGCGAACTTCCCCACATTACCGCGATTCTTCGTTTTTACATGCTTACCTACTTCATATGTCACGTTCTAGGTTTTCTTTTGCAGTTCTCTCGGATAGGATTCGTCAAAAAAAAAATTTCTCTCTCTCCGTAGCCGGAGTGCGTCCTTGAGCGTTTTTTCCGTCCCTCATCTGTCCATCGAGCCACCCTCTCCTCTGCTTCGTCTCCGCCACTGCGCTGCATTCGTTATTTCGTCGTCGCGACATCTCCGCGGCCACGGCGTCGGCTCATCGCACCGACAGCGTCTTCGTGGTTGACCGCTCCCTCCGTGTCCGCTTCCGGGAGCTGTGTCGCGTGCGACCTCGCCCAAATCGCTTGCGTGTCCTCTTCCCACTACGCGGCTGCGCGATACCGCGAAGTGAACGTGATATCACCACGCATAAAGCTACGTTTTCATGTTGCCGTCTTTGCGTTGCGTTGACGCTGCGTTGTGCGTCAGGAGAATACCCTGTTTTCATGTCACCGGCAGCGCCAGCAGCAACGCACCAAAACATATGACGGTGGTAAACCGTGGTTCGTAGCGAAATCCGTAGCGAAAGAATCACGTGACGAACAAATGACAGGCAGAATGCGTTGTTCCTCGCTCTGACGCAGCTGCGTCAACGCAGAAAGATGAAAGTTGACCAACTCCGACGGCAACGCAGGCTGCGTTGGCGTGCTCGCTTCTGATTGGTGGCGCAGTGTGCGTCAACGCAAAAACGCCCACATGAAAACGTAGCTTTAGGGTGCGTTTACACGTAGCAGTGTACCTACTGCTGTGAGAGTCTTGTATAGTTTTCCGTTGGCGATTGATTCAATTTTGCTGGAAATATCACCGTCGGAATGCAGACGGGCAACTTTGCCATCAACTCGAACGTGGATCGATATTGTACGAAATATATACAGTATCGACCTGAACTCGCATCGTAGCTGCTGTTTACACGTGTGAGAGGGGCTTAGCAATTGTTAACATTTGACTATCATAGCAGTCATCTGTTACGTGTAAACGCATCTTTCATCATCATGAGTCGTCAATCCTCAGATTGGTGTGACGCAGCTCTCCACTGAGTTCTTCTATCGGCTAGTCTCTTCAAATTTACGTATTTCTCCTCTTTCACGTACTTCATCACTTGTTCCATATATCTCGCACGAGGATTTCCTTTGCCATTCTTCCCTTCCACTTGCCCTTCAACGATTGTCTTCATCAGGCCATTATGTCTCATGATGTGGCCGATCAATTTGTCCTGTCTTCCTCTTAAGGTATTCATGAGACTTTTCTTTTCTCCCACTCTTCTTAGAACTTCCTCGTTTCTTACTCGATTGATCCATTTAATCTTCATCATTCTTCTGTAGCACCACATTTGGAATGCGCCACCCTTTTATTTTCCGCTGCTGTCATTGTCCATACTTAACTGCCATAAAATAACACGCTCCTGATATGGTTGCAATATCGTGCGATATCATTTGGATACCTGTACTATGTCATATTGCCAAGTTGTAGACTTCGCGAAAATTGAAATCTATGCATCAACACAATCGATTGAGTGGAGTAATGGAATAGGGGGAACAAAATAGGTGTAGGGTATATTCAATATCTCATATTGTAAAGTTATTTTGCCACCGATAGGGCAATACAAGAATTTCATCATAAAAACAGATTTAGCGAAGACATTATATAGCGCAGATAAGTTGCAAAAGAAATTTATTGAGTGTTTCAAAAGAAATTATCGCTAACTAACAGTTTTACATCTTTCTTCGAAATGCTTGATCACGTAACCATAGGTTATGCGTTCGTCAGAACTGACATGATTACGAAGTACCTGGTGTTTCGACAGGAAGATCAAAAGCGAGGGGCATCGTGATTGGTTGAAATTTTCCCATATCGAAATGCCACCGAAGTGGAATGAAGCATAGATGTTCCGTGCTTAGTTTCTCTGAACGTGCCATTATCCTCCGACCATATGATCCGAGAGTAAACTAGCCCTAGCCATTATCCCATCCCTCGCTGCCTCCCTCCCTTGCCCCCCTCCGCCACCGGGGCGAAAGGATAGCGGGGGGCCGCCGCCCCGCGCACTTCCGTCGCCGGCGATTCAAAACGGTCACGCGCCCGTGCTTGTGGCGACACGCACGCCCGCCCGCGTCAACTCGACGCACCTCTCTGCCCGTGGAGGAGATTCCCGCCTCCCTCCGGAAGCGAAGCGGGGAGTCCGTGAGTGTGTCAGCCGCCCCCCGCACCCCCGCCCACACGCCTTCCCCCTTCTCGCGGATGTGTGTGGTGTGTGTTGACCTCCGGGGGCATCGGTGGAAAGGACGACGCAAGGGGAAGGGCTGTTGTGTGGGGAGGGGGGAGGGCAAGTGAGTCGGTCTTTTGCGCCTCGCCGTGGGAAGCGAGCGACAGGTGCGGAAGAATGCGACTAATTGCCCCTCTCGCCCCCGCTGCCTCGCGAGCCAACTGCCGCCGCCGACTCCCGGCCCGACGACCGGACTGGGAAAGCTGAATAGGGGATTCGAATCACGGTTGGGACGCTTTTCATTGAGTTTCTCGAGAAGTGGCTGCAGAAGTAGGTTTAAAGGTGCTCCTACTACTAGCCTCTGCATGTGCGTCTACTGAGTACACCACAACACCACAACAGTGTGTGACAGAGGGTGAATTGTTGCCGAACGTGGAATACGTACACTTAAATCATTATTTCTTTAAATAAACGTTTTAGTGGTGCAGCCTAGAGGCATTTGCGATTATTAGTATCTACTCAGGAATAAAATAATTATCAATTAGCTAACTGTTGTTAAAAAGCATTAATTCTAATTAGGCATGCAAGGGTGCGGTGTACGACGGAATAAAGATTTTTAGTATTGGCTTGGCTAATATGTGCTAAGATGAATTACATTAGATTTCCCAAGTGAGCAGTTAGTATGAGTTACTACAGATAAATAGGCCCTTTTCTCATTGCAGTACAGACTATCAATATTACATCCAATTATATTGTAACTATAATGCCTAATATTATCTTTTATTTCTCGCGGACAGAAAGTAATGTCTCACTACCTGACCTTGAGTAGCCACCATACATGAAAATGACTGTGATGCCAGAGGAGGGATTCGAATTTGTGAGCTTTGGGTTTTGGTGCGGAGTCATGACGAGTCTGGAGTACGATTACGGGCCTTCATAATACTTTTTGCTGTTATTTTGTGTGAATATCATAACCTAGTTCAAATCTTGCATGATATTCAGAGCTAATTATACTTACTATCAATCTTTTGTGCGGATCAGCTATTCCATTCGTTTCATTTTAAAGCTACGGTAGTAGAAATAATGGGTGAATTAGGCAGGCAAAGGACTTCCTTCCTATTTTGAAAGTTTGGGTTTGATTGACATCGGTCTCAGATTTTTCAGCAAAGTCGCGATCCCAACTTGGAATCGAGATTTTACTAGCATTCTGTCCGTCAATTGACACGTTATTCTTCGAGCGTTAAATTTATGTGTACTTGTATACCTATATGACTTTTATTATACTTTAAGTCTGCACCTGGCATTTTCCACCCTTCTTTTCCCTTACCCGACCTCATTCATATTCAATTCGGTATGTAGCTCTTTTAAGTGTCCTACTGATTCAAACCCCAGTGACTCAGAAAATATTTTGCACGTGTAACTTAGTTGATTTTTCCGTGTTAACTTACTTATCTGATCCAGAAGATTTCAGGTGCAAAATGTCGGATGGCATTGAATGGTAAAATAATGAAAGCCAATTTGTAGAAAGTGAGCCGTCGAACGATTTTGCATATTATCATTTCGTCATGAACCGTTTACCATCCCTTCTTCACTGCCCTACTCACTCAGTGATTCAACCCGAAGGTTGGTTTTGATAGGTGAGAGTAGAGCTCATCCCGAACTAAGCCAATGTCGTGTCAAATTCACACATTCAGGGTAGGGAGGCCAGTTCCTTTCCCTGGGCCACCTGCCATTTCCTACGAAGTTCTGATACGCAGAAAATCGAATCGCGATGATTTTAGATGGGGGTGTCCAGAAAGGCTCTTGCCCGGGATCAGTGTCCTACACTTCTTATTTCGTGCCCCGATCAACAAGAATTCTCATGCCTCTAACCTCGTGATGAAGCCGGGTCCTTAGAGAAAGTGAGCTGTCGAACGTTTTTGCATATTAAAATTTCGTCATGAACCGTTTATCATCCTTGAATGAACCATGCATTGGATGTGAAAGGAGATGCTACAGTTACGTGAGTTAAATTTTTCACCTGCGGTGTTGCGTAACCACGTATGCACCAAACGTGTCGGAATGCCTAAGTTTGTAAGGCCAATCCACCACTGGCGGTACTCAAACCGGGACCATGAGCGTGGGATTCCGGTGCATGTGATGACCGAGGAAGGCGAGACCTCGTGATATTCCACTCACGCGCGCAGTCAGCCCTTGGGTCGGTGGCGAAAGCGGCCCGCGACAACAGCATCATCCCTCCTGCTGCCTCGCTTATCAGCCCCGTTGTTTTTTCTTGAGGGGTGGGGGGTGGAGAGGGAAAGAAGTGTGGGGAGGGGGCGTGAAATAAAAAACACACGATCCCGGTGACCCGACGTCTAAGAGGAGCGGCGCGTTCGGTCGGTGCCATCGCCTCGGCATTTGTGCTCACGTACTTGACCCCCTCCCGCTGACCCGGCGTGGGGTCATCTCGTTCTCTCGTCTCCACCGCCGCCTGCCGGCCGCTCCTCCTCGTCCACTCCCTCCCAGGCCCCCTTCCCAGCCTCGAACACCACCCTCCCTCCCCTCGCTGCCCCGCGACTTCCCGAAACCCCTTGCCACTCGCCGCTTTTCACATCTCCGTCGTTCCTCCCGCGGCCCATTCCCTACGGCCGCCAACTGGCGCGTTTGCCGCAGGAGGGAAACGTTCCTCCACTTTGGTTTCCACACGTGAGACATTCATTCTATGAAATCACGTGGTGTGGGAGACTGTTCTCTTCAGTACCCTATGTGCTCTCTGCTTCCGTATAGTACTACGATGATCCGTTAAAAGGACAAAGGGTAGGAAAAACAAGTATATTTATGTTTGCAGCAAGCCTTACTCATCAAAATGCTGGCGGTTAGTAAGCCTTCCAAAGACTTTGCTCAGTGGTTTTGAAGAGTTTAAATAATAAGCTGTTTGATCACACCAGTTTACTCTCATAGAGGGAGCCTTTTCGTAATCAAAGCGCAAGAACTTGCTCCTTTCATTATGTGTTTAATTATTCTAACGCACGACAGTTCGGTCACTGTGTCCGGTTTAGTGACCCGTCAGTCTGACAATTCACATATTTTCTGTTCTAATTTCACCTAGGGCGCAGGTATTACGTATGTCTTAGGATTAAAAGTTTGGTGTTTGGCGCCGGCGCGATGCAGGTTTTGGGATCGATTACCATGTTTTTTTTATTGCCGAATCTGATAAAGTTTGTATAATAAAAGTACCCATATTTTTCCGTTCTTCGATCCGTCAATTAGTTCTCGAGTTATAAGTGGCCAAAAACTGATGTTTTTAAAGCCTTTCGGCAAAGTGAGCGTGGTGTGATCTCTTACGGCATCCACTTCGTCCAATCACAACTGAGCCCGCGAAGCTACTTCGCCTTATCGCAATCGGGGACACACATTTGACTTTTCAATGTTCGTTTAAAAATTGCAGTGTTTGCTTTAGCAATGAGAAATGGGTTTTGAGATACAATTAGATGGTCCCAAAGTTAGTGAGGGAATTTATTCCATGCCTAGCATGTATCATTCACTTAAGATGGAGTCCGCTATTCAAAAATCATTACAGAAATTTTGAAGCATGCTGCTCGTCAAAGACTTCCAATTTTGCCGACGTCAACCATCTTAATCCTCCCTGTATGATAACACTAAAGGCAAATAATAATGCTGCATAACCTCAGTACGAAGAAACCTGGGAGAAGTTGAATCTCATTGCACTAGTAATGCATTTCGAACTTAGAAACATTTCTATTTTTAGAATATCTCTTCCGAAAGCTTAAAATTTATTTTTATTTTCCTTCTCATGTCATCTATTGCAATATTGCGGATAGATACCGCTCAAATATCTGTCGTAAGGTAGATTAAGCGCGGTGCCATATGATATTGAATCCAAGGAAATCTTACATAACCTTCTTATTTGCCTATCATCATGGAGTAATTGGAAATAAATAGTCGTCTAAATATCTCATACTAAAGTCTAAATACTCATGTAAAATCTGCTAAATGTTGATTTGCACTCCGACGGAATGATTTTTTTTTCTAAAAGGTGAAGGTGAGTAAAATTGATCTTAGGGGTCAGAAGTTTTAGACTAATTACATTACTCAGTTTCTAATAAGGCTACGCTAAGGGAAGACTTGTATAAGGATAGAAAGGTTTTATAGGACAAGGTGTTATATGGCTTATTTGAAGAGATATTCATTGAACTAAGAAAGGAGAGAGGTAACCCGGTTTGGCAATCATCCTCTTAGAGCTAGACGCTAATCTATCTCGGATAGACTTCCACCACCGCGACGGACGAATTTTGAATAATTGAAGATCTGCCCTGACGGTCGTTACGTAAATAATTCAACTGCAGAAAAAAAACTCTCTGCTGTTGCGTTTAAATTATAGTATTTGCAGCGAAAACGTGTAAACACTTGTTTACAGCACTACAATAATTGCTATCGCAACTAATCCATTAAATAATAGGATCATTTCCAATCCGAATACAGTGTTGGCATTACTACTTAGATCTCAGATAAAGCTTCATTACCTCATAATTTCCTCATCCTGTATTTCTTCATTAGACGATCTCGCTATTTTGAATGATTGAATGCTTTCATGACAATGTTTTTTGAGAAGCGAGAAAAGGCGAGCAAAGAGAATACGCGCGATACGACAGGAGATCCTTATTCGTAGATTGTGGTGGTTTTACGTGAGGGGGTACGGATTGCTGTGGTGGGTAGAGTACTTCCGATCCCGAGGGCCAAGCGTTGGGATGTCAAAAGTGTTATAGATTCACCGCATGGCTTGCCGGTGCCTACTTTCATGTTTTGTTGAAAGCACTCCACTCACATGTACATGTCTCTGTGCAAACGCAGTAATGGTATGTGTCAGGGTGTGTTATGGCGGTGATGCCATTTTCACAAACCGTTAAAATGATATTTCGCTTAAAAAATAAAAGAGGACTAATAAGCATGAAGAATAATTCGTATATTTTTAAGAATAAGGCTGTACGTTTTACTTGTTTATTATTTCTGAGAAAAACGAATTCTTGCATCACTCGATTCTTCGGTTAATCTATTTTATTTTGTTCAGTCTGTCACTTCAAATGCATGTTCCGTCCCTGGAATAGTACGTTAAAATGATGACAACTTTGTACCTCTCTTTAAGGTCAGGCTGATAATAACACGTTCGCTTCACATTTCCTCCGTTTACTAAAAACGCCCAGTCTAACTGCCCACACGACACGATGGCCTGATGAAGACTATCGTCGAGGGAAAAGTGAGCGGGAACTTGGAAAAGGCAGGCCTCGTATGAGATACATGGAACAGGTTGTTAAGGATGTAAAAGAGAAGAAGTTCGTCACAATGAAAAGGTTGGCCGATAGAAGAATCGAGTGGAAAGCTGCGTCAAACCAATCCTAGGATTGTTGACCAGTGATAATGACTAACTGCCCGCATTATGCGCAAAAGGTCATAGCTGTCGGTTATTACCCAGAGGTCTGACGCTAGGAACTTCAATAGCATGACTGTCCAGTGGCAGAAATGTGGGCGATATTCGAGAAGATTATTCTCCACGACATGAAGAAGAAGTACAGGGTGCCCTGGTCACGTATTAGTTTAACTTGGCAAAACAGGAGTGATTGGAGAGAGCAAGGATAAAGCGATAGACGGACGAAGAACTGGATGTGAGGAGGGAGGGAATGAGTTGTGGGAGAGTCTGGAGATAAGGGGTGGCCCCCGGGTTCGGCCAAATCGGCCGTCTGACCGCAGATGAACTCCGAGGATGACCCACGGCGGGTTCGTCGTCTTTGCGCGTCTGGCCAACGTTCGGCCAATGGGTGGACCAGCACGCGCGAGGTCACGTGATCGATCGCGAGGATCCGCTATCGCCGCCCCAGCCGAGAAAGAGATCGGCAAGCGGAAATTCTTCCAACGCGACATAAATGGCGACGCGGGTCTATGTTGTCGAGAACATTGACTGGCGAAGCTGCCAATGTTCTGAACCAAAATTGGAGCTGCCAATGAACCGAAATCGCAATTTTGTACACGAAACCGTTAGATGGAAACGAAAAATGAATTTTAGTGAAAAAATTAATCTCTTAACCACAAACGTTCACTCACAAATCAAAAATTAAAATAAGCAAAAGGTGACGCCCACCGAAGAAGCTGCTTTCATAACATTGACGTCATTTTCCTCCCGTCCTTGACTGCTTTTCGAGGAAGGGAAGGGAGTGGAGGGGGGTTCTCGGAAGGTCAGCTCGCACAGATGCTGTCGCAACTGCTCCTATTGGAAGAGTCAGCTGTGTCCCCCCATTGCGATGTGGGGAAGTAGCTTAGCGGGCTCAGTTGTGATTGGACGAAGTCGATATACGCCAGAGGTTGCACTTTTCCGAAAGGGTTAAAAACATCAGTTTTTCGCCGCTTATAACTCGAGAAATAATTGACGGATCAAAAAACGGAAAAATATCGGTCATTTCATTTAACAAACTCAATCATATTCGGCAGTAAAAGGGGATCGGGTTGGTGTGGTGGCTAGAGTATTGGCCTCCCATCCCGAAGGACCGGGTTCGATTCCCGGCAGTGACGGATTTTTCAGTGGCAAACCGGTCCCCACTTGAGTGCCTAGTGGAGAGCATTTCAAGTTCAGTACTCCGTCCGTCGGATGAGACGTTAAGCCGTGGTTCCCTTGGCGCCTTTCGTTAAGAGTAGGCTAATGCCGATGCCGGGTTTCTCTCCACCCTTCCTCCGTTCCCTGAAAACTCCTACCATTACCCAATTTTTCAGGTATCCTAAATGGCGCAAATGACCTCAGCTGTCGGTCGCCTTCCCTGAATAACCAACCAACCAACTTCGGCAGTAAAAAAAAACATGGTAAACGACCCCATTCTTCCAACGCGACATAAATGGCGACACGGGTCTATCTTGTCGAGAACATTGACTGGTGAAGCTGCCAATTGCATCTACCTCGTCGCTGAATCTCAATTAAACGGTTAAATGATTTGGGAACTAGATTATCGATATCAATCTATCGGCAGTATTAGTGGAAGAAGAACGCCGTGATAGGGAAAGTGACCACAAGTGATAGAGGGCCATTGGGCTTCGTTTAGTTCAGGCTAAATAAATTAAAAGTAAAAGTCACAACTGAAGTCATTTTTGTCAATATAGGTGGTTTAAATGTCTATCTACATCTCTGTCAACATTGTGCCATTGTACTATGTACATATAATCAGTTATTCACAAGGGTGGCAGAGGGTGACTCCTCATCAAGCACGCATTATCAACGACTAAATGATCACATAGTCAGCGGTAGGCCAAGTCGTTTTAGAGTACACTGCTCATTTACTTCGGAAACACAGTTTTCAGTCTCCAGTCTCAAACTGTTATCATTTCGCACCAAACTATAATCAATATTTATGGTGATATTGGATAAAAGAAAGGTTTAAGCGTGGTCCGATTGCATCAATAGCTTACTCAAAACGAAAGGAACTCCGTATATTCATCGTGATGTTACACCCTGAATCTCGTGGTGCTTTCGTTATCAACAGACAAACGCCGACTCTAGGTTACTCTTTACCTTGAAAAAAGTATTTGATTAGGTATTATTATCATTCTGCTAGCCAAGCAGGTTTGGATGGACAGCAAATCTTTCCCACGACTCCTTTCTCTCATATGACGACCATTTTCGGCAAAGCATCATGCCTCTCCCCAAATACCCATCATTCTAAATGGCGCGCATGACCTCGACTGTCGTTCACCTTCCCATTGAAATACAACTACTTCAAAAATAATGTTGTGATCGATTGCATAATGTTGGATCGGGCGAAAACCGCTCTTATAATGCTCCGCACTCAATCCTGCCACGGTGGACCACTGAATAACACTAAAGAAAAAACAGCTGCCGGTATTCAAACCCGGACCCTTTGAATGGGAGGTCGGTACTCTTGAGCAACACACCAACCTGAATCCCTCCCATCTTCGCTTCGCTTCGAAACCCGCCTCTGGAATGGGACGGTCCATTCTCGGGCCAGAGGGCGGGTGGGTGGTGGTAGTGGAAGGGCTTTTGTTTCCCACCGGGTCTCTTGTGCCGATTTAGGAGATCTGGCGAGGGGCGGCTGATGGATTGACCGGTCCCTCCGAGGAAGAATGGAGTCCCCCGCCGCCCCCGCCCCGTCTCGGGGGCGGCAACCCTTCCTCTTTGTATCTCCGGTAGTGGATCTCCCTCGGCGCGGCCAAGATCGCCCCGAACGACGCTTTTTTTTCCTAAACTCGTAGGTGGACCCCTCTAGTTGGCGGCGGCATCTCCAGACGAGATGCAAAAGGGAGAAGGAGGAGCCGGAGATCAATTTATGAAGGCTTTGGGAGCAAGGCGCGCCTTGGGCCGCCCTGAGAGCTTTAGGTGCCCACCCCCTTATCTCCTCTTGCCTACCATGCTTCATTTCTTGCTTCAACCCCGTTATGACGAGCCCTTCATAGCTTTGGGTGAGTCTTTGGTGTCTTTACCCTCTCCCCATCTGCTGCCCTCTTTCGCCGGTCTTGGTAACCTTGGCGCTTCTCAAGGGGGAAGCATATTGCGTTCCTCGGCGTCTCTCGAGCGTATCTTTTGATAACCGCACCGTTTTCGAGTAAAATGAGCGTTGAAAGGAGCATGAGGCAAATAGCATAATTTTTGTACGGTAGAGGGAGTTTTCCGTTTCGGGACAAAGCTAGTTTATTTCTTTCCAATCCGTATTTTGTACCCTATATTTGTTATAAGACTAGACATGCGGTGATGTACTCCCTATATTTACATAGATAATTCCTTCTTTCTGATGCACATTCATTGATTGAAATTGTAAATGGAGGTCAATTTAGGTTTAATATGATCGATTAAAGCTTACCCCAGCATGATACGGTCCAGCCTTTAATTTAGGTGTCTTCTGTTGCATATCATCCCTATGAAATATGGAAAATTTTAGACGGTGGACCTCTGTAGTTCTATCCCTAGGGTAAAATGTTTTTATGATAATACCCATAGTGGATTTAATATATTTTCTTTCTGATTAGCATGCATCGGAGCATACTTGCATACATTTTTTAAATTTCGTGTTCGCCTATGGTACCTACTTAAATTTTATTACAAATCAGATTAAAACTTGTTTGATTTGAGATAATTATAACATGATAATCTGAGTTTGGGAGGAAAATGTGTCTGAGAAGAACTGAAAAGGAAAACTTCGAATGTGGCATGTATAGAGCCAGCAGTGAAGAATATTAAAGAGAAGAATTTTGCATTTTAGTGAAGGCTGATCGGTATCTCCACCGTGTCAATCTCTCCTTTTCTGCCGACGTTTCGGTATCCGAGTCGTTTATTGTCCTCAGGGATGAGTGCCAGAAACTTTCTGTCAGGTATTATGTCTGTATAATATGTATATGAGGAGGTTAGTCGACAACGGAATCGAGTCTGCGAACTGCGTGAATCAGACCCAGGGATTTATGACTGGTGAAAATGACAGTTGTTATAATGACAAGAATTTAGACAACTAACATATTGTATAAAGTTGAAAAAGAAAGGAAAGAAAATGTCCCCAATCGACCAAGGAGAGTAGAAATCATTGCTAACGATATCACTTATTCGTAAAAGATTATGGCATTAAATCACATGGCATTAAACATTCTCCAGTGCTATTGGTTTGTTAGGATGTATGATCCCGTGAAACTAACAAGTGGTGAATTGAACATTTTCGAGGAAGTTAAGCTTTTCGACAAAAATATGAACTAGAGGTATTCCGAACTCTTCTCAATTAAAATGTAGCAGCCTATATGTAATTCTAGAGACGTCCTCAATAACTTCATTTAACTTGATGTTAAGCGCTCTTTGAAAGGGGGTGCTAATTAACTCAATATACTGATTATTGGATGAGTATCATTGCTCATTTCCTTCCTGGCTTCAGGCAAGCGAATCTGTGGTGCGTAATTCTTTACGAAAATATTTAGAAATTGAGAAGAATGTAGAATGGCCCGCGTGATCCGAAAGCAAGATCCGTCTATAAAATACTTGGTGGTCCCAAGGAATGGTTTTGAAAAATAACTCGCTCGCGTGGCTTACTTGAACGCGGTTAATTGACTCTTTTGTGTTCTGCCCATCCACTGGATCCGTGGTCGTTGTGTGGAGTCGGCCTCGCTCCGCTGCCGCTTGGCCTTGGCGGGCATTTGACTCGCGCACCGCGGCAGGGGAGTGGGGGGAGGATTTGGTCGCGTGCTCCGGGATACGTGGAAGTGAACGGCGACAAAGCGTGTGGAGTCAACAGCGGCCTGATTTAGGTCCAACTATAATTCAACCCGTTTAACTAGGCGTATCTATAAATATCTGCCTACCATCTATATAAATATCAAATATATATAGATATTAATTAATATTGGAGTGAGTATTTGAGTTGCAGTTGGTGACCGACAATGGAGATCATTTACGCTATTGATGTTAGGTGAGTAATTGGGCACCAGTAGAAAGTTTTAATGGGAACTGAGGAAGAGTGAGGAAGTGAAACCCGGCTTCATATACGTAGAGTTCCAAGTTTTATTGTCTCATACGACAGACTGAGTACTGAACTTGAAGTTTCCGCCAAATTACACTCAAGTAAGGTGAAAAATTTCTGCCAATTCCAAAATTGGAGATCGGTCCCTCAGGATAAAATTCCTGTACCAGACCATCCCGAACCCTGCTTATGAAGGAAAGCTTATTGGTATATATTACCTGTATCATCCACTTACTCTCATCTCCTCATTATTTCTGCAACAAACTTCTTTTACCTCTCTCCCCCCTCCCGCGGTGCTGAACACCCTTAATACTTGCGCTACTTTTCATCCATCGTACTTTTACGTACCTCTTCACTCTCACACCTTTAAAGTTTACATTTTTCTTGGCATATGTCCATACCGTTCATATCTTATATACCTACGCCAATTTTATATCAGATGATATACAGTGGAGTTTCAGAAACAGAGAGCACTTATTAGGTGAATTACTGCTAATAGTGAAGGAGACTGGAAGGGAATAGATAGAACTGGTGGTTGTGGAAGTATGAATTAAAATGTGGTTAGTTTTACCACCAAATTGTAAACGATTTGGATATTAATATAGGTATGTTAATCTACAAATCACGTTTTTAACACTTTCATAAAACGTAATAGAATTTCTCCTCTTAGTGGCGAGTTATTGTTTGGAGATTATTTGCCCCCCTGCCACACACCCTAGAGGTGAATTCTGTAGTCCTCTGTAGATGTAGATGGAATATAATACTGCGTGTAATACGTTCGTCAACATATTGTTTGCAGTACGTGCATCAATTTCCTCAAGAGAATGTGAGTTATGTTTTCTCCATTGGTAAGTTTTTTTAATCCCCGAGAAGAAGGATTTGAAATGCCACTCAAGCGTAGGGTATAGAGTAGATTCATAGAAAATATGATCTCAGCGTTGAGAAATATCTGTCAGCGGTTAATGGGATAGTGGGGCACACATACTGCATATTTCAGTGAAAATGACAGGGAGGCCAAAGGTGACACTCGGTGGAGTGAGGAATGAGGTGCGGAGGTCAGTGATGGTGAAACTCTTCTTTTTCAAACTGTCATCTTTGTTGAGTGTTTCTCTCAACCGTTTTGTTTACCCTCTGCGTTTCCAAAAGCACGCCCTGTGCTTAATACCTTCTCTATGTAGGCAAGCGTTATCGGTTAAAAACCAATAAAAACTACCTATTTGTCTGCATTAAAAATTATACCTACATGAAATAAGCTCATGCGATGGACTCCATATGAAATTATTGAGCGGTGAGGCAAATTGTATTATGACACGTTTGTGCGGAAGCAAAATTTTACTGATAAACATACATCTTCATTCGAGTCAAAGCGTTTTCCACCCCGATTAATCAAAGACGATGTTTTAGTTTATGTTTGCCCTGTTTGATATGAGATGGTTCTTGGTTTAATTGGTCGAGTTTTGAAGCTGTTTATCCGTCAACCTCTGCTCTGATATGGGGCACTTAATCATTGACTATGAATGGCATTAGGGGCCCGGAAATACCGTTAGGGACCCAGTATTTTAGCCACCACATGAACTCCATCCCCTGCGTCCTGAAGTTCTAGATATTAATTTATTATATTCCCCTCCTATCACGTCAGTGTAATAGGAAAGTGGTCGAGCGCTGGGATGTTGACTGGAGGTTCCTGATTCAAATCCAGTGGAGGCCTGTGGGTTCGCCCAGCGTAACCCAAACACTGTGATTTTCTAGGTATTAGATCCTTCTAAGAAACCGCAGGTAGAATTGGAAAAAGAATCGGCAACCCTAGTCTTACTATCATGTACTAATTTCACACTGCTGGTCTTTGGAATTTGTTGAGCTGTGCCATCACCAATCAGACCAACCGTCGAACTGCATACAAGGGAGTAACATAGTCTCCGTCTCCTTTGTAAATGCCCCCGCGATGGGCGTGCGGCAGTAGAGGAAATGTCAGGAGTTCCCCCTCCTCCAACGACTTTGGGTATCACGAGACTCTGAATAGGAAAACGTGCATGACCATTAAAATGAGGTCGGTCTGTGGGCACCGGACGCGACGTCAGGTGGGATAGTCACCGTAAAGTCGGGAATTCCATGTGGAGAAGTCGTCAGATTCGGAGCGAGAGGGGTGCGGGGTGACATTGATGTCCCATCTCTGCCAAGATGCCGCACCCACCCTTCTCTGTCCACGTGTGTTCCTCCTAACTGGCTACCCGATTCACCCTCTCCTCTCTCTCTCTCGCCTTGGACTGACGCCCACGGCTCGGAGGAGTGCCAACGATCGAGGATTAGCAAAACGTCGATGACTGGCCATCAGAGCTGGTTTCATGTCAAGGGCCAAGGCCTCGGACACTCTGAGCAGACGGACTGCGGTGGGGGCGAGGGGAGTGGGTGAGTAGCTAGCTATCCGAGGAATGCTGCGGACGACAGAAGATAGCATAAAATTCGCCGGAAATAACGCGTGATAATAAATTTTCGGTCGTATATTACCGACTGCGGACGGATTCTAAATGGGAGGCGGATTTTTAATGGCTAATATTCTCCCCCTCTCTATCGGAAACTGAACGGTTGGTTCCAAGCTGCAATAGATTTTCTCGTTATGGCTTTTCATCTTTGAGGAATTGACGAAGGAAATATTGAATTTCGAGTTTGAATTTCAGAAGCGAGCCTCCCTTCCAGTAAACCTTAAGATATATTCCTCGTTTATTTCCCAGTGGGTGTTAGGTAAGGATGGTGTTGGCATTCAAAGGCCCAAATTTTAATATTTTCATGGAAAGAAGCGTTGAAATGTGTTACGACGCTGTCGGGGGTAGGGTTCGTGGGCTAGGAGTTGTTTTAGCTGTCGACGCTTGGAATTTATTTTCATCAGCTTATTGGGTGTTTTAAGATACGATTCCTGTCCTGGTTGGATATCATGTGGTGAGAATGCCATTTCTTGTTCACGAAGGATATTGATTTAATAAACTCAGTAAATAAATAGGTATCCTTCCGTTGGTAGAAATCTTTAGTTTCCCGCGCCTTGCTCATGAATGGTTAACTGTTTTCCTCACAAATTAATATTTATTGGATTAAGCAGTTGTGTGGTGCATTTTCAAAGATAATTTATCCATTTGCCACGCTGACTTGAGGTGGCTGTCGGGTATTGTATAAATATTAATATGCTGAAATTTAGTGGATTGTTAATCTGCGAGATATATCCCAAAACTATGGAACAATATTCCTAAAATATTTTAAGAACTCTTGTGGATCCGAAGCCCCTGATAGCATTTATCCGGGGGAGACGACCCGCAGTTTAAATATAAGTGTCACTTTGGATAGGTTGGTAATTAGGTAGAGGTATTAGATAATTTGTCTGGGAATAGAGGAAAAGTTTCGTGCAACCTGGCGTTGAAATTATCCGGTGATTGTGAGGTAATTCTCTTTAGTAATATATTCAAAAATATCCATGGTGGTGCTATGTTCTTTAAAATTACATTTTAGCAGCATTTAGGTATTTAAGTCAAATATTTTTTATTCCGTCAATGCCTTTATGACATCTGTGCTGGGGAAGACTAGTAATTTCATAAATATATACTTGAAGGAACATGTTGCGCCTGTATTGTAATGGAAGTAGAGTCTCTCTCAACACTACGCGCAGTCTCTAATGTCAAAATGGAGTTCGGGGAAGGAAACCATTAGGTAATAGAGGATTGAAAGTAGAGGAAGGAATTTTTTTAGGAAAGGAAGAAGGCTGAAGTAAAATCCAGCGTAGTTATTAGACTACTCTTATTGAGAGGTGCTGAGGAGTCAATGGGTTAATGTCCTATCTGACGAAGGATGTTGTGATATGAGATGCTCTCTTTTTAGTACTCAATTAGGAACTTTTTCAGCTAAAAATCAGTGGTACTGCCGAGAAAGAACCAGGCTTCTCTTAATGACAGGCCATCCTCTATCCGCCACATCAATTAGATTCTTTTATAATGAAATAAAATATAGAAGGCAATATTATGATATGTAACTCGGCTATTCTGTGATGGTATTGCTGTTTTATAATCAGGATTTTTTTGAAAATCAGATGTAAATTAAAAAATGAGGAAGAAAAAATCTTACCAAGCGCTCGCAGAACAGCACTCTTGTAGGTTGTGTCACTGAAAAATATTTTACATTACCTAAATATACTGAATCTGGACTCCCAAGATGGAAAGGCAGTACTGTAGCCACCTCATCATCCCCTCCGCCACCGTATTCTGACCAGTACTTGCACCCACGAGACACCTCTCGTATCTCCGCCGCCCCCACACGGCATCCGACTCCCTTGATGGCCACCGCTCGGGGGCAGCATTCCTCCGACTCGCCCCCTTCGCCACCGAGGGGCGGGAGGGGGCAAACTCAGGTGCCACGGCCCCCCTCCGTCCCGCCACCTCCTGTGAGGCACCCTCAGGATCACGGGCTTTACCTTTCTCCCGCGCCGTATAAATTCTACCGCCGCGATGCATATTCATCCCTCATTTTTTCACGGATTTATTCCCCTTAATGTCCTTAATACGTTGATAGGCGAGGCTCGGCCGCCGTGATAAATCATCCCAAGGGAGAGAGGGTTCTTTTCCTTCGGTGCCTCCCCTACCCATCCCCGGGCTCAGGGCTCTCTCCTCCCCCCCCCCCACCTACATTCCCTCGCCTGCGCACTTCGATGCTCATTTTCCTCCCTTACCCGATTCCACCCTCTTGAGACGGCTCCACTCCACCCTCTTCCAGGTCTCCCTCCCCCCAACCCTTCGGCCCATGTGAGGGGAAAGTGCTTCACGTCCCGAAAACAAACAACTCGGATGAGTGATGGCGTCCCATCCGCGGGTCGCCATGGTAACGCGAGATTTATTGAATTACCTGACTCGCCCCTCCCCCCCTCTTCCCCTACTCTCCTCCAATCTTCAACATCACGAGGTCTTCCCCTTCCCCTATTTTCTCCTTCTCACTCCAACCCTTCTTTCCCGATGCCACGCGTGTTTTAAAGAAATGAGAGGACGAGATAAAATCGCTTGTCTACGTTAATCTACGTACCCATTCCAGTTTTTCCTCAATTAGCATTGTATTTCGATCGAAGGAGATTTCGTGTCTTCCGCTAATGGAAAAAGATTATAATCTTTCGTATTATCAAGCATTGATGATTATCTTACATCGATAATCGATACTGATTGATGTAAATTTCGTTATTGATATTAATGAATATGCATCGTTGTAGTATTTTTCGTTTAAGTGTTAGTTTTAGCAATCTTTTGTGCAATTTTCTATGGAAGGAGGCCATCTTAGGTCTCCAAATACGTTAGGTATCTGTTTAAAAATCAAATTAAGTCATTAAGTCATTATTAGTTTCAATCAACGAAGGGAGAAATGAGTAGGTATGTTTTTTTGCGGCGCTATGTTGAAATCGGTATTGAAAATGATTATTTTCCCGCCTCTTTTTAAGAGACGAAATACTGAACTATAAGGCTAGTAATTTCTAAGATACTAACCATGGCATAATCGAAATATCACATAAGTCTCGGTAAATATTTGAGTGCCAAGGATGGGTGTCGTCATTCCCTTTGATCAATTTCACTTTCCTCGCTAGATTAGCATCACTAGCTAACTTTTTCGTGGACAATGTTGACCGCCTTGAATGGCTAGCGGAGCATAGCCAATTCATAATATTAACTATCCATTGTATTCAAACTAGGCTTAATCCGTTTTCAGTTTATCCTTAGCAAATGACTGTGAATAGTGGTTTTCTTCTTTCAGCCTGCCCGAGTATTCTTTGACATATCCTCCCCGTTGAAGGTTATCTTTGATGGACGAAATGTCATGCAGGCATAGTAGCTATATAGCCTTCCGGCTGCTCAATTTGCTACGGGGTTACTGAATGCCTAACCGTAGCTTTCGTCACCAGTCCCCGTTGATCTTCTGGTGTATTTGACATTAGGGCACGCGTGCGTGTGTATTTGTGAACGTTGTTCCCACCAATAGAGATTTATGCCATCGTTTGTCTTGTGGTGCCACAGAAAAATGACGAAGATCAAATGTTTCCATCGAGCAACTGACGACAATGTTCTAAGATGAATGGGATAAAATACAAGTCTGTAGAAAACTTTGAAGCAAAGACGGAACAATCTAATCCATATTTTGTGACATGATGGTCTGATGAAGACAGTTGTCGAGGGGAAATTAAATGGTAAGAATGGCGAAGGAAAGCCACGTGTGAAATACTTGGATCAAGCAATGAATGATGGAAAAATGAAGGATTATAATAGTATGTATGTTGAGGTAGAAGTTGAGATATCTAAGGATACATCAGTGGCCTTCTTGCATTCAATTTGCACCTAGTGTTAAATATTTCTTTTTCTCCACATCGAGGTCCCTTTCTAAATCAGAATAAATGCATCTACATCCATGCAACACCATACACGTCTCCGCAAAAGTGTGTGGCGGGGAGAATATCTGCTACCGAAAGCCGGATGAACTGCGCTATGGGCATTTAAAGACTAGAAGCATTCGAAATACGGTGATTTAGAAGAATGATGAATAAAATTGTATCGACTGAGTACGAAATTGAGGAGGGTGGAGGAACTAGAAGTCTGATAGACACATTGAAGAGAAAACGGGACAATCTAATCGGTCATATCTTGAGGCATGATGGCAAGATGAATACAATCACCTGTAGAAGAGCACACTTGATAAATGGGAAAGGAATGCCTCGCATGAATTTTTTGGAGTAAATGTTGGTAGACGCTAAAAGAAATGGTTTTGTGATGGTGAAGAACTTAGCTGATGAGAGAATCGAACAGATAACTGCACTGCACTGCAAAGTTTAGGATGAGTGACTGATGGTTATTTCTTCTATCGCATTCTATGTTGTACTTCTTTTGTGTATGACATTTTATTATGATTACCACGATGAATAACATTATTATAAACAATTAATTTTAGAAGCGTCGGTAATCTCCTTTCTTCATGCAATAAATTCTCTGAATGAAGCCTTAAATTCATTTGCCACTTACCATCACATTGTTAATGAGACTTACATAGGCATGCCTTATATCACCTCGTGATATCCACACTCATTTACGTATGCCTTCACGAACCCCTCAAGTTTACTTTGCCGCGTGGCACGGAAAGTTGTATACCCACGGATTTCCTAGGAGAAAGGTACCCGGTTACATGTGCTTAAACAAGCGGCGAGCCAAAGACCTTGCTTGGGAACACAGATGTGTGGTCACGAGTCTCTCATCACACACCGATGGAGCGCGTCTGTCGCAGTGGGCTGCGAGTGGCATATGGCACGCGGACACATTTCAATATCTTCGAACAGTTTTTTTTTTCCTGGAATCTCTCGGTTGTCTCTCGCTCACGCTTTCTTGATTCCGAATGTCATTTCCGCCCCTTTACATAAAATGCATGCAATAATGAGAATAGGCAATGATGTCTCTTCACACAATGTTAAGAAAATCACACCAATGGGAGGATCGGCCGTTATTGTAGTAAGGTAAGCATGTTATGGTATCGCTCAGTTGGTTTGACTTGTTGAAGTACGCTACATGTAAATTCTATTTCATCATTGCACTGCATCTCTGTATTGCATCTTCCAAAAATTGATAGCTACATACTTTTTAAGGTTAAGTTCTAGCTGCCATTTGTTGCACCACTCTTGAAATTCCTTTCATCGTTTACCATACCGGGAACTGTTTTCTTTCGCATTACTATATAAATAACTTCGTTTTTGTCATCCTAAAAATTCTATCATCAGCATCAATATTAAGAAAATATATTTTGCTACCCAGGTTTTTCTACGAACTTTACTCAATATCGGTATCAAAGCCATGATGAAAGTCAAAGCATTTGACGATAGAAATAATTAATTTACAAATTTTAATTTGTTCGTTTCAATCCGTGACACCATAACACGTCATAACTACCTAGATTCAGTTATCCTTTAATTTAGTGCATGTATCCGCCGGATAAATGTCTTATTTTAAGAATAGTTTTGTGGAGTGGAGAATTATACAGATTAGCGTTTAATATTTTCTTTTTTTTTCATCCTCTTGCTTGAAACTACTCATTATAACTGAGAACCATTAGAAGTTCTTCAAAATATGTAACATTTTATGTAAAATATGGTAAAAGGGGTTCTCGTCGTGTAATCCGTAGGTTCATTTTGCTGTCATCATTCTTCTATAACTCCGCATTTTGAATTCTTACAGTATTACTTACTATTGCAATACTTAAAGTACTTAACTATTCAGTGACCTTTCTTCTCGTCCATGCCCCACTTCCATAAAGAAGCATGCTCTAGATGTAAGTTCTAGTAAGTGTTTTTTTACTATCAAGGTCATATTTATGGCTGTAGGTAAATTCTTCTTACGGTAGGGTTTCCTTTCCCCCGAGGCTCTCCTGGTGACCAATTCTTTCTTGCTTCGTCTACATGATAAAAACAATGCTACTCCAACGCTGACAAACTCCGTTTCCCTTTCTTAAATTACTCTCTTTAACCTCTTTTTCCATTACTTAATGAGCAAGCTGCCTTTATCATGACCTAAAATACCTATTTATAGTATAAACCGATGTTTAATAATGCATGTAAACCTAATGCTTCCATAATGATATGATCCATCTACATCTACATAATACCCTGCAAGCCACCATACAGGTGTGTGGCAGGGGGTGAACTTTCACCAAACATGCACTACATATCATGCATAAAAAAAGGATCAGTACTTTTATAGGTACTGTTCAAAACTACGCTATTTAAAAAAAGATAAAAATAGCAAAACATACATGCAAATACATGCCGTTAGTTGGGTTAGTTAAAAGTCCTTATACCAACATGCAGCTACCAATGTTATCCATTGCTACACTCGTACTGGATATATTTACCGTTATTCATATCCCTAATAGTACGAGGAAAAAAGGAAGTTTGAATCTGTCAGTTCGGCAATCTATTTCTCTAATTTTATGATTATGGTTCAGTCTACCATAGTAAGCTGGGGTCCGCAAAATATTTTAACATCATTACTGAAAATATGGTCTTGGAATTTGTTTAAGAGATTAAGTCTTAATTTCAACCTGCGATCTGACAATGATTCCCAATTTAATTCATTTAATAGACTGGTTACGCTAGTAAGGTTATCATACCGTCCCTTTATAAATCTTGCCGATCTTCGCTGCACACGTTCAAGTTCGTTATTTAGACCGAATTCGTAGGGATCCCATACACTGGCAGCGTATTCCAGATGAGGTCTTACAAGGGAAAAGCCATCCATCTGTCTAATCGGCCTCCTCATGTCTTCCAGTTACTTCCTCTAAATATTCCTGGTTTTACTCCGTTCACCTACCTCCCTGTACTACTTATCCCCTCCATCCCTCTCTAAAACTCCTTTCATACCTCTCCAAACGCTCTTCAGTCCATTTCTAGCCTCTCTCTTTCAAGTCCAGGTTTCAAGTCATATGACGCCTTGATGGGTCAAAAATGTCTTGAAATTTAACCCCCCATGGAATGAAGTTCCAGTTTTCTCAGCACGTCTTACTCTTGAAGGCGCTTAGCAGTGGACATGAGTTCGACGTGCCCACTCCACAGACTTGTATGAGAGGTGGTGCAGGTTTTTGCTCCATCTCTCCCAGGCCCGGTCCTCCGAATTCGGACAAAGAGCGAGGAGGAGACGGAAAGGGGTGTTGATGGGGGCTGAGGACGGACAATGTGGTAGAATGGTTGATAGGTGAACGTGGCACAGTATTGACGGATTGATGCATAGGGGTCTCGATGAGTGGCAGCGGAAAGGGTGTATGGCAGGGATAAAGAAGAGCCTAGTGGGAAAGGGGTTAGGGATGGGGAACGGGAGAATACCGAGGGAGGGAAAGAGAGCTACGGGAGAGCCTTCAAACCCGTTGCTTTTTTAAGGATATCGAATTCCGTACCTCACTCTTGGCGTGTAACCCGAGCGGGACTTGTTCCGTAGCGGGTCCTAGGGTGAAACCCGTCCAGCCGAGGACGTCCCGGGACCCTTCCTCGTCACTCATCATCCGGGCCCCATCCTCTCCTCCCTCCCCTTTCCAACGTGTCACTACCTTCCGCTGGGCATCCCTCCCACACATCCATTTGTAGGTCGAGTCGCTCAGCTCAACTAACAAGTGAACATCGCCTCACAACACCGCGCACTCTCCTTTTTCCCCACCTTCACCCTATCCTAACCAATGCAAACCGTACTGCTTTGCAATGGGTCCGGCAGCGCTAAAAATGTCTACATCTACTTATAAGTGGGTAAATTACCGTAATTTTCAATTGAGGTAAATGACCGTGGTAAATTACGGTATTTTTCGAAAATTACCGTAATTTTCCGGTAATTTTAAGTTTTGAGCGGCAAATCCTTATCAGAGGACTCAAAACAAAATCAAATAGCATTGAGATATAAATGCTGACGATTGATTATATCAAGCATATCACGACGTTTATCTATTATAACTCATTTAAAAAATTTAAACGAAGTTGGCAGCAACACGCAATTTGCCTCTCTTTTGTCACATTATGAGAAATTTTCGTTCCAAAGGCATACCTCTGCGCAATGTGCATTTGTTATTTTACTCTGAATTAGTTGGAATAAATCATGGACACAAAGTAAACAAAATCGTTTTAGCTACTTAATTTATCATATCACTCATTCCAATGGTTTTTACGTGAGGAAGAAATTTTCTGAAAAAGAACTTTTCTGAAAATTACCGTTTATTACGGTATTTTCAGGGGTGTTGGTAATTTACGAAAAATACCACGGTAATTTACGAAAATTACCGCGGTTATTTACCAAGTTGCCCATCTCTACATCTACCTAATACCCTGAAAGACACCATGAAAGTGTGTGGGAGGGGGTGAATTCTCACCAAACATGCACAATATATCATGCATAAGAAAGGATTAGTAATACTATACTAGTCATAATTTTCAATTTTTAAAGAGTAGCTATAATAAATAGCAAGCAAGCATGCAATGTAATGCTGTTAGTTGGGTTAGCTTAAAGTCCTTATACCAGCATGCAATTATCCGTGCTACCCTTTGATGCACTCTAATTGGATATATTTTCCACTGTTCATATCCGTAATTGTACGAGGAAAAAAGGACATTTTGATTCTGTCAGTTCGGCAATCAATTTCTATAATTTTGTGATTATGGTCCAGTCTACCATAGTAAGTTGGGGTTCGCAAAATAATTTAAACGTCATCACTGAAAATATTATCTTGGAATTTGTTTAAGAGATTAAGTCTAAATTTCAACCTGCGATCTGACAATGATTCCCATTTTAATTCATTTTATAGAATGGTTACGCTAATGTGGTTATCGTACCGTCCCTTTACAAATCTTGCCGATCTTAGCTGCACACATTCAAGTTCATTATAGGTGGAACACTCACTGTTCAGAAACAGCTAGATAATAGTAAGAAGAGAAAAAAGGAACCGTGCTGTCGATCCTTATCCGGCGAATAAATTGGACTTGCATAGCAGAGGAGGAATTCGTGTTGCCGCGTACAGATGTTAAATTCAACCATTCCCAGCATAACTTGGTAGCACAACTTCAGATTAGTAACTATTGCCGGGATTAGAGAGTTATGTCACTTTTACATAAATTTGGTGCAAAGCAGAAAACACGTGTTTTGAATATTCACATCGATAATTCATGCCTTTTCTTGCGCTTTTCCTGAATAGTTCACTGGGACATCATTTGGCATAATAGGGAGAATGGGCGTGGCTTAAGAATCCTTTTTAAGTCAGGACAAGAAATCACTTTTGCCGAAAACCTGCAGAAGCTGTTTTTTCTTTAAATACTAAAATAGCATCAATCAAACACATATACTAATTACGTTTTCGAATCATTAATCGAATGCATTCTACAAGAGTTTAGTAAACACCGCTTATTTGCAATAGAATTCAAAAATGGGAATAAATATCTGGACATTCTAGACCTCATGGCAACGAAATGAAACTTGCATGAGTTATGAGAGGCATTTATACGAGGGCACATGACTGATGTAAGAAACGTTGAATTTCTCTTTCAGCTCCATCCCCATCACATATTTTGACCTCCTACATCCATTTGGTATCTTGAATTTCATCTATTCCTTTATCTACATCTACATACTACCCTGCAAGCCACCTCAAAGGTGTGTGGCAGGGGGTGAATTCTCACCAAACATGCACTACATATCATGCATTTAAAAGAATTAGTATTAATATATTAGTCTTAACTGTATTATTTAAAAAGATAAAAATAGAAAACTACGCATGCAAAAACGTGCTGTAGTAGGGTTACCTTCAAGTCCTTATACCAACATGCAACTACCTATGTTATGGATTGATTCACTCGTGTTGGACATATTTACCGCTATTCATATCCCTAATTGTGCTAGGAAAAAAGGACATTTTGAATCTGTCAGTTCGGCAATCAATTTCCCTAATTTTGTAATTGTGGTCCAGTCTACCATAGTAAGTTGGGGTTCGCAAAATATTTTTAACGTCGTCACTGAAAATATTATCTTGGAATATATATAGGAGATTAAGTCTAAATTTCAACCTGCGATCTGATAATCATTCCCAATTTAATTCATTTAATAGACTAGTTATGCTAATGTCGTTATCGTACCGACCCTTAACAAATCATGCCCTCTGTACGACCGAACGATAGAAGCTCACGTTGCACGCCAGCGGAAGGGGAAACAGCGGGGTTCATGCGGTCGCGTCGCAGTGCATAGGCGATAAGGAGGCCATTGTCGGGCTGGATCGCAATCAAGCGGTCGACGACTCCTGCGTTGTACGGGAGGCTTCTCGGTGAGCCCGGCCCGCCAGAGTCGGCCCAGGCACGTGTCCGCCCACGCTTCCGCGCCAATTCGCAACCTCCGCACGCATATCCCGAGCGCGTGACACGGAAAGAAGCCAATGCAGGCCGAGGGCGAAACGTGCTCATCAATCGCTAGCTTCCCATATCTGCGACGATCGACGAGATCCAACATCAGTAGCTCCTCAGTGACGACGTCCGTTTCGTTTTCCACTGTGAATGTGGTTGGCGAGCTTAATCGGGAAGTTAGATCTGAGTCAGATATTTTGAAGGGAAAGCAGCGAAGATCGGCAAGATTTGTCAAGGGCCGGTATGATAACCGTATTATTAGCGTAACCAGTCTATTAAATGAATTAAATTGGGAATCATTGTCAGATCGCAGGTTGAAATTTAGAATTAATCTCTTAAATAAATTCCAAGACCATATTTTCAGTGATGATGTTAAAAATATTTTGCGGACCCCAACTTAGTATAGTAGACTGGACCATAATCACAAAATTAGAGAAATAGATTGCCGAACTGACAGATTCAAAATGTCCTTTTTTCCTCGTACTATTAGGGATATGAATAACGGTAAATGTATCCAGTATGAGAGTAGCAATGGATAACATTGGTAGCTGCATGTTAGTATAAGGACTTAAAGCTAACCCAACTAACAGCATGTTTTTGCATGTATGCTTTGCTATTTTAATTTTTAATTGGAAATTTTTATGCATGAAATGTAGTGCATGTTTGGTGAGAGTTCACCCCCTGCCACGCACCTTTATGGTGGCTTGCAGGGTATTATGTAGATGTAGATGTAGATGAGGAAAAGTGGGGATATACTCGTAGTTGGGATGAGCCTACCCTTCACGAAAGGCGTCAAAGGGCCCTAGGCTTTACGCACTATCTGACTGACTTAGTGCTGAACTTAAAATGCTTACCATACAGCACCTCAGGAAGGGACCTGTTCGCTAAGGAAATATCTTTGATACTGCTGGTATTTGAAGCCGGGACCTCATGATGGTAGTCCGGGACTCCGTGGACTAGCCACAATACCATACTCATTGACATTGAATAATGTGTTGCGGACTGCTGCTAGGTTAGCTAAAAGCTGTCTAAGTAATACTCTGCAAGCCACCGTGAGGATGTGTGGTAGTGGATGAATACTGGCTGGTTGGTTGGTTATTCAGGGGAGGCGACCGACAGCTGAGGCCATTTGCGCCATTTAGGATAGGTGGGTAATTGGGTAATGGTAGGGGTTTTTAGGGAACGGAGTAAGGGTGGATAGAAATTAGCCTACTGTTAAGGACACGCGACAAGGGGACCATAGCTTAACGTCCCATCCGACGGACGGAGTACTGAACTTGAAATGCCCTCCACTAGGCACTCAAGTGGGAACCGGTTTTCCACAGAAAATTCCCGCCACTGCCGGGAATCGTTTGTTAAATTCATCTCCGGAGATGAATTTAACAAACATGCACTATTGTCAGGCTATTGCAACTAGGCTATTCCTTGGAAAGATGTAACGTAACAATGTTGCATGCAGCTAGATGGTTAGTATTTACCTAGTAATAAAGGGATTATTGGTTGTGATGGCATTTATCTAAAAAACGTTTTCTGTATTTACGTACCATTCATTAGTTAGTTATGATATAACATGCATTATGCACTACAGTCCACTCTAACAATATTTCACCTATGTGCCCCTTTGCTATGCTACCTCTTGTTTGTCTAAAGGCCGCTTTACACGATACAATTTTTTGAACAATTTCCTGTACAAACGCTTGTGTAAACTGAGCGAAATTGTATGTTTGTCTGAATGGAATTAGAACAGGTTCTATTTCCCGTTTAGTCAATCAAACAATCGCACAAGCGTTCGTACAATTTGCCGCTTTACACGGTATAATTTCCTCATACAAGAGTTTGTACAAGAAATTGTGCAACAAAATTGTATCGTGTTAAGCGGCCTTTATAGTGCTGGGGGAATATGGCATTTTGAATATATTTGTACGACAATCCATCTCTCTAATCTTATTTATCTGGTCAAATCTGTCACAATACGCCGCGGTTTTTAATAAATATCTAACAGCATCAGTAAAGCTATCCGTTTAAAATGTCTGCTGTAGATTTAATCTGTAATTTAACCTAAAGTGTGTCGGTTGCGGAGATACGAGCATTAGCATTCGAAATACGAGCTCGTAGCATTAGCGTGGTTAATCAGTTGTATGGTTACAGTGGAATTGTTTGTCTTTCCATATTACATAGCTGGTGTGGAGTCACCTCCCTATACGCACCCTCACCGTTCCTTCGGCTATTAAGTAGGCACAAGGCATCCTCTAAAATATCTTACTTTTGTGAATGAGCTGAGAATACAAAGTAAGCGCAAGCGCCCAGATTGTGTCCAGTACAAAGAGAAAAGTAAGTCATGCTCATTAAAAAAGGGCATTTCTCTAGAAGGACGTTTTCAAATCTAGGTAAATATAATATAAATGTCTTCACAAATAACTAAGTATATTTAAGCATAAACAAACTTTACTTCATGTTCTAAGAAGTAACAACTTCATTTACCTGTAATCTCATTCCTTTGCATTCGTAAAAACTTATGTATTTTAGCAGTGGAACGGAGACTGAAATGATTAAAATATTTTATCATTTTAAAAATGTAATGAGGGCTCTCTCACGAATACATCCAGTTCCGTGAAGAATAGATAACATTATTAGCTGGCGGAAGAAGTGTGATAGCGTAGTCATTCGTTATAATTACACATTCCTGTTTCCCCTCCTTATGCTTTATGCATGCACATTTTCGTAGGTTTATGGATGTCGTCTTGGAGATGTTTCTTCAGTTGTCTGGCCTTTATTACTGATGTTTATGTATTTTATTGCACTTGGGTGCGGGTATTTTCAAATTGTCTCGCACATGCGAGAGCACAGACATGATACTGTAAGCGGGTCTTTCATATTATCAACAAGTTTATAGGTCATTGAAGCATTGGTACAGTTAGGCACGTGGGTGTCAGCGAGTTAATTGCGAACGTGTTCGTTATAGGAACCTGCCGAGGGCATTACCCTTGATAGTAGTCGTCAGATTTTTCTCAAATTTTAATTAGATACATATTATATTACTCCAGATGAAAAGTCAATTCATTTGGAATGGTTTGTTACTAACTAGTAAGTTTTTTATTAAGTTTAACTCAGAGATTGATTGTTATACTCAATACAAATTGGACATTGAGGCAGATTAATACTCAGGCATTCGGATTGAATTGTGACAGTCCCTACCGCAATCGCTAGATACTAGTCACGGTATCTAGTGTCCGTGGTCCCTACAACAGTAGTAAGGCATTATATTTGTCGTAAACTTGTCTTATGTACCAAATGTAAAATAAATATTGATAACTTTGTGATTTTAACATGGTTAAGTATTTCCAATCACCAACTTTTCTTGTGATCTTATTGGAATAAACTGTTGCCATTTTCTAATCCTGGCAGAGTTTACAAATGACAATTTGCCACTACTATTTCTTGGGAAATATGTATTGTATTAGTAATGCAGAAGATTGATCTTCATAAATTCAAAACCTAATGAAACAAAAATTCATGGGAATGAAACAAATGCCACACATAATTTAGCTTTTTTCTGGATTTGTTCCTCACCACAATAACGTATCCCTATAGAGCTCTTCATTCAGTGTTCACTTGTTTTTTAGCCATCCTGTAAGGCTAAATGTTTACAGTGTTTATGATTTGCATGACTATAGAAATTCTAATACGAATCTAACCTTGAAATATAGCCAATTCAGAGATAAATGGACAAAACATTATTTATATTTGAATGCCATGTATTAATGATAGTATACTTCGAGTTCGGGAAAGGTTTCAATCCTATGAATTTGGTCCGACGAACAGAAACTGGCAATCATATAGCTACAGCTATTCCGTATATATATATATAGCTATTTCGTTCAGTGCTCGCTGACATATTTCCAAAATATGCTAATGCGATTTGAGGCATATGTCATCGCAAATCTCCTGCCATCCAGGCTTAATCCTTTTTTATTGGCTCTTGAGAACTAAGTATGCGTGACGAAATTTTACAAAATGCTGTGGTAATGGCTGGATCTCAAGTCCAGCACAGAGGAATGTAATGAGTTGGATTGGATGATTTACTTATTTTACGCCCGAACGGTGACGATGGAAATGGCGCGAGTTTATTGTGACTAAAAATGCACATCCATACTAATGCATAGGTATAGATGTGTGTTCAACCCGAAGGTTGTTTTTCGATAGGTGAGGGTAGAGCTCACCCCGCACCCCATTGGCGTGTGAAATTCACACGTTCAGAGTAGGGGGTGCCACTTCCTTTCTCTGGACCACATGCGATTATCTACGAAGTTCTCACTTGAAGAAAATCGAATCGCGAGGATTGTAGGTGGGGGCGTTTAGACAAGCTGTTGCCCGGGATTTGAACCCGGGACCGGGAAGTTGGTAGTTTTGTGCTCTGCCAACTAGGCCACCACGACCCCCATAATTTTTTACACTTTTTACAACGGTGACACTTTTCAAAAAAATTTTTGAAAAGTGTCACCCTCATCAGAACATTAACCATCCTCCCCCCACTTAATTTTCAAGTCACTCGTGATTGGTTGACGGAAACCTACGTGACGGAAAAGCTAGACCTTGACAAGCTTTGCTCAACGTACGTCGGCGGCACGTCAACGTCCGTCCATCGTGCTTAGCTTCATTGCGTTCCCATTCTCCTAACTTCAACAACGCCACCGTCCGTTTCCGTCACGTCAGAAAACGTTCATCGTAATCCCGGCCTAATAAAGATGATCACAAGATGATGAGGTAGAAATGGCTTTGATAAATACACAACACCTTTTTGACGGGAAATCCAAAAATGCTTGTAGAAGGTAAAAAAATGGCTAAGGTCAATTGGAGAGGTTCTAAGGAGAGTTGTAAAATATGGAAACTTCATATAAATCTGTAAAGAATAAAGAACTATCATATCGGACTCATCTGGAGGTACAAAGGACTTATGGAAGCAATGAGGAAAAATGAAGGTTATGCGTGAAATAAATGGAATAAATAAAGAATGCAGCAGAAAAAGGAAATTGATTCACAGGAACGGAATTTCCTTTTAAATTCCTACACAATGGTTTCATTTTGCTGTAAGCATTGAGAGGTCCCACTCATCGCAGGTTATTCTGCATTATCGTGTAATGTCACTTTAAATGTTGCATCTTCAAGTTTTACAGACCACAGAACAGACAATTGAGAGGAAACTATTTTCCAAGAGACCCATGCATATGTCAATCTTCACGTAAAACATGCTTACATCTACAGCGAAGATTTCATTGCGCAAACTTCTGTGATTCTAAATGAGCAATTAATTGCCTCCTGCAAGGTGACCGTTATGAAACGTTCTGAGTTCTATCACCGTCCACACTATTTCATTTTCCCTCCTCCCTCATTCGCCCCTTAAAACTCGGTAGTTAACCCGGTAGTCGTTCATTTACCTCCAGCTCTCCATCCATCAGCTACCACGCGTGTCATTTAGTCCTTTGTCTGGACCTTTTTACGCCACCCAACCCTCCATTACGACGACGTAGAGAAGTGGACGGTGGGCAGGGGAAGGGAGTTGGACTCTCTTCTAGACACCCTTATCACTCGAATATCTTCATCGCTTCCTCTTCCTCTCCACGGTGGACCTTCTTAGCCTCGGGCAGGCCTTAATTAGCCCCACCAAAGCATTCTCGAAGCCACGGGGCCCTGGGTTCGAATGAGGTACGCCCTCTCCGTACAAGTTCGCAACTGACTGACCTTCCGACCGGTTACGTCCCAAGCCTACCTCGAGAGAGGGGGAGAGGAAATAAATCGGTAGGAAATGTTTTGGCGGACCATTAGATTGCTGTGATGTTCCAAGCGGAGCGCTGTCCCATTGCGCCGAAACGTCTTCCTCAAAGTGACAGCTAATTTAAAGGCAAATGACGCCGAAATATTATATCGGTTTCGGTCTCCGCCTCGCCTGATATCGGTTCGGATCGTTCGGAAAAGTTATTCCATTTAGTTTTGTCGTGCGGTCTCCAGGCGCCGCTTTGTTCAGTAGATTGGATGTCCCTGTCAGGGGGAGAGAGAGCACGACGCATTAATAAAACCCTCTGACCACCATATTAACATGGAAATTAGGTGGTTAATTATTCCATCAAAGTTTGAATTGAAATCCGTAACTTTAAAGCACATTTTAAACTACCTTGCCTTTTAAGTTTACATGTAATATACGTTTTTTAAATTCTACTTTTCTTTTGCATAATTTACTTTAAATGATAAACAGTTTTCTCTTTCCACCTTAAGATAGCAGACGTTATTAAAAGCTTTAAAATCATAGTCGAAAAATTGGCAATTGAAATAAAATCTTGTCATCAGTGTAGAAATATAATTAGTTATTCATCTTGTCCATTTATTAGTATACTATTTTACAGTGTCTCAATTATTCACCATCGCATTTAAAAATGATTTTTGATTATATGACTATCGATAATTTTTTTTCCTTCAATCTATTTTTCATGCAAGGCTGAATTTAAAATCATTTACCAGCCGGTAGAGAGTAAAATTGAAAGAGTTGCGATGCTTCATCTTGGTACAAAATGTTTAAATTATTACTTGGCGGTGCTATTATAAACGTATGTACATACCTAGTCATGTTAGGGATGCCAGAGAAATGAGAGAATTTTATCTTTTGGAATCAAGGTGATATCATAAAAGTTATGATAAATTTTAACTCTGAGTAATCCAGCGTGCATGGTGTACTTATGAATCGACAGTCCTTAGAGATCTAATCTAAACTGCCGTGAGAAATCTGTTTGCTTCCTTATCCTCAGATTATAATGCCATGGAATAACAATCATGGAAAAATATGTAGAAATATAGTCTATGTATGTTTCAAATTGTTAGTTACTGCCCTTAAGATTTAATCATTGATCTTATGCTAATATTGTGTATAATATCTCTTGATTTTGAGGTACATCTAATGTAGTTAGCATTAATCAGTACCTTTCGAATTTCAGTTTGCCTTCTGGCTCCTGGCATCTGCTAAAAGTAATTATTGCAACACTATATTATATCCGTTGCACAAAAATAACGTTCACTTTTCCAAAAACATTTGTGCACATGTAATTATAAAAATAGAAATAATGCAATTAAGAAAGGGAATCTGAAATTAAAAATCCTCTTTGCAGGCATTTGTGAAAAAATATCATTTTTGTAATTAGTTTACTTTTTGATGCAGTTTAATTCAGTTAAATTATATTATCTCACTTCCGACTTCAATTTGTAAGCTTTATTAGGGCATTAAAAGGCTACATATACTGAACCAAATAGGGAATCCCTTCATTTTCGTCTCTTATCTAATCTCGTACTTTTCTTCCTTTGTCATCAAATACATATTTATTCGGCATTTCCCTTCTATTTTCTCCTAGGTTTTATGTTGCTCTGTTCTCACGTTAGGTGTCTCTTAGATATTTGAACTCAAACTTAGAATCCTGGTGGATTTATTATTGATAATGACCAGTAACAGCTTGAATATTGCCATATTGGTTTGAATATAAATTTAGTGTGAGTACATCGAGTTGAATATAAATCGATTACCTTAGAAGGATAAAACCCTAAGTTCTTCAACGATATTCTAATGTTGTTGGCTGGAAGTTCCTTTTCGTCTGACGTGACAGCCAACATTTATATGTTATTGAAATTTATTAAATTAGTGATTAACAGCAAATAATTTCGTGATATCTTTTCTTAGATACTAATAGTAATACTAAGCCAGCAATACTAAGAAGCGAATTCGAGAGAGCAGTAAGAGACCTGAAGACTGGAAAGGCGCCCGGAGAAGATAAAATCAGCGAAGAAGTAATCAAAGCACTTGGTAAAAAAGCGAAAGACGCACTATATGGAATAATCCAAGATTGCTACGAATCCGGAAATCTGCCAGAAGACTTCAAGAGGAGCTCAATGGTAACCATACCGAAGACGGCAAGGTCTGAGAAATGCAAGGAGCACCAAACCTTGAATCTAGCGTCAGAAGCCTCTAAAATATTTACTCGGATAATAGGCAGAAGAATTTAAGGAAAAATCGAATAAAAACTGTCAGAAAACCAAGTTAGATTTATGGAGAATAGGTTGACAAGGGAGGAAATACTATACCTGAGACTACTGGTGGAGAAAATCATCCACGTGAGTAAACCATTGTGTATAGCCTTTGTGGAATTGGAGAAGGCATTCGATAATGTCGAATGGAATAAGATGTTCCATACTATGAAAAAACCTGGACTACAATGACAGAGAATCATCTACCAGCTTTACAAGGACCAAGTGGCCACAATACGTACGCAAGACGGAAAAAATATAGAGGCCTAAATTAACAAAGGAGACCTACAAGGATGTAACCTGTCACCAGTACTCTTCAATATGTACATGGAGGAAGCAATAAAAGAAATAGAAGAACAAGGTACCAAAGGAATATAAGTGAATGGAGAAGAAATCAACATGCTACGCTTCGCTGATGATATCACTATCGTAGCAGGAAATGAGGAAGACCTACAGAACACACTGAATATAATTGAAAAAGGGTTCCAGGAATACAACATGGAAGTCAATAAGAAGAAAACCAAGATACTTGTGTGCGGAAGAGAGAAAACAATGGCCGACGTCCGCCTCAAAGGGTGAAAGATTGGAGCAAGTGGAATCATTCACCTAGACATCCAGCGTTGAATAGCCCAAGATAAGACGGCATACATGGCCAAAAGGCCACTACTCTGCTCGAAGAGCATAAGACTGGAGACACGGAAACAGTACGTGAAAACATTCGTGTGGGCGGTGGCACTCTACGGATCAGAAACATGGACCATTGGAAAAACTGACCAGAAAAGACTAAAGCCTTCATTCAGGACCTAGTGCTGGAGAAGAATACTGAAGATCAAATGGACGGATAGGGTGAGAAACGAGGAGGTATACAGAAGAATTGGAGAAAAAAGAGAACTGTAGAGCACCATACGCCAAAGAAGAACACGGTGGGTTGGCCATGTCATGAGACACAACATTTACGTGGGAAGCATAACGGAAGGAAAAATTGATAGGAAAATCCCCAGAGGAAGACCATGAGACAAGTACTTGGGGAAAGTCAAGAAGGATTCGAGGAAGAAGAACCATAGGGAAATGGCATGGAATAGAGAGAAATAGAGGGCTGCAGTATACCAATCCTAGGATTTTAATACTATGTATGTATGTATGTTTCGTAGATTGACCATAAAATGTTGAATAAGTGCGCATAGTAATCTTTTAAAACAATAATTCCTGTAAAACTATTCAGAAGCCATGAATAGTTGAGTCATGTCATTAACCTGTTGAAGTCAAGTCAAAAGTCATGAACCTGTTGAGAAACTGTTTGAACTCCAATGTGTATGCATTTATATTAAATTTAGTGTTAAGGAATGTTTTACAGTGTTGAAGTGTAGGTACCCACTTTCATGTAGTCATAATAAAAATAAGTGGAAACCTTCCGTGAAGAGTAGTCTTTTCCAACAACGCCGGGTGTCTCTTCACCCTTCCTTCGTTTCCTGATGTATTCCTACCTATGTCCAATTACCCACGTTTCCTTAATGGGGCATTTGACCTTATCAGTCAGCCCCAAGCCCAAAATAACTACTAAGAACCAAAATTAGGGACTACATAGCTTAAATGCCTAATACTTCCTTGTAGTTTCTTTACAGAAGATGTGTTGAAATACTGTTATATTGTTAACGGCTGTGACATTTTACAAACGATAGGTTTAATATTTGGTAATGCTTACAACATTAACGTACACTTTCAGGAGTTACGTGGACCAATAATCGCAGGTGGCTGGTCACGCTCACGTTCCCCTCCAAAGTATTTAATGTCACGTTTGAATATTCCAGTTTTTCCAAAAGGAGCAAGCAAGCTCCTTGATTCCGGACGAACGAGGTGTGTATTTATGAGGGAGAAGGACGTGGGAAGCTAATCGTTCCAGAGAGTGGAATAACTTAAGAGCACGAGACGTTACACTTACGAATCCTTCAAGCCTCCTTTCCCTCCCTTTTGCTTCAGTCCTCACCCCTCAGCATTTTTTCCTCATTTTGTCTTACGTAAAACAGTCAACCCCTCCCCCCCCCCCGCCCCACAATCCTCATTTTTTCTCCCTTATTCAACTTACAAAAACAACATTCCCATAACTAAGACCTTCCAGGGGAACGGGGTTGCACCTGCATCGGCTCTATGGATGCTCACTGCTTTTGATGCTTCTTGCCCACATAAACAAAGTGCGTCAAGCTCCGGTGATTAAAGTTATCCCTTTTTGGCCCTCGAAATTTTCCTGCCGTTGTTATTAGGGGAGGCGACCAAATTCTGAGATCATTTGCGTCATGGAGGATAAGTAGATGTTTGGGAAAGGGTGGAGGGCGGGAAATTTTGGGAGTGGAGACGGAAGGTTGGAGAGAATCCCGCTGGCGATATTTGACTACTCGTAATGAAAAGTACCAAGGTTCAAAAGATTAAACCTCCCCTCCGTTAGACTGAGTTTCGGGCATGAATTTCTTTTTCTCACCACTCAGTGGGGACCGGGAAAAAGTCGCCAGTTTCAGGACTCAAACTAGGGTATTTGGAATTGAGAGACATTGCTCAAGCATCAAATGTTTCTCCATTGATTTTCTTACCTCATTTCTTGGTATTGATTTAGATGACATATCGATAGTATTTATGGCTTTAATACTATGGTTGTTGCAAATCATTGGGTTTGTGACCACAAAAATTGGCCAAAACATGTAAATTCTCCATTTGTTATTCTAACAGCATTTTTTTAAATTTACCTTTTTTTGGCGATAAAAATTAGCAAATCGCTAACGTGAATTTTTTTGGAAAAATAACGAGAGAGTTTAACAGATTAACTTGATTTAGGAAATGTACTGAATTTGCGATGGCATATCTCAAAATGTCAGATTGCCTCCAAGTACACTTCTTTTAGGCATAGCCGAGAAGAGAGATTTTGTATTCTATAAGTATTAATCGGTAAAAGTATGAACTGAGTTATACTAATTAGTACATATTCTCGTAATATAGATAAATTATGCGTCACAGGGCAAAATTAAATATAAATGAAATCTTTAAAGTTTAAGGTAGTCACTGCCAGATTGATTCGGTGTAGTGATAGACTTTTTGTCGCCGATAGTCATTGACGCTGTTAAAATCGATTCTGCAGGTAAAGGAGCTTCACCCGTGCGGAGGATTCAGGTACCCATCCACATCTACAACTATACAGTACCCTACAACCCACCAAAAGGACGTGTGGCAGGTGATGTCTCCTCAACAGGTATGTATATTGATTGGTGTAATAAACATTCCTACACTTTGAAAATAAGTCATCGGGGATTTTATTTTAATGAAATTACATAATTTAAGTCGGAACACCAGATTTACATGCAGTATAATTTCTAAGCCCAAATTGCTATCCCGTAGGACAAACTCACTAAAACCAGTGCATGTTAGTGACTGAATGCCACAAATGCGATAAAATACGTAAGGGAATTGGCGTTCAATTGAGAGAAAAGTGGTGTACTTACCACCTTCCTTCACATAAATGAAACACACTGCGTAACTTTCCACATATTTATTAGCAACCGTCCATGGTTTTGACACGCTATGCCGTATCTTGATGATGGCAAGACGTGCTGAAACCATTGTTGGTTGCAAACAAATTTGTGGAAATTTACTAAGTATTTCCTCTCCTGTGATGGCAGGTGATGCCATCTTGTATCAATAAGAATTGCACTAAATCGTTACTCAATTTAAATTATCAAGCAGACGTTCAAAAAGACAAAATATGCATGACTGTACCACGGTGCCTATCCGAACCTTTTTTGGTTGTCGTGGTAGCCCAGTGGGTATATTTCTTATCAACTGTGCGGAAGTTCTGGGTTCGAATCTCGTTCTGAGAGAACACAAGCGGGGAAAATAAAGAAAATGCCCTCTGATATATATTTCGATCGCTGTAGGTCGTAGTACTTGGAGAGTTCTACCATCGCCATTCTGACTAAACTTCGTATTGAACACAACTTCTAAGTTAACTTATTGCCTCACTAATTCGTTCAATTGTTTTATTGTGTCATTTTATTCACGGAAACGTTACCTATATTTTTACATATACTTACCTATGCCTATACATATATATATATAATTTTCAAAAGGTAAGACGTTAGGAAGGGAAGGCAAGGAAGGAGCTTAAGATGAAGCCCAGCATTGGCATTCTTTCATAGAAAGGTGTCATATATCCATAGCTTTACACCAAAAAGGAAGGTGTGTTAGACTTTAAATTTCCTCCATTGGCATCCATGCTGGGCCTGGTGTAATATCTCAAACAGTTCCCGGATCAGAGATAGAAAGCTATATTAAGGAAGTCACCACACAAGCCCGATCTGCGCAAGCCAGGTGTGATGCGCATTACGCATAAATATGCTTCCCTGTGACACCATCACACGAAACTATTTCCCCCGCTCTGTATGAATACCGGCCTTCCTTTCGGCTCGCCTTGCGAATCGGACGGAAATATCAAGACATTCCGCCTAACTTTTATTGCGCAGGGATGAGATGGGACGATTCTTTTTATCTCAAACGTAGCTCTGTCGGGGGAAAAATCGTCCTGAAGGGGACGCCGACTTATTTTTCCAACGTTTTAATTAAAAACTTCTCGGCTGATGAATCGATTTGCTTTGCGTGAGTGAAACAGAATGGATGTGACGGCCGCGTCAAACAGGCCGACGGGGACTGCATGCGGGCCGGACAGAGGGGAGGGGACCGAGCCGACACGCCTCCCCCACCACCTCCCGGCTCATCCCTCCCTCCACCCCCACCTCCTCTCTCCTCCCCTTTCCGACCGCACACCAAATCCGGTCATCCCTCCCCTCCCTCCCCACCCTAATCACCATCTTTTATCCATTCCGTTGAGCCAATCTACTCCGAAGGCCCCTCCGACCGCTCGCCTCCACCCGCTGGGCTCGTGATTTACGTCGGGCCCACAAGGAGAGGGGCGGGAGGGCGTACGGGGGGTGTGGAGGAGGAGGCCGAGGTCCAGCGCAGCCACCGTGGGAAAGGCATCCGAGCGAGGGGATCGCGCACACTGGTGGGAGTGTGCGGACGGCGGGAAGCACTCGTATGGGCGCGCGGCTAATGAACACGAGCAGCTATAATTTTCGCGCTACACGCGACAACTTTGTGGTAAGGGGGTGAGAGTTCTGGGGAGGGAGCATTGGGCACTCAATATTTTATCGAGAAGGTCGTTCCGGAGTTACTGAAATGCTTTGAAAGCCTCGATTTCGTTCCGATGGGATTTACCGTCTCTCTCTCTCTCCCCAGAGGTCTTTCATCATTATAAGTATTCGACCAAACGCTACAACCACATCACCCTCCCAGGTACCTCAGTATTGGGAATTCCTCCAAACCTCATTTCATGATCGAGAGGCTGTTGAACCGCAAAACGTTTGCAAAGAAGTGCAATATCTAATGACCGTCTATATTCATCCACTAAATCTCTCCAGATACCTTCGTGCATTGCCATCATATTATTTGCAAATGACACCGAAGTTGGCGTTATGTGGCACAACAAATTTTAGGATGTAAATTAAACAGGTTAATTTACCTCATACTATTTTTAATAAGGTTACCCTCTGCAATGTCAAGTGGAACCAAATCATTGCATGGTTATCTGCGTCTTGATTTCAAACTCTTCAATTCATCTACATCTACATCTACATAATACCCTGCAAGCCACCATAAAGGTGTGTGGCAGGGGGTGAACTCTCACCAAACATGCACTACATATCATGCATATTATTTGTAATTAAAAATTAAAATAGCAAAGCATACATGCAAAAACATGCTGTTAGTTGGGTTAGCTTTAAGTCCTTATACCAACATGCAGCTACCAATGTTATCCATTGCTACACTCGTACTGGATACATTTACCGTTATTCATATCCCTAATAGTACGAGGAAATTCATTCGATACAGGCAGAGTAAAAACATATTTGGGCAATTTTTCTTCCATTTACTTTGTTTATGAACCAAACTTGCAAGAATAGTGCAAATGTGCTTTCTGATTTAGAATTTCAAACAGGGATGTAGAGGAAACCCCAAACCTGTATAACATATCCTTATGGATTATCCCTACGTTAGTTGGATTACACTGCCTTTTTTAAATTATGTATCCAACTATAGAACAGTGTAGTTTGCAATATATTTTCGTCATTTTCAGAATGCAATCAACCTAAGTTTATGTGGAAATATTGGCCTATACTTGACCCTAAAATCAAATAATGATTGCTAGCCTAAATACCCTAACAGTTGCAGCTCATCCGTGAACATGACATTGTTTCATATTAATGAATCAGTTGTTTTTGATGCTCACTATCCAAATCCAAGATGAAATATACCCCGCTATATACACCGTTGGCTTATTCTATGTAGGGCTAATAAGGTGAAAAGCAACTGCAAACATTGCTTTCTGATTTCGTTTTTTAAAGTAATTTTATATCGAATCCCTACCTTTCTATTACCTTGAACGCACATTTCCTTAGCTATCCCCTATTTACTGCTCAATCAGTCTTTGATAATCAAGTGATATGGGTGTTTAGCGGATAAGATGTTTGAACATTTTGATTCTATAATACTTTTTTTAGGCTTCTGGAAATATCTCCCTGCAATTTAATACCTATACTTTTTTTCGCAGATATCTTACTGCCTCATCGATCCCAGTTTTGTACACAAAATCCATCTTGAAATCTTTCAAGCCTATTCCGCCTGGCTTTACAGAGAACCATTTTCTTCTCTTTCTCCTCTACGGTCCATAGGTCTTTTTGAATACCTACTTTTTTATACATTTCCATTAATATCGCTCATTATCATTACGAGATACAGTTTTGAGAACATGACCATATAGTTATCTACTTTTTGGATTTGGCAAATTAAACTATTGCTCCTAATCTTCGAAAACTATTTTTCTAAGTGTATCTAATGACTGTAAAATGTAATTTAAAAACTTATGACACCTAAAGAATATTTTTATAACGCAGCTAATTTAACCAGATAAAAGAAAAATTTGTAATTTCGCACTAATATTGTATTGCTATTGCATTTCTAAATATAGTTGATGTTCAATTATGCATATTCCCCGGTTAGATATTTTCGATCGGGAGATGTGAAGAATGCAGGTAAACGTAGAAGGATATGTTTCATTCGACCTTCATCCCTTGCGTTATCAAAAAGAACTCATATCTAGATGGTTCATTATCTTCTCAGTGGCTGATCAGACTCAAAGTGGTCATACACGGGTTTGCAGTGGAACTACATAGGCAGGACCACATTACTCAAAGCCGTATGGGCTACCATGTTATTGCTTTCCACATATTTATTTGACAGAATGTTATATGTGGCTGCTGCGGTTCCTGATAAAATGTTGAAATCATATTGCTTGCGGTGGGAAACAGAAACTTATGGTATCGTAGTTTCCAGAAAAAAAGGCCGTAGCGGTACGGGAGGAAGTGGAAGGAAGTGAAAATGTACTCGGGTAGTTTATTAGGTGGTCACTCAACTTAAACACATTGACAAATTTAAGAGTGGGGTGAGATGAGCTCTGAACAAAAATATTAGCCTTTTAAAGTGGTGGTGGTGGGGATATAAAAAGCGTTGCCACCAGCTTCGAAAACTGCCTTTGCATACCTGTTTATGCTTCCACGTAGGCGTTTTTACCATAAATAAACAAGAAACCCGGCCGGCTTTCGGGTCAGGAGGAAAAAAAAAGAAGGGTAACCCTCCCCATCGACGGAGGAACCGGTGAGCATTAATCCTTAAAAAGCCGTCGAAGTTCCGCGGGAAAAAATCTATTTATCCAAAGTTAGGGGCGATAAAATTTACGTATACGGCGTGGGCAGCGGGCCGTGGAAACTTCAACGCTCGCTGGTGGGGACTTCAACGCGTGAAAAATGCCGGCGGAGGAATGGGGTGCGGGAGAATGTCGGTCGTCGAGGGTGGCTCTCTTGAAGAGGGCCGCTAGGAAGAAAAAGCCCGCTTCCCTTTCTACTCTATCGCTCTTTATATCTCTACGTCCCGAGGAGGGCGAGAAACCTCATTTGAAATTTTTACTCACAAAACGAATTTTTCTGCCTCGTTAAATTACAACGCAAAAATATTTTTACTCAGGCGATAAATTTAATTATTTAAATATAGTCTGTGATTTATTTGGGGTCCTTTACGCTGGTGACGTATTTTATAAAGCGCTAATTTAGGTTGAAATCATAAGAGTGAAATTAGAGAAACACATAGATGGACAGAAGATAAAATGGTCTAAAAACAGTTGCCGTGAGCAATAAAGGAAAAAGAAATTAAAAAGAATAGCGCCCTGAGATAATACTTTTGAAGTTGATTTTTGGCTTTTTTCTACCAGTATGCATCAACTTCAAATTTTGACTCGTTAGTGTCTTTGTTTAAAATTTCTGCTAGTGTGTTTGAACTTTAATCAGGAAATTTGATTCGGAATATGAGAGAATATGTTTTGAATGATGTTAGGTTTATAATTCGTAGAGTTTTCATGTTAAATTATCTACCTATCTCTATATCTACGACATACCCTGCAAGCCACCTTGAGGGTGTGTGGCTAAACGCTAAATTAGTGCTAAACGGATTGGTAGTGTACCTACTCCCTCGCAATATGGTTGACGGACTTAGGCTTTTGCAGAAATAGACGACTGCACAACTTTTCTTGTCGGTATCGCAGCTCTGGTGACGAATAACTACCTGCCGCTCATCTCATTGGTGACTTACAGGGCACAATGTGGTTGTTGTTGCCTAGCGCTTGCTTTATTACTTGAATTGATACTAAGGGAAAATTAGGGAGAGGCAATCAAAGTGAAAGCACCGAAGCCACAGAGTGCCAGGCAAGTCATTTTTCATATGGAATGGCAAGTGACATATTCTATGCTACCAACAGATAATTATTCCACCACATCGAAGGCCGATCCATATCATAAATAGAGTACTCTCTTATCCTCAGAATGGTAAAACGGCAGTTTCTTTTACGATTTTTAGACGTGCTGATGTATACAGTACCGTTGTGCATTTTACTACCTATATGAATAGGGAGCAGGAAAAATTGAATACGTGAAAAACGTTTCATTTCAAAAGCATTATCATTTTTCACATTCCTCGAGAGAATGATATCTATAAGTTTTACAACGAAAAACGTTTTTGCGAAACATTCGAGACCTTTTAGAAAAAGTCTGTTAATTTTCCTCGTCCTGTCCATCACTACTGCCCGCTTCTCTCTCTTTTCCTCCGTTCGATCCGTCTCGAGTGGCTTGCAGCGCGAGGAGGATGGGGAGGAAGAGGAGGAGATAATGGAAGGAAGGAGGGTCCGGAGGATCGTGGGGGAGGAATGGGGCAGAAGGGTTACGTGTGAAGGGGGCGGGGAGGATGCTGCTGCCACGGGGGAGGAGTAGGCGGCCGTGGGCGGCCAGGCAGGCAGGTGCACGGTCTCGTGGCGCGCGGTCCTCGGAATGGATGGGGAGGGAAGGCCACCTTCAGGAGCGAGGGGGAAGGGAGGCGAAGGGCCGGTAACAGGGCGGGGGGTGAAGGGGGGAATGGGATACCAGAGAGAAGGGAACCCGCGCGTGCTTGTGTAGTTGCGTGAGGATGGGTGCTTTCTCGGAGGCTTGTGTGAGTCTATCGGGGCGCGTGGTAAAATGGTCGGATTTGGCCTGCGGGGGACATCCCTGCCCGGGTCTTCCTTCCTCTTGGGGCGTGGGGGCGGTCAGGGGGAGGTGAGGAAGGGGTTGGATGCGCTGGGGGATGGGTGAGGGCCGGCGAAGGGACAGGGGGAGGCTGAGGAGATTAAAACGCGTGGTCCCGCGGGAGAAAGAGAGGTATGGTGGGGGCGCGCGCGCAGCTGCCTGGCCCAAGTGTTTGAGCAATGCGCCGCGGATGGCATTCTGATGGTCGCACGGGATCGCGGATTGTCCTGGTGGAACCGCGAGGGTGTAAACCGCATCCTGGTGACCCCCCCGCGTAGATATAGCCGTAGCAATGAGGGAATATAGACCGATAATGCTCCGTCGGTCTGTTTTGTGGAGGGAGGTTTAAAATTACGGAAGATCTCTGTTTAATTGGACCCGAAAGGAAGTTCGTGTTTCGCCCTCCCGAAATGCCAGGGAAAATGTATTCAGGGAATATCAAATGGCGTTCTTTGCCGGAATGGTGATAATGTAACGAGCGGGGTCTTTATCTGCGACTCTCACATGTTATTTTAGAACTTGCCCTCTAAATTGTGCGGTCATGAGGAAGAATAGGAAAATGTTTAACTATGCTTAAATGGATGAAATTTTCTTGAACTGAGCTAAAATTGGTTTTTATATCTTAGTAAAGCAGACATTTGCCTAACATTAGGTGAATTTGTGTGGAAAATATAGTGTTTTCGTTTTTACCCAGAAACGAAAACACTATTTTCCACACAAATTCACGCGGAAACGTGAAAATTCAACGCGGAAAAATGAAAATTAGTGGATGAAATCAACTATTTTGATTTAACTGAAATTCTCTCTTTCTTGAGAGATTTAATGGAAATATGTACGTAGTATTACATTTTTTGTGTGTAAAATCAGTATTTTAGTCAACATCAAAAGGGTAGTGCGTAATATCCTGTTTCGTTAGTGTTCCTGGTGATATGTTTGTCATAGATTTAAGAAGTGTGTCGTAATTTTAAAGTATCTATTTAGAATATAATTTAATAATATTTGTTTGAGTTATCTACCTATCAAACTTTTCTCGCTATGAAAAAAGTATGCGTTGGTAAGTCGGTATTTTGCATGTTTACAATGCGTTTTCAGTTTGACCATACCTATGCATGTATGTGTATTAAATAACTCCAGCGGTTGCTAATTACAAATTTAAAGTAGCGAATAAATCACCCATTCGATGAAACCTGCATTCGTTTTTCTTGGCCTATAAAAGTTCTTTTAATCAGATTATATTGACATTGCTGGCGCCAAAAGTTTCTTGATTGCTCTTTTTTCAAGAATCAGTTTTCTCTGCCGGAATAAGTCATTCGTAATGCTCTCAGGAAATCATTCTGCGCTTGATGAGTCCCTTGCTCCTGAAACGACAATGAGCACTCTCGCCTAGATCAGGCTTCTTGCTAATGTAACACCCCTCAATGACTGAGGCTATATTTCCTCCGAACTCCTTTTCTGGTCTCAATTTATTGCTAGCTAAGCAAGCATTATCAACGAGAGCGCTTTCCCAATTAAGGATCTATCCTTGATGGTACCAATCTGTATTGTGGTGTCTGATTTATAAAGAGGGCGGCTTCAGCGTTTGCCCCGGGTGACGTTTATTGAGGGCCATCATAAATCGTTTTGAAAAATTAAGGTTGAGGTTAGTCGGGGCAAAGGTCGCCTCAAATGGCATTAGTAACCACTGGTGGCTGTAAGGAGTACTGACTGCGCTCCTCGCGCACGCTTACGTGTTATCAAGGTTACGGAGTCGTGGACGAACCTCATGGATCAAGTCTGTGAGAGATTGAATCAAGAGGATGCTGATTTGATTGACATGACTTACGGCACTACACGGATTTTATAGCAACAGTCACTTAGAATTTATTGATTTACAAAAACCTGTTATTTATTTTTTTCATTTTTCGTTTCCTAGGTATTATCGGGTCTTGTAAGATTTAGGATCATTATAATGATCTGACATCTGAGGTAATTTCTTTGCCTTGAACATTTCGTTTTTTTCGTGACCTCAAACATTTTTACCTATTATTTATTAAAGATTGCCTCTTCTGAGATTGCAAGAACATGTCAATGTCACATGTGTCAGTGTATGTTCATTTTTTATTCAATTTTCTTATTCTCTTAAAAATATATCAATCAATAAACTTATTTTTTAAGGTTAGGTGTACTTTCAATTGTGAAATTTTCCTCAAACTTTTTAACATCTCTTACCTTTTATTAGTATCAAAGGATATTTCTCGTATCACAAGACCGTGATTGTAAGGTTTAGTACGTTCTATATTAGTGCGTAGATTAACGTAGTGCAGGGAAATAGTAGTTCTGTGAAAAGGGATACTCACGTGAAAATACTTTTATTGGTTCTGATTATTTCACTTTAGTAAATGAATACGCACATTGCCTTGCATTAATAAATACTGCGTGAGTGCATGCAACTTTAGATGTACGGTTATTGTCGATTGACTAAACTTAAATTGATAGCTCTTAAATATTCGCCGTTTCTCTACTTTCTTCGTGAGTAGTCACGTACCGTATCACAATGCCCAGAGCTGCTAAACTACGTTCTAAAGAAAGCTGAGGAATAGTTGAATCTGTCATTCATCTGCATCTATATCTACGTGATAACATGGGTGTGTGGCAGTGGAGAAGGTCACCAAATATGCACCATTTACATGCAACTAAGAACTACAAAGCCTTGCGGCCATACACTTTTAATCATAAAATTGACGATAGAGCTACCATGCAATGCTAACAATGCACTAACCAAGCAAATAAGAGCTACCACTACAGACTACTCTAAGAATTTTTCGCCAACTTATCCCTTTGCTATGCTGCCTATCTTACTCTCTAATGGTACGAGGGAAAAATTATATTTTAAATCTATCGGTATGACAATCTATCTCCCGAGTATTATTTATCTGGTCAAATCTAGCATAATACGCAGGGGTTCTAAATATATGTATATGTAAGATCTTCCATAAATCTATCCCTTTAAAACTTTTGCAGGAGATTTAATCTGTACTTTAACCTACGATTTGATAATGATTCCCAACCTAACCAAAGCCAGAAAAAAGTCTCAATCATTGAAATAATTTAGACTTTTTTTAGGCTTTTGCGTCAGTTTTTGCCTGTTCGGTATGTAAAAGAGAAATCTCAGCATCGTGCCTTGATATAAAACATAATTTTCGTATAACGTTTATGGTGTCATTTGCAAGTGATGCACCACGCACAATATCAAAATTATGTAACCTGAATATTTTCATAAATTGTATATTTATTTAGTTGTGCCAGGAAAAAGTATGATCATAAAATCTGAGTTAAGTTCGCATAGATATGTCAGAATGTTACACCTTTAAATCCTTACCACCTTTTTAGATCCTTATAGAATACCATTAGATTTAAATGCGTTTTGGACGAGAGCATTAGATTTTGTGATATGTATATCCGTTAAAGCATATCGTAGAAATGAGTACTTTATTGCCCATAATTTAGATTTGGCCTACTGAGGGATTTGGGTAGGTATCACTTTTGAGCTCTCAGTTAAAAGAGGTAGGCAAGACTAGAAAGAAGGAACCTGAGAATATCCTATAGGTGTGATAAAGTTTTACAGATCAAATGGAAGGATGGTATGTCAGCCATTATACTTCCCCGTAAAAGTTTTTAGTGCGTCTTTTATTTAATGTCGTTTCGGTAGGTATAATGGCTTGAAAAGTGACTTGTGGAGATTGTAAAGAATGCACTTTGCCCCATTTGATAGAAAATGCCTAAGTTAAAGGACTAAAGAAGACTTTGAGAGATGCATGTTTTATACCAAGCATAAAATATTATTTAAATGTAATATAATAACCCAGATTTACAAATGCTGCCGTTTCACAAAGTTCGCATTTGGTGTTGTTCTTGTTTTGATATTTGGCGAGATAACCAGAACGTATTCAATTTTCGTGAAACTTAATTTACGCTGCAGTAGAAAACCCCTTTTATTTTTCCACCTGAGGAGATGAATCAACTGCTTTTTATACTACACTTTCCGAGACTTCTTTTTAATTTTATGCGTGATTGTTCTGTAAATTTGAGGGAACGATTCTCGCTCTTGTCAGTAGCGAGAATCGTTAATACAGGGGGATAGTTGATAAATTATTTCATTTTTTAGTTCGAATACTAAATGTATTTTAGTCACCTCACTAGCCGCAATGCCACTATTTCGACGCTTATTCGATGGTTGCGTTGTGAAACATTGAACGCTCAGCGCCAAAGGACGCTGTCAATCGTCAACACCCTTCAACATTCATATCAATGAGCACAGTATCACGATAGTTATGAATACGATGTAAAAAAGACTCCTAGGGTTCAGCTAGCATTGTCCGCTAAGAAAGAAGGTTGCATTATAAAAGACGCAATGATGCAAGAAGTGCATTTTGTTCCGAAATAAAAAAAAAATATTTTCTGCCTCTCTACCGAAGATAATATTTTAGCGTTAGGAACACACCAAACATTTCAGGCTTGTACTTATTTTGTGGTACATCTAATTTGAGATCTATTTACGCTAACATCTGCAAACCATTTGACTGTGGCTCTGAGAATCGATCATATATTCTTTTAAGAAACTTGGGTTAGTAGGGAAGCCGAAAGTATATAGCACAGATTTTAGGCGGTATGAACGTGGGTAGAAGATTATCGATTTTATTTTAAACAGATTGGGAATAAATTCTCCTATTTGTTGCATCAGTTTCTTTTGTTTCTTCAAATGTTAACGCATTGATATTTTATTTTGCATATTTTAGTGCTTGTTCCACACTTAATGATCCGCTTATCCGATTAGTTTATGACGAGGATATTCTCGCCATGAACTTCTCCCTCGAAGACTGTTCATCAGATCCTCAAGATTTGTCCAGTAGTATAGTTTCGTACTATATTTAGTTTTTGTCGCCCTTTTCGTTTTTACCTCTCTCAAAAAGATTATTTGGATGATAATAATTTCATCTTAATCATTCTGCTAATGCACAAAATTTTTAATGCTTCCAGAGTTTTCCTTTTTATGTCTATTATTATTCTTGCCTTGCTCCCGTAAAGCTGCAAATATACACTAAAAATGAGCGTTTGTATACTTGCAAGGGCTTGCGGGTAATATGAGGTGGGAAAATGGGAGGTTTTTGGAGAGTCTGGTCCCATACGAGGAAATCTATGAGATGACCTTGCGTAGATGGACTCCGATAAGGGCTGTCGCTTAATGGCAGAGAATGTGTAAAATCTGAATAGTAAATGGTCAAACACATATGAAATATATCTTATGATCGTGTACACTGAAGTAGCCAGAAACTCAATCACGGATCTTTATAACGCGAGCTCTCGCGTATTCATTATTATTTATTGCTCTTATGAAAGCAAAAATGCAATGCCAATTCATAAAATTATGTCTCAATCTTCACACCACTATTCTTAAACTACATCTATGTCATACCCTGCGAGCCACCTCGAGATGTGTGGCAGGGGGTGAAAATCACTGCACATGAACTACTGGCATGCAGACAAGAGCGACAATGATACTAATATTTGAGAACAAGTTAGGTCTAGGAGTCATGTGCATAGATTGGAAATATTAAAACATGGTTCAAGCACTGCAAACAACTCCAAAAATTTTTTACCTACGTAACCCTTGATATGCTGCACTTTGTGATCTCTTATGGTACGCAGCACATTTTAAATCTATCGGCACGACAATGTATCCCTCTAATTTTATTAATCTGATCAAATGTACAATAACAATAATGGGTTCTAAATATATATCTAACTTCATCTGTAAACACATCAGTTTCGAATTTACTTAAAGGGTTAAACCTAAATTTTAACCTGCGTTCTTATAGTAATTCCCATCCTAGTACTTCTATTAATCTTGAAAAGCTAATACAGTTTTCATAGCAGGCTGTAACAAATCTAGCAGATCTCTTTTGCACACGCTTTAATTCCTTTATCATACCTTCCTCGTACGGATCCCATATACTAGCGGCATATTCTAAATGACCTCTGACAAGTGTAAAATAGCTTTTTTCTCCTACTCTCTCATTTCATTTGCCCTCAACCTTTTTGCGAATCCTAATCAACGGTTTGCTACGCTAGTAAGTAGCGATGTATTTCCCCCCTGACATGTCTTCAGTTGTAGTGACGCCTAAGTATATAATAGATTCTAAGTCGGAGATTTTCTTTTCTGTAATACAAAAATTATTCCAGGGAAAGATTTTCTTTTTCCAAAAGTTCTTTATCGCGTATTTCTTCAAATTTAATTCTATCTGGCAAGTAACACAATAATTATCAGTCGAATCAGGTATTCGATGAAATTATTTCTGGAAGTAGTAATCTTCATTCATGGAGTAGCATCATTAGTAAAGATAGCAACAGCGCGAAAGAATGTCAGTGTTAAAATTAGCTTTAGTAGTAAGGAAAGTTCGAATGAGTGACCGAAATTAGTAGTTAGTGCACCTAAAAATCTAGCGCCACTACTGTTGTCGAGCCCATGGATGTGATGTCATATGTTTGAATGAATGCAAGAATTAGGGTGGGAATCATTATCTGAGCGTAGGTTAAAGTACAGATTAAATCTATTACAGAAATTAAAATCGGATAGCTTTACCGAAGATGTTAGGCATGTATTAAAAACACCAGCGTATTATGCTAGATTCAACCAGGTAAATAAGAACAGAGAGATAGATTGTCCTACTGATAGATTCAAGATGTCATATTTCCCCCGTACCATTAGAGAACACAATAGGCAGCATAATAGCAAAAGGATAGGTAGGGGAAATATTTTAGAGTAGTCACTTGTGCATTATGCATGTATTAACAACCAATCCCTTTATTGCTATCTTATATCTATATCTATATCTACGACATACCCTGCGAGCCGCCTAGAGGGTGTGTGGCAGGGGGTGCATCCACACCAGGAACAATGACACAACAAACAAAAATGAACACTACAAAGCAAACACTACGCCTTTAAAAGTAATTGGGGAAAAAAGAAGAAAAACTACCAAATCCCAATCATGTGGGACACACCCATGAATACCATGCATGCCTTGAAACCCGACACCAATTGCATAGATTCTCATTCATGCAAAAAAAGGCTTTGCATGCAAGTCACACGTTGATTTGAGCATGCAGGTAATTAAAAAAAACTATCGACCTACTCTGAATATTACCTCTATAATTATTACCGATTTACGCGATGTTTAACGTTCTGATCACGAATCGTACGCGGAAAAAATGACATTTTAAACCTGTCCGTCCTGCAATCTATCTCCTTAATTTTATTAGAATTATCGAGCCTACCATAATAAGTCGGAGCCAGCAATATATGATTAACGTCTTGATACTAACCATCTAGTTGCATGAGACCCTAGAATTGAATTATATCCTGGTACAATTAGGGATATGAATAACGGTAAATATATCCAGTACGAGTGTAGCAATGGATAACATTGGTAGCTGCATGTTGGTATAAGGACTTGAAGCTAACCCAACTAACAGAATGTTTTTGCATGTTTGCTAGCTATTGTTATCTTTTCTTAAATAGTATAGTTTAGAACAGTATATAAATACTAATCCTTTTTTATGCATGATAGGTAGTGCATGTAGATCATGACCATGTAGCTACATGTGACCCTATTATGTAGTAGCTTGTTTGCATGTCAATAGAGCATGTGGTCTTCACTCCCTGCCACACACCTTTATGGTGGCTTGCCGGGTATTATGTAGATGTAGGTGTATGTAGCGTTTTTCCATTTAGTAGTTTGTTTGCATGTCAGTAGTGCATGCTTGGTGATCTTCACTCTCTGCCACTCACCCTCGTGGTGGCTTGCAGGGTATCGCGTGGATATAGATGGGGGTGTGAGTGGGCAGGCTTGAGTTTAAGTCCTTTCATCTCTGTCCATGTGGACCTGCTCGCTCCGCCTCGCTGGTGCGTCATCCCTGTAATCCCCAGAGGAAGTCTTCAGATTCCTTTTGAGAGGGCACGTATAAGGGGGGTGGGAAGTTGAGGGATTTCTCTTTCCTCTCCGTTCCTTACCAGTCTCTTGTCATCCCTTTGGTTGCACGTGTATCGTCTCCGAGGGAGGGTCACGACATCGGGGGGAGAGGGGATGGTCGAAGGCACTTGGGGATGACGGGGTGAGCAGAGATGTCTCCGTCAGGGTCGAAGGGGGAAGCAGGCAGTTGCCCCAAGGGTCTGACCGAAGACATGGCGAGGAGTGTGACGCGACCGCTGTGTGCCAGACAAAGCTGGCAGCGCGCCGCTGCAAGGTAGTTGTTAACTTCCAGGCTTAAAGGATAAAGACCTTACATAACGAAACAGCTGAAGGTATAAAATAGTATGGAATTATTATTACGATTACTCATATACCTTCGCATATGATATTTAAATTCGCTAACAAATTCTCTGTAGTTATTATTTTTACTTTGCCTATTGCAATAGGTTTTTATGGCCATGAATACTTACCATGGTACGCAATATAACTATCTTTAACCTGGTATTCTTCTTTAACTCTCCGTAAGTCCTAAATCTCTTAATTATATCCAAACAGGCCCCATGCTCCTGTTCCATCTTCCCTTCTAAGCTAACAGTGTCTATATTCTTCAACTCTATCATGTCCTTCCAAATACAATCACCAAATCTGACCCTCATTGGCCACATTAAACGATAAATTTACATGTATCAGAAAGCGATAAGTAGGCATTTTTCTTTGAATAAAGATAAAGAAATATTTATTGTTCTTGGACCCTTGGTCCACTAAGAACATACAAAGGTATACATTAGTATCAGAGCTCGAGTACACAGTAAAATTGGATACATACAATAAGTGATATAAAAATGGTAACAAAAAATACAAGCATATTGGTAAATTAAATTTTTTCCAGTAATAGCATTTTATTGAACAGTATGTTTTTGAAAGCAATCAGTGATTTGGAGTTTTTGATTAGTTCAGGAGTACTATTCCATATCCTTGTCCCAACAACAGAAAAGGATTTATAAAATGTAGAGGTTCGGTGTAGTGGGACAATTAAAAAATCTGGTGACATTCGAATACATGCATGCATAAATGAATACATACAATGAATACATGCATAGAAATATTTCTCTTTAGGTACAAATATCAGCGACTAGATGAAAGAATTGGACTCTTGAGTGATGAAAAATTACAATCAAATAATTATTAAAAATCACTAGGCCTCGTGGGTTCACATCCAGGACCCTACTTGAATTAAAATTAGCCTTTCGACGATCTTATAGCCTGTGGGACCTCAATGCCACCACAACTTACTTCAAGACCATACCACTGCCAAGTAGTTTATTAAAGTTGAAAAGTCCCAAGCATAAGAGCGAGTGAAAGACACAATAGGGTGAGGCCCGCTTCTTTTTCTGTGCCACTTCAGGTTCCCCAGATTAAACCGGTGCATGGGAAAACATTTTGTTTAGTCGTACACATCCATATATCTCTCCTTAATTAAAAGCTATCCAATTAGAAGTCCAACGCTTTCCCCTGCTCTCCCACGTTGTCGAAGTTGCATATAAGCCGATGACATTCCTTAAAAAATCCATGTTGCAGAAGTCCAGGAATTATTGCGTAATTTTGTATATGTCAGGGTTGATATAATTTATCATATTTTGACATTAATAGGTTTGCGCATTTGTCTAATCTGAGTTTTCAAGACTCTACCTGCACTCAAATGTGCTTCAGATCAGCAGGAAAGACACGATATCAGAATGGAAGGTCAAGAAGGAAGTTAGGAGAGGAACCCGACGTCAACTTTAGCCTGTACATTTGAGAAAACGAAGTGTATCAGGGGTAACATTGTGAAATTTTTCCATGGTGGAGAAAACAAACTTTGCAAATTTCACTTAATAGATTTATTCACGACCCGAGACGACTCACGTTTATTCACGACTCACCTGATGATGACACAATGTGTTGAAACCCGGGTCGTGAATAAATCTATTAAGTGAAATTTGCAAAGTTTGTTTTCTCCACTTTAGCCTGTACCTTAAGGTGCCAAGGGGAACATGGCTCTGCGTCTAATTCGATAGACGGGGTACTGAACTTGAGTGTTCTCAACAAATCACTCAAGTAGGGGCTTACTAATGAAAATATCTCCCACTTCCGGGATTTGAATCCGGACCATCGGGGTGAGAGATCAGTTCTCTAACCACTACACGAACCCGACTCCTTGTGTGTGGGAAGAACCGTAAGTTTAGTGCTCCCCCCGTTGAACGGTATGTTAAACCCACGATTATTATGTTTAAATATTATGCTATATTCGACCAGATAAATGAGATTAGATAGATAGATTGTACCCATGGAATCATAATGTCATTCCCCGTACTATAAGAGAACACTATAGGCAATATAGCAAATGTATAGGTAGGTGAAATATTATTAGAGTAGTCTGTAGTGCATGAAGCATGTATTAACAACCAATCCATCCCTTTATTAGATACTTTAGATAATAACCATCTAGCTACATGCTACCATATTATGTAGAATATTTACATGTAGCCTTGGAAAAGACTGACACATGATGTTTCCTGGGGTAAACACATACATGAAATAATGGGTCAAACGAATCGTAAACTGGGATTCATCAAAAGAGTACTGGGCAAATGTGATGATCATGTACGAGAAATCAGCTACTTTTCCATTGTTAGAACTCATTTGGAATATGCTGCCAGTGTATGGGATCCCTACGAAATCGGTCTAAATAATGAACTTGAACGTGTGCAGCGAAGATCGGCAACATTTGTAAAGGGACGGTACGATAACCTTATTTGCGTAACCAGTCTATTAAGTGAATTAAATTGGGAATCATTGTCAGATCGCAGGTTGAAATTTAGACTTAATCTTTTAAACAAATTCCAAAACCATATTTTCAGTGATGATGTTAAAATTATTTTGCGAACCCCAACTTACTATGGTATTCTGGACCATAATCAGAAAATTATAGAAATTGATTCCGAACTGACAGATTGAAAATGTCCTTTTTTCCTCGCACAATTAGGGCTATGAATAACCTTAAATATATCCAATACGAGTGTAGCGATGGATAACATTGGTAGCAGAATGTTGGTATGAGCACTTAAAGCTAACCCACCTAACAGCATGTGTTTGCATGTTTGCTTTGCTATTTTTATCTTTTTTTAAATAGTGAAGTTTAGAACAGTATATATGCTAATACTTTTTTGTGCATCATATGTAGTGCATGTTTGGTGAGAATTCACCCCCTGCCACACACCTTAAGGGTGCTTGCAGGGTATTATGTAGATGTAGATGTAATAGCTTGTTTGCATATCAATGGAGCAGGTTTGTTGGTCTTCACCCTCTGCCACACACACTCGCGGTAGCTTGCAGGGTATCGCTTAGATGTAAATGTAGAGTACCTCAGTTAGTAGAGCAATAGGTACTCTAAACTCAGTTGATTTTTTTGAATGGTTCGTTCTTAGATGAGCTAGCAGTATCGATAACTATTGTAAAGATGTGAAAGAATGGAGCATGCTCACGCCCCAGGTATTTATTCCTTGTCGGAGGCGAGCTGTGGAATCGACGTCACAGTAATCTCTCGAGGCGCTGAATGAATTTGAGTGTGGGGAGCACTTGGCACCAGAGTAACAAAAAACCGAAACGGCCTCACGAAACTCTCGAAATCACCGAATCGCCTCCTCAAACTGTGAAATCGCTCGCAGCAGGCGTCCACCCGCTTCTATAGCTTTTTATTTCACCTTGAAACGTCGTGAGCTTCGATTTCAATACCCGCGGAAATTAGCGAACCCGATGCGAGATTTCCGTCCGAACAGAAATGCCTCCCACCTGATCGCTATTCTATTAGGTCTGAATATTTAATGAAGTGTTGACTCCCAAACGTGGGTGGTGCCTTCACCCGAGGCGTGCTGAGCAGTCAGTTGCAGGTGCTAGGAAATGATTTGAACAATTTCACACTCCATAGCCTCATTCTTTTCGTCTTTTTTCATAATATCAGTGTGGAGTTCATGTTTTTTGCGAATGACTTAAAAATGCTCAATCGGAGAGGCATATGTTCATAGATTAAGAATCCACCTGGTGAACTCGCCCTAGAAATAAACGGCATAATGATGATCATTGGAATATCACTTGGCTTTTATCGAATTACAAGTAACTTACAATCTTTCTAATTCCTTATATGTGCTACATTACTACGAATGAAAATTCTAATACAAAGTAAGACATTGTTATTTGGTGACATTAGAAAATATTTTGCAAAGAAAATTTGCGCGCCCTGAAATATTTGTGGTTGCTAACCATCAAACAAACTAATAAACTGGTTAAAGTGGCAATCAGATTAAAAAACTGCATTAATCAAAGGAGAGCTAAAAGAAAAATATTTGAATCAAAACATCTGCAAAATGTTCAACGGGTGCAGACGAATTCCGGAATAGAAATGTGTAAGATACACAGTTCAGGTATAGGTGCTACAATGGTATTTCATGCCCATCTGCTAGCTTACTCAAAAAATGAATCACAAATGAAGAGATGGCTTGATATTCTTCAAGTAGATTTTGTTATGGCTATACGCAACTTTCTTCAGTCCACCAGATGTTTTCAGTGTTGAGTTTTGTAGCATTTGGCTAAGTTTAAATAAGGTTAAAATAAATTTTAACATTACGGAAAATAATACTTGCTATGAGTTTTGCTAAATGTAATTGTTTTTCATATAAATGTTAAGAATTTGGAAGTAATCACACTTTAAATATCGCTCTCCAACTGCATAAATGTCTACCTTTAAACGGTAGCAATTTATCAAAGTCATAGCATTGTTTGTATATTATATTCTCATGTCCTCCACTTATAATGTAAAATTCGTTATCTCAAGCAAATTCAGCGCTAGCCTAATAGTTTTATCTGTAAATGTTTAATATTACTTTTCGTAGTATTTTTCTTTAAAACAATTTAAAAAGACCGTGTGACAAAGGAAACACGTATATTCTCAGTGAATTAATCTTTTATAAAGGGATTACAGTAGAGAATGAAATAGTGAAAGCATTGATTTTTTAGAGCCACTTAATTTTACCAAAATTGTAGCAATATGAGGGATTGGATTTAAAATGGAAGAAATAGCTCTCTTTTTTCAGTATTTATTGTGAAATTAATTTATTGCCTATTTTCTCGAGCGTTATTATTGTGGTACTTGTTATTACATCCATCTTCATAATTATTTATACCTTTATGGTAAGAAAAAAAATGAAAGTTATGACAAACAAATTTAAATGTTACAATGACCTTTATAATGTGAAGTGCATAACTTGGTTTTATTTTGCCTATATATGAGCATATGCATGAATTATTCTGGGTTTGAAGGTCATAAGGTCGGTTCAAAGGGTGGTAGATTACTAGACATCGTTTGGCCAGCCCGGCTCCAAGATGCCGTGCAATGAAGGAGTTTTTAACGACCCTTTTGATCAAATTCGTGATGGACTTGAAGTGCTCTACACAATGCACCCAACTATTGCCCGAGATGCAGCGGAAAAATCCTTTTACATCGGCCAGTCTCATCTAAGACCCGGCTGCGAGAATGCACCTTGCACTAACGACTTCGCTAATGCAATCCCCGTGAATAATGGGAAGGGAAAATGGTAGAAGGAGCCACAGAAACCCCCTTAAACTATAATAAAATGATATTTGTTACCCGAGTACCCTAAGAGAACCCTATAAAACATTTTTTATGTCTCGCTCTGCCGTTTATGCCTCTCTAGCCACAGTCTCTTCGGCTTCCTCCCACTACCTCCACCTCGCCTTCCCTCATTTCTTTACGCTCCGTGTTCTATCCACTCTTTAGCATCTTCCCACTTTGCAGGTGGGAGACTCTCCACGCTCACACACCAACCATTTCCCCCGCGGCCTTGCCGAGCTGGGGAGAGGTAGTCGTCTCCTCAGAGAGAGAATGAGATTGACTGTCGGTGGAAGCGTTCCACCCTCGCTCGCCCCACCTACCCGCCCCGGCCACCTCCCGGGATTCTAAATTCCCCGGCGCGATAAAAGTTAGGCCTCTCTCGCCTCGATTCGGAGGTTGGAGAGGCGCCCGGGGCCCCGGGCCGGGCCGAGCACCCACGACCAGCGACCGCGCCTGCTCAGTGAGGAGCGGGCTTTGTTTGGTGGTCACAAAGAGCCGTTTGCTATTAGTTTGAAGGCCTGGAGCATGCTATTCCTAATACGCTACATCGTACATTGATAGACTAGAATGTTTAGATAATATTATTGAGGTAGAATGGAAGATAGAAGTTTGCCATTTGGATTTATTATTAGGTATTTCAATACCCGAATGGATACATGGATACCTGATTACTACATGAACATCTGGATGAGATCATGGATACCTTCATGATTAAATGAGTGCGAAATGTATTGCCAAATGAAAAATAGGGCAACTACTCGTGTATATTGATGGACACTCGAATGCCTGAGGGAATATCTTCGCCTGGATAGGATACCCCGAACGAGTATTCCGGCGACTAACCGAGTGTCTCGTTAAATACCGGAGCGTTAGAATGAATACTACTGTTTTAATTCGGCTTTTAGCATACGCAAGTGTCTTAAATGGCCATTAACGTCACCATCATGCCTTAGGTATTTAGGAATCCTAAAGGAATCAGTTAAATTGCAAGGTCTTAAGGAGCTACTATTGTAGCGCCAGCGCCATTCTGGTTTTCGAATTTAGTTGCATTCAAATAGGCATTCGAGTATTCGCTGAGGCGCTCACGCAGTTGCCATTGGATTAATTTGAGTACTCATGTCCCAATAAAGGTGTTACTGTATCTTCTCATCCAAGTACTCATAAATTTGTCACGGACTCATAAATAAATTCCATTTCTGAAACACTCCTAACTACGGACAGGCTCAAAATAACTTTTTGGTCTAAAATAAATGACTCTTTGGGATAAAATCTATTATAATGGGGAGAAAACGAATTGGGATGAATAATTTAGTTTTAAGGCTATTTTTTGCGTGAGTTTCAGACTCAACATGCGCTTAAGTAAAATTATTATCCATTTTTTTTGCATCTTTAGCATTGATCCGCTAATATTTACATAATATTTGTGATGAGCCTGAACCGTGTCTTGGCTGTTCTAATTTAGAGAATGTATTGCTTAAGACGCAGCCAGGATCTCAAATCGAGCCTCCTTGAAATTACAGTAAAATCTGTAATGTAGGCACTAACAATATAGTTATTTTTCTGCCATAATGCATCGCTGGTGTGGAGTCAGCCCCTGCCACATCCTTGCGATGGCTTGTGTGGTCTTGAGTCGATGCAGATGTATATTAGTATGTTTACCCACTCAGCCAATTTTCCCGGGCAGTATGTAACGCTACATGTATTCTTGTTCCCTGTATCTAGTTGAAACGAAGACGGTATGAATTCTCTACGAAATTTTTTATCGTAACTTCCAGACAGTGTGGACTCCGAAATTTGTAGTGGTTCATTCCTCCGTTCAATTGTACCTATGCTTTGTTTCGGCGTGTCTCCTGGGTAATGATGACTAATGTCAATATACAATCAACGATTACTAACCAGCACAATATGCTGCGCAAAGGCTCCTCCATGATTATTGGAGTGGGCTTTGACGTTATATCTAATTGAACTTTTGTATTTAAGCATTGAAAATGGTGATCACAGTTTCATATATGTGGCTCGAAGATGGCAAAATGGGTTTCGGACCACCAATAATACTCTGATATTGACATAACCTGTCGAATCGTTCATTGACTCTTGGAGTAGGAATTAAATATTACGGGTGCTGAACCAATTGGGAGATGAGTCTTACCCACTGACACATAAGTGAGGCCTCTTTATTATCAGTCAACAATCCTAAGATTGATTTGACGCAGCTCTCCACTCAATTCTCCTATCAGCTAATCTCGTCATATGGATTTTATTATTTTCTTTCACATCCTTAACAACTTGCAACTGTAGCATGTCATCCAAGGCCTTCCTTTTCCATTCTTCCCGTTCACATGTCCCTAGACGATTGTCTTCATCAAGCCATCGTGTCTCAATAGGTGGCTGATTAAGTAATCCTGCCTTCTTTTATAAGTTTTCAGCTTACTTATTTTTTCTACTGCTCTTCTTATGCCTTTTTCGTTTAACACTCTGTCGATATATTCTATTTTCCGTATTTTTCAATAGTGCCACACTTTGAATGCTTCCAGCCTTGATTTCTCTGCTCTTTTTAACAACCATGACTGAATGCCATTAAGAAGCATGCTTCAAATGTTTGTTCTGATGAAATATTTCCTTATTTCCATGCTTGTACTTCCAGATCCTAGCAGAACCTTTTTTTTGGTCAAATGTCCGTAATGGGCTATTCTACTGACAATTTCTTCCTTACTTCGTCCATCTTTGGTTGCTCCGTTTCCCAGGTAACAATATTCCTTTATGTGAGGCCTAATCCGCCTGAATTATTATCGTCATCTAAGCCTGGCGTATAATGTTTTATCTCATTCAGTCCCTTGCTCTTATTTATTTTTTCTCTCTTTTTGTCCCCATGATAATTCCTAAGCAAACGTACTGCATTGCGTTTCAAATTAGATCAGGAAGAGATTCCCTAGGCTGAGAATCGACTCGCTAAAATGTTGTACTACCGATTGGAATGATGATGAGTGGAGGTGTTGAGATATGTGATGAAATGTAAGTTATTACGGAATTTGGTACTGTGCTGAGTAGATATACGGACCAATGCGGAATTGTAAAATAGATTGGATGCCTTCGTCATGTGGGCGGGGAGAGCATCAGATAAAATGCGAGGTGCATAGTGAGCTATTAACGAAGACGTTTTAGGGCGTTGAAGAGGAGGAGAGAAAGGAGCTGATGGTCGTTAGCATTGAGGCAGAGTTAGTGGGCAGGAAAAGTAATTACAGGCGGTTCGGTCCAGATATTGTGGTTAAAGGGAGATTAAAGTGTTTGCTGGGAAGAGCAAAACAACTTAATGTGTACCTTTAACTCCGGAAGTGCGTTTATGAATATTTTAAATTTGCATTATAATATAACTTCATTTGGTAAAACCTAAGTGATGGAAATGATTTTGTACAAATAAGATGCCGCGTGTTGACTAAGAGGATATCCTTCTGAGGCGCTCAATAAAGAGAGAAGTTCGTATTTGGGGTACCCACCTGAGTGCATGGTAAGTTGGGTGGGTCGATGGGGCGAGGGAGGATAAGGAAGGGTGGGAATGGAAGAAGGGCTGTGTGGTGGGTTTTTTTCTTAATCCTTTTCCTCGGAATTATTCACGCCTCTCCACCGATTGCTTCTCGAGATATGCCTCCGAGGGGAAGCATATATTCACGGGTATCTCTTTTTCCCCCTCCCTCTCGTCTCATTTGGAAGATGTATTTTTTTCCCCTTCGTCCACCGACCTGGAGAAATCGTCACGATTCCCCGATGGCCAACTCCGCCTAGGGACACACTCCTACGCCTATTTCCTTCGACGCCCTATTCCCGACTGCCACGCGCAGCTCGTCGCTATGCGTCTGCGTAGGGGGAGATTTCTATCTCAGACTCTCGGCGTTTGGGTGTAACATTCCTTCGGATGGAGATGAGAGGACGGGTTGGTTCGGCTTCCGCGACTCTCTGTTCCTTTTTCTCTGGCTCCTGGAGGACGTTTATGCAGAAGTTGCTCGGTAATTAAGCTGTGTCCGAGCCAGCGTATCACAAAAAAAAGGTTTTCACGAAGGATGATAAAATAAATTTAGCTGCTAATTAAGGCCAGCCTCAGATTACCGGTTGATTCCATCCAGATGGTGTGCATTTCAAATATGCTGTACGCATCTAGGAAATTCACTGCCCTGTTGATGCTGCTTCACGGGAACGGAAGGTAAAAAAATGAATTAATATCTGCATGTCATTTTGCGCTTACGGCGTTGTTTATGATTTTCAATCTTTTTAATTTTCTATACTTATATATTTGATTAATACATGCTAAAGTATTTAATAAAGTCAATCTTGATTTGCAGCGTAGAAATTCTACCATCTTGAAACCATTTTATCTTCTAAGTATTCCTCCTCTCATTTGTGAACAACTAAATTTCAAAACCTGCCGCAGTCACGGCAAAGTCTGATTTTTTTTAAACCGAGGTTACACCATTCGTTGATTCATAACACTGTAGCAGGCCTAATTGTATTTCAGGGAGGCAGCCGTCCCCTTACTTCATTATTTGCATAGATATAAGTTCGGTGAATTATTGGATAGAGGTAGAAATTCTGTCGAAAACTCAGTAGTGGAGAGAAATTCGGCGTTGGTGCTATCTTCCTCTTAATAAAGCTTACACAGGAGTTCACGTTTTAACCCCCATCTAAGGAACTGAGTCCTATACTTAAAGTACGGATCGTTATTCTCCTGAAAAGTCTCTTCTCATTACAGTATTCAAACTCGGGTCCTCTGAAGAGGAAGCCAGTTCTGTAGCCACCACAAATCCGATCCCCCTCCTATATTGTGCAGGTAACTATATGGAAGCCATGGCTCATTTCACAAGCCCAAAGTGCAGATACTGAAACCTTAGCAACTTGTGGTGAGCGGGATAATTTTGGAATATTTGTTGTTGGGAGATTTCTATTGTGAGATTTCCATTTACCTATTTTTCACTGAGAAAGTGAAACTGTATTCACTTTCTCAGTGAAAAATAGATAAATGGAAATCTCATAATAGAAGTCTCCCAACAAAAAATATTTCAAAATAATCCTGCTCACAACATGCTACTCTCACATAATGTTATGAATGAATAATTATTATTTTGGTCTCCGCTCTCTGCATTTACAATGTTTTTAAAACTTCAACTAAGAAATAATTTAAAGGAAAGATCCCATTGCAAATGTGTGATGCCATTTGTTGATTCTGACATCAGCGAATTCCTTGGCCAGGAAAGTCAGATCATCCGCCTATCCCATCCATCGACCAAAAATCCCACGATATCAGCAACTGCGATCTATAGGGTTACACACATGCCTGAGACCCCAACAGCTGCACGTGCCAAGTAAACACGGTTTTTTAAACGGCAAACACGATCTCGGGCAACCAATCAAAACAGTTGAAGGACGCCAAATTCTCAGAGGCACCGACGCCAACCGGCCGTATAAATCATAATCGATTTCAATTTAATCATGACAACTTCGCGCGTTCATTATGTGAGCTCACTCGGCGAACTTTTATAACGATCGCAGGATTGGAGCTGTGCTATCAACCCGCGTCCTTTTTAAGAGACGGAGGGGCTTTTCAGTGGTTCTCGCCGGCTCTTTCCTCGCCAGCATTGCCGTCCATGGTTTCACTCGAGAGCAATTTCGCGTTTTATGGACGCGTTCTCCTTATTAAAAAAAAAGAAATAGCGCGAGCGAATAAATTTCGGGAGCGTCCCGGAGGACGGGTAGACGTTAATTGACCGCACACGAAAAGGCATTAATGCCCAATCTCGGAGAAACGTACAGTCATCGCCCAATTGGGATAATTACGGTGACTCGCCCCAGCGTGGTCCATAGGCTCCCACCCCCCATTAATTACTAATGAAGGAGGGCGGGAAGGGTTGGCGGTTCTGTGGGTGGAAACGAGCAGAGGGACCGAGCAGAGCCCAGGCATGCCCACCTCACGGCGGTGTTTCCCGTAATTAGCATCGCGAGGCGCGTTCCACCGCGGGCCCAATAAGCACGCGTGCCTGGCCGGTCTTCCACTCGCCAGACAAACGCCGCACTCCTTGCCCGCAGCGAAGTAACCGTAATATATGCCGGCCATTAAGTCATAGGGCAATATATTTCACGGCAGAGCTTTTTTTTCTCTCTCCACCTCCCCCGCTCGCCTTCAAAACTCCCTGACCGCCAAAGCCTTGCCCTCCTTCATCTGGTTTTAATTTATGTCCGGGAGGGGGATGAGCAGAAGACATTAGCGATCGGAATGGGCAGGAGAGGCCGGCTCTTGGTATGTAGGGGAGTCCCTCTTCTCTCCCCTTCAATCTCCTCGTTGTTCCTCTTACCCCGAGGAGGAAACCGCAAAACTAGCTTCCTCTACGCAAGTTCCTACGCTAGTTGAGAGCGCTAAGCTACTTTTTATCGTTCCAGAAGAGAAAAAAACATGCTTATGCCCCAATGTTTTTTCGCCCCGTAACGCAAGCCGGCGTTTATTAATAACGAGATTAAATAAGCCGACACGAGCCTTTGGTATGGGGAAGGGGTTTCTTCCGGAGGGAATATGGAACGAGGAAGAATGTTAATCGACGTTAATGCTCTCGGCGGAGTAGCGCGGCTTTTGTCTGCTCCGTTGGGATGACGGTGGAAGATTCTGTTAACGACATTTAATTCGTTGAAGGCGGCCGCTCCTCCGCGTGGACCAATATGGAGCATTTTGTGTTATGCGTCTCGTTTGCAGACCGTATTTTTGCTGTTGGTCTTTCGTGATTCTACTGAATTATTTTATCCTGTTGCAAAATAGTTTTTAAGTGACATCTTTTCCAAAACGGATTTCAATTTTTTACCTTTTTCTGCCATGAAATATCTCCTAGTGTTAACACCAGTAATTCAAGTTTATAACTCAAGGTCATTAGGTTTCGTTGGCTCTGTAACTCCTACCGGGATTAATTCTTTCAAGGGATCAATTCTATTGTCTTCTTCTAAGACCGTAGCCTTACCCTAACCCTTTAATTTTTAATCCTGAGTGTAAACGTATTCAGAAAAGTTCTATTGTTCATCTCAACGTAGGTGCTCATATTATTTTAAGGTCTCAATACTAACAAGCTAAATACGACTTCAGCTCATTTTTCCTGCTAATTCCAGTAACAAATTGCCATTTCCAACAATTTTCTACTCCTAATTTTGCAGCTTTTATTGATATTATCTGTCCATAGGGAAGGCGTTCGACAGCTTAGGTTTTTTGCGCCAAAAACGTGGGTACTTTGGATAATGTCGCAAAGCAGGGAGAGTATACTCAACCGTTGGTTGTAATATCCTATAATAGAATCCTATAATAGTATAAGAGACTAGAGAGAGAAAGGAATATCATAGGTGAAGAAAGAAAGGTTGATGATGAACTCTGCGTTGACATCAGCCTGCTGTTCGCTAAAGACCTCCTTAGGTTCGTTTTATAATTCCGTGCTCGACGGAGGGGATTTCACTTGGAATGTGCTACAGACATTACAGACATTACGGTAGGGACCGGTAAATCATAAATAAATTTCCACTGCCTGAATTTGAACGAAATACCAATACATATCCTTATAGTTAGTAGTTTACTCCGGGGAGGCAACCGACAGCTGAGGCCTTAGCGCCATTTAGGGTAGGTGGGTGATTGGGTGATGGTAGGAACATTTCAGGTCTTGGAAGAATGATGCAGAAAAACCCGACTTGGGCATTAGCCTAGTATTAACGACAGGCGCCAAGGGGATCATCACCCCATCCGACGGACGGAGTACTGAACCTGAAATGCCGTCCACCAGGCACTCAAGTAGGGATCACTACTCCACTGTTGCCACTGAAAAATCCGCCAGTCGGGAATCGAGCCTGGACCCTCGTGATGGGAGGCTATACTCTAGACACCACACCAACCTGATCCCCACATATCCATAAGCCTACGGGATGCTTATACCCTAACGCTCACCCCAGAGTTGTGCTCACCCTAATCCGATCCCTTTACCGTTAATCAGTTTAGACATGAAATATCTTTTTTCTTGTATACCAATCATGTATTAACCATTGAATTTTAAGGTTTTATTTTATCCTTATGCACAACGGACGTTTTAAAAATCGCCGTTAAAAAAAATTAATTTAAAAATAAAAAAAATGTAAAATGCTATTGGTTGTGTTAAAAATAAAATTATCTTGCTGTATTCCACGCGATTATTATTACTATCCACTCTACCGGTTTCTCCCTTACCGGGTTTCGGGTTGGTGTTGTGGCTAGAGTACTGGCCTCCCATCCCGAAGGGCCGGGTTCTACTCCCGGCAGTGGTGGATTTTTCAGGTTCCTACTAGAGTGCCTGGCGGACGGCATTTCAGGTTCAGTACTCCATCCGTCGGATGGGTCGTTAAGCCGTGCTCTCCTTTGCGCCTGTTGTTAATAGTAGGCAAATGCCGACGCCGGCTCTCTCTAACAGTCCGGCTTTCTCTCCACCCTTCCTCCATTCCCTGAAATTTTCGTACCATTACCCAATTATAACGTATCCTAGGGGGCGCAAATGGCCTTAGCTGTCGGTCGCCACCCCTGAATAACCTGATCAACTTCATCAGGTCATATAGGTCTACCAGCGGATAGCTGCTCTCGATAATGACCTGAAGAGGTTGAAACCGGTCGAGAGATAATGATCGCATGGAATACAACAAAGCTTATTTTATTTTAAAGCCATCTATGCATTTGGAATGTTGAATCAAATTCTAGGGTAGACATCCTTTCCGCAAAAATGAATTGGGAATTTTTTCAGCCGCTAATGCCCTTTTTTCCCAAAACGTAAGGAACTGAAACCAGGCGCCAAATTTTCTTCATATTGTTGAGTTTATAGAGTGAAGAATGAGTCCCGATATAAGCAGAGCCTAGTGAAAAACGCTTTGGTGATGGCGGCACCATTACGGACGGTTCTGTGGTCCATTTACAACGGCCCCACATTCGACTCACCTCCCTCAAATCCCCGATAGCGATCTCCTAATATCTTCTCCCCTCCTCTCCATCTACCTTTTTCAATTAATTCGCTCTCAAACTCCTCTTTCCCACCGCAGGCGTGTTTGTCTCCCTCCCCCTAGGCCCAGGACCCCGCGGTAAATCGCATCCAATCCCTCTCCCCACCCGGAATCGTAAGTTTAAATTGATAACGTAGACCAGGTTTTGATATGTTATTTAATTCATGCTCAAGATTCGATCGCAGATTCAACCAGACTCGATTGCGATCGCCTTTTCGTGATATTTTGCACCCATTCTTGACCAGTGTCAGCATTAATTTTAGCTGTTGAATTTATAGACATCCCATCAGTTCATTTGCGGTATCATAAGCTTCCATCACTATAGGATCTTTGTTTATCAACTATATGGTATTTTAAAATGTGTATATTTTTCCTATCTTACTCTTTTTATACTTTCCCTCCTTCTCAGATCTCTCATTCATTTCTTCAGTTATCCCAGGTATTTGGTCCATTATCATCTAATGTGGCTTACGACGTAATGTACTAAAAATGTATCATTATTTTTCAGCTGCTTTGGTTACTTTTATTATACTCTTATACTCCTCCCGACTTCCCTCATCGATTTTCGTATTCCACCTTGTTATTCAAACCTCCTAGTATTCTCTCAGATCCCAATTTCAATTCCTGAATACTCTAACACCCGTTAAATCCAATTGCTGTCAAGCTATGAGTGAAAATAGCATTATTAACCATGTATTTAGAGCTAATGGAAGTAATCCCAGTAGAGTCATTCCATTTTAAATCAACAAATGGCCCGAGCTTCACCATCTCAGATTTAAACTAAAATAGGTGCATAGATGCTGTCAACCTTCCTGAGCCAAAAGCCGTTCCCCGTTTCAGCAGAAAAACTTTTGCCCCTGAATTATAGGCAGGCAGTCATTGCGTTAACACCTGAAAATCGTCTTTTTAGTCTATTTTTCTCCAGGCTGCAATAGACTGATTTTACGTGTTGTACACATATAAAAGGTGTAAGTTGAAAGCATATAAAGTCTGCATGTTAAAAGAGAAGTTTTAAATGGACTTTTCACAAGAATAAGTGTCTTTTTATCACTGTAAATGCAACTTCCAAAATTCATTTTTTTCACAAGTCTAGCCTAAAATTACACCAAGAAATAATTTTGAAAACGGGTCAGTTCTGCTCACCATATCACTCATATGTACCTAGTGTATGAATATATTAATAAATATGAAATCTGAAAATTGACTACTGAAAAAAGATCACTTGAATTCGAGAAATTAGGAAAAAAATTGGTTTTTCGGAGCTAAAAAAGTCCATGTGCCACAGGGTTTACAAATTATAAAATCTTTGTTTTAGAAAGTCTTAATGTTGTTCTTGTAGGTACAGGAAGAATTGTTTTGTGTTTAGCGGTTTGGGAGTTATGGTCGGTGTAAAATCAGTGAGAAATAATTTTTAGCGGTTTGGGAGATATGGTCGGTGTAAAATCAGTGCTCAACTCCCTCACGCATGGGCCTAAACAGACTCATTCTAGGTATACTATAATTTAACCATCATTAATCCTCGTGGGAATGGGTGTAAAAATTAGAAATTCATTGGGTAAAAAGTGTAAATGTCTTTATTTTAGGTACAAAAAGAAATGTTTTGTGTATATGAGGGGTTTGGGAGATATAGTCTATGTAAGAACAGTTTTCATTTTTCACAGGTATTGCGCCTCATTACACATGAATTCCTTCAATACCATTTTTTAATATTCATTATCTCACTTACACCGATAAAAAGTATTAATAGTGGCACTGACACTTTCTAATACAGACATAAATTTATGCATGTATGAACAGTTGCCCGGAGTTTGAGTTGGTTCGGGAGGTCCTGACATTGTCAGAATATCAGTAACAAAAATATCAGTAACCAATTTAAAATGGTTATTTATGAACCAATTGAAAAAAATGATTATATCTGGTTCATATCTGAGAAAGTAAATATGGTAAGGACATTGGCCAGTATCACCTAAAGAAAAATAGTAAGAAAACTAAGTTATTGTTATGGAGTAGAAAATTAAAGCCAGGGCCAATGTTAAACTAGGAAAACAAAAACTTGAGGAGGTGGAATAGTACTGTTACCTTTGATGCTGAGTTACCAGCGAAGGATAAAGCAAAAGAAAAATTGTCCGTAAAATAGATCAGAGGGAAGAGACATTTTACCAAGCAAAGAATCTGCTTACAGCTGCACATACGATTATGGAAGTGAGGAAACATTTCATTAGAACATACATCTGGAGCATACTACTATATGGCAGAGAAGCATTGGCGATAGCAGCACAGTAACAGAGCAGCCAAAGCAAAGTAAATTTTTAAAAAGTAAAAAAAAGCAACTTAATTTTAATCTCATTTTGTGCAACTAATCCGTATTTATCTCGCTTAATTGTGTCACTTGTAATTTTTGTGGTGTTTGCGTCACTATAAGTTTGCTGTTATTTTAGTATAAACCCTATGGATAAATCGGTTTAATAATTGGGCTTTATGCACGCCTTCAGTAACAATTCTAACGTCTATTTTCGTCATGGATTCCACTGTTGGTCGCTTCCCTTTTAACTGCCTATTTCAAGACCAAAATACTTTTAGGCTATTCTCTAAGATTTTGCATCGTATTTTTCCTTTGAAATATGTTTAATTCATGACATACTATGGCCTTTGTAATTTCTCTAGATTCCCTGAGTTTTTCTTTTGTAGATTCCTCAGGGTGCCAGGTTAAAGTTTGGTATTGTTGGAATTCATGTGTGTGATGAGGCGCATTGCCTGTGAAAAATGAACGCTGTTTTACATAGACTATATCTCCCAAAACCCTCATGTACACAAAAGATTTCTTTTTGCACCTAAAAGAAAGACATTTACACTTTCTAACCCAATGATTTTCTCATTTTTAAACCCACTCCCACGAGGATCAATGATGGTTAAAATATAGTATTGTTGGAATGCGAGTCTGTGTAGTCCCATTGCCTGTGGGAATTGAACACTGTTTTTACATCGACTATATCTCCCAAACCCCTCATATACACAAAAAATTTCTTTTTGAGCCTGATTCAGCAACATTAAGACTTTCTAACCCAATGATTTTCTAATTTTTAAATCCAATCCCACGAGGACTAATGATGGTTAAATTATAGTATACCTAGAATGAGAGTCTGTTTAGGCCCATGCGTGAGGGAGTTGATCACTGATTTTACACCGACCATATATCCCAAACCCCTGATAAACACAAACGGATTCTTTCTGTTCCTAAAAGAACAACATTAAGACTTTCTATAACAATGCTTTTATAATTTTTAAACCCTGTGCCACTTGGATTTTTTTAGCTCCGAAAAGCCAATTTTTTGGAACGTAGGTTTTCGCAGCGAATTCCATCGTCGTCAGAGGCTTTCGGGTGCAGCTGCGTTGTCGCACACCGACAATGCGTTATACGCAGCTGCACCCGAAAGCCTCTGACAACCAATATTTTTCCAAATTTCTCAAATTGAAGTGATCTTTTCTCAGTAGTTAATGCTCACATTCCATATTTATTAATACTAGCTGTATCAAGTTCCCGGTCCATCCCCTGATGCTAGTGCATCAAGTTCCCGTTGAAATTTAACGGGTTTGAGAAAAGTCAAATGTATGCATAGTATCAATAAATTTTAACTTTTTTTGTTAAGGGATGAAACTTAACGTAGATTTTGGAGGTATCTTATCGATCCCTCCAAGTCTAAATTTGAGCCGTAAATCTAATATAAATCAACGATAATAGACAAATACTCTCAGAATCGCACATGCACTTGAAAAATAATGGGAAAATAAAATACCGAACCTTTCAGTCTATAATAAGTGTAGCGGAAGGTTGAAATTTAACGGGATTGAGAAAAATCAAATTTATCCATTTTCTTATGAAATTTTAACATTTATTTTCTTTAACGAAATCCAACTTGGTTTTTGGGCTATCCTATCTTTCCGGTTCCAAGGGTAGGTGTTAATTCCTGCGATAATATCATTGCCCTGCGTTTGTCAATATTTTTTCACTTTTACTGCTGAGCTGAAAATTTTTATTGGTACGAAAAGGCCTTTTCCTAAGACTCCACATTATTTTCGTTTTCTTCGTCTTCATAATCGTTGTCGCTCTCATCACCATGACTTTCTGTGATCGGTATGATTATTGGTTCTGTTAGCTGTACGATGTATGGTTGCGTCTCGCACTATATCTTTCTCAAAATCCTCCTGAATATTTTCTACATTACGAACGTATTGAACGCTAGATTGAAACACACTAGCACATCAACAAGTGCAATACCATGATTATACTTGGCAGTAAATTTTCCACCCTTTTGGCCCCACTCGCTATTGATTTCTGGATAGGTATGTAGTTCGATCATTTCTTTCTCCCCACTCCAAAGAAAGAAAGATATTTTGAAAATATAATACCTACAGTAGAACCTCCCTTACACGACCTTCAATAACACGACAACCTCAATTACAAGTGCAATTTCCCCTTGAGATTGCCATAACACATAATGTTAATGTGACCTCTCTAACGTGACTATTATTATCCAAACAACCTCAATAACACGGATTTTTTCCAGCTCACAACGTAACTCAGAACCTCCATAACAAGTCGTTTTGAGAAGTCAACTTCGATAACGCTACTCTGTACATGAATGGGTCAACCTTTAAGGCTGTCGGATACCACTGCCAAAAGCGCTTCTGCAGACGTCTACGCCTATTGACTTGAAAACTCCGCTTCGCTACTTAAACAAAAGTTTTCTGCGCAGACTTCGAGAATAAGGATTGATCTAGTAAATAAGTTTAGTAATTTTTCACTCGTTGCTTTTCTCATAATTCTGTTGACCTCAGAAGAACGCAAATTTTTACGAAAATAAGCTGATTTACGTGGCGTGTATGAAGTTAAATTCCGAACATAATGACTAATTATGACACTCTTTAAAAGCGGGAATCCTTCATCTCCATGTAGGACCAAGAATTTTTATTTCTTACATTGAAATTTAAACGAAAAGTTGAAATAAAACAATTATATTGCAAGAATTCTGTATTCTTGGCGATACGAGAATTTATAACAAATAGACTTGGTTCGAAAAGGGTCGCTCTAAAATTCACTCGGTATGAAGGGATTTAGCGATTACATTAACCTCGATAACACGACTGATAGCCAAAATAACCTTGATAACACGACCCTCAACAAAAAGAGCACCTCGATAACAGGACTGTTTCCCTGATACCCTTGAGACACTTCTTTTTGAGGTTCTACTGTAGTCCATACGCTCTACTTAATTTAATAATAATTTTATAAGGTTTCTGTTGTTTGCCTTAGAAGAGTTTTCAAAGCCACCCACGTGACTTGGCGTCCCCCTAAGGTTACTCGCTTTTTGTCGTTTCACTAAGGCTACTTTTGGTCCTTCGATCTTTCAAGTATGCCAGTTCCTAATGGAAGCAATGATTTTTGCTCCAGTCTGCCCCCTATAGTGGATTATAGGCACACAGACCCCTTTTCAATGCATCTAAGTCAGGTTGCAATCCATGATTAAGATTAGCTGAAATAGATTGGCGGTGTTCTACCAGCCAGGGTTCATCCTCCTGTCCATTGGTGTTGGAAACAATATAATTTTGGAAGATGCAGAAGATTCAATTATAAATTCGTATGCGATTTCACAGTTCATTCGTTTTCGAATTGCAAAGTAATATTTTCAAAAAATTTCAAAGTAACATTTGTACGAGAAAGGTTTTCTCGAGTTCTCCAACGGGTAAGGTCCTTCTGGGTCAACGTTTCAAGGAGCAACTCGTACAATCAAGTAACACATCATCCGAAAGTCCCTGAAGACGATGGACGATTTGTCCCTCGAACGGTACCGAAAGAACTAACCGGGTGGAGAAATCGAAAAATATTCACCCGGAAAATACGCCGAGAAAGTACTAAATTTTACCAATATTTATATCATAAGCATTCATGAAGCAACATATGGCTCAATACTGGATTATTTCATCCATAATGAGCGAGGAAGGATCATCAGCGTGGTTGTTAATTGTAATTGTTGGTTTCAGGAAAATTCCTGACCCTTCTCGATCCTCTTTCATGCCACCTCTCAATCCTGGAGCCATCCCAGACATTCCAATTGCCCAGCAATACATACGACCGTCGCCTTGCTCATTTTAGTCTCTTAACACCTCTTATTATCTCACGTTGTCTTCGGTAACCTAGTACATACATTTCCTCATAGTCTACCTGCTGCTAGTGAGTGATGTGGTTTTTTTTTGGTGATTTATCCGTGAATATGTGGTTGTCTACCAACGTTTCCTCTCCACTGCTGGAGCCCTCTTCAGGGTAATGTTAACCAATTGACGATACCTGCTGCTTGTCTGTATCCTCTGATTACAGCCTTCAGGTGTCAATTGTTTTTCAATACCCCACCCCAACCATTTATTTCCTTCGAATTTCACCTAGTTTCCTCTCCTCACGCTCCACGATAAAAAATTCTTCGTCTGTCTTTCGCACTACTTCAGCTTGCTTCCTTCCGTTCTGTGAAAAGATTAACCGGAAGTAACTATCAATTGGAGAAACCGACTTTTATAAGAAAAAAAGCATTTGGCAGGTGTTCTTTTCGGTGTGTTTTTCTCCGACTTCTAGATTATATTACACCGTATACCTTAGTGTTAACTCTAAGACAAGAACGGCATCCATGCCTAAGGCAAGATTCAAACCCGTCACCTTTGAATTATCAGGCTGGCGCATTATCGAGCCGAGTACCGCGGCCCGCAAAAAAAAAGTTTCGATTTTTTTTCTTTGGCATAATTCCCAAATTTAGGTATTGCCATGATTTTCACACGATTCATTACCAATAATACCTTCACAATACCACGATACCTTCGAAGTGCGCCCCGCACCACTCGATCGATTTCTTATGCGAACCGCCCAAATCCCAGAGATGGGAGAAGACACAAAACTCGGAAAACAATCGCGGTGGGTGAGTTAGCTTCGCGAGCGAGATGGCCCCGATGAATCAACAGCATTATTCCCGCTGCCCACAAATTGCCCCGGAATTATTCACGTGAAATTCGCGGCGGGCCCACTTGCCCTCCATACCCGCCCCCTGTCGAGCGCCCGCCCGGGGCGTCCGATGCCGCAGCGGTCCAGGTCAGTCCCCCAGCCCGTCCTCCCGCCTTTTGTGCACGCATTCCACTCCCTCCTCCACAAACACTCCTCCTCCACCTGTGGAGTAAGTATCTAGATCGGCGTCCGCCCAACCGAACGCCTCTCTCTCTCCGTCTCGCCCCCGGCTTCGTCTCCCACACCGCCCCCTCTCCCATTCTTATGCTCTTCCCACCTCATCTCAATCCTCGCTCTCCCTCCGACTCCATTTCTCCACACCCTCGATTCTCTCTCTTTTCCGTCTCCCGTCCTCCCAATATCCATCCCACGGTTGCCAAGTCGAATGTCTCTAATCGGGAACATCTATATTTCTGCTCTTAAGGTTGGCGTTCATAGTCGAAAAATTATTTGTCGAATACTCGACGATTCATGAACCTTGGATTTTCCTCTAACCTCTGATTATTTAGGTTAAGTATTCATATAGGAAAAATTATTAGATTTTAACGTATCAGGTACCACAATTACTCGATAAAGGAAGTGTCTTGCTGAAACCTGGGTCGGAGTAGTAAATTTATTGTGGAAATTTAAAAAGTTTTTCTGTGATAAAGCTGCAAGAAAAATGATGATTGGTTCTAGAATCATAGATTGATGAATCTCTGGTTATTTAACTGGATCTGTGATTCTTACCCTAAGTATTGAATCTGTGAATATTCGAACTTGCCGTAAAAAAGTCATGGTACTTATAATTTGTACGACACAAAAAGATTTATTTTGTGGATGTTGATGTATTTTCGCTTTATTCGCAAGCTTCAAGTCATGTTCAAAATTCTAAATTAATTGGTTCCTTTCAAAATAATAGTTATTATTTCAAAGCGCTAGTTTAACTTACTAAGGCACACAACGCTTTGTTCGTGGTAGTTGTTTCAGAAAATTACTATCGTAACTAGGACTAACTACTGTTGTTGTCGGCTGCATGGCCATGAATATGCATGTTCATGGTTGGTTGTTTTGTTGAAATCGTAAAATCTTGCGTATAATCTTGAAGCAAACTATGTCTTGTCAAGTGATGAAACCAGCATTCCACTCGTAATGACTTTTGTTTTATGAGCTGAAACACTTGGTAGGATGTACTCCACTATACCAGTTTCGCTGAACTTGATTCTCTTCTTTAACTCTTCGTCGTAAAAATGCTCGAGTGCATTTATTCATGGAGGTATGTACTGGAGGAGACATCACAGCAGATTGCAGAAGCCAGACATACGAGCTTGCTACTAACGATACTCTTATAAATGAAGAGATTTTTCACGCCGTAAATATTAGAGTAGTGAGAGGAATAATGGAAGGCATTTTTAAAAATCGTGAAAGAAACTGAAAAAAGTGCTCAAAAGCGCGAATAAGTCCCAAATATGAAGTTTAAATAAGTTGAATTCAGACCAGTTTTAGTAATAAATTATATCCCATGGGAATGAATTGAAAAGTACCTCCATAAAAAAGCCTTAAGAAGCCTTAACTGATGCCACTGCGATGAAATTAGGGTACGGTTTCGTTGTTATTTATATTTAAATGCACATGCAGTCTCTATAAGAGGCCATTTAGATCGCAACGTTTATTACGGAGCAAGTAGAGCATAATCCTATCCAAGTACCCCCATTTGAGCTTCATTACCATCCATAGTCCACCATGGCATTGCCCTCGCAGCACATTTTAACCTCCTTGGATTAATTGCATCTCTGATGTATCATTTTTTGAAGAGTATGTTGTTCCGTCGCAAATATGTTGTCATATTATAGAATATCTATTATCAGCTCTCGAAGAAAATTGATCACTCTTGAGTAAAGAAATGCAAACAAACCTCGTTTTCAATTCCACAAACAAAAATATGCATTTTAAACAACTATACCGCTGACCAAACTCCAATTAATTACGCTCCCGTGAGTAGTTCATGAACCTTCGATTATTCATCCAAATACTGTGATTGGCTGTGATTACATACAAAATAATAGGTGATTTTGTGACAACTATGGATAACTAAAAATCAACGGTTGATATGTCTATGATTGATGAAACAGAGATTGGCCAATAAGAGATTTATGGACGACTAAGTATTGTAAACTGTGAATTATCAGAGATATTGATCTATGACTGAATATAATCGGAGTTTATTTATGGCTATATGTACCACCGCAAGTCTTTTCCGAGAATGCAGTTGGTGATGTCTGTTCGGACTTACCACTTAGTCAGGCCTTCGATGTATGCTGACGTTTCGATGCAAGCGTCACACATCATGTGGCTCCAATGAGATTAATACGCTGATTGACAAACGAGGGTATATATATGACTACGGTCATTTTATAATGACTGGATAACTACCTGGGTATTGGTTGGAATTTGTTAGGGTGTAGAGAAAGGGTGAACAGAAATCCGGTATTATTGTTGGCTCACTCTTCAACAAAGGCGCCAGGGAATTCTCGACATTAGTGTCCTATCTGTCGGATGGAGAACTGAGATTGAAATACCCTTCACTCAGCTCTGAAGCTGGTGCTGGTACGCCAAAGAAAAAACCCTGTTACTGCCGGGAATTAAATCCGGGCCCTTACTTTGGGAAGCCAATACTCCAGCTACCACATCAACCCGATACCTCCTCCTTATTCTTTTCTTCAGCTATGCAACGTCTGCCCGTTAAATGAAACTAATTGTAAGTCTTGCAACGCTAAATCCTGTATATCACTAGTGTGTAGTAATAAATAGTTTTCGGTTTTGGGTGCTCCAGCGACTAAGATTTGTATTATATTGTCTATCTTTGAATGGTTAGTGTAATAAACACGGCAGTGAATCAAATAACCGCTTCGCATTTTAACAAAAATATCATCCTTCGTAGTTTATGATCGTTTATCCTAACGTGTCTAAAGTCTATTTAATTTAAGGTTTTTTCCTACGTACTAATACATTTTATGTACACCTAACGCATAATCTTTTGTGATTTACCTACCATGCACCCAAGATTTGCTTCACCGGATACTCAAGTCGTTATGCAGGGAAATCACTCACCTACGCTGTCTTCAAATGTTGGCTTGATAGGCGAGGTTAGAGCTCGCCCTGTACTGGCCCATTGGCGGGTGGAAGTCACACTCACCAGTTCCTGTTTACTGTACCACCAAGCAATTTACCAGGGCCTTTTCACGAAGTTCTGTCTATTGGAAAATCACGCAGCGAAGATTATAGGTGGATGTGTTCAGAGAAGCTTCACCTGACTTTGAACCCGGGGCCCTCCAGTGCGTATCCCAGCGCTCTATCTGCTAAGCCACCATGATACGTAGTGATCGTGACTGCCCTATTACTGTGAGAAATCTCCTGAAACTTTTTAAATCAATATTTTTATCAAGCTAATATATTTTTGAGTAGCGCCAGTGACGATAGTTGTTTACAAACTTCACAAAATCCATTTGCGTCAGTTTAAAAATAATTAACGCCGAATTAGCTGCAGTATTAACTATACCTGCACAATACACGAGCAGGGTTTCAATTCACGCTTCCTTCGGCTTAATCCTTCTCCATCTTCTCTCCCTCTCTCTCCAGCTCTTTCCCATCTCATCCACTTGCTCCTCCACCTCCCAATCTCCATCCCGTCCTGTCTTTTTGGCAACCCGCTGCTCGACATTTCATCTTCTCCATTTCATTGAGGTCCTTAATTAATTTTTTCATGCCTTGAGGAACGCTAATCAACTTCAAGGCGATAATATTTGCTTAATTAGTTTTTCTTCATAAAAAATTTGTATCTAAATTACCATCGTTTTGAATTTCTAATGGGTTTTACTTTAGTAGCTAGAGTGGTTATTGATAACGATATTAATGGAATATGTAACCTCTTTACCAACTTGTACCAGTGCTTAATGGACTGAAATGACGCTAGTCATGCATGCAAGTTGTTGTACTGCATGCATACAAGAGCCCTGAGCCGTCTTTCAGCTGGCTCGATGTATCGGAGTCGGTTCCATAACAATTTCTTATTTTAGACAGCTTGGTATTCATCGTCTCAAATCACTACTTACTGTGTTTGGTTCATTTCTAAAACATACTGCGCGGATGGTTCAAACTTTTTTTAGATTAATTCATGGAGATAGAGTTCCAGGGGACTGCAATATTATCAAAGAATAACTAAAATTATTTTTCCGCATTTCACTACGCTGTATATTGTCACAATGATTAATTTTCATCCCCTTAACAAGGGTTTATCGTAATAGACGGCTATGTGCGAGTATAATACCGTAACTTCTTATCAATATTTCTTATCATATTTACTTGGGGATATACATTTATTTTCCGGTACCCAATGAAAGTCAAATGCTACATTATTTGATGACACATTATGGCTGCGGCGAAGTTTCTCACAGTGTGGAGTCAAAAGGGGAACAATTCTATTTCCTGCTGCAAGCCTTAAACCCCCTATGCCCTAGTAATAAGTTAATTGGCAGCACACTGGAAACTTAAATAATAAACTTTTAGAGTTGACATTTTCAAATTTTATAGCTTATTGAAATAAAGTGGTACATATAAAGCGGTAAAAAAAGCGATTGTGCTTTGGAATATAGTATACACGTTGCTACTAATGCTCTAAGAAAGTGCAACAGAACCTTATTGATTTTATATATTAAAATATACTTAAGAGTAACGTGCATCTTTGCGAGCGCAAATGCGACATCTTCGCATTTGAGCGAAGGTATCTTAGGCCGCGTGCTCCTTTTTGGAAAGGTGTCGAAGAGATATACGTCGCATTTATCGGGAAAACATTTATATTTCATCTTCATTATATCCGGGAAGAAACATAAAGCATCATCCATAGGACAAATCACACTCACGCAATCTGAGTGCATCGATATTAGCTTGCAATGTAAAGTTTTACCGTTAAAATAAATAAAACTTGAAGTTGGCAGTGGCTACTGCAGCTGTTAATCTACTCCAACATCAAATACTTCCTTTGCTTAAGCGCTCTGAACATTTGGTTTAGGTTGGGAACTCTACGTGTGAATTAAGGTCAATAAATACGCGTATGAACCTTCGAGGATGTGGATAGCAATGAAGCTGCAGAAAATGGAAATAGTAACCAGGAATAGGAAATAGGAGTGGCGTACTTGAGATAGAGACCAAAATATATATTTCAAAAAACTTTCCAAGTAGGAAATAGATCCTTGGTTTAGACCTAAACCAGCTGATTCCACTTTAAGTGCTAGTCATATTGGAAGACGGTATTATGTTGTCATAACTATCTCCCCATTTCCTTTGTTCTGGTGTTGTGTGATTTCAAAACCAAGGCATAAATGGGTGGATGAGAGTATGGAGAGGTGTGATACAGGATTAAAAGAAGGATCAAGAGAAATAATAGAAATAGAATAATAGAAAGTAAAACAATCAGAAAAGACAACCGACGGCAGCAGCCAAATTATTGGAGGAAGCAGACAGATAATGCCAGTTTAGCGATTGATTAATTGGTACAAATAATAAGGCGGAAAAAAAGGAAGGAAATTTTAGGAAGTGGAGGAAGTGTGGAAAGAAACCTAGCGTCAGCATTATCCAATTCTTTACAAAAGGCATCAAGCGGTCAACGGTAAACGCTCATGGCGAAAGGTTTACTGCGATCTATGTGTCTCAATTTGCCAATTTAAAAAAACTATAGCTACCAAACCAACCCGACCTCTTCCGCCTCCGGAATACAATTTGATTACGTCGCGCGGTGACTTTGGTTTTTAGAGTGCATGAAATGTAATAGCATTGCATTAAAAATGTAGTATCCTTGGACGGAAAGAAAGCATTTTAATGATAAAATCAGTGAAATAGGGCAAGAGATGAATTTAGCTGATAACCAGGGAAAATGGGAATACAATTTGATTACGTTGCGCGGTGACTTTGGTTTTTAGAGTGCATGAAATGTAATAGCATTGCATTAAAAATGTAGTATCCTTGGACGGAAAGGAAGCATTTTAGTGATAAAATCAGTGAAATAGGGCAAGAGATGAATGTAGCTGATAACCAGAGAAAATGGGAATACAATTTGATTACGTTGCGCGGTGACTTTGGTTTTTAGAGTGCATGAAATGTAATAGCATTGCATTAAAAATGTAGTATCCTTGGACGGAAAGGAAGCATTTTAATGATAAAATCAGTGAAATAGGGCAAGAGATGAATGTAGCTGATAACCAGGGAAAATGGGAATACAATTTGATTACGTTGCGCGGTGACTTTGGTTTTTAGAGTGCATGGAATGTAATAGCATTGCATTAAAAATGTAGTATCCTTGGACGGAAAGGAAGTATTTTAATGATAAAATCAGTGAAATAGGGCAAGAGATGAATGTAGCTGATAACCAGGGAAAATGGGAATACAATTTGATTACGTTGCGCGGTGACTTTGGTTTTTAGAGTGCATGAAATGTAATAGCATTGCATTAAAAATGTAGTATCCTTGGACGGAAAGGAAGCATTTTAATGATAAAATCAGTGAAATAGGGCAAGAGATTAATGTAGCTGAGAACCAGGGAAAATGGGATGTTCGGTACTGTTAAAGAAAGGAGGGTGCTGTGTAAGCATGAGGGTGGATTCGAAAGAATAGAAATTTTGGATGAGACCTGATAAAATGGATAAATACCTTCAGGCATTTAGGAATACTAGCAGTTTCACGTGTGACAGAGCCTGCATTTAATCGGTGAAGAACTTTGAATGAGTTTCTCAAAACGACCGTTCCCAACCGATCCGCCATATTCATCGTCGTAAAAGAAACACACCGTCTGCCCTCGGCTGAAAGCAAACGCGTCGTCATCACCGCAAGGCAAGTGGAGAGGAATAGTCAGTGCGTCTTTAGAATTAAGAATCGGAATTTCCATAGGAGGCGTGAATAAGGCTGAGTGGAAAATAAACCTTTTTTACGTGGTTGAATGGGGTTGCATGATGACGCCCGATCGGTATTCCGTGGGAGCACAATGCATCTTTTTGGATGGAGATTGTTTATACACAAACGCTCGCTTTGGCTTCCTGTGACGGGACGGATATTGGGATGAGATGGCAATTTGGACTCTTCGGATATGCTCGGAAGGCGATGTATGCTTTGGAAGATCCTGGTGAGTGTCTATGCTCTTCGTGTGTGTGAGAAAATTAGTGACTGATGAAAAATGTGATTGAAATAGGCTCGTCTTTATCTTTAGGAGGCAAAAATTATGGTAAACTTAAAGTCTGTGAATGTTTTTTTCTGTGTAATGTTTTAATCATCGTGTTTCATTGGTACTTGATAGGAAGGTCGCAATATATATTGCGTCAAGTGGTTTATTTGAGGACTTTTCTAGCCGGGACGGTAAAGCGCCAGCCTCTCCACTCAAAGGACGGGGTTCAAATCCCTTTTTGGGAATGTTTATTTTATTTACACGGGGAATGTTTAGGATTAGGCAGGATTTGTGTAGACTTAACATAGCTACGATCCTTTGCGATTCAACGAGCGCCGGTTTTGGTATGCGTAGAAATTTAAAGGGTCAATAGGAAGGGAGGAGAAAAATTTGACGTCAGCATAGTCTGTTTCCATACACAGGGATCAAATGACCCAACGTTTAGGGGTCAAATGACTCGTACGACGGATAATCCAATGGGACCTTTTATCCTCGCTGAATTCTAGAAAGGACCGTTATTATGTAACGAAATTCCTAATGAAGTCGAGGATCGATCCATGTTAATTGAACATTTGAAATTGAGTTGTGTGGTGACTAAGGTATGGTTTCCTATCTTCAGGTTCGAGTGGAATCCCGGCAGTGGAAGACATTTTTATTGGTATAGCTCCTATTCCTACCAGAGTTCTGTGTGTAGCGTCCTCAAGTTCAGTTCTTCGAACGTCGGTTGGGATATTAAATTGTGGAAACCTTGGCGCCTATCGTGAATAGCACGCAGACTAATGCTGCCTCCGGGCAATAAATGTTTTACCTTACCTTACCTCATCATGTTTTTTTTTTGCTTTATTGAGAACTGATTTCCCCAAGGAGTTGAAAGGAGGAATTCATGAATTAGAGGGTGGAAATTTATGTAACATGATAGAGAACTTGATTCTTAATTACGAATGAATCCTGTGTACCTGCATCACCTCGTTTAAATTTGTGATTGTGCTTGGAAGTAATAAAGAAACATCCTCATTCTAAATGTAACGTATGGGTTTCGGTTTCAGCACTGTCTTTTTCCCCCTCTATTTTAAAGTTAATTGCGATTAAGTGCAGGTAAATGGAGTGGGAAGTTAATAAATTAGGAAAAAAGGCAACTCAGCCCCAGAGAGGCATTGCCTAACTCTTTGTCCTTTTCTGAAGACGGGGGCGTGGTGTGGGCAGGTCTTAAGGTCCTGTAACGTGCAGATATTCAACGGCTGCTTATGAGCTCACGTGCGAAATTCTCAATTAACGGAGCCGAAGGAAAAGCCATAATTTCGATTACCGGCCTTTGGTTAGGATGCTTCAAAGCGATACCCACGTTATAATTCTCATTCAAAAAATTATCTACCCATCGACATCCCTCGACTTAGTATTACCAAACCGGCCGGAGAATTCGAGCGTGCGTGGATGAGAGAGTTATATTAAGATTGTGCATTCACTGCCCAAGGGAATTTCGGCATGGCTGTTTTTTTTCAGCTTGAGTAAGCGTAAGAAATGCAGCTCGTGATATCCCTCTTTTCGTTTGAGTGAACTGCATAAAAGCCATTTATTCAGCTTTTTAGTTAACCCTGGAGTAGGTGTCGATGTAATGTCGATGTTTCACAGAGTAAAGAAAAGGTTAAAATTATACCATCTATGTAAGTTAACGGATTATTCATCATTGAGGATTTAAATTCACATTTTACTGTCAGAATATAATAATGGCTGCAGCCCTTGCCTGCTGCGAAACGTGTTCTCACGTTTAATATCTGCTTTTGAATGTGATTACTGCTCTCGAAATTCTTCTTACAACATAGCCTATACCTTAAAATATCATTGCAATCCTAAATAAGTATTTAACGTATTTATTTTAATGAACTTATTTGCATTCTTGAAAATATCTATTTAAGAATAAATCAATAAAATATTAATGCGGATGTTACGTAGATTGTAACCTAAATTTAAGAATGATTCTTGTTTGCCTAGAATCTATTTACTTCGATTATTTTTATGTTCCATGCTTATTATCGCCATATTGAAACAGCATTGAGAATTACAGTTAAAAGCAATAAAATGGAGTTTTTTTTTACTTATGGCCATAGATGAAACATTGATTCAATCTAAACATCCGAATGGGATGAAACCTTAAAGCTTACGCTTCAGTCTTCGCGAATAACCATTCGGGAACACAGCTGATTTCAGTACTCTTCCAAAAATTACATTCGCTTTTCAACTCGTAGGGTGACATTTATTAATGTCTAATATTCTGTAATCGGTTAAATAAGCCTTGCGCAATTTGTTAATAGAAAGTAGGGACTTTAAGATGTTTATTGTGTGTGATTCAGTGTGTGTGCCCTGGTAACGATAAAGATTAACGATATCAACCTGTATTTAAGTAAGGGCACAAAGGGGTTTACGGATTAACGTCCCATTTGAAGGATAGAACATTGCACTCAAAGTGCTTTCCATATGGTACTCAATTAGGGACTGGTATACCAATGAAAAGACTACCACTTCCGAGACTCAAACCTGACCTCTCAGAATGTGAAACCAGTAATCTCACTGGAATCAAATTACAGTGAGAATTATGAACGCAAGAACGAATAAAAACAGTTTTCACTAATTGTGGGATGAGACGTTTATCCATGAGCACCTTTGTGTCCTTCGTTGGAAATAGCGTCATGCCGTTGCCTGGTTTATCTCCATTCTTTCTCCGTACTCTGAATGATTCCAACATTCATACATTTATCCACGGACCTAAAAGCTCGAAAATGGCCACTAACCCGGCAGAAACATCATTATTTATGAGGTCGTTAATTTTCCGCAGGATACTTACTGAGGAATTAAATTCTTATCTCACAATTGTCAGCAATGAATATTTTATGTACATCCTTTTCAAATTCTTGTTGTCTTTGATTTCTTTTGCTATGAAATCACATTCATTGGACAATTGCTTCAAAAATTACTTCTATCTCATCATTAAATCTTCATTAAAAGGTTCTCCCTCCTCTTCCGTAATATTATTACATCATGCACCAAGTTCTTTCTCCGATGGCCCCCATTGAATTTCTTATATTACAGAGGAAAACTTGTGTACTTTGCGTATGCACCATTGAAAAACTCTTATCATTCAGTAACTACTCCATTGTTTTCTTTACATAAATGTTACTTTGAGCTTAATGTTGGCTCTGTGCTTAACGGCTCATAATCCACTATTGCACTTTGTTGATCGCATTTTCCCTATGAGATCTACGATCCCAACAATGCATTTCTTGTGATCTTCCCGATCGCATTTTTCATAGTCCACCTTGGAGTAATCATTTCGCTGCTTGCCGCGGCATTGCCTCTTGGATCCCTCGTTAGTCGAACCCATCCCTCCGCGGTTATGCACAGTGAGACGGGCTATCTCCGCGAAGATGTTTCCATCTCCCCTCGCGTTACCCACCGCTCACGTAATTGCCTCGCTTTTGATTTCCTCCGGCTTTCACTGCGATGGATTCTAGGCATCATAGGTTGAAAGATGGCGCCTGCAGCTGGTGCTAATCCGAGTATCGTGGGGATAGGAGAACGGCCGCGTCTCCGGTGGACAGGACGATCTACCAGGGGGTGGAAATCATCCGAGATCGACAGATGACCCTTGGGGGGAGGGGAAGGGGGAGAGGGGTCAGTGGGGGGAGCGGCATCCTCACAATGGGCTGCGGCCCGCCGTCGGCGACGCTCCTCGCTAATAATCTCAGGCCACGAGGATGGGAGGAGACGATGCTATCGGCGGAGCGTTCTCCAGGGATTGGATGCCCGCCTCTTCCTCAGCCTCGGAGGCGATGCCGGTCGAGATTAGTGCCGGCGCATGTATTGGCGACCGTCGATTTGCCCTCTCACACCTTCCCGCCACGGGTTCACCGTATAATCTGAGCATCTCCGGTTTTTCTCGTCCGCGAATTTGTTTGCTCTTTGTAACGGGGCCCGTTGGGGGGCTGGGCACTTTGTGAGTGGTAGGGAGAGAGAGCTGGGAAGGCGAGGAAGGCGTCGTGTTATCGATGACTCCACTCGCGCTATCTCGGCTCCTACTAGAGTTTCCGAATTGTAAGGCGACGCTGCAGATAGCGGGGGATGCTGAAGAGATTGCGCTGTTAGGTGCCTCTAAAATTGGGGCTCGGGGCTCTTCAATAAATCACTTCACGCCGATGATCATTCTTCCTCGGGAGCATCTCTTTCCCACGAGGAATTTAAGGAGATGGAAAACACTCCCAAGAGTGAAATCGTTGTTCCAAATCGTGTTGCGACCGACAACTAAGGTCGTTTGTGCCATTGAAGCGATTGGTAACTGGGTGCAAGAAGATTTTTGTGAATGGTGGAAGAGTGAAGAGATCACTAGCACGTCGTGAGCATTATCCTGCTTTTCACGGGTCGCCAAGTAGACTCTCTTAGTTACAATCCCGACCGATGAGTGGCGTTCTTTGCTTGGTTTAGCTCTCCGCATTCTAGAAGGAGATGCTTTAGAAAGACATTTTTATCGTTATTTAAAAAACTCATTCATAATTAAGTAACTTATAAGATCAATGTAAATTGTACCCTCAAACTGATAGTGCTTTGCAATAGAGCCCAAATAGACTTGTGATATTAGCAAGGTTATCACTACAAGAGATTACAAGAGTCTCAGTACAAGACTCTGTCGCCTACAGTTGCCCACGTTCTGACCAAACTCTTTGAGAAAAAGCTCCATGATCCAACAGTGTTTCAAACCTTCTCGGTCTAAATGGTAGCAGCTTATAGTAGTTTCACAGACTAATCATGGGATTTTTTTAATAAATCTTCGTGCTATCCTGTGTTGATTGCGTCGTTTATGAATCCTCTTCAAGATCAGGTTTTAATAAGTGCTAAGCTTTGATCTCATGTCCTCGTTTTGGATATAAAATATTATTTTCATGCCTAAATGGATGTTTCCTTTAACTTGTCGAGTGTACCCAGTTCCAAGCCCATGTGGTTAGTGACCGGATGTCTATGGTTCAAACCGGGCGATCCTATGCCACTGGGCGAACCGTGTGTAGCCAACGGAGGGAATAGGGGCGTTTACTCGGAACCGAAATCGCAATTTTGTGCACGAAATTGTTAGATGGAAACGAAAAAAGAAATTTAGTGAAAAAATTAATTTTCTAACCATAACCATTCACTCATAAATCAAAAATTAAAATAAGCAAAAGGTGACGCCCACCGAAAATGCTGCTGTGATAACATTGATGTCATTTTCCTCCTGTCCTTGACTGCTCTTATGGGAAGGGGAGGGAGTGGAGGGGGTTCTCGGAATGTCTGCTCGCACAGATCCTGGGCAACCGCTCCGATTGGCAGAGTCAGCTCTGTCCCCCCCTTTGCGATAAGGCGAAGTAGCTTCGCGGGCTCAGTTGTGATTGGACGAAGTCGTTATACGTCAGAGGTTGCACCACACCCACTTTTCCGAAAGGGTTAAAAACATAAGTTTTTCGACGCCTATAACTCGAGAAATAATTGACGGATCAAAAAACGGAAAAATACGGGTCTTTTTATTTTACGAACTCTATCATATTCGGTAATAAAAAATATGGTAAACGACCCCATCGGCTCCCCTGAATGCAGTGAAACCTCATAGGACAGTCGTCCTTAGGAAATGGATGCGTTCAAAGTTATGCAAACCCCTCGAGGATCTCGCCACGGTTTTTCGTTCCGAGAGCGCTCTCGTTGCGCATGCTTTGGCCTGCCCGCTCCACTTCCCCAACCAATGATATGCCCATCTCACCCCTTTCCCACACTCTCTCGCCCGCGGCTCTCGTCAACGGCATCGTCCGCATTTGCAGCGGGGCGTGGTCGTCGGTGGAGGAGGCGATGGCTCATGAGTGGAGGCGGCGGCATCAGTGGAACGCTTGAGCCGAGAGGGGAGGGAAATGAAGCGAGTGGGGCACTACTCGAAGGGCATTCAAAAACATGAGTTGGTTTAACGATCCTCGGAATTTTAATACTCTTTTCAGCGGTGAGGAGTGTTTGGGAACCATTCGGGACGCGTGCTCGGGATGGAATGGGTGAGGCTAGCGGAAAATGGTGAGAAACTCAAGAGATCTAGAAAATGCAAAAAAGCACAATCAGGCAAAATATAATAATTCCCCCACTTATTAAAAATTCGTTACTGATATAATCTCATGAAAGGAATTTACTGCATTTAATAACAAACATAATAATATCCGAAAATGTAATTTCAAACCTTCTATTTCTCTCCCTTTTCTGTCAGTCTCGTAGCGTCTTCAAAATTATGCATTTTTCTTAATAAAGGCAACTGTTCTAAGCATATTTTTGCTGTTTTTTAGTTTGCATTATCCCTGAATAATCTTTGTTTAAATGCTGCTAAATAACTGTGCCTCACGAATTGCATATTCAGCGTATGAAACGGGATATGAATTCAGCCCATAATCAAATGAAAAAAAAATTGTCATCGTCCAAATTCAAAGGGAAAGTGAAGCCACCAGTTGTGAATACAAACTGTTTGTCTTGATGCTTTCTCGGTGAAAATACTGGGTAATAATTTCTTGGAATTTCACCTGGCCAGGTTCTCCAATTCCTCCTCCGACGTTTCAGTCTCTGAACTTGGAATCCAAAGACGATGGGCGAGTCGCTTATTGAAACTTTGGAGAAGAAAATTTAAAAGGGTGGAAATACCAAGACATTTTCACCCAGAAAATATAAATTTTTGGACTTTCTCAAAGTTTCACAATAAGTTAACTTGTGACCTTAGGAAAGTTATCCAATGTGTTCTTTACGGTGCGATAATTGGCGCTAACGGGGTAAAAACTATGTGTGATTTAGGCTTATTCATATGCAAACTTTGAAACCGTGGATCTGAGACGTGAAAATTCGGAGAAACTGATTACAAAAGAATGGAAGCCTTCTTTTACCAGTAACTGGTACAGGATGCCGGAATTTAAATTAATGGATAAAAGATGAATGAAAGAGGTTGCATGCAGAAGAGACAGGAAGGAAGGGTCTCTATAGCACACAATATGGCAGTAAAGAACTGGGTGCATTAAATATATTTCCAGACAGAAAGGGCGCGTCAAGAACGTAGTTGAGGGTAAAATATCGTTTAATAAAAGACCTAGGCATAATTATCCTGACCAAATGTAGGATGATTTAGGAAAGAAGAAGTACCTGGATGTAAGTTCTGAGCTAGCAGCGGAAAGGAAAGAATGTACGGCTGTAGTCAACCAATCTTAATATTGACAAGCGACGAATGTTGAAGTTTGGGTATGTTGTATTTGAAAATTGTGAAGTAGGGCTATCCTGGAAATATAGTCGTTTCAAATTTAAAAAAGTAGAACTTTAAGCGTCAATACATTACCAGTGTGTGTATTGTCAACTCATGATATCAGGAAGTAAATACATGGATCGCTAAGGCTAAATAGATGGTGTTCGATTCCAAAATGCTTACAGTACGAGAGGAAACGCAAAAGGCGAGCGAGGTGATGGCCAGAGGTTGGCGTTTGGAGGGAGCGCGGGAAGGGAGAGGAGAGGGAAGGGGGGAACAGGGGGGGAGGAGGCGTGGAGTGAGAGGAATTAGGAGAGAGGCGATGGGCGGATTGGCACGAGGGAGGGGAGAAGGGGGCAGACGCTCCGGGAAAAAATTGGACAGCGGCGAGATCGACAGGGGCGTGGATTGGTGGCCGGGGAGGAGAAGGCCTGGGTGCGGGGCGGGGCCCTGTCTAGCTACAGCTCCCCGCCCCGGGCGAAAGGAAGGGGAGGAGAGCAGTGTGGGAAGTGGAGAATTGCTGCAAAGGGCGAGGGGAATGGATGTTACCGTCTTCTCACCCATCTCCTGGGTGGCCCTCGGTCCCGTGGATGGGTGGGGGAGGCGGTGGGGGCGGGCACGTCGGGAGAATTGCGAAGTGGAGTGAGGAGACGGGAGGCGGGGGCTTAATTTAGGGCAAAATTGAGACCATAAAAGCCTCATTGTTACGTTAAAAACAACCCGGGAGCGGAAAAATTAAAAAAAATAATAATTACGGCGAGGGCTCCCTTGCAACGTGAGGGGCAGCCTTCTTTCTCCCATTCGAGGGCCATTTCGACGCGGGCCCGATTCAAGCAGGGCAAAATTTGGGCTGTCCGTGAAACCACTGATTGATGGTTTTCCAGCCTTTTCGAGCTCAGTCGAGGAAACCATAACACCTCACCTTCATAATTGAACCAAATATTCGAATGCTTCTTACGGGTGGAGTCTGGAGAAAATTTTGACCGTGAAGGCCAGTGCAATGCTAAGTAATTTTCATGAGAGGTACAGTTCTACTCTTTCCACACTAATATATTTACCCTCAAGGGCTTAAATAATTACGAGATACAAGTTAAATCATTAAAAGTTTCTGTGAGACAAAAAATAGAAGGTTAATATTTTAAATTAGGTTTTCATTCGATTCCAACCCATTTTCGGCATACTTTGCCATGGAAAGATTATCATTAATTATAACTCATTTCCAGACGATTGTTCTCATTCATGGAGAGGATTTGTTTTTGTGTTTTTATTCACTAGAACCTTTTTTCCTTTGTAGAATTTTATTCCACTGGCTTGACACTTTGATAATAATAGTTGCATATTTCCAGCCATTTTGGCATTTATCTTCTAGCTTTTTTGCATACTTTTTGTATCAGAAACGAGAGTTATGATGTTAATCAACTGTTTTGGTTGTTGATGGCTATTCAGATGACACGATAGCCATAAAATTAAATTTTAAGTCACGGATCATCTACTATCGACCTTTTACATGACCATCAGCTATTGATAATTGACATCGTTCCTAATTGAGGTTGAAATATTATGCCTGGATATTATTAGTTTTAAAACTAAGTTTTACGTTTACATACGTCACGTAGGTTCATAAATTGCATTGTTACTATTGGCAAAAGTACTATGTAAAATCGATTTTCCAATCGTATTCGCTGTTCTTTTGATGAAAACCTATTAACCTTTCGTTACCTAATATTTAATTTTAGCTAATTTATACCCTGTCGATTCCATGTCCATTTTCTTTTACATGTCATTTCAATCATAACATTTCTTGACAATCTGTAAAAAACATAATTAAAACCACATGAAAAGAAAATTTATGCTGGAATTAGTTTTTCTGTTGAGCAGAAAATCTAATTGTTAGTTTTGAAAGTGAGGTGGTGAAATCACTAAATTCTCAATTTCATCTTAAATAATTTAGGGTTCACGGTGCAACATTAGATCATAATGCTCTAGTCATTGTTTGTCAATGACTTTTTTCAATTCTTTAAATAAGACGCAATAGGGCAATCACATGAATTTAAAGTACACAATTTTAATTTTGCCATCCTGTTCTTCCGGGAATAACGCGTAGCTGAAATACACGCCGTCTCTCCAAGAAAGAGATACCTTTGAGGTCTCTGCATGGTGCTTTAAGGAACTTGTTCATAAATCTATGAGAACATTACTCGATATGAAATGCCATCCACATGCAGCACGAGGAGCGAAGGAGTGGACGCCATTTAAATCTCAGGGCATCCATACAGATCTCCATTACCAGACCGCGGTTTCCCACAGCGCAGGGTATCGCTTTGAGGAACGGGAGGGATGGGAAAGATGCGAAATCTTAGATCTTAATAGGGTGCCCGAGGGGAAAGAAGCTGGAGGCACGGGCGGCTGGAGCGGAGGCCGAGCTGGAGCAGGGGTCGGCGACCAGATGTCGGATGCCTCATCGAAGGCTTGGGAAATAATTTTCCATTTACGACCGACGCGAACCATTTAAGTTCATCAATAATTTACTATTTCAGTATCAGGTGCGCATTCCTTTAAGGACTCGAGGGAAAGGAAGTCTCTTGAGAGAATGGAAAATCAAGAGGAGATTGAGTGTGTGTGTTAATGATGTCCATTGTTCATGGGATGAAAAGAATTTGCCGAAATACGAATTCCATTTGAGACAACCAGGAGTGTTCTTAGATAAGGAAGGGTGATAGTTATTTACTTTGATGAGTAATGTTAGAAGAATGGCTGAAGTCAAAAGGATTTTAATGTGACTCTTTAACATTTGATGTTCACCGTGTGTGGAAGATGCTACTTCTCACCATGGCATTATCTAAACTCATATTCGTTGTGGTGTTTGTAGATTCAAACTTTAGATACTCTAATTGCTTAGATCACATCATTACCAATACTCTAATAGCTAGATTTTGCCATCTTACATATTGTAGCAACTGTGAACATATTATTGCTTTGTGATTAAATTAAAACCATATTCAAACTATGGTGAATAATACAATATATTTCTGTATTCCTTTGTATTTTTCGGTTGTGCTAAAAAATGATCTTTGAAAGTAGGAAGATGCTTTGATTCTACCTAACTCCTATCTCTCGTTAACATTGACATATCGGTAACATTAGTCATTCTATAATGAAAGGACTGGGCAAAGCAGCCTCCGTATGAAATTCAATTTAATTGTAAGTACATTGAATTGATCTGAAGCGTAGTCAAAATTAGATAAGACGTAAATTGATCAGTAAAACAGTCAATGAAAACATTATAAAGGTAAAATTACCTAGGAAATGAGAATTTTTGCTGTCAAAAGTAGCGTCATGAGCGTTTTATCTTTGCAAGTACAATACCCAGGGTAATATCATGAAAATGGTTCTCGTAGCCTGACCATTTACACATCCATAAGTTAAGAAAAATTTATCGTTCACTTCTAAACTTTTGCTTCAGGCATAGTGTGAAGAAAGAAAACGAAGAATATTGATCTTAGTCACTTTTAAGGCAGGATGACAACTCTAGCTTTTATTATTTTCTACAGAGAAAAAACTTGACTCATAGCTGGCCACTAGCTCTTTCTAGCTGACCGAGGAGTGAGCGATCGGTTGAATCTTCGAACGTGATTACAGCAAGACCAGATGCTTCCGTCTGTCATCAAACCAATTTACATAGAGGATGGGAGCGGGGAAAGATCTGCATCGTGGCAATCAAAAATACTAATGGATTTTAAAGATCGAATAGTCAGTACCGGGAGTCCGTTAACTCTCCAGGTTGCGTTTCAGAAACTTCTTTCGATTAATCATAGGAACGAAGCGTCTTGGAATGGGTGGGTTGCACGCTTATGTAACTCGAGGAAGTGGTCGGTTGGGAAATGGCGTCAGCTCTCCGAGATAATCGTATGCGTGAACGTAAGCTTAATCTCCAGAAGCATCTCCGAGCGACATCAAGCATTTATGCACAGGCGTCATTTTCCGTCGCCTGGGCGTATCGTGGGTGGTCGGCATTCCAGGCGCCGACTGCTCTTACAGGAACCTAGTCTTGTCAAGTCAGTCCGCTTCATTAATCAGCACGTAATCGCGAAAGGTGTTTTGTGCTCGGAATACAAGTGACACGTTGAATTTGGGTGGGTCAAAATAGTTTCACGTCCTCCCAACGTCTTTACATTCAAGTTTCCAGCACTTATAATTCTCGTTCAGCGAAACGATATTTTGGTATAGAGAAACGACTGAGTGTTTATAACCTGTGAAATCAGAGTAACTTGTTTAATAATTGACAAATTCAAAATAGAGGTTCTTATTTTTTTTAGATCGCTACAATTATTTATTACCATGAAAAAATTAACAGCAGCTACGAGGAAACAAGAGATCCCTATCGAAAGAGATATTGGTATTGTTTACAACCCAAAACAGTGCAAGAAAAGCGGTAAGAATTTTGATAGCAATTTGCACCTGATACGTTAAATATGGATAGAATATTGACAGAGTGATATGACCGTGGGTATGTGGGGGAAATTACAAATAAAAGAAGTCAACTTGCACACTGGTAATAATGGAGAAGTTTGTCCGTATAGGTAAATTACAGCAGAACTGCTTTCCCTCTCTGTTTTTTGTTTGCTGTTGTTTCCAGTGTTTTTTTACAAATATATAGAACAAGCAGAAAAATACGACAAAATTGTGACACTTAAATTATTCGTAGCTCATTACTTATGTATAATATGGAATGTAAATGTATGAGAAAATTGGGTGTAATAAATGAGTTAATTTTGACACTTAGGCTATATTTTAGACGAAAGCAGGAGAAATAGGGAATAATGTTAAGTATAGCTTGTTGTTGGCAGAGTAGAGGTTTTTTATGTGAAGAACCATTTTGATAGAAAATCATAGTCAAGGTTGTTGAGGGATATGCCCAGGTTACTTACCAAGTACCCATACTCGTTACTTTTATAGTTAAAGTAATATGGTATATTTTTATAGCTGGGATAATTTTATGTTGGCGTGTTTTACTCCAAACGATCATTAAAAATAAGAAGAATTAACCTTCTGCACTTGTGCTTAATGCTCTTCCCACGGCTAGCTTATCACCTGCCCCTAATTCATCCGTTGCGTCCTCCCCCTCTATCCCCCAACCCCCTCTTGATCACTCAACGGAGATTCAAGGGGGTTGAAACAATGGACCGCTAACTCATCCCGTATGCCTAGGGGAGAAGGGGGGTGGTGGTGGATTAGTGGAGGAGCCGTCCAAGGGGGAAATGGTCGAGCTATAAAGAACTCTGTAGGTGTGGTCCTCCCACTCCGGTCGACTAAAGAGCCTTCATCTCCACCTCCCCCTTCCTTGCCTTCGCCATCCTTCCGATGTAAGACTGAGAGGGCTGGTGTTTGAGGATGAGTGGACGGAATGCAATTGGGAGACTGAACTATTCCCTCACTACAACGGAGAACAGGCGCTGCAATGGGGTCGTTTACCAAATTTTTTTTTATTTCCGAATCTGATAGAGTTTGTAAAATAAAAAGACCCGTATTTTTCCGTTTTTTGATCCGTCAATTATTTCCCGAGTTATAAGCGGCGAAAAACTGATGTTTTTAACCCTTTCGGAAAAGTGGGTGTGGTGCAACCTCTGACGTATATCGACTTCGTCCAATCACAACTGAGCCCGCGAAGATACTTTTCCTAATTGCAATGGGGGGGACACAGCTGACTCGGCCAATCGGAGCTATTGCGACAGCATCTGTGCGAGCAGACCTTCCGAGAATCCACGTCCACTCCCTTCCCCTCCCCTAAAAGTAGTCAAGGACGGGAGGAAAATGACGTCAATGTTATCACAGCAGCATTTTTGGTGGGCGTCACCTTTTGCTTGTTTAAATTTTTGATTTATGAGTGAACGGTTGTGGTTAGAAGATTAATTTCACTAAAATTCTTTTTTCGTTTCCCATCTAACGATTTCGTGTGCAAAATTGCGATTTCGGTTCCGAGTAAACGCCCCCATTCTTCAAGGGATCAATATTTCAAAGTATGTCATTATGCTATTAGGAATGCAACCCTGGATTTTACTAGTTAGGCAGTGTGCATGAGAAGCACATCAACACTGCAATGATTCAAACCTCTCCCAATTGAAACTATTTTCTGAAGGCAAAGGACTGTAATTAACTTTCCGCGGTTATTTTTAGAAACACCGCTAATCAGTAAACACCATTTCAATCTAATCATGTGTAATTATCACGGGTCAGGTATTGTAATAAATATTTATTGTATTAAAAAAATAATCACCTGATCTACTTCCTCATCCGATGTTGTTTCAGTCTGTTTATAATTATTCACTGAACTTGCATTCGGACGTCATCTGTCAATATATGCTTCACAATGGAGTTTTTATTTATTTGCTTGGTATTTTGAAAAAAAATGCCTCGACTGTAAGAAATTAGAAGAAGATTACCCTAAAAAATATAAGTGTTTGATTGCGGGATGGAAGTAATCACAAGGACCCTCGATAAGTATGTTAAGTGGATTCCAGTTGAGTCTTAGATAAGAAGAGTGAAATTCTGTGCTAAACTTGCAATTTTAGGTTGGAATACGTATAGCATGCATTGGAGGTGCATGTCAAGAGAAGAAAAAAATTATAGGATGCACAAAAAGGAATTAAATTGAAGAAGTATTTGTGTTGGTTGATAAAATACCTGGAGTTAATTAGATTGAAGAATATATTGATGACGAGTGTTTCCCTAAAATGGTCGCGTATGAGGATGAATATTGTAAATGGGGAGAAAGGACGGTAGAGATAGATATTGTAGATGCGAGATAGTAAGCTTAGAAGGAAAGAGCTTCAAAATATAGGTTGTTAAATGGATTGAAACCATAATTGACATAATCGATCCAATCCTCATCAAACATGGGGTATCATTGATATGTTGTCTGTGTAATTTCACAGAATTATTACCGTCACACAAAATCGTGAGAGCAATGACAGGTTACATCCTCCTGAGCTTCATCAACTGAGTGCCCGGCAGGCTACCTCGAGAAAATGAGCCTGGAAGGGGGTGAATCATAAGTAAATTAACTTTTTAGAGATTACTCTTTCACCCAGAGAGTGCAGATATTATTTCATTCTAGAGACGAGGAACTGAGCTTCAATTGATCTCCGAAAATATTTGAAGCTTGAAGAGTTATTTTAATAAAATATCTCTCTGAATTCGAGCCCTAAACTTCGGGATTAAATTTAATTAAACATTTCCTTATTTGATCAGCGTATTCTGGACTTGAAGTCCTCTCATACAACTACGTAAATATCCATACCCCGGAAAGTGAACAAAGAACAAGTGAACCAAGGAATATTATAAAGCTTTTACTGATAAAAGTGACAAGAAGAGTAACTTTGCTAAGCATTTAATTGTTAATGACCACCATAGTGATTTTAAGGTAAACATTTTACGTACCTATGTGCAACCGGAGACAAGAGCTTTATTCCTGCGAGCAGTTGGAAATTATAAAGAAAATGGGTGACCTTCATCACGAGTATTGTGTATGAGTGTGGGCAACACTCATCAATGAGTTTCCCGCCTCCTCCCCCATCCTGAAGGCAGTTGCTTTCCTTTCTTCAGACTTCCCGTCGTCTTTCAACTCACCATGTAGTTCAACCCATCCGGTACTAACCATCTAGTTGCATGAGACCCTATTATGTATCATGTTTCCATTTAGTAGCTTGAATGCATGTCAATAGTGCATGCTTGGTTATCTTCACCCCCTGCCACACACCCTCGCGGTGGCTTGCAGGGTATCACATAGATGTAGATGAAGTGAAAATCCTCCCTGGGCGGTACTCGAATCCGTGACTTCAAGTTTCACATATGAGAGCCGACACATGGATGACTTCGGTTGGGAGAGCATTACGTACTTTACATGACTACATTATCATCCAGAGAGGGAAAGTGAGAGTGAGTGGAGGAAAGGGAATTCAGGGAATGAAAGTGATGATACTGTATGTATGCTTTACAGAACTGTGGTGTTGTTGCTCTCAACTCTGTTATGGTTTCAATGTTGCATGGGAAAAAGCGATCCACAAACTAGTTCCTGATTATGCATCCTGCATCAGCAGCAATAACTCAGACGGGGAAAATGCTGCTGTACAGCGTTATAGTACCTACAAGTGTAAGAAATTAATATTCAAACACTGCTAACACTTGAAATGCTCATTTGGTGGTCAAAATATCTTAAAAAATAAGTGATTATCCGAACTAAAGATGCACTAACGAAGCTAGGCTAGGCCTCCAGTATTGAAAAATCTCCAGTTATATTCATCTTAAATTATTTTATCCATTTTTAGCATATTATGCATTCAATAATCCGAAAAATGGAGTAGGCATTGATGGAAATTGGTATGAGTCAGGGCTGCTCATGGATACCATCGTTATCTTATCTTTATGCGGAGGTAATGGTGAAAGAAGCATCATGTAGCTTGTGGTAAAAATAAAAATAGGTAGGACGTTTATGAAATCAATTAATTCCCGATGACTGAACCTAAATTCGCCAGTCAGAGAGAAGGAATTCAGTCATTGCTAGTGGCTTTGCAAATTAGTGTGGGAAGTATGACACTTGGATTAATTGCTAGAAGAAGTATGTATTAGGATTTCATTAAATAAAGAAGTATATATCTATTATAAAGGGCATTAGCATAAGTTTTAGGAAGTAAATAGAAGATACATCTGTTTGATCTATTGGTTTAAAACAAATTTTTTAGCAAGGATATCAGAAAAATAGTGAAAAAGAGGTAAAACGGACTCTTCTAAGAACATTCATTCGGTAGAAATTTCATCTTAATATTTCAAGTCATATCTTCAATATTTTATTATTTTGAAAGATAAAACAATACATTGATCTTGACAGCCAATGAGACCAAAGAATACATTGCAACTTTGAGCCTTTAATAACGAATGTATAAATGTAATTTATCGATCCCTTGAAAATAGTTTTCACTCATGAGTTGCTTACTCTTTGCTGACCTGTATGGTGAATTCGTGAACGGTCGATTACCCTGTTATTTTCATGAATTATGCAGACTTTATCTATGACTACAAAGTGTATCTAAGATTATGGATTGAATAACGTAATATTACATTCACCAATGCTTGAAAATGACGGAAACGGCTGTAATATTTTTTATGTGACTACCATTGGGAGTATTTCTTTCTGAATTCAGCCATATTTTTAAGTAGGTATCATAATTTTCTTTAATCTCTTCTTTTGCAAGTTCAATAAATAACTGAAATGTGATCAATGGGATGCATTTAGTAAATATTTATCATCCACAGACTAAACAAAGTAATTTTTATGCGGTATTTATTACTTCGGATGGTGTTTAGTGATATTCCTTGCGTGCAGTGTGTTATATATCGATAAAATTCGCAGGAAAGGTGGTTTTTGTAATAAATCTTATGCCTATAGAAGAGGTGCAGGTGCAAGCAACGAGGCAGGTGCCTCAAAAAGTCGAAGAATTTTAAGGAGCGCAGTGGATGCGTCATGCTAATTGTTCCTCGGTCATGAATGATAGGTTCGGCACGAGATCACGATTGCTTGTAGAGTCCGTCTTCCAATGTTTCCCTGGTCGTAGCATGGGCGCTTGTGAACAGATTGAAAGCACGGCGGTACATTTTCATGGCCTGCACGTACGAAGGAAGGGAACGAATGGTCTCTCTCTGGCATTCCAGCTGCGAGCACCCTCCTCTCACGGTGTTTTCTTCCCCATGGTCACTATTCGGCTCGGCGCGGCGGCGCGAACGCAATCAGCGATCGCTTTAATGAGCCACCCCATCCGCCTTCCCCACGCCCCGTCTCCCTCCACCCTTGTCAGGATTTTATTGGCTCAGACCCACCCCCTCCCTCTCTCCACCCGCTATCACCCCCCAGCTTCCCCGCCATAAATTTCTTCCTCTAAAGCCATACGCGGCCAAGGGCAACTCCAAACAATCTCCAGTCCGCGCGGAGAACTCCCTGACCTATGACCCCTCCCGCAGAGTCCCTCCCCGCCTCTTTCTCCTGTCGCCTCCCTCCCGACGGTGGGCACGCACGTGGTGTCTCGTTTGGGAGAAGAGATATCCGCGTCTTCCCGCGGCACGCAAAGCGAGTCCCCCGGATTTACGACCCGGCATCCTCAGCATCGAATCCCCCGATCGTGCGGACAGTGTCGTCCTTCGGAAAGTTTCACCTCTTCGCTCAGCCACGTAGCTGGCTGCTACACTTTCCTCCCCGTTGATGAGCATACATTTTTTGGGATTGAAAGTACTGCCCACGGAATCCTTGCTGTATTCTATAATAGCTGCATCCATTGGAGAATATCGGCAATTTGAAGAGGTTGTCTCTAGTAGAACAAATGAGCAACCATGTGTTTTACGCATCGAATTGATGGATCAGAAATACGTCGGGAATTTTCAGAACCGATTTTACCTCGGGTGATCGGTTAAATCGCTAGGTTGGTATTTTCTGGCGACGTGCATTTTTACATAGTTAAGTGTCAAAATATGGACTTCAGTTGCTCATTGTTTTCTGGAGCTCAAACGAATTTTTACAAACATTTTCAAATTAACAAACCCGGTCAGGACATTATCAGGCTACATGTATTCGTTCTAATGTTTCTTTTCGACCCTGTTTCCTTGCTTAATTATGCAAAGAAGATGCTGTTCAACCCCGTCACTATGTTGATTTGCAGTGCAAACTTGACCATAATATTAGAAAAATAAAGAAACATCGTGAAAACTTTAGTGTGAAATCTTCGAGAGACACCATGAAGGATTTCCACTGCGTGATGACTAATACTGTTACCTACGCTCATTTATTGCCTCAATTTCTTATAGAACTTAAATCGGAATGCGATACACATGGTTCTATTCCCAAATATTTTTCACAGGTAAATAAAGATTTTGAATAATATAACTACGCTCAGTCCGCATCATATCCACTTTACGGATTCCGCGGTAAGAGTCACTAACAACAGCATCATTGATTTGGACATTTAATCCCTACATCCACTAGGAAATTTGCTAATACTTACGGGTCCAAAAACTTGGATTTAGAGGCATAGGTGAGAAACCAGTTAGTTGATGACTTTGTTTCGAATGGGTTTCATTGTAAATTGAGGATTTTTAAAGGCACTTTTCCATAATAATTATCAATGGGGGCGTTTACTTGGAACCGAAATTGCAATTTTGTACAAGAAATTGTTAGATGGAAACGAAAAACAAATTTTAGTGAAATTAATCTTCTAACCAGAACCATTCACTAATAAATCAAAAATTAAAATAAGCAAAAGGTGATGCCCACCGAAAAAGCTGCTGTGATATCATTGACGTCATTTTCCTCTCGTCCTTGACTGCTTTTCGAGGAAGAGGAGGGAGTGGAGTGGGATTCTCGGAAGGTCTGCTCGCACAGATGCTGTCGCAGATGCTGCAACTGCTCCGATTGGGAGAGTCAGTTTTGTCCCCCCCTTTGCGATAAAGCGAAGTAGCTTCGCGGGCTCAGTTGTGATTGGACGAAGTCAATGACGTCAGAGGTTGCACCACGCCCATATTTCCAAAAGGGTTAAAAACATCAGTTTTTCGCCGCTTATAACTGGTGAACTAATTGACGGATCGAAGAACGGAAAAATACTGGTCTTTTTATTTTAGAAACTCTATCAGATCCGGCAGGAAAAAAATATGGTAAACGACCATTCAGTAAAGGCGAAAGATGTCATTTAAGACATTTCGGTTAGGTGGGCGATAGGTTAGGAATAGGAACTTAGTATATAGTACAGGATGAATGCGAAGAACTTGACTAAAATTACAAGCAAATGTAAAATTTCCTCAGGATTTTTATTAAGCTCTACTGCTTTTACGTAAGTTCTTAAATAAAGATAATCTCGAAATGACAATCCTGTGAAAATGCTACATTAGTTCGAATTTTTGGTTGAATGTAAACTTTCAGGGAGTAAAAGCCAATTATATTAACTTCACAGTGAAGCACTGAGATTGAAGTACTCTTCGCACAAAACTCAACTAGGGACGGGCATACCTAAGAAAAATATCTGCCACTGCCGCGACTCGAACTCAGGCACTCGTGATGGGAGACTAGTACTCTAAACACCACAGATATGTCATCCCTGTAAATTGCATTCATAAATAGAAGAGAGGAGTAGGAATTGTGTAATTAATTTATTAATATTTGGGAAAACAATGAACCTCCTCAAACAAGGTTTCATGCCTTTTTTTAATGCAATAAAACTCTTGCTCTACTTTCACAGAATTCATCTTACTTTTTGGTTGATAATCTCCAATATCAGCCATTGCTAGTGGTGGTATGGCTGACTGCTCTTTTTTAACATGCACCTAGGGCCCAGTCTCATTAAAAATACAATGTTTATGCGGCCTGCATAATAGATAGTTCTGAATTCTACGGGAATTATTCACATGGGAGGTTTGCCTACTATTAAACTGCGAACTAAATACATGAGCTAGTATCTACTATCCTCCCCGTTTTTTTGTCTACTTTAATCCCGTATTATCCTAGGAAAAAATTACATGTTTAATCAATTCGTTCATCTCTCTGTTACTAAATTTTTATTTTATAATATCAGCCGCACCATGGTTACTCATCAGTGATATGAGCATGTCCTTGAGGGTTATTCGATTAATTTAGCGCGTGTTGTGCCTGAGAGTGACTCTAACCCTATGCTGACAATAAGCTTTACACTTAAATATTATTATCATTGCCGTAATATTTTCTAAAATCGCAGATATGTATTTATTTCCAAATTTCCCTCGGCAGTTGAAAACCACAAGTTAGCCGACCATGGTAGCCAGGTTGGCAATCTTTCTTTGATTACAAAAGTTCCAGCTTTGAATTCCAATGGAGACATTAACTTTGCATTTGTCTTGAGCTTTAGGTTAAGATGTACGGCGAACAATAGATTAGCAGTACATGAGCACTTAACTAATTCTCTCACCACCTCTTATGGGTGCTGTACGCTATCAAATATTCTAAATTTGGCATAGGGAGCTCCCCGCTGTTCATGAAATTTCCATTAACCTTGTGGTGTGGATTGATTGAACAAATGCAGGAGATATTTTGCCTAAAATCTTGGGGTAAATTGATTAAAGTTGTAGCTGTGATTCGATCACATCACTAATCTGAATGTTAATTTTCTGCAATGGCAGTGATTACGTTCCGATTTCCGGTTGTGTGTAATTATACAATCACACATATGTGATTAAACAATGTTCAATTCTTCTTTTTCTTCTCCATTTTATCATTTTTTTAAATTTGTGAAAGCAATGTAGGCGTTCCCAATCTAATAAAAAGCTCGCTGAAAATTAAGATATTAATTTAATACAATCTTCTCTTTGCTATTTTTTGAGCGTCCCTTGTCGCCACTAATTGTTAGAGCCATGAATATGAAAGAGATTTACCATAGTCACACGGAGTTTTTGAGGCAGTCATTTTATTTAGTGATTTCATCGCGAAAAAATATTGTTCAGGGATATATATGTCCTTCCAAAATATTATCCATCACTTTCCTTCACGGACAAACGCTATTTTAACTACCCTAGAGCAAGATATTAAATGCTATAAGTGTACAGCGGTAACAATTGAATGGCGTATCATTACAATCATTAAGCCGCATTTATCGTCTCATGCATAAAATATTCTGGTATTTTGGCATTTAAGGTCCAAATATTTAATATGTTTAATTATGATGTGCCTGAATTCATCTACGATATTTTTCTCCGAACCAGACATGCACATTAATACATTAATATACATGACTCTTATGAAATAACTAATAATGGTCCGGTGAGAATTTGACTCCTGACCTGAGGCCACGGGTTTAAATCCAAGGAGGGACCTCAATGGGTAGGTCCAACTTATTTTATTTTCGAAATGAGATATCTTCTGCAGAGCATATCTTTCGAAGGCATCACAAGTTTTGGAAAGAAAGAAACCGGCCCCCATATTTTGACGTGCGAATTTCACACGCCTTTGGGCTAAGTACTTAATGAGCTCTACTCTTACAAACTGGAACCGGTCTTGGAGTTGACCTCCGCGTTTTGATTCGACCAATTATTCTTTAAGCTAAATATACGTGACGTAAACACTTGACGATGCTTCTGAAAAAAAATCAACATTAAGTGCCTCACTAGAGAGTGTGTCTGGCTCCTCACACCATAAACTGCAGACGAGAGAAAAACAGCCGGTCAACCCAACTGTTATGCATGAGTACCTGTTTTAATTAAGGTTTCAGGATAAATAAAACGTTTTTTACTCCCCGTTTAACTTTTTTGCCCCCAAGGAAATCTATTATCTACGTCATTAATGCTTATAGTGCTTGTATTGAACCGGATAGTAATTACTTTTAATAGGCTCAATTACCCCCTGACACCGGTCAATGGGTTCGACCTAGCACGATTGCGTATTACATGGAGACTTTACATGATGAAGAGTTCTGAGTACTCTTAAAAGCGTTGTAAGCACGTTCAAGTTAAAGATGGAATTCGGGAGAAAGTGTGTCCATACACCCTTTATGGAGGGTTATAGGCAGCCACTGTGTAAGAACTAAACTCTTGGTTAGTTGAACGCTTTTTAATTATTAGTAAAAAATTAATCCGCCATTCATAGCGAAGCAGTAACAATTTCTGTAATACCTTTTGCAAAAATAATGGCAGTTTTTTTACAGGTAATGGGGGCATTTACTCGGGAATGAAATAGTAATTTTGTGCATGAAATCGTTGGATGGAAACGAAAAATGAATTTTAGTGAAAAAATTAATCTTGTAACCAGAGCCATTCACCCATAAATCAGAAATTAAAATAATAAAAGGTTTCGCGCAACGAACAAGCTGCCTTGAGACTTACTACGTCATCCATCTCCCATCCTTGACTGCTTTTAGGGATAGAGAAGGGAGTGTAAGAGGGGGGGGGGGTCGGAAGGTCTGCTCGAACAGATACTGTCGCAACCGCTTCCATTGGCAGAGTCAGCTGTGTGTCTCCCACTGTGATAAGGTGACGTAGCTTCGCCGGCCCTGTTGTGATTGGACGAAGTGGAAGACGTAATAAGTTGCAAGCAAGCTCACTTTTCCGAAAGGGTTAAAAACATCAGTTTTTGCCGCCTATGACCCGATAACCAGTTTTCGGATCGAAAAACGGAGAAATACAGGTCTTTTTAGTTTACAAGCTCTATTAGATTTGGTAATAAAAATTATGGTTAATGACCCCATTTCAGTTGCACATTGTCTACCTTGTAAAATCCAAGAAACATTGCGCAGAAGGAGAATTATCAAGTCATCTATCAAAGATATGGGAAATTTTTGATGAATGAATGAATAAACTTCCTTTGCATCCGCGGAATAGCATAATCTGTAGTAGCAGTCTTGGTTGTTCCAACAGCTAAGTTAATATCTGAGTACAATCCGTGTAATGGCTCTTGGCAGGGTTTGCGGATTGCCGGACTTGAGAGTAAAGTAGGCGTGCACACACGTTAGGAGTGGAAACAAAGCACTTTTAAAAGCTGAAGTTGTTATGTATTTGCAGTGGTCGGGATTTTACAAGAAAACGAACCGTGGATCTTTGGTGATTAATTTTTAATGTTTTGTCACTTTTGTGTGACAATGTGGAAAGGGCCTGATGTTTTCTAAATCCTTTTGTTTCTGTTCATTTTTATCACCCTTACGCAGCTTGTTTAAACTGTTGAGAGAATATTGGCACTTTCTTTCGTATTAGTTTTTCAAAATATAGTATTTAGTACGATGAAATTATTTTTTTTAATTTTTTAATCCCCACGGCTTAGCGTGCATTTTATGACTGTTCATTTCTAGAATCGGCACAATGCACATCTTGTTGGGCATTGTGCTCGTACTGTGCATTGTGTATTCCGTTCTGTTACTGCTCAGGGATTCTCAACGCTCGTCATCTGTACATCAACATCTAGGTAATATTCTGCGAGCCACCGCAAGGTCGTGGCAGGGTGTGAAGATCACCAAGCATGCACCATTTACATGCACTTGTGAAAATCAATGGTTATAGATATTGGTCATGAGGTTCGCGAACCCATTAGGCTATATCTTCCAGCCCAACCTAATTATATTCCCTACAGTAAAATTAAGAAAAAACTAATATCCATGGCTGAGGAGAGATTAAAACTCCTTTTTAAAACCACCTTTTTACGTCACGTTACTGACATACCTCGGCCGAAGATCGTCATCTAACCCTAAATATTATAATAATTGCCAAATAATTCTCCGCTCCAGTGTTCTCGAATATTAGTAATTTTTAATCCAGAAGTATTCTTAATTGGCTATTATAACCCTATGAATTTCATCAATTCTGCTTTTTATTCCATACCAGTGAATTATTATTAGGACCGTATGGTTGAAACGTTCGGCTATGCTGGCGTCCCATCCAATGAGTCCGGGTTCAAAGCCCGACAGTGGCAGTGACTCTTCCATTAGAGTGGAACTTAAACTCTCTCCCTCAATTTTATTTCTTCAATTTGCCACGGTGGTCAAGATTCCATGCCTATGAAGCTCTTCAGACATGCACGGTGTCTACTAATACACTATTAATGCTCACATTTCCAGAAGGCCCTGGAAAATTGAAATTTACTAAGTATCACTTGGCATGCACGTGTAGGCTTTCCATCACATTTTCAATAAGGCGTACCGTTATCGTTTTTAATATGGCTCGTGAAACGAATTGCTAAAGCAGCTAATTAATCTTTCCCACGGAGTAGGTTTTAAAGTTGAGCCTATCGAGTTTTTTTCTGGAATAACGGCCGCTAAAATATAAATAAAGCATAAAAACTGTATCAAATAGCCATTATTTAAATGTAGCAATCATTGATTTCTGTCCACATTTCGGAGGGTAGCAACTTCTGTATATGGACATATGAATAAAATACCAGGTGTTATTTAGCAGGAATATATGTTACGACTTCATTTTCTTCTGTTTCATTGTGTCTCTTTTAAACAAGTATTTAAACAACTCTTAAAAAAAGTATTATTTCTCCATATTGTCTCCTGAACTTTGTATTTGGGTTCCGTGTTGGTGTCTTCACAAATTAATTGCAGTATTTTGAGACGTAAGTTGTGAAACGTGCCTCTCTTACATGAGCAAGATACATGAGGGGTAAGCATTTCCTAAGACCTTGAAAATTCTTTGGTAAAAATTGTTTTTTTTGTAAAAATGAATTTTGAGAAACACAACTAGGTATAAATATTCCTGCGCGATATCCTAAACAGGCGAAAAATGAGAGAGTAAGTAGTTACGGTATTCTTGAATTTAAAAAAATATCCAAAAGGATTCCGCGCGGAAATTTAGACTCAATAATATATATTATGAAATACATAGTATGAAAGGAAATTAAAATAAACTTAAAAACATTGCGCAAACCTAAGCTTCATTTTAGAGAGCTTTCTTTCATTAATTTGTCATCACAGGGATGGCTGAACTTGCATTCTATCCGACAGTCTTTACTCTTCTAACTTTTATAAACTTTGGCGTTTCATGCTTGCAGTGATTAATGATAACACAGTGATTAATTTAATTGTTTACTCATACGTAGAAATTAAATTTCCGTCCGATTATTTTCATTATCATTAATCTGGTGTATGTTTAAGATTTTTTCTTACCTTCATAGTGAGATAAAGTTAATCCTCACGTACCTAGTGTCTGTTTGGCACGCATTCATGCCGTGCCAACCAGAAAGTTGGAATACCATCTCAAGCACATTATTTGACTTGTCTAAGGTTTAGTAGCTGCTGAACAGCCTGAAAACTAGCTTGGTGATCTTCACCCCCTGCCATACACCCTCGCGGTGGCTTGCAGGGTATCTTGTAGATATAGATGAAAACGTAGTCCTACTACTCCCGCCCGTGCTTAAGAATATCGCTTCTTACGATTATCACAGAAACACAAATGTTATCTTTTTCAAGATCTGATTCGCAAAAATCGTTGAAGTAACCCGCAGGATTGACTTATGTCCGATTGAGGTTGATGTTGGTTTATGTCCGTGGTCCATCCGACGGACGGTCTTATGAACTTGAGATGCTTTCCACTCGTCACTCAGGAGTAAATCGGGGTTGCACTTAAAAATCTCAGTCCCTGCCGGGTTTCCATCCCGGGCGTTCGGGTCGGGGATCCAGTGCCCCAGCTTCCTAACTCACTCGACCCCCAGATCAGTCCCTCCTGGGCACGCGCTCCCGTGATGAGTTCGGCGCCGCTGCTCGCCGACCTCCGCCCCCCCCCCCCCCCCCCCCCTCCCGCCACCGACCCGGGTGGTCCGCCCAAAAGTGGTAGTCATGTCCCCTCCCCTGGGAAACCCCGTAATTACAGGGTCCTGAGCATTTTCGAGGCGTTAGTTTCGTGGACGTGTGGGGAAGCGAAATTTCCTCAGCGCGTGAGATTTTTGGGTGTGGAGCGGTTTAGGAGGTGAGGGAGGGAGGGATGGGAGGAGAGGAAATGAGGGGAGGGGAGGGACTTAAATGTTTAGGGGAAAGTGGAGGTATGCCTTAGATGGATTGGAGGAAAAAGATTTCCAAGAGTGGATTCAATATTTTATTGTCAATTTATTCATTCATTTATTTCAATGTATTTTAATGTGTTAATGCTTGTTCACATTGCGAACACGGGCGTAACAAATTTTGTAAACCGATTCGCTTATTATCTCGGAAATAGTTTTAATCACGTTATCAACTTTAAGTGAATACAATTGTCTAAATTAAAATCTCTCTCTTCAGATTACCCTGAAAGCCTCCTCGATTGTTTGGCAGGGTCGTAATCATCACCACATATGCAACACGTACGAGCAAATAATGGTCAGATAGTACTGATCAGTAAAATAATGCTTTAGCTACTAACGCTATATGTACGTGCTACCAATCCGGTAGATAACTACGCATCCATTGTCATTGGTCATCGATCCTCAGATTGGTTTGACGCAGCTCTCCACTGAGTTATTCTATCGTCTTATCTCTTCATATTTACGTATTTCTTCTCTTTCACATCCTTCACCACTTGTTCCATATATCTCGCACGAGGCCTTCCTTTGCCATTCTTCATTCTTCCCATCCATTTGTTCCTCGACGTTTGCCTTCATCAGGCCATCATGTCTTATGATGTGGCCGATTAAGTTGTTCCGTCTTCTTCTTAGGGTATTCATAAGACTTTTCTTTTCTCCCACTCTTCTTAGAACTTCCTCGTGGATCCATTTAATCTTCATCATTCTTCTGTAGCACCACATTTCGAATGCTTCCACCCTTTTCTTTTCAGCAGCTGCCACTACCATAAAGAAACACGCTCCAGATTTGCGTTCTGATGAATTGTTTCCTTACTTCGCCCGAAAGCCTTTACCAGAATTGTTTCCTTACTTCTACGCTTGGATCTAGGCATTAATATCGTTAATTTTTAAAGAGACTCTCCATTCTTCCTTATTCCTTTCTAGTCCCGATTTACCCTAGTGCATTTTTTCTAAGTCCCTCTTTACTGCCCATGCCAACATCCCATGAGCTTCTTGTGGAGTCTTTCCCTCTTCATTTCCTACGATAATGCTCTTGACAAATATGAGCTCTATTTTTAGAATGTATCCAGTCCACTTCGCCCTTATCATAAAACTCTTTCCCTAAGCTCTTCTGTATGTCTTCTGTATATTTCTTTGTTTCCCATGCTGTCAGTCAATTCTGTTCCTTCAGTATCCTATGTCAGCGCCAGTTCTGGAACTCATGAAACGCCGCAAAAGCCTTCATATGGTTTTTACTCTTCAATAATCAGCTTTTCCATTGGTCCTGCCTATGATTCATAGAATTCCGCGCTCCGCAAGGTTTCATATGGTAAATAAACACGATATATTTTAATTACCAGCTGAAAAAATGTTCCTTGAGATTGGAGCTCATCACCCTTGTTGAGAACTATCCCTCAGCTACATGTTTTCCTTTATGAAGATGCTAAAGTTAACAATTGGTTTATGCCAAAATCAGGACTTGCTACGTTAATGGAAATACATGCATTCAATGGTTCTGTTTGACTACGCCATTAAATACGTGAGTTGTTTTTAGATATGCTAAAAATTTGGTGATCTCTATACCTATGATGGTGTTTTTGAGGTGGTTTCTTTTCTTTTAGTATTGGTTACCCAACTCCTTGCTTCCCTGGTCTACGATAATATCCCGTGCCGGGTATTTTTGTTAATTATCCAAAAATTGATGCAAATTTTGCTTTGAAGTTAGCCCCATTGCTTTGATATCAAAACTATTCAATTACTCATCTTGTCCCCTTAAAATGTGGTATCTCAACGTGTATTTAAATATTTCATTTTCCCGCACTTCCACGGCATCAAACTTTTAACGGCAGCAAATTCCTTTTTCTGCATCTACATGTGTGTGATACCTTGCAAGTCATCGCGTGCAGGTGTGTGTGTGTTTGCACTATAGATCCACTCGCATTCAATAGTCAGTAAATATATATCCGATCATAGTTTATTCATTTTTAAATGAATTGACGAAGAAAAAGAGCACATGAAATTGTATTATAGTATTAATTTCTTGCAGAAAATCCAATCTTGCCAAAGAGACACTGTACATCTGCTTTTTGGAACCAATGAGTTCAATATATTACAGGATTACGTTGCAAAATAATACAGCAGTACTGGAAACAATTACACTCGCACATTCTTCGTTTAAGCTTGGTTTAATATCTATTTTTAGCTGTCTAGATTTTGGACGTTGGGCTAATGACAAGGCTGCAAAGAATTATTATTTTGTGAATAGCATCTACCAGCCAGTTTGTTTACGTCAGTGTATATTCTGAAGAAGAATATTCATGATTGTTTCCAATAATTAAACTTCACTATATATGCAAATTTATTCTCTCCCTGACAACTTAGATCACGATGATTAATGTTATTGCGTAGCTAAATTGGAATTATTAACATCTCCATCTCTCAGTATTTCTATTTTTGAGCTATTATTCCCCGGTACAATGGCATTTTCATGTGCTATTAGCATCTTATGGAGAAATTTCTTAAATTTCCACCGGAGATTTAGTTGTGCTCATACTTATTGTCAGCTAGTATTTCCCAACCAAATTGTGCTAGTAAATGGGGCACCAAGCTAAACTGAGATGAGAAGAGGCCTGTAGGGAGCCCGAAGTCCCAGATCACTGTCGTACGGGTGATGGGCGGCGGTAGAGGAAAGCCGGCCCTGGACGGACGGGTTCGGAGGACATAATAACCACTGCACGGCCAGGGGTGGAATGCACCTCTCAGCATTCGACTCCTTCTGGGAGTGACGCCGTGACTAATTCATTTACAGCGCTCTCTGCACCGTTCGCCCTCGGCTGCCAGGCACCCCAGGGCCCAACGAATTAAAATTTCAAAATCGAGAGCTTGGAGCGGAAATCGACGAGTATTCCGGATGGATTCCACTCGAAGTGGCGCGCTGTGTTGAAAAAACGAACAGAGATTTAAATATTAAAATCCCTCCACAGTAATCGTGTCCTTAAATTAAAGGTCTAACCAAGGTGCACTCGGGTTTCAATTACCCACGCATCTGCGAAAGGTGCTTGTTCGCAACACGAAACTAAGTCATTAGAGTAGAGATATTTTCTCTACATGTGACCCCCAATATTCAGCAAAAGCCAACGGCTCTTGCCCACATGACGATTTCAATTGCTTCTCTGATGACCCGTGGGAAATAGCGGCTTTCTTTTGCGATTGATTTTGCGATCAAAACCCAGAAAATTTCTCCCGGGGCGACCGCTACACGCTTTCCAGCGCATGGAAACGCGTGCTCCGAAGGAAAAAGAATTGGACCAATCAAAAAACACCTGATTCCAACGGATGGGTATATAAGTCTACATACACATTATACTCTGCAACTACCGTAAAGGTGTGTGGCAGGGGATCAATTCACACCAAACATGCGTTACATATCATGCATGAAAGCGATTAGTATTTATACTGTTGCTTTAATTTTACAATTAAAAAAGATAAAAATAGCAAAGCAAGCATGAAAAAACATGCTGTTAGTTAAGTCTTTATATCAACATTGAACTACGTATGCTATCCATTGATACACTTGTACTGAAATAGTGACTAAATCAAGTCTGACAGAAACAAAGCACCGTCACTTTACTGGCATGAAGATGCCTGCTTCAACGCAGACGAAACTGTTGTCTGTACAAATGGACACGTGGCTGTGCACCCGGAAGACAAGAATCTTCAATATACCAGCGCCGTGAAAGCCTTCACGTAGAAGATGAGAAAAAATCTATTATGATGATGATTGAAACAATTGCTTTCTGTTGCTTCAATCTATAGTTACCTAAATTGAATTCATGAGAGAGAGTGGATATTTAGTGTTGATGAAAGTTAATCTAATTCCATTACAAATTTCAAACTGGCTAACTATCGTTTGATCATCTGCAAACCTTCCTGACTTTATCAGCCTCCTAAATCCTATACAGTAGAATCAAGCCCATTCCATGCCTCTCTCACCATATCCTTTGAATGTATGTGTGTTAAAATGCACCAGAGCCTACAGACAGCCTTTTACCAGATAAAAAGTCTTTCTGGGCCCCAAATCGAGCCAAGAATGTTTGGCTTGCCAGGACAATGTGTAGAGGACCGCGCTACCTCAAAGTTTATTCTCAAATAAATGTTTTTGAAGTAACGAATGAGATATGGCACCTATAAATCATTCTAAAATAATTGACTATGTGCTCAGGAATCCTGGGTGGAATTGTGGCTTGTGCGTTAGCCATCACACCAAAGGTTTTGTGGTTCGATTCCTGGTCCAGAAAACCTTTATCTTGTGGTTGTTCAACACATTTAGCATGCATAATAGTAAAGGAAAACAAACGATCAATTTACCACAAATAGCCTTGCCTATCCTCTCCTTGTATCACCGCCTAATCTGCTTCTCCATCCACCACTCTCACTTGCGCTCTGATCCATGAATGAACTTTTGATCAGTCTTCTCTTCTTCAAATCTTCCTATTTTCCGCATAATTTACAAAATTTTCGTGCCTTACACTGTTGAAAACTTTTTCAAAATCAACTAAATACGCAAACACTTATCATTATAATCTATTTTCCTTTTGGCAAGTACTCTCATCACCACAGTCGCATTCCGTGTTAAATTCTCCTTACAAAATTCAAACTGATTTTTACCAAGATACTTATTTTCTCTCTTTTCGATACTCTGCTGATTTTTCTATGCAAGTACTTTGCAGGATGAGGTCTCCTATATACTTGCATTCCCTTGTTACCCCATTTTTCGGTATTAGTCTCAATGGAGTTTCTATAAAATCATATGATGAAACACCCTCCTTGAATATCCTACGGCAAAGCCCATAAAAATCCTACTCTACTATATTTTCTTTGGTTCATCATTTGTTCAACTGGGATCTGATCGATTCCCATCTCCTTCACCATCTTAATTTCTCACAATGACTTCTCTATCTCAATTTAGAGCATTCCAGGCCCCAGATTATCCTTATCAACGAGCTTTTCCTCTCCTATACCCCAGCTACTAGGCTAATTTTCACTATAATTCTGTTCTTTCACGTATTACTTTCACCTACGCTGAATTTCTAGAATTATATGCTGGACATAGTGTTAAGAACCTTGTCTTAAAATAAGTATTTTTGAAAAGAATCATCTCTGGGTACATAATTAATGATTACGGGAAGGAATCATTTTTCTGTATGTCTTCAGCAATATCCCGGCAGAATCCTTTTCCTCATATGTCAAATTGAGATGTTTCTGCCGTAGATCGAAAGGATAATGCAAGTGGTGAGAATATGTCATTGCCTGGTAATATAGTTCATCCAATTTCAATACTATTCTTGGATTGATGTGCTGCCTGAGCATTTCTGCTAGGATTTTCCATAAGCTCCTTCCAAATTGCAACTTGTGCCAATTATCCAGCTCTTTTCAATTATTTATTTAATGCTGTGGCAATGGACAAGGCAATTCAAAACATTATTACTTTTATGTCCGTCAGGCTGCATTTCAGTTTTTGTTTCCCTCTGTTGAAAGTTTGTTACCTTGTTGAACCAATGTTTATTACCTTTTGTTGAGCCATTTTATCATTTTTGGTCTTCCTTTCTCCACAAAGTATTATCAAAATTGCTCAGTTCTTAACATAACACTCTTTAGTGTCAGATGGTGTAGGTATTGCATCGAAACTTAGAGGAAATTACACGACAAGATACCATTTTCCCAGTTTAACAATCAAAATTGTGATTATGCTCAGTTAATGATCGTGAAGTAGCTAATTGTAAGACAAATGTTATCAGTGCTGTGCGAAAAAATCAGAATATATATTGAAAATAAATATTTTGTGCTCTCAGTAAAATAATAGAAGAATTACGTTAATATGAAGGGACTGGCCGATAGAAAATCGAGTGGAAGTATGCCTCACGTCAATCTTAGGATTGTTGACCGAAGATGACACGTAAATTGGAGATAATCAGTGATTGTGTTTTTTAGTTGTTAGTAAGTCCCATGAATGACTCCATAAATGGAGTCAGTTGAACTACTCTAGACACATTGACCAATGCAATTATAAAATACATTCAAAACATTTAAATGCTCTTGAACTGCCTGGCACATCCACATCCAAATTTCAGGAAAAAATATCACTGTTAAAGTTACTTTCACTAGTTAGATTTTACTTTTCACTTGTGAGGGCCCACCTTGAATACGTACCGAGTGTTAGGGATCCGAATGAATAAGTCGTGAAACACGGTATTACTCCACTCTTAATTTTAATAGCCGACCCGGGTTTCGGCAACTCAGTGCCATTTTCCAGACCTAGACTGTGTTTCATTATGAATATCTCAAACTTCCACAAAGTCACTCCTGAAACGATTTCTTACATTCGAATGAATTAGCTTTGATCAGAGAGCTAGACAGTGTGCAGCGTGGAGCAGGTAGGTTTGTTAAAAAGTGTTACGATATGTTTAGTAGTGTATCAGAATTAATAGGAGAATTTGGTTGGGAAACTTTATCAGACTGTAGGTTAAAAAAACAGATTACATCTGCTACAGTTATTTAAAACGGATAGCTTTACTAAAGATGTTAGATATATATTAAAAACACCAGCGTATTATGGTATATTCGATCAGATGCATAAGATTAGAGAGATAGATTGTCGTACCGATGGATTTAAAATGTCATATTCCCCCCGTATTATTACGTAACACAATGGGCAGCAAAGCATAGGGATAGGTAGGAAATATTGCAGAGTAGTCTGTAGTGCATGATGCATGTATTAACAACCAATCCTTTTATTGCTATGTAGATGCTAGGCATGTAGCTGCATTTGACCCTATTATTAGCATGCTGCCATTGAGTAGTCTAGTTGCCTAGCAATAGTTGTTTGATGATCTTCACCCCCTGCGACGCACTCTCTCGGTGATTTGCAGGATATCGCGCAATTGTAGATGTAATACCAACATATCCATTACAATCATAAATGTAGTAGAGAGCAATTAAATGTCACATTAATAAATGGTGTTCACCAAGGTATTTCAAAACCCAGCATTCCTAACTAAAATTTTCTATTAAAATGAAAAAAATCCGATTTCAATGGGAAAAATAGATTGTAGTGAAATATAAACACATGGTTTTAAAAAATAAAAATCATGGCTTTTTTTAACCCTTTTAATTGTAGTTCAGTTGTTTTTTTAAGGTTTCACTTTTCAATGAATTACATAAGGTGTTTGATATTAGTTTTTTCCTGTAATTTGGAGGAACGCAGTTAATTGCTGTTATATTACTACGCATTCCATTACAATGAATGTTCCTTTATTATTTCTTCTCTTTCTCTTGGTATCCAAACCTAGTCTTTATTCTCTTTGAATGTAGAAGACGTTTCATACAGAATTATTTGAATATTTTCCAAATTCAGGAAGCTGAAAAGATAATACCTATAGATGGAAAAAACTAACCCTCAAAAGATATAGAAGAGAAATATTGCTTGAAAACTACATCAGTGCGCCGGAAAGGGTATTGTTAACAGTGGTAAAATGATTTCTTTGGCGTTGAGGAACAAGGGAAATAAAACAGTTTCGCCGAAAATGTCACAGCGTTCGTGTTGACACCTCTTCGAAGGCGCCCTTCACAGGGACGCACAGTTTTTGGACAAATCAACGGTACTCATGAGTCCATCAAGTATAAATCGATGCCGTTTACAACTATTTTTGTATTTTAAGTATTATTTTTTTATTTATTGTGTTGTATTGTAAGTATTAACATGAAGAATGTGAGCAAAAGCAAAATACTGTAAATTCCGGATTTTCCGTGCTGATGAATGGTAAAGGGTACACGGGACAATCGGAAAACAGAATGCTTTTGCCAGCGTTATTGAAAAAGCATTATGAAAATTTAATTTTTGTATGAATTTCATTGTCATATATAAAACGGCATGAGGCAAGCGGCAAGACAAAATAATGTTTTTGCAATAAGGCTTGCAAAAGCATTTTTTATCAATAGATACACTTATTAGCTCAGTAACGACATATTATAATGAAAAATATCTTGAAACTGGACCGAGATTAACGATTATGAACGTCATACAACGTAATTCATTGCACCTTGTGGTTGACATTGTGCAGCGCGCGCAGGGTCACAATTAGCATGTTGCGCGACTCGATACGTTAAAAATCGATTTTGGCTAAACTACTTACTGCATGTAAAAAACATCTCAATCATTTTTTACTATATATCTCTCGAAGATTACAAATCTGCATTTAAAATTTCTCTAGCGTGAATACTACCTCAATTATTTAATTTATTAAGAAATAATTCCATATGACAAAAACGTTATTTATTATTTCGACTTGGTTTAGTATTATTATCAATTAGTATGAGAAGAAATAGAAAAAAAATAGTTTTGCTTTTAAACATTAATGTTTCACTGATTTATTTTAGTCTATAAAAATAATTGGAAAAAATTATGGCATTTGCACTCTTTCTGTAGAATTTTATTGCTATTTTTCATTTGAAACATATTTATCCACTATTTCTTAGGGTTTTACCTTTCAAATAAAAAAAATTTATGTTAATACCTCAATTCATTCAAAAGTTCTACGATTTTGAAAGTGAGCGCTACCTCTGTACCCCATAGTGTGACGTGAAGGCTGGTGTAAGACATGAAACCCGTCGATAGGGCCGTAGTGAAAGTCACAATCGGAGGAAAAAAGGAATAGCTTACCTACCTCTGAGACCACTGCCAATTCACTAAATAGATTGGAGGTACACGCATAATCCGCAGCCCGGATAACGCGCGTACGGAGAATCGGGAGTTTACTCTTTGAGGATAAAAATACCACTATTTTTCACTGGGATTGCTCCTGTGCTGTTAATAAGAAAAGAAAACTTGCATTTTGGGCCCCTTGGTGCTGGATGGAGAATGATTTGAAGATTGTATCTCAGGCATATCACACCATTTCTCACCTGTTCATCTTTTTTATGATCGACAACCAGCTAATAATAATGATCTCCTTATATTCAAGGACTTCCGTGACCCTTCGAGTCTTCAGAGCTCTGAGGGTGCATAACATATCATCATGTTTCCAGATCTGTTAGGGGAACAAAGTTGCTAGTTTCGCCCTCGTTCAACTCTGGCTTATATTAACACATTATGCAGAGCCCATATCAGTCAGGGAAATGAAGATTTTTCAACCGATGGAGCAATTTTTAAGAACCTACTTCCTAATGGGCTAAGCAGGTGCCGATCGACGACCGAAGGAAGGAATCCTCTACTTCCCAGCGAGGACCAGCCTCCTCAATTTTCCGCTTTTAAAGGGTCGTCTAGCACTTAAAAAACGGAACCCTGGAGGGTAACCTCTCCCTCACCTATTCTTTTATCCGTCCGTACCCTTTGGCTATCCTTGTAACCCACTGTGATCGACACCTTTGGTCTCGATCGATCCCTCGTGCCCCACAGCCTGTGTTTTCCGCAAGAGTAGCCAACTCTCGCCACGCCTTTTTGTGCCAGCTCCTAATGGTCTCCAGAAAGCTCCTTGGTACATTTCCGATAATGGGTTTGGAACCCTGCTTTCAGCTCAGCCGGCAAGACGCTCCTAAAATGCTTTCTGGTGCTAGTTATTCTAAGTATACCCTCGAAATCTGCATCTTACTCTGTTATTTGAGCCATTAACGCCTTCCACGCTCTAGGAGTTCGGGAATGAGGGGGTTTGTGCATTCTGCGGTTGGAGATGAAGCTATATTCCACCACAAAAAAGCCATCGTTCTCTCTACCTTCTGGGTCAATATGGGCAATGCCTAGCAGTTGTGGCTATGCCTTTTGCATAGATTAGATGGATTAGCATCAAGTGAAGGCTTTAGCCGTTTTTAGAGTTTAATAGTGAATGGATATTGCTTGTAAATTATTTGAATTTGACACATTTGAAGGAATATTTGGACGACTAATTAAATGATGTTTCATTCGTCCTTTTTTTCGTAAGCTTATCGAAGGTACGACTGCCAGACCGTGGGTAGTAAAAAACTGGAAAAATATTTACAGCTGTAATGAATTTTCCCTTTATGTCCGAAAACAAAAATATTTCACAATCTCCTTAACATAGCAGGCAACCTTGAAGTACACAGAAGATTACAGAAAGAGACAGTCCAGAGAATATATTTTAAATCAACGAATTTTGCTCACGGTATGCGATCATCATATATTTCATAAAAACCGATTTTATGTGTCCAAATTTAGACTCCGTGCATTGCAAATACATGCAAAACTGCTTTTGGCCTCCCACCGTACATAGGATACAGCTTACAGGAATGCTTTTTGTCATCGAATAAATGAAAGAAAATGAATAGTGTATCCCATTATAAACGTATGTGTATTAATACCTTTATAATAGTTTTGTTGAACGTAAAACGGTACCTTTACATCTTTCATGCATCGTTGAGGCTTCCAGGACACTCATTAAGTGGATATAAATCTTCCTGGGCTTGTGCGAAGTCTGAGAATGTAACTGTGATAGATGATCTTGTTTCATTTCAATGCAACCCAGGTTCCAAGAAAAATTTATTCCTTTATGATGTTCCGGACTTGGATCCCTGGATTTAGCTAATGTACACTAACGAATAACATTGGGTTAAAATCATACTTTTTTAAGACGTAACCGTATCTTCTCATCTGGGTTCATGCTCATTGCTTAAATTAGAGGCTTCAAAAAAGTATTTTTGTTGATTTTTCCCTCCTGATACCAATGCAAAATTGGGGGCGAGTTTCAAGTTAGGGTTTTGCCAGCCACGAAGCCACCTCCAAGCCTAGAATCTCAATGTGAGGTTGAAGTTTTGATTGTATCAAGAAAGGTGAACATTGAAGAAAATAAGGGTATTTTTTCCCATGCTTCCGAAAGTATCACTTGCGATATTATATTATCGTTGACTAGTTATCGATGATGATGTGGTAACTTCCTCTCAAAATCCCAAGTATTCTTCAGTAGTTTATCTCTCGGGTATGTTAATTACTTTTAGGTATTGAGTAAAGGGATTAATTATCCTAAATGAAGAAATAAACTGCCATGTGTCCTCAGCAATTATTAATTATATCGTTCTCCTTTTGTTTTTACTGCACATTTCTATTTTATCTGCAACCATTTTTTGCAGGTGAAAGATTCATTTTAGTGAAAATTCCGCAGTAGATCATAGTACAAACGTACTTTTCCCGATATATAACCTTTTTATCACACTAACACCTCTCTGCGGGGATATCTTGGTTCAATTCCTTAATATATGGCGTGAAAATATTACCCCTTTTTCCCTCACTATCATAACGGAAACAGTTTTTCTAAAAGAGGATACTAATATATTTTTTATCAATGTATATTTCCGTAGTGTACTATCGCACAGTGGGCTGAAATTGAAAAAATAGCCCAAAATTCCTAAAATGTCTTTTTTCTGTCTGGAAGTTGAAATTTTATTTGGTGACTCTCCCTGTATTGGTGCATGTGATGTATGATTTTATTTTTCATAATTATTGTAGGGTCACTCCTCCATGTGGTCCTAATAACAGAGCAAATATCCCTAAAAATCAATTACAGCTATGACATTTCAAAGACCAATTGTTGTTCTGTGACACATTCTCATCTTTTATTCCGTAACTCTATTCAACGATCTCCAGGCCTCTTCATGTCGGAGATTTTCAGCGAAAACTGGATTCCGGCATTTTTTGAGTATTTTGTTAAATTCCAGCCCTCGCATATTGTTCATGCGCAACATTTATGAAAAATAAAATCATGTATCTCATGCACCAATAGAAGGAGAGCTACTATTCGAAATTTCAACTTCCAGACTGAAAAAAACGTTTTTTTGGAATGTTGGCCAATTTATTTTGCCCTCTGTACACAGCTGATTTCTCGTAGTTATTGTAACATAACCTAATAGCATTAATTATGATGTAAGAGGCTGTAATTGTTTGGCTGTTTTTGTTGTAATTTCCTGTGAGCAAATGTATGTATGTACCTCCATTGAGTGATCCAAGACATTCGGTGGCCTGTAGTATGAATAGGTATGATAATTTTCTCCGAATCGTAAAAGTGTTTTCCTGGGAAGGATGTAATCTTGAAATAATCAAAACAAAACAATTGTGTTTATGCTCCTAAACATTCATTGCAAAATCTTCTCATCTCATTGCTCCATTTAAAGGTTGCAAGGGGGTTCATGAATTTTGATTATAACCTAAGTAATGCTTTCGGAGTAGCAAACGTAGGTTTTGAGTGGAATGGGCCCTAAAAATAAGAAGGATTTGATGAAACTTAAGCATGAGAAATGGATGGCATGAAAATTATGAATGTCTACTGATGACAATGGTGAAATTGGTACTAGGACTGGTCTTGATTAATTTGGAAATTAATGAACGCTTCAAAACATTCTTCTTTATTCCCTTTTCAGTGGTTTTCTCATCACTATGAGTCAGCAATTCTAAAATTGGTGTGACGCTTTGCCGGAAGTGCTATAAGTTCCTAATTTTAGGTAAGTTAATGCATTCTTGCATTCACTTCCCCTAATTTCTTAAACTTCAGCCTAGTTCCTAAATATGATAAGATATATTACATACATGGAACGTTTACTTATTTTACTTCCTTTGTGTATCTTTTCTCGTTATCATTCCATGCTACGAAATAAAGGAGATATTTGTAGCCCAGGATCATTTAAAATTGACAGACCTCTCGTTTCATAATCGGGTGTTCTTGACCACTGATTTGCACTACTCCACGTACAGCCGAAAACCTGCAAAACTAAAATGTATTTAAGCTTTAAGGTGATTTTATTCTTTTTCGGATAATCGGTAAAATTGACAGAACTCTCGTTTCATAATCGGGTGTTCTTGACCACTGATTTGCACTACTCCTGACAGACCTCTCGTTTCATAATCGGGTGTTTTTGACCACTGATTTGCACTACTCCACGTACAGCCGAAAACCTGCAAAACTAAAATGTATTTAAGCTTTAAGGTGATTTTATTCTTTTTCGGATAATCGGTAGCTCTGTTAGCCAAAACCTGTGGCAAGTTCAAGCATTTAAAATTTGTCTCACTCGGCGTTTCTGGCTCCCTGTCTGTGCCCCCTAAATGTGAAATGTATCTTGAATAATTTAAAAGGAAGCTTACTAACTCGGTACATTGATTTTACACGTGTACTGACCCATTATTTTCCCTCTGCTGATTTGAAATGCATGATGAGTGTATTAAAAACCAATCCCTTTATTACTATGTAGGGACTAACCATGTAGCTGCATGTGACCCATATTATTAACATGCTTCCGAATAGTACCTATCCTAGTTGCATGTCAATAGTGCATTTTTAGTGATCTTTACCCCCAGCCAAACACCATTGCGGTGGCTTGCAGGGTATCACCTGGATGTAGAATAGATGAAATGCTAAATGAAAATGTTGCCATGCATCGAATGACTTATCGCTGCGTCCCTTCATTCGTTCAAGGATGAGGTTCTCCTAGACATGCACACCTAGCTTTTAAATTTGCTGTCAAAACGCTGTTAATTAACGTAAAGTGGATATTAATCAGTAGTCTTCAAGATACGGTTCCTCCTCTCCATAAGTGACCGGTAGAATTCTTTTTCAAAATGTCCGAACTCCGCCTTTAAATCATTGAAATATATCCTTAGGTATGTACATACGTGGGATGTAATGAGTGAGGTAATATTTGACTGACTCGCCGAATTTTCGAATGTACCAGAAAATTAAAATATAAATAGCCTCTACTATGAATCTCAATTTCGTGCTCAAAATTCCATACAAAAGGAGTTTAAAATCCTCGCAATACTAGTAAGGGAAATTAAATCTAATGTGTCACTTAGCATTTTCTTTTTAGCATATAATGGCTATATAATTAAAAGAGCACGCCTAGATTAAATTTGTTGAAATACTAACTCTTGCCTCCATGTTACTTGAGGAGAACGCTGGAAATCTTTTCACAACAAAGTTCGGACGTTAAACACACTACTTGACTTATGAATATGGTTTGAAATTTATCGATTGATGAGCTTTGCTATAATAGATTGATTTAAGAATACATTAGTCGATATCAGTAGAATTTAAGATCCTGCAAGGAAGACTAAGGGGTATGAAGTATTAGAAGTGCTAAATAACGAGAGATTTAATAAAGGATGGTTACCAAGGTATAACTACGTTAGCAATGAATAAGGGTAAATGTACGGCTGCACTTAACTATTCAGTTAGGATTTTAATACAGTGATGATATGAATATGAAACTTTCCGTGAAATCACATTATCATTTAATCACTACACTCGCGTATTTTACAAATTAGATGAACGTGTGTAACTTTCCTCCCGAGTTGGCGTGTAGCGCCCACTAACGGTGATTTAAGAATATTACCGGTCCTCATCGCTCGAAGCCTGCTATCAGTACCAGTAAAGATGAGATACTTTCCCTCCTATTTTTTCTCCCTCTCAACTCCCTCCTCTTCATACCCTCCTCTGCCACCACGCCTTCCCATCCTCCCTCCCCCTCCTCCCATCCCCCTCCAAACAGATGGCGATCGCATTCCGCACCGTCAGCGAGTATCTGCTTCCTTCGACCCATAAGTGGCACCACGCTATCGGAAACCTTCCCCTCGGGTGCATCCATCCGTACTCGGGGAATACAATGAATTCGGAAAATTCAACAGCCTCCTCCCTCCGGTAAGATACTACCCTCCATTCATTACCGAGGTCCTCATTATCCGCTCCCCGAATCATCACCAAAAACAAACCCCGAAGGGGTATAAGAAAATTCATAAGATCCTCTCGAGTTTTTCAGAAAAAATCCTCTGGGATGAACTATAAATTCTCGCCCACTAAGAGAGTAATCCCAGTGATTTTCCCCTTACGGAAATATTCACCCATAACTCTGCTTACGGGAGACCGGGAACGAGAGATAGTGGGCAGTGCCGGATTCATCCTTGTGGATTCCCGTGGTGAGATGACACGCAAAGGATTGGGTTGGTCCTCTCCAACGTATTTATTAAAGTCGTACGCAAGCTGCCCTTATCTCCGCCGTCCTATCTCGGTCCAATTTTCAGCGAGCACCCGAACCGCTTCCGCCGCGTCCGGGCCATCATCTGCGTCCATTCCGAGACCCTTGGGGGATCGCGGAGGTAGGAGGAGTCGCAGACGCGAAGGAACGTGGAAAAAAACGAGCTCGAATCGCCCAGCTTCCTTATCTCTCCGCGAGCTGTGTAAACCACAGCCATTCAGTCGCGCTCCGTGTATAATTTGGCGAGTTCGCTCGGTGAGTCGGTCGGTCGCCGATCGTGCCCAGACCCACCCTCTTCATCCTCGAACAACAGATTGCTGTGGGATGCCTTCCTCTCCATCACTTGGGCTCACCGGTGTACGATTCTACATCTACATCTACATCTACACGATACCCTGCAAGCCACCGCGAGGGTGTGTGGCAGGGGGTGAAGGTCACCAAGCATGCACTACTAACATGCAAGCAAGCAACTAAAGGGTCTCATGCAACTAGATTGTTAGTATCTATAATATTTGAGGGGTTAATACATGCACCATGCACTACAGAATACTCTAAAATATTTCCCCTACTTCCCCTTTCCTATGCTGCCTATTCTGTTCTCTTATAGTACGGGGGAAAAATGCCATTTTGAATCTATCTGTACGACAATCTATCTCTCTAATCTTATTTATCTGGTCGAATCTAGCATAATACGCTGGTGTTTTCAATATGTGCCTAACATCTTCAGTAAAGCTATCCGATTGAAATTTCTGCAATAGATTAAATCTGAACTTTAATCTACGCTCTGATAATGATTCCCACCCTAATTCTTGTATTAATTCTGATACACTACTCAACCTATCGTAACACCTTTTGACGAACCTAGCTGCTCTACGCTGCACACTGTCTAGTTCTCTCATCAAACCTAATTCATTAGGATCCCATACACTGGCTGCATACTCAAGGTGGGGCCTAACTAGTGAAAAGTAGCATCGCTCTTTTGTCTTCTCATCACATTTCCCAAGTACTCTTTTTATAAATCCTAGCTTTCTCTTCGCTCGGCCGCATATTTCCCTTATGTGTCTTCGATTTCCCTTCAGCAATATTCTTGTCGCTACTGCGTAGCGCTGATGGCCGGGGGATCACGTTGGTGTGGTGATTAGTAGTACTGTATAGAGTACTGGTATCCCATACCAAAGTTCTGGGTTTTAAAAACGCTACTGGTGGTTTTTTTCTTTGGTATATCTACTTGAGTTGCTTATGGAGAACACTTCGAATCCAGTACTCTGATGGATGGGACGTTAAGCCGTGGTCCCCTTGTCGCCTTTAGTTAAGATCAGGTTAATTCTGACCCCGGGTTTCTCTCCACCCATCCTCTATTACCTAAAATCTCGTGCCTTTACCCAGTTATCCACCCATCATCTCTGACCCAAATTGCTTCAGTTGTCGGTCGCCTTCCCAAAATAACTACAGCTAACGGGCGCGGCGAGGGGGCTTGGCCTGCTGTTACGATGCTATATCTAATGAGAGGCGACGTCCAGCCTTCAGTTGCATTAAGGCAAGGCTACCTTTTAAATAAATTCTTGCTTCATAAATTGACAATACAAGTAATGGTGGAGAAAACAAACTGCAAATTTCACTAAACAGATTTATTCATGACCCGGGTTTCAACACATTGTGTCATCATGTGAAACCCGGGTCGTGAATAAATCTATTTAGTGAAATTTGCAAAATTTGTTTTCTCCACCATGGAAAATTTTCACAAAGTTTCCCCTGAAACAGTTCGTTTTCTCAAATACAAGTAATATTTAGTGAATTAATAAAGATGGTAATGAACAAATAAGATAACCATAGAGCATGTCTGTTTTGTAATTCACAAAAAGACAGGGAAGGTAATCAGCGTTTCGTAATGTGAGGGGGAGGTTCTGATCGCATTTTATGGAGCGTCATGGATGAGGGGAAGTTAAAAAGGTGGTAAATCAGCGTTACATAATACGTACCTGGATGACACCTAAGTCGGCCACGGTGGTGTGGTCAGAGGCGTGTCGAACCTATAACCTAATGTTCGCTGTTCCCAATCCAGCCTCAACCATGTTTGTCCTAGGATTAGTCTCAGATTCAAGTTAGATTAAACGATATGATATAATATAAGCAATTCAAACCTCGGAAAAACAAATTATTCGACTGTTACTGTAAAAATTTCAAAAATGGTTAAGAGGAAAATATCCCATAGTAGCCCTTCATGTTCTCGGCAGAGAATCCTGTGTTCATATCTCGTAAATGTCTCTCAGGAAACACCCTGATATGCGCTGAAATGATTTTAAACACTCTGTATAAATAATTGTGGATGGCTGTAGGCTGTTTAAGATGAGAAATTGGCCTCTAGGCTTCCTTCGCTCTGATCGTTTATAGTTTATACGCGTCAGAGTAGTTCAGCATTAATTGGCAAAACTGTGTCTCACCATGAATGTGAAAAACTTCCGTTCAGTTGAAGGCCGGGTAGTATTTCCGCAGTGGTACAAGGCTGATCTGTTTCTCCTACTTCTAGATAAAAAAATTAGAATTTTAATCACAGCACCAACTTCATTCCCTTCTAGTTCTATTTCACGTTGCAGTTAGTTAAATCTAGACTGCGTCAATTGTTTTATGAAAGAGTCTGTGTTTCATTTTATTATTTTCTGAAACGAGCATTCGGACAACACGGCTTTAAAGTCTGAATACTACACGGGAAACAAGGCGTAAGGTGAAACAGAGATGATTCATTTGCCCGAGCATCCTGTTTGGAGTGCAGTTGCTTTTGTTTTGAAGTAATAAGTCCAAAATGCAGAAAATATCACGACGGTAACTCAACGTAGCAATAATTCATGATGGAAAAATATTTTCAAATGCTGGAAATTAAACGAAGCCCCAAAATACCGAGTTGGAGTACTTAAAGAAATTAGTAAAGTGGTAATGAGGAAGACTCCTCGCTGGTTAAGCAGAGTATAATAGTTCTTAGGGTGCTTCAGATAGATCTTAGTTATTTCACCTAGCTTAATCTTTGTTATTTTTAACGTGTTGAACTTTTCTCCTATGCATATACGAAATGAAAATTAGTGATGTTAGTAAACTTCATGAAGTAAATTATCATTAATTTGCTTCTGTTTCTCATAAATTACATACGGGAAGATTGATGTTATTTCATGCGTATGATTTAAGTGAGTAAACGCAAACGATTCACATCAATTACTTGAAAACCCATATTATTGACAGTTCTCTCACATTTAATAAACTATCTTGAGAAATATATTGTAGCAAGTAGGTAGAATGTGGTTACTTAGGTTACTTCAAATAAGGCCGTTAGTTCTACCCTTCTCGAATGCTCTCACTTGTTACTGGGGAGGAAATGCGTGTCGAAATACGGGCGCAGTTTTTTAAACAAATGATACAGTCGTGAATAAGGACCGCCTTTCCATCAATTTCTGGGGAGCGCCGTCACTCTAGGGCCCCCAGCGTAATCATCGGGATGTAATGAAGCCTAAAATTTCAATGAACGCTCCAACTTTTGGAGTTTTATTGAATTTGAGTGAATCCACAGATGCATGGCGAGAGATAACTGGAGGCCGTAATAACACTCTTCTACTGATAGCTGGGCTGAAAAATTATGGACTTGTGAGCAACTCATTAAATACCATTTCCAAAAAAGTTGGCTCACTGGAAAAAATCAAAATAATACCATTTTTTAAAGGAGTGATTAGGATTTTAGCAGTTTTGACCTTTCTTTCCTTAGTTATTCGTTACTTTCCTTATATTGTATATACATTTAGTTAGTCAATGTAGCAAGAAAAAGTTGATGGCAATATGTGAGTGGAATGGCTGAATTGCGAGGAGTACTTTAGGGTCTGATTTTCTCTTACTTATTAAATTGGTTAAATATAATGTTTTCAGCGAAATTTTGGGTAGAATACTTAACTTGTTTAAAATATTGGTTATGAATCATGTGTCAATTGAGCTCTTTAAAAATATTTCACTATAAATTAAGGATTTATGTGATTTTTATTCTGAACTTTAACGGAACAGAATACGGTGGGTTACTGAGATATCACTGTTAGAGCCAAATAAGAATGCTAACTTTCAGCGTGCATTTCACCGTCAATGGCAGTAGATGAGTCAGAAGCATCACTTTCTGTATAAACTAATTAGCCACCTCCTCCATTTCCGTATTAGTAAATTTAAAAGTCACTTCCCATTCACACCACAATTTCCGTTCTATTTCCAAGGAGCGATTAATACTCGTCAGGAATCCACGATATCCTCTTGAGGAAACTGCATCCACTTTGAATTATCTGTGTAAAATATATTTCCAAAAAGTCCAAATTCATTTTCCCTCGGCTTCTACGAGTCAAAACTATTCTCTTTACTCTCCATGTGGCACATTATGCTCATTCAAAACTTGTACTGCAGTCATTTTCGGTACCGAAGGAATTATATTTGTAAAAATATCGTAGTGTTTTTGCTATTTTCCCACTAACAATTTCCATGGAAACTTTTCTGTACCACGTACATTTTAACACAATCCTTATTACATTGATAATTATTTTAACGTATGTTGGTACAGTATATTTGTATTTTTTCCGCAAATTTCACTTTACGATAGTAATCCTAGATACATTTGAATGTCAATTTTGTCATGATGCAGTATTAAATAAATGGGTTATGACGATCGACATATGGCATTATTAAATATCTCCATACTTGCAATGTGGAGGGCTTAAATATACCAATGGTGTCTTGAATGGCCACTTCATTGGACCTATGCATCTTTCTCCAATACGTTCATGTCGGGGCTTCCCAAGTAGGATATAAAGCCTAAATGAGAATGAAAAAATATTCATGTGGATTTGCTCTAATAACTTTCAATTGAGTTCAAATTATAATGAAGAAAACGTAATGGAAAGGGCTCGAACAAACTTTCAGCTTACTACTTGCTTGCCTACAAGTTTGACCTAAGACCTGCGTGACCTTGCGGCAGTTTCGCCTGTATTCAATGTTGTACAGCATTGTATTTGGGCAGGGAATAACATCTCGGTCTACAATCAGTCATAAATAAATCTGCAGTCTTTGGAGAGAGGGCTGCAAGGTGTAGCATTCTTTTCCTAAGTTTAATACTTCCCAATTAAAACTTTTCCCCTTATCAACCACAAACTCGATAGTGTATCGGTCAAGTATTTGCCAACGATATTTTGTCCAGCCGGTTAGTTTACACCGTTTCTTCTTTTTATGTGCATTCCTTCATCCTCCAACGGCATGTTCACCATAACCTCCAGCTATGCACACTCGAATTGCCTATACATTTGCAAGACCTGTACAAACTGCCATCATGGCCTTTCTCAAACCCATGGCGCAAAGACGACCACTTGGTTGCAAGAATGTGTTGCATTCGTGTTCGGTACCACGCAGCACGCTGGAACACATTCAAATTCACCTGCTGGTTTAGATGAAGGACTCGCTTAAGTTGGTAGAGTCTTCATCAGGCGTGGTTTCTTATCGCATCAACGGGCGTCGACACGACGACGGCGGGGGGTCTGCAGTCCAGCAGCCAGAGGAGGAAGGAGAAGCAGGTGCCGCCATGGAAGGGTTCTGCGGCTCTTGCGCCTACTAGCCGGCGTTTCAGCCACGCTCTGGCTACCTCGAGCGCCCTCGCGATGTCCGCCCTCACCAGGAGCAACGAGATCGCCACGTCCTGGATCCCGTTGGCCCAGTCAACGATCTCCAGTCTCTCGTAGGCCCTGGGGGACATCCACACGTAGCCCTCGGCCGCTCTGTTCACTGCGATGATCACCAAGATTATGATGCAAGTGTACCACCTGCGTGGAACAAGGATTCTGTCACGAACAAAACTGACCGGAAACATGAAGTAATGCGTATATGTTATGCCATATACCCCCTCCATACCACCCTCAAGGTGACTGACAGGGGAAGACAGTGGGTGTAAATGTACATCTACATCTACATAATACCCTGCAGGCCACCATAAAGGTGTGTGGCAGGGGGTGAACTCTCACCAACCATGCTCTACATATCATGCATAAAAAAGGATTAGTACTTGTATAGGTAGTGTTTTAAAAACTACGCTATTTAAAAAAAGATAAAAATAGCAAAGCATACATGCAAAAACATGCCGTTAGTTGGGTAAGCTTTAAGTACTTATACCAACATGCAGCTACCAATGTTATCCATTGCTACACTCGTACTGGATATATTTACCGTTATTCATATCCCTAATAGTACGAGGAAAAAGGAATGTACACAGGTATGGGAGGATAATGCAATTGTAGAGTGGTTACTCGGTAGAGGAAACATGCAGGTGAGGGCATTAGCACCACTAAGGATAGGCGGGAAATAAACTAGACGTACTGATTTTTCCGAAAACGGAGGTAGGATTGCGTTAAATCCAGCGCTGGTTATAGCCTTCTAAGTACTAACAAGAGGTGTCAAAGGATTCACGATTCAAAGTCCTATCCAACGTGCAGCGCTTTTTTACCAGCCTTCTTGCACCAATAAATACTAAACGCATGCGTGCAATGCCTATTTCTTAAATATCTTCCTGCGTGATGAGTAAAAGTGAATTTACACCTAATATACATCTACATCTACATCTACATAATACCCTGCAAGCCACCACAAGGGTGTGTGGCAGGGGGGTGATTGCTCACCAAACATGCACTACATATCATGCATAAAAAAGGAATAGTATTAATATAGTAGTCAGAACTACACTATTTAAAAAGATAGAAATTGCAAAGAAAACATGCAAAAACATTCTGTTAGTAGGGCTAGCTTCAAGTACTCACACCAACATGCAGCTACCAATGCTATTCATTGCTACTCTCCGATAGGACATATTTACCGTTATTCGTATCTCTTATTGTGCGAGGGAAAAAGGACATTTTGAATCGGTCAGTTCGGCAATCAATTTCTCTAACTTTATGATTATGGTCCAGTCTGCCATAGTAAGTTGGGGTTCGTAAAATATTTTTAACATCATCACTGAAAATATTGCCTTGGAATTTGTGGAAGAGATTAAGTCTAAATTTCAACCTGCGATCTGACAATGATTCCCATTTCAATTCATTTAATAGACTGGTTACGCTAATATAATTATCGTATCGTCCCTTTACAAATCTTGCCGATCTTCGCTGCACACGTTCAAGTTCATTACTTAGACCGATTTCGTAGGGATCCCATACACTGGCAGCATATTCCAAATGAGGTCTAACAAGGGAAAAGTAGCTGATTTCTCGTACATGATCGTCACATTTACCCAATACTCTTTTAATGAAACCCAGTTTGCGATTCGCTTGACCCATTATTTCACGAATGTGTTTACCCCAGGAAAGATCATTTGTCAGTCTTATTCCAAGATATTTAATGGATTCCACGTTAGTTAATTCATTATTACTTATACAAATATACATCTGCATTCACCCTGCAATTCGGCATAGTGCCAAGTGGTAGGGAGCATTACAGGTACAAAGAGTGACCAAGTTACAGAGCCAGTTGTGCAAAAGTTGAGGATAAAATATAAAATATAGGAATCAATCTATAAAACGTTGAAAATTGAGGAATCTATGTGTATTGAATTCTTAAATCTCCTTGGTCTTGGCCTTTTATCGGCGCATAGTATAAGCAGCGCTCGACTTTAAATCTTATTGTGATAGCTATATATTGAATTTATTTATTATTTGTGCTGTCAGGATTTTCCGCATATCTTACACTTTTTATCATTGCTGTTCTTCATGTAAGTCAATTTGTTTCGCTCATGTTTTTAACTTCTCCATCATAGTTAGAGATAAAATGATTGTCACTGACAGAATTTTAAAGGACACCTTGTCGTTGATATTTGATTTATATGTAGATGTATATACAGATGTAGTAGGTGGAAGTTTAAAAGTAGTATAGAAGAGAAAGTAAGGGAAATCAAAAATAGCCGAAAGGATAAAGTGACCGAGGATTTGAGAGACAAAGGATGGAGAAGAGAGGAAGCCCAAGAGAGAGAAATGGAGGAAAAGTACATATACATCTACATAATGCCCTGCAATCAACCATAAAGGTGTGTGGCAGGGAGTGATTTCTCACCAAAAATACACTGCATATATGCATAAAATAGGATTAATATTAATATATTAGTCCAAGCTTCACTATTTAAAAAGATAAAAATAGCGAAGTAAGCATGCAAAAACCGGCTGTTAGTTGGGATACCTTCAAGTCCTTATACCAACATGCAACTACATCTATATCTACATCTACATAATACCCTGCAAGCCACTGCAGAGGTGTGTGACAGGGGGTGATTTCTCACCAAACATGCACTACATATCATGCATAAAAAAGGAATAGTATTAATATAGTAGTCAGAACGTCACTATTTAAAAAAGATAGAAATTGCAAAGCAAACATGCAAAAACATTCTGTTAGTAGGGTTAGCTTTAAGTAGGTACTCATACCAACATGCAGCTACCAATGCTATTCATTGCTACTCTCCGATAGGACATATTTACCGTTATTCGTATCTCTAATTGTACGAGGGAAGTATTTTAGAGAGGAAACGCCGACGTTATTGCAGAGGATAATAAAGACATGTTAGCGAAGGAGACACCATTTAACTTCACTTAACATCACCTAACGCCGAGGAAATCCTTAATTCATGCATAATTTACACCAATGTTTAGTCCCTGATCAGCTAAAATTAAATCTCCATTGATGGAGAGAAATTCAACGCACAAGTTTCCCTTACTTCTCTCTCGCTATATTCATCCTCGATTCCTTGGGTGAAGCGGAGCGTTTACTTCCAGACATCAGTATGGTGACAGCAGTGATTAAGCAGAGAAGCAAGTTGCAGGTTAGCAACACAGCTTCTGATCCCAGGAGGCATCCTTGCGTGATGCTGTTGGCTAAAAAGAGAAAATATCAGTAGTTAGGAATTTCCTTTCTAACAATAGTGTTAAGAAGATTGAGAAGACGTTGCACGGCATTATTTTCTGTTATTTCACCTACATCTACATAATACCCTGCAAGCCACCATAACGGTGTGTGGCAGGGAGTAAATTCTCACCAAGCATGCATTACATATCATGCATAGAAAAGGATTAGTAATAATATACTAGTCTAAACTTCACTATTTAAAAAAGATAAAAATAGCTAAGCAAGCTTGCAAAAACATGCTGTTATTTGGGTCAGCTTCGAGTCCTTATGCCAACATGTAGCTACATATGATATCAATTGATACACTGGTAATGGACATATTTACCGCTATTCAGATACCTAATTGTACGAGTAAAAAGGACATTTTGAATCTGTTAGCTCGGCAATCAATTTCTCTAATTTTGTGATTATGGTCCAGTCTACCATAGTAAGTTGGGGTTCGCAGTATATTTTTAACGGCATCACTGAAAATATTCTCTTGGCATTTATTTAAGAGATTGAGTCTAAATTTCAACCTGCTTTCTGACAGTGATTCCCATTTTAATTCATTTGATGGACTGGTCACGCTGATATGGTTATGGTACCGTCCCTTTACAAATTTTGCCGATCTTCGCTGCACACGTTCAAGTGCATTATTTAGACCGATTTCGTTGGGATCCCATACACTGGCAGCATATTCCACATGAGATCTAACAAGGGAAAAGTAGCTGATTTCTCGTACATGATCGTCACATTTACCCAGTACTCTTTTGATGAATCCCAGTTTAAGATTAGCTTGACCCATTATTTCTTTTAATGGAATTAAGTAGGAGAGTTTATATTTTATGAAATCAAGCTCGTTCACTACCGCTGCATTCAAGTGTAACTTGAAGTTGTCACATCAGTTTTGCAACTATTCTTATTGTCTAATCAATAGTTGATCTCATTTTTTGCTAGGACTCTTCATCAAACTTTCCACATGACCCCTCATGGCTCATACGGCAATTTGTAGATTTCTTTGAATTATACATTGAATTCGATTTTAGCGCTAAAACAGAAATAAATTCTTTTTCATCGGAATATCGATCCAACTACTGTTTCAAGGAAATTCCGCCGTTGCAGGTTGACTCAATAAACCGGTGCGATGCCAAGAAATTCGGTGTGTACCTATGCCATAACTTTATCCGTTTCTTCGTCAGAGATGAAGAAATATCATCTCTTTCGCTCTTCGGAATGATCGCAGAAGGAGCGAGAAAAGCTGACTTCGGAAGAAAAACACTCTCGAGTAAAGCAAACAATAGCATCTGCGCATGCGCTGGACGGAAATCAAAACGGTGAGATGAATCATAAGAAAGATTTCATCGGAATGAGTCTGTGTTCAATTTTGTTTACATTCTGTTATGAATTTGATTTTCAACGATGAACTAAGTGTCGTGCAAAACATACGTTTAGGTTTCCAAGCACTTTCCATGGTACTTGTTTAGGGATACTTATAAAATTTCAAGTTGCAACGATTTACTAACGGCACAATCGGATGGATCCCTGATCCCTAAAAAATTTTATAATGGACGAATTTGCTTAAGTTTTCTATGCATAATTGATTCAAAAATTCGTATAGCTGCATTACATGTGTAATATTGATAATCTGTGCTGATTATAAAAATATTGGTTGAGGAAAGGAAACTTAAGTTGACCGTTTTTTTAAGTATCCACCCTCAAGCGGAGTAAATTCCTCTTGTAAGTGAATAATGCAAAATAATATCACTAAAAACTTCTTAGGCTTATTGGAGTACTAATAATTTGAAAATTTAAATGAAATCTTAATGCGTGTAGGTGGAGAGTATACAAATAAAAGGAGCCACAAACCTCTGAACCAGGAGTGAGTGAGAGACGTCTTGGGGTTGATTAGATTTCGAGGTATTTCCGAAAACGTGGACGTCATGCTTGAAGTGATTGTAATGACGAGCGGCCAGCCCAGGGCGAAAATGAACCTCGTCATGAAGTTCCTCCTCTCCAGTCCACTGCTCTTGGCGAATCCCGACGCTGCTATGTCCGCACATGGACTCTTGGGATCTCTGTAATTGTACACGCAAAGAAAATAATAGACGTCGCCACAGTGCGACACACTTTTTTCCCAATAACATTGAGTATTTTTCTTCCACTTTTAATGAGTCATAAAAAAATCTCAGTGACAAAGACATGCTTAAGCTTAAGACAAGCACTGGTTTGTTATGTGAAATTAACATTTGGTAAATTGCTATATGAAATGAGTAGGTAATAATTTAAGAGTCCAAGCATTTTTAAATCTCTATAATATTTTCTGTGGGTGAATTATTTTAAAAATCAAGGCTATTTCCAATGCTATGAAAAGTAATTTCTACGGGAAAAATTTTTAGTATATAATCCTTCTTGGAACTTTAGGCTTTATCGAACTTTATTTCTTAATTATGATGAGCAGTACATCTACATCTACATAATACCCTGCAAGCCACCATAAAGGTGTGTGGCAGGGGGTGAACTCTCACCAAACATGCACTAAATATCATACATAAAAAACGATTAGTACTCGTATAGGTACTGTTCAAAACTACGCTATTTAATAAAAGATAAAATTAGTAAAGTAATATAAGTACAGATTGTAATCAATTAGCATTTTCTTGTAGCATTGCTGCCTGGTGCATGTTTATGTAAATTTTCTAATACCTATCGTAATTTTGCCTCTTCCTTTACCTACGAATTGATTTTTTTAAGAGCAGATTATTACGAGCTTTGCCTATGCTGTTGACATCAAAATGCTATTGCATGTAGTTCGTATAAAGCTATACTACAGATAAATACATTGGTGTTACATCGATTGAGGTTGGTGAAAGTAGAAATCACTCAGCGCCGAGCCCAACGGCGAGTAGAATTTTCGCATCAGGGTAGGAGGGATCAGTTTTTTCTTACCCTTTTCTGCATGGGGTCTTTCAGAAAGCCGTAGTACCCAGATAAAAGAAATGGCTTTCGCTAGATTCACGTGTCTAATAATACCTCGGATTTTAAAATCGTGAACACCAGCAAGTATCTCTTGGGCTACCATGTCATATGAAGAGTATCTCATTATCTTGGTAGGTAATTGTTACAGTTCCCTAGTTAGTTTATGGGAATCCACTGTTAGTACAAGGAGTAGTATTCAATGACCGATAAAGGCGTTTTTTTTGGAATTACTTTCTTGTAAAGTCACTGTCTGACGGTTGCGAGGAAAGGCATTTATTAATTATTTACGCTCACCAGCTGTGCCAAGAGACTATTGACTCATTTGAAGTACCTTATTTTACTTACCGGGTAACTAAGAAAGTATCCAAGCACATGATATTGAACCAGAAAGCTGAAGATACAAGGAAAAACTGCACGGTGAATGCTAAAGTGAAATAGAAAAAGAAAATATGTCATTATATTCATATCATAAGGTAACCTATGAAATACTATTTTTTAAATTCGAAATAATGAAATCTGGTAGTTTTGGAGCTGATTTTGTAGTTATTCGCAAGAATCATAATGCAAAATTTTAAGTTGGTTAGTGTTTAGGCATCTCCACTTATTTTTTGTATGTGGCCTCAATTATTCCCTTATGCTATGCTTTGGGCGGAGTAGTGTTTTCAATCTGTTTTAAGTTAGATGCCCAACATTCGTGGAAATCTAAATGTTCTTTCTCTAGCCCACACTTATTTTCTACTTATTCATTAAATATATATCACATATAGTTGGATGTTTTGTTGTATGATTGCATAGATTGTTATATTTTGCAGGGGCTTAACCAAGACCGTAAAAGTTGAGAGTGAGTTGTCCTCAATCAAGCGAAAATGCACGAACACGGGTCTATAGGCAGTATAACTAAGGGTGATAACATTATTGAGACTCAGTTTCAGAGATGTAATCGCATATCAGATCACTCACCCCAAAAGAAAGTGTTCATTTCCGTCACTCGCGTTGACACCATCGTCACCAGGAAGTACGTGATGCGAGCGGCAAGTAAGTTGAGGAGCATGCAGCACCCGTTCGCTCTAGCGGACAGCGACTCTCCCGAGGCACGCGGTACCAGGGACGCCAGCAGCGAATACATGATGAACGCCATCGGGGGTATCCTCCATAACGGCAGTCCTTCTGTGACCCTGGCTACCCCACCACCGCCCACCCGCTCCAGACACACGTACGGCCTTCCCTCGTCCCCGCTCTCCAAATCGCCCTCGAAGCAGTAATCGTCCATTCCGAGGTGCACGAAGTGCAACCTGGGAAGCGAGAGTCCACCGTCCGGGTAGACGTGGTAGGCGTTGTCCCGGTAGAACTCCGGTCTCAGGCGATAGTCCCCTCCCTTGCACTTCATGCCGTGCAGGAGGAAGAACCCTTCGCCGGGAGTCACGGACGCCTTTCCCTTCGGGCCGTCGCTGGTGACGATCGTCCTCAAGTCGCGTCCGTTCCACTCGCAGCCTTTCTCGCGTCCCCAAACGTACGAGTAACCAGGGGGGCAGCACTTGCGGAGGCACGGTTTGGGGAGACCGCAGGGACAGCCCATGTACAAGGATCCGCTCGCGTACCACCTGTCCCGGGGGTAAACTATGTCATTCTCTCCGTCCAGTATGCTACCGTTCGGCATGTGCTGGGGATGGTTGATGGAGATGCTGCGACTAGGGGGACATGGCAGCCGCGTGATGTCCTGAGGTGGATATAGCGTCGCTCCGGACGGGACGACGATCAGGAGAATCGGGGCGAAGGCTGAGAGGAGTGCCATGTTTCGGTAGGTCCGATTCGTGACCAGCGCTCGTTTATGAGGAAGCTCCGCGCTTCTGTCACCGGACAGCTGCGCCGCGGTGATTCCCAGCGGGCGGATGTGGTCGCGTGGAAGCGACTTAACTCTCGGTCAGAGCGACTCCTTATTTCTGTCACTTCCTGCACCGTATCGCATTCCCTCTCGCAGGAGGAAGAAAGGCTCAGTCTTGCAGCACTTGAAATTCCCTTGTTCTGCGATATCTCCTGAGTCGTGAACTCTCGCCATATGGAAGCGAATATCTCTCCCTGATAAAAGACCTCGCAGGCGATTTCCCGCTGAGAAGGTTGCTTCCCGTCGCCTCCCTCAGTATTAAACATTTCCTAGCGTGCGTGGTCAGTGATTTTAGTACCATCCTGTAGCGATGATACTCGTTTATTTCACCAATTACAGACAAGTCTGTTATGCTTTTTCTTGCTTGAGAGATGATACAAATGCTCCATAGGAAAATAAAAAGGCAATTTTTGTTTTATTTAAACCTTAGAAACTTATAGGCAGATCAACTTGGACACCAAAAATACACCACATGCCTGAATTACACGTTGCGTCTTTAATCACTAATCACAAGTATTTCTACTGAACACTGTTCGAAAACTTTATTCATTTCTAAGTTAATTATCTTCCCCTGTGTAACCAAGCGTTATCTGTTTAGCCATTGTTATACAAGGGAAATTGCTGTTGCAAATTAATCCTTCCGTTTACTTTGTTTCCTTTCTCCTATGTTTAAAACACATCGGAAAAATCCTTATTTCCTATCATGCATGTAGCATTTATTTTAATAATATTGGAAAAAAATCAGCGTACTCAGACCTAATTTTGAGGGACATTAACTGTCGTCACAAAAAATAAAACCTTGTGAAATCTACAGGTGCTATGTCTGGTACATCAGGTTACAGGATGATGATCGGATGGGTGAAAATTCCTGTGCCAAACAATGTTTTAATGCATTTTATATGTTCCACATTGTGTTAATTGGGGAAAAAAGAGCTAATTTATCGAGCAGCATCTAATTGAAGGCTAAAGTTTATATGGCATCGATGTACCTAATGAGATCAATTTGCAGCGGGGTAATGTTTTAATTTAATTTAGAGCGGCAAATTACATTCAAGCAGAAAATTTATGAAATGGTAATTACTTTAGGGTATTCATATCTTTTCTGAAATTATTCCCTCACACTCCATTTAAGAATAACAAAAAATCTTTGAACATGCATTATCAAGGCAAAAATACGACTATGTAAAGTACTCCAATTTCAACTTTTTATTCGAGAATATTCTATTCCTCGTTATTTATGACGTTGTACCAAACCTTAACTCAATTACCTCCACTTTTTAGGAATCATCATACTCATAACCGCTAAGGTCGTGCTCATTACCAATGCGAAGTAATGCCCTAAATTCAAAAATATTTTCTTAAAAGCACCAAAAATTTTGTTTAACTCATGAGATCAGAAAATTTTGTTTTTACGAAAATATGCCAAAATAATGGGACTGTCCTGGGATATGGGTGAATGAAAAAATGAGGGCACTGACCACCATAAATTGCAATAAGGGAGCAAGGCGCTGGAAATGCCATAAATTTGAGTTTTGGGCATATTGAAGTATTAATGCATTAATACTTAAATATGGTATGTTGAGGACTATATTGTCCTTTCGTGGTCGAAAAGGTAGTTTCGGTGCCGAGTATTTGTAAGCGAGTATCACGAATCAGTGACCATGGGCGTATTTTAATATTTTTTGCTGAAGTTATCATTCTCATATTGCTTCGCTCCTTCACATACGAGGGATTGGGAAGAGAGGGCAGTCTGACCGATTGAAGTCTTGCGCCATTAACATTAATCAGCAATGTAAGGAAATCACGATGTATGCATGCAGTGCACTGATCAGTGAAAAGCTATACTTTCAGTTGGCAATTAAAATCAGATATTATTATAGCTTTCCATTTATAAAAGGACAAAAAAAAGGAAAATTTAATTTTTTGCAGGAAACTCCAATCTATCGGATACGCTTGTACTTCCTATTTAACTTCCTGACGCTGAGTATGATGACGTTTCAAAACATTTTATACTCTTCGTTGGAACATCTTGGATTCTCCATATTCCTTCCGTATTTTCATCATTACTTTTTTAATCTTTATTTATATCTACCGTAATAGATGGACAAAAGATTGGAAAAATACGGCACTAAATGCTAAGTAGACGAGATAGAACGAAATAGCTTGGAAGGATTTTAATAATTCCCGTTGGCGACCAAACTTACATAAACTTTAAGTAAGTATTTAAAGAATTTGTTAGTCTGTCTGAAAGAAACTATGCTTCATTAAACGGGTCACGGAAACGAGAGTAAGGTGTAATCAAAAAGGTTAAAACTACCGCGGTCCATGTCTTTCGAGTGATGTAGTGTTTTGGGGATTTCTCCGCGGATACGTGGTTGTCTACCTGCGTTTCCCCTTCACTGCTGGAGGTCTCTTCAGGGTCTTCAGGGTCTTGATTACTACGGAAACGTAGGTAGACAATCACGTATCCGCGGAGAAATCCCCAAAAAACTACATCACTCGTGTAATCAAAAGTTAAGGAGAAGTGAGAATATATCGCTAGTATTAGGGAACTATGGGAAAGAGGATTATTAAAGAAACGGGATAAAATTCAGGAAATGTCTGCAAGATGTGTTCACAATTATTATTATAAGGTAGTATGTGTAGCTGTGTTTCTTCTACACTTAAATCTATATGATACCCTACAAACAACTGCAAGAGTGTGTGACAGGGGCTGAAACGTCATCAGGATCTCATTTTAAATTGGTGGAGGTGCAAAACAAATTGTTGAAGCATCCAACTGAGATTAGTAATGATACTACTTTGTGGAAAATGTCAGAGATATGTTAAAGAGACGCGTGTAACTTAATTGTATGTATGTGCAAAGTAATTTAATAATTATTGACTTGTTAGGCATATCTCTAAACTTAATAATTAATAGCTTTATAGTTCCTAAAGCATGTAGATTCTAATAATGTTAAAAAATGTGAATTTGTTAAAAAACCACTTCAGAATATTACTCTACATCATCTCTATACATACATATATAGTATTACAATCCTAGGATCGGCATACTGCAGCCCTCCATTTCTCCCTATCCCATGCCAGTTCCTTCATTTCCCTATTGTTCTTCTTCCCCGTATCCTTCTTGACATGCCCCAAGTAAGTACTTGTCTCTTGGTCTTCCTCTAGGGACTTTCCCTTCAATTTTTCCCTCCGTTATGCTTCCCACGTAATTGTTGTGTCTCTATTGTCTAAAGATATTCCCTATTTTATTTATTTGAGATATACAGGAGGCTCTGGTTTTGGAGGCATTAGAATAAGAAACGCTCTGGACACAAAGACGACAAATCAAACTAAGGCCGTGTTCCAATTCGTCATTATGCACCCTTCAAACTCTTACCCGCTCTTTTCGATTGTCAACTTTCGGATGTGACGTCACATAGTGCGGTTCCAATCCGTTTCAGAGCGCCAGGGCCTAGTGCACGTAAGGGTATGTCCATGCTCCCTTTTGCGCACTACGATAATAACAGAGGAGATTCAGGAGACAAAATTGTTAAGAATGGATGAGGAAACGGATTTCTATTATGCAAACTATTATTATTTGACGTTTGTATGTCATGTGAACTTCATATATTTCGGGAACACGAGTAAATTTTTAACGAAATAGAATAGTTCTAATGAAAGTAAACGACATGGTTGCAGATAAACTTTCTAAGGCGAAGGAAGTTATGAATAGTAATTTGTAATGTATTTAAGAAGTATTTTAGTGTAAAATGACGTTAACGTACGGCAGAAATGGTGCTCACTAAATGAAAGAGTATTTATTACTTTCTATGGTGTGAGGACTACGGCAGCGAAGTGGAACTTACGTGTTTTACATGCTGAAATAATTATTAGGTTCTTCTTACTCATTGGTAAATGAATGCCGGACCATCTTAAGAATTGAAAGTTAACTAGCCATACAATTGTATGTCCATGGATTAGTAATTGGCAATACAAAAGAAGAGAAAACAGAGTATTTGATGTAAAAAGTCCATATCCAGGCATCAAATTCAATATTACTTACAGGTAGGTACGTACTGTTTATACTAATGCTCTGTACTTTATCAAGAGCAGTATAGGGTACGAATATATCAATACTGTCCAGTTATGAAATCCGGAGAAATTTACATAAATGATTGTATGCATGAAATTTGAATAATAACTAAGTAAATAAAGATTTACATTCATTGAAAATTTAGAGCATGATTAGTTGTCTCCAGTGTTAATATTGTATTCTCGATATTGTATGTACAATGAATGTAAATCTTTATTTACTTAGTTATTATTCAAATTTCATGCATACAATCATTTATGTAAATTTCTCCGGATTTCATAACTGGACAGTATTGATATATTCGCAATGGATCCTACATTGATAAAATTTGTTTAATGAGAAATACACAGCATATTAAGCTGTTCTTGGATATTTCAATCAATGCCTTGTTAAGTAATAATATGCGTTGTGAATTGCGCCTGTTTATTATTTTGGCCACCAACATTTGTTGACATAATCTTAACACCGTTGCGACTTCGTATCAAAGGATACGAAGAATACCATAAGATTACCAAACACCATGAACAACGCCTCAAAAATAGGGTTTATTATTACATGCAGAAACAGCACAGAAAAGTCGTTTACTTTCATATCTCGATTGTGCTTACGAAATCTCTTCCGAAACCACAGATATACACATCTGTCCGAAACTACACGATACATGCTCGTCAACTTTTTTGCAGTAAACACCACTGCCACAAAGTGTCCATGGCGCTAATGTCGGAATAGAGCAAGTAAGTGCAGAAAAGGGTGAAAGTGCAAGAAAGAGCGTAAGGGTGCAAGAGCGTAGTGCACGCCCTTGGGATTGGAACACGGCCTAAGGCATCAGGATAGGATAGGTGCAAAATTTTTGTTTTCCTCCGACACCAAGATAACTAATAAGGCCCTCCACTATATCAACAAAGAGGATCATGTAATGTATCCGGTCGATCCGATTATACCGGTGTAAACCGATTACACCTGAGGTAATACACCCTGACGGAGGGAATGCACCCGCGTTTGAAATTCGGACGACTAAGCTCCAAACGCGGCGGCTCCCGGAAGAGACAACTGGAAATGAAAAAAACCGGTGGATAGCTTCTTTAGTGGGACATTAGTTTGGGTCTAAAATGGTGGAAGAGAACTTACGCTTCTATATTTTCGATATGAACGTAAACAGAAAAGAATGAAAAAAAATATTCCGAACGTATTTCTGTGCACTGTAGATTTCAAGAATATTATATCGCGCGAAAGGACAAATTTCACGGGAAAATTCACAGTCAAAGAAAAATCACGAATTTTTAGGCTTCTTGTGCGGGATGAATGGAAAAGGAAGGCCTCGTATTAATTACAAGAAGCAAGTAATGAAGGATGTGAAAAAAAAGAATTATTTAAATCTGAAGGGTTTAGTCTATAATACGAGAACTGAGAGGTGGGCTGTTTCATGCTTGCTGGGATTAATGGTCGGCGATGGTTATTTCATATCTGAATGGGATAATTTTTACCACTTTCAAATCAATTGGCTGGGACAACGATCTAACTTTTAAATTATATAATCAAGTAGCTGGAAACATTGAAGTTATAGCATGCTGTGATATGTGCTCACGCTCGCTAATAAAAAAAGCGTGCGAGGTACGAAGGCACGCACATACACACTCCCACTAAAAAGCTTGGAGTCCTTATGTTGGGGTGTCCAAAACATCCTCAGGAGGCGTGATTGGATGAAAGAAAAAACTTTGCAACGTACTCCGTTGCGTCACGAACATGACGTTCGCCGCTCACGGACCACCTGCAATAACTTTCCCTTGCCCTTTTTCCGCCGAGGAAATGGAATTTTCTTTCATTTCCGAGAATTGAAAGGTACGAAATGAACAAGGAGGGTCTCTCCTTCTCTCTCCCTCTTTCCACTTCCGTCCCGAGGGATAGGAATAGGAATGAAAAAAATCATAAATAAGAGGGTGGCAAGGAGAAGGTTTGGTGAGGGTGTGGGAGAGTGTTCTTCGCGAACGCCGACGTGATACCTTTTCATCCACACGTATGTGAGACGTCGTGACTGGCGATCCCCACGCCGTAAGGTTCGTCTTTCTTTGTTAAGTGAAAAGGGTAAAAAAATATCCGCCACGAGGGGTCTTGTTGGCTCTCCTTCCACCCCCGACCTTGACCCAATCCCTTCTCAAGACAACTGCCTTCCGTCCCCCCCTGCCTGCCAAAACACGCGCCTTCCTTTCCCCTGCTGCTCCTGAGGCCCACGTCGACCCTTTTTCGTCGAAGGGAAAGGGATCCGCCTGGATGAAAGCCTCTCACTTTCCCCCACTTTCCCCGGCAGGGACAGGAGACCCTTCTCCTTTCATTAAGGGCCGGAAGGAGTGCCACCTGTAGGCAATGGGCCGGCCCCAGCTATCAGAGAGTGAAACCATCTCCTGATTTTCATCCCCTGCCTTTTTTCCTCGTCATCCTACCCTCTGTCATACCCTAAAGATATCAAGACGGAGGACTCTTTTTGTCAGACTCGTTACCAAAATGCGGCCACGGAGCTTGAAAAGTATCTTAAGTTTCGGTACCACTCACGATTTGCAAATGTATGTACCATCGCTTTTGATTGTAGGTATATTTATCATACTCATAAATCAATATCAAATGAGAGCTTTTTGATGTTCTTGAGTCCCCAGAGAAATGCAGAGAATACGTAATAAATGGGAGAATGACAGGGGTAATATTACAGTAGCCTTGTTTGCCGATAATCTGAGAACACGACTCAGATCAGGTAAAATTAGTAACAGTTCAGTGGAAGATTTGTTTTGAAAGCTTAGTTACGAATTATTTTGCTGCCGTATTATTAATGCTTCAATCCAGGATCGGTTTACTTCAGCCATCCATTCCTTTCTATCCCTTGCCTATACCTTTACATCCTTGTAGTTCCTCTTTCCCAGATTATTCTTAACCTGTCTTATGCATATGTCTCTTAGTCTTTCTCGTGGCAATTTTCCTTCGATTTATCCCTACGTCATGTTTTAGATCTATTCTCTGTATCTCAGGGTGTATCTAAGACACCGTGTTCATCTTTCATGTCTGGAGTTTCATGGCGTCTTCCTTTCATCTGCTCTTCTGTATTCCTCCTCGTTTTATTTTATCCGTCCATTTGATCTTTAGTATCCTAATCCAACCCCAGGTTGTTAAGGCTCCTGAAAATCTCTTGACAAGTACACATTAAGTAAAAGGTACTTTTCCGACAATCAGTGTAAATCGTGAACTGCATATGAAAAGGACTAAGGTCAGGCTCAAGCTGAAAAAAAGTAAAAGCACCCTGGTATTCATCCTTGCCTCTTACCCTCGCGGGCTTGCAGGGTAGTATGCAAATAGAGTGCAGTGAGTCGAGCCCTTGGCATACGAGTCTCAGAAGGCTAGTTAAAATCAAAACTGGAAAATTTATAATTTTGATGATAATCTATCTGCCAATGACGTTAGAAATACACGAAGTATTATGGTGCTAGGCCAGATTCAATCAGAGAGCAAGATTAACAAGATAGATGTAGTGCCTTTAGTTTAATGATGTCGTTCTTCCCGCTGGTAGTAAGAGATTACAGTTAGGTTATTTGTAGTTGTAATATTAGTAGAGAATACGTAGTGCACCTGAGAAATGTTTTAACACTACTATCTTACATAAACTAGACCATTTCATATCCAATGGGAATTCCAAATTATATTTTATGTAATTTTTTACATTTATAAATTCATTTTAGGAAAATTTTTAATTATTATAACTAACACATACCTCTGACAAAGTAGTACTCAGTAGACGTAAATGTTTTGAGGTAATGGAGGAAGATTTTCCTGAAGCCGCAGTCTTATGGGACTGAGAAAAGAGGGGACATGTGATTGTTCCAGCCTCTTCCCTACATTTCTTCTGTCCCACAAGACTATGGTTTTGGAAAATTTTCCTTCCATTATTGTAGTAGCTCTAAGCATGTTCTTCTGATTTTTCTATGTTTGTTGATGTTGTTATTCCCTGAACTTACTCTTACAAGGTGACTTATAGTGCACATACTCCTCAGATGTTGAACCTATTGTCAGCCATTTTTTGAATTTATCCCACTCAGCCTTTTCTTGTCGTCGTAAAAATATCTCGCTACCATCAATTGCTCCAACGCTCACCCCTCTTCGAAGCGATGGAATGCCTCTTTCTCCCCACCTTCCGCAACGCCCGTATTCCTCCTCCCACACGACACGGTGTAGGAAGGGTCTCACCTTCCCCTCCCACCACCGTACTTTCTCTTTCCGCTTCGTAAATCCCATCAACCCCCCTCCCGTCCTTTCAAGCGCGCGCCGGCTCAGGCAGTCAGGGGTTCCGCTTCCTTCCCCCGTGGAAAGGGAAGCCGAGGAGGATTCGTCGACCCGGAACGAAACTGGGTCATCCGACAGATTGCAGGTAGATGAAGGGGTGCATCCATCCTTTCCCCCGATACACAGGTGGGACGCTGCTGGGATGGGGCCTTCGGTTCCTCCCCCGGACCCTACCACCCAATCTCCCAAGTGACGGGGCCCGTCTGGAACGGAAAGGCACGGATCGGTTGGATGAGCGAGCGGGTGACCGCTGTTCCCGTCCGATGGCCTCTTCTGCGCGTGACCCACATTCCGCGCACCCCACGTCCTCGGCGATCGTGCCCGTAACTTCAGTCTCCGCCCGAAGGAGACAAAACATTGTCAGATCGCAGGTTGAAATTTAGACTTAATCTCTTCTAATAAATTCCAAGACAATATTTTCAGTGATGATGTTAAAAATATTTTGCGAACCCCAACTTACTATGGCAGACTGGACCATAATCATAAAATTAGAGAAATTGATTGCCGAACTGATAGATTCAAAATGTCCTTTTTCCCTCGTACAATTAGAGATACGAATCACGGTAAATATGTCCAATCGGAGAGTAGCAATGGATAGCATTGGTAGCTGCATGTTGGTATGAGTACTTAAAGTTAACCTTACTAACAGAATGTTTTTGCATGTTTGCTTTGTAATTTCTGTCTTTTTTAAATAGTGAGGTTCTGATTAGTATGTTAATACTATTACTTCTTTGTGCATGATATGTAGTGCATGTTTGGTGAGAAATCACCCCCTGCCACACACACCTTTGTGGTGGCTTGCAGGGTATCATGTAGATGTAAATGAGTCGCAGCGTTCTCGTCGCTGAAGCTCCGAATATAATAGGTGCACGAGTGAAGACAAACTGCCTCCCGGGAACACGTGCGGAAATAAGAAATAGGTACCCTTAGGCAACTATCTGCATCTACGAAATACCCTGCAAGCCACTGCAAGGATGTTTGGCAGAGGGTGAAGATCACCAAACATGCACTATTGACAGGAACTGCATGGAAACTTGCTAGATGATAGGGTCATATGCAGGTAGATGGTTAGTACCTACATAGTAATAAAGGGATTGCAAGATATTCCACAGAGAAAAAATCATTCGCCTTGACCGGGACACGAACCCGGACCCCCTGATTTCCGGCCAGGTGCTCTACCAGTTGCGCTACCAATGCGTCCTCTTTCCCTGTGGAAATTCTAGAGGCTTTAAAGGAGCTAGATGTTGCCGGACTGCTGGACATGTAATGTCACAAAGCAGCCGAAGTCGTGCGCAAGGCGCCACCGTCCCGGTCAAGGCGAATGATTTTTTCTCTGTGGAATATCTTGCCATCGTGCAACTCAGCGGGTAACTCCGTTAAAGTTTTCGCGGCTAGCTCGCGAGCTTTGAATTTGTTTAATAAAGGGATTGTTAGTCAATGCCTACCCATCCCTATGCTATGCTGCCTGCTTTTGTTCTCTTATAATGTGGGGGAAAACTAACATTTTGAATCTCTCTTATCTTTGTTATCTGGTCGAACCAAGCAATACGCAGGGGATTTTAAAATACATCTAACATCTTCGGTGAACTATCCGTTTTGAATTTCTGTTGTAGATTTAATATGTACTAAAACCTACGATCTGATAATGATTCCCAACCTAATCTACATACAAACAATCAACCAATCTACGACTACAGAGTACCTTACAAGCAACCCTGAGGTTGTGAATTGGGGATTGGAAAATGACACCTTACAAGCTACCTACCTCGATAGTGTGTGGCATGGGCTGAATTGTCAATTAATTTGCCCAACATGCGTCCACGAACGGTTGCAGTGATAATCAATTAGAAATGACTATTAATGCCATGCGATATAGTTGCTACTAAAATCAACCGTGGCGGAAAATGCAAAGAGGTATTAAGGAACTACACACGTGCAATACACACATAATCGTTCATGTAGGCAAGTAAAAAATCCCAAAGATCCACATTACGTATCCTAATCATCTTCCTGATAATTTATATGCAGCCTTAAGTAATCTCTTTATGTATCTTTTGCGTAACTGCTTCGTCGTATGGAGGAAAGATCTTTCTATGGAAGCAGGTTTAAGAGGAACGTTTGTGTATTTTTATTGTTTGCGGAATGTACGAGGAAAGAATTTGGATGCGGTTGAAATGGAGCATGATTATCTGTTTTCATCAGTGTGATCCAATATGTCCATATGGTGTGCAGTCTTGATAATTCTGTCCACATTGGGTGAAATTTGATAGTCCTTCACCTATTCGGAAGATGCCTTAGTCTTGCTTGCTGTTTCCGCCCCTGAACGGTCACCGGCAAGGCCGTTACAATAAAAAACTTTTTACCACACTTTTTCACAAATCCATCAGTTCTCCTCTAAATTTTATCTTATTTCTTAAATTCGTTTTACGAATTATTCACTTGGTTAAAACGGCAACAAGTTCTAATGTTTCTTTGAATAACTGAATTTTACCTGATTTTTTTTCTGTATTTTCTTTTGCTACGTGATTTGCTTAAGCAATCGAATAAGGCTGCTCTCATTAGCCTTTGTAGCATAAGCAGCGTTTTTCAATTTGTACCAAATGCTAGAACATCAGCACGCACGTTTACCTATTTTTATGCCTTCTATTTCAATCTCTTTCTATTTGCTCGAATAAATGCATTGTTATTTTATAGTTATGTTATAGTCCCGCGGATTATCATCTGCCCTTTTTTCCGTGATGAAATCAACTGCTTCTCGGCATATTTTAATGTCATTTAATAGTTGATCAAATTACGGCTAACTTTTAAGGTTCAATGAAAATAATATCCTGCGGTTTGGTATGTTTCTCCAAATGAGATTTTCATGTTACCTTGTGAGATTCTGCAATTACCTTAGTGACCTCTCATAAATCCCGCAAGTCTACACCGCAAATATTCTATATCCAAGCATTCAATCGTTCTAAACCCAATTACAAATCATTCCTGCCTCATAAGGTTTGCTTACACTTCTAAATGAAGTGTAGCAATTAGAGTAGTATTAAGTGAACACCACTACTGCTAATGTACTAGTAGTAATGTTCTCTATATGAGGCCCGACGAGGGAGAGGTGTTACTCATACGTACTTCTGTCGTGTCATCACTCGTGGCAGCTTAGAAACTTATTTTGGCACTTGAGAGAGATCTCGTACATTTCCACGCCATTAACTCCTATACTATTAGGCCTATTTCCTGCACTAGCTTTGCCAAAGTGTTCAACCCGAAATAAGTGAGGGTAGGGCTCATCTACTAATATTCCTATTCCTATCTAGGAAAATTCCTATTCACTTAACTTCTGTGAGGGCAGTGACAGATTAACCTTTGCGTCCCACTTCCCACGTGATCAAAATCCCAAATATCATATCTTTTATTTATACACTGCATAATGTATAAAAAAATATGCTACACCAAGTGAGCTCTTTGAGTGGGTGCACTTCGAATATGAATAGAAATATGTATAAGGTTGATAGTATTAGGCAGATTAGTGGCTTCCCAACCTGAGTTCGGACTCAGGTTGGGAAGCCACTAAACCGGTCGCTACTAAGTGGATTTAAGATGGCACTTCCTAATTCTGTGCTTCACTCGTTAGATGGGACGATAAACAGTGGACCTCATGGAGCCCTTCGCTAGGAATAGGTTGAATTCGAATAAGTGATGCTTTTTCAAAACAGGTTTAAATGATGTAAATGGAGAAATATGGCCAACGTAAGGCCATAGAAAAGGAGAAATAGAAGACTTGAAGACGTCAAGAAATAGAAACTAGCTGAGAAAATAAATAAACAACAATAAACCCAATTTTTCTAAATTGTATTGTGACGACGAGTGTCTCCTTACGTGGAAGACATAAATATCACCAAGTTTTTTGTGCTTGTTCCTTAGAATAGAGGATTCGTCTGAGGTCCCTTAATATTTACTGGATCAGAGATGGGTGAAATTAATTTTGAAACGTTCGTCAAAAGTTTGTTCTTAATGCCCTACTTATGCTACTCGAAAGCCTTTGGGAGGATAACGGTACCAATTTAAAAGGGCACTCGGATGTGTCGCCAGCTACGACCTCCCGGAGTCTGAGACAATCCGGAGCCGCCCAAGTGCCGTCCGTTCGGTGAGAACCGGCAGGTGAAAGAAAAGCTGGAATTCGAGGCGAACGAGGCGACATTCCTCACGTCAGACAGAACGAAAACTTCCCTTGGCGCCGTCCATAAGTCCCTTTCTGGATTGAGGAAACAGCGGCTAAATAAGCGTTGAAGCGGTAGAGCACAGTATGTTTTCTGGATCCCCGGAGTGAAAGGATGGTGAATAAATATTCTTTCCCTTCTTGTTCCACGACGGCAGTGTAGCTGTGTGGCTACATCTATCCACATCTACATGGTAGCCTACAAGCCAGCATAAAGTTACGCAGTAGGTGGTGGCTCCAAACTGGACATTTACAGCCGTCTCGCACGCAGTCATATATGAAATTGTGGATGAACGCAGTGGATGTTTGGAGACTTTTCACCTATTGCTGCACCCTCGAGGTGACTTGAAGGGTACTGCAGCAATTCATTATCCCGGTTTTAATATTAATTGAAGCTAACTCGCCAAAGAAGGAGAACAACTTCTCTTGCAATACAACTTTCCGGCTTTAAAGCCATCATTCCCCTAGAGCAGGACACAAATCATAAACGATTTACGGGGAGAGACTGTTTGGAGATACGTGCGAGTGAATGCCTTAAAAAATACAACTATTGTAAACGAAATTTTAATTTTCAAGTGGACATGCAAATAAACCGATAAAAACCGCATTACCTGTTCTGAGCAACAAGCTCTCCAGGAAATACTTTTTATCTCCTATTACTACGTCGAAAATGACATTTTCATCGTCTTCGACTTATAATCTCACTTATGAATTCAATCCTTAAAATAATTTCTAGAAAAATTTGGGAATACCGTTAAACTTATCGTAATAGCACTGCACACCAAGCTGCTCTCTTCCCTTTAAATCATTCATCTCAGAGATTAAATCAATTACATGTGTGCTCTAGGTGGTTTTTATTATTGTATCACCATATTTTTGTTACTTTCTTCCGCATTCAGTTGACAAATTTCCCATTCTCTGTCCCATTCACACATTTTCTATCGATTGTTTTTCATTCCCTGCCATTTTAGCACTTCTTTGCTCGTAGTCGGTACTCATGAAGGTCTTTACTTTAAGAACCTTGGGTACCCAACCTTTTTTCTATTCCTCTCCAGTCGCAGTTGAAGAATGCTCCAATCTAAACTAATCTTGCATTTCCAGTGGCTAAGTTTCGTCTTCGTATGTTATCACTCTTCATAACGGTTTTCACTGTTATTTTATCCACGTCTCGGCTCAAGGGCCCCTAATAATTCTCCCTTTCTGTCTCATGGTTTTGTTAAACAGTTCTCCATGTATCCTCAGCACTAGATGCAATTTAACCGAGATACATCACGATAAAAAGTGTTCAATAGGCAAAAGAGTGTGTATTTTAATCCCCGTGAAACATATGTCCAAATTATTTACGTTGCCTTCCAATATTCTTATGATTTAACGTCATCCTTTAAAAATAAAAAAATCTGTTTCAGCACATGGTTTGTTTTCTTTGAATTGCAATGAAAATAAATCTAAATCCATATGTCCATAACGCCGGATGCAGGACCGTGCAAGGGAGATAATAATAAGAGTGAATAGCAAACTAGAAAAATAAGATCGAGAGCTGGAGGAATATCCAGAGCTTAGGAAATTAAGAGATTATATTTGGAAGATGAAAGTTCTCATCAGTGGATGAATAAATAAGACAAGGGAGCTTCAATATCATCCATGAGTGACTTTCTTTCAGAGATTCATCAAGAACCATCGTAAAAAGTTGGGCTCAATATTTGTAACAAACAAATAATTATTATTGCAATAATTACCTGCTGTATAATCCTGAGACACGGTAATTTTGAAGTATGCTATAATAGTGTAGTGTTTCCTCATTTCCAATTTGACGGAAAGGGTCGCGTCATGTTGATTTAAAAGACTTTTGTTGCCTTTGGAAGCGGCTCTCCCTCCACCCTTTGCCGTCGGCGACAGCTGGCCCTTGACCATCCCCGGCCCTGCCGTGCACCTGATGGGAGCTCATTCATCCCAAGGGTGTGTTGGGTTGAGGGTCCCAGCAGGGGTGCGAGATGGCATCGGCTACGAAAGTGGGAACATTCCCCGTGACTCTCGCCTTCTATACATCATCGAGTTGGCAGAGGTTTGGCGAGTCGGCCCGCCTGACCTCTTTGACTCCAAGGGAATGGAATCTTAAAAAAATAATTTAATGATAAGTGGAAGCTTATCGACCCCCACCACTTTTGTTACTCTTTGTAGCTGGTGTTATCTATCATATCCACCAGTATAACGTGGTATTTTTAGCTGAATATAGTCTGGTTAGCTCAACGATCACACTAGTATGATTAGTTGGTAGGTAATTTCTAAAAAGATGTTAATATATAATTTCCGATAGGCATGCAAGGGTTAAGTTAAAACGTGTTCGTATACATCTGCATAATACCCTGCTAGCCGCCGCTACTGGGGGGTGTGACAGTGGGTGAAGATAACCAAACATGCGCTGATTATATGCAACTAAGAACTACAATTCTACTACTTCAAGGAAGCATGTAAGATATTAGAGTCAAGTGCAATGTACGTAAATTGTGATTATCCTCATAAAAATTAAGTGATTACGAAACAATAGGCATTTCTTTAAATGTCGATATTTGTCTAGCATGCATGAGTTAGTAATGCTTAAACATACTTTATTTACTATAGACTACTCTAACAATTCTGCACCTAACTATCCCTGTACGATGTTGCCTACTATTTTCTCTTATGGTACGCGGGAACATTTACCGGCGCATTTAAAATGTATTGGTACGATTGCTCTCTTTCATTATTTTCTTCCCACCAAATCTTCTAGCGTAATTCTCCAGTGTTCTTAATAAATTTCAAATGATCCGTAAGTATAACAGTATATGTATTATTAAGGGTTTATTTCAAATATATTTCAGACTACTCTGCCCCCATTTACCTACAAATGCTGTTAGTGTATGTCTTCACAGATTAAGATTAGGCTAAACGTGCCGATGAGGCATAAGCAGTTGGAGCACTTCAAACCAAGGAGGTTATAATGTACCAGAGAAGACGTTGGCATGCAAGCGTAAGGGCGACAGTAAATCCAGAACAGGGGTGCTGAGAGAATATTTGGCCCAACCTTCTCGGTATAAAATATTACCTTTTATACGGCCTCTTATGGAGACTGCATGTGCATTAAAGCATTAATAACAGTAAAATAATAATTATAAAAAATTGTCACCAAAAGGTATGTACAAGATTTTCTCTGTAATAATTTTTTTTTTCCTCTCTTTAAATTTTGATCCTAGACTGTAAAAATTAATGAAAATGTAAAAACTTCAATTATGTATCAAATAGCCCTGATGATGCCGCAATAAAGAGGCGAAACGTCGGCTAAATTGGTGTTTTCTCATATATCGACCAAACTACTCCAGAAACCAATTCTACATTAATAACAATGGAATCGTACTCTGATATCATCGCAGTGGCGTCATTTGTTCTTCCTGAGGATATTTAAGGGATGAATGTATTTATGCATTTGATTCCCCTGGAAGTTAATTTTACTACTAAAACTGGTTTCCATTAGGCCAATTTAATGTAAATATTTGGCGCTTGCTTGCGTGTTTGTGCACTTTGCTCTGCATCTTTGGCGAAATTCAAAACTGCATTCCATTAACAGTCATATAGCACTCCAAGTTTTACTGCGTGCAGTAATAACTTCATCCGTACAAGCAAGACCGTCTGCCCTGCTGTATTAGCATGTCTGTGCCTACCATCTATGTGGCCCCTGTCTTCTCAAATCAACCGCGATGCCTCATCCATTGCATTTTAACCTCCTTGCTCAAAAATCGTATTCTAGTTCTACTGCGCATGCGTAGAGGCATGACGTCACTACTCGTGGTTCTGGCTGGGAACAAATGGAGACAAAACGGATTGGCGCGTTCGTCCTGGCACGCCCCTGGCTCGCCCTCGCCTCCAAATCGTCATCTCAATATCACCTCTGCGGCGGGCCGTAGGCTAAGGGGAAAGGGGGGCCGGCGCCCGGGGCGATCCTCTCAGCCGCGGCCCCCTTCCAATGCCGCCACCGCCGCCGGTAGCGTGTTCTCCTGGTGAGGACCACCCAGGCTGTGGGAGCCGCTCGTGGATTCCACATCAAATGGCCCGACGACGGCCCCTCCTCCCTCTCCCCGTGTACCTCCCTTCCTCCCCCGATGGCCTCATGACGCCCCACTGCACTCACGTCCCCCTAACCAACCCCGTTCCCTTCCGCCTTGCGACTTCCACACATCGATTCTATCTCAGAGCACTTGCCGCCGCATCGATTCTACCTTGCCGCACTTTCAGTCCTAGTTTCAAAACGGCTCTGCACTGAGCCTTGTTGTTCAATCAGTTGCAGGGAGAAATTCGCAGCGAAAATTGCATCGTCTGGGAAACGAACTGCATGGAAAACTTAGGAAATGCATGAGCGGCTGTAAAGAAAATTGCCCCCGTTCGATTTACTCGCAATCGTACACGCAGTTTTCACGTTTTGACGCTGTTCCATCTTGCACAATTTTGTGATTCGGGTAAAATGGACCTACTACGCGGCTGGCATAGATTTTCCCATCTACGTGGACCTTATTTTGTGTGGACGAATAGAAAACTAAAGATTTTTAGTCAATACTGAAAACAAGTCCATGAAACGCGGAACGGGCGAGGAAGGTATGACTAATATTTACTGTGACAATGTTTGAACATACTCATCTTAGCCCTTAGCTGTTCCGTATTTTACTACCTAACTCTGATCTAAGTTCGCCCTTCTGTCTTTCCTGGTATCATACGTTTGACTGTATCACGTGCAGTTGGATAGTCCCAACGACTCACAAATCAGGTTATCATCAAATTTGAGTCTCAATTTGGCAAAAACGTTAGTAAAAATTCTCTACGGGAGGCATGTCAATTGTATTTTATATACCTACCAATCAGTACCTATAAATTATTCATAAACGTAATATACTCCGTTTCGTTCACAGGAAGCGAGCCATAACTTCCATTCTCCTATGATTCTTCAGCACCGTCAGAACCTTGATATATTCTGATGAATCAACTGGTAAAATGCAAGGTAAAGTGAAATTTTATTCTTATTTTGGCTGGCTCTCTAAGTGTTCATAAGAATAAGTAACGGCGGTATCTGATCAGTGAAAAATATAATCGTAATATTATATAACCTAATTACTAAAGGGACAGGGCAAGGGCTTAGCCACGCTAAGTTCCCGTCAGATCACCGAAGTTAAGCAACGTTGGGCCCCGAGGGAGGTTGGATGGGTGACCCTCCTTCATACCTCTATCGCAGTGCTCTTGTCTCCTGTCAGCAAGTGGCGGGCAGGTTAAATGTGGGGTGTCACAATGGATCGAAAGGGGTGTAAGTGCCAGGGGACTCCATAAGGCCCTCACCTACCTATCCAATTTACATTTACTACAGGGACGAGATAAGGAAGGACAGAGGAATGCGAAATCGTTGCAAAGTTATTTACTCGTCTTCAGGGAGTGAGCGTAATATTCTGCATTGGAGATTAAAAGACGCTATTTTGGAAATCAAATCCGGAAAATGTTTTATCAAAACTGAGTTAGACAATATATTTGTACAGAGATTAAAGTATTGCTATTCACTTTTCTAATGCAATAACATATATTATAGGCTTTCAAACTACGGTTACCAATGACACTCATGACAACTCTTGGTTTAGAACTATTGCCAAATATGTTTGCAGCCTCACTTCTCTTGATTTCATCATATTCCAACTTCCTTACTATTCATGTGCTTCATGAGTATGGTTGCTGGAGTTCTTCTTTCCCATCCTTGCAGTGAAAAATCGGCAGGAGTTGCCGATTTTTCACTGCAATCCCACTTTGTATTTTCATTCCACGCATAAAGCATTTCAAGTTAAATATCTTATGCATTGAGTAGTCTAATACTGATGCCGGGATTTTCCTCCCCTTCTTCAATTTAACAAAGTGAAGCTAGCTGTGGGCGTCTCCCGTTAAATATTCTCCTGTTGTTGCCATTTCTAGTGTCACGGTTAGTGTTATTTTCACACCTTAAGTAGTTCTATAAATAGGTACGAAGAATAATTGCTGGCCACAGTAACCAGGTCAGTAACGCGCAGGCCTGAGATAATAAAGGTAAATAGATAAGAGATAATAAAGATAAATACGGGTTTGAATCCTGCTCAAGGCATGGATGTCACGAGTTTTTCTTGGGTTTAGGATCTTAGGTTACCCAGCGTATCGACATTTATGTCGTTTTGGAGCACCTAGAAGCCGGAATCTATTTCTTCTGCAAAGATAAATGCCATAATGTCTTACGAGCGCAGCAAATTCTTTAAAGACTTTCTGAGGTGACATAATAACCTGTTTATTTTTTATTTCAAATGAGAGTTTTATTCGTCACTTTCCTGTGTCTTTAGAAACACCAAATACCTCCAATCTCAGTATCGGCGCCGCTCTCTTAAGCTCGTGAACATTCCATTGATGCCCCTCTCCCCATTTGACACGCTATCATTCTCCTCCAATTCCCCGCGTGCCCTTATTCACATTCATTGCGCCGTGCCAAGATCGCTATCTTCCTCAGAGATCGTAATCTGTCCAAGATATATTTTTACCCTTCCTCTCCCACCTTGCTCCACGCCTCCCTGACAAAATTATTAACACATTCGCATTTGTTTTATCATGTAAATATTATGCTTGGCGAATTAACTTTGGAAAAAAAGAGTTCAATGGGTGGCGGCTTCTTTTGTGAGTCCCTCCCCTCCCTCTCTCTCTCTCTCTTCATCACGCCTTGGGGGTCCGGTCCTTTTCTTCCTCCTCCAGAGCACCTTGCGAAGGCGAGAGAGGGTGGTCTGCCCCTCCCCTTTGCTCCTTACATCCGCCCCGACCCATCTCCCTACACCCAATTGCTCCGACCCCCCGAAAATTTGCCGGGGGATGGGTTCCCCTCGAAGACTGTTCTTCTTTCACCTCCTCATCCTCCCCTTCCTTCGATCTCCTCCCCGCAATCTCCCTCGGCCCTACTCTCCAGCACATACTTTTGTGCACTTTACATAAAATAGAGGCAAGGTCGTCAATTTACATAAATACTGGCACAGAGATTTTTTGCCTAATTATCTGGTAACGGATTTATAGGAAGATTCTCACGCCAAAAGATGAAAGTTCAGGTAGGCTATCTCTGTACTCTGAAAGATAAATAGCACCGGAATGCATAAATGGAGTTTTTTTGTCAACATGCCAAAGGAGCCACCTCAATAAATATTCCTACTGCTCATTAGAAATGGACATAAAACTCCAATGCTCAGACTGCCGCGGTGGAGTGATATGTAATCAGGTTCCGTTTGCCTGCGTGTGTCTCTGATGAAATAATAGTATTAGTGGTAGTTACAGACATCCAGGTTCTCAACCTGCTAAGGTAGTATCGCACTGTCTAAATTAAGACAATGTTGAGCTTAATGCTACGGTGGACGAACAGCGCAGCAGGGAAGGCAACAGTTTGTGCCAAATATCTACTAAAAATAACCTCAATGAGTTCTGAAAGTCACAATTTCTAGCTTGATATGGAAAGATGTGTTCGAGTGTCGGTTTTTTCTACGTGGAGATCCTTCTCTGATGTACAGCCAAGCTATAAAACCTTTTTGGTGCCAGTTTGGTTCTCCTTGAGATAATGTCGATAAACAAATACATTGTAAATTCCTTTAACTTTTAGAAAGATTCAAGTATTTTACGACATTTTAACTTTCATTTAGTATATTATTATTGTTTTAATTTTAAGAGTCTAAAAATTACAACACCTCACAATTGATACAAAATATATGCATATTTTGCACGTGGGCTGCAAGTCTCCAAGTTTAAGGTAGTGAAAGGAACCACCCTGATTTCCCTACAGATGCCTCTATTTGAGCTCTAGAACTTTTAACCTTTTTTTTAATTTCTTATGCGAATAGTACTCCATTATCCTACATGCATGTGATAGCATTGAGAATAGATGAAGGAAATGGACATGCTAAACCTTTTTAAATAAAATTCATGAAGAAACCCGGAAAGAAATAAATAGTGCTCACGGAGGTGAAAACAGTTTATTGTCAATATCCACAATCATTGGCTACTCAAAAACTAGCGAATTGTGAGAACGTTTGTGAATAATGTTGTCAGAATACTTTGAACGATCTACATGTCTTCCTCTTTCCAATTCGATACCATTTTGAAATAATTGATGTTCGAAATTACCCTGCCGAGTCTCTAACATATAAAAAGTACGTCAGGAAAGCGGGGCAATGTTTGACGAAATCATACCTTTAAACAATTGGGACACTCAGACATGGCTTTTGACCGATGAGCCAGTTCCGTGGAAATAACTCATTGTACTCTCTTTAATTACTGTACTTTAACAATAACTCAAAAAGCTTAATAGTGATTTGATTTTTGAAAAAATATAGCACTCTAATTTTTTTTATGTACACCATAGTTCAAATCTACATGCATCGTTAATTTCATCCGGTATTAATGAATTTGTGGCAAATGGCCGGTGTATGCATGGCAAATATTTTTTTCATTATTAAGTGTTATTATGGTACCCACTTAATTGCGCTAAGGTAGGTGCATCATCGACCTTAATGTACTGGATAATGGTTGGGGACAATTTACCCACTGCTATAAATCTTACAGGTGGCTTGCAGAGTAATCTGTAGACGCATATGGTATAAATATAATTAATTAACAACTGATATACTATATATAATTTGTTTGTAGTATGATAGCAATAAAAATTTAATACAATATTTTATTTTCGTTCTGAACGTAAGTAGTTTAAGTGTGTCGTGTAAAACGGTTGTGCATCTTTTATTATAGGGATTGGAGGACAGATTTTACGCCATAGCGACATAAATACATGAAGTCTTACACACATTTACCACCCAATCCTTTATCAATTTTACGACCAAATCATGAAGAGGATCAGATGAAAAGCGAATAATTTGGCGAGTACTCAATGCGTTCGCGCCTCTGATAAAGTCATTTTTCTTCCCCTTCCACCCTCAATGCCTGCACTCACTCCTCCTTCAACCTCCGCCTATGGTTTCGCAGAAAAAGCACCTCCCTACGACCATCCACCCTGTTTCCTCCCTCTCGACCTCCACTCCCTGGACCCATTACGCTCATGATGGGGGAACAACTAACGCTTCACCTCTTGCTACTTGCTCATTCCATTTACACCGTTTCTGCGAGCCCTCAGGCTCTCGGTCTCTCGCGTGCTGTTTCTTTCCCCCAGGGAATAATTATACGTGCTATCTGTGAGTGAAAGAAAAGGTGGAGTGTAAAAAAGACCAGACTCACTGTCTGCCTTCCTTCCTCGGCATGCGCCATTTTTTTCGCCTTTGCTCATCTCTCTTCATTGCGTTTGCCGGGCGAGAAAAAGCTTCGAGCGACGATTGAACATTTCACCAAGCCGTCGGAATGAAGCCGCCGCGAATCGGTGATGGCTCTCCGTTTTCTCCTTGGTCGTAAATGTTTTTCCTTTATTGCGTTCTTCTGGTGCGAGGTCAGGTAAAATGCTGATCTGCTCACAAATGAGGCTTTGAACAGAATTACTAGAAATGCTAGCGTAAGGTTTGTCATCGTACATGGAGAGATGTGTTGTAGAATTGCAAAGCGACAAATTGCATGGAAAATTGGCAAAGCGTTAGGAGAATTGCAAATTATAAGGCTAATACAGTATGAATAAACGTAAAAGTAAGATCTAATATGAAATAGATGTATCTACGAAGCAAGTAGTGAAGGTTGTGAATAAATGGCTTATGTGAACCTGAAGACGTTAACCGATAAGAAAATCGATTAAAGAGCTTCTTCAAACCAATCTTATAATTAGTGACAAGTCATGGTGATAATGAAGGCTTCTGGAAAGTTATAGGCAGACGAATTTACCTCCAACTCCGAGAGCATTTCTAGAGCTCCAAGCTATACGAGGGTTGCTATTTATATTTCTGGCCTTGGCAACAGTAAGTGTTGCCAGGCGCTATCTGACATTGGAAACATGACATTGTTGAACATAACCTTCTTCAGAACATTTTGTCATTTGAGTGCGATTTTTGCTGCTTACATTAACTCTAAAAATTTATCTCGGGCAAAAAATGGAATATGCTTGCGAACATTTACGTGCGATTATTTTTCATAACTTTCGACATGGATTATCAAGGCAGAATGGCATTGATGAACTTAATTCTTTATATGGCGATAATGCACCATCCTACAGCACTGTAAAAAAAACTGGTATAACGAATTCAGTCGTGACCGGCGTTCGCTCTAGTATGAATTCCATGAAGGTCAACGAAAATCGGTTGTTGTGCCAGAAAACATCGATGCACTGATAAAGCAAGATCTTCATGCGACAGACCGTGAGATTAAGGCATCTTTGGTCATTAGTATGAAAATCATCAATAAGATATTGCATGATCATTTGGCCGTAAAAAAAGATTTGTTCACGTTGGGTACCGCATAATCTGACAAGAGCTCAAAAGAAGGTTCGTGTCGATTGGTGCAAGGAAATGTTGGAAAAATACTTCAATATGGATCAAAGGCTGTGTATAACATAGGTGATGAAACATTGATCTATGCATATGAGCCCGAGATAAAAACAGCAATCGACTGGGTCTTCCAAGACGAGCCAAATCCAACAAAAGTTGTTCGTAGAAGAAGCACATCGAAGCAAATTGTTACCTGTTTCTGCGGCATTACCAGTCACGTGGCGACAGTGGCATTAGAGAATCGTAGGACGTCAATTCTGAATGGTACACGACTATTTGTTTGCCAGAAGTCTTTGGAGAAATCCGGAAAAATTCGAAGAAGAAGCGAAACATTCTTCATTATGACAATGCGAGCTCTCACACATCGTCTCTAACAAAGGAATATTTGACCACCCCAAACATCGAATTGATGGGTCATCCGCCATACAGCCCTGATTTGGCACCCTTGACTTTTTTTTATTCCTGAACATCGAAAACAATTTACGTGGTCAACGTTTTTCTACACCGGAAGAAGCGGTTGATGAATTAAAAACGCACGTTTTGTAGTTAACTCAATCGGAGTGGGAAAAATGCTTCAAAAATTGGTTTGGGCGCATGCAAAAGTGTATTGATCTTCATGGAGAATATTTTGAAAAACAATGAAATCAATTTTGACCATAAATATTTGTTTTTTCATTGTTAGGCCAGAAATATAAATAGCAACCCTCGTGTTATTAGACTAAAACAGAAAAGACTTGTAATACCTGCATATTTCATATTTGTTCTGGGATAATTTTGCTCTGAATGTGTCTTACTCTTCTGCATCTACGGATATCCGCCGGTTTTAGTTCTTATGTAATAATTATTTTGCGCACGACTGCAAAATCTATTCCATGTTGCTTTAAACTACTTAATCCATGTCTCACAATCAGGTAAAACGGCCGCAAAACACGATCACAGATTCTTATAATACTAAAATGTTTACAATGATACTCAAAGCTCTTTCTTGTCTCCGTGTATCCACCATACGTTTAGTAAAAAATGTCCTTTTCAACAGAAATATATTGGCTTCATTGTTGTGTCTCCTTATATAGCAAATAAGCATTCTCATGTTCGGAATTTATATTTAAAAAGTCACCTTTTGTAAATATTTTACACTAAAGTTACACGCAATACTTAGCTTTACAGATTTTCATGAAAAATATTTGCAGCTGTGCCAAGAAATACTTATCCCTTTGAAGCTCTGGTGCAATACTCCAATATATTTTTGCCAAATTGAAAACGTAAGATTTCTGAGGCAATTGAATGGGTTATGAATGTGAGCTCACTAAGTCATTAAAAATTGTAACGAAGTTTAAAAAAAAACTCTAAATCAGTAATACCTATTATCATGAAAGAAAACATATCGTGTTTCGCAAGAATAAATTATTATTATTTTTAATTAATATTCTGGGACATTCTGTCCCATGGAACAAATACAAAAAATAAAATAGAAATTTATACATTTTCCTCTAGAGCAAAAATGTCACACAATTCAATTATTTTGCAATAGCATCGTATATGCTGTACTAGGGCAAAGGAGTATCATTTCATAATTTAACTAAGCAGCGTACGTTTAATGTCAAGTTTTTACATTTGAATTATAATTGCTATAGTTGCAATTGCTACATGAATGCCATTACAATAAACATGGCTATCATCTATTGCAGTTCCATATTTTAGATTGATTTTATAAATCCTCAATTCGCATTTATTGCTTCTATGTAACCAATCATGCGTTGTCTCAGACCCCGTGACAAATATTGTTTGCCACGAAAATTCGTTCTAATAATGAGAATAGATGGAATGAGACGTAGGAAAATACATTATTTCATAATTAAGTCTAACATAAGAGGGAATGCATTATATCACTATTCCTTAATTTAAAAGTCTGGCCATTTTCGATGTGAGGGCAATTTTTTTAGGTTATCATTCATCCAAAATGGGAACGCGTCCTCAGGACAAGAGGCTAGTAGTATTTGCATGACAGTTACTATCTAGGTGATCTAGGTCAAGCCATAGTATGTTTATATTTAGTTAAAATATGTATAATTTAAAAACTATGCACTGATTTGTCAGTCTTAGATGCTATAGGTATATATATCATAGGTAGTTTGCGAAGACTGGAACTTGTAAATACAGCCAGCTCATAAATGAAATTCAGCCATTTTTATGTTTTTAATTAATACACAATCCACCAAGGTATTTCAAATGAAATCTGATCACTTTGTTGGGATAATTAAATCTACCATTATATGTGATTAAATTCAGGATTTGAGTTTTCACGACTCTTTTTTACAATTTTAAGTCTCTCGGAGAGTTGAATTTCTTTGTAACTCGTAAACAGGCTCTTGAAGACAAATCACGTTGCATATCACGAGGATTAATCAGATCTGCTTTGTTCATTCAACTGCAGTAGCACAACCAAAAAGGTTACGAATGATGTCACCATCTGCAAAGGAATGAAACCTCGATTGAAGGACATTTAACGGTGATATCTCAAATTTTAAAAAGAGGTTACAATAGAGGTTACAGGTCCCGACGGTTACAATGGCTTTCCTTGCCAGAATACCATCTATTTCAGCCAGTGATGCAATAGCATTTCTTGTGAGTGGAGTTTTATATTGGTAGTCACATTGCATATGATTCCTGTTCAGTTTCACTGGCCGTTAAGGCCTCAGATATCGGAGGGGGCACAGAATATGTATTTTACCAACATATTTGAAAAACTTTTTTAACTCTTAGCAACTAGATCCATCACACGTTAAGGAATATTTTAACATGAAATAATTGTGCATTGCTGCTGTAGAAATATTTGCTGTTTTTTCATGGAACCGACGAATTTAACGCAAATTTATGAGTTTTTACTGAGTTCTTTAAGAAAACATTTGTCACTGCACCGTCACCGTCACTGCACTCACACCGTCGTAGATGCTCGCAGGGGTACCAAAGGTGTACCAAGGCTTCGATCTCGGGTTCTCAGGATTAGAGGCCAGTACTCCAGCTACCACGTCTATCTGATCACTGTTTCAATTTTTATTCATATTTAAATGCTTATGAAATCTCCATGAAAGGCCATAGAAATCGCAATGAATTGTGCCAAAGAGTTGAGGCTAGTATTCATATGACCTCTCCCATACCGTTTAACCTCATTGAGCCTATGAGAAACGAATGCTAATAACATGTTTTCTCACCACTAAAAGGAAATAATTTTTAGCATTAGATAATAATTGCGGGTAAGGTTGCAGTTTCTAGATTTCGGAGGTGTAGGTATAGGTGCAATATCATCCTTGATCTTTGGTATCTTAAGGGAATAAAGGTGGCAATTTCAGTGGATTTAACATGCTCCAAGACCTTAGTTTGAATAGGTACTACTTATTTGTCTTATTTCTATATTCGTGCAACAAAAATGAAATCGTAATTAATGGTATAAGTATACTTTAGTTACCTTCCTGATAAGCTCCATGTCCAGGTTGAAAAATCCACATACAGGAAATGCCATTTTGACGTGAATTATCTGACGGGAGAAAATATTTGCCTGCAAAATGCACAAAACATCAGCACCTATCTGTTAAGTCATGTCTTTCAAGTAGTCATGAGAGAAATTAGATTTATCACTAATATATTTGTGAAAACTCTGTATATTTCTGAGGCTCCGTAGCTGATACACTTCCTTTTTCTTCCGCTAACTACGGCATCATTGGAATATTTAACGGCATTGGAAATATTTAATATGCCTAAAAATTAGACGTAGGTTATGTTACAGATGGAAAATAGTTGTAAAAATTAGTAGAAATATACCTTCCTGTTTTTATTAAAAGTACCCACGTACAGAGAAAATACAAAATATATTTTAAACTTAAAATGAAGGAATTGAAATGAAGAAAGACCGCGCTATCGTAGGGAATAACGCGAATTCATTGTTGTTGCACGTTCAGTTTTATAACGATTCTTTTACAGTAATTAGGTCTCCTATTGCAAACCATTTTTTCTCTCTCCTCGCACAGCTTTACAGGATGATATTATATCAAATTGAGGAGTAAAATTACTATGCATGGACTTCGTTGAATTTAAAAAGCGGAAAGAGAAGATGTGAATTTTAGTTGAAATAATTGTGGAAGCTCTTACCTGCTCTTTAAGGAGATCATCGTCTGATGCGATCGTTACCATCGTCAGAATTTTCCCAATTGATCTCACCTTGAGAAAACATGGTCGCGCATTGGAAAGAAATAATGATTATGAATTAGTGATCAACGATAATTCCTAGTATTCTTATATGTCTAATATATGTTTCAAAAGTAAGGATGCTGGTACAACTGTAAAGTTACCAAATAAATTGTATATTTTAATTTTTAGTATAGTCGATAAGCTTTTGATAAGTTTTTAAACCTATTCAAAGTATTACCACTTATGTATTATCTTTTTCTTGAACTTAATTTTTCTTGTTAATGATCTTTCTTGAACTTGATCTTTCTCTTCATGTATTATTCCTTCCGGGACTCTTATGATACTCCAGTTTTACTGGAATTAATTGCAGCCAATGGTCTATGTTCTGTAAGCAATTTTCCAAATTTCGCTGTAGGAACTAAAAATGAACACTTGCTACCGCATATCATAGGTTTTTATGCGCTACATATTCACTACAATTCTACGATTCCTAACTATTTTCAGGGTATATCTCAGGTACATGCATGAAGATAAAGCTTCAGCGTTCTCTCTTTGTATCTACAATAAGCGTGGTGGAGCAGCTCACTGAAATATTTTAGAACTATGCTCAGCATGTAAAACTTTGCCTGATTGGCACCGCACGTTTCGATGCTTTTACCTCTATTACTTATACTACACTTGACATTTTCTTGAAGATGAAATATAATCATCGTCATTATCACTGCTCAGACAGAACGACTCAAGCAAAATTGGGGAAAAACCTGGATCATTGATAGGCTCAAGTAATCGTTCTTTCCTTGAAAATTCGTGTTCATAGAACATTAAGACTTGATCACACCATAATACCTTCTAAAACTAATTTGTTTAGTATGAACATGCAATTACTCACAATGTTAATACAAAGCAAGCTAACAAACATATATAAGACTTTGGTATGGTATTTTTGAGGATCTCAGAATGCCTACAGGAACACGTAATATATAACGCATTTTTGTAATGCTTCTCAGATGTTTCCTTGAATATTGGATCAATGTTTAGTGTATGATGATATTTATGGTATTATCTCCGTAGATAGGTACAATTAGTAAACTTAATTGTACATACGATGTGCATATTTGGTGATAAGACTCTCCCTTTTACACATTCTTGAGATGTCTTGCAGGATAGTCAGTATGTGTATCAATAGACTTTTGATATCTACATATCTACTGACAGCACTAAGAACTTCATTGCAGTATTGTTACTAGCTATTGTAGCAAGTATTTTTTTAAATAAATGATTCATAATGGGTATATTATGCGTCATACTTTCAGCTAAATTAGCAATTGGAAACTAATTCGACATTAATGGTGTGCTTACCTCGTTCCCTATTCTCCGCACCGCTGCAATCATCGCAAACAATGTCCCAGCTTTCACAAGGATAATGGCAGTCCTGTTGACGATCAACAGAGGCGATTTTACGATGTCTGTCTTGATCACGTTCGCCCAGAAGCTGACCAGCGTCAGATAGATGCCAAGTGTGAGGATCACGAAGAGAAGCACTGGGCCGTAGATCGCGGAGAGCTCCCGCAGAACGCTGTGAACTCTCAAGTGAGCGGTTGCCAATCTCGTGGTCTGGTCGACGAGCCTGTCTCCTTTCGTTTTCCACCGCGCCTTGCCAGGATATATTGACACCCATGCACTGCTGTCCGTCATATTCTGGGAATTAGCCATAAGCAGGATAAGTATTTGCCAAATGACAAAACAGATTATGGGTATTGTGGACATTTGTGATTTCGAAGTAAATAGGTGCATTCCATCGAAGACGTTTCCTGTAACTTTGTACCCTACCACAGAAAGATAAAGTTATAAAGACCACCCGGAAACCTTTGCCTCTTTTAATTTTGCAGAATAGCTAATTTGATGCCTCATATTTCTGGTGCTAAGCTTTTTATCAAAGTTATTCCGATTTTAAATCGTAAACTCTTGGCTGGTAAAGACCAGCGCCTATCTTTAATAACTTTGGGGGATTTTCACTATTGCTATTGTGCTGAACATAGGCACTGATCTTTCTCTACCGTGATGTTTTTGGGACTAGGGAAATGTAGCGAGAATATTAATGTGTGATGCTACTTTTCATTAGTTAGGCCCCACCTTGAATATGCAGCTAGTATATGGGATCCGAATGAATTAGATTTGATTAGAGAACTAGACCGTGTGCAGCGTAGAGTAGCTAGGTTTGTTAAAGGTTTTAAGATAGATTTTGTGGTGCATCTGAATTAGTATAATAATTACATTGGGAATCCTTAACAGACCGCACGTTTACGTACAGATTGAATCTCGTGCAGAAATCGGAAACGGATAGCTTTACTGAAGATGTTAGATATATGTTATCAGTACCTGCTTATTATGCTAGATTTGACTAGATAAAAGGATTAGAGGGATGGATTGTCACACCGATAGATTTAAAATATCATTTTCCGCCGTACTATAAGAGAACACAATAGCATCATGGGAAAGCGATAGTTAGGTGAATTATTAAATTAGTCTATAGTAACTAGTAGATACTAACCATCAAGCTGCATGTGACTCTATTACCTAACATGTATCCATGTAGTAGCTCTTAGTTGCATGTCAACAGTGCGTATTTGGTGATTTTCACTCCCTGCCACACACCCTTATGGTGAATTGTAGGGCAATGCATAGATTTAGTGTTAAATTATTTCAGATCAAGGATGGTATGTATCCGTTTTGGTGAAGTATCCAGTTGGTAGGCTCAGTGGTAGTCTTGGCTTGTCTCGGGTTTCTAAAGTTAAAACTAGTTATCTCTATAGTAAATCGCACCACGCAAAGGGCTTAGAAACGATAGTTAAACTCCCTGAAAGGTGCGGCATCACATCCATAAGCGATCGGGTGACAGTGGGAATACGTCCCGGGTTTCTGGAATGAAATACAAAAATTCTGCCTTTCTCTATTTCATTAACGTTTCAAACAATTTCAAAACATCTGTAGATGTAACTGCTGTGGGCAGTAATTGGAAAAACCTCATGATTTTTATGTTCATATATTTTTCTATATCTAAATGGAGTCAGTTTGCTTAAATAATTGTTTAGCTTTCGATACTTTTGGACAAATTTATAATTGTTGTATTTCCGCCATGCACTGGAATGTTCTCTTTTACTCATGTGAAAAGAAATAATGGGGCATTTACTTAGAACCAAAATCGCTATTTCGCACACGAAATCGTAGGATGGAAACGAAAAATGAAATTTTGTGAAAAAATTAATCTTCTAATCAGAGTCATTCACTCATAAATCAAAAATTAAAATTAACAAAAGATGACGCCCACCGATCAGGTACCGAAAGGATACTACGTCATCCGCCTCCAGTCCTTGATTGTTTTGAGGGAACGGGAGGGTAGTGGGGGTGGGGGCAGAAGGTTTGCTCTCTCAGATTTTGTCGCAACCACTTCCATTGGCAAAGTGAACTTTGTGTCCCCCATTGCAATTGGGTAAAAGAGCTTCGCTGTCTCAGCTGTGATTGGACGAAATGTATGACGCACAAATCCTTTGCACGCCCACTTTTCCAAACATGATTGTCACGGCTTATAACTCTAGAAGCAGTTGACGGATCGAAGAACGTGAAAATACGGGGTCTATTTATGCTGCAAACGCGATTAGATTTGGCAAGAAAAAATATGGTAACCGCATTATAGTTCCTCAAGCCAAAAAACTTGGAGTAAAGGAATAAAATTTCTTCCACAACCATTTTTAGCATGGTTTTATAGAAAAATTTCATAAAAAGGCATTGACTTAGTTTTTTACAATATCTTGTCACTATTTTTACTATGTTATCTAAAGTCATCCATAATATTTTCCGTGTTTGTCATGACCACTAAGTTATCAGCAAGCTAATTGTCCCCATGGATATAGTTTATGCTGAAGCCTTCTCTTTCATTACTTTAATGGCTTTCTCGTCTTGTATAGGCTGCTTAATTTTTTATCGGAGTGGCATATGACTTTGTTTGTTAATTCGCAAAATACAAACTGAATTCAGGCTTTTTTTTAGGGGACTTAACTAGCAAATGGGATAAAGTTAAGTAAAGTGGAAGCCAAGTTATTGTTGAGTGTCAAAAGAGTTCAAATGAATTTTGAAGTTTCGTCATAACCATTCACCTGAAAGTTAAAACTCCTCACAATGGTCATCGGAACTAAGTGGGCTAAAAGGAAATGAAATAGTTAAAACTTGTCATTGGCTCACCTGTACTCTCTTGCTTGTTCTCTTGCTCAGTGGTACCCTGCAAAAGTGTGGTAGTGTTAAGTAGTCGGCAATATCACGGAGTTCATCACAAAGCCGGGAGCAGCACCCGCCAACGATCAGGAGCAGACCGAAGTACTGAAGGGACACGGCGCACTCCACCGCGATCAGATAGTCTTGGAGGAGGTAATCGATGCCCAGGACAACGTGTACATTTGCTGAGCATGCCACGATAATGGGAGAAACCAGAACTATGACAGCGTAGTAAGCCAACATCGCAAGGACTGACCTCCTCTCCCAGGTCATGTTCACGTGACTCTCCTCTCCTGAACGACAGTAACAGATTTCGTCGATGAGCTCGAACGCCATCCTCAACCTTGACCTCCTGTAGGAGTAGAACCACAGGGCCACGGGTCCAGCCACCCTGAAGAACGTTGCGGCTAAGTATGAGCTTAGTATTTGCAAGGGGGTGTCCATGTCGTTCGTCTTGTATTTGGGGTACCAGACGTTTATATGGACGACCGACACGATGAAGCTCGCGAGGATAAATGCAAAAGTCAGGGGTCCAAGAGCTTTCGATTTGAAGCTGGGGGCTGTGGAGAACCCAGGCATGAAAATCTCAATTCCCACGAGCAAAGGCTTGCTAATGACCAGTATGGGATTGAGTACACGTGAGATGCCAACTATTCTGGAGAAATGCTTAGATTTAGGAGGCATGGCAACCGTACTTTGTTTTACTTGAACCTAACAAAATGTTTCTGTTTGACGACCTTGGAGTATATATAATCTTGACTAGCCTTTGAAACGCGATAATGGACAGCAAATTATTAAGGTGTTCATTCTATCTAAATTGGAAATCTGATTGATAATAGCTGATCTCTCTCGAAAGTTAGTCCGAGTTTGTACGGCAGCTTGACTTCTTTTAAGATCCTCGTATCCTGTCGCTAAGCTCTCCAGTATTTTTCAATTCTCATTTCAACTTTAAGTAATATTCTGAACCATTATTATATTTGGCATTGCCACCGTTGGACCAGGTACAGAGTGTAAATGAATGAAGATTTGTCCAATGTATTGAAATATAAAATTTACATCACGTCATATGTAAGAACTAATTCTGGAAGGGTGAATGTCTGGTATACTTTCTCTAATCTGACTTCATACGACCTGACCGTGCAGCACGCTCCTTAATTCACTCTGGGATGAACGTGCATTCGCTATGTCTCTACGTGGCGTGTGAAGTCAACTGGATGCAAGTGAGCGTATTCATTATGTTCGGACAAAGCTGATTGACCGACTTTTCATGTGCTTCAAATTGTAAACGCTTAGACCCCTTTTTAGTATGAGCTCTAGAATGAGTGGAGCAAGCGAGAGCAAACAGGAAGAAAATTGTGGCTTTCATTCAACATTCAATTTTCCACTCAGTTGATAATTCTCTCGATCATCAGAAAATAATCACTATGCAGTCATTTTTCTCCATTGTGCGTCAGTTTTGTGTCAATTTGTAGGGGACTAATGATTGACTTGCGTGAATTATTCTCTTATGATGACTCCTTTTCCGACCTTTCAGCCAGTATTTAGATCACTCGGAGTAATTGATTGGCAGCTAAAGCAGCTGTTTTCAATAGCGATGTGGTGACTTTGATGAGTTCAAGCTCCAAATTACTTTAAGAGTTGAGCAAGACTAACGAAAATTTTTGGAATACATTGTCAGCATAGTCATCTCATCTTGTAAATTCCTACATAGTGATTACGTTTAAGCTTAATTAACTTCCTTAATTCGTTCTCACAAACTCATTATTTCTCCAATGGTTTGTGTTTGCTTTTCCTGCGTGCAAATAAAACTGTGTTACATCACTTTCGTAGCGATGTTCATTTTTCGCTTATCTCAACTGAAAGTATCGTAATAGTTTGGAACGGTACAATAAGGAATGTAATGCCAAGGTTAATCCTCTATGCTTGATCTTAGAAGTAATACCCTATACAACATTAAGTTAATTGTTTAAAACATAATTGTTTGAATTTGATAATAATTATATTGAATTAATATATAACATATGAAAATCGTGAAACGGAGGTAATCATAGTGATGAACTTTTGCTTTTAATATAGCTTTCTCTGTTTCCTTCTGTTGATATTTCCATTAATTACTGTGCTTCTACTTCTAGTTCATTTGATATTAGCTAGTTGTTTCCACCCCAAATCGACAATGAAGAACTTGTACGCAGTGAATCATATTAAAGCCATGATGAGCGTTGACCTAATTAATTGTTTAACTCACTTGTGTACTTACTACTTTGTCCCGGAGAAAACGCATCCTTCCCTGATTTTTATCCACTCTTTTCTTATCAATAACCCTCCATTATTGGCAGTACGCTGATTATGATGAATTTTGAGTGCCCCTAATGAAAGAATAATCGAAAATTCAGCTTTCTCTGCCTGTGGTAACTTAGTTAAAGGAGATAATGGTCGCTCGAGTTCTAAGTTTCCTAAAGGTATTCTACCTATCTCTAATTTTCACAGTGAAAATGAATCAGCTTACGTGACAAAACTGTATAACATGAAAATGACAGTTACTGTGATATGATCATACAATCGGGAGTCGCAGAGAATGTGTTTGCGGTACAGTATTTTGGACAGCAGTAATGAAATCTCAGGCCTTTGAAAAAGACTAATGTTAGGGATTAACAGAAGCATACAAAGAATATATTTATGTTTGAGGAATACATGTGATGAATGAATGATTAAATTGTGTGTTTCAATTCGACATACTCCATTAATGTCTCTATATTCCTTGATTCTGGGAATTTCGACAGGCTTAGAGAGAATATAAGTACATTTTGTGTGATCAGCATTACCATAGAATAATTCATGTGGTAGGAAAAAAATAGACCATGAATTTTCTTTTTTAGCAGTGACTCGTGGATCATTTTTTCTACGGTTCTATATTTCTAAGCTGATTTTACCAAAACCTCCTGATGTAGTGTCGTCTTTTTTAATCTTGCCCTGTAATTTCTTGCCATGATTTACGAAGAAGTATTATTCGATGATGCCGTCATAAACCGAAGTAATATTATTTACCTTAATTTTCATTCTTTCGTAATTCACATTTCTTCAACATTCAAAGCACAAAATGAGTATTGATGCGGAGAAAACTTATAGTAAGTAATCTTATATTCATAATAATACTATCGCTAAAAGGATTAAATGGACTTTCAAGTGGATTTGTTTCTCTTCACCAGTTCAAATAATTCATTGAGGCGAGCAAAGGATAGTTCTACGTCACTGAATGCAAAGTCGTTGGAAACGGTGCTTGAGATATTTGCATAGCTTGTCTCATTCAGCTGTGTTTGTGGCATTGAACTTGATAACTGAAAGAGTATCACCAGGTATGTGGTCAATTCAGCAACCATCTGAAAAATGTGAAGCATTTTGTCATTTGCCATTGCAGTTCCTTTTGAATAAATTCTCATCAATTTCATAATAACCATTTACATTTGAATACACTTACCGCAGTAAGTAGCTTCATCTTGATGTTGATGAATCCGCAAAGGGAAAACTTAATTTTCAAATTACTGATCTGTTTGCATAAAAGCTGCAACTGAAACGAAATGCATAAATCACCATGTTAAAAAAAGGTAATTTCCTTCTCATATATTTATTATTCCTCTTGAATTAAATATTCCTGATGACCTTAGTAAGTTTTATACCTTATTTTACATTAAATGCTGGTGAACTTATGAAAACACGTGTGACCTGAAACTCGATTGGAAATTATACCAATATTAATTTTAAGAGGAATGTGAGAGATTTATAGGTGAAAAAAGCCCTACAATACACTAGCAACAGGGGCAACGGCAGGCCAAACTCCACAAACAATAACCGAGGTCGGAAGGGCTATTCTTCTGCTCTTTTACGGGTAAACTTAATACATGAGAGAGCTATTAACCAGCCTCTATTGCGTGATAAAACATGCACACCTGATAAGAAGATAAAATATGTAATGGAGAAAGTGTTGCGAAGAGAGCGAAAACACGTCAGCCATCTTTTGCAACTGCCTAGCACATACACTTTTCCCTATGCATCGGACTCTCTGAAATATAATACATTTTATCATTGATAAAATATATTATATTATCAGCATATACCCTGGATGAAGATCAATTCGGATTCAGGAAAAGTAAGGGTACAAGAGAAGCAATATTGGCCCTTAGACTGCTTATAGAGAAGAGAATAGAGAAGAACAAACCGACCTTCATTGCATTTGTGGATTTAGAGAAGGCTTTCGACAACGTGGACTGGAATTCAATGCTTGATATTCTGAAAGGAATTGGAGTTTTCTACAATGATCGAAGAATTATTCACAGTTTGTATAAAAACCAAGTAGCTGTGATTAAATCTGGACCCAGCTGTGAAGAAGCAAGAATAAGGAAAGGAGTGAGACAAGGCTGTGCACTGTCTCCCGTAATTTTTAATGTTTACATTGAGAGAGCCATCAATGAAGTCAAGGAGAAGTGTTCTGGAGTGAACATCCACGGAGAAACAATCAGCATGCTACGATTCGCTGATGACATAGCTCTCATAGCAGAGACAGAGAAGGAGCTGAATAAGATGCTAACAACCATGGAAAGGACAATGACCAGACATCAGCTGAAGATCAATAAGAAGAAAACTAAGATATTGGTGTGCAGCAAAAGAGAAGAGGCCAAAACTAACGTTAAACTAGGAAAACAGAAACTGGAAGAGGTGAAAGAGTTCTGTTACCTGGGAAACAGAGTAACCAACGATGGACGAAGCAAGAAAGAAATAGTGAGTAGAATAGCCCAGGCAAAGAGGGCATTCTTTCAAAAGAAGAATCTACTAACAGCTGGAAATACAAGCTTGGAAGTAAGGAAGCAATTCATTAAAACTTATACCTGGAGCATGTTCCTTTATGGCAGTGAGGCATGGATGATGACAGCAGCGGAGAAGAAAAGGGTGGAAGCATTCGAAATATGGTGCTATCGACGAATGATGAAGATAAAATGGATCGACCGAGTGACAAATGAAGAAGTCCTTAGAAGAGTGGGAGAAAGGAGAAGTCTACTGAAAACTATAAAAAGAAGACGGGACAACCTAATCGGCCATATCTTAAGACACGATGGCCTGATGAAGACAATCGTCGAAGGAAAAGTGAACGGGAAGAATGGAAAAGGCAGGCCTCATATGAGTTACATGGAGCAGGTCGTAAAGGACGTGAAAGAGAGGAACTACGTTGGTATGAAGAGGTTGGCCGATAGAAGAATCGAGTGGAGGGCTGCGTCAAACCAATCCTAGGATTGTTGACCCTTGATGATGATTATCAGCTTCTTTCCCTAAACCTTGACTTTGAATTTGCGTTAAGCTTGATGTTTAAAAAAGTATCTCCTTTTAGCAATTTCAAGTGAAATTTACGTGAGATATAGCATGTTCAATAACCTACGCATGCCAAGAAGTGAGCTTTATGCTTTATAATATTGTTCCCTTAGATTTTTGGGCCATTAAAATTCCTTTCTGTTCTCTACAATCACAACAATTTCATGTTTTCACTTAGTTTTAGCCCAAAATTGTGTTTCCTCGTAATCAGTTCTTAGGTAGTATAAATATTCTCATACTTTATTTACTTCGTACTTAAAATACGTAGTAATTTAAACTTTTTCCAGCGTTAAGACATTTTCTGCGCGTTCAGTGTGCCCACGGAGCATAAGTCATGTTTTGCTGTTGATACATAGGCCATGCTTAGGCGACGCAACATATTTTCAATTAACTGGAAAAAACTTAGGGAGGAATAATGAAGTTAAAATTAAGGGTTTTGAGTAGAGTGGAAGAAAGAGAATTCTGATGGGACTTAATAGAGAAGACAGACTATCATATTTAAAGATGCTTAATGTTGTCATGGGACAGTTGTAGAGTGAAATGTAAGTCGGAATGATTACAGGGGAAGGCCTTGTATGACATATATTTGGAGCCAAGAATACTGGATGTAAAGGAGAGGACCTTGTTATCAGAAAGACCGATAGAGAAATGGAGAGGAGAGTTTCGCCAAAACAATTTTAAAATTGTAAGTAGTTGGGCTGGATATTATTTCATCTATTTTGAAAACTCGGTGTTGAAAGCTATGCATTCAGATGGCAAATAAATTAAAAAAATCACAGTCCATAAATGGGACATGTATCATCACAGTGGTCGAAAATTCCTGTTGGTATTACATTCCTCGAAGTTCGAATCTTACGCTTGCCTTTTCCCCTAACGAAGCCGCAAAAAATTCAATATTTACTTAAGTTTAATTGCCAATACAGTCGTTTCCAAGAATACACTGATTATTCACCTCGTAATGCACACTCTGGTCAGATTCCTTGGCGGCAATAGCATCAGTAAATATCCACAACTTAGTCTCCTGGGAAAGAAAATTTTAGTTTCATTGAATTGAATAGCATTAAAAAAAAACTCTATTGTGATCATAATACATAGCTTACCTACCTTATCCTTGATATTTTTGGAGAGCCTGACCACCAAGACCTGAATCAGTGCTTGAAGAGTTCCTACTGCTGCAATTTCCAGGTTTATCGGAAGGCTAATGCGGCCGGAATTTGTCAGAGTGAAGAACCAGAAGAAGTAAGTGATTATAATGAGATTCGATGCCCACATAGCCAGAACTTGAGGGCCGTAGAGGGAGTTCACCTCGCCGATTCCGCTGTATAAGGCAATATGAGCTCTCATCAAGTCTCGGACACATCGCCGGCGACTAAGGACATTTGCTCTCTTTCTCGATGGCCTGGGGGCATCAGAGAGAGTATCAAGGGTCCCCAGTCTCTCTTGGACCGCTGAGAAGCAGAAGCTGTGCAGTATCAGGAGCGTGAAATGTTGCAGGTTAAGTGCGGTGATCGCTGCGCTTCCGTAGCATATACTGACTGATGTCATGGAAAAGTTTTTGGGTAACTTGAAAGAGATCCAAAGCCACGCCCAACCCATGTGAGTGACGATGTTCAAAACGGACAGCAGGATGATCAGCCTGCGGTCCACCGTCATTCCTTTCGGTGTGGATGGCTGCCGGCGGAAGGAAATCGACATGGCTTCGACAAGGATCTCGATCAATTTCCCCACTCGAAATCTGCGCGCGATGAACAGAGCAATGCTCGCAAAGTTGATCACGACGATCAGGTGGGACAAAGTCACGCGGGTCATTACTTTCAGCACGTGGGCATCCGGAATTTTCGTCGCCCTAAATGTGGCGTACGACATAGAGAACGCGGTGCCTTGCATCAAAATTGCAGCGGCCAGTATTGAAGGTGCCACGAGATTTTTTATCCTGGAAGCTATATTGTATTTTCCTTCTTCTCCGCAAGGAAATACCGAAAGCCCAAAAATACTGCTGGCCAATGAAATCGGTCGTAACATTCGGTGTATGACCACGAGAGCCCTCCTACGAGCGCGACTCGCCTGCCAGTGTGTCATTCTGACCTAGCCAGCTATCTCACTTGACTGTCGTGTCACTGCTTCTCTTTTATTCCATGTATATATATGAGGGCTCCTTGCTTATCGCGTTTATAGCTTCGCCAATTTTTTTTTATTCAATCAAATGTAAACTGGCTTACAAATTACTTCGCTCGATAACCTGTCCCATCCACCGCGGTGAGCATGAAAGGATTGTACACCTTCCGTGACAGTGAAGAACTTGGTGGCTAAAGAAATCAACTAAGCTGTTTAACTGAGTGTGGCTTGTTTGCTCATCCCTCTTCATGAATATGATGGAGAAAGAAAATATGAAGTAATGACAGGAAAGCCGTAATGTTTGGCATGGCAGGAACCTTTAGCTAATGCGTATAGACCTTATCGGTCATTAAACTCAAGCGCAATAAGCCATTACGTTTCGTTGTATGCCCCTATCGGTTATGAGATGAAGGGTCGTTTACTGCAGTTATATTACTGAACATAAAGGAATGAAATGTTGCGAGAGGTGCGGGATGGGCAAGATGATAAAATAAAAGTAGGGGTAGGTCAATGAATTTTCTTTGGCTTTGCAGTTAATCAAACATATGTTACATATATTAACCAAACCGTAAAGGGCTTAAACATTATACTGATATAGTTTCCCAGCCAAACCAGAATAAATATATTATTGGAGGCTCATAAATAATAAATAAAGGATGTATCTCCGCCTTCATCATTTTAAAAAAACTTAACTGATGTGTGATCGTATTGTCATATACGATATAAGAGTATTATCCTGAAAAATATAATCACTTAGTAAAATAATTGTATTAGCATCTTTTAAATAGCTTCATTTTATATTTTGCCGTTTTACAATACTCTTCCTCAAAACTTTGAAAATGTTTGTTCCCAGCATCGAATGTTCATACAGAATAGTTATATTTTTCAATATTTTAAGCATTGACTTTACTGAGCTGTTGCATATTTAGTGGTCAAGATATTAGCCCACAGTTTGTTATAATATTAGCAGATAGTAGCTAATATTTGGTGAAACAATTTTAATCGGGGTTATTAGTTTGAAATTGGTGCATTTATATTCAATTTATAGGTCATTTTGAACAAGGTATGATTCGTGACCGTCGTTTGTAATTTGTGAAAATAGTTTATTTCCATGCCATTGCCATGCATTTATTGCTAGCCCAGATATGGTTTACAACGAACGTACTTGAAAATACATCAAGCGTCATTCCATTCTTATAGAGACCAACGGATTCGACGATTACTGTAAGGAAATGAGCATTACCTAGAGAAAGCGTGGGAAAGAGTTCTCCATGCAGTCAATTATAAGAAAAGAACACAAATAGATGTCCTTACCTGTCTGAATTTGGCAAAAAACTATGCCCTAAATTCCACGGTAGGTTAAAATTTATGCTAAATCTTTAAACAACGGTCGCAACTTATTTTCCAACTAATATTTATTTTAGAACTTCAATGGATTGAGATCGATTTTATGGCGAAGTAAGAATAAATTGAATGCCGATCATATAGGTTTTCATTATTTTCTTCGTCTAAAACTCAAAGGGGTCAGAAAAGGATAATAAAATACTGGAGAGAGATTTAACATGATGATTTTTTTATGCATTGTGTAACTCACCATTTTAATTTTACGTTTTCTGCAATGCCTTTTAACTCCTTTGATGCCTGTGTAATGTGATAAAGATTGTGATAAATGAATATAATGCGTAATCCATTACCAAAAGTTTATTTTATCGTAGTTAAATTATATTTTACCCACATTTATTTTTTTTCCTCGTGCAATTACAGGTAACACAATATTTATACTTACTGCAGTAGTTGTCTCATAGTGCCAATTTTATATCAAGTGATTCTCCACCTGCCACATGTCTATGAGGTTTAGTGTTCCACAAGTTTAAATGTTTTTCACTGAAAATTATCTTTCGGCACTTTAGCGAATGAGTTACACATTCCTTAGTTAACAATGTTGAGGATGAATTGCTAAAAGTCAGGTGTAATCTGGCGGAGTTTTGGCATGGATAGTTGCTTCTATTTGCCTACACAAAATCAAGTAGTAGGGACGTTTTGTAGCCATCAGATAATCGCGAATGCGTATTTTAAGTCGTGTGTGATTACAGCCCAGCTAAACAATGACCATTTAGTAGATAGTTATCAACTGACGGCTTCCAAAACTTATAGGTGAGTGGTAGAAACGTTAACACTATAAGTGGTCAAGTTATGCGAAAGTTAAAAGCAATTCTACTGCAAATAAAAATAGAGGAAATGAACTGCAATAAAATTTTCTGGCTCTTGCGGGGAAAATCTGCTGAATGTTACATCCATTCTCCTGAGCCTTGGTCAAACTGATAGATGATTATTATAAATGCCATCAATGCTGAAGTCATCTGCAAATAAAAATATGTATCAATTAGTAATGTGAGTAATTCCCAATTCCTTTGGCTCCGGGTAAACGGGAAATCAACTAATGCTGATTGGAATAGGTAATAGCAAAAAACTCCGGGGGAAAATTGCAGGTAAAGATAAAGTGAAGTAATCAAAGAATGTTCAAGTTCATATTTAAATCCAAAATTACTTAACACCATAAAACTTTCCCTCCTGGATGTCTTGGTGTTGGGGTTTTATCTGTATTTAATCTTTTAAATAATTACTGTTATTAGGATCAGTTTTTCACCAACAGTGAATTAATATGTTATTTTTTCTGGCGAATTTTTCCTCCACATTCATTTATTTCCTTTATGCATGGAGAAAGGGAAATATACTTTTCGAATTTTTCAGATATACTTGGAAGATATTTGATTTTGGATACTTGGAAGATATATTCGAGTTATGAATTTGAATGGACGAGAAACTTATTCAAAAGAGGCAAAACCCACAAATCATTCGTTTGGGTGTTTTTCTATGTGACCACCATACTGTTTCAAAAGTAATTTCCGAGTACCTGCTATATCAGTTAACTTGTATTGCATAATATGCTTTAATTCCAGCTGAGATTGTGTTGTATTTTGGGCGAACGTATCAAGGAATAATATGTCATTACTTTTATACCCGCAGCAGGTGAACATGGATATACTCTCCAGTCACTGCAAAGAGACTCTCTTTCCAGAATTAGGAGTGATGTAACTATTGTTAACAATAGCAGAAATTCAATAGCGGAATTTCTAATGTCCGTTTTACTCATTGCTCTAGCCTTTTAGTGTGATTTGTTCCAAGGAATTAATTTTCAGTAAAATGAAGTTCAGAAGAAAATTTTCAGCATGAGGAAATAGTCGTATTTTATGGGGGCGAAGCTATTTCACCATAATAATTTAGTACTTCACCGATGTGATTAACCGGAGGTTGAGTTTGAAGAAACCGCAGGCCGAAAATCTTAATTTCAGCTGATGTAATTGGTTCTCAAAATATTGGAGCTGCAAAAGAAAAAAATGAACCACGCCTTACTTACAACTATATTACAGTGACATTTTTGTGCAAATTTTCATTATACTTGTTTAAGTTCTTATTTAAATGTAAAGTGTAGGTACGAGGGCATAGAATAAGCTTGTGGTGAAAATAATTTCAATATTGGGAGCAATGCGGAAAACGTAGGAAAATGAGAGACAGCGGAGAGTATTTACTGAAAAATAGAAAAACCATACCTCTTGAAGGCTCTCTTGATCTTTATGATAAAGCAAACCTTCGTGCAGGTGTTTCCAGGTCTCTTCTTCCTGAAAATAGTCATTTAGTTCATTAATATAAAAGTGTCAACACATGGTGGAGAAAATCGTTTCTCTTGCCACATCAACCACGGGTGTAAAGTATATACATATGAATTCTATGGTACAGTATATATGGTATAAGTCAAAATACTATGGTATAAGTCAAAATACACTAGTGAGACAAAAGAATGGTAACTATGTATCCGAGGGCTTCGATTTGACCTTTTAATTGAATTGCGAGGGACATAAGGATAAGGAAAATAAAAACAGAAAAGGAAGTAAGGGCGTTCAAACTTTTTGAAAAAAATACTGAAGATTTTTGAAAAGATAATATTGGGGAAATTTATTTTGTAAAAAAATGTATGCAACAATGTATGGAAGAGTTGTAATGCAAATCTAAACGAGAATCGTGCGAAATTGTGATGTTTTAAGTTGATATGGAGATTTGAATATGATGCTCAGTAGGATACCTAGACGATATGGTTGATGCGTTTGGGATATGGATGGATAAGAAAGAAGCTAGAAGAGGAAAATGGATTAAGTTAACTATTGAAAGGCCAGGTCTTCCGGTTTGTTCTCCGCGTTGCTCCGGCGTGCTGGGACGACACATTCGCCGGCGTTGGGGTTGGCGTGTTCAGGGTGTTGAAGCTCACATTATCTAGTTACCAACCTGTGAAATTACTTACCAAACCGTGAAAACATTTACTAAGAAAGTTCGCATTGTCTAGCTACCAACCTGTGAAATTCCTTACCAAACCGTAAAAACATTTACTAGGAAAGTTAAGTATCGCCAGTATTCTAGGTTCAGTATTTATGATGCAGGAAATACTTTCAAAAGTGATATTATTTTGTTCCTCGCTTTGGACGGAAATGGTTCCACGCTATTATTATTTTTTTGCGTTATTTATTCATTCCTAATGTTTTGCAGCAAAGTTTACGTAAGTTAGGATTAATAGAAATAGGTGTATTGTATTGTGCATATTTTGAAAACAAATGCAAATAAATCAAGGTTTTGTTTTAACTGATTTGGAAGTGAGATTAAGAAAGAAGTATTGACTGGAAGAGAGACAATTGAACGATTAAAATAATTATGTAGCTCTTAAAATTAGTAGAATAAAACAAAAAATTAAGATGATATATTAGGTTAAGCCATATTTTTGTGAATTTTTATCCTCATACTGCAGTATATGGGACAAATAATTATAGTAAGCCTACGAGGGATAGCGTAGCTAGCAAGTTTTGATGTTTGTTTTGATATTAACAGGAGGAATAGTAGCATGATTTTCAAAGTTGCTAATTCACTTGAATGAAATAATCACATCTTGGTTCATTTTTCCTACTTATCCACTCAGTTACAGACAGTGGCGTAGCGAGGGGGGGGGGGGGTCCGGGGGGTCCGGACCCCCCTCCGAAATATTAAGACATACAAAAAAATTAATTAAGCATGGAGCAGGGGAAAGTCTACAAATAATAAATTATCATACCGTTGTTAAAAAAGGCTTGACCTTTTGTTGAAATAATAAGTTATCAAACGATACGTTAGGGCTCGGCCGTTCGGGTAGTGTAATGGAGGTGTTTGTATAGCTGGCCGAGTTTCGACTGTGGACTGTCTACTGCCTAGTTTCCACTCCAGCCACATTGAAAAATGAAGTTTTTTCGATTATGAAAAGTTTTAAAATTAGTAAAAAAACCCTCTCATTGCAATTAGTACCCTGTTTTTCAAAAAATTTCCTACGGACCCCCCTGGTTTTGGACCCCCCCCCGAACGAAATACCTGGCTACGCCACTGGTTACAGAGATGTTGAAAGTATCACGTTCGGTCTAAAGTCCACTGTACTTAAGTCAGAAATACGACTGCAGTATTAATCTTTAAAAATATTTTAGCCAACTAACCTTCTCCTTTATCCAATGGCACCTTGAAACCACCAAGAACAGTATCAGAATGTAGCAAAAGTTGGAAGCTAGTTTTCGTAGCGTGAATTCAAGGTAGACTCCAGTCCATGCTCCCGGAAGGCATTGCCAGTACACAAAAAACGTCATGTTGGAAACTGTTACTATCACTAGTGCCAACACCTGAGGCTCAAATACCAAGTTCACAGCCTCCGATGCCTCCCACAGTTTCAGATAGGCCAACCTCGCATTCCTGTAAGCCGCGGCTTTGGAAATGGGTCTGATTTTCCCGCGGTGAAGACGTCTTCTTCCCATGTGACGAACGGCACTCGAGACAAACCAAAGACCCCCAACTTCTGGATCATTATGTTTCTTTTTCAAAAAAGCCACTCCACGTATCTTATCGTTTATGTGGTCGATACAGCTACTGATCAGGAGTAGGAAAACGTAGTACTGCGAGCAAATGGTGCAGAGTCCCATCGAGGTGTATATGACAAAGAGTGACGTCACAGGCGTTCTGCTGGACAAGGCGGAACAGGAGATGGCACACCACACGACTAGGTTAGTGAGCGATATAATCCAGGCAAGACGAACGATACCGTCAATGCTGCGTTGGACCTCGAAGCTGTCTCGTCCAAATTGGTCTATCATGTCAGAGAAATTCTGTACGGGGTCCCTGAGACGCGATCTCCTCAAGAGATAAGACATGATTCCCATCATCGCGACGGAGGTGGTCTGAATGGCCAGGAGGAAGGTTGCTCTCCACTTGAATAGCATTCCATCGTAAAGCGAGCTCATTTGAACCATGTGTTTCCACAGGATACTGAAGGAAAAGACTGATGCCATGACTATTACGGTAAGCAATATCGGACCTTGGAGGAGGCAAAGAAGGCGGGAGTGTCTTACGCGTTCCGTCGTTAAGAAAGAAAGACCCATCACCTCGCTCAAGTTCAATATGGGTCCAAAGGCGCGAACCAAGCGGTAGTAGGACTTAAATGTCCTCCTTGCCAAGGTGTGTCTTTTAAAACTCAAATTGATCGTCTTCAGCAGATAAATATGATGGTAAAAATTTCGAAAAAAACTTCAGTTCCACATTAATGAAAGCACTTAGCGTGTTTCGTTCATTTCGTGCCTTTGGTAATCTCACTTAAACTTTATTAAGTAGCTCCTATGCCTTCCTTGATGGACTTAGTAGTACTATTTAGTGACAGAAGAGTCGTAGTAGCTATAGAAAATCATTTTTGAAGTCAGCAGGTAATCTTGTACACGATTAGGTTCTGTCCTGTTACCAAGTTTTTAAATTTGCTTTACTATGACAGTGCCCTAAACCAGTACCAAGGCCTGGTTCAAAACACATTTGACCATAAACCCTACCAGCGTTATGTTATTAAGGCTCTGCCTTGCAAGAAACCTACTGCATTTCTGTGCTAGCCATTTAGTATCCTTGTGTACACTAGTAAATATATTTTCCTGCGTGTTCGTTCTACCTCTCATTTGTAGGTAAATTTACTTTTTGCACTTAATGCATTCAGTTATTCGGACACAGTTTCTTGGTCGATAAAGTAATACTGGTGCCGTTATTTCAGCGAAATATGTTTGACAGAAGCATTTTACGTAAGATTCTTTCGTGAATTTTAGTCTTACAGATCACTATTGACCACCATCCTACAAAGAAATTAATATTCCCCTCGAGTAATGGTGACTGCATAATTGACCTATTATGAGGCACTGGGAGGAGCAACATTATACTCTGTTTTCGTTTGCCTAGAGAATGGGAGTGGAGAGGATAAAGCTAGAAAATTCGCAGCTGTTTTCCAGTAAATACGCGGTTCTTTATCGATGAATCTCGAGCAAGCCGGTGTGAAAAAGGCGCGAACGTTCTATCTATGCTTTTTTAGCATCAAAATGGGCATATTTAAGAAACATCCAGGGGAAAATTCTCATTTTCTTGGGGAGAATTAGTTTCTGTAATAGATTAGGTTTGCGCTCTGTTTTTTGGATGGCCATATTTAACCATTAGGTGTTTCATTTTCTTAAGTGTTTTACCTCACCGTCTTATCTTATTAGAATCCCGAGAGAAGTACTTACATATTCATGCCCGAAGTGAAATGTTAACCCACGACCATTTGGTCACCAGGTCATTTCGCTTCAAGACTGCAGATCCCAGATAAATACAGACAAGTATTGGAAACGCCTTATTTGCAATAGTCAGTTTACGAACTCGAACCTGATTGTGAAGTCTAGCCTACCTCCCTATTGCAGCTAAGATATGGCCTTCAAATTTACTCATTGTATTCATAATGAATATCATGCAATTATTTTCTTTTTCAACACACTTCATGCTACCAGTATTTACTCTTTTTGACCAAAAAATTCAGTAGATAAGAGGAGAATATCTTTCTTTCACTAAATCCATGAATAAATGGAGATAAATGTTTGCCCCTAAGTTTTTCCAATCGTAAGAAAACGGATGGTAAAATAGCAAACGTTTTTCCTAGCGGAAACATAAGAGTGAAATTCCAAATAATTTCGATATTTTTGCCCCATATTACATGCTCAGTGGTCATTTGGTGGAACATGGGGTATAGTCTGTGCGGCCTTAAATGGCAGTGACACCATCGAAATTGATGACGACACATCGATTTTCCCCCCATGAGAGAAGCTAAAAATCACGCACGTTGTCCAGTTTTTTTTGCCAGCTTACGTGGTACAGAACAATTTATTGTCGCTATAGCGAATAACCCTGCGGGAACTTAAAAGTATTTTGGCAGGGAATTCTTCTCCATTCTAGTGTAATGCATTATTAATGGTTTACAGTGCAAGATTTTCACGACCACGGTAGACAGTAATGTAATTGTCCCGCTTCTTGAAGGAATTCTTACCAAGTACTCAACTACGTACTCTTATTACAACACCTCAACCCCCATCCTGATTATTCTCTCTTGCTATATTAAAAAAGCCGCTGTCTCTCCTTACAAATGGTTATGCAGGTTCCCTATGAATCTGATACTTACTCATGAGAATAAAAATTGTTAAATATAGGTACTGAAATAAATGCGTTAAACCATAACGAAAAATCTTGGTTCACCTACATCCTTCTTTTTAGTTTGCTATGTCTCTGCATCATCTAATGATTTCCTCACTCACCAAGCTGATTGTAAATTTTAAATTAATTTTCTCAGAAACTCTACGCTGAGCTTAAGTCATCGCTTCTACTTTGTATTAGCAGAGTTATTCCACAGAAAATGACGTTCAGTCCATTTTATTCATTCTATTCCATCCTCATTCTATTCTATCCTCAATCCATTCTATTCATCATGGGCATCAACCACATAGGAACTACTCATTTCTTATCATATGGCATAAAAATTTACTAATGACATTGACTATTATTTCATTTCGAAATATAAATACGATTCAACAAAAACACCAAAGCATTTGCGTCATAACTACTGTGGCATTTTTTGGTATCCCCCCCCCTCCCCCCCTCGTTGGACATTACCCCTCGGCGGACTAATTACCCTCCGGACTTAGCCGCAGGACTTAGCTACGCCTACAGGCGTAGCTAACGACAGGCGGAGCCAACGACGCCAACAATGCCTACGATTCCAAAATGCAACGATTCCGGACTGCAGCGTTCCGACAAAGCGTGCCGTCAAGCCACGCCGTCCAGCCACGCCGTCCCCTGACCAGTGTGGTATTCACTTATATAGCCCCCAAAGCGCGGAAGAAGACCACGAGTTAGGCCATCGTACGAGCCGTTATTTTGGTGTTCCCCCGCCGTAGTGAAAAAAGAGTCCCGGATGACCCAATCCTAAGCTTCCACCTCGCCCCCTTCACATCATGCCACCTTTTCCTCCCCTCAATTTGCACCAATGGAATTCCACGTTAAACCCCATTGCACTTTGACCTTCCAGAATATACCCCCTCCTTACCCCAGAGAATACCTCCCCTCTCACGCCCTCTGTTCGACTCAAGACGGCAAAGAGACGATTTCGAGGCTAGGTGAGAGGAGACTTTGTGATTGTCGATTCTCCTTAGCGCCATGGACTTTTTGTTGCAAGTTATTAGCTTTTCCCGAAATTGTGAAGAGTATTTCAATTTTGTTGGTTTGTACTTTGCCTTTTGTTGTTTAAATACAGTGTTTGATTAGTTAGATTGTCATACTTTTGTGGTTTTTTGACCTCATCTTGCTCACCTGTCTTGGAAAGAATATTTGTCCTTTGGACAAGCGTTTCTCGTGAACTGCTGTTCTTCTTTCGAGAAACGCTGCACTACAATGTGGATTTGATTGACAAGATAAACGTTTTTCCAACAGTACTTATTTCACGGAAAGCACCATGGTTTATGCTTTTTCACTTATAATGCAGTGCACGGCAACTTATCACACTATCTTTGTAACTTTGCCCGCATCAGATGTATTTTAATATCAGAGATATACCTGTCGGCATGCCGAGCATGAATTCCTGCGTCACCGAAATAATTTTACAGTTCTTTCAGCTAAATACCGACAAATCCACTCCCTACCATTTATCCTACATTAAATCAACATCACACTCCATTATTACATATTGTTTGTGATTTTCGCGGCCCATGTCTGAGGAAAATAGCAAAATATGAGAGAACGTCACAAGCCCATGCGTCTACCTTACACATGGAAATCGAAACATTCTTATAAAAAGAGTCGTTTCAGACCTTATGTGGTGGAATAACATAATTAAATAAGAAAGGAAAAGGAAAATTGCCAATCGAAACATCCTTATTTTAACATCACAAACCACTTAAATTAGACATTGAAGGAAGTAGGAAAACTCCGAGAAAAGGAAAGAACACACTGCACTCTAGCAGGGCTCACATTTAGAAAATTTTGTATGAATTTCGCCATCACAGTCACTGCCAAGTTTACATGGTACGTCAACATAACTCAGTTAACCATAATAACTTTAATGCGTGACACATTTCACTTGATTAACTCAAATTGAACTTCTACGCTGACTCCGATGTCCCATGAGCGATCACTTACACAACCCGTTGCGAATACACTTAATACATCTGCATGTATATAATGCCCTGCAAGCCACCATAAAGGTGTGTGGCAGGGGGTTTTTTAGAAAATTTTGTATGAATTTCGCCATCACAGTCACTGCCAAGTTTACATGGTACGTCAACATAACTCAGTTAACCATAATAACTTTAATGCGTGACACATTTCACTTGATTAACTCAAATTGAACTTCTACGCTGACTCCGATGTCCCATGAGCGATCACTTACACAACCCGTTGCGAATACAATTAATACATCTGCATGTATATAATGCCCTGCAAGCCACCATAAAGGTGTGTGGCAGGGGTTTTTTTAGAAAATTTTGTATGAATTTCGCCATCACAGTCACTGCCAAGTTTACATGGTACGTCAACATAACTCAGTTAACCATAATAACTTTAATGCGTGACACATTTCACTTGATTAACTCAAATTGAACTTCTACGCTGACTCCGATGTCCCATGAGCGATCACTTACACAACCCGTTGCGAATACAATTAATACATCTGCATGTATATAATGCCCTGCAAGCCACCATAAAGGTGAATTCACACCAAAATTGCACCGCATATCATGCATAGAAAAGTATTAGTAATAATATACTAAGCAGTTCTTCACAATTTAAAAAAGATAAAAATAGCAAAGCAAGCATGCAATGTGGTGCTGTTAGTTGGGCTAGCTTAAATTTCTTTTACCAGAATGCAACTATTTATGCTTTTGGATATTTTCCTACTATTCATAACCCAGTGTCATCAGTGAAAATATTATATTGTAATTTATGTAAGATATCAAGACCAAATTTCAACCTACAATCTGACGATTCCCATTTTAGTTCATTTAATAGACTGGTAACGCTTATGTAGTTTTTTACCGTCTCTTTACTAACGTAGCCGATCTTTGCTGCAAATGATGAGACCGATTAAGTTTCATAAGGTTTTCAGCAGACTTCTCTTTTCTCCCAATATTTAATAAATTAGAGATTGAGGACGCCTTGAATACCTGGCAAAGAATTCACCGGAAAGTAACGGAAAATAACTTCACATCAAAAAAAATATGCTGGTATAATAATTAATGAAAGAAAAACTTTGATTATACACCGGTAAAGGTTAGTCAATTGTTCACCAAACTGTGCGGGAGAAAACGAAGAAGAGAGCATCCAAAACAATCCTACAACTACAACTCAGTGGCGTGACGTCGATGCCAAGATATAATGCACAGACTATGTCAATCTTTCTCTACGTGGCAGTAAGACCCCGAAGAGTAAACTAGCGTTGTCAAACAGTAAGACGTTTTTGTTGAAATGCTAGACACGATATATTTTTTTTCGGAGCAGATCTTTATCCGTAAGGGCCGCTTTACACGATACAATTTCTCGTACAAACGCTTGTATAATCTGTACGAAATTGTATGTTTGTGGGAATGGAATTAGAACTGGTTCTATTTTCCGAACAGTCATTCAGGCATTTGCACAAGCGCTCACACAATATGCCGCTTTACACGGTACAATTTCCTCACACAAGCGTTTGTACAAGAAATTGTATCTTGTATAGCGGCCTTAACGGCTTGTGAGTTAAGGCAGTAGTCTACTTTTCAATTTGGTCTCCTTTTATATTATGCTACGTTCTCGTCACTCTTCATAATTAGATGGCATCGATTTGCTTAGATGCAAAAATATATTTCAGCGGTCGAAGAGTCAAGACAAGTAACGCTTAAGTTTCTTTGGAAAATGCTGTTTTAGGGCATAAATCTGTGGTTTGTAAAAGAAGTAAATAGTCATAAACTTCAGATCGTAGTCGTATCTGTGATTCATCCTCAAAACTTTCTGAGCACTGATAGCCACGGTCTATTACTTTGCGGTCAGACTTGCCGCAGTAGTGTTTGTCAAAGGCCGGTATGAGAATGCCTGAAGCAGAATGAGGGAAGTATTTCTAATGCAAGGCCCGAACGTAGTGGTTGCCCTAGTCACTCCCTTCAAGGGTATCTGCGAAAAATTACGAAAAAGAATTGTTTCCAAAAACGTGTTCCTTTCGAGGCACAGAGTTCCCCAAAAACTGAGAGTACTTGATTTTCAAGCTGCAGCTCGTGAAGCTCGGTCAAACTGATAAAGAATCACTATGTACGCCATCATAGCCGATATCATCTGTAATAAAAAAGAAATATCTTTCATTAAGATTCATATTTATCGTTCTTTGCCTCATCGATGCAGTTTACCATGCATTGAGTGAAACTTTTTGCCATGAGTGAAATTTTTTGCCATGATAAAACAAAAACTATAGTTTAGATTATCAATATGTAGTAAGAATATTTCATGCTTCGAAATATCTTGCAGCCCAAGTTTTATTCATGTATCGCAGATATTAATTCATCTACAACTACGCAATACCCTGCAAGCCACTTCGAGTGTGTGTGGCAGGGGGTGAAGATCACCAAACGTCCAAACATGCACTATTGAGATGCAGCTAGGCTACTACATGCAAACATGTTAGATAATAGAGAAACAGAATAGAGAAACAAATACTAGATGGTTAGTATATTTATAGTAATACAGGGATTCTTTGTTATAATTACATTTATCTACACATATTGATTGGTTTTTATCTACCTATCATGCATGGATTGATACATGCATCACTCACTACAGACTACTCTAGCAGTATTTCACCTTTACTATGCTGCCCATTATATTCTGTAATGGTACCTGTGAAAAATGGTATTTTAAATCTGTGTCAACAATCGATCTCTATAATCTTATTTGTCTGGTCAAATATTGCATAATACGGAGGGGTTCTTATTATGCATTTAACATATTCAGTAAAGCTATCCGTTTTAGATTTCTGCAATAGATTTAATCTGTATGTTAGCCTACGATCTGTTAATGATTCCCAACCTAATTCTTCTATTTATTCAGATACACTACTAAACCTATCATAACACCTTTTAACAAACCTAGCTGCTCTACGCTGCACACTGTCTAGCTCTGATGAAACGTAATTCATTCGGATCTCTTATGCTAGCTGGGCCTTACACGTGAAAAGTAACATCGTTCTTACACGTGAAAAGTAACATCGTTCTTTTGTCTTCTCACATGTTCCCTTTTAATAAATCCTAGCTTTCCTTGGTTCGGCTGCACATTTCCCGGATATGCCTTCCCCAAGATAAATCTTTAGTGTTTGTTACACCTAAGTACATCATGGATTTCATGTATTCAATTGTAGTTTTACATATGGTATACGAGTGTTCTCACGAATTTTCTTCTTCCAAAAATGAATTGCTACTCACTATTTTAGGTTTAGTTCTTAGTGCCATATGTCGCACCACTCTTGATTTGCATCTAAATTCTTGCTAAGTGATTAACTATCTTCTTTAATTGATATACCCTTTTACATACCGATTCGTCTGCAAAAAGTCTTTGCATACTACTAAATGTAAAAATGTAAATTGGAGGGGTGGGCGGGGGCGCTCTGGAGCCCCCTGGCAATGAGACCTCTTTAGATCCATTTTTCCAACCCACATTTAACCTGCCCGCCACTCGCAGACAGGGGACAAGAACACCGTGGTAGAGGTATCGAAGGGTCACCCATCCAACCTCCGTCCTGGTCCAACGTTGCTTAACTTCGGTGATCTTAGGGGAACCGGTGTGTCAACTTGGCTAGGCCCTTGCCCTAGCATACTACTTACTACGGTATCGAATCGTTGTCGCATAAAAGAAATGAAAGGGGACCTATTACGCTACCCTGGGGAACTCTCAATGTGTCTGAGATTTTATCGGACATGATAACTTCTATAACAACCCTCTGCTCCGCTCTCTTATAATTTTTTTTGTCCAGCATATGACAATATCACTTTACTATGTGGATCTTTATCGAATTAATTTTTGAAGTACAGGATTATAGTTCAAGTGATAAGAGTATAGAGTAAGGTCTAAGTGATTAAGGTTGTTTATTAACTTGTGTAAAAATGAGTAACAAAGAGAGCAAAGAGGAGCTTTCACTCTATCTTCTGGGCCTCCTCTAAACAGCACGCATTTCAGGCTGAATGTGAAATGTTGGTGAAAAATTTTGCATGTTTATGGTAAGAAACTTTTAACCGATTTTTTGTAACAAATTAGAAGCTTGTACCTAATACGTATGTCATAAACTAAAAATGGGAAAAATTAAGACTTTTACTGTATTATGTAATTTGAATGTATTTAAAATTATTGTATTAGAGGAAAGGTAAAATGTTTTCGTCTACTATGGTCATATTCTCTGTTGGAGTGATTCATTAAATAATTAGAGCTTTTAGTGTTAGCTCTTAAGGAGTATCAACTGTTAAATATATTTAATACCGGATAATCGGCTATCTCAATCTTATCCTTTATAATGAGAAAATGCAACATGCGTACACGAGGTGAGGTTTGAGCCCGCGACTTTTGGGCTATCAGGCGGAAACTTTGCTGATCTGACAGCCGTGGACGGAAATTATATGCCGTATGCTACAAAGGCAACGTTATTTTTTTCAGTGCATGCATTGTGACTTAATGATTTTAGAACATGTACCACCCATTAGCACCCCCCCCCCATTGCCAGCTAGAAAATTGGAATAAACTTTGGTTACATTACCGAAGTGATCAACCGGAGATCGAGTTTGAAGAAGCCACAGGCTGAAAATCTGAGCTTCAACTGAAGTAGCTGACTTTCGAAATATTGGAGCTGTGAAAAAAATAATTATGACATTAACGCATAAATATTTGCATGCAAGGTAAAAAATGGAACAGTAATAATTTATAACTTCGTCTTGACGAGAAACTGTGATGAATGTTTAAATATTATGCTTTGAATGAATTCATGAAACAACTTTTTCGTGAAATTTGAGATATTGTTCATATCATCGTTGTTAATTTGGTTGGAAATGGCGTGTTTGGCCACCTTTATTGCTAAAGTTCAATTGGTATTGGAGTAGTGGCAAGAATTTTTTAGGTGAGGGAGGGGATGGCCGGAATTGTACCTGGGCGATGGCATCGGACTGCTATTAGCAAAGACGATAAGCGGTCCAAGGTTTAACGTTCTAGCAGAAAGATTAACATAATGAGCTTGAAATAAATTTTAAACAGCATCCGTTTGTGACCAAGAATGTTGTAATTATGTGAATTTAACCCAGGTGTCAAAAAAAGGGGCTTGAACTTTAGTAACGATAACAACATGTCATTATTTTTGTCATTCACTCACATTGGTTTGAATTCATTCGATTCGATTCACATTCACACTGTCACAGAAACCTGATACCCCAAAATTTATTTTTCTCGTACTACAGCAATGAAGCCTGCCACAGGTCTTCACTAAATAAGTATTTTAATATTGAGAGAATCACACAGTACCTCAAGCTGACTATCTGCATCCCTGTCGTGAAGGAGGGCTTCATGCAGGTATTTCCAGGTTTCCTCCGTCTGCAACCGTGAGAAAAATTTGGTGGTTGAAGTATTTCAAATCTAAACTCTTCTTGTATGTACGTTAAAGTTTTTTTAGAACAAGTGGGGGAGTATCAGTAAATATGTATCCCAACCCCCAAAAACCTAGCCATAATTTGAATTGTAATGATAATCTATTTATTCATTCGTGGAAGCCAATCGATAATCTCGTTTGATGCTAAGGTTCTGCGAAAAGAGGATTGTAATTTATTTTCCACTTGTTCGTAGCATATTATCAGTCTTGTCACTATAGTTCCAAGAAGAAAGGAGTTGCAGAATGTATCGATTATTCACTTCTTAATTTATTTTGGGACTGCCAAAGGAGTATTACAACAAACAAGGGTATTTGCATTAAATTATAGCAGGTCTGGGTACGTACATTTTAATAATAACATGACAGCTTGCTTAAATAAAGTACAATTCCCACAAAATTAGCATTCTGTACATCTTATATTCCTTTTTTATGCATGATATGTAGTGCATGTTTGGTGAGAAATCACCCCCTGCCACACACCCTTGTGGTGGCTTGCAGGGTATTATGTAGATGTAGATCTTGGAAGATAGTAAATTGAAGAGCTCTATAAAATGCCACTAGATGTTAAAATACACAATGTATGCAATACCACTAGATATTGGAATACAAGTGGAGAAATAACTAATAAATGTTAATAACCAAACTATTGCATTGTGTTTGAAGTATATAATACAAATTTTCATAATGTAGAAACCGAATATGTTAACCGCAACCAAGTTATGTTACCGCTATTTCTGAGTTATTAATATTCTCAAGATATCACTGAAGAATAATAATCAATGATAATAATAGTCAGATTAATTATGGTTGCAATAAGGTATTATTTTCATGAATCAATTCACTTTGATATCTTACCTGCTGTATAATCCATTGACACGTAGAAACCACATGATACAACGTTACAGCGTAGCATGCGTTGGCAGCAATTTTCCGAAGCGTAAAATTAAATTGCGTTTCATGCCAGGCTCCTTTGTTGCACGCCCAGTACAAAAAGAAAGTCATGTTGGTGAGCGTGATTACCGTCAGTGCCAGCATCTGAAGCCCGAAAATAGAATTCACTGTCTCTATGTACTCATATAGTTTTAAATGAGCTATCCTCAGATTTTTATAAGCAATGGGTCTAGAAGCGGACACTGAGGTACGACACAACCGACGCCTTCCCGTGAACTGTACCGCAGTCGGCGCTATCCAGTCAGCCCCTTCCTCAGGTTTGTCGCATCTCTCCTTCAGGAAAGTCAGGTCGCGAAGCTTTAAGTTGATGTGGAACAAGCAACCGCTGCTTAACTGTAGGAAAACGTAGTACTGTGAGCAGATATTGGAAAGTCCCATGGATTCGTAGAAGATGGAGAGGGACGTGAGCAAAGATCTGGTTGAAATGGCGGAGAAAGTGATGGCAACCAAGGTGACTAGCTGAGCCAACGTGAGGACCCATGCCTGGCGGACTATTCTGCGTGCATTGATGACTTCCTCAGCGCCGTCTCGTCCCAGTTCGTCCGCCAAATTCGAGATGGCACTCACGGCCTTGGGGAGGCTGGATCGTTTGTGGAAGTAAGCCACGATCCCCACAGCCGAGAGGACGAGTGTCTTGGTGGTGAGGAAGTAGGAGGTGTCCCACCTGAAGAAGCCCCCTCCGTACACCGACCTGATATCGTACACGCGATACCAGAATCTGTACAAGGAGATGGAGGAACATACTGCGAGCGTGACGAGTAGCGTTGGCCCGTAGAAACGTCGAAACATCCGCACGCGCCTACCACCGGAGCCGTTCCAAAATGACACCCCCATAATTTCGCCCAGGAGCAGAACTGGTCTAAAAGCCAGTTTGACCTGGCTATCTGCTATCCCGGTGCGTAAATCCATGTCCATGCTGAAAAATGGGGCCGATCCTTAGCAATCAGTCGCGAGCAGCGCAGAAATTCTGAAATTCTGAAGATAAGTGCGTTCTATCTTCCGCGCAACAGATTGGAAAGTGACCCGAAGCAAAAAGGAATTGATTTCTCCCATTTATATTCATTCTTGAAAAACTTCAACTTAATCCATCGACCCTCTCCCGATAGTTCTTAGCTGTGTCATACCTGATATTAAGGTTTCGTGGATTTTTTGGTGATGCTTAAATTGAAAATCTCAAACACAATTCACTACCTATCATATAGAGGAGTGAGCCGTGATCTTGAGAATGAGAATCAGACTTGTCTATTTCCACTATGTTCTATGCGATCCTAGAATAGCATATACCTGTGGTTGGATTCTTAACCCTGGACCATGCTGGCCACCTTTCCTCACAGAAACTCATCTAAAATGACTGAACTAGAAATTACGCTTTTAATTTGCCAGTAATTGCAAACTATTGATTTAGTAGTTAACATTGAACTATTTTAGGTACTAAGTGGACAGGTAGATAGCCGAAATATATTATTACTGCCCCTTGTGCAATAAATTTAAATATTATGGTTACCTCTTTATTTTGGCCGACATTCACCCCCATCTTAAAGGTGGCTGGATGTGAAACATCCTGTTTCAGTGGGATAAAACTTCCACATGGGGCAATCAAAAGAGTCAGTAAGTTGTTAATGCCACTGAAAACTCTCGGATAGTAATTCTCTTTAACTGCAATTATATTTCATTGCGATGCACCACCCACCCACTTTATATATCTCTTTCGAGAATTTTTTTCCAAGTCCTTCTGCCGACCGGTTGTCCTACTCCGTTTTACACATGGTTTATATCAGTCAAATGAACTTAAACGTAAAATGGATTTGGAATCAGCCGAAAATGTAGGTTTGAATTCTCTGAAAAGTTTACGTCACGGACCACCTCCTCTTCGACACTACACTTCCAAAAATGTGCCTCAGAGCTAATGTTGAAACCACCACCTCACACGGAAGCTACGCGTAAGTCAATAACGATGATATATTCAGTTAAGTTAAGACTGTTGAAAATATGAATTTTTCGGTACTGAATACATAAAAAAAGGCTTTTTATTATGTAGCACATCAAGTAAATACGGTTTCAGGTTTGACACTGTGCACATGAAAAACATGAAACAAGCCGATTACTGGGAATCGTTCTTATCGATTTCCAGTAATGGGCTTCAATGCAAATAACACAGATGACACAGGTGCGCAAGTTAAGAGGCGTTTTTGACATTTTTGTCTCTTCGGAAAGTTAATCCAAATAACGATTTATGCCAAATAATCTTGCGATCGATAGAGGAAATGGGGGTTTGATAATTGTTTGCTTGAATGCTTTGTAGGCTGAGTAAACCCTCTTATGATTAGGATTTCTACCAAATCTCTAACCACACCACTTTACAGTTCGTGCTGTAAATTTATTCCTCACATTATGGGGGTAAAATATTGTTGCACCACGCAAGCCGTGTCTACGTAGATGTCAATATTATCTTCACAAAAAAACAACCACTAATCATGAAGTAGTTGTTTACGTTTATTCATTTAGAGAATTTTTCCCGCCATTCTTTACGGCAAGTATGGAGTCTTCTATTAACTGCAAGTACAGTAGGTGGAGATCTGTATTCTTAATCAAATACACATGGTGAGACATTGAAAGTACATTCCGTGTGATTCCGAGGAAAAGTATTTTATTACACCATGCTATTATTTATCTTTTATTTCATTTATTTTACACTACCACTGAAAACAGCACATGTGGCCTTTATATCGGGGGTATTAACAATTAAACAATAGATGAGCTGAATACCTGAGTGGTGAAAAAACCCACTCAGGCGGGACTCGAACCCGCGACCCTAAGGTTAGCAGGCGAGGAATTAGCCTCGCCGCCACCGGGGCCGACCAATTTAAGTTTGATTTAAAATTATGCATAGTATAATCAAACTAAAATTTTACTCCTGTATGGATTTTATAAACAGTCGTAATTGGTGCTAGGATGTGCTAAGTTTTTTCTGCTTGAGGTTTCGTAATTTCTTATTTTCGCCATCTCCTACTACTTATTTTTATGTACAATATGTAGAGTGCATGAAAGATAAAGAATACGGGACTAAGAATGGGAGATCCATGTATTTTTGACTCTATTTTATCACAACGCTATTTGAAGTGTGATATATTTGTTTAGTGTACAAAAATAGCATTTATTTATTTTTGACTATTTTGCAATTTAAAACTTTTGGAAAATTGATCAATTTTTTACAGGAATAGCAATACTTACAATGATTTTTTTAAAGTTTATGAGTACATTTATTTATCAATGGTGAGTTACAAAATTTCAACGGTTGGTCAAGCTGTTTGGATTCAACTTTTGTTTCATTGTCTCTGTCTCATGAATGGAACTGCATCAGTATGATTAAATTGGTGATTACTGATGAGACTGCCTGCAAATAAGTACACTTCACTATAGATTTATAATTTTTCCAAACACAATTCGATATTACACTCATTTTAATGCGTCCATCAGACTTACAGATGCTAACAGCTCGGGATTGATGGTGATTAATCCCAGAGCTGTGAATTTTACATCCTGTCGATATAATGCAGTTGAAAATTCTTGTAGCTGAAATTAATGGTAATATCGTTAAATGGCTGTCTAATTACCTGGACCTTGGTATGATTTCATGCGGATTCACATGATGGCCAAGATTCATTCCAAAATGCCATAGATCATATTCATTTGAGTACATTGTTGAAAAATATTTACCTGTTCTAGTACCCGGGGATCGTTTGTTTTCAATATCACTTTCAGCACTCGAGAACTCGTTTCATTGGCCTGAAAAATAATTTTCATTGATGACCCATTTCTCCAGGGCAAGAAAAATTATGATGGCATGTTTCCTTGTTTTGTTCCTTTGTTGATTGTTGAACAATTTTTTAAACTATTAAACTACTTGAATAATATGTCTCCTCTCGAAACTCCTGAAAAATCTTGAAGTTGGCTGATACAACGATGCATTTAAGCATGAAAAAAAGCTTAATGCTTTTAATGAAGTGCTATTTGATGAATAATGTCTTTCTTCCTCTTGTTCTTATGGGTGATTTTCAACTTTTTATTAAAAATTGCTGTAACTTTTGGTATCAAGTCCACGCTTCATTTTTCTCCTCAGCCCTTCACATACCCGAGTTTCTTCTTATTGGTTTCACAACTATCAAATACTATCTTTTAATATTTTTGCGTATTCTTTACTATAAAACTTTTACCTCTTTCCACTTAAATTCTAAAAAGGAAAACGCTTAAAATGTTTCCTTACAATTGGTTACAGTTATTCATTCCCCAGGATGGATCCATTCCGAAAAACTAAGAGTAAACCACTTACATATGTATCTTTATCCACATTCTTTGTCTAGATAAAACATACTAGCACCGACATCTTCGTGGAACAATTAGGTAAGGTATCATAGTTCTATGCGATGATTACATATCGACTTTTAAACGGCCGTTAACGCTATGAACCCAAAACGATTATTTGTTCTTCATGAATAACATCTTGAAATTTAAAATATAGTAATGATGGACCCGATATCTCTCGTTACCTTTCGATTAAAAACTTATGTAATGGACGCCCAGAGCTTTAAAGTTTCCTTTCTGTAGCATTTAGCAGAAACTGATGGCGAACAAGCTCAGGAAAGCCTGAGCTACACTGAATGACCTCTCTCAAGAAATTGATAAACAACATACGTAAACCTCTACATTGCTCTAGATTTTTTATAATACTGATCTCTTATAAGTGATTATGTGTCTAAACATTCTTATTTGCCTTGACGATCGTCCCTCCACCCTAATTTCTTGCAGGCCAGGAACTTTCTCCACCAGCCATTGTATTCAGTCATAGAGGACCATCAATACCATATCATATTCTCTAGAAAGATACCTTCACCTATTTCCGAAAATGTTCCCGAGGCATGGTATTGATCAGTTGACAAATTCAGAACCGTTATTGTGTGGTTAAACCATGAGGATCATTGGACTGCGGTACCAACTATTTCCCTTGCCATGGTTGTCTATTATCCAGCTCCCAACACACTCTTTTTCATATCCTTTTCACGCCACTAATTAACTGCGTTTCATCCTGTTATTGTTTGAATTTCATAATATCTTTTGCTTCTAAAATCTTGATGCACTTTCACTGCTCCATCTAACTTCTACTGCTGTTCTAACTAAATAATCGTTCCCTTCATGCTTCTTTATTAGGTTCCCATTATTTGCAACCAGGATAGATTTCATATTATGTACCAGATGTCAACAACTGTTGCCCATTCTATAGTCCATGCCATGCAGTTTAGACTAATATATTAATACTAATCCTTTTAAATGCATGATATGTAGTGCATGTTTGGTGAGAATTCACCCCCTGCCACACACCTGTCTGGTGGCTTGCAGGGTATTATGTAGATTCCTCATAACATCCAAACAACATATCTTGGATATTTATATCCTTGATATGCTACATAATCTATCCCACCCATATGAAGTTTTCATTCTCCCATTTTTCTGGAAGTTTTGCCGACTCATTTCCGGGTACCATATATTCGGCAAGCCTGTTTACTACAAGAAACTACTGCAAGAAACTGTTCTGTTTACTAAAAGGAACACATTTTTATAATTCGATCGCACTCTGAGGATTAGTTTATGAACTAGAAGTTACGAGTTTATTTAGTTACGAAGAACAGAACTTTTAACTGAGGTTCTCTGCCGATAGGTTTCTCTCTGTGATCCTTCCTATTAACTTCTGTGTTTCGATAAATACCTTTAGACTGTGATTGAAATAGAATTTTGCTTTTGAAGAATTATGAACGTTGATCTATTTACTCCGTCTGCACAAAGCGTACATATTTATCACCGCGCTAGTTCACTCTTCATTATATTCTCACGACTCTCCTTTTAACTCGACGTTTCCGGGCATTAAAGTAGTCTTATTTTTGGGGTTCAAACACGTAACTTTTGGCTAGCCAGACCGGCTTGCAATCAGCCTGCCGCAGCTTGCTCCATACTGAACTTAGAAACCAATATAAGAATAAACTGTGCTTAAACTAGTTTCCCTTTAAAATATACTCACCGCGTCCATAGTATCCTTGCAGGAGTAAACGAGGCATGTGGTGACGATTAGCCTTGCTGGAACTTGAGAAATTATGATTGACCAAAACGGATTTTCTGCCGTATATCCACTCATTATTGAAATGAGGTAAACGTAAAAGATGAATACTGTTCTGACTACAGTACTCATTGTCATTAACAGCAGAAACGTTCCGTATATGTGATTGAGATTGACTACTTGCTGTCTTAAATTTCTGTGTATCTCAGAGAGACGCAAAATTTTTATTGATTTTCTTTCGAAGTTGCATTTGGAGTTTATACTAACGTGCAAATCTTCATGTAAGAAATCTATCAACCTCTTTCTGCAGCGAATTAATCCATCTACGGAAGCGTTCACTCGCCTGAACAAATAACTCATGACTTTTAAAATGGATATGTAATGCATGGTCATGGCCAGGCCTAGCAGGTCTTCCAGACTGTATACAATTTTATGCATTGCGCTCTCGTCCCTGTGAGACGGGAAGGAACTGCAAAGGTGCGTCGAGTGCCGTAAGCCTGTGAGAACAGCAATGAGAACACAGAATTTAATTATGGTGGCTCGAATTCCCCTCAAATCGGTCCCTTTTCCTAACCTAAGAATCACCCTATCAATTCCTGAATGGAGGCACTCAAAATCAGCCTTCTGCGCTAGAACTGTCACGAGGCTTACCACCCCTTTCACGAGTGTGCAAACTATCGGAACATAACTCATGGTCAGAGCTATGACCCTGTCTCTTGAGGAATGCTTCCCAAATATCGGGGTCTCCTTGTTTCTCTCGAGGGACGCCTTTACTACTAGTAAGTTCAGGCTCATCATGATGGCCATGATAGTCATGCCGTACAGCGGAAGTAACAGACCGTGACGAAGTTTTTTCTTGCTTATAGTGTAGGGAGCCAAACCAAGGACTCGACAGAGTACAAGCAGGGGTCGCATCGTCCAGAAGATGTTTTTCCTATGCAATATGTGATTCCGGAACGATTTTAAACTATTTAGTCTCTTCATGCTAGTATTTTCCCTATACCTTCGAGTCCATTCGCATTGGAATCCGGTGACTACCGATCGCGTATCACCACTGAGTCACAATCAATGGTGCTGTAATTTTTTAAATCGATTGAGCCATCACTTGACAGTTTTTCAGAAGTGCTTTAAACTGGAACATGATAAAACTTAAAGGAGGCAATGTTTTCTCCTGATGTCCCTACGAAGAGTTCATTGTGTCCAGGAAATTACTTTTTGAGTGGCAAGGGTACTTGAACGTCCAGCGTCGATTGAAAGCCTTGTCTGTCTGCTCGTTCCTTCACAGTGTTCCCGTGCATCACGCTTGAATTTTCACACTAAGAGAAGAAGCATTTTCTGAAAAAGTAGGTCAGAGAAATTGCTTCAAGTAAAAAAATAACTACCTCCAGAAGAAGTGTCACTCTATTCAATTGAGTTCATTTTGATGATGGGTGAAACTGGAGTGTTTTACTGAATTATCAATGAAGCAGTAAAGAATAATTTATTGTACTCATTAAAAATTTCTCATTTTGCGCTGCGGTAAAAGTACTGCATAAATTTTCCCATATAATAATTAGGGGCCTTATTTTCCCTGTTACGACAAATTCAAATTAGGTTAGACCTCATCGTTTCGAGTGTCACCCTTCTGAGCATTTAATTTACCATCAGGAATGAACACAGCGTCGTCGAATCCATTCCGTCCTTAGTTGGGAAATTGGCAGTTGGGAAGGCACTTTCGTACACATATATTTGCGACTGAAATGTTTTGGAGATCGTATCCAAACTCTCCATGTGTGGTTTTGAGTGGAAAAAAATAACAGGACCCAATCCCAAATAACAACCTAAAAGAAGAAAAGCAAGATGAGCGAGAGAAAGGAGAGGGAGGAACTGGGGGTTGGTTCTGTGGGAGGTAAAAACCCCTGAGGGTTGCGGTGAGACCGACAAAAAGGATGGCTTAATTAGGGCGACATTGAGACCTAAGCATCCCTTCTCCGATTTTTACCTGTCTTAGAGAAGAAGAAGGAATTGATGAAAGGAAGCAAGAGTAGCTTCTTCGTGCGGTGTTGCCAGATCGGTCGTGTTTTCAGTGATGAAGCAATCGCGAATTGGAAGTAGTAAATATATTCGTTTGGCAACCGCCAATTTGACGACTAAAATATGTTTGATGCACATTAACTGAAAATCCAATTATCCAATAATTCAAATACTAGATAGCACAAGTGCTGAAAACAAGTATCACTCGTAGCTATTAATTAAATTACTTGAGCTTATCTTGAACTTATTATCTACTGAATTTGTTTGTCAAGCATATGCTCAGCTTTTTCAAAGTTTCAAAGTTGACTATTATTTTTTTTACTCCACATGAATATTAATGTGTATCCAGAAAGTTTAACTTCTAATTCTGTTAAGAAGTTATGCCTAGAAAGATATATAAGTTCTGGCCTCAAAAGAAATTTGTTTACGTAACGTCATCCTCAATAAGTTTTTAACTCAGAGTAACATATATAATATTCAGGAGCTTTTTTTTGCAAATGCAAAATGATGAGTGATAAAAAAAATCAAGGAGTATTATGGAATAATTTCATGAATCGTACATTATTCCTAGGGGTCGAGGTGGCCTAGTGGGTAGACCAATGAGCTACTGGCTGGAGGGTCCCGGGTTCTAATTCCGGCCTAGAGCCTTTCTGGACACCCTCATCTAAAATCCTCGCGATTCGATTTTCTGCGTGTCAGAATCGCAGAGGGAAAGGAACTGGCCCAGAGTGCTTGGCTACTGTTCGAAGGGTCCCGGGTTCAATCCGGGTGCAGCCTTTGGACGCCCCAAAAAGAAAAATTACCCAGGGAAAGGAACTGGCCCCCCTACCCTGAATGTGTGAATATCACACGCCGTTGGCTTACTACGGGGTGAGCTCTACTCTCACATATCAAAGACCAACCTTTGGGTTGAATCCTTCTGAGTGAGTGACATTATTGCTCATAAATTTTCGAATACGCGCGTCTAAAGATACGTCGCAAGCTTGCAGTTCGAAATTTCGCAAGCGGGCGCCACAATTTGTCAGTGGCAAAGCCATGGATCCCGTCAAGAGCCTCCGAGAAACTGGCAACCATGTCTCCCCGGAGTAGGTGAGGGACGGAGAGACAAAGTGGGGGAAAGCAAGGGGCGGAAGGGAAGGACAAAGGATATTTCTATGGGTGGAAAACTTTGGGAAAAGGGGGTGGGTCAGCTTTTAGTGGAAAGGACCACCGGCGGAGGGACCACTGCTCCCCCACCCCCAACTTTCGAATGAAAATGAGCGGAGCATCCCCTTGCCTTCAAGGTGGGCGGCCATAATAAGCGAAATGGTTATATGACTGTAGTGGATAATAATGGTTGCCTCTAGCCCCCTAATGAATCGACGCACGGGATGGGTTGTACGCGTTTATAAAAGGGTTCACTCCTCCCAGGGTTGCGTGTAGCGCTCAAAATGTGGGGCTGACCCTTTGGTGTTTCGGCATAAGCTGTGCGCCGTTACGGACGCGTGGTGCTCTTCCCCCCAATCCCTTGCGGTGCTGCGGGGCAAAGGGTTCTTCCGAAGGGGCGGGCGGATCCGTTGAAGATCCCTTCATCGAGCGCGTCTGCCTCGGCCTGCTTACCATAAGCGGTCATTTTCCTCAGGAAATCGCTGCGGGCTTATCGCATCGCATGAATCCTTGATTAAGTTGGGAAAAATTTCCCCATCCCGCATTTTTAATCTGATGAAATGGAGATTAAATTAAAATTATAAATCTGCTACTTGAGAGGGTTTTGATACAAAAAATATATAGGTGCTTTATAAACTGCTTTTTTTTGCAGTTTACCTTATTCATTATACCCTCTGCTGATTCGCGTTAAAATCTTTCAGCTTGTCGTTCTGTTCCTCTGAAACCAAAAGATATGTTAAAGTGTGATGAATTTATTCCGAAATTTACAGGGTGGATATGAGCTGTTTTCGCTAAGTTAACAACTTTAAACTATCAGCAAATATAATTAAGTGGTACATAATTTAACTGAAGAGTCGTTTATTTTGGCCTTAATCGTGACATCTGAAAATTATAAGCTAGAGAAAAGGAAGAATAGAGTAGGAACGCGTGATTTTTTTATTTTCTTAGTATTGGTCAAAACGTATTTTAAGGTGAGATTCATTTAAGATCTAGGGTATCTTATTGCGTGACACATCAAGCCCTAGATATCCCGAATAATTTCATTTTCCACGAAAAATCTGAATTTAGGAAATGGCCTTAAATATTAAAAATAAATTAATTTTTAAAATGTTTAGATGAATCCGGTTGATCAGAATTGATGCAATTATTATTCCTTAAAACACGCAAGTAATAGTAGTAATATCCCTAGTATCCCTTTTTGTATTATTTTTGCTAAATCTGAGCCTAACTAATGCTAGCAAAATATGAGCGAAGACGGTGGTCAACAAAGTTTTAGCAAACACCTGCGATGCCATTATTAGATTATTGTTAACTGTCACACCATCAACATTCTCACAATGCGTATCCAAGGCATCTCCGAGAGTAGCAGGGAGTTTGGTCAAGTTGGGTGCGAAAAACAGTAGTAGAGGGTGCCTGTGAACGGAGATGGACCGATTTTGAGCAGGGAAGAGGGGAATTGAGCTATCTGGAAATTTGTTCTGCCAAACAATATATTTGGTTCCGTTTGCTCATTATTGTAACTTATTCTCATTTGGCACGGGAAATACGGGGATTCTTTTTAATCATCTCTTATACGGGAGTGGAAAAGAATTTTGAGTGTTAAGTTTTATTGCCGTGCACTAAATAATCTCTTTGCGTCTCGGAAGAGTGGACGCCGGCGAGAAATCATTTCATCTCCCGCCCAGACGCCGTTTCGGCAGGCAGCGAAGCCGTCATTGCGCGCACGGATGCCCTACGCCGGAGATGTCGATGTAGTTACGATGGAAACGGCATTCATTTACGAATTCGCCGCGGAAGATAATTCGCTCAAGACGGGAAGTCGGCTCTCGCGATGCGAATCGGTTTATAGCGAGCTTCCAAGTTCCTTCCCGGCAATCGATTCCCGAGTTTAATTTTTTTTTTGTTATAATTCTTACGATTTTTTAATATACGTTTCGGTGACCGGATGTGGTGGCAAAAAATGGCGGAACGAACGATGATTATTCATGAGTGTTCGTCGTGCGAAACACTCGATGCGATGCGCGTTCAAATATGTGCAAAAGTGGCAGCACGCAAACCTCCCTTTAGCGAGGAAATCATAAATTCGGATCGGGTCGTCGGCGGAACCTGTTGTTACAACCGAACCTGAAATTTTGTTTTCTTCGGTGTTGTGGGAGAAGTGTCCCAACCCGGTCATTAAAAAGGTTTCCAGATGGCTCAATTCCCGTCCTCCCTGCTCAACATCCGTCCATCTCCGTCCCCGGCTTCCTCTGCTGTTGTTTTTCGCACCAAACTTGACCAAACTCTCGGATATTCTCGGAGATGCCTTGGACACGCATGGTGAGAATGTTGATAGTGTGACAGGTAGCAATAATCTAGCCCATGCGCCGGAGACGAAACAAAATTGATGGGAGCTTCCCAGAATTTGGCTGTTTCTGCGTGTAAAAGTAACAATTTGGCCATTATTACTAACTATTACCTACACACAAGCGCTCAAAAAGTAGGTTCCACTGGACATTCACCGGTTAGAGTGCCACCATCGGCAAGGTTCGTGACTTTTTTCGAGGTCTTCCTATGTTTTTGGCGTGTGACCGGAAGATTCCGATTTTAATAGAGTATCTATATGTACTTATTTATTACTCTACAAGCCATCTTTTGGGAGTATGGTCATGAAATGGTAAAAAGTAGTTTTGCTGTAGTTAAACTGTAAGCCTATTAAGGAATCGCCACGGGCATGCAGGTGCTGTGTTAGTTTTGGGGTTAAGAGTCACACAGTGCAATTTAAATAAAGCAACTGGAGTACCAGAAACCTAAGTCAATTGCTGCTTATTTGTGCCTGCTTAGTAATCATTTTCTTATGACCAGCCTAAAGATTGATTGCGACAAAATTCAATGATTGGGCATAGCTATATAGATGCGAGATATCCCTCGCGGTTTTTATTTCGCAGACGGAGTTCCTTTTCATTGACAGGGCACCGGCCTTATCTCTCGAGGAGTGCCTGAAGCGCCTCAGTCATTCGCACGATTCCTATCTCCGATTGTCTCACATTACGTTTTCTTATCACCACTTGCCTTTCATTTTGTGCATATTATGAAGACCAGGTGGGGTTGCCAACTCCTGGGGAGTTCATTTCAGGAGTTGTCCTCTCCATCAGCAATAAATGTCAGGAGATGTAAGGGCAGAGCATAACTATCAACAACCCAGTATATGTATTATTCATTAACGAACATCGTCGACAGTAAATTTTATCACACTGAAGCTGGGTCTGCCTAGAGATAATATTTTGAATGATTTTACGCCATTTACTCAATAGAAGGACCCAAACGAAATGTGCTTGAGGAATCACTTCAGTGTTGAGATAGTCTTACAGAACCCCCCGTGTATCGCTCACGCAAATTTATGCTTTGTGTTCAATATTAGCCGTTTTAAAGATTACCTATCTAATATACAACCCGCTAGATGATTATCTTGCTGAGAGAAATGGTAAGGAAAATGCCTCAGTATGGGGTACGGAAAATTTTAAAAGTTATTGTCTAATTTAGGAAAACAAAAAATCGAGGTGGTGGAAGTGTTCTGCTACCTGGAAGCTGAGTAACCAGCGATGGACGAAGTAAAAGAGAAATGGCCAGTAGAATTGCCCAAGCGAAAAAGGCATTTTACCAGAAGTATAACCTGCTTGCAGCTGCAAATACAAGCGTGGATGTGAGGAAACATTTCATTAGAACATACATCTGGAGCATTCTACTATATGGCAGCGAAGCATGGACAACCACAGCAGCAGAGAAGTCCAGGCTGGAAGCATTTGAAATGTGGTGCTACCGAAGAATGATGAAGATAAAATAGATCGATCGAGTAACAAACGAAGAAGTGTTAAGAAGTGTGGGAGAGAAGAGATGTCTACTGAAATCATTAAAAAGAAGACGGGACAACTTAATGGGCCACATCTTGAGACACGATGGCCTGATGAAGACAATCGTCGAGGGAAAGGTGAACGGGAAGAATGGAAAGGGTTGGCCTCGTATGAGGTATATGGAGCAAGTTGTGAAGGATGTAAAAGAGAGGAGCTACGTCAATGTGAAGAGGTAGGCCGATAGAAGAATTGAGGGGAGGACTGCGTCAAACCAATCCTAGGATTGTTGACCGATGATGATGATGGTTGTCTAATTGGAGGAGCGTGGTTGCCCAGAGAGTTGGACTCCTGACCGGAGGTCCTGGGTCCGAACCTGGAATTTGGACATGCCCAGCCATACTTAATCTGGGTTATTTTCTGGATGCCAAATCGTTTATGGAAACCATAGGTGAAAATAGAAAGGAGCTGTCCCGCTCTACCCTGATTTATATTCAAGACACGCCGTGGGTCTAGTTAGAAGTTGGTGAACTCTCACCCTCTCCAACCAGACTAACCACTTAGGTATGATGGATAAAAAATGTTTGGTGTTAATTCACCCCCTGCTTCACACCCTTGTGGTGGCTTGCAGAGTATTATTTATATGTAGATATAAGTAGGGTATAAACGGAGAAGCATTTTTTACATGCATTAATGGTAGTAAGCGAATTGGTTGAAAATGCATACCTGGTTATGGTTCAAGCCCTACCACACACCCTTGCGGTGGCTTGCAGTGTGTTACGTAGACATGTAGAACCCCTGAACAAAAATTTTAAAGTTCAATTCCGGAAGGCTGGTGTTGGAGGCAACCGGTAGAGTTGGCAACACTTCAACTAAAAGAGCAGGGTAACGCTGTGCCCGCGGCACCCACATACGCCCATCCCGTCCTCACCTGACGGCGACGAGCAATCACGCCCAAGGTATGGCTCCCCTCCGAGACCCATCTGGGCGGCTAATTGACGCGGCCCGGAGACAGAGAGAAAGAAAGCAAATACAGCCGAGTCACCGTGTGGAATAAATTATGTGCCAACTACTCGCGGTCTCCGAAATGGAACCGGAAAAGAGTAAAAAAAGGAAGGATTCAATTCCGCAGCGGACATCCCACGCGGACCCGATTCAAAACAAAACTCAAAGTCCGCGCTCCAACTCGGCTTTGAGTCGATCTTACTTCGCCCGTGGATCCGGGAGGGGGTCTCTACTTCATCTAGCGCGAAAATCTCCCCACAGTGATACGGCAACATTAGTCGTGTGATCCTGTTCGGGTGAGTATCAGCTTTCTCGTCGAGCTGTTGTGGAAGTAATTAACGTGCGCTCTTGGTTCGTCTGATCTCGATCCAATCATCGGGATGGCACGGTGGTGGAACTAAATCGAACGATACTATCGCGGACGGTACGCTTGGAGAAATATGTGATCGCAATCCACCAAAGGCAAGTGTGCTCTCAGCGACGGGAGGCGCGAATGTTGACCCTGGCTTGGTGTTATTTCTCATGCCCATTGTGAGGAAAGACGGATTTATACGACAAGATAGTTGCTAGGGTAATAATCAGGATTATATTAATGGCAGTAAATTTGAGTCGTCAACTGAAAAAATATTCCAATCGAATATTCATACTAATATTCGTTTGAATAAACTACTGAATTCAGCTGATTAGCTTTCTAAAATGAGGAATATGTATGAAATTTGTTTCTCGAAGATTAATGTTGCATTTGATGTGAAATTTTCTCACCAATTTAAATATATAAGCCAAATTTTTCTACACCCGCCACAAAGATTATGAAATGGTATTAATATTATAGCTTAATTATAGCTTCGTCTTTCGACTTTAAATGGTATTAAAATGTTCCCGGAAATCGACGAAAGTCACGTGATCTGAAACGCCTACTGACGTCACTACACGGTATAGATTCCATATTGCTACAGAGATAGACATTTGTTTTTAAAATAACACCAAGTGAATATATGGTTTTGAGATTTTTAGCCGTTTCTCGAAAGAAACAATGGCTGAAAAAATACTTAAAAAAACAAGTTCCGACTATTTCCTTTGGTTAACTCCCTTACGGCGGCGTTTTTCTTAAAAAAACTAGTGATTACATAGACGTAGTAGAAATTCTTGGGCACTAAACAGGTATTATATAATTAATGGACGATTTGCTCGTTACTATCTACACTACGTAAATAAAAAATCGAAATACAATCGTTTATTACAATAAACAAATGAGATAAATTCATGCGTTATCGCCAAGTATTTATTTAACCACTTACCTCCAAGCATAAACAGATAAACAACGCCCATAGTGATACCGTACCGTGACGTCATGCGATGACGTCGTGTTTTTATGTTGCCGAAAAAGTACAATTTTCAAAGAGTAATATCTTTGTAACGCAACTTAATTCTTCAGCAAAATTTTCGCCAAGCACATCTTAGCTAATAAACTTCACATTAAAAGAGTTATAAAAATAGTGCATGTTCCCCATTAGCGTTCTAAGTGCATTTAATCCCTGTTGACGCATTGGTATCGGATATCTCTAAAAACTTTTCTAAAACTCTAAAAACTCCTCGCCATTGTATACTTATACAATGATGGAAATTGTGTTGCTCATTGAATCTTTGGTTGTAAACATTTTTATATACCTTTGAAAGTTTTAAGGAACAGAGTCTATTTAACCTTATTTCAATTAAATGGATTTTTTGGGAACTTCATAAGCTAAAAATAATGTGAAAATCTATTTTACTGCTTAAATGGCTCAAACCTTTTGATTTGTGAATCACAAATATCTCACTTGTAAAGTGTGTGTTAAGACGGAAAAATCCGCAGCAATATTTTAATGAGCAGATTGGATATACAGTAATGTGCAAAGGAAGCATGCTTATACATGCTTGTGTTCCTTCATTTTTTTAATTTTCGTACATACAAACGTCAATTATGGATATTATTACAAATTCCAAATTTTATCGCCACTAAATATTATTGAATAATATCTTCACATGCTATGTCATGTTTTTCATTCTGCCTTAATAGTTCCACTACGGTCTTATCTCGATTCGCAGTGTGAGCACAGATTCAACGAAGATTTCCCGGAATCTTTTCGTCATTGAAAGCTCTGACCTCTCAAAAGATATATTAATAAAACTATGAAGATTAGCTGCCGTTCAACTCCCTCAGCCAAGCAATGAATGCTACGGAAATCCAGTGGGTTGCCTGAAAACTGCTGACTTAATTATTCAGTTCATTTTTCCCATGGAAACAGAACTTTATCTAACTTCTCATTCAAGAAAATATACCTTGTTTATTTTATTGTTGAAGTAAGAATTGCGATATTCGTTATCGAACAATAGAAATGGAAAAAATATATGAGGGATGCCATAACTTGAACATTCCTCGAACCTCATGAATGTTAAACTGGACAGTTTATTTTTTCTCTGTTGTAAAAAAAAAACTTAATTGAAAGGTAAATTATTTCATACTAAACGAATCTTTGAGAGCATTTAACCGTAGTTTTAATTGAAAAAAACCATCTTTTAGGAAAGTGAAAATGGTAGTAGTTCGAGTGAATAAATAATCCTAGTTATGTACTGCAGTCTATTTTAAACAGCAGGCATTTAATATTCGATGCCAATAGAGTGGCCAAAATCGAATAAATTGGAGCAGATAAATAATATACGAAAGTTGCACCTAGAAGCTTGTCGAGCCTCCCTTATTGCGACTATTTGCCTAGCTAGTGGTTGTCTACTGTTACCCTTTAACTTAGCAGCAAAGGCATTGGGTCCGTATTGGGTTGATAAAAAAGAAACTATTACTGTGTGGCAGACGCGTAGCCAGGGGAGGGGGGCTTCTGGGGCTTCAGCCGCCCCGAAATTGTTTCCCAGTACTTTTGTCGTTCTGATTTTAACTGGGCATGATAATCCGAATTACACTGCATATAATTCAAGTCTTAAGTGCCTTGAAACTTGATCACTAGTTTATGTGTGTGGTTAATAATTGTTCTTTTCAATATGGCATGTATGAATACGTTGAATTTCTGTTCTGGGGGCCGGTAAAATTAACTGTTTCATAACAAGGTAAGCAGTGAACTTTACCAGTGAGAAGAAATAGAAATGGGCCTGTGAAAGTAAATACTAAGCACTGAAAATTTAACACTCCCCGAAGCAAATTTGTGGCTGCGTGCCAGCTATGTGGTATACTGACGTAATTTCCAAGTTTCAGAGATATTACTATAACTGTAAATTAACACTGTTTACGTATCTCTTATTAAAGTATCTCAGTAACGTTAACGTAATCTCTGATCCATTTAAGAGCAGCTTGAATTTCGTAGTTCACTTTATTTTACTCCTCTTTATACTTGCCTCATATTATATTTCAGCCACATTCCTTGTTGATTGTATATTATTGCATGAGAACATTTATATTACAGCCGATTTCATGATGCATACTGTGCTACACATATGGAATGCTGTTGAAGTAGATGTAAAACACATTTTTACCGCGATTGATATCATTCCGGATGTGCGTCGTGATGACCCAATAGATAGAAGTATATGTCGGTTGGTTTCTTTCTGGCATATCTGCAAATAGTTTCTAATGTTATGAGTGCGTGGTATAACAACGAGACCCATTGATTGATTCTGCAATAGCAAAGTCAGTAGTGAATGGAAAGTAGAGCATTGCGTGAAGGAAATTCTCTATGGGTCCTTCATCGGGTAAAAAAATTCGCAGTTGCCGAGTTTTGAATTTGAACTACAAATTCATCTTAAAGATGCCGTTCAAATGATGCCATGACTTTGTTTGACTACCTTCTATATCTGAGGATTCGGTTTTTATCTTAGCCTGGGGATTAAGTCCACCACACCCTTCAAGACTCTTTGGACTGGAAGGAATAGTGCTAGATAGGGTGGGAATGAAAGGGAAAAGAGGAAGAGTGGAGAGAAACACTGCGTTGAAATTGGCCTGTTCTCGACGAAACATGCCATGAAGACCTTGGTTTAACGCTCCATCTGACGGACGGAGTACTGAACTCAAATGCATACCGCATCACTTTCAAGTAGGGCCGGTTTAATGAAGAAACGTTTCTTATTCGAGGCCAGGGCAGGAGCCACAACACCAACCCGACCCCTAGATGGAAGACCCGAGAAGATTTCCTTCATACTATTTTCCGGGAAAGCAACAGGCATTACTAGAGCATAGCTAATGGAGCTATGGAGCATGTTTCATTACGGCAGTGAAGCATGGACGATGACTGCAGCGGAGAAGAAAAGAGTAGAAGCATTTGAAATGTGGTGCTACAGAAGAATGCTGAAGATTAAATGGATCGATCAAGTAACGAGGAAGTGGTAAGAAGAGTAGGAGAAAAGAGAAGTCTACTGGCAACTCTAAAAAGAAGAAGGGACAACTTAATCGGCCATAACTTGAGATACGATGGCCTGATGAAGACTATCGCTGAGGGAAAAGTGAAAGGGAAGATTGGAAAAGGCAGGCCTCGTATGAGATACATGGAACAGGTTGTGAAAGATGTAAAAAGAGAAGAATTACGTCACAATGAACAGGTTGGGCGATAGAAAAATCGAGTGGAAAGCTGCGTCAAACCAATCCTAGGATTGTTGACCGAAGATGATGATGATAGCTAATGAATAAAAGAGTTTTCATTTGTAGCCACTTTTCACTAAGTGTAATGCATGCAGTACGTGAAGAAGAGGCCCACCAGTTCTCCTCCTATGCAGCATAGTCACTCACAGCACCGCCCAAGGCCTGAAGGGATAACACGCCCTGCCATTCAGCACGGGCAACTAACTTTGGCCTCTGTGGTAGACCTCACACGTTGCCGACCCCAAAAGCAGTCGATTCGAAGAAACATAGGGAATATCTCGATGTATTACAGGTTGTGCGAAATGGAAGGATGAGGCTCAACTTATTGGGATGGGAGACCAGGTTTATTGGGGAATCGGTTAGTGGATAACCTAATTTGAGGAGAGAAGACCCCGGTGTTTACAGAAATGAAGGGTTGCCTCATTTTAGGCGACCAGTTGTGGAGGAAGAATATTTTCTGTATTATTGTTGAACATTCTGTGACCTTGAATTACATGTTTGTCCTTGCAGGAAGTCGTGTCCCTTTTTGCATAAAATATATTTGCATTAGTTCAATTTATCTGTTATAATTAGAGGGTGAATCTGTTTTAAGGTGAAGTTGCTACTGCATTAACGCAATGATCTTTTAACTTTCTTACAATTGCAATTTTGCAGTAGGGATAGTTTACTTTAATAATAAATGACGGCTAAGTTTTACAGTATTTGTGGTTTGGGCGAACTATATTTTCATCTGATACGTGAAAGAAAAATATGTACGACTAAGATAATTATAAATTTAAACCCCTATTGTAATTGGAAGGCTTTTCAGAAATACCTAATAATGCTCATGTTCGGAAATGCTTTTATGGACACATCCAGCTGAACCCATCATTTGTTATTTTCGGGGTATTCGATCATTCTTGGAAACCACATGCAGCTTCAAGGAAGGATCTGGCCCACCATACCAAAATGTGTGGATATGGATTCTCACCAACCGGACGGACCGTATGGAAATATCCATAAATATAAATTTCCATAATGGCAACCTTCCACAAGATTGAAGCTCGTCCTTCGACTTTATATGGACGGACCTTCATGTTGAGCACAATTATAGGATTATACATCTACGCAATACTCTGCAAGCTGCCGCGAGGGTGTGTGGTAGGGGGTGAAGATCACCAAAACATGCACTATTGACAACATGCAACTAGGGTACTACACGTAAACATGCTAATATCGTAATATGGGTCACATGCAGCTACGTGGTTAGTATCTACATAGTAATAAACGGATTGCCTGTAAATGCCCTACAGACTACTCTACAGAATTTTACCAACATATCTATTTGCTATGCTGCCCATAATTTTGTTGAAGTAGTTGTTCGGGGTAAGTGACCGTCAGAATGCGCTTGGTATTGCGCTACAAATGATCAGGCGGATAATTGCTAGAGAGGGGATTTTTCAGGAAAGGAAAAAGAGAGAAGCGAAACCTTGATTCAGCATTAAACTGCTCGTAACGAAAGGCGTCAAGGGGTCCATGGTTTAATGCCCAACCCGCCGAAGGGATGTGCTCTCTTTGCCACTTTCTGGTTTTAAACCCGGGTCCTTGGGATTGATAAACGGTACACTAGCCAACACATGAACTATCCAGTATGGATTGATACAGTGTGTATATGTTCCGTCAAAACCTACTCTAATCGGTAGCATTCTGTGAATAATATTTGTATAAATAAACACACATATATATCACGCCAACCATAATGCTTGTTTATGTGGAATGCAAGCTCGTCATACAAAGCCTGAACATAAAATGGTGTAAAATTGTTACAGTATGCATGAGTATGAATAACGATCCCGAGCCACTTCCCGCAAGCCTTCTTGCATTGTCAGTGACAAATAACACATCAAGAATTTTATTTAGCATTTGCAATGCCGTTGTTGTAAACATATGGAAATAGCACCTGATCACATCCCAAAATGCATTCGAAACAATCTGGAAAGGTATGATTTCTCAGAGAGCGGTTAGTTATAGCAAAATATAGTACTATCCGTTAGGGTATGAGGAATAGCTAGCAAAAAGTATTTCAAAATACTGTTATCCGACTAAAGCAATAAGGAAGATGGCCATGACATCATTAAATTGTATATCCAGGTGTACTGGAGCTGTATTTTCGCGTCGTAAATTTACACCTACGTAATACTCTTCGAACCACCGCGAGGGAGTGTGGCAGGGGAATCATCATACAAGAAAAATTCGTCATACAAGAATCCTATTATTCTTTCCGTTGCCTTATTATTATATTAGATAGCCAATAATATTTGTCTACACTTTTGGGCTTCTATTCTTCGAATTTGTGAGTATTAACTGTAGATATTAGGATAGAGGTAATTAGAGAAAGATGTTTCACGTAAGAGTGTTTTTGCCATTTTACAGCATTTACAGATATTTTAGGACTTTGATGAAGCAATAACTCGGCTCAAGCCAATTTATCAATTAAATGTATCCACTGGAAATGAAGTGTTTTAATCTCTTAAAATAGTTTCATACATTTTTCTTTAATTATTTTTTAAGTGTTAATTTTTTTGAGGAATAAGAGTAACATTAGTAAATCAAGGTACTGAAAAATTGTTTTCATGGATCCCGATGTTGTACCATTGGCGTTGATATATATTAATCTGTAAAGATGGGGTTGGATATTTTCCTTGTTGTGGAATTATATTTCGTACGCTGGCACTTGCTTGTTCCCTTACAGTTAGAAATGGTGGTAAACACGGCGACAAACGCAAACAACAGTGTATTCTACATACATCTACATAATACCCTGCAAGCCACCATAAAGGTGTGTGGCAGGGGGTGAATTCTCATCAAGCATGCACTACATATCATGCATAAAAATGATTAGTATTTATATACAGTTCTAAACTACACTATTTAAAAAAAGATAAAAATAACAAAGAAAACATGCAAAAACATAATGCTAGTTGGGTTAGCTACAAGTCCTTATACTAACATGCAGCTACCAATGTTATCCATTGCTACACTCGTATTGGACATATTTACCGCTATTCATATCCCTAATTGTACGAGAGAAAAAGGACATTTTGAATCTGGCAGTTCGGCAATCAATTTCTCTAATTTTGTGGTTATGGTCCAGTCTACCATAGTAAGTTGGGGTTCGCAAAATATTTTTAAAGTCATCACTGAAAATATTATCTTGGAATTTATTTAAGAGATTAAGCCTAAATTTCAATCTGTGGTCTGACAATGATTCCCAATTTAATTCATTTAATAGACTGGATGCGCTAATAAGGTTATCGTACCGTCCCTTTACGACTCTTGCCGATCTTCGCTGCACACGTTCAAGTTCATTATTTAGACCGTTTTGTGGGGATCCCATACACTGGCAGCATATTCCAAATGAGGTCTAACAAGGGAAAAGTAGCTGATTTCTCGTACATGATCGTCACATTTATCCAGTACTCTTTTGATGAATCCCAGTCTACGATTCGCTTGACCCATTATTTCACATATGTGTTTACCCCAGGAAAGTCTTATTCCAAGATATTTAATGCATTCTACGTTTGTTAATTCATTATTACTTATTTTGTAAGTGCTAGGAGAAGAGCCATTCTTTTTCCAAAAATACATTACTAGAAATTTTTTAAAGTTTAATTCTAACTGCCATGCATCGAACCAATTTTCAATTGCTTGTAGGTATTCGCGGATTTGATCTTCAGGTAATCGAAGTGCTAATTATTTTATCACATTGCCTCCTTAGGAGTGGTTGGTATTATGAGGTGACTCCCATACAGTGTACACACAGCGGCGTTTCGTGCATCATTACCATCGTACGCCTCTCCCTCCATTCTGGGGCCCTCCCTTCGGCTAACCTGGACCGGAAACTTCGGATTTATCACCGAAGCCGTAGGGTGGGCGGGGGTGGGGAGTGCGAGGGTGGAAAACTCGGGGCCTACCAAATTAGGAGCTAGTGTGGCTTTTCGGGGACAGCGACGCGGTGAGGACGGGCACTCCCACTGGCCGCAACCTCCGCGGACACCCTCGCATTCACTTCCTCCACCGACACTTCGGTATCCTGCGAAGGCTTTTGTGTATCGCTCATCTGGGAAGGCCACCTAGAGCTGTGAGGTCGTTCGCGTCATTAAGAATAAGTGGATATTTGGCCAGGGGGGTGAATTTTTTAAGTTAGGGGTCTAGAGTACTTGGCCTCCTACCCCATTGGCCAAGTTTTGAATCCCGGCAGAAAAATATTTTTATTGGAGTCGATCTCCATGCTTGAGACCTTGAGTCTCGTTGAGATACCTTGAGTATGCAGCCAGTGTATGGGATCCTAATGAATTAGGTTTGAGCAGAGAACTAGACAGTGTGCAGCGTAGAGCAGCTAGGTTCGTTAAAAGATGTTATGACAGGTTGAGTAGCGGTTCAGAAATAATAAAAGAATTAGGGTGGGAATCATTGTCAGAGTGTAGGTTAAAGTACAGATTAAATCTATTAGAGAAATTTCTATCGGCTAGCTTTACAGAAGATGTTAGGCACATATTAAAAAAATCAGCGTATTATGCTAGATTCGACCAGACAAATAAGATTAGAGAGATTTCGTTTATCGTGTAGATGTAGATGTAGATATAACTGGAGAAGAGTTAAGTAAAATACTCCGTTTATCAGCCGTGGCGATCAACATTGGAAAATTTGTTTTTTTTTGTCAATACTAGCATTGAAGTGAGAAGGAGAATTGCATTGGCAAAAGAAGCTTTTACTTGTAAGCGTGAGCTAATGACAGGGGCGTTGAGTAAGGAAGTGAAGAAAATACTAGTGAAAAGTTTAATATGGAGCGTTGTAATATTTGGGGCGGAAACGTGGGCTTTGCGAAAAGAAGATGAAAATAGACTTAAGGCTTTTGAGATGTGGGTGTGGAGAAGGATGGAGAAAGTAAAGTGGGTCGAAAGGGAGACGAACGATGAAGTGCTAGAATTGGTAGGAGAGGAAATAAATTTGATAGATGAAATTAGGAGAAGGCAGAAGGTGTGGCTGGAAAAGGTAATAAAAGGGGATGGTATTTGAAGGAGGTGATTGAGGGAAGAGCGTTGGGTAAGCGGGGACGAGGGAGGAGAAGAATGGGTGGAATGATGGGTGGCAGGAGGTATGAGGGGCTGAAGAGGGGCATTGTGTGAAATTTAGGGGGTGGGAAGAATTAAATGTCCATTGAAACCTACCTTCACTAATACTAATAATAGTAATCATAAAACATCTATATCTAATTAGTATCAAGCAGGCTGCCGTCAGGATTTGTGGTAGCGGGTGAAGCATCACCAGGCATGTATCATTAATTAGACAGAATAATTTTACACTTCCTTTCATGCAGGCATTCATAAAAACACTGACGTCATACTTCGCTTTACCCTTCCTCCCTGAGTAGAGGTACTTCTACCCAAATTGATGCCTAACTAGTCTAAATAAAAATGACGATTTTGGTTCATCATCACCGATCAGCAATCCTCAGATTGTATTGACGCGATTCGATTATCCTATTGGCCAATCTCTTCATATCTACGTAATTATTCTCTTTTACACATTTCACAACTTGTTCCATATATCTCGTACGAGGTCTGCCTTTTCCAATCTTCCCGTTCACTTTTTCCTCGAATATTGTCTTCATCAGGCCATCATGTCTCAATATTTGGCCGATTAAGTTGTCCCTTCTTCTTTTTAGAGTTGTCAGCAGACTTCTGTTTTCTCCCACTCTTCTTAGGACTTCCTCGTTACTTACGCGGTCGATCCATTTATTCTTCATCATTCTTCTGAGCACCAAATTTTGAATGCTTCTACCCTTTTCTTCTCCACTGCCGTTCGGGCTCATTTTGAAAGTTCCGCCAGGGAGTGTTTCCCGGTCAGGTGGAGGGCGAGCGCCGAAATTCTGTTTTCCTAAAGGAGGCGTTGGAGGCCGAGCGCCGAGTTTTCCTGGCGAGGAGCAGGAGAGGAAGAAAGGCAGTACTCGGGGAGTAGAGTCAGCGGTCGGGGGCGGAGATACGCAGAAGTGTCCCAAGTGTGTGTGCACGAGCTCCCGCTCCCTCTCCCTTGTTTTCCTTCTCACGGTGGGAGGTACAGGAGGCACTCCGTGAGGTCTTTGTTGTAAAGGAGTCATTGTATGTATTGTTTTTTTTTAATATAATTGTGCAAGGTATAATCTGTCCGTTTTTTCATTTTGCTCGCTCGTACCAAACGGTCACGGAGATACGCTTCAAATGGTAGCAGAGCGTGGTTAGGTTTAGTTGTCGTTTTCTGGTCCTTTGATTCCTTTCCATGGTCCATCCTTCTAACCCATAAAGCCCTGACGGACCTCAGTGGCAAGAAGAATACCCTTTCCAAAATTTCCTTTCGAATAGTTTACTTTAGATTAGGCACCTCCGTTATGGATCGAAGCGAGCTTCCGACCGGCACTAGCTGGATAAACGAGTTGACGAAAGAACAGGCAATCGAGTACGCACGACGATTTAAAATTAGGGAAAAGGGAACTTTAGATGACTTCCGTAGAGAGTTGCGAGAATATGTGAGAGAGTTAGACGCCGCTGAACCTAATGACGGGTCGCTAGATGGGTCAAATAGGAAAGAAGCCGTAAACTTTGAGAGCAAGAACGGATCGGTACTTGGAAAGGACGAAAATCAACGAAAAATATTCACAGAACTGGGGCAAGATGTAGCGAGATGGGGGCTGAAATTTAATGGAAGTCCCGATGAAAGTGTAAGCCTCTTTATAGAAAAGGCTGAGTTGTTCCGGCAAAGTCGGAGAGTCACTAAAGCGGAAATGTGGGAACTCGTTCCTGAGATGTTGGGTTTGAAACCTTTGCAGTGGTTAATTTCAAATAAATTCATAGTGGCCACTTGGGATGACTTCCTTACAGAGATTCGTAACGCTTTCCTACCAGTAGGTTATAATATACGTTTGAAAAGAGACATATTCTCTAGGACGCAAGGGGAAGGTGAAAGAATTGACGAATATGTAACCGTTATAAGAACGATGAACCGAAGGCTGGAATCCTCCATAAGTGAAACAGAATTGTTGCTTTTAGTGTGTGAGAACCTCCATCCCAAATATCTACAACACGTAACGGGAAAAAAGGTTTCTAATTTTTCCGAGCTATTGCATTTGGGGAGGGAAGTGGAAGACATGGAAGAGAGGTGTAAATTATATCAACCACCACCTTCACCCGATAGGATGGGTAACCCGGAGTTTGGTTACATTCCACCATCTATGAGTAGGAGGTATGATTATCCTCCTCCCTCATTTCAAACGAGGGGAAATTACGAAATCAGATCGCAAAACCGAAACTACCGGGGAGTTGGTAGACAAGGTCCGAGTAGGGAGTACCGTGGGAATTTAAACGAAGTCGGCTCGGAGACCGCGAGGGGGTTTCCGAGAAGCCAAGAGTAAAGCCTCGTCAAAAAGGGGGGAACTCAAAAACGGGCCTCGGCCGAATATTCTGCCGAGGAATACGAGGTATAACCAATAAGACAATTCCCGCTATAGCTATTGATATAAGTGGCACACAAATTCAAGGTCTTATTGATTCTGGTTCTGTACGAAGTATTATCTCGTCGCGTTTATTTGATAAATTGAAAGACCGTAAGTTGATCAAAATAGTCGAACCCTGTCATGTCACCTGTTTAACGGCATCTAATGGGGAGCTCGTGCACACACACTTGGGACACTTCTGCGTATCTCCGCCCCCGACCGCTGACTCTACTCCCCGAGTACTGCCTTTCTTCCTCTCCTGCTCCTCGCCAGGAAAACTCGGCGCTCGGCCTCCAACGCCTCCTTTAGGAAAACAGAATTTCGGCGCTCGCCCTCCACCTGACCGGGAAACACTCCCTGGCGGAACTTTCAAAATGAGCCCGAACGGCACACTTCCTCGTTACTTACGCGGTCGATCCATTTATTCTTCATCATTCTTCTGAGCACCAAATTTTGAATGCTTCTACCCTTTTCTTCTCCACTGCTGTCATCATCCATGCCTCACTGCCTTAAAGAAACATGCTCCATGTATACGATCTGATGAATTATTTCCTTACTTCTACGCTAGTATTACCAGCGGTAAGTAGATTCTTCTTTTAATAGGATGCCCTCTTTCCCTGTGCTATTCTGCTGACTATTTCTCTATTTCTTTCTTGCTTCCTCCGTCGTGGGTTACTCGGCTTCCCAAGTAACAGAACTCTCTCACGTCTTCCATTTTTGCTACCCTAGTTCTTACGTTGGTTTTGGCCTCTTCTCTCTTGCTGCACTCCAACATCTTAGTTTTCTTTTTTTTCATCTTCAACTGTTATATGGACCTTGTCCTTTCCATATTTCCTAGTGTCTTCTTTAAATCTCCTATTTCTGCCGTCACTGCCATGTCGTCGGCGAATCGCAGCATACGGATATATTTCTCATGGATATTTACTCCCGGAGACTTTTCTTTGATTTTTAATGGCTTTCTCGATTTATTTCTTTGTCCTTTATTACTCTCTAGGTACTAACCATCTAGCTGCATGTTACCCTATTATCTAGCATGTCCCCTAGTATTAGCCTTGTTGCATGTCATTAGTGCATGTTTGGTGGTATTCACCCACTGCCACACACCCTCGTGGTGGCTCGAAAGGTATAGATGTAGATTTAGGCATCGAATAATGCGGGAGACAGTGTTCGTCCTTGTCTCACTCCTTTCTTTATGCTTGCTTCTCTACTGCTGGGTCCTGATTTGATTACAGCCACCTGGTTTATGTACAAGCTGTGGACGACAGATATGAACATGAACAATTAAACAAGGTGTGATTGCTTTTGGCTACCTCACATATAGCATGGAGCGACTAAGGGTAAAGCCTACTTTTGCGTCGACGTAATCTGTTCAAAAACTCTACCCCTCCGTGATTTGAATCTCGTTTCTCGGTCCTTTGCGCAGTAGACTGATCAGTCCAATTTCCAACCGATCTTTTTTGGTTTAGACATTGTGCATTTAACGGGATAACTACATCTGCTATACTTATGAACATTTTACAATGTTCATTGTGTATGCACATTCAACTATGTAGGTACATCAAAACATTACAAAGCATTTTTCGGGAGAAATATTCCTTCATTCATCACTCCACACGGGCCCTATCGTTTTACAGCAGCTATAGATCAAGTCAAATATATTAATTAATTAAACACACCGTAAAAGTCGTGCTAACCCTAAGTGTGCCGCGAATGAGTACATTCTCTCCAGCATATGTATCTGTCATAAAACTCTCATTTGACCCCAATGCTTTGGCTTTCTACTCATGAGGTCAGTGTTTCGCGTCCTTCTTGCAAAGTCCTCATCTCCCTATTAATTTTCGCCCGACTCCGGCTGCCCACTGGGGGCAGGGGAGGAGGGAGGGCAACTTGGACCTCAGGTTCCGTGCAACCCCCGCATCACCACCCCTTCAAATTGGCCAGCTTGACCAAGGGCACGCCGTTGGGTGGATTCCAACGCGGAGTGAGTTTTTATCTACAACGCCCTGAAGATTTACAAGGGTTCCAGCTCAGAAATGACCAACACCTTCCTCCCACATACAAGGGGCAGGGAGAGAGGGATATATTACCTCTGTTTCTTACGCCGAAAACGTGTTCCTCCCCGAAAGCCCCTTCTTCAACCCTTTCTTTCCCTCCCACCCGCATCTCACGAGCGTGGCGGAGAGAAGTTACTTTCCCTTGGATATTCGTTACTTTTGGCAACGTTCGCCGAATCGTACGCATTGAAAAATACGTCGCCTTCAAACCCATCGTTCCAAATGGAAAATGTGATGAAAAGACAAAAGAGAGATGCCCTTTCACTAGTTAGGCCCAACCTTGAGTGTGTAGCCAGTGTATGGGATCCTAATGAATTAGGTTTGATCAGGTTTTGTACTATTAGTGTATTAAGTTATTTTTGTATTATGATTGTAATTATTATTAATTGTGAAAATATTTTACCCTATTGTTGTGTTTCCATGTTGGGTGAACTTAAAATTATTAAACTAATAAATCAGAGAACTAGACAGTGGGCAGCGTATATATATATATATACATAATACCCTACAAGCCACCATAAAGGTGTGTGGCAGGGGGTGAACTCTCACCAAACATGCACTACATATCATGCATAAAAAAGGGATTAGTACTTGTATAGGTGCTGGACAAAACTACGCTATTTAAAAAAAGATAAAAATAGCAAAACATACATGCAAAAACATGCCGTTAGTTGGGTTAGCTATAAGTCCTTATACCAACATGCAGCTACCAATGTTATCCATTTCTACACTCGTACTGGATATATTTACCGTTATTCATATCCCTAATAGTACGAGGAAAAAAGGACATTTTGAATCTGTCAGTTCGGCAATCTATTTCTCTAATTTTGTGTTTATGGTCTAGTCTACCATAGTAACTTGGGGTCCGCAAATATTATTTTTAACATCATCACTGAAAATATGGTCTTGGAATTTGTTTAAGAGATTGTCTTAATTTCAACCTGTATCCTGTTTTCAACCTGTTTCAACCAGCGTAGAGCAGCTAGGTTCGTTAAAAGGTGTTACGATAGGTTGAGCAGTTTTTCAGAATTAATACAAGAATTGGGGTCGGAATCATTATCAGAGTGTAGGTTAAAGTTCAGATTAACTCAAATAGAGAAATTTCAATTGGATAGCTTTACTGAAGTTGTCAGGCACATATTAAAAACACCAGCGTATTATGCTTGATTCGATCAAATAAATAAGATTAGATATATAGATTGTCGTACTGATAGATTCCTAATGTCATTTTTCCCCTGTACAATAAGAGAACATACAGGCAGCATAACAAAGGGATAGGTAGGGGAAATATTGCAGCGTAGTCTGTAGTGAATGATGCATGTATTAACAACCAATCCCTTATTACCAAGTAGATACTAACAGTCTAGTTGCATGAGACCCTATAGTTGTTTGTTTGCATGTTAATAGTGCATGTTTGGTGAGTCTCACCCCCTGTCACACGCCCTCGCGGTGGCTTGCAGGGTATCGCGTAGATGTAGATGGTGCCTTACGTGAAATTTCTCATAAGTTTCGAATTGTGCATACACATCTACATCTGCCTTGCAAGTCAACGCTAGGGTGCGTGGCAGAGGACGACAGATAGATTGCCGTACTGATAGATTCAAAACGTCATTTTTTCCCCCTTGACTATAAGTTAACAGAATGGGCAGCATAGCAAAAGGATAGGTAGGGGAAATATTTTAGAGTAGTCTGTTGTGCATGATGCATTATTAACATCCAATCACTTATTACTTTGAGGATTTCATTCGTTTCGGGATTTCTTCCACGTGTGTCCATTCTGGGGTGACAACAGTTCCGCCATTGTTTCAGTTCACGTCTTCAGGTCTGAAGTGTCTCTGAGTAGATATTTACCGTCTTTTATACCATTCAGTTCTGCGCTCTGATGTTCAAGTGGACGCATTTTCATTGCCCGTTTGACTGTTTTTTATTCAATTAGGCGCTCCCAAGCATGGGAGAGCTTATAGCTATCTTCTCTGTTAAAATATTTTGGGTTCTTGGCCGTAACGATCGCCTCGCGTATGAACCTTGGGAAATGGCGTTTTCGGGTCTTGATCAGCTTGACTTCGTCAACTGTTAGTCTCAGGCTACAAACAGTCTAGTTGCCTAAGACCCTATAGTAGCATGTTTGCATGTTTAAAGTGCGTGTTTGGTGATCTTCACCCTTTGCCACACACCCTCGCGGTAGCTTACAGGGTATCGTGTAGATGTAGATGTTCGCTTTCACATCTAGCGTATGGTTTTGGGATGAGTGAAGGGTCTACGGAGTTGGCCGGAGATCGTTATTCAATTGAGGCCACAAGAAATTATTTTGGTAAAAAACTGAATGAAATTCTCCTGGCATTCGTGAAACCCACGAGAGTAAAAGTAAAATAATGAATATTCGATAGAACAAAAGATGTTACTAAAAATACATTGTTTGAGGAACTCTTTTTTTTTTTGAACGCCTATATAAAACTATTTCACACCCTTGAAAACTTGAAATAAAGTGAAATAAATAGAGCCAGACTCATCATTTGTTGAATTTCATCGTCAAATAATATAAAAAACTTGGTAAAATTTCACAGATTTCATTGGCAAAATAACTACCAGTTTCATCCAATAGTGGATATCATTTCACAATTCTAGTTTCGTCCACTACTAGATGAATCCGGTAGTCAGTTTATCTTTTACGTCTGGAACTGGTCTATAAACTATGAAATTCTATTTATAATTTCCGTGAAGAGAACAAATTCTGTTATACATGCATCACATTTTTAATTACTTCAATGGTTTATTCTTGCCTCTTCGACCTGCACTCCCTTATAAACTAATTGAGCAAAGTTCATCTGAGCATACAGAGGGAGAATTTCGAAGATAATGCTGGCATTATGGTGGAGGAAATAGGTAGTTAATAACGCTAAAAAACCTTCTGCCTTTGATTCCTCTAAACTTGCATGCTTTAGTATCTATGGAAAGTTTGTAATCACCGAATTTCAGATACACTTAGCCCGAGTACCTGTAAATTTTTAACTCAGAGATATTAAGCAAAGAGCATAAATGAAATGTAAGGTTCAGCTGCGCAGACAGAGAAATGACTATGAAGATATTCCTGACTTTATGGACGGACGAGATGCTGTACGTTTAAATTTTTGACTCGGAGACCTTGTGAGTATCAGAGGGCAGTACCAAGGAGCGAAATATCTGCAATAGGTTTACTGAAGATGTTACTCATATATTAATAACCCCTGCGTATTGTACTATGTTTGACCAGGTAAATATGAGTAGATAGGTTTTCAAACCGATAAATTTAAACTGCCATTTCTCCCACGTACCATTAGAGAACACAATAGACAGAAGGTAAAGGAATAGGTGGATGAAATATTTGTCTATAGTGGTAGCACTTAGTAACATGGTATCTCTTAGCTACATGCTTACATCTACTACTACGTAAATACCATGGGAGCCAACGCTAATGGTGAAGGTCACAATTCACGTGCAATCAAGAGCAACCATGCAATGCTAACAATGTTTTTGCTTAGGTGCAACCGTGCAACTAAGAACCCCAACTGCAGGCTAAAAGTATTTCACCTACCGGTCCCTTTGCTATGCTGAATACCATGTTCTATTATCGTACGCGGGAAAAATGGCATTTTAAATCTAGAGGTATGACAATCTCTCTCACTGATATATTTACCTTGTCAAATCTGGCACAATACGCAGGTAATATTCTGCATCATCCACATCTACGTAAGACCCTGCGAGCCACCACGAGGGTGTGTTGCAGGGGGTGAAGATCTACATCTACATCTACATGATACCCTGCAAGCCACCGCGAGGGTGTGTGGCAGGGGGTGAAGATCACCAAGCATGCACTACTAACATGCAAACTAGCAACTATATTGTCTCATGCAACTTGATTGTTAGTATCTATAGTATTTAAGGGGTTAATACCTGCATCATGCACTACAGAATACTCTAAAATATTTCCCCTACCTATCCCTTTGCTATCACCAGACATGAACTATTGACATGCTTAGTTCCATGGCACTATGACAGTTGCATGAATGTAGGTCTTGGTAGCTCTTAGTTACATCGAAATTAACCTAATCTCCAGTTTATTCTTATCCCATAAATGTCTAACAATGGTTTCGTTTCCATAACCACGTAACTTTCGACTTGATGTACTAAGTGAATACGGGGTGACGACAAAAACCCTGCCGCAAACCCTGTAGTTGTGCACCGTGGGGGCGAGACGCCCCTCGCCGATTCCCACGGGAGGACCGCCCGCGAGATATTCGGACGCCGAGTGACCGCCAACGCCCCGCCGACCCGCCCACATATCCGCTGCGATGACCGCCACGCCCTCCGCCCCTTTGGGACCACCAGCCGGACCCCGACGGGCGACGGGGGCGGCTGCTGGACCACCCGCCCGTCCTCTGACGCGTTTGGGGGCCCCCAGACGCCACCGGAGGCCGCGGACGAGGCCCACGTGTGGCAGCGAGATGGGGGCGGACGTCTCTCTCTCTCTCTGGGGGACGAGCGCCCCGACGGCGCCCGACGACGCCCACGCCCGCCGCTCGCATTCGCGTGTCCGCTGAGTCACGAGCACGCGTCCCGGGCCCGTGGCGGGCGCGCGCGACCCATCCCCCCTCTTTGCAGACCCTCCTTCGTGAAACGGGCCCAAGGTCATTCAGTTGAAGTCAGACAAGTCCAGGATAGATCAGCTACATTTGCTAACAGTTGTAATGGTAAGGGAGTTAAGGGAGTAAGGCTCGCGACTGCTTGAGTCAAGTTGTCTAAGGAATCTTACCAGTTAAAGTGCGAGTAAATGCCTGCTAAGTGATCCTTACTTCACAAAGAAAATTACCTAAGCTATTAAAAGTCATAAGTATCATAAGAAATGCGATGGAAAGTCGAAGGATTTATTTTTTATGATAATTTTAATCAGCTCGACGATGGAGTCAATTCAGCATTTACGTTAGAGAAATAAATTCATGTACTCAATGAATTTACTTATGTATAACACCAGAATATTACTATCAAGCGTTATGTTATAATATTTTTCTGAAATATTCTTTAATATCTCATCAGTAATGATATAATTCATACACCATACATTTTGGTTACAGCGACCGTAGCGCCGCTTGAAGTCAACTTACGCATTTCGTCTGCTACAAGCGCAGAAATTGGTGGATTTAGCGAAAAATACGGTGGGATGATGCCTTTTTTTCGTGTCATTTTATTCCTTGTGAAATTATGCGTAAAATATCAATTTTTAACAAAAATGACTAGTCACTATGGTATTTTTAGACGTTATATTCCCATGTGATGGCCATTCTCGCTGTTAATCGTGTGTAATTTCAAATGCAATTTATGCAAACAGGAGTATGGGTTAGTATAATTATCTTTACTTTATTAGATGGAGGAACTTTAGCTCTATAAGTGTTGAAAATATAAAAAAATGACATGACTTTCACTTTCCGGATCAACCTCCTTAAAGAGTAAAGATTTGAGACAATGGGTAGATAGATACAAGAACACTGTGTTCTTGGATAGATACAACGCGTATTTACTCTGGGACTATATAGTCCCATGGAGGACAAATGCATAACATTTACATTTATTTATATTTTCAGCAGCAAATACTATGTGATTTACAAAAAGAGAGTAAATTAATTGGTCACCATCATCATCGTGGGTCAACAATCCTAGGATTGGTTTGACGCAGCCCTCCACTCGATTCTTCTATCGGCCAACCTCTTCATATTAACGTAGTTCCTATATTTCACGTCCTTTACGACCTGTTCTATGTAAGTCATACGAGGCCTGCCTTTTCCTTTCGTCCCGTTCATTTTTCCTTCGACGATTGTCTTCATCATCAGGCCATCGTGTCTTAAGATATGGCCGATTAGGTTGTCCCGTCTTCTTTTTACAGTTTTCAGCAGACTTCTCTTTTCTCCCACTCTTCTTAGGACTTCTAAGTAATTGCTACATAATGAAATTCAGGAAACATAATATTGTAGGTAGGTATTTTCTGAGGGAGAATGATAGATAAAAATCTTGAAGACATAACGCAATACTTAATATATTCGGCAACAAGTATTATATAACTTACTTCTGTACAATCAACCCGCGGAAGCCTTCACAAGGCTGTAGTTGTAAAGCTGACTGAATACCAATACCTATGTATATGGCAATTACGCCGGTGACATTGAGAAGATTCAAGGCCGTATTGTGAGGCAATATGTGTATACTTCTTATGAGAAGATGCATATTTGATCCAATTACCAAAAAATTGAAGAAAGAGAAAGCCACCGCTCATATTCGCTTCATTCATACTCCGATTAATAGGCAAACTTATTTAATTTCTTATTCTTTTATAGCCATACCACGTAATGATTCAACGGATCGTTGGTGTAAGGGTATGGTTTTCGCGTCGAAGTCCCGGTTTCAAATCCTGGATGAGCCCATTCCTTTATCAATACGATGTTGATCATATCTTATCAAGAGAATAATTGAAACATCATTTAGCGTTGTGGAACAGATGATTAAGTGCTACAAACGGAAACCAAACTTCTTTTTGAATACCTTATTGAGCTGTAGTAAATGTTGTTCGGGTCTTCCTCCGGGTAGGTACTCCATCATTGACGACGGTTCGGTTAGCACGACGGGACGGAGATAAACTCGGTCTCTGAAACATCGGTGGAAAACTCAAATGGACATTACTGCTGCTATTTACCTGAGAGCAATAGATCTTATTTCACCATATTGAGACGTGAACTCCATATAACAACTTTAATGAGGTCTTTCAATAACGAATGGGACGTGGTCTGAGTATTCAATATTCGTTCACCTATCAATATTAAATTGTTATAGGCGAAAAAGGCGTAGTGAGATCCGTGAGATGCAGCTACACAGGCCTGCCCTTCGAAATATAATCATTTCACTTAATTCAAGTTCTAATAATCCTCATCAGAAAGCAAAAATTCATCAAACCAATAAGTAAAAACTAGAAATATTCATTATTATCTAGTTAGTAATTTCCGGAATAAATCAGTCTGTACTTTCGCTTATTATTTTTTCAACACGGTAAGGAAAGTTGAAAAAGAAATTCTTACGTGATTACATTACCTCTATGAGCTCATGAGTGACCGAATGAATGATATCTGATTGCCTCTGCGAGTATTCAAAGATCTACACTACATCTACACGATACCCTGCCAGCCACCGCGAAGGTGTGTGGCAGGGGGTGAAGATCACCAAGCATGCACTATTGACATGCAAGCAAGAAACTATACGCTCTCATGAAACTAGATTGTTAGTATATATAGTAGTTAAGGGATTTATACATGCATCATGCACTACAGATTACTCTAAAACATTTACCCTACCTATCCCTTTGCTATGCTGCCTATGCTGTTCTCTTATATTACGTGGGAAAAATGACATTTTGAATCTATCAGTACGAAAATCTATCTCTCTAATCTTATTTATATAGTCGAATCTAGCATAATACGCTGGAGTTTTTAATATGTGCCTAACAGTCTCAGTAAAGCTATCCGATTGAAATTTCTCTGATAGATTTAAACTGTACCTTAGCCTACGCTCTGATAATGATTCCCACCCTAATTCTTGTATTAATTCTGATACACTACTCTAAGTATCGTATCGGGATAGGTAGGGGAAATATTTTGGGGAGTATTCTGTAGTGCATGTTGCATGTATTAGCCCCTTAAATACTATAGATACTAACAATCAAGTTGCATGAGATAGTATAGTTGTTTGTTTGCATGTTAGTAGTGCATGCTTGGTGATCTTCACCCTCTGCCACACACCCTCGCGGTGGCTTGCAGGGTATCGTGTAGATGTAGATGTAGATGAACACCTTTTTAACGAACTTAGCCGTTCTACGCTGCACACTGTCTAGTTCTCTGATCAAACCTAATTCATTCGGATCCCATACACTGTCTACATACTCAAGGTGGGGCCTAACTACTGAAAAGTAGCATCGCTCTTTTGTCTTCTCATCACATTTCCCAAGTACTCTTTTTATAAATCCTAGCTTTCTCTTGGCTCGTCCGCATATTTACCGGATGCGTCTTCTCCACGATCAATCTTTAGTGATTGTTACACCTAAATAATTATGGTTTCAACGCATTCGATCTTCGTGTTACTAATTTTATAATATCGCTCTATAAATATATTCCTCCTCCAAAACTTGATAGCTACACACTTTTTAAGGTAAAGTTCTAACTTCCATTTGTCGCACCACTCTTGAATTGCATCTAAATCCTTGCTAAGCGATTTCATGTCTTCTTATTTTGATAGACCCCTGTACACTACCGCATCGTCTAAATTACTAAAATTTTCCTCGATAATTCTGTAACGGAAAGATGTGATTGAATACATCTGAATGCAAGAAATAGCATGAATCCTCAGTCATATGTTTGAGTACTCATTAAATACTGAAGTCTCTGTATAAAACTGCTGTTTCTACCATTAGCGTACGCAACACTCCCACATGGCTCTCTCTGCCCTTAACGTTTGAACGGTTCGAAATCCTAAACGGAGAAATCGGTTGAACGCTAAGTTTTTATGGATCCTCACGAGTGCATGGTGTCCTTACGAAATAGGCTTAAATAAACTTAAATAACTTAAAGAATTGGAACGTGTGCAGCGAAGATGGGAAAGATTTGTAAATGGACGGTTTGATGAATATATTAGGATAACCTGTCTATGAAATGAATTGAAATGGGAATCATTGTCAGGCCGTAGGTTGAAATTTAGACCTAACGTCTTAACTGAATTCCACGACAATGCTTTCATTGATGACGTTAAAAACATTTTGTGAACTCACTATGGTAGACTGGTCTATGATCATAAAATTTGAGAAATTGATTGTCAAACCGACATATTTAAAATTTCTTTCTTTCCTCGTACTATTAGGCATATGAGTTGTATATACATGTAAGTTAACCCAACTGATAGTATTTTTATTAATGCTTGCTTTGCTCTCATCATTTATTTACATGGTTTCGTTTCGACCAGAATATTATTACTAATCCTTTTTAAGCACAATAGACAAAAGCATGAACGTAACTGTGTCCGGCGAGACGTAGTGTAATGATATCATAATGAAAAAGCAAAAAAGATTTTATTCCACAGTTTTAATGGTGGTAATACGCGTTTCAGCCGCTAAGCCGTCATCAGGTACAAAGAATATTCGGTCAAGAGAGCGGTACACGATATACATATACATCTACATAAAGGTGTGCGGCAGGGGGTGAACTCTCACCAAACATGCACTGCATATCATGCATAAAATTTGTAATTAAAAATTAATATAGGAAAGCATACATGCAAAAACATGCAGTTAGTTGGGTTAACTTTAAATCCTTATACATGCATGCAGCTACCAATGTTATCCATTGCTACACTCGTACTGGATAGGTACATTTACCGTTATTCATATACCTAATAGTAAGAGGAAAAAAGGACATTTTGAATCAGTCAGTTCGGCAATCGATTTCTCTAATTTTCTGATTATGGTCCAGTCTACCATAGTAAGTTGGGGTCCGCAAAATATTTTTAACATCATCACTGAAAATATGGTCTTGGAATTTTTTAAGAAATTAAGTCTAAATTTCAACCTGCGATCTGACAATGATTCCCAATTTAATTCATTTAATAGACAGGTTGCGCTAATAAGGTTATCGTACCGGCCCTTTGCAAATCTTGCCGATCTTAGCTGCACACGTTCAAGTTCGTTATTTAGACCGATTTCGTAGGGATCCCATACACTGGCAGCAGGAGAGAGATATATACACAACTAGGAGAGGGTGGGGGAAGTAGGTGTTGGGCGAGGGGAGGAAGGTGTTAGGTGCGGGAGGAGGTGAGTGGTGGACACTGGTGGCGAGTCAATGCGTAAGTTTAGGGAATGGAATGGCTAGGAGTGGGAAGTGACATTTGGACTCCTCCCATTGCTGAACAATTTAAAATTGTTCCCGAGCGTCCATTCTCCAGCCTTTTCTCTCCACATGGAGTATCTCCGGGTCAAACAGGCAGTGGTGTACTGTGTCCAAGAGGTGTTTGACCACGAGGGAAGATGAGTCCCCTTTTTCCCAACATTTCCGGTACTCAGTCATACGAAAGGCAAAGTTCCTACCCGTCTGCCCAATATAGCACTTCGCACAATCACTGCACCTTATCTAGTACACTCCCGACTGGATGGTGGGGTGAAATCGGTCATTCGAGTGGCACAGGAGGCTACTTAACCCTTTCACTGCGTGGCATTTTTTAAAATTCACTCAGATTGGCGGTGAATTGTTTTTTACTGCATTTCCATTGTTTTACGTTAATATGAACTCATTTTGCATTAAAAAAGTATTTGCATATAAATTTGGTCATTAATTATGGAATTTGTTGATGGCATCACAGTGATGCCATCCGCACCAGTACGATGAATGCTACGGGCACTTATGCAACCCGCCGCACAAAAGTTTTATGTTCGACACGCATTTTTTAATGTCACTAGATTGTAAAAAGAGGTTTTCAGTTTATATTTTGGAAATAATTTAGCTATTTCGGAAGAGTGTTTGCCAATATAAGGTAATCTACACCATATCCTAGGTTCTAGTGGGGACACGGAAAGAGTCTAAATATTATTGGGGGATCCAACTTCTAGCATTTTTTCCGGAAAGCTATCGATTATATGCTCTTCATAGCCATTTACAGAAGTAATGTGTCTAATTATCTTCAGCTCTCTGTTCTCAACTCAGGGTGCTGCAAAGGTTAGGTCACCAGTCTGTGAATCAACGAGTTGAAAACTGCAAGCTTATGAGACATGGGATGAGAAGAGCTCATTGGAATAATTGGGTCATTATATCACTGTTTTCGAAATTTTTTTGGCCGAATGTTCTTTGTGCCTGATGATGGCTTAGCGGCTGAAACTCCTCGTAACACCATTAAAACTGTGGGATAATAGCTATATCTTGTGCTTTTTTAAGACAAAAGCATGTTTGGCCTAAATCACCCTCTGCCTCACACCTTTATGGTGGCTTCCAGGGTTTTGTTTAGATACATATATATGGAGATACTGGCGATACTAATGTATTTATAGTATTTATATATATATATATAAAGACTGAGTATTTATTCGGGTTCTCGTTAACAGGTGAATTCAATCAGTTGTTCGATACTCAAGTACCTTAATTAAATTGGGAATCAATGTTAGATTGTAGTTTGAAATTTAGACTTAATCTCTTATGTAAATTCCAAAATAATATTTTCACTGGTGATGCTAAAAATATTTTGCGAACCCCAACTTACTATAGCAGACTGGACCATAATCATAAAATTAGAGAAATTGATTGCCGAACTGACATATTTAAAATGTCCTTTTTTCCTCGCATAATCAGGGATATGAATTGCAGTAAATAAATCCAATACGAGTGTATCAATGAATAACAAAGGTAGTTGCATGTTGGTATAAGAACTTTAAGCTAACCCAACTAACAGTATTGCATTCTTGCTTTGGTATTTTTATCATTTTTAAAAGTTGAAATTTAAGCAAGTATATTATTACCAATCCTTTTTTTATGCATGATATGTAATAGGTACATATTTGGTGTGAATTTACCTCCTGCCACACACATTTATGGTGTCTTGCTGGGTATTATGTAGAGGTATATGTGGATACCTGTTAATAAATAAAAATGGCACATTCCTAGTACTAGCTAACTAAATCTTGGAATGAAGTTTGGACTTCCCATTCTAAATGGTTCCCTTATTCAGGTCTAAGCTGTCAACTTTGCCAATTTCGACGATATCTTCATTTTCTTTTCCCACTAACGCTCTTAGTTGCGAGGTCACCTCGGTTGGACCTCTTTATCACTTCACCAAGGTTTCTACTAACTGTGGCCCTTGGGCACGCTTAATTTGGCGTGGTATACAGTCCCGGAATGATTGCCCTCCTGTTTTACGGCCGGAGCGTCTCAAGTTAGCACCACGGGCGTTTTGAGCGCATTATGTCCACTGGCACGGGCGTCAGTCGCTTATCTCATCACGGCTGCCCCGTCTGCGTCGCCCGTCGCGTGACTAATCTCTGCCCGGCAGCAGGTGTAAAGGAAGACCGAAACGCCGAGCACTTGGCGTGCGATAAGGGCAAGTTGCGACCACTCCCGCGAAGCGCAGGAAGACGAAAAAAGCCTTCCTTCTCGCGCGATAGCGGTGACGATTCGATAAGAGCAGAGCCGTCCTCGCCTTTGTTCCCGGAGCTGCGGACTTGAGAGACGGTCGTAAAACGCAATTGCGACTTGTGTGCGGTGCGCGTGCTGTGTTGGTTGGGAAGAAAGTGGGGAAGGAAATGGGGGAGTGGGCAGTGGGTGTAGGGCACTAGGAGTGGGAGTAGGGCATTGAGCAACAAGAACCTTACAGGATAATGAACTCGAAATGCAGCGCAATGTTTTTCCTTGGCATACCCAGATTTTCTTTAAGTAGGTTGGGTTTGTTCTCTATCCAATCGAAGGAGGAATATAAGCGTTTTCTGCAGAAAATTAGGACAGATATCATTACCGAAGGTGTTGATAATATATTAAATAATTGTGAACATTATATTTTGAGAGCACTATGCAGATTAAAACTATAAAGATCAGAGAGACAGATCAGTTTGACATAAACATTTCCAATATAGTGAAAAGCCTTCATGTTCGTTGAAAATTGCCTTAAGAAAAGTAGTTCCTTCAGCGGGAATCGACCCACGGACTTTTGGCTTACCGGATAAATCTCCAGACCCCCCAGGAACCAGATTTCTGATTCCAAAGGCAAAAAATTTCACCCAGGTAGCAGGTAAGGTCTGCGAATTTGCTCAGAGATCTACCGTTTTATTGCGGGTCCGGGAAACGTTTATTCACGGACGAATTCCCATTAGGAATTGGGGTGGAGGAATCCCATTAGGAGAGTTGGGTCAGGGATAAAGTGGACGGTTTTCAGTGTTAACCTTCTTAGATCGAGACTACCTCTCTCCATTTCTTTCTCCATCGCAGTTTTTCGAGCGAAGAGAAAGCTAGGATTTATAAAAAGAGTACTTGGGAAATGTGATGAGAAGACAAAAAGGCGATGTTACTTCTCACTAGTTAGGCCCCACTTTGAGTATGCAGCCAGTGTATGGGATTCGAATAAAATAGGTTTTATCAGAGAGCTAGACCGTGTGCAGCGTAGAGCAGCTAGGTTTGTTAAAAGGTGTTACGTTAGGTTTAGTGGGGTATCAGATTTAATAGAAGAATTAGGTTAGGAATCATTATCAGATCGTAGGTTAAAATACATATTAAATATATAAGAGAAATTTCTATCGGATAGCTTTACTGAAGATGTTAGGCACATATTAAAAACACCAGCGTATTATCCTAGATTCGACCAGATAAATAAGATTAGAGAGATAGATTGTCGTACCGATAGATTAAAAATGGCATTTTTCCCCCGTACTATAAGAGAACGGAATAGTCAGCATAGCCAAGGGATAGGTAGGGGAAATATTTTAGAGTAGTCTAGTGCGTGATGCATGTATTAACCCCTTAAATACTATAGAGAAATTTAAAACTGGTGGTTTTACTGAAGATGTTAAATGTATATTAAAAACACAAGCGTATCATGCCAGATTCGATCGTATAAATAAGATTAGAGAGATAGATTGTCGTACCGATACATTTAAAATGTAATTTTTCCCCCGTAGATACAATTGGAGAACATAATGGGAGCATATCAAAGGAATAGGTGGGCGAAATATTGTAAAGTAGTATGTAGAGTGTGTATTACCAAATACCTTTATTACTATGCAGATACTAACCATGTAGCTGCGTGTGACCCATATTATTAGCATGTTGCCATGTAGTACCCCAGTTGCATGTCAATCGTGCATGTTATGGTGATCTTCATCCGCCACCACACACCTTCTCAGTGGCTTGCAAGGTATTGCGGAGATGTAGATGCAGACGTGCTTATCCACACTACGAATTAACCCCTCATAAGCCTTCACGTCCACGGAAAACCTGCCCACTATCCATGACCTCCCTCCTTTTCCTCTGCTCCACTTCTCCGGAGCCCGAAAATTTTCTTCCTCGCCGCTCGTTCGCACGAATGAATCCCGTCCTCGTGATTCATTTCCGGAGCCAGCTGAATATCGGACAGCGCGGCGCCGGACTGGACTGCATGTTGCCTCACTTTCATAAGGTGCGCCTCTCGGAAGCACAAGCTGTGGCTTCGATCAAAAGATTTGTGAGATAAGGGTGAAAGAGAGGGAGAAAGGGAGCAATCTATCGCCCCTCGTCCATAAATCGATTCCCTTCACTCCAGGAAGCGTGAGGCTGTCGACCCATCCTCAGGATTGTCGTTAAAACTCGACATCCTCTGCCTAGTTCCTGGTAACCAATCACTCAGTTTAAAAAATTGTTCATCTCAGTATCGTGTGTCATTTCATTGTAACAATTTAGAGGGTAGTAATCAGGCTGAGGAATACATAGTTCCATTCATAGGTTACTCATACTAATAATTGCTCGCTTCAACATCTAGAATATTGTTTAAAGTTCTCCGACGGCTAGGATTATATCGTAGCCTCTCTCCTTATTTAATCCTATTCAATCTTTAGAAGTGCACATCAACAGTGCCCATGGTGGGATTGTAATCCGAGGGCATAGGCTTGTGAGGCGCCTAGGATACAACCTGACAACCGAGGCCGGGTCGCTTTTGCATTCCAGAGGTGAGTCTTTATTTAACTGCGTGCATAAGTTTATGATGTGATAAGTAGTTTTAATATCCGTCCAATAGTACTTTGCTCTCTTTCAATACCAACTAGTTAAAATTTGGGCTCTATAATTAGCATAGAAATCTTTCTAAATCGAAACACTAAACTACAACATATATTATGAGCAGTGATTTTATGATAAACACAAAATAAAACTTTGAACACCCGTAATTGACATTAAAAAATGAAGTAGGGCAACACTATTGTGGTCTATTGCTTTGAATGTATTGGTCCATAACGTCTTAAATAATTGTGTTATGGTTACATAATTAAGATTACAATATCAATGTAATCGCTGACTGGACGCAATGTTTTCTAACGAATTTACCCTTTGCTCTGCACTCAAATGCAGGAAACAATAAAGGCAGGATAGCAGACGAATCTTCGGATTCAACTTATTGTTAATGATATCACATGATGATGATGATGATCACGTACATGAGAGACTTTAGCTTTAACATAACCTGAAGATAAACTACCGCGGCTAACTACCTTAAGCTATTGGCGCCAAATGAGAGAATAACGCGGTCCCGTGTTTGGGGATCTTTTTTGCCTCGGACTTTGTCAACTGTTACGTGAAAAGGGTGAAAAGCAACATAAAGGTATAATTTACCGGAAACATTAGCAATATTGACCGAGCTAATCTCAGCACGACCCACTAATTTCGTTTTCTCTTTTGGGTTTTCTTTCAATTGATCGAGGAAGAATTATGGGCAGAACTAGCAAGGAACAAAGAAATAGCGGATAAACCAGGCGTTGCACCGTGGTCGGAAATCGAAAATACCTGACCAAGAGTCGAAAAGTGATTTTTTCAAGCCAGGAAGCTGAAACTTTGCATAAATATTCTCAAAATACCTGTGCATCCGATAATCCAAGGCAATTTCCTTAGTACACAACAATTAACAATTTGCATGAGGTCAAAAATGCACAAATTTCGCAAAAACTGTCTACCCTCAATTTTCTCACGAAATCTTCAAAATCAAGCCCTTGCTGAACCTTTATGGGTGATTGTTTGGAATAAAAGGTGATGTAATTAGATGAAACAGCTATTTATCTTTGTTTTAATGTAGTCTACTTACGATTTTGTTATTATTTACCAAAGATATTAAACAAAATGGCGGACCCTCATTTTTGGTCAATTTTTTAATATATGTAGAGAAAAAGTAAATTGCATCGCCGAGCATCACGGAGTAACTTATATGGGGAAACTCTACAAAGCTTCCATAGTGCGAATCCGATGAGTTATGCTGCGACCGTTTGCGACGCCGAATTTCACATTAGTTTTTCGATCGCGCGGTCGAGTCTGGTCCAATCCGCCTGCAACAGGGCGGCAAGTGTGTGGAATGGATTGTAGCCGCATCCACTCCGCTATGGACGCGTCGCGACGCGTCCATAGCGGAGTGGATTCGTCGCGATCATCTAGTCGTTACCAGAGACATCAAAAGCACTGCAGCTTAACGAGTCATTCAATGGCCGGTATCTTACCTAGAAATCTGAAATTGAATTAATCCTCGCACAGAAAAAAAGTTTCGTCTGGTATTCGTCAGAACAACTGCTGATGCTACCGCAATTCGAGCACGGGCTCTAGGGAATCTGCTACTCCTGGCACGAAAGAACACGATAAAAACAGAATCCCTTGGGTTTGAGATAATCTATGTCTACATTGTACCTTTCAAGGCACCTCATGGGTGTGTGGCAGGTAGTGACTCGGCTTCTCGACTCTCCGTGCAAACCTTTCACCACCAAAATATTTGTTCTAAATATTTTTTTTTCTCCAATGTCCTCTTCCTGATCCCACATTTTTGTAGATCATTGTACTCTTCATAACTAATTTTAAAAACTTTAAAGTAAAATTATAGGTAGTTAGGAGGCGTTATATTATAAAGCTTGTAGCTACCTCAAGGAAAAGCACGTTTATGCAAGCTTGGCTCGCTTTTTAATTCTTTTTTTAATTGCTATATTTCAACTAAAGTATAGCAACTCGTACACTCTACGCAAGATAGGTAGTGCATGTTTTGTGGGGATTCACCTCTTGCCAAGCACCTGAATGGTGGCTCACAGGGTAACATTTAGATGTGAATCAACTAGCATCATTCGGACGGATATAAACCAATCGCATGCGAATATTTCTAGTTAATTGCAAAACATACAAGGAAGCTAATTAGGGCGTCCGGAATAGAATGGAGCAATAAAACAAATCGAGTGAGCATGCTCCTTGTGGAAAAGAAAAAGTGGAGAAGAATCCAGGGAAGGGATGAAAAAGGTCCCCTGTTCTCGAGTTCTCTACATCCTTCTCACTTTCAACCGCGAGTGGCTTTTCCGGATCGAGGCGCGGCTGACGAGACGGCCGATCCATCATCACCAGAGACTCCCCTCGGAAAGGGAAACGGAGCGCATCATTTCGTTATTTTTTTGTTCCTTTTGGAAATCGGCAGAAAAAAAAAGATGACGCGAGGAAGGCGCTTTCGCGTTCGCCGGCGGTGCTGACCTTTGCGCGCGAATTGTGGCGGGGCGGGTGGGGGAAGGCGGTGCGTGCCGCGGAATGCGCGAACGAGGGAGGGGGCGAAAGCGAGGGAATTTATGCGCTGAAACGTAACCGTCCGGTCATCGAAACGTCTCGGGCGGAGGAGAGGAAAAGTCCTTTCGCCGCCGGCGACAGCGTTTCGCGATCCGACTCCGGAATCGTGCGAGGACGATCGCCTTAATGCTCCGCTTCCACGTCGTCGATGGACGACAAAAAAGTGATAAAATATAAATTAAAGGACATTTTCTAAAATATACAGCAGGAAAGAGTGCAAAAAATTTTACAGCTCCATACAGAAAAGTTTCCGCCGTCATTCTGTGGAACGGCTATTCATAGTGAAACATACATCTTAGTTTTCTCCACGCAGAATATTTATTACACGATCCAGGTTTCGACGAAACAACGTTATCAAAATGTCGCTACCTGATTATATCGTTACATCGTTCAAATTTGAATTAACATTGAATAATGTACGATCTCCGTGAATAGAATGAATAGAATAATCTATGTGCTAAAGTAAGTTTTCTTTTTCATTATAAAAAATACATGTTATATCGTTTTTAGTTATCTCCGATTGGGGTCAGTTTTAAAGTACATAGTATCTCTACTTCATGTTCTTTAGAGGCTCCTTTGGTACACTATTTTCTTATCAGAATATTACATGCATCTCATCATGCTATAAAAAATGCCGTTTCTTCTCCTCCCTTACCCAGCATTCTACCTTCAATTGAGTGCTTCAGCTTCTTCTTGTCCCTAAACACTTTTTCCATACGCATGCTCTGCCTCCTAATTGCCGCCAACAAATTTCTCCAACACTATTCGCAGTATTTACCTATTAGTCGTTCCCCCTTTCCGTATTGTCGTAATTATCGTACACTTTGCGTTCTCTAAATTAAATCTCAAAGCACATATTCTCATCGTCATCTCTCCCTAGATCTCAGGTCTTGTTATTACTATTAACGGAGGATGCCGATGGCTAAGGCCACTGAATGCTATGAGTGCCATCTGTATTTGAGAAAAGTAAGAGTTGTAGAGAGTGAAGCATAGGAGGATAGAAAATTTACGTTGGCATTGACCTGCTCATTAACATGGGCAACAATAATTATTTACTTTCGAATTAAGGGGAGGCATATCGAGGTCGATGTTATCAGATTCATTTAGAATAGTGGGGTTATGGGTCTTGGGCAGAATTCCTAGGAATTTCCTGGTAACGTAGGAAGGGTGGAGAGAAACTTCATCCAGAGATTGCGGGCACGAACCTCAGCAAAGTTATATTTAACTTTGGTATGCTTGTCTCCACTTGAGTCCTTTGTAGAGAGGACTTCATTTTGAAAATGGACTGAATTCATCAGGTGGGGTCTGGACCCGCCGAGCAACTTTATTAATGAGTAGGATAATGGTGACTTCGCGCCGGTGGGTTCATTCCCATCCTCTTTTGTACCCAAAGATTAACTTAAATATCCAGGTTTTACGTAACGTTCATCCCTCCTTCCAAATAACACTCTCTAAGTACATCTCCATCTATATTTCGTAACGGTGCCGATGAACTCTCTCTTTTTGTGAATGACAAAACTTATTTTTGTTCAGGACTAATTTATTTCTCGACATTATTATTTTTCTCTGATATACATGGGTATCATCTTTTTTTTTCAACGATGCTTGAATGTTTAGCGCATCTTTGTTAAAAGGCATCGGAACACTGAACATGCCTTGCTTTTAGATAGTACGACGTAACAGTTGGCTCGACCTCTCCTGTTTACGTTGCGTAATATAGGTACTAGGTATATACGACTTGTCCTCATATCCGCAAATAGCCTTAGACACCAATCTACTTCCCAAATCACTTCCATTGCTGATATTGCCGTCCCTGAAATTACAATCGAGCAAGTGTAAGATAATCGAGTATAAAGTCGAGCGGCTGTTCCTGTGGCAGATATTTCGTAAATTACAACATCGATTTTGGCAAGTGATTTTCTGCTGCGGATGAATACTTTTTTACATAGTAATAATAACCTGATGTTTTCCTTATCCTGTCGCTTTATGTACTCAAAAAAGTGCAGCAATTTCTCCAATCGTAGGCACTAAAACCATAATTTTCCTCTTTACTTTTTCGATATTTAACTACCAAATAAAGAGGGGCAAGGGCCCAGCCACGTTGAATCACCGGTTGCCGTCAGATCATCGAATTTAAGCAACGTTGGGCTCGGGCGGAGGTTGGATGGGCAGCCCTCCTCCATGCCTCTACCGCGGTGCTCTTGTCCCCTGTCTGCAAGTGGCGGGCAGATTAAATGTGCGTTGGCGCAATGGATCTAAAGAGGTCTAAGTGCCAGTGGGCTCCAGAAGGCCCCCGCCCACCCCTCCAATTTATTACATTTACCAGATAAACGGAATATATTATTGTAACGTTGCTGCACTCATATCATGCATAATGGGCGTGTGGATGTGAATGATATGTTGTGGCATGCGTTGGTCGTGGACCCAAGTGATCATATTTTCCTCAATCTCCACTGTAGAAGGTGGTTTTTGTTTACATTGCCTTCGCTGCCCTATCCAACCCACTTCATCTAATCTTGCCACCTACCCACCCCTCTCTATATTCCTTCTCCTCACTCACTAGAGACATGTGCATAACAGGGCCTTTGCTGGTGTGAGGCATCATGATATTGATGAAGACCCGTCGAAACCTTGGTCGGTTGTAATGAACCGTGTGGATCATACCATTTCGCTTTTTTTCACTTCTCTTCGCTGCATGTGCGCCTTCGTAATAGCTATCTACCCTCCAATTTCCTTAAATTCAATTATTAGTACCTCAGACTGATACGTTGTGTACAACATTCAGTGATTGTATTCGCCTTCGTTTGTCAATAATTTAAATTCTTATTCATGATTCCTCAGCATATTAAAAGGGAAAAAATATTACATAAATGTATTTGAGTACTCCAAATCTTATAACATATCGCACCGTGAAGTAAGTAAATACTTTTTCAATAATTACCTCAAATTGGAAAACCAAATCAACTTCACCTAGGATTTAATTATTGCTATGCCGGCTAAATTATTATGCGTGACATCGAGGGATTCGGGTCCAAGCCCTTTTCTTGAGGATTTGTTTCTGTGCGGCATCGTACTAGGTTAGGAGTATACTAGGGTAAATCAGGAACACAAGTATATAGTTAAAATATTTAATAAACATTATAAACATAAATACTCATTTCTATAAGAACAAATCATACAACAAAAGGAAGACTTTCGTAATCTTGTTGTTTTAAGGCACAATTGTTACCTGGATAAGTATTTACACATCACAGAAACGTCGCCAAGAGAAAATGTACGACAAAACTACAAATAAGTATGATTGCACATTTCAAAAGTATTTCCAAAGTCTCTTTCGTTGGCCTTTGTTGGCAAGTTTGTTGTAACAACCCTTGTTTTTTAGGCCACAAAAATACGATTTGAATGTAAGAGATCACAATACATGAATCATTACTCCATGTGACAATAAATGCATACAAATTAAATACCTTCAACTATGAAAATCTGATCTTTTGAAGGTAAATATTTTATGATTATAAACATTCCTGATAAGCAGTCTTCTTTCGGCATTCGAAGTAAAAAGTATTGAAAAGCAACTATCCAGAGCGGTCACATGGAAAAGTATTAAGGATGACCTCGTCCATAATCTATGCCATTCACAATGCGTACGGTGCTATATCTTAATGAAGCACTTATCAACCGTGAGTCCCTTTCAGCCTCGTTCATCAATAAGAAAATATACAAATATATGTATCAAAATATTTATATAATTAGCATAAGCCACGCTCAGAAATGTATAGCCACCAACATGATTGATTAACAATGTAAAAATCTCTTCTGGTGCCCTCCTTCTCAAAATTTTCTTGTGGGTTCCAAATATTCGTTCCCTGTTTTATTTCTTCGGGGATGAAAAATATACATAACTTCTTCAATTCTATACCATTTACATTATTTGAAAGCATTTCAAGTGAAAAGGTGGAGTAGTGCAGAATATACAATCACGGCAATCCACCGCGTTGCTCTCTGCGTCGTGACTTAATATCAGCAGGAAATGAATCATAATCTTTCACAAAATCAACACAAGGATGAAATATATACATATGTACACTTGTCGAAAGCCCAACCGGGCATCTTTCTACAGGAGTCTATTCGGAAGAGCGTCTTATCACCGAATGGTTGATGTAACCATCCTGAATCAACCTCTCGTAAAAATGAGTTCACAGTTTTTCACCAAGTCTGTACAAGTGAGAGGCCTGGATGGGACCTTGCTCGGATGAGATGAGTGTCTGTTTGGCAGCTCTTTACCACGGCCTCCACGGGCACCCTTCATCTTCCTTGATCTCCTCCTGAGCCGGACACCGCTTCATCACCAGGGAGAGAGGCTTCTGGAGCGGGGGGCTGAGGGGACGGGTGCAGACGAACACCTCGCCTGCGCGGCCCCCATGGGCCTGTGCAACCGGCGACCCGGCCACCACCGCCACGGGCTTCACCGCCTGCACGCGACCCGGGCTAGGCCTCGGCACGGTGAGCGCGAAGGCCCCCGCGGGGCTGTCGAAAGCCACCGGAGAGGCGGAGGACGAGGAGGAGGCGGTGGAGGAGCAGGAGGCCGTGGAGGCGGTCCTGGACGGGTGGAAGGCTGGGGCGGGGACGGCGAGGAGGGGCGGCGGCGACCCGGGGGCCTCGGAGGAGGAGCAGGAGGAGGAGGGCGTGGTGGAGGGAGGCGGGGGCTGCGCCCTGTAGGCCGTCGGGGGCGAGGAGGTCCTCTGCTGCTGCGCCGGGAGGACGAGGGCCAGGTCCCCGTTGGGGAGGCGCGTGGGGAGGAGCTGGAGGCCGGTGGCGGCGAAGAGTGCCGAGGTGGCGGAGGGGGCCATGCCGCCGGGGCCCTGCTTGGGGGCCAGGGGCGGCAGGGGTGGGGAGTCGTCCATGGGCTCCGCCGGCGGCCGGGGGGCCGCGCCGCCGTTCTCCGTGGTGGACACGCCGTTGAGGCAGTGCGTGAGGTGGGAGAGTAGGCGTCGCTTGAAGTGCTGGTCGACGGAAGGCGAGGGGGAGGGCGAGCCGGCGTCAGAGCCGTCCGCAGAGTGCCTCATGAGGAAGCGGGACACTTCGGCGGCGCACTCGCTGAAGCCCGCCTTGTACTTGTTGAGGACGGTGGGGTCAGCGGCCGCGGAGAGGGCGGCCCGCTGTCGCCTCAGCGTCTCCAGGTGGCGAACGGTCATCTCCAGGATGTCTGCCTTCTCCAGCTTGGAATGCCTCGCGGGCTGTGAAGTAAATGAAGAGAATGGCTTGGTTAGCGATATCGGTACAGGAATCAGTCCTCATCACTCTTATTTCTAATAAAAACTTCCTCATTTGTACAATATTCTTCAGTGCAAAGAAGAATACAAAGCAAAAGACCTTGCACGTTGTAGAACTCGGTCGTAAGAGAAATAGTTCGCAAGTAAATGTATTAGATGCGCGAGAATCTTTTAAAGTAATCCTTTTTCCCACGACCACTCTAAGGGAACGGCTTGATGCATATTTTTATACTCTCAGCTGAATTACAAGAGGTTTCACCGCACTACTCATAAACGAAACACTTACCTATACTCTACTAAGAGCAAAAACGAAGGTTGTATAAAATGAAACAACAATTCATAAACGTAGGCACTTCCTGCATAAAATGAACATGAGACGTTGATTACTTTTTATCTTGTATGAAGTTTTATCTTGTATGATCTTGAAAAACGACTACTTCCAAACAGTATATGGGAAAAACGAAAAACTTTATACCTTTCTCCTTTTTTCCTGTTTGACCATTGTTTTCTACCCGCTCTATTTCATCATATAATAGCCGTTACTTATCATGGAGTGAACAGTAGTTTTCATTTGAATAAGTGCGTAAGTCCAAACGTGAGATAAGGCTCCGGTTACAGATTTGAAACTTGTTACACCTGGGGCAATCATCTATCTTACAGGAAGTTAAATTAATTCCGGGCCCAGATGTGTGTGGCCATCTAAAATCCCCTAAGATGGGACTAATAAGAGTTGGGTCGAATATATTTCCAAAATTGGGAGCCGAAGCGTTCTCGTCGGGAATCTTAATGACACCAAATTTGGCGATCGAGGTTCATTATGGGACGGAATGAAACGGCGTAACCACAGCAACAGAGCCGCTCCCGCAATGAAACCCCAAGCCCCACGTCTTGTTCACAGCTTAAAAAATTCCGCCCCATCACCTCAGATGAAATTTTGATGGTTACAATCAGGAAGGATGAGGCCATCCCTCCTAATTATGTAAATTTTTCACACTTGGCTCCTCCGCAAATATAGAGCTCCTTTCACGGCAACCTGGCCGGCGAAGGAAAGGGCCGAGAGCTATTTTTTAGCACCTCGATACGCGAAAAGGCTCAGGAGTTCGAGTCGTCCAATCAATTTACATTTTGCGGAAAAGGGAATGGATAGTCTGAACACCTGCTAATAGGATGAGCTCGCCTGTGTGGGAAACGGCCGTCCTGGAAAACTTCAATAAAAATCTGGTAGCTCAATCCCTTGAGCGGAAATAATGTGAGAGGCGTTGGATTTGGTCGAAAAAAATGAGAAAAGGAACGCTCATATAAGGGCCGACGCGAGTAAGCAAGGGATTTTTTGCGCCTTAAAATTATGTCTCGAAGGATGGTGAATCGCGGACGAGGTGAAGAAATGAAAGTCAATCTTAGACAAATAATTCACCTTAGTTGTTAGCACTAGCCCTTCCTAATCCTTGGTTTTATTAAAAGGTATTCCATTGGAACGCAATCATCATTACAAAAATGAGCAGTCTGTAATAATTTTAGTGTCTGAAGTTAAAACTATTTCATTTACATTTAGTTCGCATTTCAGTTGTCATTTCGGCCAATTTATCGTTTGAGTGGCGGAAATACGCCGCTTACTACCTTGTGTATCTTGCAGTACATTTCACTCATTCCATAAAAGGTCAGTAAAAGTCTACTTACGAGTGGAAATTAGGTTACCTTTAGCTTTCAGCTCATTTTTTATAAACAAAATTACACGCTTGCGAAATGGCGTTCATTGAATAATTATTTTATGGCCCATTTCACCAGGTTTATGATTTTCTGGGGCGGGCGTATGCAGGCTGTAATTACCTCTGGCAACATGACTGGCTCATGAAGTGAATAAATTTCCAAATTAGACGGCAGTCATTTTGTAAGGGTAGTATTTGAGGCTGTAGATAAGGAGCCCTCAATTTACTTAAGCACTCACGTGTATTTTCCTCAACAATGCCCAATTTCGTTCCGCCTTGGGGTAAGACGCCAAGCAACAAAGTCGTCCTTACCACCCGAAATCCGGAGATCTGGATATCCTTGGGCTTTTTCAGACGAATTTTTTCAACCTTACATAAGCCTCAATCATCGCCGTCATTTAAAAAAGCCCTCATTCCCGGAGATTATGGAACGATTCTTGAAATATGAACTCTCCAAAAGCCTTACCGTTAATTCTTCGGCTGCACAGGAAAGCAAAAAGGAAATATAACCGAACGGTGGGTGAAGAGAAGGGGAATCATCGAGTAATTTGAGCCCGACGCTCGATGTGAAACATGAAGCGGCTTTTAAAGAAAGCAAAACACGAGCGCTAAGTGCTTTTGAGTTGCCAATGACTTTTTGTTACGCCGCCCGAGACAGGGGAGAAAAGGAAGTAATAAGATACTTACGTCTTTCTTGGTGGCGTCCAGGATGAGCGCCTTGAGTTCGTTCAAGCAGTTGTTAATCCTCGCCCGCCTCCGCTTCTCCATGATCGGCTTATTGCTCTGTAAGAAGATCAGAAGGGACCAGATGAGCGACGCAATCACGGATGAAGAAAAGGAAATTATTCATAATAGCATAGCAGGATGGGAAAAAAATTAACGAACCTCGAATAAAAAAAAGCGAGAACTAACATGAGGTGGAAGATTACTTTAACCCTATTAAAGTTCACACGAAATAAGAAGGTCACAGCGGTCAACACTTAATTAGTTAATGAAATTTATTTTTCATTACCAACACACGGTTTTCATTACCAAGTATCTTCCACGGTGCGAAATATTGTATGTCATGATAGAGTTTGGTACTGTGATTATCATATTCAAACCAGAAATCCACACACTTATGGCATACAGAAATATAGATATTGAAGAGAAAAAAGGTTCAAAAAGAGAGGGCATCTCTTCAATTCAAATGCATTTTACCGTGATGAACCAGCCCTGAATCTGATTTTTTTGCATCCTCTTTAAAATTCTAGAACCAGAAAGTTGTATCCCGCCAGACGAAATTATCATGGTATTTCATGCTCAATCATGGTAATATGTGCATTGGGTTTTAAATCTCACAGAGAAGTAAAATCGTGGTCGAGTTCCACCATTTGATCCGCATTGTAGTTTCGGCTAACGTCAACAGCTCAGATGACATTACAGTTAATTCAATCCGATTCATACTGTAATTTGATATTCGTACGCAACACACCTGGGGTGGATTAGTTAATATGAACGTTGAGGGAAGGAGATGAGTTAATTTTAATTACGGTGAGAGTGAGTAATTTCGAAGGAGTGTCGCGTGGATAAGCAGAGTGACGCGCTCTGCCCGAAGTAAGAACGTGAGAAGGAGAAGGGGAGTTTTCACGCCTAGCTTCTCGTGAACAAGTAGTCGGGAACGGAGAAAATCGGAGAGAGGAGGAAGACTTCAAACGCCTTCACAAAGTGTCTCTCGCTCTAGAAAGTGGGAAAGGCGCTCAACGCAAGTGTACAAAGGCAAAGGTGAATTGTGGGGGTTTGGGGAGCGCCACGCGACTCCTGGAAAGGAGGGGTCAGTGGCGGGAATGTCTCGCGCGTTGGAGTCTCCAGCGGCGACTCTCTGAACTACATCTGGCGAGCGAGGCTTCCGATTATCACGGCCAAGGTGACTAGCGGAAGAGATTTATGTCGAGCCAAGGCACGCATCAAGAATACATCTCTCTCTCTCTCTCTGAGGACGGTGATTACACACAGGAGTGTGTTCCCATCGGAGTCCACCAGGTCGGCTTCGAAGTCTAACGTAACTACTCCGACAGCTGTACCCCTAAGAGAGTTGCGAAATTCGATCATTGGATCGGGTGGCTATTCTCCTCCGTAGCCAGAAGGGTGAATGACAGATTGTGATCAAATCTTTCAGCTTCCAGCCAGAGATAACCGTGGATTAACGTATTTATAAATACCTGATAGAGTAGCCAGGCAAAATTTAGCTCGCAAATGACTGGCAATAAGTTTTCAATCACCCAAATACCAAAAATCTATTCTTCAAGCGCAACGAATGGGGCATATATTCTCGTCTCCAGGAATCACTTGAACTTTAGCCCGAAACTAGGTGGTGCAAAGCGAAGGGCTGTGCACTCCCTGCTAACTTCCTCTTCTAGTCCTCGTCCTAAAAAACTTGTGGCAGTTAAAAACAGAAATATTCATGTGTTTGCTCGTTCCAATGAGGTTCTCCGTGAAAGAATCAATCTCCCTATGACGACAGTCACGTTAAGTACGATTAAAAGTTTGTAAATGTTGCTCATCTACCGTGCAATGAAAACTTGCTATAAATCTGGCGATGAGGAAGTAATTGAAAGTTTGGCGGCCGAAGCTCGCTCCGCTGTCGCTCATCCCGGCGCGAAGCGAGTTCCTTCAAATCCCGCAAGATGACGCTGACGCTCAAGAGCGGAACGGTGTCGTTGAGAATCTCCCCGATTTTTCCCGCGCCACTACACGCCCATTCAAACGGGAAAAGGTTGGTGAATTTGAACCTCCGGCTCTAGAAATCAGAATTTAAGGCTGATAAGTTAGACCTACTCTTAGGCGTGAATTTATTTTCCGCTTACGATGGCAATTCTTATGTGTGGCACGTGAATAATCACCATTCCGCGAAATACCGCTCATCTTTCACTCCGATGTTTTTGGCTATGAGTTAATGACCTTTTTTTCTTTATTTATCATTTTAATTCTTCTAAAAAAATGTAAACTGTGAGAAAACTTTTTTCCATAGTGACTTTCAAAGATTATCAATGGCCAATTGGTATTTTCGCAACCAAAACCTAGCTCGTTCGTTAAAGCGAAACATTTTCTTTTGCGCCACGAAGGTTTGCCGGAAGGCTTGTTTCAAGGTTTAGCTGAAATAAAGTACCCATCTACCTTTTAACAGTACCCTTAACCTTAATTCCGGTGAAAACGCCCAGTAATGTTACTTTGCGTTCAGTTTTCGGGCATTTTTTCGGTAAAACATGATTTTTGAGTTAGTAAAGGCTGAATAGTTAGCGAGGGGGCGAAATACGACCTCGAGTTCTGGAAAGAAACGCTTCCGCCTGGAGTTAATCGCTGCGAAAGGGTACCCAACGATTCAGACGGTCCACGCACAACCACTCTCAGCTGTTTTAATTTTTTTTTTTTAAGCGCTTGCCCGCCGTTCCGAAAATTCTGTACCGGCAAGGGTCCATCACACGCTCCTGAATGCACCTTCGGCCGTACTCGCAAAATATTTTCCTCCCATCTTCCCCCAACTCGTATTTCTCCTTAAACGGCCGTAATTTGCCTCCCTTAAGACGGTCTCGCAACCGAAACAGCGTCTTCCGGACGAGCAATTACGATTCGCGAAACGCCCCCTTCCCCCATCAAAACTAAAGCGAGCGCTGGAATACCGTCATTACAGGGTCGTAATAGCGTCCGGGGGGGTGGTAAGGGTTTTTACTACCCCTCGGTCGGGACCCTCCCACGAAAAAGCAAACCAGAGAGTCGGAAGCACCGCGGCTGTCTTGAAAACAGGTGTTCTCGGAATTCGCGCGGGTGACGGTTGGATGGGCAGGCAGGATTTCCCAGGGAGACGGAGGCATTAAGGCGTGCGACTGGAGGAAAAGAAGCCTTGGGCCTGCCGCAGAAGCCAGGCCGATAATTCCCCTGCTTGCCTCCTTGAAGGTCGTAGGTTCAAATACCACCTCGGGCACAAATGTGGTACTTCGTTTAGAATTAGCTCTTGCTTGAGTTAGAGAGAGCTAGGTAAGTTATGAACTTATCCGTTCGTAAATCTTAAACCAAGTGTACCACTGCTTTTTGACAAGAAATTTCTTGTCTTCGTCTCTTGTCTCTTTGTCTCTTGTATTCGTTCCGTAAATAACGACTGGTAGCACTTAAAAATACGAATCGGGATTGCTTATTCATTGATTGATTAGAAATGACGTTTTGTTGGCTAGTAGATAAAGAGCTTCTCTTTTTATTTTCTTGGGTGATGTAAGCTCTCAGAAACATTGCATGGTAGTTAAATGAGCTCATATATGCCTTGGTACTTCTTCCCTGAAACCCTCTTTACTTGACACGCATCCCTTGCATATTCAAGTGTGGTTTTGTGGCAAAAATGTTACCCCTCATCACGTTCTTCGCAAATCCATGACGTCTCTGGGCGTGTCGATTCCATTTTCTTCTCGACTCACCCCAAAAAAATAGTGGATCGATTTATCTACCATGTGCTGTTTAAATTTCGACAGAGTGCAATGTCTAAGATGCGGACCTCATTCTTGATTTACCCACACAGAAATTTAGTACTTTTCTGATACACAGCTTTTCCCTGTAGCGCTTTTATAGGCAGGTGGATACTTCACGATTGGGGATGTGAAAAATATTCCGCGGATATTTCCCGCGGGGAATGAAAAAAAAATAAAAAACGACGATCATGGCCCGGAGCGCGGCTTGACCTTTCGGGGAGGACCGATGGCCTCACGAGCATCGCCCACGGTGAAAGGGCGCCCCGCTGAGGAACATTATCGCGATTACGGATAGCGAGCTGTTCTGCGGTCGACGGGGAGGGAAACCGCTCTCGCTGGAGCGAGTGCTCGTCGACTTTCCCGAACGCGTCTGTCTTTCCTGCGGGGGGAGACAGTTCCGCTCACAGCGGTTTCTCCGCAGTTGACCACGTGTTTCTGCGGTGGGCGGTGAGTGAGGGATCGGTACGAATCGCCGACCCGCCCTGCGGCCGAAAAATTAACGTGTGGAATTCGATATTTCATCCAAGAGTAACTGATCACAAACTCCAATATCAGAGGACGCTCAGTGAAGGCCAAATTGTTCATAGCACTTTAGTGTCCATCATCACAATCGTTTTGCACATAAAAGCAATAATATTCGTTTTCACTCATGAAAGCGTTAAAACGTTACGTATTCGCGTTGGTGATTCCTGACCGTGGTCTGAACACATAAGTGACCTATCTGTTACCCCTTTGTGTTGATACAAAAGTCACGACTGCTACTAGATATATTTCACGAAAATAGTACTTAGTTGCTTGCTTCTTCATCATCTCTTCTTTTCTTCTCAGGCAAGAAACAGTTTTTCACGCTCTAATCAACTCACGTGCGTTGTCAAAAGTTATCTATGTATTTAACCTCTGTAATATGTCACTATGCTATATTAAATCCTCCGGAATACGTCCTAATGATATAACTTGATATTTCGTCATTAAATCGCTACGGTGCCGCGTGAATTTCTAACAGGCTTCCGAATACTTCCGCATACCTGTATCTACGTCCCCCTAAAAAAAAGTGATTAGCATTTTTTTAATCCTTGATTTTTTACCCATTTAAATCACGCGATCGATTCGCCGCAATCAGCGGAAAGGGCTTCACGTTTCGATCCCAACTGTTCGTGATGTTTCGAGTTAATCTTTTCCGCTAAGACCCGCCCTTAGTGTGACCGCTCAATCTTTCCGCTACAGAAAAACCCTCTTCCGGTAATTAACGCCCACTCCAACAGGCAGACAGTCTGGCGTGCTCCACATGACCCCAATTTCGGAAACCACAGAATTAACGTAGTGACCGCATAGGAAGGTCGTCAACGCTTTACAGAAATAATGGAACCGAGCTTCGCTGATATTTTGTGCCCGAGGGATTTGGTTTCGCCTTTCTGGATGCAGTCGCATTTCTTACGCTCGCTCCTCGCGGAGGTTGTGGTCGAAATCCACGGGATGGGAAAGACGATGGGATTGACGAGGGTGGTGGAAGGATTATTTTCCTCGCAGGAAGGTACGTATCCGTCCGCTGCACACGGATTGCGCTGGGCTGATACGTGAGTCGTGTTTTTTGTGCAATTCTAGCTCCACCTTAACCTCAGTTTTTTTTTCTTAAGCTGCGCGACGCCGTCCGCAAATGTCCAGCCATTCAAGCATCACTGATCCACCCGCCAGAGCCCGATGGAGGCAGTCAAGAATGGTGCGATATTTTTCAGATTTCCCTGCGTCAAAAACTATCCGAAAAAAATACCGGTCTATACATTTGATAGAAGTTATGGCTTCCAATTAGTTTTTTCAACCCTGACTTGAGTTGCAAAGTTAACCGAAACTTTGGATGAGGTCCTGATATTCTCTCTGGATGATTTGAAACCGTTTTAAAAAATCCAAATGCCTACCACACCATATAGAGTCTATCCGATCCTCCTGGAAGGTGTGAGGTAGGCGGAGTGATTGTAATTTTCCTCTAACTTCTAATTATTCCAATTATTTTTCAACGTTTTAGCGTCATTATTAAGAGTATATAGGTGCAGGAACCCATGATAATGACTGAAGGTTTGACATAAGTCGGGAAATAGAATATCAAATTCGGAAAACTACCAATTTTTGTGCTGAAAAATAAAAAAAATCTGCTAGCGTGTCAAATAAAATGTATGTTATTCTATATTAGACAACAAGGGGCGTGTATTTGTGTGATTTTGTGGTGAGTAGGACGCGGTGGGTCGTGGGGAGAGGTTGGGTGTGAGGCCAGGGGTGGCACAGGAAGGGGCGATGGGGGGAACGAAGTCAACGAAGGGAGACGATTCCCGCGCCTGCCCGTGTGCAACGGTGCGAAGTCGTACTACACGCTCGGGGCGTTCCGAGAGAGAAAGAGGAGGAGGGCAAATCAGTGGCCGGCCGACCCGAAACACTGCTTTTTTTCGAAATCCCTTCCCTCCCAACGCCTCTCGCATCGCTTCCAGGGCCGGCACAAGGGCGGGCGCCGAGACGCGAGCGACTCGTAACTCAGTGACACAATTAATGTTTCCAAAACGTATTTTTGCTTTCCCACTCTCCAATGTATACCCGGCCACTTTTTCTCCTTTTGGGCACAATCACAAGCGGTGACGAAGAAACTCAGGGCGGGCGCTGTGGTTCGATGACATCGATCAGGGAACTTGAGGTTTGGTCAATCAACTATAGAAAGGCAGACCGTGGAAGCTGACTTGTCCGAAAATACCTCGGCCGAATTGCGAACGGTTTCCATTGATCTGCGGCAATCATTTCATCATTAAAAGCCTTGAAAATGAGGTGAGAATGGAATCTAGACGAAGCGTATGAATTGCCCTCTATCACCAACTTAATAGCGCAGCATTTAAGCTTTGGTCCCCGGATGAAAAGGGACAGTTAATGATTCATGAAAAGTAAAAACTTGAATCCATCTCAAATGACGGTTTCCGCAAGGGAAAGAAACCTGTCTCTGTGCTATTAGTCCCAAATGGCTTACAGTTATCTCAATCGGATATTCCGAAGATGGAAGAGGAGCGATTTGTGATGTTTCCCTCGGTATTACTGAACGGAATGCCGCGAACGTGACAGGGGAAAATGATCTTTCGCCAATGACTAATTGACGATTTCAATCCTCAAGCTTTTGCACCCATGGCCGTGCAGAGGTGATCAAGGGTGTGCAATTAATGCGACGCCAGGTCGAATGTGAGTTCAGAGGCCACCGATTGTCGAGGGCACATTGGCGCTCGCGAAGGGAAATCCTTCAAACCAACGACTACTTCTAATGAGGGTAGTAAGGTAACAAGGTCCTGTAAGATCACGGGACTGTGACGAGCACAATGACATATTGTCGGCGCACTTATTGGATTGAAAGTAAGTTTTCTGTATTACAATATCGAGGTTCGAGTGCGCATAACTACAGCAAGTAAACTTCGGTCTACGAAGTCCAAACAGCGAGATATTTCATTGCATTTCTCAGACGTCTGTAACTGGGAAAGAATTGCCCACTCTAATTCCCCTCCTTATGAGATACTCTGGTTTACCATACGAAACAACGATCTTAATATCAACAGATGTCTATGTTCATGAAACATGACCTAATGATTTTTCTCTTTCCCCGTAGGTGGGGCAGAAGTTACGTTTCCGGCATCAGCATACTTGTCCTAGAATTGGAAAGAAAATAACACCGACAGGGGGAAAAATTCTGCTTATCGACTATTTTACCCGTATCATCAACCTCCCGGGAAGTTTCCTGCAGAATTATAAACTTTGTGGTAAGTATTTCTTACAAACATAACTAAGTTTTTGTGTATAGTATGCATTTTAAAGGCGACTGTAGAAAGAACTCACGCTTTGTTTAAGAGGAAAATTCAGAGAGACAGAGCATATCCCCAAGCAATACTACTACTTCGCCTTCTCCAAAACTTAATTGAAGAACTCCTTGCCCTTTTTTGTAAACGATAGCTCCCTAGCCTATTGGGACAATCGGAAGTAACGATGACTTCGCCACTCATCGGTAATGCATAAATGTCAATCATTAGAGATCGAAAGGCAGAGAGAAACCCAAGAGTAATTAATACTTAACTGACAGCTTCTCATTTCCGCTGATTATGCGCATTATCAGGCAAGTGCGTGCGAAAAACGAACAAAACGCAGCGGGGGAATTCACGTAGATGGGAAGGCAGAGGAAGAAGAAGCGCTCGAAGGACTGGCCAAGAGGAATCCGACACGCCAACGTCTCCCCTACTCAATCCACGCTCGCGTGTAAATATAAAGGGAGGGCGAGAGGGAAGAATGTGCAAATAAGATAAGGGTTGGGGAAATAAAAACAAAACAAATCTGCCCGTGGGAGGAGAATATATCACGCGCTCGCCTCTCCCCGTGGCGAAGCATTTGCCAAACACCTGTTGCGCCCAGAGCCAAGGGAAGGAGGCGGTAGTCGCCCTTCTCCCCCTCCCTGCCTTCCTAAGGGCTCGGCATCAAGCGAAGGGCTATCGGGGAGGCGGTGACTCCAGCCCACGGGAGGGAGAGACCAGACGGAGAGGCGCGGCTCGGGCTGTCCACACGAGGAAGGAAGAGATGAGGAGAAGAAGGCATTGAGGAAAACCGGTGTGTGTCGCGGTGGGTTTACTTCTTGGCTGGAAAGGGGGCGGCCGATGACTCACGCGCGCCGGACGATGCATTGCCGCGAATGCCTGGGAAAGGATTCTCGTTCTCCGGCGGGTGGGACTGGATGACGCGATTCAATAACACTTCCTCAAATCGCCGCGGGAAGTGCGTGCTTTTTTTTTCTTCTTCCTCCCTCCCGCCCTCCGCTCGTTTTATATTCGCTTCACGGTAGCTTTTGCAATAAGGCCGTCCGGGTATTGATACTACCCACGCTCCGGGGATCGCTTCCCAAGCGATCACAAATCGAGCATCGTGATCGTGTTTCCTCATTGACCGATATACGTGCTGATTTTACGGAACTTCGAATCATTGTAAATGATGCGTTCGCGACAGACATTGATTTGCTGATGCGAATGGACCCCACATCCGGACCCTACAAAAACACTCCCGAGAGAAAGAGAATGAGTTCTTTGCCATTTTATATTTACGCACGGGCGGTGGCTTAATATCAGCGGAGATGGATGACGTGCATTCTGATGATTTTTCATGAAATCGTTCAACGTCCATGCATCATGTTGATGGCACAAACCTTTGTAAAAGAAAAATTGAACAAATCTGAAAACAAACCTTCCTCAAAGCGAAGCTCAGATTTTAAGGCCCGATATGGAGAAAGTGACATGGAAATGAGTTTACAGTTTTCGCCCTAGTTTCATGCGTAGAAGGCTAAAATTTCAATCACAATAAACTTGCCAATAAGTAATGATTTTTTCATAACCGAATGTTTTGGAAGCTTATATTATTAATCATAGTTTTCAAGGGACATTCGGAACATTATGTCAATTGGTCAAGAAAACGTTATATAGTAAAATGAATATTCTAAACCGATGATGAACACGGGAAGTAAAATTTAAAAAATGTTAAACAGTTTGAACGACAGAACTAAATTCTTAACGCTTAGTCAATTCAACAAAATGAAAACAACAGTCGTTCCAAGGAATTATCCACAAATATATCATCGAGGACACTTGACAAGTATTTCGAGGTACGACGTCATTTGTAGTTGAATCCACTTTCCCTGGTTTCAAGCAACAAAAGGGAGCCTTCACGCATTGCGCACTGCTGCGGCAAGGTCTCTGTGGGCTGCCGGACTGTCGGTCACGCCTGCTGAAGGGAGTGAGATTGCCCACGGCCAGTGACTGCCGTCCACACCATCGCTCTCACCAAGTGATGCCTCACTGGCCACCACGGGCGCCGGTTTAGAAAATTTGATGGAAGCTATGGCCCGTGATGGTAATACACTCCCCTGCTTCCAAACAGCGTGACAACACTCGAACATTTTGAAGAAAAACTTCGTAATATGATGCCGAAGAACAATAGAAAAAACTGGGGTTAGTTAGAACTACCAGTGCTTGACTTTCTTCGGAAGCGATTCATGTCACTTGGACGTGAATTTTTCACGAGCCATCCACCGGGTATCTCCATTTCAACCGACGTTTCGAGGACTGTCTCGGCTATCGTCTTCAGGGTTCTGGATTCAGAAAAACTCTTTCCAACACAATGGAGATGATGCCCGAGTCGGTCCTCGGATCGTCAGTATTAATGTGGACAATTAAATGGTGGAAACAGGTGAATAATTTTCCAACAAATATAGGGAATGCACAAGACTTTCATGTTACTAATTTGGAGACATGTTTTTCTTGTAATGGGGGAAAGTGCCCAGAAAATTAGCAATGCCATCATTTTTATGATTAAACAATGTCCAGAAGCTAAATACGATAAGGAATAGTCTGCCCACTATGAATCAGACAAATGTAAAATGTTATAATGGCGTAGTAGGAGGCGTTACGTGCTATGCTAGACTAGTATGTAACTTGGCTTGCTGTGCCTACGCATAACCCTGACGTAAGCACGATATCCATGCCCGTGGCGGGATACGAACTCGCGACATTTGGGTAATCACGAAGTTGGAATGTTATTCATAAGGGAATGAGTCGACTCACCCTTCTGTTGTCAGTGGCGCTCCTTCTGTGGGCCGAGGGCATTGCTGCTGCTGCGGCGACCGTGTTGGCGACCTCAGCGGTGGTCCCACCGGAGTTCACTCCGGAGGCGGCGTTGGCACCGCCGGGGACCAAGGGTCCGCCCGGCGGTCCTGCCGGAGCCACCACCCCGCCGCCCATCACCACCAAGGGACTCCCTCCAACCGCCGTGGGAACGCCGGCGGAGCCCGGGGACCCGCTAGCACCCATCTCGGGAACCGCCGTCTTCGGCAGATCTCTTGGACCAAAGTCTCAAGACGGTAGCACAAGCACACGGGTCGCCGGGACACTCAACCCACGACCACTCGGGGTTCGAGTCACAAGTCTCAACCGTCCTCGCACGGGGAACAACCAGGTCCTGGGCCCTACCCAGGGGACAGTTCACGCCAGAGCGCGGGCCTGTCCCTGGACACTGCCGGGAGACACACACGATAAACCCTCTCCGACCTGAACACGAGAGGAGTCGCTTCCACAACTGGATGGCTCTGTCTGCGCGTGTTGGTCGCCCGCGTGCCTCCGCTCGACTGACTTCAGTGGCGTGAGAGCGGACGGAGGAATGTCCGTGTCCCTCCCCACACCCTTCCCTCCTCCTCACCCTCCGCAGGCCGGTGAGGGAGCCACCGCCGAACCGAACGCGAGGCACTCCGACAACAAAACCTCATTCCCCCACACCACCCAATTCCCCCTCCACTCCCCCTTGAGTGGTAACCACGGGCGGCCCTCCTCCTCACCCAAAGCGGTCCTCACTCCCTCCCTCCTCCTCGCACGATTGCCTCCACCGCCGACCGCCTCCTCCTCCTTCACCTCCTCCTCCTCCCTAAACCCTCTTCGCCGCCGGAGTCGTGGGCAACCGGCCAGCGCGGCTCGCGCGCGCCCCGCTGCCTGCGCGTGCTTCGGGGGAGGGGAGGCGTGGCGGGGCGGTTTGGCGGGGAGGGCGAGGGGGAGAGGCCGGGGATGGGATCTCTACGGCGTCGGAGGTCCGCCGCCACGGAGAGCAAGCGCGCGCCACACGCTGACGGCAGTCGGCCGGCAGAGGGCGGCGGAGAGAGCCTTTGCCCCTCTCACTCGTTGCGGCGGACTCCGACCGGCAGCCGAGCCGTCCGTCCCCGATGACGCCTACCCTCGCCCCACGATTCATTCTCTCTCGTCACTAATTGCCAATTTGAAGAGGAGTGCCGCATAACTACGTCTGGATGACAACACTGTTAATGCAAATACCAAATACTTGAGGGTTTCAAAATCAGGAGGAATCCGGCCTGAAAAGAAAGGGTTTTCGAATACTCACTCTGAAAACATACCATTATCGTAAAATCTACATTGTTATGGGGGTTAGGGTGAGGAGCTTTCAATTTTGAAACTAACCTTTGTGTAAGACGCAGTCGTCTGATGAAATATTTCACCCGGTCGAAGAACTCGAATAGGTACCTAATCGAAAAACTGCACTGTTTCGAGGAAAATTAAACGTATTTAGTTAACGGAATTTTAGTTAATTTTAAATTTTTTATATCTGTAAGCCCTAAAAGTACACGATTTTTAATGAATTGCAGTCTTTTATTTACATCTTCGCGATACCCTGCAAGCCACCGCGAGGGTGTGTGGCAGGGGGAATCCGGTTACATTAATATATATCCACGTGATACCCTGCGAGCTACCACGAGGGTGTGTGGCAGGGGGATGGGATCTCTGCGGTGTCGGAGGTCCGCCACAGAGATCAAGCTTTAAATGTAGTGCATAAGCTAGATATTAATAGAGTATGGCATAGGTATTTTTAACATCGCTTTCAATTTTTATTTCATACTTAATATTTTTATCAGAACCCAAATATATCATCAGGCGTAAATGATAATTACACTGCGCCAAAATGTTTTTGTTAACACGTCGAACCTTAGCTTAGCCCGGCGGATCTATATTTGTTTCTGGTTATTGTTAACACTTGGGTCCGCAAGTACGCTCGCGAGCCACACCGCGAGGGTTCGTAAACATGGTTCAGAGGAAAATTGAAAATGGAAACTTACACTAACGTAGTTTCATTTGAATAGCATATTTTGGAATTTGTAAATTTAACTAAGAAGGTTTCAATGAATTTTTTTTATTGGGAATCCTGTGTTACATTAAAAAAAAAGCACTTAATAAACAGAGCATTAGTAAATTTTCTTAGAAAATGCAAGGTCACTGCTCGTAAAAAACGACAAGAACAATTTTGAGTGATTTTTAAAATCTTAATAGATATATTTAATACTAGTATTACTTTTTATCATAATGCCTAACTTATTTTTTCGTTACATTTTAAATTTTCTTGTTGCTCTTGAAAATTTTGAAAAAGTAACGGACATTTTTGACTCTTCTGTCACAAATGTTTGCCGACCCATGTGTTAACACAATGGATGAAATATTGGTAATTCGTATGCCTACTCTCCTTTACTAGGTAAATGCCCATCGAAGGAAGCCTAAGTAATTCTAGAGTTAAGGATTAAATGTAATTTATCCCCTCCACGCGCCAATATTTACGATTAGTTGTCCTCGAAGTAAGCCAATTGGGAAATTGTGATTTCAAAGCTGAAATTTACCTCCTGAAAACTTTTAGTCAGTAATCTGTTCTGACTGTAAATAATTCATATCCCAATCTTTTGTCTAACTGGAAGAAAAATCATGACCAGCTATTAGATACTTATTATTATGAATAAAAATAATAATATACCTAATAGTGCATTCTCCAATTCCTAGAGGCAAAACCTTTCCAGAAGCCACAGTTCAGAATTGTGTTTCACCTCGGTTATCTATTCTGAAAAATGTCACAGTACTTTATAACAAACCGTAGGTAATACATGTGTTTTAACCAAATATTGGGTCCGAGGAGAAAATAATTAAGACCCATCGCTTTTTCTAGCTGTACTATTTCTTTTCAAGTGAGTTTGACACAGACATGGCAATAAATTACGTCTCTTCAGGGGTGTTGACGGCCGTAAGTCTCGTACTAATGCCTTGGAACAGTTAGGCAAGTATTCCATAACCCATTCACCAGCAATTACCTCCTTCCTAATCACTGCTTTCCTTCTGGCGGTGAAACATCTGGCATCGGAACCTCAGCCCTCTCCCTCCCTCGTAACTCTCAGGGTGGTGGGAAGGGCAGAGGGTGTCATAATGTAAACACACTCGGAGCCTAGGCACCTGTCTTGAGCGACTCCGCTCGCCACTACTGGTGGCTGCTGCGCTTATCTCTGCCGAAATACCCTTCGCTCCTGCTGACAGCCCGTTGGAGAGGCACGAAGATAAAAGCGGCTCTGAGCGGGACGTCGGCATGCATCATCGAACAGATCAATAAATGTCGATTTTTACATCCCACAATGTGATGATATATAATGCACTCACGAGGTACCTAATACTTCATTAAGTAACACACACTATTTTGATGCATCAGGAAATCCTAGGCTACATGAAGATTTAAGTTTTCAAAATATTTTTTCTTTCAGGAGCAGTAAAATTTGATAAAAATATAATTTCAACGGGAAGTAAAAACATGTATCATTACAAATTTTTATGCAAGATCACGAGACGAAGGATTGAATAATAACAAATGATAAAATCTATTGTATTTTTGTATGGTGATTGGACTTGTGGCATTTGTTTTGAAGCCAAAGTGTGTGACTAAAACTATACTTTCGAAGCGTAGCTAACGGTTCCCTGTAGGTAGAGTGAAGGGTTCCTAACCGGTGGTGCCAGGTTCAAATCCGGTCGAGGAAACTTTTTACGCGTCCATTTAAACTAATGATATATGAGTCTCTGGGAAACAAATCTTTATGGAAACTCAGTAACCACTCCCCTTATGGCCGCTTTACACGGCATTTTTCGTACAAGTGCATTATTTTTCGTACAAGTTCTTGTACAAACGCTTGTATAAGGAAAATTGTATCATGTAAAGCGGCAAATTGTGGGAGCGCTTGTGCGAATGTCTGAATGACTGTACGAATAATAGAACCTGCTCTAATTCCATTCGGACAAATGTACAATTTCGTTCAGTTTCATAAATTCGTTTGTACAATAAAATGCACCGAGTAAAGCGGCCTTTAGAGATTTACGAAAATCACACCCTTTGGGCTCGGTGAGTTCTGTCCTTAAAAACCAGACTCACCTTCGTATTCAACCCTTTAATTAGACTATTATGATTCGGTTTCAGGCGTCCAACGCGTAATTCATCACATTAACTGTCCACATCAAAATGCTTTAACGAATTTGACTACTATGCCCGAGGCAGATTGGAACCCGTGGTTATAAAATCTACATCTACGCGATACCCTGCAAGCCACCGCGAGGGTGTATGGCAGGGGGTGGAGTTCACCAAGAAGTGGCAGGGGTGAAGTTCACTATTGACATGCAAATGCAAGGTCACGTAATTATCATTTTAGCCGCGTATCATATGGGAACAAAATATGAAAGGGATAGTGAGGTGAACTAATGTTAGACTTGTAAGTAGTGCATGAAGCATTATAAACAATTACTACTGCATGATAGTGTAATATAATTTGAATAATTGACTTACTAATTAATTTTACTTAGGAGATTACCATGTTCGATATTAAACATTCAGTTGAACTTGATTAGTGAATCAATGCCTAACACGTTTCCACAAAGCAATAACATTGCACCTCTTAATTACACTAAAAGAATGCAAGTATGCTTTTCACTCCCTCGACACACACCCTCACTGTGGCTCGCAGGATATTACAATAAAGTAAGTATAGGCTTACTTTCTCTGCGGTAGTAGGTAGATGTAGGTCTAGTGATCTACTCTGCTGATACATCTGCTTTAACAGTAATTTTCTGTTTTCCCCATCTATTCCTCCATTGTGATTCATAGAGCAAGTAGCTAAGCATTGAAGAATGAAGCCTTAATTATTCTCCCCTTCTTAATAATTTCATTGCTTTGTGAGAGCCTACAGGGGAATATTTAGTTAAAAAATCGACAAACAAATGTGCAAGCACCAAAGAATATGACATTAAGCTATCGAAGTAGTGACCTATGATTTTATGGAATTTATTAAAATATTGTTTAATGTCAAATATTTTCCTTGAAATAAATTAATACATGCATTATGGACTATTAGTCTACTCTTTCGGTTAATGGAGAAGCGCTAAATGCTTAATTCTCAAAGAGTATCTCTCCTCATTCATTTTTGATGTTTCATTCCTTATTATGAGAATGTTGACAGTTCTTTATTTTTTGTCGTTGCTTTGAAACCCCAATTTATCTTCACCGATCATCAACTCAAAGTATGTAACTGTGAATTTGAGATAAAAACGTCATGCACATTTTCTAGATACGAAGCTCAAGGTTGTGTAATACTATTTTTTTTTAATCCTGGAGATATCGTTCGCCATCATTTTATGAGCGAGAACTGATTTTAATCAAGCGGTTCAAGCTGTTCGGAAACTAATAGCCTCAAGCTGTTTGCACGAAGAAACTCCGGTACCTCCAGGCGACAACGCCAATGTCAATACAGCCACGGCATTATCGCGTTTTTACACCGGGGGAAAAAAGCGCCTCTCCTCGCGTCAGTTAACTGCAGTTGTTTCACGTTCTTGAGCGGAAAGACCGTAGTTGATATAAGAAGGCTTAGACGTTTCGTCGCGGGGGAAAACCCGAAAGAAAGTCGATGCCGTGATCGCAGGAGCGTGACGAGATTGTTTGCGGGTCAAGAAATAGACCTTTTCGTTCGGGGCGATGGCAGGGAAGCCACGGCCGTCTTGGAAGCCCGCCTCGGAGGCAGGAATTGGCACTTTCACCTTGTGGGGATTGTAGGACCCACCAAACGTGACCGGGAAGGGGTCTAGGAAATTATCTTTCTATAATTTGACATTTGATTTCCTTGGAAAGGAAATTGCTTAATTTCCAAAGGGAAAATTTGGCAATTTTTTAAGACCATGGTCTATTTTCTCGAATTTCCTGAAAATGCAATGGTTAATTTTACCTACACCATTTCTCATGCATTCGAATTATGTAGAGTATTTGAAAATGTATGCTATATTTTTTTGCATACGCTGTAGCACTTTATCTATAATTTGAGCTTGCCCTATGAAAATAACAAAGGGGACAACATTTGCACGCCTTACACTGTAACATTTAAACATGAAAAATATAAGGAGCTGCTTAATCTTAAGGTGTGTTTGGCCCTGATGTGTATTCGTCGATACCTATGCAGTCAACTTGTTAAATCAGGTGAGTTATCTCTCATCAAGGCAGTAGACCCTTTGGCTGCCATTGTATTAAAATATTATACGTTTTTGTGAGAAAACATTTGGTGCTTCTCTTTTATAGCTTTTATATATTTTCAAAGATGATGTTAAAAATATTTTGCGAACCCAACTTACTATGGTAGACTGGACCATAATCACAAAATTAGAGAAATTGATTGCCCGAACTGTGACTGATTCAAAATGTCGTTTTTCCTCGTACAATCAGGGATATGACTAACGGTATATATCCAATACGAGTGTAGCAATGGATAACATTGTAGCTGCATGTTGGTATAAGGACTTGAAGCCAACCTACCAGCATGTTTTTGCATGTTTGCTTTGCTATTTTTATCTTTCTTTAAATAGTGAAGTTTAGAACAGTTATATAAGTAGTCAATCCTTTTTTTGCATCATATGTACATCTACATTTACACGATACCCTGCAAGCCACCGCGAGGGTGTGTGGCAGGGAAATGTAGTGCATGTTTGGTGAGAATTCACCCCCTGCCACACACCTTTATGGAGGCTTGCAGGGTATTATGTAGATGTAGATTTAAAAATGTAAAATCAGTATGCTACTCCCCCTGAATGGATTGTTACCAAATTACCGTGCACGAATATATTTATACAAGCCATCAGTATCCCTGGCCATCCTGGCAAATCCCTTCCTCATTTCCTCATATCGCTCGGTCCCAAAGTTTTTCACTCCGCCCATCTCATCAAAGGCCCTCTCCGGGTCGGGCGGTCGCCTCAATTCGGGTCTACAAGAGGGGCGGGAAAAAAGTTTTCCCTCCTTCCACCATAACTTATTTATGTGAGTGCGGGCACATGGGTACATATGTGTATATGAGGAGAGTACATAATGGCCACCTTAAACCCTGCACCGCCGCCCATATACACCATTAACCGCCCACTCAAGGGAAGGAGAACGGACCCCTCCCCGCTCCGCTTTCCTAAGAAGAGAACCCATCCATTCCGACCGACCACATCCTCTGTGGAAAAAAAAGAAATAGAGAAACCCTTCCCCCTCTCCGACCCGGGTCCGCTAGGGGCCAGACGACCTGCAGCCCACTTTTTCGGGACCCCTTCGCCCACTGTGTGGTAGGACTCGTACCCCGAGGGTAATGGTGAACGGGAGGGATGGGTTTTTAAGCCCGTCGCCCAACCTAGCCTCCGAAGCACCCAGATTCCCCGCCACCCCCTAACACAGACAGCGTAGTCACACTCAAACGCCCACACCCTACTTCTCCTCTCCGCGCTGGCCTCCGTCCAAGGGCACGACCCTCCTCTAACCACCCACGCCAGCTCCCACCCCCTCCCTCCCTCCCCTGCACGCTCCCCCTACCAAGAAACCAAACCAGTCCCGCGTGAGAAAGAGCGGATCCTTGCGTTTCCCAGGCCCCCAAAGATTGTCGGGGCGGGCGCGTACAACCCTGCCGCCTCCCACCATTCCCTCACACCCTCGGCAGTCTCCTGCACTCCACCCCCGTCTTTCCCCCACCCCCGCATGCTCGAAATGTGGGGGAGGGGGTTTAAAGAAGCCCCCCCCTCCTCTACAACTCCCCATTCCACGGACTGCCCACCACCACTCCAGCGATTCCACCGTGTTGCCGACGAGACTCACACCCCGAGCCGATCTAGGAGGTTGAGCAGGGGGGGGGGGGGGGGGGGGGGGGGGGGGGAGGGGAGGACGGCGGCACGCCTGGCTCGCTTCCCCCATTGGCTACCTCTCCTCGCCTCCCATCCCACCACGCTCCCCCACCCTCCCATCTCACTCTCCCCTCACTCCCATGACTTGAGCTAGCCTCACGACCTCCCCACAGCCGCGAACACATCCGCCTCCTCCTCCTCGGGAAGGCTGTCTCACGCCAGCTCTCTTCCCATCCCACTCCCTTCCTTCCACCCTTCCCACTTTCCCTCCCATCCCACCCCCGCCCCTGCTTACGATACGTGAGGAGCCGCCGCGGCCGGGTAGCGTAGCGCCCCCGCGTCGACAACATCTCCAGAGCCGCCAAGGGAAAGCGGAGACGTCCGGGCAAGGCTCTCTCTCTCCCTCCTCCTCGGCCACGCGCCCGACCCTGAGGAATTTCGGGCGGCAATTCTATTCTTTGCCGCTTCTCTCTCCCCCTCATCCCTTTATTCATCCCTTATCCTCCCTCCCGCGGACAGACAAAAGGCTCGAATCCGAAGAAACACACACGAGTCCCTTGGCTCCCCTCATGCGTTCCCGTCCGAAGAAATTTGGCACTTGCCACTCCTCGGAAGGCATTAATAGAAAAGCAATTAGTGGGGAGGAACCCGGGTGGTGATCTCGCGTCTCGGAAAGAGTTCGGTCCCGTCCAAAAGCGCTTTGCATTGTTTCATTCGCCCCGGATCTAAGCCACGTGATCCAGCCTCTATTCTGGGTTTGCATTACAATGGTTGTCTTGGATCAGTGCTTGTCTTGTCCAAAACAGCCATCATTGATGGCGTAAAAGGCGACTTGAATAAAAAAAACAACTATTTTGTATTAAGCTAATGGAATGAATATTTTTTGCATTAAAATCATTAATCATTTGATACGGCATGATTCGCGAATATGCAAAACACCCTTATTTTAAAATTGATTGTATAAAACGTTTATGCCACACTCAGTTAGTGTAGCCGACAACTTGCTGTTCCCTATTGAATGATTTTCAGCCAATAGGAAAGTTAATTAGCATCATTCCTTCTTATTTAGCGTGATTTATCTCAACATTATTCTACATATCATAAGTTTTTTATAGTAAATAACTATAAATTAGAAACTTGAACCAGTTACTTCGAAGATCAACTTGATTAGGTATATCAATCTCATTTGTAGCGGATTTCATGAGATGCTAGTCATGGAATAGGGAAAACTGCAATCCCAAGATAAGAATTTACTAAAAAAAAGCTGATAAAAATTAGTTGGTAGTGAATTTGGTAAAAATATCTAATAATATATTACTTACACCTTATCTCAGTTGAATTTGTTGAACAGATTCGAAAATAATGTAGCGTAACTCGTGAAGAGTTAAACAGCACTCGCTTTTAATAAATATTTCATTTTTCAAAATCCTTTTATGGAAACATTTCGTAATGTTTGTACTTCAGAAGTAATATTAAGGTCATATTTTCTGACGACTTAAGTAATTTGTGGTTTTTACGGAAAATAATTGTGGACCTCACCCACTCCCTTGAGCCAAGAGCATGCGATGGTAGGTATATTAAGGCAACATCACAAGGAGCTGGATCAATCTACTCTTAAAACATTTATTATTGAGATTTATATTTCAACTCCTATTGCACAGAACATGGTAGCGGGCGGAGTGAACTTCTCGAGTTGAATCATCCGTTCACATTGGTCACGTACCAGTATGATGGTGACTGGTAATGACGTCACTCTGCTCCTCAGCACTTTCGTTGCGTGAGAAGCCTAAATAATTCTCGATGACAGTGAGGCGCCTTCTAGTAGACTATACTTCAGGATTCATTTCATAGCGCAGCATTCCTTCTTCATATCTGAGAGGCAAATCACATGGTTCTACACATTGTCATTGGTCCAATAGACTTTAAATAATGCGTCTACGTAATACCCTGCGAGCCACCGCGAGGGTGTGTGGTAGGGGGATGGTATAGCTGGGTTTTAGACCTTTACTACTGGTATATCCTCTGCAAATCACTGCTCTAGGTAGTGCGATGAGTAATCACCAAAAATACACCGAATATATGCAGAATAAATTATTCAATCCTTAAATAGAAGAACCTGTTATTTGTCTTAGGCATGCATCAGGCGTATGCTTCTAAATCATTAGAAAAATGTAAAGAAGGAATATTATTTTTGACGATGGTGTAAAAATGTTTTAACCTTCTTCATATTTTTCACTAGGTTTAGTAGAATTTCTAGGGTCAGTTATTTTGGATAAACTATATGACCTGTAATACTCGCTAATAAACCTATCTAAGGTTTAGGTTTCTATGGGAGTTCCTTCCTGATCCTTCCCTTGCTTCATGGCCTATACAATAGACTAACGCTTACAGTTCTCTACATTATATTCATAAGTAACTTTTCATATTTTCGGTCTTTCCTCGTGCTGTTTAAAACCCACCTATTTTTTCTCATTTTACCATTTTTACCCATGGATCCCCAATTAATCGATCCCAATTAGTAACCGAATTTAAGTGTTCATTACCTTTAAGTTCTTCCTCCGAAGGCTTTCACCGCCAATAGATACTTAAAAATATGTCAAGGTGCAATCCATCCAGTTCATTACAAGGTAAATATGAGAATGATCCAGATCTAATCATTTAGTTTTTTTTCGAATCTATTAAGAGATCGCATGATAGGTTCCCATATTTACGTTTGAGAATTGGTTGTATGCATATTTTGTTATCTCCACTGCGGTCTTGCGTGCGTGAAATTTTGATATGTCTGATAATTCAATCTTCGGGCACCGTCTTTAGTTCATCTTGCGGCTGGCGCTCTCGTCCTTGTGAAAAGCCGCAGCGAATGCTGTTAATTTTTTTTTCTGGTCACGGTTATGAAAGAGCACTTTTGAGCCCGCTGCCAATCACACAGTTCAGGGGTTGGATGTCTAAATGGTGGGATGACTTAGACACCCGTCCGAGGAGCAAGTCCGCGCGATTGCTCCGGTCAGTTAAGTCCCGGGAACCGCCTGTCATTCCCACCCGACCGCCAGCCATCCCACGTCACTCGAATACTGGCTGCTCATGAGGGCGGAATCTTCCCTTTTTGCTCTCTCCGCGAAAGGAGGTCGTGTTTCCTCCGCATTTCCGAACGCATATTGCCCTCCAGTGACAGCTCGTCTCTTCGAACAAGGTTAACTGGGTGTTTGATCAAAGTCCAATTTTTAAGGTCTTGAGAAAAAGTTTTGTAAAATTATTTCGGGGATCGAGTTCGTGTGGTGGGTGGGGTGATTTCCATCCAAGGGAGTGAGGGTTCGAATTTTGGCGGTGACAGATTTTTTAGCGGAATTCCGGTCCGTAATCGAGTGTTGCATGGAGGGTGCTTCAGTTTCAGTGCTCCATCCAGCGGATATGGTCTTAAATCGTCCTTCGTGCATAGTGAGTTGATGCAGACGTCGAGTTTCTTTTCACCCTTTATCCGATCCCTGCGAAAGTTCTCCACGATAACTAAGCGATGCTGATGACTTCTCTCTTCTATCTCCTCCGTTAATCATTATCATCTAAATCTACATGATGACCGAATTTACTTACCTAGATGTTGAAATAAACAATATATTTTTATTTAATGGTCATATACATACACTTTGTAAAAACCGAGACACATTTAAATAAGAATAATTGATATAGCGTACACCAATTTTATCGAAAACCAAATAGATTTCCATCATAATCAAATCATTTCCCCATGGGGACATCTGGGGTCCCTCAAGGCAGTGTCCTTGGTCCGTACCTTTTTAATTTATATATTGATGATCTTGCCTCCCTAGTAGGGACTCCCTAGGGAGTCCCTACTACCTCCTTCCCAAACTCACACCCTTCTTTACGCCGATGACTGCAAACTTTTCTAGAACAAACGCCCTCCGATTGTTATGAACTACAAGATACCCTACGGCAGACATTAAATTGGTGCAATGTATGGAAGATTAAATTAAACCCAGACAAATTTAGCGTGATGTCCATTTTCCTAAAAAATTTCACCCATGAATTTAATTATACTGTTCTTAATCGCTCCATAAAACGTGTCTCTGCATCCAAAGACATACAAACACATACAAACCACCAAATCCAAAGAAATGTCCCTCTTAGGCCTACTCTATCGTTTCATTGAAGTTAATGACCCACAAGCCCTTCGATGCTTCTTTTCTTCTATCGTTCTTCCAATTCTTACGTATTCCTGCCCCATCTGGTCTATCTCTCCTCAAACTAATCTATCATCTCTGGACTGTGTCTGTAATTTCTTTGCTAAAATAGTTAAAAATAGATTACCGCATTTTCGTAACATGTCCACCAATACTATTCTCTCCTCCTTCTCCATCCCTAATCTTAGCACCCTTAGACTCACAGCAGACTTAAAACTAATTTATTATATTCTCAATTCCACCATCGACTGCCCCGATTTGCTCTCCCTTGTCAACTTCAAAGTTCCATCCCTCCCACCCGTTCTCATCCTTTACTTCATGTACCCACTCCCAGACTTTCGATTACCAAACGTTCTCTTTTCTTCCGTCTCTCCTCTCTATTGAACTTCCTCCCACAACACATTGATCCCTTTGCGCTCCCAATTAAATCGTTCATTAGCCTTTCTATTTCGCATCTGTCCCCAGAATAGCCTTCCCTACTATTTGTTTCGTGCTACTTTTATTTTCTTTATTTTTTTCACGTATATGTTAGGAAATTTATGTACTGTTATTGACCACTATAAAATGGCATCATCGCAGTATGTGGTTTTCTTTATTTAAACTAAAATAAAAATAAAATAAAATAATTGCTTAAAAAAATTAGTACACGCTGCTAAAGTCATGTTATCAAAGCACCTTGCTGCCCCTCACCCACAATTCCCCGAGGGTCAGTCAGCCACTCCTTGGGGCCGGTGCAGGCATGCCTTCCCATCCTCATCCCCTCGACTTGATACTTGACAGTTGAGGCCGGTTGCCTTCAGCCCAAGGCGTCCTCCAAGACCACTGTTCATTAAACCGTTAGCTCAGGAGCATTCGTGATTTGGGTTCGAGGGCTCCGGATGCCCGGTAGGACGGACCATTGTTGGGCTTTCACCCACTTCTGCATCTTCAGAGTACCACTCTTGTCCTCTCGGAGATGTGTGGCAGATGATGAGTCATCACGTAACATTCACTAATAGCTACAGGGCACAATGCATGCAGCAGCAAGGGTGTGGGCCATAGGGTAACCGTACAGGGATTCTCTTTCGTCTTGAAGGCAGTTCCATTGTTAACTACATAACTGGTTTTACCTTAGTTTAATTTTAATTTGATTCACGCAGGAAACGAGCGTCGCCTGCAGATCAGCGTAAAGATTCCAGACAGTCATCTATAAGTGTTGATACAGTAGGAAAACTGGTGTTAGGCTTGCACCAGACATGTGCAATTAAATGCTCAATAACTGAAGAGGAAAATATCTTTTTTGACAATGGGGATTCTAATCCTTGTCATTATAAACATATAAAGACCACAAATTAAAAAATTCTCAATAGTTATCAACCTGCGGGTTTATTCCATGCTGGCTACTCTCCGATAATCCTTGTAGGACGCATGGAAGGCTGTTGTACATATGCCGAAATAAAGTAAAGACTAATGTATTCGAATCCAAAGAACATTTTTATCCTTAGTTTTTATTGGCGTATATTCATATAAATTTCAAGTGTACAGTAACATCAGCGTATGATTTAACAAAATACCTGAATACATGATTCTTTTTTTAATTAACGTTTTCAAAAATTCGAATAGTTCTAATACCACGCAATATCGCCAGAATCTACGGATTTCATTCTTAACGTTTTCAACTTTACTTATTCAAATACTTATTTATATGATTTTTCAATGATTATGAAAATGTAAATACGAATGAATAATACAAGACAATTACAAATATATTAGGATGCAAGCTATGCCTGTTTGTTTCCCGTACAAAACTTGGAATATACCCTGATAGTTCAAATATTTTTCTGATAAGATAGTAGAGAGGTAACACTTTAGCATACATCTGTGATACACGTGACAAATTTCATAAAAATTTTAACTTAAACTTGCTACACATTTATAATTTAGTAACCTAAATAAGGTAAATACAGTTGGAATTCCGAATCAGATCGTTAACATACTTGTTACGCTATAAATTACATCGACATAATACCTTGCGAGGCACCGCGAGAATGTGTGGCTGGGAGAGAAGATCACCAAACGTAAGTACAAAATACATAGAGCTAAGGTAAGCGCCATTTAGGATGGGTGGGTTATTGGATAAGGGTAGGAATTTTTCAAGGAATGGAGGCGGAGTGGATTGAAACCCGACGTCGGTAGTAGCCTACCCTAAACCTAAAGCACCAAGGGGACCACGGCTTGGTTCCATCCGACGGACGGAGTACTGAACTCTATGTGTATTCCACAACGCACTCAAGCTGACACCGATTTACCAATGAAAAATCTACCTCATTTGGGATTCAAACGGGGGCTCTAGGATTGGAAGGCCAGTACTCAACACCTCGCCAACCTGATCCCCTTGTCATTCGCCATTTTGAGTTCCTACTTTGTTAGAGATTCTATTTTGTTGCATCAGTTTAGTTGTATCTTTATACACAGTATTTCCATGTATACATCGCGCAATGGTAAACCTGCAGGTTTTTCCAATATACTATCGAAAAAACATACATGTCGATACAGGTGCGGATGAAATAACATGAGAGCATAACCAGGAACAAACAATTCAGGTGATCGACCATTTACGCATGGAGTGACACAGGGCATGCCATTCAATTTGAAGACTCTTAAATAATATCAAAGGGAGATAGATATTATTTTAGGATCCTACGAAAAGCAATAAAAATAGTAAATGCCCATGAACATCTACATCTATACGATACCCTGCAAGCCACCGCGAGGGTGTGTGGCAGGGGGTGAAGATCACCAAGCATGCACTACTAACATGCAAACAAGCAACTATATTGTCTCATGCAACTTGATACGTGTTACATGCAACATAAATACGGATGACGGGTATCCATTGCAGTGTCCATGCAAGATTATTTTTTTTTAATCCCGGATGTTTACTTATTATACGCTGTGCCTACGTTGTCTCAGACGTCGGTTTGTTGTGGATCCATGTAACTTCACTAACCCGCGATTTATTTTACCATTTTGTTGAATCATCAAAATGTGTGTCCCAATTCTTGCATACGTAATTTTTTTCCATTTTGAGTTCCTGCTTTGTTGGAGGTTCTAATTTGTTGCGCTAATTTAGTTGATAGATGGAAGAAAACATGTTTGTTATTTTTTGCCGCATGGAGTTCGATTCGAATGGCTCCTGAGTCCTTTATCTTCTGTGCTTCCGCCTAACAAACGTTGCCAAATGCTAACTTAAAAACCCTCACTTTGACTTTGGAAACTTGCCTAAAACGATATTAGTTTCATACTAACGGAGGTAATTGGTTAATTGGCATTAGCTGGTTTTCCCAAAATAGATAACGTTAGCTGAAAGACACACGGTATCAGTAAATAGTGGAAGATGCGAGCGACAAGTAAGGTAATTTGCATCATTTATGTTAGATGAGCGTTTCGGACGAGGTAGGATCACTCAAGAGAGCAGAGGAAGTGTGGAGAGAAACCCGGCGTCCACGTTAGTCTTATCCAATGAAAGGCACCAATGAGACTCTCGTTTAACGTCCTATCCGAAGGAAGGAACGATGAACTTGGTGAACTCATCTCACAGGGCTCAAGAAGCGACTGTTTTACAATTAAATATCAGTCACAGCTGACATTGGAACCCGGCAATTAGAGATGGGAGCTCGTTAAACTAGCCATCACACCAACTTCCACTTCAATGTTGGGTTTTGGTGGAAATCTGGACAGTAAGCACGAAAAATATCTGCCATTGAACCTCGTGATATGGAGTGCTCTAAAGTTATCTACATCTGCATGATACCCTGCAAGCCACCATAAAGGTGTGTGGCATGGGGTGTATTTTCACCGATCATGGACTTCATATCATGCATAAAAAAGGATTAGTAATAATATACTAATGTAAAACTTCACTATTGAAAAATAGAGAACAACAGCAAAGCAAGCATGCAAAAACATGCTGTTATTTGGGTTAGCTTAAAGTCCTTATACCAACATGCAACTACTTACGCTATTGATTGATACACTCGTATTGGACATATTTACCGCTATTCATATCCCTAATTGTGCGAGGAAAAATGGTCGTTTTGCATCTGTAAGTTCGGCAATACATTTTTCTCATTTTGTGATTTTGGTCCATAGTCAGTTGGGGTTCGCAAAACATTTCTAACGTCATCACTGAAAATATGGTATTGGAATTTGTTTAAGAGATTAAGTCTAAATTTCAACCTGCGATCTGTCAATGGCTCCTATTTTAATTTATTTAATAGACTGGTTACGCAAATATAGTTATCGTACCGTCCCTTTACAAATCTTTCCGATCTTCGCTGCACACGATCAAGTTCATTGTTTGGGCCAGTTTATTAGGGATCCCATAAAATGCTGGCAGCATATTATGACCAACAAATGAGGTCTAACAAGGGAAAAGAGTTGAAAGAACTTCAAAAAGGTTTTAAAAGTGAGTTTGAGAGCCTATAAGTTTTTCATTACAGTATATAATATTCACTTAGCCGAAAATACCGAAATGTCTTCCGGGCTCCACCAAATCTCATTTTTGAAGCCAGTCAACCTTAACGGAGATTAGTATAAGATATACGGCGAAGAGAACGTAGAGTTTGCGGGTCTTTACTTGCGAAACGCAGAGTCTAGAAGTGATTTCACATCCTCCCAAGTCCCCCTCGAATGATATAGACACGTTAATAATAAAAAATATGGAAAGCTATATATTCTGTTCAAGTTATCGCATAACCTTTTCATTATAATTGGTACCCAGCTTCTATATTCCTTGTATGGGACTTCCGTGGGGGGCGAACTAAGAGAGGGAGATGGGAAGTAAGCGTGTCGCGACACGAACTCATTTTATGGAGAGCACTAAAGAGAGGCGTGTATACGCACTCTTTCGGTCGGATGGAGCGTAAAAACGTGAGTTCTTTGACGCGTCGACCAATGCCGATGCCGTTTTCTCTCGGCTTTACGCACTTGCTTCAGATCTTCGATAGCCCACCCTCCCTCTGCGATATAGGAGACAGACAGAGTGTCGCCTGTGACCACAATTTTCACTCTAAACTAGCCACCCTTAATGACTCCATGTCATCAACATATGTCATGGCACATGTGCCGGAAATCTTTGCAATTCCATTACATCTTATTTTACCGTCTTCAATAGAGTCTCTAGTCATTCCGTAACTACGCAGCATTAGGTTAAATATAGACTGAATCTTTTAAGAGAATTTTAGAGCTGAACATTTTTCTAATGACGTTAGGAACACAAGACATTGCATATTACGCTCAAATTGATCAGAAGGAGAAATTTAAGAGAGGGATTTTTGACGGATAAATTTATAATATTTTCCCCCATGATAATCTGCCACCGGATTGATTGGTGAAATTCAGGTAGAGCGATCCTCAATACGTGCATCAGAAAAGTATCCGTAACTCCACCAACTGAAGCTAACTGCAACCATGGGGCCAAATGGGCATTAGAACTTGGTATATTTTAGTAAATGCCTCTTTAATTGACCATGCTTATTACTAATTCCATGATTGACACTAATCATTTAGTTACACGTATCTGGTGGATGCATAGCTAGCACGTATCAGTAATTAATTTGTGTACTTAATCATAGTGCATATATGTACTTCATCCGTTTTTTGACATCAACCCCTGCCACACACCTTCTGGGTGTGGTATGCAGAATACTTCTAGATGTAGATACCCGCGTACAAGGCTGGCATTATTTCAAGCGAGTTTAGAAGGGCTTTCACAGCAACGATCCTGGTGAGACTTGAGGTCAGCATACACGGAATGAAGCAAGGACAACTTTATTACTTCTATTGAGTTGAATAGTTTTGGTCAACATGCTCACAGCATTTTAATCGGTATCTTCAAGTTGCACCAGTCTCATTTTTCAATAGATCTATTGAATTGCAACATTTTGATACTTCCGTATTGAATCTAGTAATATTCTGCGAAATTCTGTGGCTGTACCTAATTAGATCCCAAACATCAATATCATTTAATTCGTTTTCATCCGCGTCCTAATTTATCCAAAAGGAATCTGGAAGTCCTAAGTTTGTGAAAAAAAATTGTATGAAATAGGAGTAACCTTATGTTTGTATTTGTGCATTCCATTCCACGCATACGTTCAGTAAAATAATGTGCTTATTTACTTTCGTGACCATGCTTAACTCTTTGCAGTGTTGTAGATTTCTCTAGACAATCTCAAGTTATGATTTTCCAATGGCAGCTGCCGCAGGCAACCATAAAGTAAATGATCCGTGATTTGAAAGTAATTGCACAATTATATGCTTGCTAAACCCATGTGAAAATAGTGCTCATTGATGTTTTTGCAATCGAAAGTTTCTGTTTTCAAGTCAAATAGCAGCAGCGTATTTGCCATTGGCAGAAAGAAATTGACCTCGTTTGTATTTGACATAGAAAGGGAACCTATTACCATTATTTCTGATGGCTTTTCTTCTATGGCTACCCACACCCGTCGTTTTTCAACCCTCGCCTACCAAATGTTACACTTCCTCATTCGTTTTCTTCTCTTTCCGACCTACTTTCCACATCCTATCCCATTTCTCTATTGTCTTCGATCTGGATGGCGTCTCCGTCTTTAAGAGGTTAGAGTCAGCGCTTTCCAGAGGTTAACATTAAATAATATAGTTGTGAGCTGTAAATTTAAATGCACGTCTCGTGATTCCCGTGTCTGCCCTGAAGGTGCGGTGGAGTTGCCTCACGGACTTGTTGCGAAAGTTTCTTGCTAAAGTATGCTGGGAAATGAAGCAAGGAGAATCCTCGCACGGCACTTAGCTAAGAAAATTCTTTAAGTCACACTGACTCCTATTAACAGTAATCTAGTCTCTGCTTGTAGCATTAAATTTTTTCCTATGTCCAATAAATAAGCTTTGGACGACACTCGATATTTGGCCTTTAATGAAGTTATGATTCTAATTTTTATTCGAAAGCTGTGATATTCTTCAATGTATTGTTAGGCATTCTATAGCATTCATCTACATCTACACGATACCCTGCAAGCCACCGCGAGGGTGTGTGGCAGGGGGTGAAGATCACCAAGCATGCACTACTAACATGCAAAAAAGAAACTAAAGTGTCTCATGCAACTAGATTGTTAGTATCTATAGTATTTGAGGGGTTAATACAATGCATCATACACTACAGAACAGTCTAAAATATTTCCCCTACCTATCCCTTTGCTATGCTGCCTATTCTGTTCTCTTATAATGCGGGGGAAAAATGCCAATTTGAATCTATCGGTACGACAATCTATCTCTCTAATCTTATTTGTCTGGTTGAATCTAGCATAATACGCTGGTTTTTTTAATATGTGCCTAACATCATCAGTAAAGCTATCCGATTGAAATTTCTCTAATAGATTTAATTTTTACTTTAACCTACGCTCTGATAATGATTCCCACCCTAATTCTTTTATTGATTCTGAAACGCTACTCAACCTATCGTAACACCTTTTAACGAACCTAGCTGCTCTACGCTGCACACTGTCTCTGATCAAACCTAATTCATTAGGATCCCATACACTGGCTGCATACTCAAGGTGGGGCCTAACTATTGAAAAGTAAAATTCACATTCATCTAACCCTCTGTTACTACTGAAATAATCACGACAAGCTGCAAGTGGTATCCGATCCTCGGCCTTACGGTTACCATGTCGGCACGCTGCCACTTGGCTTCACCTGTGGCTCACGTGTTGGAGTTAAAGTTTAAACATTCCGCTATCTCGTGGAGTTGTTGCTTCATCTGCCATTTGACGAACAGGCTCTAACCCTACCGAGTTTATATGTTTTTCATTATCTCTGTAGCTGCATTTTCATTATTTCTTCGGTAACAATCTATATAGGTATTCGAAATGTTGTTGCTAGCTTTCAAAGGCCATGATATTGTTTATTTATAGATGCGTTCCTTCTCATTTTATGCAATATACATGCGTGAAATATTAGTTTACTAGGATGAACACTATTACGGATGCTAATCATGGAGAAAGACAACAAATATTTAACACATACCTATAATTGGTATACTCTATTTTATTTTTAATGGTAAGTACCATAATATTATTCATCCAATTGTCGGTCACGATAATTTCTCCGGATTTCGCTTGTTTTTTCCTGTCTTAATCTCTCTAAGATCAAAGAAAACTATTTTTATAACTATAGTCAAAATATTGTTAATGAGTGATTGTTCAAGGATTATGTATGCCTATAACTGTAATAAATTAACGTTAGTTAATAATCACTTTAGGTGACCCTCGGATCAGCAGTAAATAACCTGAAAGATATGGAAGTAATTGATACTTAGATTAATTAAGGCGTGTGTATTTTATTACGGGATCATCATATTGTGCAACTGACTCTTTACTTCTGGCATGCCGAATGCCTATTGCTGCCAATGTAGAATTAGTGTAATTTTACTGGAAAACTGAAAATATTTTTCAAACGAGAACTCAAAATACTGCGCTTACGTGATGAAATTTGAGAGGAAGGATACTATTAATACTGTTGTCATTGCTAAGAAATTTTAAGATTTATCTACATCCCTATTTCATAGTTAAATTCACTCAAACAAATACCTACGGGAACCTCATGTCTACGGGAGCAGGCAACAATCATTCACTAATATCGATACACAACTACATGGACGGTTGCAAATATAACCAGCATTCATATTCTTCTTATTACTTTAAGTTTATCCTCATTTTGTTGTTTTGTTATTAACCCTCGTGCGGTACAGTGGTGAGAGACGAAATAGAAGGTACGGTTGGGTCGGATCCGACCCGAACTCTTTTTGATGAGGTTTATGATAGAAATAAGTGTGCAGTTAGCATTTTTATTGCATAATAATATTTACTAACCGAAAATTATGAAGACGCACCTGTTTCTAGTTAAGAGAAGACTTTGTATTTCCAGTCGATATTTATTTCGTCGACCGTGGTCATCACCCTTCCATTTCCATCGACCTCTCCCTACTCTGTGCATCTGGATAATAAACTCTTGAACAATGTTGTCTTGAAAATGACGCCGTAGAGTTGGTAGCGTCGAAACCGCGGTGGACTACATAAATACCGTGTGGTTGGGTGTGGAAAGCTGCAATTCCACTACGTACAGCCTGAAACCTTTGAAGACGTCCAAACTCCTCCGCTCACTAAATATGTGTCTGAAAACACCGAGTCAATTTCCACCGAAACGACCGGCCACATTTGTGAATTATTCGCATCTTTTTTGACATTTTATGTCAATGTAACATCAGTTGTGCAAGTGAAAATTCCATGCGGCTCCAAGTGGTACATAGTCGACCATCGAACTACCCTCATCCCCTCTCGTCACCTTCTCAGAACATTGTCTTATTTGCATCGTTTACTCCAATATGAAGACCCATTCATGATATTTACAGACGAAAAGTATTACTCAAAACGACCCCGCCTTACCAAAAATTGTGGCAATGATTACACTGATAACAATACTTACCAATTAACATAGTTCCTGTATCAACTCATGATGTGAACCAATTATCGGCTGCGACATTTCGATTACTCCCAGTAACTGATTCTGTGATCCGTAGAACAGACTGAGTCGGTAAGGGTAAATCGCCCCTCTTTTTCGTTTTATCTTAGCCAACATTTGGTATGCCTGAGACGAAAATGAATGTCCTGGCTTCACACAGTGACAATTTTTAAACTATACTTGTCGGATTTTGATGGTATGAACATTTTGGAGGGGCATCAACCTCGGAAACTAAGCAATGTTTCATCCACCGTCAAACATTCTGAAGGGCTATAATACATCAGACAGTGGCTAACAAACGTATTCCATGTCTCTCGACAAGCAACAAATTTATCTTTAGCCATTCTTGACTCCTTACTCTTCTTACCATCAAATTTCAAAATTTGCAGAAGGAATGCTAATTTCTTCTGAAACATAGTGCAACGAAAGATAGGTGGTCCATAAATCTCTAAAAACATATCATCTTTGTTCAAACCAGAATCCTCCAATCACTCATAAACAAAAGACCTATGAGTGCTTTCATCTCAGCCACGTCTGTAGGACGTAAAAAGGAAAGGGTACCTACGTCAGAATAATTGAGATGAGAGAGCTCTATTTCGTCATTAGTGTGACGAGCAATAATTCCTATCATTTCATCAGTTATGAAATATAAAAGTAATTTTTCTTCATCTGTTACTCCTCGAGCATCCTCTTTCAGCCCAGGCAAATGAGTAATCACGTTCAAAGATGAGGTTCGCGAAAATTTTGAGCGTAATGGCTCATCCGTCCCCAATGTTTCTTCGTCTTTCCCTAGCTCAAAATTCCTATTATCTGACATACCTTCCTAATTATTTGGTTCTACATTTCTCTCTAAGTTCTTATTCTCCTCAACACAGTCGAAAACATCTTATTCGATATCACTGTTCATCAGAATTTCATCCTCCGATTCTGAGACAGATTCCTCCTGACCAGGTACGTCATCTCTTTCATCATCAGAGTCTATAGTCTGCTGACGAAGTAACTCGGCTAGCACGTCCTCAGGGGTTCGAAATATTTATTTTGAAGCGATTTTGTGGGCAGAACTACGAAAAAGAGTAAAGCGTATAAAGAGAAAATTTTGTAACATTAACGGTACGGTAGGGTCGAATGCGACCCAAAACAAGAGAGCGCATGGGAAAACTGAATGTAGGTAGCCAAAGTCACTTAGCAGGTCGCTGAAACCACTCCTACACATTAAACACGACTGACTGATAGGGTTCCTGTCCAACTCATCCTCCTAAGAAGAGAGGGGGGGACAGGGGCTTGGAAAATTAAATGCTCGGGTCGGATCCGACCCCCACCGTACCGTTTGAGGGTTAATATATTTTTGCCGAAAAATCATTACAGCAAACAAATTACACTAGTAAAGATACATTTAGATGACGTTTAGCACTAAGCAAATAGCCTGATAAACAAATTGGGCGACTTTTAGCCAGACCAATGAAGACAGATCTGATTAATTTGCCTATGGGAACTTACTCAGTTCAGTGGAGATGACATTACCTTGCCGCAGCTATGGAAACCCATCTTCACCAACTCAGTGAGCAATCTATTCCTAAGTCCAGTGCTGCATCTGTCGCACAGTACCTAATACCATGGGCCCATTGATAAGAATAAGGTGATACCTACGTAGGATCTCACTACTCTCTCCGTCCATTCGTCATCAATCCTACTACCAGCTATTATCATGGTCACAATTGTCCTTTTCTTTTGGTCCTCTCGTCAGTGCAGATGAAAATCAGATGGAAATGTATTGTCGATAATTATCAGCGCTTTTCCTTGGGCCGTTTTACGCGAGGTTTGTCGTGGTACAAGGTCCGTCTATACCGGTCCGTCTATATCCGGTATAGATGGACCTTGTCGTGGTACAGTCTCATGCAGAGTGCTCTACATAGTGACTAGATAAGTACAAAGTCTTTGCACTTTGTAGTTATGTAGTCTTTGTGCTTTGTAGTGTTAGAGTAGTCTGTAGTGCATGATGCATGTATTAACAACCAATAATCCCTTTATTACTATATAGATACTAACCATCTAGTTGCATGCGACCCTATTATCTAGCATGTCTCCATGTAGAAGCCTAGTTGCATGAAAATAGTGCATGTTTGGTGTTCTTCACCCACTGCCACTGGACTCGTGGTGGCTCGAAGGGTATTACGTAGATGCAGGTGTAGTTAAGTAGCCGCTAGAGTCGAGAACTAACGTACAGCACTTTGGTCATGCATGCTTTGTGTGTAAAGCATGCTTTGGAAGCAAAGCATTGCAATGAATTTCATAGAAAACTTAGACTGAATACACAAGCTGCTGAGCTGAAAACTTCTCTGTTTCCATTTTATCTAAAACTCTTCTATTTCCATGCATTTAATCACGGAATTTTCTCGTTTGGATTCTGCTTCAATTCGTGACATTATGTAAGACGTCCTCTGTAGATTACATTCCATTGCATCCGATTGATCGTCGAGGCAAAGGGGCTTGGTTGGGGTCGAAGGCAAAGTTGGCAACTGCAGAAGCAAGGCCGCCTCGGAAATTGTTTCCAATGCCAAGCAAGCCCCGCTACTCTCCGTCTCCTTTGAGCTCGGCAGCCCCTGCCACCCACCCCGCATCCTATCAGCGCCCCTCCCCACACGAACAAACCCCACCCCCTTCCCTCGTCATCCGCGCGGCACTCTTCCCCATTCATATGCACCACTCCCAGCTACTCGCCGCCGACATCACTTCCCCCGTCGCAATATTTCTCGCATAACAACCGCGGCAGCGCCACCTCCGTCTTAGCTGCCGCCGCTCCACCTCTCCCCCTCCTCCTCCTGCCACCTCCGCCACACCTTACCTCTCTCCCTCCACCCCCTTCGCTCCCCCACCCATCCCACTCAACCGCTCGGAAACGACGACGGCCAACAGCCAAGCAGCTTGGGCGCCCGCCACGGCAACCGCTTATCAAACACGCACGTGCCTACCTCCACTCCCGCGAACACACACTCACACGAGCGGTGCTTTCTCCCCCTCCCACCACTCCTCCTCCGGAGGCAGCATCCATCTCCGCTACTCCCCCCCCTCTCTTTCCTCCTTCCCCTCTTTCCCCGGCCTCCAGACGGGAGGGGGTGGGAGCGAAAGCGAAGCAGAGAGAGCGTGGGAATGTTCAAGCGCTGGACGGACGCCGAGGCTCTCCGCGGAGTCACATAGGGCGGATCGCGAAGGGGAGGGTCGTGGGAGGGGGCGGAGGGAGGCGGTGGGGGGAGGGAATAGGGGTGGGAGTCGTATGAGGAAGATGAGGAGTGTTCCTTTCCAACTCGTTCACCGTCTGGTAACGGGTTAAATGATTCGTTCTTTCCGTTCCCCTAACGGTCTTCATCGGGTTTAAAGGACTCGCGTGTATTCTTGAGATAATACAAGGCAACTCCACGTCTAACCAGTGTTTAAAAATAAAAACTGCCAAGTGATTTTGACAATAACTGAATGATTGACAAATGCTTTATTGAAGCGAAGTGTCCTTCTGCACCGGACATTTCCGTTTCTGTTCGTGACATTAGCGATCTAAAAGAGTTGTTCCTTCCGCATATTCGGCTAGCTTAATGAATACTTTCCTTATCATTTATGTCTAAAAGTGTCTAAAACTTTAGTTTCCCTATAGTTTCTTATCGTTGGTATTCGGATGCTTCCAGTGCATGCACTGCATTGCATTTCGTGCTGATGAATTTCTTTCCCACCAAAATTATTAACGGAACCGGCTCTGGTATAGTTGCTCACTGAGGTCCTTGGTTCATATCTCTTCATCTAAACATTCTGATTAACCTGCAAGCCACTTCATGCGTGTATGGCTGAGGGTGAGTTATCACCAGCATACTCTAAATTTCACATTATTTCTGATTAAGAGATTGATTTGAATTTAGGAAATATCATATGGCCTCATCCATTTTTGCAACCTGAGATTCCGAAGGCCGTAGAGCTTAGTACTATTAGTATCACTACTAATTCGTTGCTCGTGTCTGGTGAATAGGCAATAATATCTCTAATTAAGTAGTTAATTTGTTTCTATCAGTGCATATATGTACGTTTGGTGTTTTTCTTGATTAACCACCATATCCCTCTTACCCGCTTAGTGACTAGCTGAATACCAGTAAATTTAGATGCTCTATTATAATAGATGGACTGTACCCTCTACAATAAGACCGACCATCGGTTTGAATGCAATGGTACGTAGATTTCAGGCGAAAATACTTTAATTTTATTTAGTCGATGTATGCGCTCACAAACTTTATCTCAACGATACCATCGTATTTGTTATGTTCATCTAAATCTACATGTACGCGATACCCTGCAAGCCACTGTTAGGGTGTGTGGCAGGGAGTGAATATCACCAAGCATACACTATTGACATGCAAACAAGCAACTATAGGGTCTCATGCAACTACATTGTTAGTATATATGGTATTTAAGGGATTCATTCATGCATCATGCACTACAGAATATATTTCCAGTACCTATCCCTTTGCTATGCTGTCTATTGTGTTCAAATGTTGAGATTATGTTGAGTTACGTTGAGTTAAGTAGATACCGACCATGCCAATAGTACATATCTGGTGATATTCACCCCCTGCCACACACCCTCGCGGTGGCTTGCAGGTTATCACGAAGATGTACATGTAGATTTGACGTAAAACTATGACAAAAAGGGGTGTTCAAAAATTTTTATTTCAGTCCTAGTGGATTTTTATTTTGGTCAAGTTTCCTGCTTCACATTAGTGCCCACTAGTTCCTTTCAACTCCTCTCGTCACCATGTAACGAGATTCGTTCCCACGCTGATCTGGTTCCGAGTCGTTCCCACAGGGACCGAATCTTTCCCGAGTGACTCATTTATACAAGAGGGGAGGAGTGTGGAGGGAGTCGTTTCTCGTGGCGAGCTTCAGCCACGCTCCTTCGGGAGTTGAAATCACCTTCCTCCGCCTCCCTTTCTCATCCCCCCCTCTTCCCTCCACCCACCTCCCGTAGCGACGCGCTCGGCCGAAACGCTTTACTTTTGTGGTCACGTGGCCGTTGAGGAGGCGTGGGTGGGAGAAATCGAAACGTCGACGCTTCCAAGTGTCGGAAATCCGGGAGCCAAGGAGCCAGCCTGCCATAGCGTTCGGGCAAGGAAAGTGCCTCCGAATACATCTACGTCTACATAATACCCTGCAAGCCACTATAAAGCCACTACCAGTCTATCAAATGAAATAAAATGGGAATCATTGACAGATGGCAGGTTGAAATTTAAACTTCATCTCTTAAATAAATTTCAAGACCATATTTTCAGTGATAATGTTAAAAGTATTTTCCGAACCCCTACTTACTATGGTAGACTGGACCATAATCACAAAATTAGAGAAATTCATTGCCGAACTGACAGATTCAAATGTCATTTTTTCCTCGTAAAAATATGGATATGAATAACGGTAAATATATCCAATGCAAGTGTATCAATGGATAGCATTGGTAGCTGCATGTTGGTATGAGGACAAGCTAACCCAATTAACAGCATGTTTTTGCATTTTTGCTTTGCTATTTTTATCTTTTTTAAATAGTAAAGTTTAGTCTAGTATATTCATACTAATCCTTTTTTATGCATGATATGTAGTGCATATTTGGTGAGAATTCATCCCCTGCCACATACCTTTATGGTGGCTTGCAGGGTATTATGTAGATGTAGATAGGTGTGTGGCAGGGGCAGGCGCGTAGCCAGGGGGAGGGCTTCTGGTGCTTCAGCTTCCGAAATTTTCCAATAATTTTGTTTTCTGATTTTAGCAGTGAACTTTACCAGTGAGAAGAGATAAGTATGGTCACTGTAAAATTAAATACGAAGCACTGAAAATTTAGGGAAGAGATTTGTAACATGTCGACACCGAACGGGCAAGGCTGATTTGTTTCAAGTTACGCAATAAGAGATACGAATAACGGTAAATATGTCCTATCGGAGAGTAGCAATGAATAGCATTGGTAATTTTAAATAGTGTCGTTCTGACTACTATATTAATACTATTCCTTTTTTATGCATGATATGTAGTGCATGTTTGGTGAGCATCACCCCCTGCCACACACCCTTGTGGTGGCTTGCAGGGTATTATGTAGATGTAGATGTAGAAGGCTTGGCCCCCCCGAAACAAATTTCTGGCTACGTGCCTGGGCAGGGGTGAACTCACACCGTACATGCATTACGTATTATGTATAAAAAAGGATTAGTAATAATATACTAATCTATACTTCAATTTTTCAATCAATACGACGGACGTAAACTATTGAAACGCTTTTTAACTGCATTGACGATTAGCATTAGTCAGGGCACATTTCCAATACGCCTTGATTACTTGGTATCATCTGAGAAAAGCTTAAAAAAGGAATGAAGTAAATTTTATTAAAAATCCGTAATATTTTGCCGTGTTAAAAAAAGGTGTTACGATAGGAATGTAAGAGGAAAGGAATTGTTAGAGAATCTAGAATAAGGAGCCTTCTCACAGTGATGGATGTGACTGGGAAGTAGAGTAATAATTACTCTACTTCCCAGTCACATCACCCCACTAATTATTACATTGAAGAGCTTAGCAGATTAAAAAATCGAGTGCAGGTATACGTCAAACCATTCTTCTGACTGATGACTGTCTAATGGTGTTGATAGGGCTGAACAATAGCTAAGAACAGATGTACTTATATGTTGCACAAATAGGTTTGTTGTTGTAATATGTGTTAAACGCATGCTATATGCCATATTCATGCCATTCACCGTGAATATATTATTAGTGGAGCCAGATGAATGGAATGCAACAGCGCTCTTCCGCCTTTTCTTCTCATTTCCCCCACCTATAGGTGCAAAATACCCTACAAGCCACCGCAGAAGAGTGTGACAGGGTGTAAACCATCACAACACATGAATTTAAGTCAATAGCTCAAATCCTAGCTACATCTTCATCTACGCAATACTCTGCCACCGCGAGGTTGTATGGTATGCGGTAAATATCACAAAAAATGCACTATTGACATGCGACTATGCCACTGCATCGAAAAATGTGAGATAATAGGGTCACATGCAGCTAGATAAATAAGATTAGAGAGATGGATTGTCGTACTGATAGATTCAAAATGCTATTTTTCCCCCGGACTATAAGAGAACAGAATGGGCAGCATAGCAAAGGGATAAGCAGGGGAAATATTTTAGAGTAGTCATTAGTGCATGATGTATGTATTAATCCCTTAAATACTATAGATACTAACAATATAGTTGCATGAGACCCTATAGTTACTGGTTTGTATGCCAATAGTGCATGCTTGGTGATATTCACCCACTGCCACACACCCTCGAGGTGGCTTGCAGGGTATCGTCTGGATGTAGATGGTTAGTATCTACGTAGTAATAAAGGTTTTATTGGTTGTAATGGAATTTATCTAAATATTTTTACCTACATTTACCTGCCATTCATGAGTTAGTAGCGTTAATAAATACATTTTATACACCATACATTTCTTTACACTGTCACGTTGATGCAAATGTAATATTTTCCACAAAAAGTAAGTAATAAACCTCATAGTTGCATGCAAGTAGCTTTTTTTATGTCCACTAGTATTATTCTTATGTCCACTTAACAGTATGTGCAAATTTAAGTATCACCTATTTATAACGCATGCCTTGTGATGGCTCACCCTCTGCCATACGCACTTCCGGTTGCTTGCAGGGAAGTATGTTAGTCTCACTCAGTATATTTTAACAACGGGGTGTTTTTAATCCAAATTATCTGAAACTAAACGAACATCTCATCTCCTAAGAATTAAAGTATTTTTAAATGCAGTACTGTAGTGAAATACATTACCTTATGAATAGTTTGAAATTAGGTATTATTCAGCTTAATCCATGTTTTCTATTGACTTTACCGCATCTTAACCAGCAGATTTAGCCACACAATGGGACTCTGGTAATTCTATCATATTTTTGGTTAACGGTATAAACAGTGCGCCTTAAACCTAATTCTGCAATTAGGAAAGAGATGAGGTGAGTTGGAGGGAAAACGGGGGACGCAGACATAGTGGTGTTATTAGAATGCCAATGCTGAGAGAACTCTTGTATTCAATCAGACGCTGCCAGCAGTGAAGCTTCCGTTTCCGCCCGAGGGGGGCAATTCAGTCGTGTGTGCTATCCGTCGGCAGCATTCATTGACACGGCATCGAATCGTGACCTGAGGACCGGCCGGGGGAGAGACAGTGGGGTGGGTAAACACATCTCGTGGTGCATCCTACCTAAGCCGTGAAAGAGATGGCTTTTCATCGATAGCAGTGTATGCATTCGTGAATTCATTATCCATAGCATGACAAAGGAACGGGTGCAGAGGTTAGAGTACTGGATTCTCACCCGGAAGGTCTGGGTTCAAATCCCGGCGGTGACAGATATTTTTGCCATTGGTAAACCGGTCCCTAGTGCTTTGTGGAGAGAATTCAAGTTCAGTACTCCGTCCGTCAGATCGGAAGTTAAACCTTTGTCCCCTCGGTGTCTTTCGTTGAGTGCAGGCAAATTCTGACGCCGGGTTTCTGCCAACCTTCCTCATTATCCTTCACAATGCATTTTGAATGACAAGAGAAACACATTTACACATACTCTCTTGCATGGCTTACTATTTATCCTACAGTCATGCTTAAATACTAGTCCGTGCGTGCGCTAAATGGAATCAACTGAGAGATAAATTAAATTGTTACTCTCAAAAAAGTAATCTACATCTACATAATACCCTGCAAGCCACCATGAAGGTGTGTGGTAGGGGAAATGGGGGCAGGGAGTGGGGGTTATTTAAGCATAATTGATTGATCAGGTATTTCTTTAAAATTATCAATCTATATATTTTTCCGAAAGCCTGGTAATACACAACATGTTAATGAATCACATCAGACTACTCATCTACATATTCACTATATTTGTTTTGCTTCCCCCCGGCTTCTCCGCATCGTCGTCTATTGCTGTCCTCATTTGTGCCTGGAGTTTCATTCATTTCACAGTTTTCGAGTAACAAAAAATAGCCGTAATGCGGTAACTGGTATAAGACTTGAATTTTTAACTTCATTGTTTGGAGTGGGTTTCAGGTAATGATGTAGCCCTGTGACTCCGTCTAAAGCTTCCCCTTTATCGGATTTATTGGTGGTTTTGGATTGGGTATTATTATTTACATCTACATCTACACGATACACTGCAAGCCACCGTGAGGGTGTGTGGCAGGGTGTGAATATCACCAAGCATGCACTATTGAAATGCAAACAAGCTACAACAGGGTCTCATGCAACTAGATTGTTAGTATATATAGTATTTAAGAGGTTAATACATGCATCATGCACTACAGACTGCTCTAAAATATTTCCCCTACCTATCCCTTTGCATTAATATTTCTTGTACGGAGAATAGTTCTCTTCGGGTTTGCCCCACCATTGTAGCTTACTAAAAATATGAATCTTTGATTTTTTTGTAACACGTTCATAAAATGTCATAATCATAATTTGTGGTTTAGGTACGGGGAATCTCTTTATGGACATCTACTTCTACGCAATATCCTGCTAGCCACCGCAAGGGTGTGTGGCAGGGGGTGAAGATAACCAAACATGCATTATGGAACTCACGTAGAAAATTTTTATGAACCAATATTCGCTGGTGGTGAGACTAGGAAACTAGGTTCGTCCACGAGACTTCCGTTAAAACCGGTAGAGTTGGTCTACCTACTTGCAGGGTAACCCCATGGATGTAGATCTGTGCTTTTTGCAACTGACATCACTTTAAATCTAAAAATGATCCCGCACCTCCACGGAAATATCATCAATCAATCCTTAGACTCCTTTGACGCAGTTCTCCACTCCATTCTCATATCTGCCCACGTCTTCATATGTACGTAATTCCCCTCCTTCACTACTTGCTCTCCATACAAGGATTTCCTTTGCCATTCTTCCCATTCACTTGTTCTTTGACAAATTTATTGATCGGGCCATCATATCTCAAGATATGGCCAATTGTGTTGTTTCATCTTCCCAATGGTTTCAGAAGACTTCTCTTTTCTCCTATTCTTCTTAGGAATTTTTCATTAGTCACATGGTCTATCCATTTCATCATTATCATTCTCTGTTGCACCGCATTTTGATTGCGTCCATAATCGGCGCATAATTGATCTGCTGCTAAATATAAAATTTGAATGGTACCATCCAAATAAAATCTATATTTAGGCGATGTCCTGCAAGCCACCGCGGAGGTATGTGGCATGGAAATATACAGTTTTACTGTCTCATTCTATTTTAAATGCATTTCCACATAATTAAGCTCGAAACCGTAGAATATATCAAATTTCAAATTCATTAATAAAAACAAAATAGTACTTCGAGTATAGAAAGGTGAATAAAATTTGAATAATAATAATATTTAGCTGCAGGGCCAACGTCCTTAGTCATCTTGAAAAACTAGAAAGGAAATAATAGTTTACGTGCTCCCTTCAACTATGTAGTGAAAGATATCTTTTTTATCGAAGCGTCTCGCACCCCATGAAGCCTTGTTTCGCCTGGGTGGCGTGCACCACTGGTCGAAAACCACTGGTGTGGATGTAGTCCCATGATGCAGCCGCCCTGCGCGCGAGTCCCGCTTCCACGCGCACAAGGGCGTCGCTCCGGACCGGGGACGCATTCCGATTCGTCATTGTTCCTTTTTCCCCGGCGGTCCACCAAGGGCGGCGGCGGCGCGACCCCCGACCATCCCTATTCATTTATTTCCCTCCCTCTCGCCCGACGCGGCGCGGGCGCCCGCTCCGCAACGATTCATCCCCGCTCCCTTCCTCCCTCTCCTCTTTCCACGCCTCTCCTTTTAATCTCTCCTTTTTCCCTCATCTCTTTCCTTCCCTCCTCCAGTCCTCCTCCCACTCATCCCCTCTCTCAACCCCGGCCGACCCCCGCTCAATCGTGTGGAGACGGACGGACGGTGGCGTGGCGGGCGGAAGAGCCAATTAGTCTGGGAGGGCATGCGTGGCGGGGCGGGGCGCGCTCCCGACACGACTCCCCTCCCCGTGGCGTGCCGGTGGTGCACGCACGCCCTGCGGTCGCCACGACGACGTCTGCACGGACACTCTGGACAAGACAAGACGGCGTGAGGGATCGAGGTTGGATCGAGGCTGCCTTTCGGATGTGGATCTGAAAACACTCTCTTTCCGCGTGCATCTCCACCGTAAAATTCATCTACATCTACATAATACCCTGTAAGCCACCGTAAGATGTGTGGCAGGGGGTGAATTCTCACCAAACATGCACAACATATCATGCATAAAAAACGGTTAGTAATAATATACTAGTGTAAAGGCCGCTTTACACGATACAATTTTTTGTACAATTTCTTGCACAGACGCTTGTATAAACTGAACGAAATTGCATGTTTGTCTGAATGGAATTAGAACAGGCTCTATTTCCCGTTCAGTCATTCAGACAATCGCACGAGCGTTCGTACAATTTGCCGCTTTACACGGTACAATTTCCTCATACAAGAGTTAGCACTAGAAATTGTACAAAAAATTGTATCGTGTAAAGCGGCCTTAAAACTTCACTATTGAAACAAGAGAACAACAGCATAGCAAGTATGCAAAAACATGCTGTTATTTGGGTTAGCTTCAAGTCCTTATACCAACATGCAGCTACCTGTGCTATCCGTCGATACACTCGTATTGGGATTATTTACCGTTATTCATATCCCTAATTGTACGAGGAAAAAAGGACATTTGGAATTTGTCAGTTCGGTAATCAATTTCTCTAATTTTGTAATCATGGTCCAGTCTACCATAGTAAGTTGGGGTTCGCAAAATATTTTAAGCGTTATCACTGAATATTAAATGGGATCGGGTTGTTGTGGTGGTTAGAGTGCTGGCCTCTTATCACGAGGCCTCGGATTTGAATCCTGGTAGAAGCAGAGTTTTTATTTGGTCCACCTTGAATGCTTTGTGGGTATGTCGGATGTGGTGTTAAACCGTGGCCCTTTTATATTAAGCGCCTTTTATTAAGAGCAGGCTAATTTTTCTCTCAACCCTTCCTGCCTTCCTCTAAAACTCCTACCTTTACCGGTTATCAACCTATCCTCTCCAGTGCAGAGTCAAGTAACGCCTTTGAGCGTAAGAAACTGCTCCCGGCTCAGCTGAAGGGAAATCTTTCATATTGATGAGTACGAATAGCTATATGTAATAAAATATGAAAAATTTTGTCATACATGGCGGTTAGAATTAAATTAAAAAAAAATGTGTACTTTTGAATTTTTGGAAAAAGAATTGTTCTCCTCCTAGCACGTACAAAATTAGTAATAATGAATTAACACACGTGGAATCCATTAAATATCTTGGAATAAGACTGACATACGATCTTTCCTGGCGTAAAAACATACGTGAAATAATGGGTCACGCTAATCGTGGACCGGGATTCATCAAAAGAGTATTGGGTAAATGTGACGAAGATGTACGAGAAATCAGCTACTTTTCCCTTGTTACGCCTCATTTGGAATATGCTGCCAGTGTATGGGATCCTTACCAAATTGGTCTAAATAACGAACTTGAACGTGTGCAGCGAAATTCGGCATAAATAAATTAATTAAAATGGGAATCATTGTCAGATTGCAGGTTGAAATTTAGACTTAATCTCCTAAATAAATTCCAAGATAATATTATCAGTGATGACGTTATTACAGAATATTTTGCGAACCCCAACTTACTATGGTAGACTGGACCACAATTACAAAATTAGAGAAATTGATTGCCGAACTGACATATTCAAAATGTCCTTTTTTCCTCGTACAACTAGGGATATGAATAGCGGTAAATATGTCCAATATGAGGTATCAATCCATAGTATAGGTAGTTGCATGTTAGTATAAGGACTTCAAGGTAACCCAACTAACAGGACGTTTTTGCATGCTTCATCATCATTATCGGTCAACAATCCTAGGATTAGTTTGACGCAGCTTTCCACTCGATTCTTCTATCGGCCAACCTTTTCATTGTGACGTAATTCTTCTCTTTTACATCCTTCACAACCTGTTCCATGTATCTCATACGAGGCCTGCCGTTTCCAATCTTCCCGTTCACTTTTCCCTCGACGATAGTTTTCATCAGGCCATCGTGGTATGGTCTGCATCCTGGTTTGCATGCTTAGTTTTCTATTTTTATCTTTTTAAATAGTGAAGTTTAGACTAATATATTAATGCTAATCCTTTTAAAGGCATGATATTTAGTGCATGTTTGGTGAGAATTCACTCCCTGCCACACACCTTTGTGGTGGCGTGCAGGGTATTATGTAGATGTAGATGAAATAGGTTCATAATTTTTTTCAATGTATTACACACGACTTGAGTAGAGAGCTGTAGCATAGCATCATCAGATGTAAATGACAGGCACGTAAAAGATACAGTAAGTAATTTTGCAGTATGCAACTTCACGTTTTTATCCCATTTATTGTACTTGATTTCACTAAATCCAGCATCATTAGGTTAAGTGGTACAGAGATGACAATGAGAAGCATGTAAAAGAAATATCGTAACTAGACGTGCCTGTATTCCTCAATTATTTTATCTTCGAGGCTTTTTTTTAGTGATGATGGCTTGCTGCTGTGAATCCATGGGGCCATGGTTTACAGATACTAGAAAATAATTTGTGGGATATCAACCTTTTTAACTACTTTCTGTCGTCTTCGAGTTTTCAGGAATCTGTCTCTTATTGTGGCAGTTTTTAATTCAGATGCTGAATCGCAGGTAGAGTTGATTTATTTCGTAAGCGAATTCATTTGATACGACAATAAAACCGATGGATGATGTAATTACTGACTCGAACGTGTGCTTGACGATAGCGTTTCCCTCAAGTCTCGTCCTACCCCACCATATTAAGGTGTTTTGGTTTACTATGGAAATGTAGATTTTCTTTAAAGATCTTCCTCATGAGAAAAATATGTCGCTCACATTGCTGCCATAGCCTGTTCCTTCTCCCCTTGTAAGCATCACTTCCCCACCCAACATCCCTTGGAATTCTTCATCCGGGCGCGTGAAACTTGATGAATGCGATGAATAGAGCATTGTGTCCCGAGATCCAAGGTCTCGGAGACGAGAGGAGAATTCTTTAGTGGAGATGGAAATGGAAGGAATTTCCCCGCCTTCGTCCGAATTTGAAAAGAATGGGCACTAATTAATTGCTTGGAGGGCGACGTTCCCCAGCTGATGCATGACTCCAGAGGTCAGGACCCAGTCTCCGAGAGCGTAAATACTGGTTACTCCTTTACTCATCCATTTTCTCTCCGAAATATTTAATGCGACAATGCATTGACAAATTTGTGATCTGCCAAGAGTAAGTCCGCAGCGGAAGAGATGGGAAATTTCTAGAAATTGTTTCCCATCGAGTTTTGCATGACTCGATGTTCGTACAGTGCTGTCATGAAAAAGTACGCCGTAAAGTCATAGGGAAGATAAAATTTCATTTTGGAATTTTATAATTTAGAACCAAACTGCGGGAGAGAACATTATCGCCATACCGTTGCTTCAGCGGCTACTATGTTTACAGTATTGATATAATAGTTATGCTAAGCTTATAAATGGTGCCTCTATGGTAATTTCTAAAAATTTAAAATAAAATTGCCGAGGTAAATGCGAGTTATATGAAAGATTAAACTTGCATTTAGTTAAATATACATCTAAAAATGAGCGGTGAAAATACCATTAATCACGAAGTTTCCAATTAATACTGAAAAAAAGATCCCAGAAAATTTTTTTTTTACAGTGCACAGAAATACATTCGTGAAGCCTTGACTGCGTTAGACATTTTCTTACCAAGTCATAAATATTCAATATTAAAACCTCACTGTTCATTTAGTGTTCGGTTTCGAAATCGTCTTCAGTGTGTTTGAGTGGCAATTGAGAGATGCCCAATTTAGGTAATCAATAGTCGGCCAGAAATTCTTTCTGCCAAAAACAATTCCTCAAAATGCTGTTTTGAAACTTTTTGCAGAGGTGATTATTGTGCACCGAGAAAAATTATTATCCCCTATCCAGGAGTTTGTAGGTTTAGGCTCATGGATGGATACTTCATTATAAAAAGCGTAATCGAATAATTTCGTTGCGATACCATCTTTATAAATTTGAATATTTTTTTATTACATAATAATTAAATTTGTGTATCGTGATAGATTATATATACCTTAGGGTTGGAAGACTGGAAAATACTGTAAAGGAATTTATATATCAGAAAAATTCAAAGAATTCATATCCAAACTGTCATATTGAAAACAGTAACCGAAGTTAAACCTTTTTCTAAGTTTCGTAAGAAGGTGGGATAACTAGCCTAATGTTTTCCAGTTTCTCATAAGAAAGGCACCGGTTATTATTGCTTTTCACTTATTTTTACTTCGGACTTATGTTGGCGCGTAACATTTGAAAAATGATGCAACTTCTACCAGGTTGAAATCTCACTGGTGTCCCAGGAACATCCAAAGCATGCGAAACTGTTGTCTCAAATGATGGCCGCTTGCCCGTAGATTTCACCCCCTATCCTCCCTTCGAAAATTAGAAATTTGGAAATACCGGCCATAAGGGCGAATTAGGAAACTAGAGCACGTGCCGAGAAAGCCTTCCTTCGCCTCAGTTTACACCCCGTCTCCGTCAGCGCCTTCGGAGTCGGTCGTGCTGCTCTCTCTAGGCGGGACGGTGAACTTTCTCGACTGGACCACCTTGGGGCGCGGGTAATTCATTTCCACGGGAAAAAAAGTCATTACGGACGTGACTCCGAGAAAAGAACGTATTTTTATGTTTGGAGAGGATACAGGTGCCGCCATTTATAATGGTACGTCCGAATTAAAATGAAATGAGTTTTCTCCTCGAAAATTGGACGAGCCAACAGAAATGTTTTGCGTTTTTCTGCCATTTTCATTTCGAGCTCGGTTTTTTCGATGGCTTACTTTGGCCAAGGTTTTCCCGCTTATTATTTTCAAGCACAATAAATCTCGGGCATATATCCTGATGAAAGAAGTGGTTTGCCTGCGTTTTTACGGAAGATTTCGTTCCATAATTATGTTAATTCCTCCTGATTTTTTTTAACACTTGCAGTAAGCTTCTATATCCATCCGTCTCAGTCGCGCGCCCTGTAGAGCGGAGTGTACAGTAATTAATATCAGATGATTAATCACTTTTTTAATTGATTTTTGGCTTCCTCTGAATGAAAAATGTGTCTTATTAATGATTAATTTCTTTAATTAATACCCACTCAAGCGAAAGAAAATTTCAATTAAACATTATGTATCTTCATTTACATAATAACCTTCGAGCATCATCAAAAATAGGTAGTGAGAGGTCACTTAAAACCATATGCTATGTGTACATTCATATAGATATACGTAATTACCTGTAAGATACCTCAAGGGTGTGTAGCAGTGGGTGAAATATCACGCACTACTAATATGCAACTACTATATTATGATGGCATCTTAGATATTAATTCGCGAGTCACTAGCACAAATCTTACACACTGTTTTTTACGTGAAAAATATGCAAGGATATGTCTGAAATAATTACATTAGAAAAATAGTATAAACATGTTAGACACTCCTTTGAGCATGAATACAGTCAAATCATTTTGTTGGATCCGAATGTAGGTTGATATTTTTAAAATACGTCATACATATTCATCATCAACGATTTTCACCCTACTCTCAGTTTGTTTACGGGATTCAATTTTATGCCTATATTTGGGCAACAAATTGCTATGCATCCCAAGATCCAGTATCAATCCAAAAGTATTTATTATTGTATCATCACGTGATAATGTTATAAGACGCAGTAACAAAGGCTATTTTAAAATCGAACATTTCCTGGTAGGTATATATATTTTTCATTTGCTGAAGCTCATATAAATTTAGAATGACAATTTATTCATGCATCATATCTCCCAGCATTCCTGACTAAAGCAATACTTGGTTTGTGAAAGACTGTTCTGCACATTTTAAAACAGTCATTATGGGCTTGGGAAGGCTTTAAACTAACCTTCGAGTTTTTGGCATTTTTCGACAATCAGAGAAACGCTTCTTTTATTTTACTTTCACAAATAAATACTCCGATTTAATTACTTGAACAGAGTTCTTACCACATTGTCTGATACAAATACATTTCTTTTCCTAAATGCATGAATCCTATTTCCAATGTTCTCCGAATATGCTTCTTAAACTGTGATGCATAAAATTATCGAGTTTTTACCGGATGGGTTCAGCATCGTTATGCACCATCCCGCGGGAAATGGATGTGAAGGAGGATGATTTGAAAATTTTAATAGAGGAAAAGTGTGTTCATTGTGATTCTTTAGCTGAGAATGCAGTGAAAGTAAATTTTAGTGTGACACGTTTCTGTGTGAATCCCATTCATTCAAAATATTTTTATCCTGTTCGGTCATTTAGCTTCTTAGAAAAATAATTTTACATTCCTAAGAGTGGCTATTGCAATTAGGATTCTCTCTAAATGTACACTGTACTGTTGCATTTATGATTCCAAATATAGCATTTCGTCATTTTCTTCAGGGTATTTTGTTTTGTTTTTTTAAGGTATTTTCTTCATTTTCGTTGACTGCACCGAATAAATGTTAGGAAACACAACTGATTGTGACATTGTTCAAAGGTTTTTTCGAGGCTATTAAGCTAGGCTATTACTTATCCTTAACCTTTTTTACCTAAATATCCATAGTAAAATGCATTTCGTACTTTTCCAAAAGTTTTTTGATGGTACCAAGTTTATGGATTGTACCATCAATGAACTTGTGGAAAAGTATGAAGTGCATTTTACAATGGATATTTGTAACTTCCATGAAGTGAAGCCACAAACAGTCAATTGTATTTTTACCTAAAGCTCATGTATTCGATCGTTTCAATCTCCGGAACAAATTGTCAGTAGCGTATTAGTTGCCATATGAATTAGACTAAGGAAAAATCCCAATTTTATTATAAAAATAGTTGGTATTACTCGTCATTCTTGTAAAGCTTACTTTTTTCCGCTAAAGGGAGCTCAAATGAAAATGGAAGAAATCGATTCTCGGATAACAAAATAGATACCATATGGGCGTATTCAATTGAGCGCATGAGAGACATCACGATTTCAATTTTTTTTGTTCGATAAAATTTAAAACGCCTCTCTGCGCCTACTTCTCACGTTGATTCCGTGGAAGCGGGAGACCTTCCCTTGCGTTCTCGCCACCATCAATAATTCCGATGGTCAGCTTGGAGCCGAGACGAAGATGACAATGACGAATAGATCCGTCTCCTCGGAGGAGAACGCATTTGTCCCCTCGTCCACCCCTCGCCCCCGCTCTCCGTCCTTCGCAGATGTGAGAAGCGAGGCGGAATGGAGGAGAACAATGCATTTCGCACCGGGAAATAAAAACAACTCCGTGCGCCGACGGTGAATATCTCGGTGAGATCCCTCTGGAAGTCGTCGTGGAAGGCCCCCGTCTTATTCCCCATTAGGAGACGGGGCACTTTATTCTTTATTTTCCCCAGTTCACCCCATTCCTTCAAACCTCCCCCGCTCCCTCCACCCCCATCCCCTTATCTTACCGTCCTCCCACACCTCCTCCCTCTCTCGAGCGGCGACAACAAAGGAGTCCTCTTCCGGAATTTCCTTTTATTCGAGCGCCCGATTCCACGCGTGGTGGGGTTGGGGAGGATGGCCGTTTCCCCCTTTTCCCCCCTCCCCCCAACAATTCCTCCCACTTCTTCCCCTCCCTCCACACGCCTCCCCCTTCCACCCGCCTACGAGCAGGAGACGCGGATTCTGCGTCGCAATTTTTCGGCCCCGATGCGTCCCGAGCGGCGTCGCGTCGGTGGTGCTGAACTGCGATGATATGCATGCGGAATGGGCGGGTAGATACAAAACGTCACGAGATCACGTGATGTAAACATACCAGGCTGGTTGTGGGATAGAGCCGCTATACTAGGAAAATACTAAACTGAAGGCTCTAGGAAATATATGTAATCAGCTAAGTCATTTAAATAAATTGCTTACCCATTCATAAATATTATTTTACTTTGTAAAAATTAAAAATTATTTGTCCTTTACAGCCAACACGTAACGTCTTGTAACTGCATGTTTGGTATATTTCTCGGGATGTTAACATTGCGCTTCAAAGTTGCATCTAAGTAGTGCTTTTTACATACCTGTGATATAGTATGTAGTTGTACAATGCTACTATTATTATTTGTAATGGGACGGGTATGACAACTGTATGGTATGCGTATGACAACTATATTGGGGTACCAAGTCTATTTATGGATGGACTAAAATGAAAATCATTGTCACACCGTAGGTTGAAGTTTAGAATTAATCTCGTTAATAAATAACAAGGTTTTTCCATTATTTACGCTGATGACGTTAAAAATAATTTGCGAACTCCAACTCATTATGGTAGGTAGACTGGACCATGATCATAAAATTAGAGAAATTAATTGCCAAACCGAGAGATTCAAAATGTCCTTCTTTCCTCGTAGAATTAGGGATATGAAGAGCTGTAAATATACCCAATAGTATAAATACAAGTGTATCAATGGGCAGCATAGGTAGTTTAATGTTGGCATAAGGACCTTAAGCTAGCCCAACAGACAGCATGTTTTTGCATGCTTGCTTTGCTATTCTTATCTTTTTGTAAATTGTTCAGTTTAAACTAAAATATAATTACCTACTAATCATTTACATGCATGTTAAGTGTAAATTCACTCCCTGCCACACATTTTTATGGTTGCTTGCAGCGTATTATGTGGATGTAGTAAGTGTAGCCGTTAGTAGTTTAGCCGATAGAAGAACTCAGTGGAGAGCTGCGTCAAACCAATGTGAGGATTGATGACTAATGATGATGAATGATGATGAAGTGTAACCTTATTCTCTCTGATTGGTAATGCATCCCTAGTGATTGCTCACCCCCTGTTCTACACCTCTGCAGTAGTTTGCTGAGTAACATGTAGATACAGATACTATTGTTGTAAACACCTCAACTGATCAGTTTCCTGCGATTGTTTCCACTGTTTTTGAGTCTTTTTCAAGCTGTTATTAATGTAAAAGAGTGCTACTGATACTAACTAGGAATAAGTACAGAAGGACCAGTTTCTCTTGCTTGTAATTCCCCAGAAATATCTGGTGCCCTGAAATCTGCATCTACATTATACCATGGAATCCACCATAAAGGTGTGTGGCAGGGGGTGATACCACACCAAATGTGCATGACATATCATGCTTAAAAACGATTATTAACTATATCCTATTCCATAACTAACAATTATAAAAAGATTTAAATACCAAAGCAAGCATGAAAAAATATGCTGTTATTTTTGTTAGCTTAAAGTACCTACACCAACATGCAACTATAAATGCTATCCTGTAATATACACTTGTATGCGAGCTATTGAGTATGTTTACAACTACTCATATCCCTAATTGTACAAGGAAAGAAAGACATTTTTAACCTTTCTGATCCGCAATCAATTTCTTTGATTTTATGACCTTGATCCAGTCTACCATATTAAGTTGGAGTTCAAAAAACTATTTGAACGTAGTAGTACTAGAATTTGCTCTAATGGGTGCTTCGACAATGTTTTAAGGTCATCAGTGAAAATATTACCTTGGGGGTTAGTTAATAGATTGTCTACATTTCAACCTACGTTATAATAGTGATTCCCAATTTGGTTCATAGTCTATCACAATAGTTTTTGTTTGCTTCAAAGTCACAGTTCAACGATCTATGTATCCTTGACGAACCTGGATGTATCCAATGGCCTCCCCAGGAATCGAACCAGGGAGCACTGGTCAGTGGCCAACGCTCTACCATGTGAGTTAATATTCCGTCGTCTAACTAATACAGCTTTTTTTTACCATGAAGTATTCAATTTTTTTTGCTATATGATGATAGTTTATTGGTTGTGTCATATCTCCTACCATGTACGTTCGAGTTTTCTAGCGGGACAATCTGTTGGTGTTGTGCTTCGATGAGTTGGGGACTTGCCAATTGTGGGTGGAGTTGCGCGAGGAAGCATTTGGGAGTGTGTGTAAGGCCGCCGTACGTCTGGCATCGTCCATTTCTTCCTGTCTCACTCTATTCCTCCTTCGCCTTGATTGCAGTGCATTCCTTTTTTCTCCCCATAAGACCGCCCCGTAGACAGCTGCTGCAGTGAATCACTAGAACCCAATGGGAGGAATCGGTAGTTACTAGCAATGCACTCTGAAAATGCTAATTCGACTGCTTCCCCCTGGGGAAAATGGGGTGGATTTGGAATTGAACGATTCAGCTGACATGCTCTCTTTCCCATCCAGCCCGGTCTCAAATGCGCATTGGACGTGTATGTCTGCCATTCCTGAATTCCTCAGCGAGATTGCATAGTTATGGTATCCATAGATTTGCAGGGAATGGTCGTACGGAGATAACCGCAAATGAGGAACACGAAATTGAGCAACGCCTGGCTATAAAATTCTGAAATTTAAACGGTTCATGATATTCTCAAAGCAACTGCGTAAAGTGAAGCACCCTGAATGATCGGATCGGTTTAATTCTATCACTTCTTGTTTCTCCAACCAATTTGAACGGGTGAGTCAGTTCTAATTCCCTCAATCGAAAATCTTGGCTCTAGTAATGGAGATTAATATCTTGCAGGCCTGCTTTAAAGGAAGGGCGCAATAAATTTTTCGAGGTCTAGCGTTATAATGAGTTAGAATCTGGTTGATTGTATTGCCGAAATATGAATTCAAATCTTAGTTTAATGTCTTTAAGGCGAGATAGGGTTTTAGTGCCTTAAAGAGGATCCTGTGCTAAAACACGCATAACTCCTCACTGAAAACAGCTGATATATTATTTTGAGCTCCATTGAAAGTGTTAAGCGCCACTGGACATTTTTTTATTCATAGAAGGCACGTTGCGAGGGGAGGGAGTCCAGGCACTCTAGCCCCCTCGAAATTTTTTCCCAATACTTTTATGGTTCTGAATATAACTGGACATCGGGTTACACTGCGAATAGTTCAAGTTTTAAGTTTCTTGAAATGTGATTACTAGTTTGATGCCTGTGTGTGGCTAATAATTGTTCTTTTCAATATGATATATATGCGTTGAACTTCTGCTATGGGGCCGGTCAAATTAACTGCTTCATTACAAGGTTAGCAGTGAACTTTACCGGTGAGAAGGGATAGGAATAGGCTTTGTGAAAGTAAATACCAAACACTGAAAATGAAGGGAAGAGATTTTTCACATGTCGGCACCGAATGGACGAAGCTCATTTGTTTCAAATTACGCAGCACTAGACTGAGTCCCCCTTTCCCTCCCTCCGCGAAACAAATTTCTGGCAACGTGCCTGGCACATAGGTCTCCTCTGGAAATAAATTAAAATTCGTGGATTCTTTTAACTTTGGTAAGAGGTTTAAATATAACAATTCATGTAAACGTTTATCACTGAGTGAGGAAACGTGTGGCAGATTTTTAGCACTGTGCATAGTATCACCTATAAATTTTCTTTGTGCTAACACATTCCATATTACTGTCAGCAGTAAGATGAAAATGAGAGAGAAAGATAGAACCATGTGGAGCATAGTAGAATAGGACAAACCAGGAAAAATTGACATTTCCTAAGATATAAAGATTTAGTAAACAAAAGCATTAAGGGTAAAATGTAAGGAAACACCCCACCTGGAGGGCCAAAAAGACCAGTGAATGCCTCAAGTAAATATTTTAATTAAATATTTTTGGAGTTAGAAATTTAATTTGCTACTCACATTGAAAAGAGAGTAATGAATTTAAAATTCCAAAATTTAACTCAAAGGTGCACGACCTACGACCAAACCTAGGTCCTGTGTTATGTTAATAAATTTACGGAGATATATAACTTTTGCCTTAATTTCATTGCAAAAAAGAGGGATTTGAGGAAGAAGATGAACCAAATTGTAACTACACTGCTGAATATAATGGAGTGAACAGCGAGGAAAGTAACCTCTAGTACCTTGAACCTCGGTAAAATTGCCATGCGAATTAGGAATTCTGGGTAGCGTGGTGGTCTGCAGTGTTCCGGAAAGTGAAAGGTACGTGGTTCGATTCCCGGTCCAGGTGAATTTTTTCGCATGGCAATTAATGTGAATTTCGCCGCCGTTCACGCGGCAGGATTGAAATTTCCTACATTTATCGCCAAGCGCGGCTTTAGCGCTGGATGGGTTTCACCTTTGGTCGTGGATTCTTTGAAGCCCTTTCTCCCTTGCATTGCCATCCTTGATGGACCTCGAGGGCTCAACATCTAGTACCTTGAACCTCGGTAAAATTGCCATGCGAATCAGGAATCCTGGGTAACGTAGTGGTGTGTGCAGTGGCCCGGAAAGCCAAAGGTCCGTGGTTCGATTCCATGTCCAGGTGAATTTTTTCGCATGGCAATTAATGTGAATTTCACCGCCGTTCACGCGGCAGGCTTGAAATGTCCTACAATGAAGAAAGTAGAATGGAGGGCTTCAGCTAACCATTCTTTGGACTGAAAAACAATGAAATGATGATTGTTCTCGTGAAGAAATAAATGTAGCGGCCCCGCGGGTGCGCATGCGTCTCTCTGTTTTTTGCTTGGAACGACTTTTTTGTCGGAAATCCCCTTTTTGGGCGTCATCGGAGACTCGCGAGCTCACGACTTCTGCGGCTCAGACTCCTTCCTTCCCCTTCACCTAACCATCTATCCGCCGCTGCCCTATTCATTGCGGGGCGCGCGCGGGCACGCTCGTGCGGTTTTGCGCTCACGCTGTGACCTTCGGAAGGAGAAAAAAGGTCGGCGGGGAGAGGGTTAGATTGTCGGGAGGCCGGAGATCGTGACCGGGCGGGGTGGGCGAGAGGAGCCGGGAGAGGCGGGCCTTCCCACGAACAGCCAAAAAAACTCTCTCTCTCGGAAAAGGGAGTTCCGCGGCTTCCGTCAGCCACCCTCTTCCCCTCATCCATCCCGCCCACCCGAATCCTCCCCCCCCTCCCTCTTTCTCCCACACCCCTTCTCGTTCGACCGTGCAGTCACGGAATTCGACGGAACAACAAAAGATCGGTGGCCCGGTTTGCGGTGACTGACTTAAGAAGATGAATTCTAAAAAAAAAGGACCCGATACGTGGGCACATACTATAATTCGTGGGCAAAATGCTTCATGAGGTGCCATTGCATTGCTGGGATGTATGCAAAATTATACGGAAATGTTTTGAATGGGAAATATATACCCATAATAAGCCCCCGGAGCCAGCTACGTATAAACGGCAGCTAGCAAAATATCGTACCTACTCAATACAGAGCAAAGGGTAGAACATGCATTCAAGTAAGGAGAGCGGAGATTTCGACTACACTACAAAAACTTGTATGCATGTATGTATTGCATGTTTGGTGTCCTTCACACCCCCTCGCGGTGGCTTGCCACACCCCCTCGCGGTGGCTTGGAGAGATTGATGTGCAACGTGTGCAGGGAAGATAGGCAAGATTTTTAAAGGGACCGTACCAAAACCTTAATAGCGTAACCAGTCTATTAAATGAATTAAATTGGGATTCATTGTCAGATCGCAGGTTGAAATGTATACTTAATCTCTTAACAAATTCCAATACCATATTTTCAGTGATGATGTTAAAAATATTTTGCGAACTCCAACTTACTATGGTAGACTGGACCATAATCACAACATTGGAGAAATTGATTGCCGAACTGACAGATTCAAAATGTCCTTTTTTCCTCGTACTATTAGGGATATAAATAACGGTAAATATATCCAATGCGAGTGTAGCAATGGATAACATTGGTAGCTGCATGTTGGTATAAGGACTTGAAGCTAACCCAACTAACAGAATGTTTTTGCATGTTTGCTTTGCTATTTTTATCTTTTTTTAAATAGTGTAGCTTAGAACAGTATATAAATACTAATCCTTTTTTATACATGATATGTAGTGCATGTTTGGTGAGAATTCACCCCCTGCCACACACCTTTATGGTGGCTTGCAGGGTATTATGTAGATGTAGATGTAAAGGGAAGCTAGGTAATATCGTACCTACTCAATACAGAACAAGGGGTAGAACATGCATTCAAGTAAGCAGAGCGGAGATTTTCGGCTTCACTACAAAAACTTGTATGCATGTATGTATTGCATGTTTGGTGGCTTTACCCTGCCACACACCCTCGCTGTGGCTCGGAGAGATTGATGTAGAAGTAAAATAGAAATAATTACGGTTTGGAAGGTAAAAGTTGAAAATACATCACCCTTGAAAAAAATGAAGGTTTATAACTTTTGCTTGGTAATGGATTTGGCATCAGTATGTTCAGTTTGCTCATGCTTCCTTTCTTCCTATCACTTACAGGGTCCTTTCCTTTTGGCTTCACTTTCAATCCTATAACTATAACCATCACAATATTACTTTATATTGATTTATGAGTATTTTTATAAAAGGAAACTGGTGAAGCTACTTTTGAAGTTCAATTTGCAGAGTTACCAATAAAATAATTCAAAATTACATAAAAATTCTGTACAGTCCTCAAAACAGCAGTCACAGTTTCTGAGTTTTTAACAGTCCTAAATTGTATGATGGATATTCATGTATGGTCCTATTTTTATGTATAGTGGAAGCAGATGTTTTCGGGTGATATTTGTTTACGTTGAAGATTTTTACAAAAACCTACTTATTACGATAGATTCCATCAGGAAAGCTACATTTTTTACGACTTCAAAACGGTTGAGTTTAACTCTTCATTCTTCCCTCGTGCGAAGAGAGATCACAAAAATCTTTATAACTGAATAGATAGGTGTATTGGGTAGAATTTTAACATGCATGGAAATAGTCCTAACCTTATAAAGCATAATTGACGTATAATCTATTGTAATGAACGTAATATTACAATGCCACAATTCTAAGATTGGTTAGACGCTGCTTCATTTTTCTATCAGATAACCTCTTCATATTTATATGATAATTCTCTTTCATATCCTTAAAAACTTGTTCCACGTATCTCATGCTAGACCTTTTTGTTCCATTCTTTTCATTCACATTCCCTTGACGGTTGTCTTCATCGTTATATGTCAAGATATGGCTGATTGAGTGGTCCCGCTGTCTTTTTAAGGTTACCTAAGATCCTTTTTCTCCTCCAATTCATCTTTCTGTTTGCATATCTCTGTTCAAGCATACAAAAATATCCATCATCTCCTAGTTTTATTCACATTTAGCTTTGTGTAACTTTGCAATATATCAACATCAATTTTTTTTGCTTCATAGCTCAATTTCATTGTTTGTATAAGCCTAGGATATATCTAGAGATGGTTTACCATCTTTATCTCAGTGTAGAGGTTCTTGCAGGGTACCTAAACTTGCTGAGTAAAAGTAAATGTAGATGTAATAGTTTTAGTGAAGCAGGGAGAAAAACAGTTTCGATAAATTTGTTGCTTGTGACGAAGTATAACATTAGGAATTATTAACTTCAATGACTATATTTGTAAATGGTATATTGTGGAGTACTCTTAGATACGTATTTACATTCTTAAATTAAAATTTCCCAATGCCAAATTGGTTCAATAACAATATCATTAAAGTGTATTATGCATGGGATGAAAGGAGAGGGTAACGGCGAGATTTGTACCCTAAATTGACAGAAAAGTATAAGACTTAAAGAAAAGGAATTAATAAAGGAGTGATCAGGTTAGATATAGTCAAGTTAGATACATACGCCCAACCCTTCCATTCCTATCCTTATACCTTTCCTCCCGGTCCGAAGCGCCTATTAGTGCGGAAACAGACTTGAAAACACCCATGAAAAAAAGGAGTGATCTAAGGATGATCCATATATATATTTTAGTTATCTTGATTGCATTTTTGCGTTGATATAGACGGAGGTGGAAATGAAGGAGCCAAAAAAACATTTTACAAGTTGCAGAATAGAGTATTGAGAAGTTGGACATTTTCATCCAATGGGTTCACAATGCGTCAAGGAAAATGTAGAATCACACGTGTCGAATTATTTCACATCCGCACCTTTCTTCGCAATTATACACATCAGCGAGAATCATAGTGTATTTCTCTGAGCAGCAATTTGAGCAAGTTCTTCGCAGAAGCGGAAAAAAAGGCTGACTCGAGGTCAATTGCGGTTGTGTCATTTGATAGGAGAGAAGGAAGTGAAAGATCACAAATAACGTTGAATTGATGAAAAGAGGAAAAGGATTCCATGACCAAGCAATTAGTAACGCCTAGCTATCAATCCCTCATTGAAAAAAGGTTCAAATGGAGACTTAAATTAAGTAACTAAAAAAATGAACATCTTTCTTGTGATTAAGTTACAGTAAATTACGTAGTTCACTCGGTTATTTGGCTTTAGATTTAATTTCACTTCACTTTCTTTCAGGAAAAATTATCATTCTTTGTAGGTATATTAAAACATGGAAGAAAATAATGGAAATATGCGCGATAGATCCTTTACAACTACGCAATCCTTTACAATTTGCTCTATACATCTCATACGATGATTGTCTTTTCTATTCGTCTCGTTCAATTTTCCCTCAACGATTGTCTTCATCATGACATAGGCTCTTAAGATTTGGCCGATTATGTTAACACGTCTTTTTTTAGAGTTTTCAGCAGAATTCGCATTTCTCCCCCTCTTCATAAGGATTTTTCCTTTTTCACTCGGTCGATCCATTTCTTCTGCTTCATTCTTCGGTAGCACTAAATATCAAATGCCTCCAACCGTGACGTCTATGCGGCTGTATCGCCCTTGCTACATCTGCATCTACGTAATACCCTGCGAGCCACCACGAAGGTGTATGGCAGGGGTCAAGATCACCAAACATGCACAATTGACAACCAACCAGGAACTACGCTGTAACTATGCAACTACGCTGCCATATAGAAGCATGCTCCTGATCTATGTTATAATGAATTGTGATTTTCTCTTTTCAACTTGTATTTGCTGCTGTAGGCAGAATCTACTTTTAGTAAAATGCTCTTCTTACCTGGGCTATTTTATTGGCAAATTTTCTTTTATTTCGTTCACCGCTGGTTACTCGGCTTCCCAGGTGACAGAAGTCTTCCACCTCCCCAACGTTTTGTTTTCCTAGTTTAAGATTGGCCCCATTTTCTTTTCTCCTACTACGTACCAATACCTTAGATTTCTTTTTATTGATCCTCAGATGATATCTGGCCATTGGCTACCGTATTTCCTAGTGTCTTCTTTCAATCTCCTTCAGTTTCTGCCATGATTGCTACGTTGTTGGTGAATTGCGGCATGCTGAATACTCACCCCCGAAGACTTTTCTACATCTTCATCTACCTAATACCCTGCAAGCCACCATAAAGGTGTGTGGCAGGGGGTGAATTCTCACCAAACATGCACTACATATCATGCATAAAAAAGGATTTGTATTAATATACTTTTCTTCGACTTCTTGGACGCTTTCTCAATGCAAGCAATGAATATTACGGGAGCCCTTGCTAATCCATGCCTCACTCCTATCTTTATTCCTACTCTCCTACTACTGGGTCATGATTCGATCACAGCCACCTGGTTTTTATATAATCTGTCGATAATTCTTCGGTCATTTTATGATACACCAATTTTTCTCAGAATAGTGAGCATTAAGATGCTATCTACGTTGTCAAATTCCATCCCATGCTACGCACTTTTTAAGATTAAGTTCTAACTGTCATTTGTCGCACCACTCTTGATTTGCATCTAAATCCTTGCTAAGCAATTTCCTGTCTCCTCCTATTGATATACCCCTGTACACTACCGCATCGTCTGCAAAAAGTCTAAGCTTACTACTAACTACGGTACCCAAATCGTTTATGTATAAAAGAAATAGAAGCGGGCCTACTACGCTACCCTGGGGAACTCCCTATGTGACATTTGATTGTGTCCGACATGATACCATCTATGAAACCCTCTGCTCTCGCCCACTTAAGAAATCTTTTACCCAACATACAACGTCTTTGTTTATACCAACACTCTCTAACTTCAAGATTAATTTATCATGAGGAAATTTATAGAATGCCTTTTTAAAATCTAAATATATCGCATCAACTTCATTACTCTTTTCGTCCTAGACTAAAATATCGTGTACGAATAAAGCTGATTGTGCCTCGCAATATCTACCTTTCCGGAACCCATGTTGGCTGTTTATGAGTAATCCCTGACTATCAAAATACCCCATGATTGAACTGACTACAATGTGCTCAAATACTTTACAAGAGATTGACGTGACTGAAATGGGTCTGTAGTTACTTGGTTCTTCCATATCACCGCTTTTAAATGTAGGTGTAATGTTAGGTACTTTCAAATCCTTGGGTACTGTGTGCTTCTTTAGTGTTTTATTGAAAATTATTTGTAGATGGGGTTATCTCAGAAGCTAATCTTTTATATACTCTGGAAGGAATTTGATCAGGACCTGGTGATAGTTTTACTAATGTTTTTTAACTGCTGCTCTCTTCCGCGACATGAAATATTTATTTCGGGCATTTGCTCACTGAACGTGTTCGGCGGTGGTTCCACTGCGTTGTGTGATGATGAGTTGAATACGCTTAGGAAGAAGGTGTTTAAGAAATTGGCTTTTTCTACACTGCTGGTACTCTAATTCCTTTATTGTTTTCAATTGTGTGCACTGTGGACCTCTTTCCCTGAAGCTCTCTCACGTATGACCGAAACGCTTTAGGATTACTATCTAAGTATTCTCCTAACATCTTGCTCCTGAAATGTTATATCGCTTGCCGACTAGATTTCCTTGCTATTGCTCTGGATTTTTTCTAGGTTTGCACTAACTGATTTTTTTCCTCTACCGATAGACCCTGTCCTGTATTTTCATCGTAGCGTGGCATACCCTAGGTCGCTTTAGTGATTTCCTAACCTCCGCGTTATACCACCTTGGCTCTGTATTATCACTTATGAATTTACTTGGTTAGTATTCCTGCTTTACGCGTGACGTCAAGAAATTCTCTCCACGAATCCTCTGTATCTAATCCTTTGTTTTTTTCGCTAAATACTTAAGCGATTCCCTTAATTCCTCTTTCATACCGTCGTAATTAGCCTCGCCAAATAAGTATGCTCTCCTCTTTGGTTTATGTCTTTCAACGCCTACAATAAATTTCGCCTGCACTATTTTATTATTTGCATCTACATCTATACGATACCTTGCAAGCCACCGTGAGGGTGTGTGGCAGGGGGTGAAGATCACCAAGCATGCACTACTAACATGCAAACTAGCAGCTATATTGTCTCATGCAACTTGATTGTTAGTATCTATAGTATTGAAGGGGTTAATACATGCATCATGCACTACAGAATACTATAAAATATTTCCCCTACCCATCCCTTTGCTATGCTGCCTATTCTGTTCTCTTATAGTACGGGGGAAAAATGCCATTTTGAATCTATCGGTACGACAATCTATCTCTCTAATCTTATTTATCTGGTCGAATCTAGCATAATACGCTGGGTTTTTTAATATATGTCTAACATCTTCAGTAAAGCTATCCGAATGAAATTTCTCTAACAGATTCAATCTGTACTTTAACCCACGCTCTGATAATGATTCCCACCCTAATTCTTTTATTAATTCTGAAACGCTACTCAACCTCACTGTAAAAAGTAGATCTGATTTTAGGGTAAAAAAGTGATCTGAATTTCAGATGCAACAATTTTAAGACAGGGTATGTTGAATTTCAGCAGTAATATCTTGTCTAAAAATAAGGCAGGTGAACGACTGAAAATCAGACCAAGTGGACTTATTTTCAGATAGGCCTATGCTGAATTTAAGACAGCCCTGGTCTGGTAATAATGCGGGTTGCTATTGAAATTCAAGCCTACTCTGAGGGTATGTCTTATTTTAAGGCAGGTGCAGGACTGAAAATCACACCAGGTGGGTCTTATTTTAAGATAGTCTCATGCTGAATTGAAGACCAGGGCTGTCTTAAATTCAGCATGGGCCTATCTGAAAATAAGTACCACGTAACAATGCGGTTTGCTATTGAAATCAAAGCCTACTTTTATGCGATGTCTAATTATAAATACTAGATATTTAAACACTTCACACGAAGACAAACCAAAACCCTAACGTTTCATATTTTTATTCGATGATACTGTTTCACAGACTAAATTCTTTAATAGAGCAAACGTAAGTCATAGAATGTCCATTGAAAAAGATTCCAGGACTGAAATGGGAACACATGGACAATAACTTCAAAGATAATATGAAAATGTGTACTTTTATTGGAAACAAAGTAATCCATACAAAGGGTTCGATACCACAGATGTGTGCCAGTATCTTCAAACCGAAGCAGGAACTGTCACTTGATGAGGGCGACTATGTTTTAGTTCTTACAACCCTGCCCTGCGTAGACAAAATAAGGGAGTTTACTCTCAGGATACGTCACTCAGGCACAACTGGCTCCCTTCTGCAAATAAACTAAGTATCATTGCCACATTCTCACACCATTAATTCATCGCACGAAACTTATTTCACCTACTTACAATGAAATTTGACTAGACTTTGAATTTTACTTCCTTACGCTTCGTAATTCTTGTTGACATCCTGCTCCCTGAGGTTGAATGAAAAACACTGCGTTTTGTTTATCCTGCTCCCTGGTTACGCTCCGCCCATCAGTCTCTGCTATTGGATGGTTAGCTTCAATTGCGGAGCCAACCAAGGCGTGCTTATTTTCAGCCCGGGTGATCTGAATTTCAGATCACAACCATCTTATTTTCAACATGCAGTGGTTATGGTCTTAAAATAAGACGGAGGTGTGTCTGATTTTCACGCATCATGAGTCTTAAATTCAGACCAATACCTTAAAATCAGACAGCGCTTAAATTCTGATCGCACTGAAAATCAGATCATCTTTTTACAGTGCTATCGTAACACCTTTTAACGAACCTAGCTGCTCTACGCTGCACACTGTCTAGTTCTCTGATCAACCCTAATTTATTAGGATCCCAGACACTGGCTCCATACTCAAGGTGGGACCTAACTAGTGAAAAATAGCATCGCTCTTTTGTCTTCTCATCACATTATCACTAATTCCTGTGTCTGTAATTGTATTTATTTCTCTTTCGGCCATATTTGTTGCTATTAAGTCTAGCATGTTGTTTCAACTGGTCGGTTCTGTTACTAGCTGTTGTAAAGATTGCGACGTAAAGGTGCTCAAGAGTGATTCGCTGAGTTCCTTATCCTTACCTCCTGTTATAAAACTTCACTTATTCCAGTCTATCGAAGGGAGATTGAAGTCTCCCCCTACTGTTATTCTACTATCATCGTTCCTAGAAAGTGATGTACCTATCACTGACTCTAGTTCCATTATTGAATTGACGTCTGCATCCGGTGGTCTGTAATATGCACTTACATAATCTGATATGTCCTTCGAAAGCCAGCTATCTGTGCCTACGATTATATCTGCATCAGTACTTTGTATCAGGTGGTGAAATCTGCTACTTTATTTCTAAACTACGACAATTCACTACTATCACTGAAATTCTTTCTCCCAATCTGTTTCCCTCTTCGTGCTTTTTTTCACCTAAAATTTTCCTCGATAATTTTTTAACGGACCCACTATTTGATCTACCTATTACCTTTGATGGTTTGGCATGTTCGTCCTTTTTATGTTTTTTTTCTCTGACCTTCTAAAACTACTTTGCATGTTCTGTCAATTTCTTCCAAGATTGCTCCCCCGGGGATTGACCTGAATTCTAGGCTACCACCTGAGCTTAACCCTTCATGTATGCTCCAGTATCCTACGCGCTACCCTAAACAATGCCAAATGTACAATGAATTTCTTTAAAATTGCACGTCATTCTTTATTTAGTAACTTATGACATTCTGTGGAGCGTATGTGTATTATGGGAAATATAATATACTGAAGCGAACCATTTTTGTCTTCCAAAAAGAGATGTTTGAACTAATGGCTATTCAAGTGGCAAGCTAAGTCATACTTCATTCAGGTACCATTAGAGCATAGCACACATATTAGTTTACCAGTGGCTTGATTCCATGAAAGATTACACAACATTGAGTGTTTGCAATTACTTCCGCTCAATATACATCTGCATATACCTTGGGATGATCTCCTATATCAGTCAATTATTTTCATTTCATTTCAGTATGTTGGGACCTAACTTGTTATTCTGTAAGTCTAGCTTTTCGATGCAATTAGGCAATGTAGCTAGACTACTTTTCCGCGAGAAATCATTAAAATATAGTAGTGTACGTATTAAAAATATAGCTTTCATTTGCGAATGGAGTAAATGAAAACATATCCCCGAAGTATTTTCCTTGGGTTAGTTGAGCCCTTTCCCTCTCTTGCATTCAGTAACCAATAACGAGGTGGATTATCTCAGATTAGGTCAGAGCAACAGTATTTAATGGGGTGAAACTTAAGGCACTGGTTGTTAAAATTTTAATAACCAGTGCCTTAAGTTTGGAACCACGCCGAAATACGTGTGTATTAGGACATCCTCGATTTAATGGGGTGTCCAGAGGTATGAGTTCCTTGCTCCCCTCTCTTCGGACTTCGTTTAGAATTCGCCACTAGCAGATTGGGTCCATTAGCGAGGTAGTTTTTAATATGGAGTTGAAAACGTCTGCCAAGAAGATCGATGTGGTTGTGTAAGCTCATCATTGTAACCGTTTTAATACCACAGGAAATGAGAGAGGAATTGCTGTCAGACGATTTAGGCTGAAACCATTAAGTAAAAAATCAAATGATTTGCTTTCCAGGGCTACTAGAAATCATTGTATTAATCCCTCACTTAACGGCCACTTTGAACACATCATACGTTTCGGGAATAAAACTTAAGATTACTTATTTACAATTAGAATTACTAGAAAATTTTATTTCCTCCCGCGATAAAAAAGAGTTACAAATAGGTGTTGTAAAGGAGGCAGGGATACATGCAGATTGCCTGTTTTGTAGTAGGTATGCCTAGAAATTATGCTCACTTTTTGTCTCTATACACCTACCTCTATTCAGTCTCTTTTCCATCACCTAGCTCTTTTAATCAACGGACACCCTCTTCGCATAACTTCTTTTTTTGAAAAGACTTTTTTCTCTCTTCTTGCATTAAATTTTATTTTCGTTCACATTGTGTAGGTGAATCAGTTGGTCAACTCGTTCTAACTCTGCATTTCCTCCTGAAATTCGCAGGGAAAAAACCAGAAATATCCCTTTTTGGAATCGAATTTCATTTCCGTAGGTCAGTGTTGTTTTGAATAAAAAGAGGCGTTTCAGGCGTGATGTAGTGGAATTAAATAATATTGGGTGACGATGATGCATCGTGATGAATCACATCGAAAGTGGTCGTAGTAAAGATTTCTTTGTGGAAAATTGCCAATATTATTCAATAAAAAAGTGTTGTTTTGGTTTAGGGTTCCTAGTTATTGAGTCACCTCTCAATATTTCAGCAGCGCTCATTTTTGTTCTTTTGTTTTTCTCCATGTGAAATCTTGATAGAATATGTCATCTGTATTGTTCCAGTCAGTGTTGTAATACACACTTCTGCGATCCAGGTTTATTTCTGCAGAAAGCTTTTTGACTCACAAAGTAGAGCTTCCATGAGTTCTAAATGTAGGTTCACCTAGTACACTGAAATCCACCCTGAGGGCATGTGGCAAGGGTAGGCTCCACACCAAACACTATCGACGATGTGGTGCAAGTAGTGCGAAAGATCACACCCTGCCACACACCCACGAGATGGCTTGCAAGATAGACTGTAGATGCAGATTTATATGTTTCAATATAATCCAAATTCTAAATTTCCCTTTTGACGAAGCACGCAAGTGAATGTCCGAAAAAGAATTAAACTGATGCGTTGCACGTTTAAAGATTCATGGATTATGCCAATTAGTTACCTGACTTCAAATTAATCTACCATATTCCTTTATTACGCGCGGGCAACAATAGCATTGCCGTAAATCTCTGTGATACTTTTTCCCTAATTTTGTATTTCTGTTCCAATGTACATACATACCATATAAAGATTGATTGTTTAATCTACCTATCATTCTTGAAAAAATGGTCCAACCAAAATTTTGCAGGTGATTCAGTCTGATCTTACAACCTAATTGTGATTATCGACCTGTTTCTTCTTGGATTTTGGACTCGAAAGTTTTATAATCATTTAGTGTTTTAATCACCGACTTCATATAATTCCCACAGTAATATCTGTTTTGGAGTCGAGAATGGATGCTGGTACATCTTTAATGGAAATAAAACTCAGCACTCAGAGTGCTTTGTCGGGTTAACTATAGAAACAAACATCGTTATGATATTAAGAGCGCGGAAAAAACATTTAAAAAAAATGAAATTCCGGAAATTTTGCTCAGGTTCCCTCCGGCTTCCTAGAAAATCTGGTTTTCACGAAACAACAAAGCTTTGATTACATGTGAGTTGAGTTGAATCTCGGTTGTCCCAACGCTTAAATGCCTTTGCGAGTTCACCAATATTTCATAAATAATGGTGCACTCTTGCCCCAGGGTTTTCTAAATCCCAAGGCGGTGCTTTTAATGTAACCTTTGGATGAATTTGTGAGAAATTTGTGAAGGTATTGACTTTCTCCTTAACGTTATAGTTGTGATGAATTTAAAGAATCAAAGAACTTCAGCTAGTCATTAAGGCGAAAAGACAGAGAGCTGGGGCAGTTGGTGCCTTAAGGAATAGCTCATCAGTAAGGAATTTAGTGGTGTGCTATATTTTTTTGGATATGCAGGAAATGAAGCAAAGGTGGAAATAAACTCCTCACGGGTAAGAATCTAATTTTAACGATTGAGGCTAGGGGCTTTTTATACTTTTGCGTCCTATCTCACAGACCCAAAAATGAATATGGCTATAATCAACAGTATATAGCAATGTTTTTTTATGATTTTATCAGGTTTTCATTTGGTTGGCCCTAATTTCATATTTTTCCTATTCTCAGATTGTGATTTCGCCCTCTACAAACTTACCCGAGCTAAAACTGATGTACCTACCTAATCTTAGTTTCATTGTGTGTACCTATGTATCTTATTTAAAATGCGTTCCCCTGAACTGTTTTTTACGGTATATAAGAATTGGATTCCATATGCATATGCATAAGCGCACGTTTTTCTTTGAGAAAAGAACTCCGCAAAACACATAAAAAACTCATTTAGTGTAGAAGTTTTAGAAAAAATACACGTGCATTTTACCTTGCGTTTTGAAATGCCTGAGAATACTACTGCAAATGTGCTCGGGCAGTAAATTTCTTTCGATGAAGCAAGAAATTTATTACGAACGTGTCCTTTAAATTTTGTTTTACGGTCAATAAATATTGGCCTTACATTCGATTTTCCGTAGTCCAATCAGATTAAAGGATCGTTTTTGACGTTCGGGGTAAACATTCGCTGGCCTTGCGTTGTCGGAAAAAGCTTAAGCGATCTGAATCGTCGACGGGGTGGAACACATAGTTGTCGCTCCAAGTTTCAATAAGTTCAGATTTATATCCCGAGAAACGTATTCTCTGTGATTTTACGTCTAAAGCTCTTGAAAACGTGACTCGTTCTTTTTTTTATAATTTGAGTGCTTTTTATACGACCGAGACACAAAGTGCCTTAAGTGAACGCAAATGGTCAGGTTTTCTTACACTCATCTGTTTATACGCTGGTCTCAAGCATGAATTGGTTGGAAAATCTCAGTAAAACATCGTCTTATAGAAACTTAGAAGAAGTGATTTCCCATTTAGTCGTATTTCAGTGATAAGGAGGGCTGTGGTAATTTCTCATTGAAGAGTGTGATTGTGGTCACATAAATGAGAGTTATCAGTCACGAGTGAAGTATTTCAGCTGGGTTCCCTGATTGATTTTGTTCTTTATTGACAATCATCATCTTCCGATCTATTACAAGTTTACCTCTCAGCAAATCCCACGCACCATCTATTAGCAGTTAACAATCTAGCATAGTTTAATGAATATTCTGTCCCAAAATGAGTAGAATGAAAAATACGTTTAACTGTAGATCATCATGAAAAAACCTGCAAATAACATTATCGTAAAAAATTTGCATCTTCCGGTCTGTTACAAGTTTACCTCTCAGCAAATCCCACGCACCATCTAGTAGCAGTCAACAATCTAGCATAGTTTAATGCATATTCTGTCTCAAAATGAGCAGAATGAAAAATACGCTCAACTATAGATCATCATGAAGAAACCTGCAAATAACATTATCGTAAAAAAATTGCATGAAAATTTGTGCAACCTTTCCGCATATAATACGTCTCCATTTCTCAAGCCATGAGGTTCCATTTACATAGGTATAAAAATTGCATTTCGTGCTCCGTATTACTCTCCTCTGTCTCTTTTTTATACTTCGTCGTACAGAATAGAACATTAGTCCATATTCCATTCAGAACGGGAGGAGGGGAGCTAGGGTAGGATTGGATGGAGGAGGAAGTGCAAATAAAAACTAGGCTTGAACCTCAACTATGGTTACAAGTACCGAGGGATTCACAACTTTGTGTCTCATTCCAGGGAGGTTGTAAAGAATTTCACCTTTGCCCTCTAATAAGCGTCGAAGTTGGGCTTCAGATGATATTTCTATCAGGCTTGGAACCCAGTCACGTGAAGGTGGACAGCCAAAATGCAAATTTATTATTCACATACTATCAGATTGTGTCCTTGTTATAACATATTTCTTCTCTTAATTCGCCCTTTACTGTCCCCATTTTTGCTCAAAGCACTGTCCAAGAGCGAGAGCTCTTACACGCCTGCAACAAATTCGCTGCGTGGGAATGAAAAAAAAATGCGTTTTATGACTCAATTCGTTTTTGCCGGCATTTTTCATCATTATCTTGGGCGGTCCGTCGTAGTTGGGGCGAGGGGCGTGTTCGGAGGTGAGGGACGACATCTCACATCAATTTCGGGCAATCTTAAAAATCCCCGTCTCCTTTTCCGGGCATTTTGATTGAAACACCGCCTATCGAGGATGACAGTAGGGCTGCACACTGCCGTGGTTGAAGGTATTCATTTGACTTAAGCATTAGAGAGAGAGAGAGAGAGAGTGAGGTAGAAAGAAGCACGCGGCCCCAATTGGTTACCAACGCTCCGAGCTAATATCCAGAAAAAAAATACATTTCGAGTCTCAGGGAATTGGTGAGTGAGATGTCGTAGGTATGATCAAATCAAGGTACCTACTTAAGTTAGTTACCTTGGCCTCGCTGTTGCTTCAGAACCGATCGTGGGCTGAAATCGTAAAGATATATTAGTGGTGCTTCGTTTTAATGCATAGAATTTTTCCAACTCATTGAAGGGAAAGTCACCTTTTTTTCGGAAACTATCTGTATATCTACATCTACATAATACCCTGCAAGCCACCATAAAGGTGTGTGGCAGGGGGTGAATTCTCACCAAACATGCACTAAATATCAAAGGATTAGTATTTAAATACCGTTCTAAACTTCACTATTCAAAAAAGATAAAAATAGCAAAGTAAACATGCAAAATCATGCTGTTAGTTGGTTAGCTTTAAGTCCTCGACCAACATACAACTACCAATGTTATCCATTGCTACACTCGTACTGGATATATTTACCGTTATTCATATCCCTAATTGTACGAGGAAAAAAGGGCATTTGAATCTGTCAGTTCGGCAATCAATTTATCTAATTTTGTGATCATGGTCCAGTCTACCATAGTAAGCTGGGGTTCGCAAAATATTTTTAACATCATCACTGAAAATATGGTGTAAGAGATTAAGTCTAAATTTCAACCTGCGATCTGACAATGAATCCGAATTTAATTCATTTAATGAACTGGTTACGCTAATAAGGTTATCGTACCGTCCCTATACAAATCTTGCCGTTCTTCGCTGCACACGTTCAATTTCATTGTTTAGATATATTTCGTAAGGATCCCATACACTGGAAGCATATGTGTGTCGAGAGGTGCGGTGGTTGATTTTTCCAGATGCCGCATCTCATGGCCTGTAAACTTCAGTGATATTTTAGGGTCTGAACTATGAATGCAACAATGATTAGCACATCGGGCGATACTTACTTATCGTCAAGGTACTTAATTTGTACTCACATGAGTCTTCAAGCGAATAGGTTAAAGTGATATGTTTTTTTCCTTTTCTTCTCCTGCTATTTATACAATAGAATCTGCGAAATGTAAAAAGGTCTAATATATCAGTCGATACTTACCAAATGATAAAGTACTTAATATTTACAGAAATACTCAAACTGAATGGTCAAAGAGATATGCTCTTTCCTTATGTTAAGTCATTGATATTTTGCTAGTAGGGAAGGTGAAGAGCATCGAAGTCTTTGCATCATAAAGGCTGGGTGGGTTATTGGGTAAAGGTAGGATTTTTGGTTGCAATTGATGAAGGGTGGAGAGGAACCCGGCACATGCATGAGTCTGCTGTTAACTAAAGGTGCCAGGGGTTCCACAGCTTTATGTTCCATCCGACGGGTGGAGCGATGAACTTGAAGCTGCTCGTATGATATCTAATTAGGGAGTGGGATCTTATTGTTTAATCTACCAATCGCGAGACTCAAAACACGGCCACATCTATCCAACTCCCAAGGTATTGCTTTTTAGAACGAATTTTTAGACGAAGAACCCACAATGCACGAAGCTAAGATTAGAAGGAAATAATGAGCAGTAAATTACAGGTAACGAGGTAATTCTACCTCAAGAAGAATCTAATAACACCATGAGAATAGCGTGGAAGGAAGTTCTTCAAAAGAGCGTATGCATATCTGGATCACATTTCTTCACTGCAGTTATTCATGGACAATCATCTCCACAAATGAAGAAATTTATGCATTTAAAATCTGGTACATCAGAAGATGTATCAGAATTGATATCGAACGAATGGACGTGATACCAGAATTTTAACTCAAAAACTCTGTTCCTAACAACGATAGTACTTGATAATTTACGATTACTCGTGTCGAAAACTATTACATAATTTGGAGAATACCTTGCAAGAAAACCGAATACGGAATATTTCCCGGTTCAGAAATAGGAAAATTAGTCAGATGATCCAGGACTTTAAAAGGGAATACTCGCGTTTTCAGGATTAGGGACGATTAAGCGTGATACGGTTCGAAATATTGACCCAGTCGCGAAAAATGGATTTATTAAGGCGTTAGCCCACATTTGGCTTTCTGTTTGTATGTACCTAGATACGTAAAAATGTGATCATTAATGATTGAGAAGAATTGTAGCTGAAAAGTGAAGAATTAGTTTTTTTTAGATGAAATGTGCCTAATAGAAATATCCTCATCCAAAAAAATGCTAAACATTGGAATTTTTAGCATCATATGGAGGCAATTATCAACATTTTTTTGCGGAAAGTTTGCAAACCTTGAATTTGTTATAACGTACGAACCTTAGTTCTTAGCGGTTGCCTTAACCTCTTGGACAGTGGCGCTGTGCGCAAGATAACGCCTGCTTTTTGTCGTAGTATGTACGGCAATACCTTGGTCCTCTAATAGCTTCTATAAATCGATAGGGAAGAAGAACGCATTGGTGGATTATTTGGTAGCCAAGTAAGAACATGCCTGGTTGGAAATCAATGGATTCTAGATTCAAGATGGATAATTTTTTCTCTGTGGAAATTCTGCTGTTTCGAATACCCTTATTCAACCAATGGCTTTTTCCAGTCTCACTATCGTAGAGTACACAATGTAAAGGAAGGCTCTATTAAATAGTTCCCTGTGGCAGGGGGGATAATTTTTGGAAGCGTGTTATGATAAATAAAACAGAAAAAAATGAACATCAATGAGCTTTCACATGAAAATGGCACAGGCGTGGGCCATGGTAGGTTTCTATTAAAACTTTTCGATGGGAGTGTACCACAAGTTTTATTTACTAACACTGCTAAATATTTTGCAAGGAGATGGTGCTTTTACTTCGATCAGTCTTGCCTAAGTTTATGCTTAAAGAAATATTTTTCAACCCATTTTCGAATTTCCATCATAAATGGACAAAAGTATATTCTGCGTTGAAAGAAAAAATGTATGTTTGATTTGTGGATAAAGAACACGCAGAGCAACGCTTCTTCTGTCTCACAATATCCCTTGAAATATCCTTGTTGCATCAAATTTCCCTTCTCACCGTCCTACCACATCTAATTTCAACTAGATGTCTTGTCTCCCTTGCTCTAACGCGCAAGTACTCAGCGCTCTCCACCGCGAAATGCCTCCGCGTCCGTTTTGAACCTTCCTTTCTTCCTTCTTCTTTCCTTCCCATTCCTCTACCTCGTCGTAATGTGCTCATTTCATGGCAAAATGGGTTAGTCACCCGTGCGCGCCATTATAAAGTCAATCTCCATCCGAGTTCCAGTGGAAGAAATATGGCTTCCATTAAATGTGCGCCCGCGTGTGCTATCTCTTCCATCCTTCCCGAGGCCCCTTCACTCCTTTGCGCGTTCGCCCGTGACATTTAAGTGCATATTCCACATCCGACGCCGGTCTCTTACACGTCTTCGAGAAGTATTCCCGCGCCGTTCCGTGATTTTGTGACGTCCATGTACGAGGTTCATGCGGAATGCATATCCGTATCGATTTGTCTAGCCGATCGCGGGTACTAAATCTTCGGAACTGTAAAAGATGGAAGGTGTGTAATAGAATTCTCCTATTGCATCTGAGATTGGAACAATAAAACACGTTTTTGTTTGAGTTGGTGATAATTGTGCGCAAACCTCTGGATAATGGTGTTTCTATAAGTTTTGTATTACGATCGGAAATTATGTTTTCACGGTTTAAACTACCAAAGCGTAAAAATGAGACCTTCTTTGAAGCGGATTGTGTTCACTGAATCATATCTTAAATAGTGGACTTTATTGATCATAAAGAAGAAATTTATAGCTAAATTTAAATTTGCATTCTGTATTTCGCGTTCAACCGGATACTTTATTCTGCCGTTTGTGAATGTGGGAAAAGAGATTTTGCATAATTTCTTTATTTTACAGCTAAATATTCCCAAGAGCACCTGTAGTTAGTGATACTGATGGTAGCAAAGCACAAGTACTCTACTGCTATTTGTATTTAAATGTGACGAGAAAAATGATAACAATTTACTGAGCTCCAGCTGTGGAATAATTGGTCTTTATACTTCTTTGTAATATAAAGTAGCGGACATTGGCATTAAATTTCGATCAAAATTTCCGTAATCTCTGTATTGCTTGGAAATTACGTTTCAATAGAAATACTGCATAACTTCATCGATTTCGAAGTGTTTCTTTATTTTATCCAGCAAGCCAATAATTTTTAGTGATCAAAATAATTTCTACAGTCTCAAATGTAAAATTCCGAGTTCTACAACTATTTTTAGGGAAATCTTCACCTGTTATAACACTGCTAGGATGATTGTATCCCTCAAATACATTTTAGAAAATCTAGCAAATATATTTCAACCATTTTTAGTCTTTCGATTAATACTCTTTTTAACTGATTCCAACTTCTTCGAGCATATTCTAAGTGTGAATTTAATGACGTGAAAATAGGAACCTCTGGGAAGTCATGGTCAGTATGTTTTGATGACATAAATTCTTGCTAATATTTAAGTTGCATTGTGAAATTAATATATAATTGTTAAAGTGATTTCGCGGGGTAATAAAATTTTGAGTAATAGCGGTTGTTGAAATAGTATTGGAATATTCGACAATTTTTATTAATTGCTAGTATGCCATCATCATTCAGTACAAACTATATTGCATCCATGTGTGATTGCGTTGTCTTACTGAACGTTCTTTTTAAGTAGTAGTACTATTTCTTATGGTAGGGTTACATACATTTTCTGTACGACCTTGTTGTCTGAAAAAAAATTAATGTGCTGGTATCTTAGCATTCTTTACGGCAATGTGTTAGTTGCGAGCAGTTTTGTTACATGTTGACAATATCATCATCCATCAACATCAGAGCTCAAATGGGTTTGAAGCCCCTCCCCAGACAACACTTCTATCGGCTAGTCTCTTTGCATTGCCATAATTCCTCACTTTTACATTCTTCTCGACTGGTTGCTTGGAGCTCTTACGAGGTCATCTTCAGTCCTTTCCATCACTTTTACCTCGAAGACTACCATCATGAGGCCACAGTGTCTCAAGTTGTATCCCATAAGATAGTCAAACTGTCGTTTCAGAATTTTCCTGGGATATCTCTCCTCTCTTGACCTTCTATGAACGTCTTACCTGGTCAACCCTTCCATCAATAAGATTATCAGATCGGCCTTCATGATGCCACATTTTAAATACTCTCAGTCTCTTCTTTTCTGCCATTGTTTTAGTGTTTATGTTACTGCCATAAGGATGAGGCTTCCAAGAATGTGTTTTTTTACTTCCAATCTTGCATTACCAATTTTTGACAAATAATTTTCGTAAGTGAACACACTCTTTGCCTCGACTATTCTGCTTAATATTCTTTATGTTATGGTATCTTCTTATAAAACTTCTTCTGCTGCATTCATCATTGATTATTCTTTTATAAATCACATAAATCCTCTATCTCTTGTAGTTTACCTAGTTTATCTAGCGGCACTTTGCCTATAGCCTTTCTAAGATAGCCATCATCTTCCTCAGAAATCATTCTGTCTTTGCAGAATTACCGTCTGAATAACGCAACATGGTGAATTCAATTGAAGACGCTTACCTTTTAGCCTTCCTTCGACTTCTATAATTGTTTTCTAACCTTTGAGTGAAGCAATCAATGGGTACTGTGCCTGCCCTTTCTTTACTTTTTCTTATCTTGCTTCTTCACTGTTGTTTAATAAAGAAAACTATTGATTGTCTTTATGTAAGTAGTTGTGACACGTGAGCATGTTTAAACTACATACTGAAATATTTTCAAAAATTCAAACGTGATTTTGAGAGGAAATAGTAATGTTTACTGAGTTCTTTTTATTTATTATGTTTGTATTCTAGTAAGAAAAGAGTAATCTGAAGAAATGTTAATTTGTATAGTTAGTTTTCTTCTATATTTTTATTTACACTCAAGCATTTCAAGTTAATATTTAATGGCCATGAAAGGCCTTGGTGGAAGTTCTGCCGAACTAAGCGTGTGCTTCAATAAGCGTATCGCCCTGAATCCAAAATAATAACAATTGTACAATCTTGCTCATTACTCGCGTTCCAGATATTGGCACATTTTTCATCTTTTGCTATTCCAAAAGCACCTCATATATTTCAGAGCGATTCTCGTAAAACTGGTGGTGGAATTTTTTACAAAACTTATTAATGGCTAGTATGCCATTATCATGCAGTACTAACTATATATAGCCTCCATGTGTGATTGCATTGTCTCACTCCACATTCTTTGCTGACTCATTCCATTTTTATTTTATCAGAGAATAGAATCCCTCAGGTAGGTACTGTAGTTGGCAATTGTGTTTTCTACCTCACATTCACCCTAAAACATTAGTTACTTTAATAGTTATGTTAAAAAGGGTCAATATACGCCGAATGAAGCTGATTCTTACGAAAAAATGGATTTGAAATAGCAAACCAAAATTGAAAATCACCTTTTGTGGAAAGGTTTCATTCTAAACCTCAATTAAATGGTTAAATAACTAAGTATTAAAGTTAAAGTCTTCAAGTAAATTTAAAATTACCAATATATCAAGTAAATAATATAATAAATTTTATAACTAAATCGCAAAAGTTTACTCTCATGATTAATAATCACATGATTGCATGTAAATATTCACAAAATATTCGCTACTATTTTCATAATTTTGACTTTGGTGTGTATTTTAAACATTTTTTCCTCTAAATTCGAGTAATTTTTGCTGTTTCGAGATTTAACCTAACGTAATGAAACAATCAATTCGTGCGCAGTTTCCTGCGTTATAATTTATCATCATTCAGCGAGGAAAAGGGAATGATTTCGTCATTCATTGTTTTTGCCCTCCCGCGCAGAAGCTCGGGGCGAAGTTGCGCGGGCACTCCTCTTTCTCTCGCCTCCGTCCGTGGGAACCGCTTGGTCGGCGCGGCCGTTACAGAGAGAAGGGCCTCGGCGCACGGAGGAGAAGGGAAGGGGAAATAAAAAAAACTTCTGAATCATCACACGGGCTCGACGTAATGCATCAGGACGGAGCGAGGGCCCTGCGGGTGGAGAAAATCATAATTTTCGAGACAGCAAACCCGCATCTCCTTTGATCCGGCCCGACGCGGTGCTTTTCCCCCTGACTCGTAAACTTATCACTGGCCGGGCACTTAATATTTTCCTCCCACCCCCCTCCCCCTTTCACCTTTCTCCCCTCCTCCCCCCACCCTCCTCTCTGTCATCTCTCCCTCCTCCCCACCCCATTCCCCCTTCTGCAAATACCATCTCGCTCTCTCTATCTCTTCCTCCCTCCTCATCGCATATCAACTCATCCCCGTCCCCTCCGGGCCCATCTGAAGCCTCCCATTCATTCATTCATTCGCCAATCTCCTCCGTCTCTGCTTCCCGCGTTACATTCCGCGGGCTCGGGTGACGGGACTCCATTCATAATCCGGCGACAAAGCCGCGGTCGTAGCTCTCGCACGTGTTTGAGCGGCAGTCATGACCCGTGGTTTTTCTTTCTCTCCACCGTGGAAAAGTTATGAAGTATCCCACCCAAAGAAGTGGCCTCAGGTTGATGCAACTTTAGAGTTTAGGCCCAAATCAATTCGGGTAAGCATTTGCAATCGGCTGATTTTAACATGCAATAACTCTTAAATACGATAAATTGGAGGGAAGAGGTAATTGTATTTAAGTTCACTCTCTTTCATTAACTAAAAAGCCAATATATCATCTCACTTTTCCAACAACTAAGAAAATTATAATGAATCGAGGCAAGGGTGTGGGATTTTTATCATCACTCTATAAGGACCTCTGAAGCTATACTATATCAGCGGATAGCGTAGTAGGGCAGTGCTACATTCACTTGGATAAATAGGGGAAAAAAGCGTTAAGTCATTGAATTAAAAAGTGTGGACTGCATATAAAAGAATGTATAGCTAGAGAATGCCAACATTTTCGAGTAATGAAAGATGTGCTCAAACAAATGTCTCGCCCATTAATATAAACGATGCTCCTTAGTTGATAATAATTTGGTTTCACGTGCCTGCTGCATTAATAACTAACACGGTTCCTTTATTATACATGAAATGCGCTTCAAGTGTCATAATTCATAAAAGAGAAAGACGTGTGTAAAGTTTGGAGTGAATGTATGTGAAGTCAGTAATTAGAAAGGGAAATTTATTCCATTATTGAGTTATAAGATTAGAAAAGAACAAAAGAGGTACATGGCAGAAAGGAATATGCTAAAACTCTATTTTATTAGCATAATAGTCATTCAAGGCAAGATGCAGAAAAGAAAAATGATATCCAGAATAATAGCTTTGGAAATTCATGTTAGTTTACCAGTTTAGCAATGTAACGGGGAATATTAAAGGGTTGGGAGGCAGTAAGAATGCATTTTAACTAGTAGGTTAGTAAGTCAATGGAAAAAAATTTAAGACGGAGATTACATATGGGGAATCTAAGGATTTATAAAGTTGAAGTTTAGATACATGATTTAGTTAAAAATGATGTTAAACCTATTTTATGAAAGTGGAATCTACATCTACATCTACACGATACCCTGCAAGCCACCGAGAGGGTGTGTGGCAGGGGGTTCAAGGAATATCGAAGTGTTTTTGTCATTAGCACGAAGGCGGCCGCAGGTCGGTGACGTGCTGGCTGTGGTCAAAGGTTCGAATACCGTCTCCGGCATGTGCGCTGCGTTGGCCACAGGATTAATTTCCTTGGTGATCAGGAGAGGTACAACCTCAGTAATTGGAGCTCCTTAATCGCATGCGTACCTCTACATCAGGAAAAAGTGCTTAATTTAAGGAGCTGCTGAATTTGGGTGTTGAATCATTAACATATAGCGAGGGAAAAGGCAAGTTAAAAAAGTTCGAATTTTGAAATTCACTAAGATTACCCCAGCTAGTGGGAAAACATTTGATTTTAGCCCAAAAATTCTTCTAGAACACTTATCATGTTTTTTAGGCTTCTCTATATTTGAAAACAAGAGATCCTGACAGTCCCTGAAGTGTCCATTGAATACTTCATCTTTTTGGAATTGCAGCAACCGAAGGGAAGTACATTTTCACTAGCAATTTACAGTAGACTTGTTGGCTTAGTTAAAATAGAACGCGTCGTTGAATATTCTCGAATGCATTTACTTCCTTTACCTGCTTTAAAGCGCAAAGGAATGTGGAGAAGGGCTAAATATATTACGAGCATCGCAAACCTAAAAGCAGTAGTTTCAGAGCATATGCCAAAACGCGTATTTATTTCGATCCATGTGTCCCTTGAGATTTTTTTGAAGTATTATTGCTGAAATAGATCTACGTAATACATTGCAATGCCACATTGCAATAAGGTGTGTGTCGTAGTAGGTGAATTCTCACGAAATGTATATAACCTATTGTGCATGGTGAGGATCATTAGCTACGCATATTATAGTTGAATTAAAACATTTAAAATAATATTTTTAAATAAAAGCAAGCATGTATAAACGTACATACGTTTAGTTGGGTTAGCCACATCTACATCTGCGTAATACCCTGCAAACCACCACAGAAGTTGACTGGAGTCAATAAATGAGCAATAAAGCCTTAAAATCGTTAGTTAGCGAATATTAACTTCAGGTTAGAACAGTGCCACCCAACTCTTTGGCTCAGGATTGAATATGTTATGTGTTGCAGCTGATATTTTAGTGGAATACCGGTCCCTTTAAGTATCTTGTGAAGAGTATTTGGGGATCGAGTTGGTTTCGTGGATAGAGTACTGACCTCCCAATCCGAGCCCTTGGGTTCGAGTCCCACCAGAGGCAGATTTTTCATTTGTATACCGTTCCTACTAGAGTGCCTTGTAGAGAGCAGAGTCTAGTACTACGTCCGTCGGATGGGACGTTAAGCCGTGGTTTCCTTGGCGCCTTTTCGTTGAGTGCACCCTAATCCCGACGCCGGGTTTCTCTCCTACCTTTCTCCTTACCCTGAAATTTCTAACTTTATCCAGTTACCCATTTCTCCTCTCTGGAGTCAGTGACCTCATTTCTTGGTCGCCTTCCACAAGTAACAATAACAATGAAGAGCAATTCCACTTCAATACTCTGTACGTTACATAAGGCATTATGCTTATGGACTAGAAAATTACGTAGATTCATGAACGAATTAGAAAAGAAAGATATAAACTGTAAGGAGTAGTTGGTAGCATAGAATATCGTAAGGAAAAATATGCTTCACTGCGAACATCAAGGGCAAATTAGTCAACCGCGGTGGCATTTTCCGCGATGCAATGAAAATGCAATAGATCAGAAATAACGACATAATGTTAGTAGTAATGAAGAAAAGAAATATTTGTCGATAATATATCATTTCCAGTTCTTTTTTCCAAAAGATTTTAACGGAGACTATATATGGTTCAGATTTATAAGCGTTTATCGAACAATCTACGCTTCACTTCAGCACGTAAAATATTCACGCGCTGCTGAAAAAAAAGTCTTTAAAAATACTCATAATGCCGTAAATATTTTACAATTACCACCAAATGACGAAGAAAGATGTTGTCTTTTACAAAAAAGAAACTTAAAGTGCATTAACATATTGGTAATGAACAATAGTCTCCGAAACTAGCGACCGATATATCGGCCGCTTGGGAGTTTTGGCTACTAAGGCCGCGGCCGATATATCGGCCGCTTGGGAGTGTAAGGGTTAACTACTTGGCGCATTTTAATAAGAACAGGTTTTTGTCGACACCGGGTTCCTTTTCAACCTTCTTCGAAGCAAAATGTGCTGCCGCTTAATAATATCAACATATTTAATGGCTCAATTGGCCTTAATTTTTTTGTGGTCTCCGCGAGTAGTAACCAACTACAAAACCCTATTAATTTCATCAACGGTCGGGAGAAATATGAACATTTTCTCTCCATCTATGAAAAGCGGAATATAGCTGTAGCAGGATTGCAATCATAATTATCGTGAGAGACCCATGATTACCATGACGATTACATCGTTTTTGTGCACGATGTCCATATCGCTCTCGCCTTTTAGAGTTCGAGAGGCTTTATATTATTTTAATGAAAGTGAAAATTAAATGTCTCTCCAAATGCTTGTGTGTGGAAAACTTGAAGAGTTCTCCAAGTATCACTCCGTAAGGGCTCAGCGTATGGTGGGAAAATGCATTTACCTTCAGTAAACGTGTCCAAGTTCTCAAAGAAATTTTGGAAAATAGGAAGGAAAAAAATAAACCGCCTATTCTGGAAGTCATTTAACTAGTTTCCTCCCGCAGAAGTAGTATTAGTTTGGGGGGCTGTCGAAAGCGTTTGCGCCATTTGGGAAAGGAGCGAAATTGGATAAGGGTAGGGATTTTTTAAGGCAACGAAGGATAAAAGCCCGGAGTAGGCATTCGCCCTCCTTAAAGAAAAGCGTTAAGGGGTCTGCGATTTAACAACTCATCCAACGGAAAGGGTATTGCTCTTGAAGTGCTTTCAAAGATGTAACCATCATGCTATTAAAAAAATCTCTACCAGAGCCAGGAATCGAAATAAAGCTCTCAAAATTACATCGACCCGATTCCCTCTGCCTCCTTTTTCACTCGACCCTCGCTTGACTGGTATTCACGGTCGTTTTGTCTCATTTTTTTACGGGTGGAATTTGCAAACGATACGAGTTCACTTCTGAGCATTTCCCGAACGGAGATTGAGTTAATGAGTACGTCATTGCTTCGTAAAGTGCTTTGCGGTTACGCAACGCTCGACTATTTTTGCGTAGTTGCCGAGAGTGACTGTGGACTTGGGTTGTTTCCTGGAGGCAGGGCTGAAACGCTACGTGGGGAGAGGTGTGGTGCCGAAATTTCCAGCTATAAATTTTATACGCATGTTACCGTATTCTTTTTCGTGTGCCAATTGACCTTTAGCGTCTAAATGTGGGGAGAACTGTTCTTTTTAATGTGTGCTAGTTTCCATATTTTTGTTGAGTTTTAAAACTCAAGGACGAATCGACATTCCCACGTGCAAGTCCAAGGAAGGTAAAAAGTTGAAAATGATAAAATAATTGGGATAAACTTGTGAAAGTATTGTTGTATGCCAGAAGGGCAAATCTGTTCAGTGATTAATAATTATTGAGGAGAGAATACGGTTCAAGCGCATTCACTCTTTATGGCAGTGCACTTATCGTATTACGCCTGGAATATGAATAGTTATTGACCCCTCGGGTCGAAAAAAAGAAGCAATTTTGAACCTGGAATGTTTTTCCCGCGTGAAACAAAACATGCGGGTCGGACGTAGATCTGAAGCATGGATCTCATTCTCTGAAGGGACTGGAACGTGATCTACTGTTCACCTCCGTCGCCCTTCCGAGAGATCGCTAGTTCACGTCTGCGAGTGGGGAACGGACAATTTCTCACCGCTTCGAACTAATTGGAAGCCGGGGAAAAGAAAGCAATGCCTGCTCGCCGCGGGACGTCTCTTTGCGCAATCCCTCCATACCGAGCCCATTAATGCATATTCCGTGCGTAAATACGTCTGACACGCGCGCGAGCGGATTTCGTCCGCGGTACGAGCGCTTCTGGGAAAGCGCTTGGAGGACACGCGCCGATTGACGCAACCGCTTCCCTCCACACTTCCACGAGACCGCTTCCCCGCTCCGCACCCTTCGTGAGCGAATGCAAATCCTGAGCGCCTCAGGAGGTCTGACGCGGTGTGCCATTAGTCGGAATCGGGGCGCGTGAGCCGTCATTATACCAAGTGGGGAAGGGTAAAGAGTTGAGGTCGAGCGAGCCTAGGGTGTGGAGGAATGTGTCACGTGTGCAGACGTCCAACGCTAGTGCGATATGCGAATTTAAATATCAACCTACGATGCTAAATTAGGTATCGCAAAATAATCAATTGATCGCATAAGCGTAGACGTATGATAAAAAATCGATAATTTGCAAAACTTCGATACATAATGGAAATTGATTCGTGTAATTAAGTCTCTATGCACCAAAATCGATTTATCACAAAACGTCGATATATTGAAAAATCATCGTCGGGATTTTTAGCATGGATGTATGTGTTCTGTTATTGTGTTAATTAATCGCAGAAACGTAGATGTATGATAAAATAATCGGTAAATTTCGAAACGTAGGTAATGAAAATTGATACATGAAATTAAGTCTCTATGCACCAAAATGATTTATCTCAATGCGTCGATATATTGGAAAATCATCGTCGGGACTGTTACCACCCGTTGCATGGAAATGAGTGTTCTGTAATTGTGTTATATATCCTTGCGTATAGACCAATATGCTGATGCTGGTATTTAGGTAAATGAGGATTAACCGGGAAAGAAGGATCCATGTACCAGTCTCAGGTGCGGATTGCATACCGTAGGCTATATAACGTGATATCTGGCTGTCATATCCACCGTACAAAAGTCAAAAGCCGGTGAGGACAAAATGACATATCTACATCTACATGTACATCTACAAGATACCCTGCAAGCCACCGCGAGGGTGTGTGGCAGGGGGTGAAGATCACCAAGCATGCACTACTAACATGCAAACAAGCAACTATATTGTCTCATGCAACTTGATTGTTAGTATCTATAGTATTTAAGGGGTTAATACATACATCATGCACAACAGAATACTCTAATATATTTCCCCTACCTTTCCCTTTGCTATGCTGCCTATTCTGTTCTCTTATAGTACGGGGGAAAAATTCCATTTTGAATCTATCGGTACGATAGATTCAAAATGGCATTTACGATACGATCTCTCTAATCTTATTTATCTGGTCGAATCTAGCAGAACAACGCTGGTGTTTTTAATATGTGCCTAACATCTTCAGTAAAGCTATCCGATAGAAATTTCTCTAATAGATTCAATCTGTACTTTAACCTACGCTTTAACGTAGAGAAGCTAGGTTCGTCAAAAGGTGTTACGATAGGTTGAGTAGCGTTTCAGAATTAATAAAATAATTAGGGTGATAATGATTACCACCCTAATTATTTTATTAATTCTGAAACGCTACTCAACCTATCGTAACACCTTTTGACGAACCTAGCTTCTCTACGCTGCACACTGTCTAGTTCTCTGATCAACCCTAATTCATTAGGATCCCATACACTGGCTGCATACTCAAGGTGGGGCCTAACTAGTGAAAAGTAGCATCGCTCTTTTGTCTTCTCATCACATTTCCCAAGTACTCTTTTTATAAATCCTAGCTTTCTCTTCCCTCGGCCGCATATTTCCCTTATGTGTCTTCCCCACGATAAATCCTTAGTGATTGTTACACCTAAATATCTTATGGTTTCAACGTTTACGATCTTCGTGTTACTAATTTTATAGGTACGCTCTATCGAATTATTCCTCCTTCAAAAATTGATAGCTACACACTTTTTAAGGTTAAGTTCTAAATGTCATTTGTCGCAACCACTCTTGAATTGTATCTAAATCCTTGCTAAGCGATTTCCTGTCTTCTTCTTTAGATATACCCCTGTACACTACCGCATCGGCTGCAAAAAGTCTAAGCTTACTACTAACTACGGTACCCAAATTGTTTATGTATAAAAGAAATAGAAGCGGACCTACTACGCTACCCTGGGGAACTCTCTATGTGACATTTGATTGTTTCCGACATGATACCATCTATGAAAACCCTCTGCTCTCGCCCACTTAAGAAATCTTTTACCCAACATACAACGTCTTTGTTTATACCAAAACTCTCTAACTTCAAGATTAATTTATCATGAGGAACTTTATCGAAAGCCTTTTTAAAATCTAAAAGTATCGCATCAACTTCAGTATTGTTTTACATATTGGCCTCTCCTGAGCAACAGCAGAAACAAGAGCAGTAATTTCAGTCCTCGTCACAAGTGATCATTGCTCTTTTTACTAGGAGAGGTGACGTAGAGCTGATGTTCTCTGAGTAACAGAGGATCGCTGAATATTGCGATGTGCTAGATAGTAGATTGTAGTTTTAGGGAGTGGTGCGAAGGATGAGAAAAACCCGGCGTCATTATTGGCTTACTCTTAGCGGAATGCCCCGAGTTTAACGTCCCAACCGATACGGGTGGACGGAGTACTGAATTTGAAGTGTTCTTCAAACGACAGATTTAGTAACCGGTATTCCCATGGAAAATCTTTCTCTGCCGTGAATCGAACCCTAAGCATTCAAGATCCACCAGTATTCCATACATCGCAATTACACGACCACCCTGGTCATAAAAAAAGATAATATAAATTGCAATGCTATACAATATCTCAATATCTCACCCCCGTTATTGTGTGTTCGAATGATATTAATAATATTTGTGCGCGGTCATAATCACTAAGCATGACCCTAAGATTGGTTTGAAGCAGCTTACCAGCTCCTATCACTAACCTCTCCAAAGGTACTTAATTATTCTTTTTTTTACTTTGTACAACCTATTTCATATATTTGCATTTTTATACCGGGTATGCTTTTCCGAATGCAAAAGAGTTAGCCTCAACTTTGAGGATTGTTATCGTCCGTTATTAACTTTAGTAACCGGTAGGATATTAACTCAGAAATTACCGATAGGATTTATTAGAAAACTAACTTCTGGCTTCATCCAAAGGGGAACATCTTAAGGTAATAATGCGTACAGTTAATGTGTAGTCATATTTATTGTTACCTGAAGATATCCACTATCGGACGAAAAATGTTCTTAGTTTCCTAATCCTTACTCTCCTTTTCTCCCACTTTCATTTCCTACATTGGACAATTCGTCTCAATACAAGTTTTATTTAAAGCTATTGCCAGATTTCTCTTTCTCCTACTCTTCTTAGAACACCATCGTTATTTATTCCGTCTATCCATATCCATCAATCGTTTTTAACGCCACTATTCAAGTGCTTACCAATTAGTCTTCCTTGTAGCTGTTGTCGTCCACTCCTTACTCCAATAAAACGGGATAAAATTTGTAAGACCTTAATAGATTTTTGATGTCTGCAATATTGAGGGTAAAATTCGGTTCCGGTTTAGTTTTGATTCGAGTAATCAGAACCCTCAGTCATCTGATTGTCGTACTAATTGTAAGAGATTCAAAATTGACATTTTTCCCCCGTACTATAAGAGAACAGAATTGGCAACATAGCAAAGGGATAGGTAGGGGAAATATTTTAGAGTAGTCTATAGTGCATGATGCATGTATTAATCCCTAAAATACTATAGATACTAACAATCTAGTTGCATGAGACCCTATAGAAGCTTGTTTCCATGTCAATAGTGCATGCTTGGTGATCTTCACGCCCTGCCACTCACCCTCGCGGTGGCTTGCAGGGTATTATGTAGATGTAGATCTCGGATTCCCACGCGCGAAGAGCATCTCTTCGCGCGTAGGAAGCCGTTGCTTGGTCGCCCGTGGCTAACATACCCACCTCAACTCTGGAATCGCCGCCCGGCTCCCAACTCCACCGTTTCATACTCCTGCACATGAATATGGGCGTACCACACATCACCCGCCGCACCTTGCCCCTTTCTCATAATCCGTCGCCCTCGGGGGCGAAGTGGGGGCAGCGCGGCCATCTCTCCGCCCCCACTCGCCCCCCAACACGAATAAACGGACGCACGGACGGACTCGAAGGGAAGGAACTTGTCGGGGGTAAAGGTTGCGGATTGCGGATGTGGGGGTGGGGGTATGTGCCGTGGGTCGGGAAGTGTGGTTGGGGGGCGGGACGGGGTACGTTGCTGCCTCTGCCGGGAGCGCGATTCCCGAGCCCAACCCCCTCTCTCACCCTCTCTCTCTCTCTCTCTCTACTCCCTCCCCGGCGACCCCGTTGAGAGAGTTGCGTGTGAGCAAGGTGAAGGGCGGGAAGCGGTTAGCCAGAGGTTGCGGTGATCATTCAAACGGGGAAGAGGATTCTGCGAGAATTGGCTATGCGGCCAGAGGCTGTGAGAAGGGGTGGAACATTCGTCGCCGTCACTTATGAACTCAAATCCGCGAAGCCATATCAAATACATGGGTAAATGTGACGATCATGTACGAGAAATCAGCTACTTTTCCATTATTAGAACTCAGTTGGAATATGCTGCCAGTGTATGGGATCCCTACGAAATCGGTCTAAATAATATATAATCGGACAGATATATGTTTTTGCTGTTTTTGTTTGTGTGATGAACAGTGCAATTATGCCTTGTTGTGTTTTGCACAGTATATATTTTCTTTTTTTCTCTTTCCTATTTTTACCGTTAATGTTTTCATACGAATATTTATTAATATTGTTTATAATTGTATATACTCTGTACAAATGTTACATGGTCGAACAGATGGTAGCCCCACAACAGGTGCACCTACAGGTGCACAACAGGGGCTATCAATGCTTCATTTTTTCTAATGCTATACATTTGTAATGATTTACTTTTAAAGCAATTAAATTTATTATTATTATTATGAACTTGAACGTGTGCAGCGAAGATCGGCAAGATTTGTAAAGGGACGGTACTCCCGAGCGTAGCCTTATTAGCGTAACCAGTCTATTAAATGAATTAAATTGGGATTCATTGTCAGATCGCAGGTTGAAATTTAGACTTAATCTCTTAAATAAATTCCAAGACCATATTTTTAGTGATGATGTTAAAAATATTTTGCGAACCCCAAATTACTATGGCTGACTGGACCATAATCACAAAATTAGAGAAATTGATTGCCGAACTGACAGATTCAAAATGTCTTTTTTTCCTTGCACAATTAGGGATATGAATAGCGGTAAATATTACCAATACGAGTGTAGCAATGGATAACATTGGTAGTTGCATGTTGGTGTAAGGACTTGAAGCTAACCCAACTAACAGCATGTTTTTGCATGTTTGCTTTGCTATTTTTATCTTTTTTTGAATAGTGTAGCTTAGAACAGTATATACTAATCCTTTTTTATGCATGATATGTAGTGCATGTTTGGTGACAATTCATCCCCTGCCACACACGTCTATGGTGGCTTGCAGGGTATTATGTAGATGTAGATGTACATATCGTCATATCCACCACTCTAATGCCAGCGAACGAACATACGTCGTACTCAGCTAGCTGTCACAAGTGGATCTGCCATTCTGTCTGTCTGCTTGCGAGATGGAGAGCTGCCCTAGGACCCCTGCCTTCATTTTCCATCATCAGTGAATGTTGATCATAATTTTACGTCTCCACACAGTTTCCTCGTGTCAATTCTAATTCACACTGAAATAGTTTTATCTGCTTAGCCGAATCCGTGAATACCGCGGGAGAGCTTGTAATCTTCTAGGCTGCGAGTGCAATGTATTTTCCATGGAGTTTATAAAATCCATGGTATATTCTAAGTCTTGTGTACCTAAGTCTTGCGCGATATTTTTCAGGACCCCTAAGAAAATTTCCCAAGCAACAAATATACTGCTTTATTGTGATAATTTATTTGCTAAGGAATTTTTGGACGGTAAACCAAAGCTGCACTTTCATTGTTGTTCATTTATTATCTATCGTTATATGCAACCTCTGCAGCATTATAGATGAGTTATCCGTTTTTCTACCGGGAACTTGAGTTATTGACAAATGAAGTGATGTAATAACTTCCACAGCTGTCGCAGAAGTTCAAAACTCAATGTCGGTTACGTTACGTTAGGGTTACGGAACTAATAAGGCTTACCTTGGGAGTGTGAGAGGATAAAAATTTCGTACATTTCTTTTTTGGTCTTCACTAACCGTCATTTCCAGTTTGCGTACATCACACTGGCTAATTGTATAATATACATTGATCTCCATAGAAGAAAGTAGATATTTACGAAACAAGTAGTGGTAGCATTCTATTTTGCGGCACTTCAATTTCTCAGTTTTTATGGCTAACATTATATGCTAATCCACAATCAAAGAAAAGTATAACTTCCATACCCATACCCACGACCTTTGCGTTGCCAGGCCATTAGCAATCTGGCTATTGATGCCAGCTGGCTCATTATAAGTGTACGTTTCTTGTACACTGGGAATTAAGTGTCAAAAAAATCGAGGCAAAATTGTGGTCGGGAAAAAAGAAAATGACGCAAACAATCACGAGATTATCGCCTTAATGGAATGTAAAAGAAAAAGTTCCTCATAGACTCCCAAGCATACCGTCTCCCTTGCTGAACACGAGGATGAGAGGAAGGTTTAAGCCGATTAGAGCCAGTGTCATTGCAAAAAACGAATCCTCATACCACGCTCGAACTCTCCTCGTGACCAAATAATGTTGGGCTCCCCCTACTTTTATGAGCGAGACTGTGGCGTCCGCGGACGTTATACTGTTAATCCCTGATACGGATCGCTGAGTGCATTCCTTGGGAAAAGATGAGTCGGGAGTGTGATGGCGGGGGAAGGTAAGATTGAGAGTTTTGACGATTCAGATGTCGCACGAATGAACGCACTCAACGTTGACCGCAACCGATAAATTGCATCGCAATCCTCGGCGAACGAAGGACGATCGGCGCCTTGCTGCATTCCCGACGGAAGATCACAAGGCGGAGGACGGCTGCCTCTCTTTGTTCCCTTCCAGCGGTCACAGCCGCTCGCGAGAACGTCTCCCCAGCGAGCTGAGTTAATTGCGGTTGCGAGGTTTTCTCATTCCGATCCACGAGGACTAATCATGCTATTTCTCCGTCTCACTCTTTTGCATCGAAACGTTCCGTTCCGATTGTTCTCGCCTCTTTTTTCATTCCTTCCTCCCCTCGACTGAAATTTTTCTCACAGCTCAGATCGCTCGGTTGAGGAAATTGTGAACAGTTTTATTTCTATAACGCAAGTTCCATGTGGATCGGGTTGGTGCTGCACACACCGTATAGAAAGGCGGGGGATCGGGTTGGTGCGGTGGCTAGAGTACTGGCCTCCCATCCTGAGGGCCCGGGTTCGATTCCCGGCAGTGGAAAATCGGTCCCCACTTGAGTGCCTAGTGGAGGGCATTTCAAGTCCAGTACTCCGTCCGTCGGATGGGACGTTAAGCCGTGGTCCCCTTGGCGCCTTCCGTCAAGAGTAGGTTAATGCCGACGCCGAGTTTCTCTCCACCCTTCCTCCGTTACCTGAAAACCCCCACAATTACCCAATTACCCACCTATCCTAAATGGCGCAAATGACCTCAGCTGTCGGTCGCCTTCCCTGAATAACCAACCAGCAAGTTCCATCTTTTTCTTACCCCAGGGATACTCAAGAGAGTGTAGCCGGTTCTAAAGTATGGGTTGAGATGGAGAGGGCATAATCGCTCGCGGAAAACATTACTGGCGTCTGACGACGCCTGTGATGTTTTCCGCGGTCGCTAAGCGACCGAGGCGACTCAAGCGGTAGTCATAATCTTCAATCACCCTATGGGAATCAGATTGGCATTCGATGACTTGACATGCTGCATTCGCATCGAATGACGCAGGAAACTTATATAAGGAAGCGAGTGGCTCTGCATGCGCGGAATTCCCGTCAAGGTTTCCTATTTTGTTCAAAGATACCCAGAGTAAAGACTAGAGTTGTGCCGTTCTTGAACGCAGTATTTTTGCTCGCACAGTAAACTCCCGATTTTCTGTGCCAATGACTGTTGTAGGGTGCACGAATATTCGAGAACCACGGATAATCCGCTGTTTCATTCTTTCCGGATTCATTTTTCTACGGTGCGCTGCTTTGCATCAATTAATTCCCTAAGAAAATAACACTGCACACAAAACACAACTGCAAATGCTAATACGAGAGTAAAATTGAGTAGGTACCCTCAGTTCATACACGCAATTTATTTGGTACAGCCTGACCGGTTTTAACACTGTCGTGTCTTTTTCAAGGGTTAAATACCCTTGAAAATGACACGACAGTGTATTGTAGGTGAACTAAGTGTACCTACATTGTGTAGGTGAACTAAGTGTACCTACTCAATTTTACTCTCGCATAATCATGAAATTTTACAAAGTAAACTCGAGAACCATTGATGAAATGCAAATGAATAGATCCTCGCTGTAAATGGTAGCATTTTATTACCAAAAAGAATACAGTAGAGATGTACCGGCCGCAATGAAATGTTCAGAAGCCTTGCGGCACAAACCCTGGAGTAAGATATCGGACCCTTCGGTAGGGCCGTAGTGAAAGTCACGTTTGGAGGAAAATAACAAACGTTTACTTGCCTTTGAAACCAATGCCGATACAATAAAAAGGTTAGCGATGCACGGATAATCCGCAGCTCGGATAACGCGCGACGGATAATCGGGAGTTTACTGTAGCTCTCTAAGCCAAGGGTATATATTTTTCTCTATTACTTTAGGCTATAATATAAAGGGACGTATACAAGATGAAATGGTCAAAATTTACGTAAATTAAAAAATGTAATGCCTATTGCTAATACAATTTTTTTTAATCTCATAATTTAATTCACTATTTGAAAAACTACTAAAGATTCAAACACTGGAGTATGTAGATGTAGAACAGAATAGGCAGCATAGCAAAGGGATAGGTAGGGGAAATATTTTAGTGTAGTATTTAGTGCATGATGCATGTATTAACAACTAATCCCTTATTATTCTGTAAATACTAACAATCTAGTTGCCTGATACCCTATAGTAGCATATTTGAATGTTTATAGTGCATGCTTGGTGATCTTCACACACACCCTCGCGGTGGCTTGCAGGGTATCGTGTAGATGTATCCACAGAGACTTTTATTAGGTGCGACTATGGTTCGTAGCAGGGTACATCATCAGGTAGTCCTGCTACGAAACCATGGTCTCACCCTATAAATGTCAATGTGGAAACTTCAGCGTTGGAATCTTTACTCCTAGTGTGATTGACTACCATAGAGTTTTGCCAGAGACTGTGCCGTATATTTTGACAAAGCAATCAACAAATTACTTTTAATAAATAATTATTAAAATGAATGAAAACTTTGAGGTCTAGTAAATTTTTATTACCCAGTTAATGAACGACATGATTAATATTTTAATCTATTTTTGGGATGTTATTGTTTTATTGGAATTTTTTTAAATTATGAACAAAATGTATCCTCAGTTGGACTGATTATGGATTTTCGAGATTCCGTCGTACTATCCATTATCTGACTGGTGGTTTGTCGTTCAGCATCTGTTTAGGCATTATCATTGAAGCATAGTTTGTAGCTTTAGTTCAGTTCAATTTAGTTCTTTCCCGTGGACCTGGATAGGTACAGGAGAGTTCAGGGTCGAAACGACATTGTTGCTTTCCACGTAAGAACTTATCTTCACTTTTAAGAGGAAAATAGTGAAATGAAAAAAGTAGTAAAAGAGGGCAGAAGCTTTCCAGGAAAAGTTTACTTGACCGGTAAGATATCATTAATCTGATACATTTAAGGAGGTTTAGCCCTTCTGTAAATTAACGTTAATGCCTATCTCCCAAATTCATATCGCTATTTCGTTACAATTTGCCAAATATTTCAAGCGCCAAGCATTTCCCAAAATGTACGAATGAACTTATTGAGTGTTGTACTAGAGAGTATTAAAAGAACTGAAATGCAGCAGCAGACCGTAGGTTAAAATATAGGCCTATTACGTAAACTCCAAGAAAGCTTTTTTGTAAATGTTAGAATATTTTACGAACTTGGACCTACATACTTACTATGATAGACTGGACCATGAGCATAAAATTCCAGAAATTTAATGCCCAACCGAATGATTTTGAATGTCTTCCTTTCCTTTCCACTTTTAAGGATATGAATAGTTGTGAATATATTCAATACTGTATATGTACAAGTGAATCAATCGATAGCCTGGGTAACTATATGTCGATATAAAGATTTGACACCAACCCAACAATAAGCATGTTTGTGCATGCTTGTTTTGCTCTTTAATTTTTTAATCGTTGTGTTTCTACTGTAATATGGTTATCGATCCTCTTTACGCAAATAAAGCCTTGTCCGAAGTTCAAATTTTCACCAAATTTTATGGTTCTAAACGTTCCGTCCAATTATGTTTGAATGGAACCGAAATGGGGTGTACCGCAGCACAGTATTTTGGTCCAGAAAAGACGAATGCGAATAAACCGCGATAATTTTAATTTTATTTAAGATGTCGTGCATAAATTGAGTAAAGTTTATACATACAATTCATGTATTAGGTACCGATTATAAATTCATCTTTTTCATGCACTCAGTAAGTACAATAACTGCCTCAGCGGTTCATAAATACGTCACTTCCATCAGTTTAGAAATGTCAACATTCCAATCCAAATATGTACATCTAATAAAATCACTCTAAAAATTCGGACTATGGTTCTCACGTTTTTGGATGACTGTGAATGGTTGGTTTCAATCATTTGGATGGAAATTTAGAGCAAGTTCTATCTATCTGGACAAAACATTTATGTAAAAATATTTGGACGAAAATCCATGTGGATACAATGGGGACAATGGGTTTACTCGGGACCGAAATAGCAATTTTGTACACGAAATCGTGAAATAGAAACAAAAAAAAAGAATTTTAGTGAAAAATTAATCTTCTAACCACAACCATTCACTCATAAATCAAAAATTTAAATAAGCAAAAGGTGACGCCCACCGAAAAAGCTGCTGTGATAACATTGACGTCATTTTCCTCCCACCTATGACTGCTTTTCGTGGAAGGGAAGCGAGTGTAGGGGGGTTCTCGGAAGGTCTGCTCGCGTAGATGCTGTCGCAACTGTCCCATTGGCAGAGTCAGCTGTGTCCCCCCCTTAGCGATAAGGCAAAGTAGCTTCGCGAGCTCAGTTGTAATTGGACGAAGTCGATATACGTCAGAGGTTGCACCACGCCCTCTTTTCCGAAAGGGTTAAAAACATCAGTTTTTCCCCGCTTATAACTCGGGAAATGTATGACGGATCAAAAAACGGAAAAATACGGGTCTTTTTATATTACAAACTCTATCAGATTCGGCAATAAAAACATATGGTAAACGACCCTACTCCACCCTCTTACACGGTCAAGCACAGTTGTATAAAATTTGTATACAAAAGTGTGACCGTGGATCATCGGCTTTAAGTAAAGCATGCTTGGTGTAGATTCACTCCCTTTCACACACCTTTATGGTAACTTGCAGGGTATTATGTAGATATACTACTCGTAGTTGCACTGCTTCCTTTGAGAATGCATGAGATCAAAGACGTCCGTGTTATTCGCTGCGCCGCGATTGGCGCGGAGGACTCCGGCGCGGATATAAATCATGTTCTCCTTTGCGCTGCGCAACACTTCGCTGGCGGAGGAAATTTGCCTCGATCCGCGAGGCGAGGTGGTCTTGCGCTTCGCACTTGGCGATCTGTCCTCGCTGATTCATTACCCACCTGCCATAGTACCAAGCACTTTATGGTGTTCCCGAAGACCGCAATTGGATCTTGCTCATCAGGGCAAGAATGAGGATACTTCTCTAAGACGCGGGAACATTAGGGAACCGTGTTGGTTGGCTAGTCATAATACCACTTGCGTGGAGCACAACGTAGTCAGTGGAGTTGGTTTGGAGTAGGTAATGCTTTCCTGCCACGAGGGTCCCCTTTTTAGTATGCCAGCGGTAAATATTCCTGTGTAACCTCGTTCCCTGTATTACAGTATCCTTCAAACTACATCTACATCTACTTTTAAAGGTGTAGTGTTTGTTTTGTAGTGTTCATTTTTGTTTGTTGTGTCATTGTTCCTGGTGTGGATGCACCCCCTGCCACACACCCTCGAGGTGGCTTGCAGGGTATGTCGTAGATATAGATATAGATATAATACCCTGCAAGCCACCGTAAAGGTGTGTGGCAGGGGGTGAATTCTCACCAAACGTGCACTACATATCATGCATAAAAAAGGATCAGTGATTATATACTGTTATAAACTTCACTATTTAAAAAAAGATAAAAATAGGAAAGAAAACATGCAAAAACATGCTGTTAGTTGGGTTAGCTTAAGGTCCATATACCAACATACAGCTACCAATGATATCCATTGCTAACCACGTTTTGGATATATTTACCGTTATTCATATCCCTAATTGTACGAGGAAAAATGGACATTTTGAATCTTTCAGTTCGGAAATCAATTTCTCTAATTTTGTGATTATCGTCCAGTCTACTATAGTAAGTTGGGGTTCCCAAAATATTTGTAACATCATTACTGAAAATATGGTCTTGGAATTAATTTAGGAGATTATCTAAATTTCAATTTGCGATCTGACAATGATTCCCAAAACTGCACAAAACTACTGCAAGGGTGTATGGTTGGTGGATACTCCAGACCTTGCATAAATAACCGTAGTACACTCAATCCTATTGTTAGTAAATACTTTACCAATCTTTAGTTAGTAAATACTTTACCAATCTTTAGTTAGTAAATACTTTACCAATCTTTAGTTAGTAAATACTTTACCAATCTTTAGTTAGTAAATACTTTACCAATCTTTAGTTAGTAAATACTTTACCAATCTTTAGTTAGTAAACACTTTACCAATCTTTAGTTAGTAAATACTTTACCAATCTTTAGTTAGTAAATACTTTACCAATCTTTAGTTAGTAAATATTTTACCAATCTTTAGTTAGTAAATACTTTACCAATCTTTAGTTAGTAAATACTTTACCAATCTTTAGTTAGTAAATACTTTACCAATCTTTAGTTAGTAAATACTTTACCAATCTTTAGTTAGTAAATACTTTACCAATCTTTAGTTAGTAAATACTTTACCAATCTTTAGTTAGTAAATACTTTACCAATCTTTAGTTAGTAAATACTTTACCAATCTTTAGTTAGTAAATCTATTCTAAAGTCTATTGTTAGTAAATCTTTACCAAATGTTAGTATTAAGCTGAATTCAAATCGAATGAAAGTGGCTTCGCACACATGCAAATCTCAGTCTATCTCTATGGGGAAAACATAAGATATCCCTGCCCAAATATTTGTGGTTGCATACAATACACGCGGCGATATATCTAAACTAATCACACCTAAATTTTTACATTTAGCATCACAGTAGTAAATGAAAGAATTGAAAAATATCTTCCCATCCTATCCAATCAATAAAATCAGCGATTTCAAGTGAGTTCCGGTCTTAAAAATCGCTTAGACAGAATGAAAATGTGATATGGGAAAATGGATAACGGTATGATGGAAAGATAGAGAAAACCCGAAGTCGGCGTGAGCCCGATCTTAGCAAAAGACACCTATTGTGGGGCCATAGCGTTACGTCCCATGTGACGGACGGAGAACCACTACCTACTACTAAGAAAGTCTGGTGATCGAAGGTACGGGGCGGGCGGTGAGCTATCACCAAACGTGTACTAATGCTAACAGATCTACGTAATCTACGTAATACCCTGCGAGCCACTACAAGGGTGTGTGGCAGAGGAACTAATTCTAATGGATCGAATGGGAAATGATTTAACAGGGGAGCAAACTCTAATTCTAAGGCAAGATCCTAATGAATGGGAGATCACTATGAATGTCATACGGGGTACAAACTAAAAATTTCACTTTTCGTTCAATATGAAAGCAAATATTGAAGAAATACTACGAGCATGCATTATATATCCAAATAATGGTTCACTTAGACACTTTTAGTTTATCAAAAAACCAATATCCTAATCTCAATATTTTCTCTGGTCTGTTTGCTTTATGTACATTAACAATCCACTGTAATGTGTGCGATTGTATTTTTATGTAAAGGGTAGTTATTAAAGGGAGTACTTTAGAGGACTTTTGTTAAGAGTTGGGTAATGCTAACGCCGGGTTACACTCAATCTTTTGTCCGTTAACTGAAAGCCTCTACCTCTATCCAATTCCTCTATCCTACCCTTCATGATGCGAACGAACTTCGCTGCCCGTCACGTCACCTGAAATCCTTTACTACCTGACCTGGAAGGCTCAAGAGACAAGATATTTAAATGGAGATTCTAAAAACATAGCTGCGAGATTTGAGCCTAGGCCTTAAGGGTGGAAAAGCAGTTCACCCTCCATCTCTCGGTATACATTTTTTTCCTCAAGAATCAGTTCTTTGCCTAATCAAACACCTCTCCGGTAACTTTAATTTCACATATTAATTTCCCTTTATGAACTTGGAAAAATAACATTTAAACCTTCCCAACTTGTTATCTATGTAGCTACAATTGCCAAATTTCATTCCATTGTCCGAAGGGATTAAAACATTTTTCAACACCGAATTGGGTATATGCATGTAGTAGTGTTTATTATGTATGTAGTTATGTATACCTGTATGTCTCCCTACTTGGATTGCGTGTGGAGAAATTTCAAGCCAATTCCAGCATTCTCTTCATTGGATGGGGCATAAAGCTGCGTACCCCTTGGCACCTTCCCTTGAGGCCAGGGTCATGCTAACGCCTAGTATCTGCCCACCCTTCATATTTTCCTTTTGAATACCATATTTAAAGATTTCCTACCAGGCTGAAGTGCCTCCAAGCGCGGAACAGACTCGAAACCCAATCACCGTGAGGAGAGATTCGAGCCGGAGTTATGACACGACGGATAATGAAGGGGCGAAGGTTGGAATCTTGAAAGAGAAGGAAAAAAGGGGAAGAGTTCACCGTCGGAGATGATTCCATTACACACGCACAGCTGATGTAAATCTCTGGGGAAGAACTCGAATTCGTGTTGGATTCTTTTCGTTTTCTTTGAGATTCCCTCGCTTCCTCCGTCTCTGGGGCGATTGTGCGCGTGCTTGGGCTCTGCGGGGCGTCTTCTTGAACCTTCCCCCTGGCCAATGGCGGGAGGCGCGTCACGTGACGCGGGGTCATTTGCCCTCTGACCGCGTCACGGCAGCAAGCCACCCTTCTCCCACTCTCAGCCCCTTGCTTCCATTACACGTCCCGGCCATTCATCTGCCAGTACACCCAAGGCTTCTCCAAATCCCTCCTTCGCCTCCTCAGCAGTTCGGAAAAAAAGGTGGGAGACGGGGGTAGGGTAGACAAGAGACAGATCGCTCGCTCCCACGATGGGATGCTGGGTAATTGCGCAGCGTAATGAAACGCGCCTTGCTTAAAAGACTAATGGTCCTGAGTCACGCTCGCTTTGAGCTGGATACCGCTCTTGTATGTACCTCCAATCCCCCCCCTTCCTCCCCCGCCTCCATTCCCATAATCCCCTCCTCCTCCCCACCCCCTCTACTCTCCCGCTCTCCAATCCGTAAACGTTCGCTCCTTCCGCAGCATCCGACGTCTCCTCCTCTTCATCTCGCCGTCATCGAGAGGAGAAATGGGGAGTGCGGTTCGGGGAAATCGTACGGGGAGGAAAGGCGTCCTTATTATATTTGTCGGTGGCGTGCGAGGGAGCGCTTTTCCGAGAGCGTTGCTTCTCTTTTTTGTTCTTTTTGGCACGGGATGGAAGTCCGGGAGTGTCAAAGGTCGTTCCCGCAGGTGGTCCGCGAGGATTCGCATCGGAGTGGGTTCCGTCACTTTTCCCAGGGTCGCGGACGGGTCGGGAAATGTCGAAATGTCGTGCGTCATTCGCTCAGACGCCCCGCCGACAATTACACCTCTCTCCTCGTAATGAGTTTTTCCCCGCCGCCTTCCCTTCCGACCCGTTTCATCGCTCCCCGTTCCTGCGTCGTGACTCTCGTCGACTGGGCGCGTTCTCATTTCGACCCAGGTGCCGGCGCGGTCGCTCCGCCGATGCAACAGCCGCGGGGCCGAATCCACTTCATTTCTCCCGGATGGGGAAGACAGGTGAAGCGGGTGGAGGGGGAGGTATTTTGTAGCGGTGATGTGTTGAAGGATGCAATGGTGGGAAACGAGGTCTAAGGTAGCGGTAGCTTGGGGAAGATCTAAAAGAGAAGCCCTTCAGATTGGTAAACTCATGTTCCGAATGTGCATCAGGACACGAAAGAAGGAGTAATTCAGAGCAATAACGAGTCTAAATTGAATGGAACCAGGCGATACTTTGTGAAAGAGTGACATAGGTACTGTCAGAAAACTTAAACGATGTATAGCTGATAACTTCAGGCTTAACTATATGATACCTTTCCATAATGGACAATTAAAGAATGAAACTTTGTTAGGTTCACTTTATATTTAAATAGGCACGAACCGGGTTTCATAACGTAGTTACATCTTGAGGTTACTTCTTCACCTGAAGATGTAACTACGTGATGAAACCCTAGGTCGTGCCTATTTAAATATAAAGTGAAACTAACAAAGTTTCAGTCTTTTATACGATGCATTTTTCACACTTTATTGAGTAAGTAAAATCCTGCCGATTTCGACACCCTCGTGTTATTGTCAAGAGTACTGTCAAAGGACGATGACACGAGAGCGTCGAAACCGGTAGGGATTTACTTACTCAATAAATTGTGAAAAATACATCGTTCAAGTTTTCAGATAATAACGAGTCTGCCTATCATGGTGCACTAAGGATATGCTATTTTCGTAGCCATTCGGAAGATTTTACTCCGAAAGCATTTGGAGAATTGATTTATTTTATGCCTTCACTCTTATATCTAACATACAAAAGTGAAGAAACGCGATATTTCCACAGGGAAAGAGGATGTCTTGGTAGATGAATTGGTTAAAGCACCTGGCTGAAAATAAGGGGGATGCGGGCTTGTTCATGTAATTAGTGCATGCCTGGGGGACCATCACCCCCTGCCACACGCCCTCGCGGTGGCTAACATGGTATTGCGTAGATGTAGTAGTAGATTTAGTTACTAAATTTTCAATCACCTGGACGTTATCACATTCCTCTTATAGTAGCCAAGAGGCGGAACTCGCATTTTTACTAGTTTGTAATACATGGAGGTTGTCACTTTTCTCTCATCAAAACAGGGAGCATTATTAAGCATCAGGCAGCAAACATTTTTCGCCAAAAATGTTCTTTCAATCAAGATTCGGCCAAAATAACTTTACTTGAAGTTTAGTTAGCTATTAAGCCATCCCATATGAGAGGAGTGTCTCTTTCCATAAAGATAAAAATATTTGATGAGGTTTTCAAGAAAGACAAACCGACAATCCTGTTTTTTACCACCCTACAGTCAATTCCCGCAGAATTTTGCCGATTAATAATGGTCGTGCTTTAATATTGTGTAAAGTATATGGTACAATTATTTTGTTGAATGCTTCTTAATGACAGGCGTTTATTCTTTATCCACATAATCCCTTCAATTCTCTTCAAACCACTGTTGGACTCACTGTAGTCCAACTAATGAAATCTTAGTAATGTGAACATGTATAAGCTCGTAATAACTATCTACTACAACTCATTAACTACTTAAAAGTATCTTCATTCACTAATCCTCCCTAATTTCAGCAACCTACCCCTACTTTTCTTACAATGTCCTCTTTTTATAACTTAAAGATCATTATCTGTACCCAACAACCCATGTCCACTCTTCTACCAACCACTGTTCATTCCATTCTTCATCCCATAATCAAATTGAGCATCTTGCTTCGCACGGGGGTTTTAATGAATTTATATCCTTATTACTGTTTTTGATCAGAATTCAGAAGAGTAGTAACTAACTGTTTTGAGTTTCTCTCACTGAAGGGCCAAATGTATTTTTCATGCTTATGGTACAAACGAGAATCTTCGTTTCACCTTGAGTTATAGATCTAGAAAGTGGTGTTCTGTCTGGAAATATTCTGTGTTCTGTCTGGTATATATAGGTACATGTTGAAATTGATATTCTAATGCGTTTGCGCGCGGCATTTTCTTCTCGATGGAAGATTCTTATATTAGGAATGTGTGCTTCAAGTGAAATGAAACTAATGTACATCTACGCAATACCCTGCAAGCCACCGCGAGTTTGTGTTGCAGGGGGTTAATATCACCAAGCATACACTATTGGCATGCAAACAGGCCACTACAGGGTAATATGCTAGATAATTGGGTCACAAGCAGCTACATGGTAAGTATCGGCATAGTTTAGAGATTGGTTATTCATACATGCATCATGCGCTACAGGCTACTATAATAATATTTTACATACCAACCCTTCGCTCTGCTGCCCATTGTGTTCTCTTATAATTCGGGGGAAAATGAAATTTTGAATTTATTGGTACGACTATCGAACTCACGAATCTTTTTTATCTTGTCAAATGTAGCATACGCAGGAGTTTTAACAAGATATCTAACATATGTGGTGAAGCAATCCGTTTTAAATTTCAGCAAAATATTTAATTTGTATTTTACTCTATGATTTGATAATGATTCCCATCCTAATTCTTATATTAATTAATTCTATTAATTTTGTGACCATCCCCTTTTGCTAGTATAGGGTTTTTATCGATCTAGGATCTATTTTCTAGGATCAGGTTTATTAGGTACGCAGAAGATTTAATAGAAGCTGAATTAAAAAAAAATAATTTTCTTGGGTAAATATTGTCGTGAATTTATCAGGAAATTCCTTCAGTTTTTTCCTTATTTTTCTAATGAACATGATTTTTGAGAGGCGAGGATATTCGTCAGTTTCATCGCTCTTGACAGTAAACAGGAAAGTATAGAGATGATTCCCCTCGCTATATTTACGGGAATTAGCAATTCTGGTCATAATACCCCTATCGCCTCTGCTGAAAGCATTGAAAATTGAAAAATTATGAAGAATAACAAGTGCGATTAAGTGTGTATTCGTGCGGAATGCCTTTTTAATTTCGCTCACATCGTGGCAAATGTCCTTCAACTAATTTAAACAGAATGCATTGCTAAGGTTGAGGCTCAATATTTTAGGAATAGTAAGATAATGGTGTTATTAAATGAATGAAAATGTCCCCACGCTTAAAATGCCAACACCGTCATTTCATTCCGCAAGGAAGGTGACAAAATGATATGGACCGAAAAAAATTCATCTTCAGATTGCAGTCTTGAAAATACATAAAATTCACTGGGTAGCTAATTTTTTCCTGTTTGATCTTGAATTATTTTGTTTCCTCGGTAAAAAAAAGTTCCTATTATCTTGTGTACAAGTGGGATGCCCTCTTGCCTTCATCTACATCTACACTTCCTTGGTGATCTTCACCCCCTGCCACACACCCTCGCGGTGGCTTGCAGGGTATCGTGTAGGTGTAGATGTAGATGTACACTATACCCTGAAAGCCACCATAAATATGTTTGGCAGGGGTTGAATTCACACCAATCATGTATTTCATACAATGCATAAAAATGATTAGTAATTATATTCTATGGTCTAGATTAGTAATTATTGTAAATATAGTCTAAACTTAACAATTTAAAAAGATAAAAATAGAAAATGAAACATGTAAAAACATGCTGTTAGTTGGGTTCGCTTAAAGTCCTTATTTCGTAATGTAACGACTTATGATTTCCATTTACAAACTTGTATTTATACTATTGGATATATTTTCAGCTATTCATATTCCTAATTTTATGAGGAAAGGACACTTTGAATCCGTCTGTTCGGCAATGAATTTCTCTTATTTTATGATTATGGTCCAGTTGACCAGAGTAAGTAGGAGTTTGCAAAATATTTTTAACGTCATCAGTGAATACTCATGCGGGTAATTTCTTGTACCTGGTTAGATTCAGCTGTAAAGATGAAGCATAGGAGTTTCTGATACTCTCGGATGAGGTATTGTGTATACCAGTTCCACTGCCTCCTTGCATTGTCTATGGTTTTTCATTCCACATGGAGTACCGTTAGCAGTTTGTCTCTACCCCGAATAGTTCCCTAGATACGTCGGTTTTACCAGCGTACAGCCTTCTCTGGCGGCCCGCCAGCATAGGAACGGACATCGTAATTTCCTTGTGTTATAAAATTTTTCCTTTTCATGTTTTGGAGGCCAAATTCCCATTTCGTCGACTGCCTTGTTTCGTTGATGGTGTGTGGATTCACGTGTCATTGTTAATTTGGATATGAAAATCTTTCATACTCCCCAGTATTCGATTTATGCGTTTTTGGTTACAAAATGGCCGTGTACTACAATTATATCTACATCTACATAATACCCTGCAAGCCGCCAAAAAGGTGTGTGGCAGGGGGTGAACTCTCACCAAACATGCACTACATATCATGCATAAAAAGGGATTAGTACTTGTATAGGTACTGTTCAAAACTACGCTATTTAAAAAAAAGATAAAAATAGCAAAGCATACATGCAAAAACATACTGTTAGTTGGGTTAGCTTTAAGTCCTTATCCCAACATGCAGCTACCAATGTTATCCATGGCTACACTCGTACTGGATACATTTACCGTTATTCATATCCATAATTGTACGAGGAAAAAAGGACATTTTGAATCTGTCAGTTCGGCAATCAATTTCTCTAATTTTGTGATTATGGTCCAGTCTACCATAGTAAGTTGTGGTTCGCAAAATATTTTTAACATCATCACTGAAAATATGGTCTTGGAATTTGTTTAAGAGATTAAGTCTAAATTTCAACCTGCGATCTGACAATGATTCCCAATTTAATTCATTTAATACACTGGTTCCGCTAGTGAGGTTATCATACCGTCCCTTTACAAATCTTGCCGATCTTCGCTGCAAACGTTCAAGTTCGTTATTTAGACCGATTTCGTACGGATCCCATACACTGGCAGCATATTCCAAATGAACTACTAGTTGTCGCATTTACAAAATAGTAAGATACGAGTTGTCTGGTTACCAACTGTCGCGGTTAAGAGATTTCATGGTGATGAGACGCCCGTTTTCAAGAAGTCGGTTATGAAATATATGGTTAGCACTTGACGTGACAGTTTTACCTGCGTGTAATATCATAAAAAATCCACGATGTATTATTCGAGTCCTTGTCACCGAATACGTAAGTACTAAAATTTTGTGGATTAAATTTAAATTTAATCAGTACCTACGTTAAAACACTAAGAAAAAATGTGATCCATGTGTGGGAAACTCTCAAGAATGCTTATCACTATTCAGGCTTCAAAGGCCCATGACTACTCATTTCTAGAATATTTTCTCATCTTCACCGCACACGCTGTGCGAAATAAAAGTGGTGGTAGAAATACATTACATATATGCATTTATCCATAGTAGTTGCAGTCTCAAGTGGGTGAAATAGACTCTTGACTCCCATGATTCCGACATCTGTTGATGGTTCACAATTTGCTGAAGGCGAAATAAAAGAGTCGGACATGTTGATTCAATCTGGCGGAATGGGGTAAGCATCTGGCTGAAGTGCTTGCACATGTTTGTTTAGCTCAAACAGAAGTGTACATATATTTTAGTTTTCCCATTCCTCGTATACATCATACTTCCGTAGAAGCCCTTAACATCGGAATGCCCGGAAACCGCACAAACGTGTTTATAACGTGTGCACATGGATCCAAAGCTAGTTAGTAGCTCCCGCGTCGTTCTCACTGTGGTATCATCGTGATGCCCGGATAACTCGCGATGTCAGCGTCCAGCGGCTGGCTATATGGAGGAATTATGAAATCCCACACCGACCACGTATAACGATGGTGACTCGAATAATATACTTATACTATTTCATAGGTGTCCATTGCTCTCGTCAATGTATACCTATATATACGGCATACCCTGCAAGCCACCTCGAGGGTGTGTGGCAGGGGGTGCATCCACACCAAGAACAATTACACAACATACAAAAATGAACACTACAAAGCAAACACTACACCTTTAAAAGTAATTGGGAAAAAAAAGAAATACTACCAAATCCCAATCATGTAGGACACACCCATGAATACCATGCATGCCTTGAAACCCGACACCAATTTCATAGATATTCATGCATGCAAAAAACGGCATTGCATGCAAGTCACACGTTGATTTGAACATGCAGGTGAAAAAAAAAAAAAAACTATCGACCTACTCTGAATATTACCTCTATAATTATTACCGATTTACGCGATGTTTAACGTTCTGATCACGAATTGTACGCGGAAAAAATGACATTTTAAACCTGTCCGTCCTGCAATCTATCTCCTTAATTTTATTAGAATTATCGAGCCTACCATAATAAGTTGGAGCCAGCAATATATGAATAACGTCATTAATGAAATGTCTCTCCTTAAATATTCCCAGAAGATTAAGTCTATAATTCAGCCTGCGTTTTGACAGCGATTCCCATCCCAAGTCGGCTAACATACCAGACACACTGCTTTCCCTATGGTAACACCCTTTTACATATCTCGCCGCTCTTCTTTGTACTCGATCTAATTCGTAAATTAAGTCTGCTTCATAAGGGTCCCATATACTCGCAGCATATTCTAAGTGTGGTCTAGCAACTGAAGGTAAGGTTGTTCTATAGATTACCATCTCTATTTCATCCCTTCCAAACCATTAGAAGAAATCCTAGCTAAAAGCAGACTCTTAAGCTATATTAAAGGAGAACTTATTTTTCTTCAATGTGATCAATTATCAAACGTGTATATTGCGCTGCATTGTTTATTCGGAGAAATTCTTCATTATTATTGTTGAGACAATATTCATTTTCTGCATCTCAATCTAATTTATATACACAAATGCTCTTTAAGGTAAACGTAGGTACTAGCAATCTCACTCGCCATAACCTCATCGACACTACCATTTACACCTTCTTTGTGGTTTCTCATACCTGAGAGCTCTGCATCTCATGTACTACTTTAAATACATAACAATATTGTGAAAAATATATGATTCTGTTAACCCATTACGTTATACGTTGTGCTTCATGACTAATAGTGCATGTAAATGTGCGTAAAAATCTTTGCGAAATTATAATACTGAATTCTCACACAGTTACTCTTTGTTCATTTCATTAGTTCGATTAAAATAATCCTCATTCTTACTGTTACATGGTATGCAATTTTCCCTCGCCATCTTTTTATTCATCCTCTCAGTTTTGCAAAATTAAAAAAAAAAATTGCAAAACGATTTTCTGGCTTCGTTATTATAATTGTCAGTTAAACAACAAGATATGGCACTTATTCCACAGGTTTTATTAGAGGTACAACGCGTTTCAGCGGTTAAACCATCATCAGGCTTAACCGCTGAAACGCGTTGTACCTCTAATAAAACCTGTGGAATAAGTGCCATATCTTGTTGTTTATCATGATATCATTCCACTACGTCTCGCCGGACACAGTTACGATAATTGTCAGTGATAACTTTTCATTTATTGAATGCAAATATTTATTTTATACACTTAATTTAATACCTTCATAAATATTACATTTTAGAGTGGGAGATTAAGCCATTGCATCTAGAATTCTTATATGAGTTACAAAGATTCACAGCCTATGTTTACAATACCTTTTACCTCAACTGTATGTAAGCTGGGGCAATGCTGCACGATTTCCTACACTGAATAATGAAGTCAGGGTAAAACTTAGATTAGCCGCTTCTACCATTGCGTATTTGTTGCAATTTTCATTTTTAAAAAAGCTATAATTCTTTACAAAACTTCCGTTTAAGTTCCTCTCATCATGTGATCCGAGATATTCTCACGAAAATAAAAATTTTCAGTGCATTAATTCAGTTCGGTGATACTCATTATGAGTCCACTATATTTTTATGGCGAGAGCCGATAGCTAATCTTTAGCCTCGTCATCGTTAAGGTGTTCGCGGTGAAGAATAGTGGCAGGTGAGGATTACCTGACAAGGGCCATCTCGATGGCTAAGCTTCCGCCTGGGATACCAAACTTAGTCAACTTGTATGGCTTTCGTCCCCTTAATGAATTTGATTACCGCGGTCCCTTTGGCGGAAGCCTTGCGCTTTGACGTCATTGTTAGTTCGCCTACAGTCATCGTTAATGATGGAAGGAACCGTAATGATCCTCCAATTCGCGAAACACGAGATTCGATTTTTTCAGCTGAATCACCGAACGCGTCAGTTTCTTCATGGATGGGGCATCCGGGAGAGAGGATGGGGAGCAAACATAGCCCTATTAAAAGGCAAATAGCGGCCGTCTTTTTCCACTGATCTAAACCGAATTCACATTCGACGATATGCTATATAACGCCATTTATGCTTATTTTCTCATTAGGAGGCTTTTCTATGGAAATACGCAGTTCTCTTAGTCTGGTGAACCTTTATTCGTCATTGATCAATCAATACGGCATTATCGTTTAGTAATAATCACGCTGATGATGTTTAAATCCTCATAGGAAATTTTCACCAGAAAATTTTGTAGCATCGCGAGTTGATCATTGGATTAATAGGGTTTTTGGTAGGATATGTATTGCTTCTATTTGGAGGAGAGGAATTTGGGTTAACTCTAACGTTGTTCTTTTTGAGTGGCAAGGTCTGGGATGTGAAAAATGTAGCAGAAGAGGATATCTTCATAGCGGAAGTAACCATTCTGGAACGAGGGAAAGAGTTTCAGACCAGAGGTCGGTTGGCAAAGAGTCTGTTGTGGAGTGCCAAAAGAAAGAAATACCTTGACGAGGGCAGTCTTTTTTAGGGCATGGTGACAGAGTGAGCCTTCAAAGAAAATGTGGGGATGGTTTAGATTTTAGGGTCAGCACAATAGTGGGGCTGTAGTATTTTATACATTGTATTATTTTGTAGATACTAACCATCTAGCTGCATGTGACACTATTATGTAGCATGCTTCCACGTAGTAGGTACGCTGCTGAAAAATTCCGTAGACATTCCTTAAAAGATTTCCTTAGACCATTCTACAGAGATTCCCTAAAGTATTGAAACACTTTTTTTAAGGAATTCCGTAGAACGTTCTGCAGAAATTTCCTAGCCTTCTATACAGATTCCTTAAGGCGTTCCGTAGATATTCCCTAGCATTCTGTACATATCCCTTAAAGCATTTGTAGAAATTCCCTACACCGTTCCGTAGAGTTTCCTTACAGCAATCTGTATTTTATGCATTCCTAAAGGTACATACATTGGCAATTGTTTACACTATTTTGCTCAGCTTTCTAAATGCACTCATTCCTAACGTAATTCCGGGTGATATTTAGGCTGATAGTACATTAGCTACATAAAAACAATAGAATGAATGAATTAAGCACTCGCATCTATTTACCTCTGTATTTATCATCAGTCATTAATTTTACTTTTCCTTGAGGAATTGCACTGTATTTATTACTTATAAATAAGTTCTTCAGCCATATTATCCGTAGTTAATCCACAAAAAGTCCTGAAATAAGAACGATCAGAAGACTTAAATTTTGTCATAACAACATGCCATCTTTCAATCAGTTATTTAAAGCTGAACCAGTTCACTTCAATTAATTTTCAGCATCTCCTTTACATTATATTTCAACGGCCTTCCGTCAGAAAGTGGCATACTATCATCAATATGTATAAATATAAAAAGCATTCTAATTAAAGTTTACAGAAAAAATAAACTTACCCTTATCTCTAGCGCTGTATGTCCGAAGATATCAAAATCTATTGGTCGTAGTCCCAGAACCTCGCGAGAAAGAATAATGACAATGGTCTCATCTACGAAGAAAGTGGAACCATTAAGAACACATACCCTAACATAAATGACATTTTCAACGCAGTCGTGAGTGGACATTTTCTCCTAAATGATAGTAGGTACTTGGACCCATAGTATCAGATTTCAGTTCAGAACTTACCTCCTGGGATGATCATTCTCAAATCACAGTATGTATCCGTTCCTTTCGCTTCCTCGTGACTTAGCGAAGGCCAAAAACTGGATCAATCCTCACTTTTTGATCGAGGTATTCAATATCCCCACCGTGGCCGCAGCCCACTTGCCTATTGACATATTTTAACCAAGAGGTTCTTTACATTCTTTCACTGTTTTTCACTCAACACGCATTAACAAACAAAACTGCTTGAATTTGTGCACAACGAAAAGTAAATACATTGGTTATAAACCATATACAGAGGTTACTAAAAAACTAAGATGGAGGCTTCATGTGCAACATCCGATGTTATCCAGAGTCAAATTAAAAACGCAATTCAAATTATGTTCTCGTATATTTAATAATTCTTTTTGCTAACTATGTAGTTATTCCATTTTAAAATATCTTCAAACTTATTTTTTTGTTTTATATCCATTATTCACAAGGCTTGTTCAGAGATTCATGTTGTAACCGGTAACCAGTGTTATCCATAACCTAATCAGAATTGCAGTAAGGGGTTGGAAACAGAATATAAGAAGTCTTAGAAAGAAAGTTTGAGAGATATGGTACACATGCCAATCAGTTTTTCTGGTCATCATCAGCTACTGAAGCCAAATTCATTTTGATAGAGCTCAGGTCCTCCATAACAATGGAAATACCCACTACTACTGAGTAGGAGTCTGTGTCATGTATGTGAAACAGTTTTTGCTGATACTGCATTCTAGACAATATCTCTTTATTCCCCTCAAAACTGGTTCTCCTCAAATAACACTGTGGAGAATCAAAATCTTATTTGTATCCTGCACAATGCACCACCTATTATAAATGAGCCTATAAAATTATTACGGTTTCCATTGGACACGAGTTAACTTGGAATGAATATACCATCTACATCTACATCTACATAATACCCTGCAAGCCACCACAAGGGTGTGTGGCAGGGGGTGATTGCTCACCAAACATGCACTACATATCATGCATAAAAAAGGAATAGTATTAATATAGTAGTCAGAACTACACTATTTAAAAATATAGAAATTGCAAAGAAAACATGCAAAAACATTCTGTTAGTAGGGTTAGCTTTAAGTACTCATACCAACATGCAGCTACCAATGCTATTCATTGCTACTCTCCAATAGGACATATTTACCGTTATTCGTATCTCTTATTGTGCGAGGGAAAAAGGACATTTTGAATCGGTCAGTTCGGCAATCAATTTCTCTAACTTTATGATTATGGTCCAGTCTGCCATAGTAAGTTGGGGTTCGTAAAATATTTTTAACATCATCACTGAAAATATTGCCTTGGAATTTGTGGAAGAGATTAAGTCTAAATTTCAACCTGCGATCTGACAATGATTCCCATTTCAATTCATTTAATAGACTGGTTACGCTAATATAATTATCGTATCGTCCCTTTACAAATCTTGCCGATCTTCGCTGCACACGTTCAAGTTCATTACTTATACCGATTTCGTAGGGATCCCATACACTGGCAGCATATTCCAAATGAGGTCTAACAAGGGAAAAGTAGCTGATTTCTCGTACATGATCGTCACATTTACCCAATACTCTTTTAATGAAACCCAGTTTGCGATTCGCTTGACCCATTATTTCACGAATGTGTTTACCCCAGGACAGATCATTTGTCAGTCTTATTCCAAGATATTTAATGGATTCCACGTTTGTTAATTCATTATTACTTATTTTGTAAGTGGTAGGAGGAGAGCTATTCTTTTTCCAAAAATTCATTACAAGACATTTCTTAAAGTTTAATTCTAACGGCCTGGTATCACACCAAGTTTCAATTGCTTGTAGGTCAATATTTAAATATTCTTTATCGTTCGGGCATAGAATTTCCCTGTACACTACTGCGTCATCGGCAAATAGACGAATCTTACTTTTTACCACCTTTTGGATATCATTAATATACAAAAGGAATAGGAGTGGACCTATCACACTACCTTGTGGGACACCCGAAGTGACTTTAATTGCCGGTGAGGAAACACCGTCCAAAACAACCCTTTGAACCCGATCATGCAGAAAATCATTAATCCATCATATAATGTTACTGTCTAACCCATAAGATTTTAACTTCAAAATTAGTTTGCTGTGAGAAACCTTGTCAAAAGCCTTCTTGAAGTCAAGAAATATAGCATCCACTGGAATATTATTTTCGCCAGAAACTAAAATATCGTGGGAAAAGAGAGCAAGTTGGGTTTCACACGATCTGCTCTTTCGGAAGCCATGCTGGACATTGGACCAAAATTTGGATACGAAGAGTCTCGAACTTGGGACGTCGACATTGTGAAGCGAGTACTTTACCCCTAACCCAAACTGCACTCACTACCATTGGTGTCTGTAGTAAGCTGCCTAAATCATTGTAGCTTATGAGGAAAATTATGCCACTGAGACCAAATAATTAATTATATATAATGTATACCATTCATTACTTCTATATGTATGATGCATATTATCATTCTCACATATTGTATGGCCTTGATCTATGAGGCAACTCAAGAGGTGTAAAAAATATATTTACTCTACAAAAAAGGCTGTGAGATTAATAACAGGTGCTGCTGTTTAAGATCATTGTCAGCCACTTTTTGCCAGAAGTGGCATTATGATATATGTTGAAAATGTATTTCAAGTGTTGATCAAGATCCACATGAAGAATATCCTAAACTTACTTATAAGGTCTAATGGGCACCAATATGGTACAATAAATAGATTTTAAATGGACATAAGTTTTCATAGGCTTCCTAAATCTCAAATAATATTTAAAATAATGAGTTACATGAGACAGCCCAAATTATGGACGAGCCTAAGTTCAAAAATACCAGTCATTACTGATTTATTCCATACAGAAATACTTTAATGGTTCATAAATGACCTCCCGCATAGCACAAGTACATCTCAGATGCACCTAAGAGATGTCTCAAATTTCTCAAGTTACCTACCTCTCGGAGACATCTCCAAAGTACACCGAGATGACTCAGATGCATCTCGAAGCGTCTCAGAGATCTCAAAATGTCTTAGTGAGTTGTACGTCCTCTTTTTAGACGTCCTTAACGTTCCTTAACAGCATTTTATCTTTAATAACGCCATTCAAATCCAGCCTTCATATATTATCCTAACTATTGTAAAATACCTCGCCTACAATGGATTCAAAAATCTCTATTAATTACTAAGTGACCTCCATTCAATAGTTTCAGGCGTAATTTTGAGAAAATCCATTTGGAATGAAACACAAACTATGTCAAATGACACTGAAATTTATCTGACACCTATTTCAGCTCCGAATATATTTCAGTGGAATTGTACATTCCTGTTTTTCATCAATGCTAAATAAACTCTATTATCTGACTTATACTTTTTTTGATAGTTCTGCATCTACATCTAACCGATGCGCTGCAAATACCCGCGAGGGTGTGTGGCAGATAAGCATGCTGGCAGAACTCCCTTTTCTTAGATCTAATACATCTACATCTACATAATACCCTGCAAGCCACCATAAAGGTGTGTGGCAGGGGGTTAACTTTCACCAAACATGCACTACATATCATGCATAAAAAAGGATTAGTACTTGTATAGGTACTGTTCAAAACTACGATACTCAAAAAAAGATAAAAATAGCAAAACATACATGCAAAAACATTCCGTTAGTTGGGTCCTTATACTAATATACTTATACTTAATACTTATACGTCCTTATGCTTAATAAGTCCTTATACTAACATGCAGCTACCAATGTTATCCATTGCTACACTCGTACTGGATATAGGTATTTACCGTTATTCATATCCCTAATAGTAAGAGGAAAAAACGACATCTACATCTACATGATACCCTGCAAGCAAGGGTGTCTGGCAGGGGGGGACATTTTGAACCTGTCAGTTTGGCAATCAAATTCTCTAATTTTGTGATTATGGTCCAGTCTACCATAGTAAGTTGGGGTCCGCAAAATATTTTTAGCATCATCACTGAAAATATGGTCTTGGAATTTGTGGAACAGATTAAGTCTAAATTTCAACCTGCGATCTGACAATGATTCCCATTTCAATTCATTTAATAGACTGGTTACGCTAATATAATTATCGTATCGTCCCTTTACAAATCTTGTCGATCTTCGCTGCACACGTTCAAGTTCATTACTTAGACCGATTTCGTAGGGATCCCATACACTGGCAGCATATTCCAAACGAGGTCTTACAAGGGAAAAGTAGCTGGACATAGACTGGACTGGAGGCAATTGACGCTACGAGAACACTATGAACACCAATTGAATGATGCTATCGATAGAACTCCGTGAGACGGTGAGTTCCGGGTTTAAAGAAAATGAGCCGGTCTCTCCGACGTCGGGACCTCAAAGCGGGAAAGGGGGCAGGGAGACCACGTGCCGAGCCCAGCCATACACCTTGGGCAGGACAGAAAAAAAAGAACAGATTAAAAAAATCACGCCGGAGCACCGCCGGCGCCAAGGGGATGGGAGAAGAGCATCTGGCCTGCGGGCTGCTGCAGCACCACCCCTCCCCCTCTCACCCCAAGACGCCGTGGTGCGACGTGAGAGGAATGACTTGTGCAGGGAAGGAGAGGGGGCTTGGTTCGTGAACCGTTGGGGGCTCCTTCCGATCGGATGCTACCTTCAGTCGGGTTCAAAGAGACCGGGAGGAAGATGGATGCAAGCCGAGTCCCGCTTGAGAACACCACGAGATGAAGAACGTTCGGCGATAACGGTCCAACCAAATATATGTCCGTATAGTACCGCATGTCCAACCATATGTCCGTATAGTACCGCAAGGGCGTGTGGCAGGTGGTGACTCCAAACAAGGCACGTCTTAGCGTCTAATTACCAATGCTATTACGAAAAGAAAAGACAATTAACTCAGTAAATTACTCTTAAAATACATATTGCGTCCATGTCCTAGATTTTGGAACCTTATGACATCATCATCTTTGGCTACGTTTGTGTTACGATAGGGAAAGCAGTGTGTCTGGTATTTAGCCGAATTGGGATGGAAATCGCTGTCAAAACGCAGGCTGAATTATAGACTTAATCTTTTGGGAAAATTTAAGGAGGGACATATCATTAATGACGTTTATCATATATTGCTGGCTCCGACTTATTATGGTAGGCTCGATAATTCTAATAAAATTAAGGAGATAGATTGCAGGACGGACTGGTTTAAAATGTCATTTTTTTCCACGAACGATTCGAGATCAGAACGTTAGCCATCGCGTAAATCGGTAATAATTACAGAAGTAATATTCAGAGTAGGTCGATAGTATTTTTTATTTCCTGCATGTTCAAATCAATGTGTTACTCACATGCATTACTTATATTTTGCATGCATGATTATCTATGAAATTGGTGTCGGATTTCAAGTCATGCATGGTATTCGTGGGTGTGTCCTGCGTGATTGGGAAATGCTAGTTTTTTTTCTTTTTTCCCCCAATTACTTTTAAAGGTGTGATGTTTGTTTTGTGTTGTTTATTTTTGTTTGTTGTGTCATTGTTCCTGGTGTGGATACACCCCCTGCCACACACCCTCGAGGTGGCTAGCAGGGTATGTCGTAGATATAGATATATCATCATCATCATTGGTCAACAATCCTAGGATTGGTTTGATAGGTTTGGTATAGATAGGATTTGGTATAGATATACATAATACCCTTCGAGCCACTACAGGGGTGTGAAGCGTCACTGAATTATTAGTCAGAGATAATTAAATGTACATACTTGCTATCAATCATGCATGCGAATTACGCATTGCGAAAATACTAGCCCACGTATGCACTTCCTACTAGAAACTGAGAAGTACAAATTAATTGAATTTTTTAATGTAATATAATTCCCAAAGCCTGTATAAGTTAGTATTTAAAAAAATGAATATATTTTAAAAATCAATGCAGACTACTTTTATAGATTAATATCTGCAATACACATTTTAAGTTCGCCATGTGTCTTCAGTGTGCTATTCCTTAATTTGCTCGGAAAAATGACGTTTCGATATTACTATCTCTTTTATTTTCTCTCAAATTCGTTTGAGAAGGTCTGTAATCTAGCCATCGCACCAACTTCCACTTCAATGTTGGATTTTGGTGAAAATCTGGACAGTCAGAACGAAAATGATATGCCATTGAACCTCATGGCATGGAGTGCTCTAAAGTTATCTACAACTACATGATACCCTGCAAGCCACCACAAAAGTGTGTGGCAGGGGGTGAAATATCACCGAACATGCACTACATATCATGCATAAAAAAGGATTAGTAATAATGTACTAGTCTAAAACTTCACTATTTAAAAAAGATAAAAGTAGCAAAGCAAGCATGCAAAAACATGCTGTTAGTTGGATTAGCTTAAAGTCCTTATAACAACATGCAAATACCTATGCTAAACATTGATATACTCGTATTTATGCTATCGGATATATTTACAGCTATTTATATCCCTTAATGTTGCGAGGGAAAAATGGCTCGTCTTTGAACCAAGAGAGCTGCACAGATTTGAAATTACAATAGTGGCTACTCGAGTGTTTTGCGGGAAACCACATCAAGTGCAGTACTCCATCCGTCTTAAGCCGTTGATTCCTTGGCACCTTTCGTGCAACGTAGACAAATCCCTAGGCCGTGTGTTTCCTTATTCTTCTCCCCGTCCCTAAAGACTTTCATCTCCTCCAAAGTATCCTCTTACTATGCGCAAATGGCCCAATATGATACATGTTGCCAACCGCGGTAGTTGGGTCGGCAACGCTTCGGCCTCGTGACAAAATGGTCTACATCTACATAATACCCTGCTAGCCACCATAATGGTGTGTGGAATCTGAATCTATAATATACAAATCTGAATATATATCTTAATCTAAAATATACACTGAATCAAAATTAACGTAATACTCGTTGCACCCACCACGTAAAAATAATTCCGGAACTAGACTGTCGGGTGGAAATAATGAAGATAAGATGTGCTGCTATAGCTAATTCAAATTTGGGAAAGCCAGTTGACGATTGCAGGCAAAGTTATACTTATGCGAAAGTTTCAATTATTAAACATATTTTGAAACATGAGCAAAGGTAGAAGGATAATAACAGAGTTATTAGGAGACTACAGGATGAATTGATATAAAATGTCTTTCAGCCCATTGAAATATTAAAGCAGAATCGTCTTCCAGCGAAAAGCAACATATAGCAGCACAATGGCTGTCACATGAACAGGATGTATTGTTCTTTATTGAAACTATCTTACCTAACTTATCTATGTCTACATTGAGCAACAGGGATATCGATATATATTAACTGCAGCCGTATAGGTATATAGTTGAAATTCATTATATCGGTATCTAAGGTCTTTCCTCCTGAGTACGGAGAGTGAGGGCTGCCTTTGTGCTGCATCGGTAGGCGGGACCTAAATGGAGAGAACCGCGCCCGAATTTCGCCAGAGACGAAATGGTTCGGAGAGTTCGGGGAGATCGAGGCGTGCCGCCTCCTATGTCATGGACTTGAATAGCGCGGTCCAGCAAAAAATGCAACCTTCAAGGTAAAAGGAGGGCTGATCCTTGGCTACCATTATGCCTCATGCGCCGAGGTAATCAACCCGAGTGCATTAATTTGGACGGGGAAACCAATTTTCCCTTTTCATTAATTATGACGCCCATCAAGTCTCTTTTTCTGGAGCATTGTAGGTACCTATTTAGGAAGAATTACGGTTGAAATGATTTACTGAAGCCGGGTATTTAAGGCGTGGGGTCTTAAGTGAAAGTAAATAAACATTTTGATTGCTTGCGATAAAAAAATGAGCAGGTTCGTGGGATGTAGTTGGCCTGATTAACATTGAATTTCAGGGGAATGCTGTTCAAGGGAATAACTTGTAATGAATCTGGGAGATGCAGCTCCAGATAAAGCAACGCGTGGGTAATTGATGGGATGCGTCGTTCAACATTAAGAGCGTTAATATGCGCACGACGCAGGTGCTAATTTGGGTGGAAACCAAACTAAATATCCTGGAGGGCTTCTTTTATAAATGAAAAGAGCATTTAGCTCGTAGCTATATTCGTGTTCATGTTCCAAGCAGAGGATTTTCGTTAATTATGAGAAAATACGATGAGCGATAGCAAGTTTGGGAGAAGAGCAATTAAAAAGAGAAAGTATCTATCTAATATCTACCTTACTACGCGATACCCGGCAAGCCACCGCGACGGTATGTGACAGGGGGTGAAGATCACCTAGCATGCACTATTGACATGCATACAAGCAACTATAGGGCCTCATTCAACTAGATTAGTATCTATAGTATTTCAGGAATTAATACATGCATCACGCACTATAGACTACTCTAAAATATTTCCCCTACCTATCCCTTTGCTATGCTGCGTATTGTGTTCTCTTATAGTACGGGGGAAAAAGACATTTTGAAGGTATCAGTATGCCCTATGGTTATCAGTATGAACTATGGTTTATCTGTCTGGTCTGGTCTGGTTTTATCAGTATGAACTATGGTTCCAACGCTTTCGATTTTCTTGTTACTAATTTTATAGGATGGCTCTATCGAATTATTCCTCCTTAAAAAATTGATAGCTACACACTTTTTAAGGTTAAGTTCTAACAGCCATTTGTCGCACCATTCTTGAATTGCATCTAATTGCTTTCTAAACGATTCCCTGCCTTCTTCTTTTGATAACCCGTATCTCTCTAATCTTATTTATCTGGTCGAATATAGCATAATACGCTGGTGTTTTTAATATGTGCCTAACACATCTCTCTAATCTTATTTATCTGGTCGAATCTAGCATAAGACGCTGGTGTTTTTAATATGTGCCTGACATCTTCAGTAAAGCTATCCGACTGAAATTTCTCTAATAGATTTAATGTGTACCCTAACCTTAGCTGTGATAATGACTCCCACCCTAATTCTTGTATGAATTCTGATACAGTACTCAACCAATCGTAACACCTTTTAACGAACCTAGCTGCTCTACAATGCACACTGTCTGTTCATTTGGAATATGCTGCCAGTGTATAGGATCCCTACGAAATCGGTCTAAATAACGAACTTGAACGTGTGCAGCGAAGATCGGCAAGATTTGTAAAGGGACGGTATGATAACCTTACTAGCGTAACCAGTCTATTAAATGAATTAAATTGGGAATCATTGTCAGATCGCTGGTTGAAATTTAGACTTAATCTCTTAAACAAATTCCAAGGCAATATTTTCAGTGATGAAGTTAAAAATATTTTACGAACCCCAACTTACTATGGCAGACTGGACCATATTCATAAAATTAGAGAAATTGATTGCCGAACTGATAGATTCAAAATGTCCTTTTTCCCTCGAACAATTAGAGATACGAATAACGGTAAATATATCCTATCAGAGAGTAGCAATGAATAGGTAGCATTGGTAGCTGCATGTTGGTGTGAGTACTTAAAGCTAACTCTACTAACAGAATGTTTTTGCATGTTTGCTTAGCAATTTGTATCTTATTTTTAAATAGTGTTGTTCTGACTACTATATTAATACTATTCCATTTTAATGCATGATATGTAGTGCATGTTTGGTGAGAAATCACCCCCTGCCACACACCCTCGTGGTGGCTTGCAGGGTATTATGTAGATGTAGATGTCTAGTTCCCTGATCGAACCTAATTCATTCGGATCCCATACACTGCATACTCAAGGTGAGACCTAACTAGAGAAAAGTAACATCGCTCTTTTGTCTTCTTGTCACATTTCCCAAGTATTCTTTTTATAAATCCTAGCTTTCTCTTCGCTCAGCCGCATATTTCCCTAATGTGTCTTCCCCACGATAAATCTTTAGTGATTGTTACACCTAAATACCTTATGGTTCCAACGCTTTAGATTTTCTTATTACTAATTTTATAGGATCGCTTTATCGAATTATTCCTCCTCCAAAAATTTATAGCTACACACTTTTTAAGGTTAGGTTCTAACTGCCATTTGTCGCGCCACTCTTGAATTGCATCTAAATCCTTGCTAAGCGATTCCCTGCCTTCTTCTTTTGATAACCCTGTACACTATGGCATCGTCTGCAAAACGTCTAGTCGTCTAAGTATCAATCGATATTAATTCTGGCGGTGTAGTTTCTACTTTGCTGCACACTTAAGTGCTTCCCATTGGGATCAGGTAGGAGTGGTGTTAAAATGGCAATGGAAGGGGATAAAAAAAGCGCAGGGAGTAACGCAGCATAGGTAAAATTATAATTGTATGCAACGTCTAAGGCGTAGGAACCCAGTAGTTAAAGGATGGGTTATTGATCAGAGTTCCCGTTTGAATCCCGGAAGAGGACTTTGAATATACCTAGTCAAACGTAAGGTGTTTTATATTATGGGTCCTAGATATCTCTGGAAAACTATCGGTGGCTCAGGAAAAAGGAATGCCCTCCTCCCACGGGTTGTGAATTTATATTCCGTTGTTTTGGTATCTTAATCCCTGCGAGACACCGCAATAGAGGGAGACAGGGCATTAGGTCACAAGACATGAAGTTGTATTTTAGGTGAAAAATAAATTTGCTAGTTAAGAATGAGGTATGTTGTGTAGTGTTTTTGAAGCATTTGTGATTGATGGTATGTTCTTTACCCTCGCCATTCAAAATATCCTCCAACTTGAATACAACACGCAGACAAAGATACGTACCCGCCGATGCAAAGCCTTACATCCTATGCAGTGTACGCAGATCTGATTGTCCTTTATGTCTTCTTTATAGAGTGGCTAGCAATGAAACGATCTCCGCTTCTTTGATCGCCTCTTTAGTAGATACTACAATGGCGCTTGTGAGAAATTACACTCTTGTCCTACGCCTAAATTCGTTTCAGGTTTTACCTTTTTTCACTTTTTCAACATTGCGTGACAAATTGGATAGATCATGTGAGCGGACTGGGCATAATATCAAGTTTATATTATTATTTTCCTACTTAGATATTTATAATTTAGTTCCATCAACCTTTGGAATGCATAGTTATTATGTTTCACCTATTAAGTATACTGTAGGTACTACTCCAATGAAGTAAGTACTGATACATTCAAAATGTCATTTTCCCTCGTACCTTAAGAGAACAGAATAGGCAGCATAGCGAAGGGATAGGTAGGGGAAATATTTTAGAGTAGTCTGTACTTACAGCCTCTGCAGTGCATGATGAATGCATTAACTACTAATCCCTTAATTACTATGCAGACACTAACAATCTAGTTGCCTGAGACCCTATAGTAGCATGTTTGCATGTCTATAGTGCATGCTTGGTGATCTTCACCCCCTTGCCACACACCCCCACGGTGTGTGGCAGGGGGTTTGAAGGATATCGCGTACATCTACATCTACATAATACCCTGCAAGCCACCATAAAGGTGTGTGGCGTAGATGTAGACGAAGTAGCATTCTTCCGATCAGTTGAATGTTACATACGTAGTGGATATTTGGTGACTACCCACCCCCTGCCATACATCCTAGAGATGACATTCTGCACTTCTTAGATGCAGGTGAATGCCTTGTATTACCATTGAATCGTCATTGAGTTCAGGTGTTTATCCCGCGTGCTTCCAACTGAAACCGGACGCTTATGCCGGCCACTGGAGTGGGGTGCGTTGCATGAGAAACACCCCCAAGCTGTTCTCTCCTCATCCCCGCCTCCCTTCCCTTTGTATGTGAGCATGACCCCCTCCCCACTGGCTGGAACTAGCCGGCCCTTGGATGAGGGGATCGGTATTTCTCAGCGGGGAGCCACGAATCGAGGCGCAAAATGAAAACATCACTCGCACAAACGCGACGCCCTCTCGAAAATAGTCCCCTTTGCCCACACCCACCACTTACTCGCCCTCCCTCTTGTCGCTGCTCGTGGAAGGACGAGTGGTGTGCGAGATGAATGCAGCACATAAAGGGTTCGCTTCGCCTCCCCACCCCACACCCTTCTCGGGCCGAAACCCTTAACCGGCCCACCGATTGTCCCGAGCGCTCGCCCGTGGCTGAATGAGAGGGACTGGCCACAGCACAGCGTCCGCAGTTTTCCCTTTCCACCGACGAGGGACGGAAGCGGTGTTGTTGTGCGGCGCATTCCGCAAAAACTCGTGAGGGAAAGGGCCCTTTGTAGGAGCGGGGGAGGGGAGGACATAACGGTAAGGGTCATAGCAAGGGGCCCGACTGGACCGGAGGGGATAATGTATTATTGGACCGGGGCTAACATTGTGATCCCCCGGTACCAGGTGAGCAGCTGCCGAAAAGCCCTAACTTAGTTGACCGGATCACGGCATACATTTTTTTTCTTCCGGAGCCCTTTCCCTTCTCCATCCTCGCTGAGATTTTCGGCCCTTTTCGACAGAAAACCCAATTTACGCGTTTTCAACGGGCACTAACTGTCTTAAAGCGGTCAATTCCACGTTCCGCGCTCACTTGAATTGGCTTCCCTACCCCTGGAGAGCGTGCGCTTTCAACCTAAAAGACTTGAATGAATCTCGACGTCAGGTCACCGTTAGCTATTAGCGAATCAAGGAATCCCAGAGGGTATGGCTCAGGGTTGCGCCGGGGCTCAGGATACAGGTGGGAGGGAGAGTGGCTATTAAGGTTCATTTATCATTCGTATGGGCTTCGGTTTTTTCAGTTTTTTTCATCACTTTCATTATCCTATATCCGCCAGATATAGCCAATGGTTAGCTAATTTAAGATTCTGCTAAAATTACCATGGAACGCCTGACCAAAACCACGCTAATAAACACTTACCTGCAAATAACTAATGATGAAGATTAAATGGATCGACCGAGTAAGTAACGAGGAAGTCCTAAGAAGAGCGGGAGAAAAAAGAAATCTACTGAAAACTATAAAAAGAACACGGGACAACCTAATTGTCCATATCATAAGACACGATGGACTGATGAAGACAATCGTCGAAGGAAAAGTGAACGGGAAAAATGAAAAAGGCAGGCCTCGTATGAGTTACATAGAACAGGTCGTAAAGGACGTGAAAGAGAGGAACTACGTTAATATGAAGAGGTTAGCCGATAGAAGAATCGAGTGGAAGGCTGCGTCAAACCAATCCTAGGATTGTTGGCCCTTGAAGATGACATGCAATAACTCCACTGAGGAAAACATTTTCCTCTTAACCCGTGATTAGAACTCGGATCCTTCTAATCGACTACTTATCTATTTTATATATTCGGTGGGATTCATTAAAAGAGTACTGGGCAAATGTGACGATCATGTACGAGAAATTAGCTACTTTTCCCTTGTTAGACCTCATATGGAATAAGCTGCCAGTGCATAGGATCATTACGATATGTCCCTAAATAACGAACTTGAGCGTGTGCAGCGAGAATCAGCAAGATTTGTAAAGGAACGGCATGATAGCTGTATTAGGGTAATCTTTCTGTTAAATAAACTAAAATGCTAATCATTGTCAGACCATAGGTTGAAATTTAGACTTAGCCTCATATATCAATTCCAAGATAATATTTTCACTGATGCTATTAAAAATATTTTGCGAACTTCAACTAACTATGGTAGACTTGACCATAGTAAAAAAAATTAGAGAAATTGATTGCCGAACTGACATTTAAAATGTCCTTTTTTCCTCATGCAATCAAAGATACGAATAGCTGTAAATATATCCAATAGCATAAATACGATTGTATCAATGGGTAGGTATGATTGTATCAGTGGCATAGGTAGTTGCATGTTGGTATTAGGACTTTTAGCTAACCCAACTAACGGCATGTTTTAGCATAGGTACATACATGCTTTGCTATTTTTATGTTTAAAAAAATTAAGTTTAGACTAGTATATTCTTACTAATCCTTTTTATGCATGATATATAATGCATGTTTGGTGTGAATTCACCCCCTGCCGCACACCTTTACGGTGGCTTGCAGGGTATTATGTACATTTAGATCTATCCAGCCACTTACTTTCCAATCTGGATTTATTAAGGCTATATGCAATGAAGACTTGTGAAACGGCAGTGTATGAGAGTGTAATCCTTTAAATATTCACTCGGAATTGTATGAGTGGATTAGATTAAAAATACTCCAGTCTTGTCCGAGATAATCGAACACTTCATAATGGTTTGAGACTCAGTTTCTAGAATTTAGTCGATTTGCTATTCAGGTTAAAGTACAGCATCTGTAGAAAAGTAGTTTTAAAGGCCTCCTACATAAAATAATATTAGATAGATAGATTGTCATACTGACAGATTCAAAACGTCATTTTTCCCCCGTACTATAAGAGAACAGAATAGACAGCATAGCAAAGGGATAGGAAGAGGAAATATTTTAGAGTAGTCTGTAGTGCATGATGCATGTATTAATAACCAATCCCTTATTACGATGTAGATACTAATAGTCTAGTTGCTTGAGACCCTATTGTAGCATGTTTGCATGTCGATAGTGCATGCTTGGTGATCTTCACCCCCTGCCACACACTCTAGCGGTGGCTTGCAGGGTATCGCGTAAATGTAGATGTAGATGTTCCCTTATCCCAAGGTAAAGACAGCATCCAGGGCCAAGGCCAGACTCGAGATCAATCCTAGGTTACCAATCACTTGTTTTCACAATCGGCGGGAAGGCCTTGATTTGCATGTCCGCTTATGATTCGGAATAAGACCAAGTGCGTTCACGATACCAAAATAGTTATAAATGGCCGCCCAACTATTCGGCTCACTTATGACTCTCTTAATAGGAGATACCACTGTTGTTTCACTTTTCTGGTGCAGTTGAGGTATTTTCAAACCCCGCGACTGCAATCTGGGGAATCATGTCAGTCTTTGTAAGCACGATTGGAAGCATGCGTACTTAGTACTTACGAGAGTCTTTTCTCTATAATTTGAGTTAGTAAATATTTCTACTCTGTATTAAAAAGGACTTCCATGGAACTTTTTATGTCACATTGAAGCTAAAACAAAACTCCTCAACAAGAGTTTTATATGCAAAATGAAAAGCAATTGACTCTTAGTATTCCAATTTTACTGAGACAACACATTTGGAGGCATCTAATCAAGAATATTTACCTTTTTCAAAATACTGCCTGATCCTCAAGAGGAATGACCTTTTACCGAGTTTTTTTCGTGGAATGAAAGATCCACACACGCAAATGGCCGCTCCCCACTTATTTAAAATATCAGCCAAGCTACGGCTCACGCAAGGCAATCTGGTGGCCATTAATGCGTGACATCAATGGTAACATGCTCTCATTTAACAAAATGCGATTTATAAAATGCTGCATTTACTTTCTGCCGTTTTTTAAAGGCCTGTAAATTGACTTGTATTATTGAGAAACAGGCCCTTGTCACCTCGGTTTTTCATCCAGATGGGTGCCCATCATTCTTAAAAACGAAAAGTCATGGCATTTCGCTCGTTAACTAACTATATTATCCTTAGCCTCCACTCCGGCATTCGTAGTAAGGAAGGAGAGTCTTGGGCCAGGGGTAGGAGGTATCTAAATGTATATCTACTAATTTAATATGTCTACTATCTGCTATCTTCTATCTGTAATGTGTATCTACTAGTAGATATCCAAATATCTATTCATTATCTAGATACCAAAGTTCTTGCTGATGGAGCAAGTAATCTTGTTTAAATCTGTGTGGTACACATCCACGTATACGTAATTCCCTTCCACCTCCGTGAGGGTGTGTGGCAGGGGGTGAATACCAGCTATCATGCACTACTTGCATGCAACTATGAGATCCATTGCTACTACTTCATGCTACAACATATTAGATTTAAAACTAAACTATCTATCATGCTTGATATGATAGATGGTTTAGACTAGCATATTATTGCTAATCTTTTTTATGCATGATATGTAATGCATGTTTGGTGCGAGTTCACCCCCTTTCACTCCCCTTTATGGCGCCTTTCAGGGTATTATGTAGATGTAGATGCAATATAAGGGCCACGTGCAACTAGGTAGTTAGTAATCTAAACACACATGAGAGATATATATTGGTTTGATGAAAACAGTCGTTAAAGTAGAAGTGAAATGAAAGAATGACGAAGAAAGACCTCGTATGAAATGCATGGAGAAAGTTGAGAAGGATGTAAATGAAAAGACATGTTAATGTAAAGAAGTTAGCCGATAGAAGAAGCGAGTGTGGAGCTATGCCAAACCTTTCGTGGGTTTAATTACTAATGATGATGATTCACTAATATTCATTACTTTTTTGCCATATGTATTAATTCCATTAAATAACGATTCACAGAGAGAGCTGACAGCATTACATTTCTATGTATTCCTCGTTAATATTTCAATGCGTAGGTACTCATTTCGATTCCTTGATTTCCCGCTCTCGTCTGCGTCTATTTCTGAGAACGATCTGCTGAGAGGAAATGAGGTAGGTATCTCTTTTAAACACTCGATGCCTCTCGTAAAGGATTTAGTTTCGATACGGTGCCATTGTTTCCATATCGTCCGATCCCCTCCCGAGGTCAATAACATAGGGCACTGGAACAGAGTAACCGGACCCTTCCCGCCAATCAGGCGTCGCGCCGGCGAATAACCAGCCTCATTCGAGGTGACGCCGTCGCCCGTATCGATTATGTACGCCCACCTTCCGCCGCAACCCTTAGAAATGGGCACCCTTCATCCTTTGTGCCATGCCCCGACGAAACAAGCCGTCAATCCCTCGAGCCATGCATCCGCTGTCTTCAGACGGAGTCCTACTCCTGTTACATCAAAGTTACCGAAGCACGCCGTGAAGAGAGAGGGAAAGGTAGAAAAAAAACGAGGGCAATGCACCAAGCAACTCCTCTCCAGCCTGCAAATGCTTTGTTTTTTCTACAACAGGCAGGCATGTAGCCAGGGGGGGGGGGGGGGGGCTTCTGGTGCTTCAGCCCCCCCCGAAATTTTTTCCCAATAATTTTGTTGTTTTGATTGTAGCAGAGAACTTTACCAGTGAGAAGAGTTAAGTATGGGCACTGTAAAAGTAAATACCAAGCACTGAAAATTAAGGAAAGAGATTTGTAACATGTCGGCACCGAATGGGCAAGGCTGATTTGTTTCAAGTTACGCAAGACTTAGCAAGACTTAGGCCCCCCCTCCGAAGCAAATTTCTGGCTACGTGTCTGACAACAGGGTATTGGTTCATACATTTTCTATGTGTAATATTGCGATGAGCGGTGCCTTAGAATGCATCTAAAAAATGGAGGGGTGGGCGGGGACCTTATGGGGTACACCTAGCTTCTTTTGTTTAGACATTGTTCCAACCCACATTTAACCTGCCTACCACTCGAAGACAGGGACAAGAGCATCGCGGTGAATGCAACTAAAGTTTGAGAAGCCAATATCACTGTTTATCCGAACAAGATTTTACCTAACCCACGTCTATTTAGGAGTATGCTTCCAGTTATATGACTCTAAATGTAATAAAACTCTCTTATAAATGTTGATATTGTAATGTAATATTTTTATCGACTCAATTGCTTCAGTAATATTTGAAGTTCAATGCCGGACGGAAGGATCAATGTTTTCGTGCAGACAGTTTGCTACTTCAAATGAACAACGTAGAGAATAAATACTGACAAATTCTAAAATTCTATTTCTCGTTATGTATGTAAAAAGCATAGAGATGTCTTAAATGATTACAGTCATACGTTGAGCATTTAGTTCAATTAAAGCCAGTTAGAAAAAAATGTCTACATCTGTAATTTTATCATCGTCATCTACATCTACACCAGCAAGCCACCATAAAGGTGTGTGGCAGGGGGTGAATTCTCACCAAACATGCACAACAAATCATGCATAAAATTGGATTAATATATTAGTCTAAACTTCACTATTTAAAAAGGTAAAAATAGTCATCTAACATACTGTTGTAGGTAGGTACTCTGGTGTCTTTATTGTATGTTTAATATACCTTTGAGATCAGTAAATATGAATGTGAGTTAAAATGTTGTAGAAAATGCTCTGCTCACCCCCGTTATTCTCGAGTAAAATCATTCCGCCCGGTCGAACACTCGCCTCTCGGACGCGTTGGCGGCGATGAAGTCAGTCAACCGGCAGCAATCCTCCAGGACAGATCCCTCCATCCTAAGGAGCAGGTCGACAACCCTTGTACCCTGACGGCAATGGCCGGCCGGTCGTCCATTCCTCCCCGTCCCGCAAACAGCAGGCGAACGGTGTTCTACCAGCAGGAGCCTCAACGCCGCTCTCTTTTCTTAACGCTGTTCGGTGCATCGAAAAAATATGTAGGCGCGTAAGGAAGTACCTCTCGCGTCCTCTCGGATCACCACTCCTCTTCCGAGAGGAGTCGGTAATCACACGCTGCAGCGAACCTTATCCATCGACCCTTATTGCTTGCTTCCTTAGATCCATTGCCGCCCGGTTGCTACTCTCGTCGAGCTTCGAAAGCCTTGCCCTCTCTCAGTCCTATTGCGAGATTGGTGGGGGAGCATCCCTCAACCACTGCTGCCATCAACATCTATATAGAGCTAATTAGTGGGCTCTTCCTTTAATGTTAACTGTACTTGGTGTCACGTGGGGGAAAGGCAAAACTTTAAATTATATATTTGCAGTGTACTCAAATATACAAAAGATACCCGTGTTTCCCGTGTTCTCCACAAGCAAAACGAAAGCTTTTATGCATAAAAATTGTGTCAACAATTTTATGACAGCATTATTATTGCCTGAAAACTATAAAAAGAAGACGGGACAACTTAATCGGCCACAACTTAAGACACAATGGCCTGATGAAGACAATCGTCGAAGGAAAAGTGAACGGGAAGAATGGAAAAGGCAGGCCTCGTATGAGTTACCTATAACAGGTCGAAAATAACGTGAAAGAGAGGAGCTACGTTAATATGAAGAGGCTGGCCGAAAGAAGAATCAAGTGGAGAGCTGCGTCAAACCAATCCTAGGATTGTTGACCCTTGATGATGATTATTATTATTGCAGAGTATTAATATTATTAGGGATATATTGGTTGAAGTAGGTTTACATAAATAAAAAACTCTTATCCTGAGCCCTATATTTTATATAATGTCCTTTAATTTTTCCTATCTCTCTCAACTATCCGTTCTTCTCCTTTTTCACGTTTATCACGTCACAAGTGTTGTTTAAACGTGAAAGTATTATTTTGCTTCCCTGCATGGTTGTGAGTGTTCTCTCTGATTGATAATGCATGTATGGTGATAGTTCACCTCCTGCCACACACCCTTACGTGGCTTGGAGGGTATTATGTACATTTATATGTGTGAGATTCCAGCATAAAATATTATTCTGGAATTGAATATTGGGTTCACGACATTAACGACTTATTTGCTAAGGGGGTAGTAGGAAAATCATTCTACCTATTACACTTGCTAATCCTTTTCTTGGTTGGTTGGTTATTCAAGGGAGGCGACCGACAGCTGAGGTCATTTGCGCCATTTAGAATAGATGGGTAATTGGGTGATGGTAGGAGTTTTCAAGGGACGGATGAAGGGTGGAGAGAAACCTGGCGTCGGCATTAGCCTACTCTTAACAAAAGGTGCCAAGGGGACCACAGCTTAATGTCCCATCAGACGGACGGAGTACTGAACATGAAATGCCCTCCACTAGGCACTCAAGTGGGGACCGATTTTCCACTGTAAAATCCGCCACTGCCGGGAATCGAACCAAGTCCCTCGGGACGGGAGTTCAGTACTCTAGCCACCACACCAACCTGATCCCCCTCATCATTTTCTTGAGGAATGCAGTGAAATTAGAGCTGACCACGGACGCAAAATTTGATTGCTGCATGGGTGAGCGGCTCATGCTGTGGTCTACGTCAAAGGCGCGCTCATCATGGAGTAGCGAGATGGAGAACGTCGCGAGAAGATGAGGGTCTCTTGAGGAGCAGGATGGTGGTGGGACGATGAGCCCCTCGGGCCGGAGGGGCCCTTGCTTGGTTGGGGAGGCTGGGGACGTGGTGCTTTAGGGTGGGCGGCGGTTATAAGACGCTTCGGGAGGGATCAAGTCCCTCGGCTCTCGCCTGAAAAGGAAGGGAATTGGAGACGCGGCGGGGGGCTCTGAGCCTTGTGGAGTGGAACCTGGAAAATATGGAATACAATTAGTTGGAAAAAGTTTGGTCGGCCCGGAAGAGAGTGGGTTCTCTTCGGGGAAAAATGGAGGCATCCCTTAAAAATATATATTATCGTCTTTAAGGGGTCCAACTGAGCCGTGCCCTGGCAAGCATATTGGTCAACAAGGGACCAATATTTTGGTGCCCATGGTTCTCCTCAGCTTTTTCTTCCTCCCAACCTCTCATCTTCCTTTTTTGAAGGAGGGCTCCTCACACGCGGGGCCCCAAGTGCGCCCGCTGGGGCCACAAACATCGGTGGGAAACGTGGGGAGCCCCCTCTATCGGGGGATTACTCTCTGCCCTTGCTCTCCAATGCTCGTGAATGCGTTATTTCGGGGGCTATCCCCGTCGCAAACATGGGTAAACATCCGAATGACCGGTCCAGATACGCCGAGGAGACACCGAAATGAATTCAAAGGAGACTTCGGAGGGTTTTGGAGAAGTTCTCGGCCGTTCTCCAATCAGAATGCGATGCCAGGATCATTTAAGGGGCCCAACTGAATTGAATATTGCGATCATGATGGGAGGTGGAGGACAGCAGCTCACATTGGCACTCTCTAGGCTTCCAAGTAGTGATGAGAGCCGGTCAATGAGGTTAGGTTCTTAAAGTTGATTGGTTAATGGTTAGTTAAAGATGGACGTAGGTGAACAAGGAGCAATAAGAAAGAAACCAAATTTCTTATTAATGGAGGAAGAAAGGACACAATTTCCGAACTTAAACAACTTAGGGTCGACAATCGACCACACTATATAGTATAACACTAGCAGTAGATTTTCATGGTGCCCCTCCTACCACACACCCTCGCGATAGCTTGCAGGGTATCGCGTAGATGTAGATAGTAGTAGAATTATTTTTCATGGTGCTCCATATGCTTATGTCGTATCACACCATTTTGCTTGATTCAATCCTAAAAGTCCAATTCTAAAATAACACAACAGCCATGCTCGAAACAAGATTCGAATTCATGAAATTTTGCTGTAAGACAGGAGCGTTGTGAATACTGCTGCGGGTGAAAGTTTACCTAAATTTGCAAGCGTTTTTTTCCCTAATACGTTGATACAAGTGAAAAGTTCATAATATTAATCTAGGATTGATATCTATCTTGAAGTCAAAAAAGGGATAAAACTACCTAGGTTAGATTTTCGATGTCTTTCTTCGTATGGAAAAAAGGCAGACACACGGACTAAGTTTCCCCGTTGTACTCAAATCTTTGCGGAGGAAAAATTTGGCAATTCATGGCGAAATAAAGGAACAAACCAACTACGTATATTTCAACTTGAAGTTTATTAGGCACGACTAGTTTCAACGCATAGGCGTCACATTCAGGTACAAGTTACGATTTCAGTGTCGTTTGTATTTATGTATACTTACAGAAGTGAGGCGGGATAGGGAAGGGGTGGGACCACATGCATAAAATAAGGGAAATTGATTGCCAAACCGCATAAATTGCCGTGATTGTATTCAATAACAATCACACACTTTTATCAATAGGTAGCCTAGATCGTTTCATGTCGGGATAAATAGTTTAGCCAACGCAGCTAACATCTCATTAGTTCTTCAAAATCTGTATAATATCCTGTAAGCCATCATAAAAGTGCATGGCAGAGGGTGAATTCAGACCAAACATGTATTACATATTATCCCTAGAAAGGACCAGTAACTATATTCCAGTCGAAAAACGGATATTTGGAAAAGACATAGTAGGTAAGTAAATAGTAGAAATAGCCCTAACATCGTCCAAGAATAGTATTCTATTTTCCTAATGAATGTAATAGAATTATCATGTTTTCATCAATTGAAAACGATTTCGTCAATAAAATAAAAAGGGGACAATCGGATTTGAACCGATGACCCTTCGATCTGCAGTCGAATGCTCTACCACTGAGCTATACCCCCAGTATCCTAATAGACAGTGTGGAACGAAGTGTTTCATGGTAATGTGACTTTGGATTTCATGAGCATGCATCATTTGTGGTAATTTATCTTGAAGAAATTAAATGCTATGTTATTTCATCAGGCTAGTTGGTGATATCATGTCTTATCATTCATCATATCATTCGACATTCGACTGTGAGCTATTTTCGATCGCTTCTCACTTTAATTTATCTCTCCCTCATCAGCATGCTATAAATGACAGAGGCATCTTAGCTTAAAGGAAATTTAAACGCAATTAAGCTATTAAGTAATTACACAATTTGATGAGAACTAAGAATGTTTCAACTAGATGAGTAATAGAGTTATTCACACGTGCCCTCCCTAACCGATTCCCATTTATTGATTTATTCACCAATTATCCAATATAGATTTGAGGCAGGTGGTCATCATAGGATAAAAATGATAGTGATTATATTTATTTTTATGGAGAAATCTTGTTTGAGCAACAATTAGATATAAGGAGCCATTAGAGAAATCAATGAATGTCCCTAAATATACAAGACGTGTGACTCTAATCATATTTGTATTAGTTCAAATATATTTTCGAAGACAGGTACATAATGAAATAGCCCCAAAGCCATATATGTGGCCATAGGCACATGAATAGCTCCTGGCACTTTTCTGGAAAATCGTTGTGATGAAGAAAAACAAAGATCCATTTAGCAGCCATCGAAATCGATCCAATTACGGATGCTGTTAGGATAGAATGTTGCTAATAGATTCAAATTAATTTGGGATATCAATTCCTCTTTAACGGAATAATTGGGCCGCCTTTGTGGCGGAACAGTCTCAAGGTTTTCGTCAAAATGGTTTGAAAAAAGGTGTGACAAAAAAACTTAATAGTGTACATGTCTTATAAGACATTTAAAACCACGAGCTCCTTAATTAAATGCCTCCGAGTCACCTCCATACTCTGCCATATTCAATTTAAAGCAAATATCAAATACCACTTTGGAATAGTTGTAAGTAATTATGTTTTAAAATGGCATTGAAATAGGGGATGTAGATATATGCTATGTGTATGTCAGTAGATATAAGGTAGTTATGAAAAGTGCCAGTGTTACTTTTATTTTAGATCAACTCAGGCTGTTTGTGTATTATCAGAGTGTTGGTTAAAATGTAGACTGAACCTTGGAAGTAAATTTGAAGCTGATCTTTTTACCGACGATGTTAGAAATACATATATTGAAAGTACCTGCGTATTATTCTAGATTGGACCAAGAAAGCAAGATTAGAAAATTTATTGCAGTACAGATAGATTAAAAATGTATTCTCTTTCGAGTGCAAGTGGAGATCGTAATAGGAAATATAATAAGCAGTTAGATAGGTGTAATCGAATTTGCATGATCGTAGTTCCACTAACCAATACTAATTGCAACCTTGAAAGCGTAAATAGAATGAAATTGTTGCATGACAGCAAATGCCTAACGGAATAATAAGATCGGAATAATAAGATAAGAATCACACCGTAGATTTTAATGAATTGGTTGCACATGGCTGGTGCATGCGTGACTGACATGTTTTCATTATTGGAGTAATTATATAATGTGTATAGGTAAATGATGTCGATGTAGTGTATTTTGCTGATGATTTACCCCTTGTCACTCACCAAAGAGATGATTCGCAGATTAATATGCAGATATTGATAAAGGGCATCTATGATAATTTTTCCCTCACCATCGTGGTGGCTTGCGTGTAGGGTTACATATCAAAACGTGGCTGTAAATCTTTTCAGGCAAGCGTGGCTGGCGTGCAGGCATCTTTTCTCGGAGTTAGATTTGGTACTCTTTGAGATTCTTTTTTTATTGAGAACAGGAGATAAATTTAGGAGATAATTCAAGTAGGTAATATAGATTGTTTTTGACTACTTATATTTTAAATTTTTTGTCTTAAAAATCATTTTGAAGGTTTGATACAGCTGCAATATCCGTAGTACAAAAATGTTTTCTTTAGCTTCGTCCGTTAAATATGTAGTACAAATCAAACATAAAATCAGATTTTCATCAATATTTTATGGAATTTTTCTAGAAAAGGTTTCCTTACCGTGTTTTTATAGTGATATTCTGTATTCCTATGCATAAGTTAATGCTTGACGGTCATTGCAGCTATGCGACTATTAGATTAATCCCGCCGTATGGATTCCGATGGGTTGAATCTCTTCGCTTAAAAGCTGTTTGCGCAAGTGTCCTACGTATATTATTTCATCTCCACCTGCAGACCCTCTCCTCCAAAGGGGATGGAGGGAAGGGGAGGAAGTTTACCCTCTGTCTGTCTTCTATCCCAATTCGACTTCAAGTGACGACGTGTTTCTCTCAATTCTTCCTCCATTCTCTACATAAACACCTCTTCCCTATCATCCTTCTTTTTCAATGGCCCAAATGAGGTAAGTTGTCCGCCGTCTCACCAATTTACAGTAACTTCTATCTCACATTATATTTTCTCTCTAGGAGAGAGAAAACGAAAGCGAAAAACAACCACCGGGGCTGAGACGCTCTACTAGCATGCACCTGCTTGTCTACTTCTCCCCCATCCAATTGGAGTGCATCCACATCTACAGAGTAACCTGTCAGCAGCCTTGAGGGTGTGTAGTGAGGGGCATTCTTCACCGGACTTGCACGACGTTGCATTTTCCAAAAAGGTAAGGATCCAAAAGGTTCCATAGAAATAAACTACTGCTAATGATCCGCATCTTAATTTGCACTCACTTCTGTAATCAGAATTTTAATTATTGTTCTCATAATAGAGATGTCATTATTTTAGTTTAGTCAAATTTTGAGCGCTTCATACGCATGCTAAGAAGTGTTAAATCTGTTAGAGACCACTCTAATCACTCTTTATTATGCCTACTATGATCACGTATAATGCGCAAAAAAGACAACACTTTACACCTATTCCTCCAAAGGCTGCGTGCCATATTGTAGAAGGTTACATTTTAAATTACGCTAACCATGTTGTTTTCAGTTTTTAGTCTATTTTAATCTATAATAATAGAAATTTACTAGCTCATTGGTCAGTCCATATCAAAACAAATGCTGATATTGGATAGTTATGCGGAGTCGTACGGAGAATGTGTCATTCTTGATTTGCAACTTTAATAAATATAATCTGTATGTCATTTGGAAGAATATAAAAGACATAACTTCTCTCTTTTGCGTCCTTCACAACCTGTTCTATGTATCTCATACGAGGCCAACCTTTGAGGAAACTTTGACGGAACAACTTTGTCGGCCAACCTGGCCGAAAAAGTGGTTCCGTCCTCTTTTTAGAGTTTGTAGATAGTCTATTTAAATCCACATTTTTCAATTTACACGTTAAGTACTAAGTCCATATCAAAACACTTGTTTATCATTAAATACACCGAGCCTTACAAAAATGGAGCTGCAATGAATTTGTACCTTCAGTAAGCATATTTGCTCTTCTTGCATAGACATTAAATGTTTTAAATGGAGGACTGCTAATGATTTCGAAATGAGTTTATGCATGTATTTGTCATTCAGATGCAGAGCTCAGTGGTAGAGCATTCGACTGCAGATCATGAGGTCATCAGTTCAAACCCGCTTGCTCCCCGTTTATTTTATTAGTGAAATCATTTTTGAAATGAACTTGAAAATCAGTACGATTCTAGAATATTTACTCGCACGTTAAATGGACGTATTTGGACGACAATAGGGCATTTTAAAGTCTTAATATTTTCCACCTATCCTTTTTTGACTAGACTATAGTTACTTATATTTTTTAAATATGATATGCAATGTATATTTGGTGAAAATTAACACCCTGCCACACACCTTCATGTTGGCTTGTAAGGCGTCATGTAGATGTACGAATATCATCACAACATCCTTTCAAATAGCTCACCGACGACACTCATCACACTTTCAAATTTTGCTTTTAAACCTTTTGTCGCTGAGAGCTCCCAAGCGCGGGATACACATTCCTAATATCCATTTTCCTCTTACAATTTGGGATATTATGTCCAGTACGAGTGAATCAATTCATAGCATAGGTAGTTGCATGTTGATGAAACAACTTCGGCCGTCACCTTGTGGAATTTTTCCATGATTGAAAATAAGAATGAACTTTGTAATTTTCCACACGTTTTTTATTAACCAACCGGTTTCAACACTCATGTGTCATCATCAGGGACTGATGGTCCCTGGGAGGACAGGGAGTCCCTGATGATGACACATGAGTGTTGAAACCGGTTGGTTAATAAAAAACGTGTGGAAAATTACAAAGTTCATTCTTATTTTCAATCATAGTTGCATGTTATTTTAAGGACTTGAAGGTAACCCAACTAACAGCTTGTTTTTGAATGATTAGCTTGCTATTTTTATATTTTTAAATAGTGCAGTTTAGACTAATAAACGAAGACTAATTCTTTTAAATACATGATATGTAGTGTTTATTTGGTGAGAATTCACCCCCTGCCGCACACCTTTATGGTGGCTTGCAGGGTATTATATAGATGTAGATGTACCCCCAGCAATAGACACTGATCGATGGTTAGCTTGACCACCTATTTCCGGGTGTTTCTCCCGGCTATGGCCGATCGAACCGTTTTTGACGTAAAAATGATCGTGGTAGGCTCCTCCTTGTCCCCTCTCGCCCCCCGGGGAGAAACAACGGAACTCAGTGGATGGGGAGCGCAGCTGCACCTGATGCCGTGGGATGCTGCAGCCCGGGACGCATCTCTCTCGCCCTTCCTCCCACAACATAGTTACCGAACCCACAAAGGCCTTGACTCCACTTGAGGTCGAGGCAAATTCTTCTATGATCCAGTGGTGGACATGATGCAGCCGGCAGGCCCTTCCCTCATCCTCATCCATTTTTCATCCCCAACACTTTGTATTTTAACGGGATTTGGGAAAGGTCGTTATGATAATTAGTGTCACAAAAATAATATAAGACCTCGGATTGGAATCTAACTAAAGGTTATAATTTGGGCAATATTTTAGGTCTGTAGGAAGCCAGTCCGTTTGCCGATGGTGGTGAAATATAAATTTTCCATATTTTACTGTACATTCAATCAACGGAAACAAGGTCAAAGGAAGATACTATCTTACGAGTGGATTTAAATATCTATCTTTTCGTGAACTAAATCTTAATAGGGGCCTGATTAGTAAAGGAATATGCAAGTGTAATTAAGGTAACAGTTAACAGTCATACGTACATTCATAATCCCTTTCTTATTCCGTAGGTTTTAACCATCTAACTGCGTGTGACCATATTATCTAGGATGTCTCCATTAAATATCATAGTTTCATGTCAATAGTGCATGTTTGGTGATCTTCGGCTACTGCCACACACCCTCGTGGTGGCTCACATGGTACTACGTAGATGTAGATCTAGATACATATTTTAAAAACAGCCCTCACATAATGATTTTCCCTATATGTTGCACACACCGTATAGAAAGGCGGGGAATTGGGTTGGTGCGGTGGCTAGAGTACTAGCCTCCCATCCCGAGGGCCCGGGTTCGATTCCCGCCAGTGGCGTATTTTCCAGTGGAAAACCGGTCCCCACTTGGGTGCATAGTGGAGGGCATTTCAAGTTCAGTACTCCGTCCGTCGGATGGGACGTTAAGCCGTGGTCCCCTTGGCGCCTTTCGTTAAGAGTAGGTTAATTCTGACGCCAGGTTTCTCTCCACCCTTCATGCATTCCCTGAAAACTCCTCCATTACCCAATTACCCACCTATCCTAAATGGCGCAAATGACCTCAGCTGTCGGTCGCCTCCCTTGAATAGCCAGCCATCTTATAGAAAGGCAGTTAAACACGATTAAAATCTGTTGCCTCAACAACTGTTGCGACGCGTCAAATGGGCGGCTAGCAGTGAATGATATAATATGCGGATGTAGCTTGTGGCAAATCTGAAAACTGTGTTTGCCTTTTTTGTGTTTGTTATTCACTTGCCTGGTGAATGCCATAAGAATTAGTTTTTTCATTGCATAGTAACCTATCTTTTAGTTGCACTTAACTAGTGTATATTTAATGATAATTAACTCCCAGCCACAAACTCAAACAAGTCAGGGTGTAAAAGTGTTATACTCCAATCATTATTGAGCTTGGGCTGCCAGGATAAGCATTAGTAAAGACTATATGCAAGTTTTGGCGGTTTTAATTGAATTATAATATATTTAAATTAGAAGAAGAAAACATTGAACTTGAAAGTAAAATTAGCAATTTCTGGATGGAATTGCAACATAGATGGTCTGATGGTATGTAGATAGATGGTAAATAACATTTTGGGATCCCTACGAAATCGGTCTAAATAATGAACTTGAACGTGTGCAGCGAAGATCAGCAATATTTGTAAAAGGACGATACGATAATTATATCAGCGTGACCAGTCTATTAAATGAATTAAAATGGGAATCATTGTCAGATCGCAGGTTGAAATTTAGTCTTAATCTCTTAAATAAATTCCAAGACAATATTTTCAGTGATGATGTTAAAAATATTTTGCGAACGACAACTTACTGTGGCAGACTGGACCATAATCATAAAACTAGAGAAATTGATTGCCGAAATGATAGATTCAAACTGTCCTTTTGCCCTCGTACAATTAGAGATACGAATAACGGTAAATATGTCCTATCAGAGAGTAGCAATGAATAGCAATGGTAGCTGCATGTTGGTATGAGTACTTAAAGCTAACCATACTAACAGAATGTTTTTGCATGTTTGCTTAGCAATTTGTATCTTTTTTTAAATAGTGTTGTTCTGAGTACTATATTAATACTATTCCTTTTTAATGCATGATATGTAGTGCATGTTTGGTGAGGAATCACCCCCTGCCACACACCCTCGTGGTGGCTTGCAGGGTATTATGTAGATGTAGATGTAGATAGAATAGTTTTCCGTAAAACCTAAAAAAGTATAGACTAGATAGTGTAAGAAATAGTGTAGGTAGTGATATCACTCACTGAGTAATGTGCCTGATGTAAATATGTTGATAGATAGATAGAAGGTTGATCTGATAGAGGTATAGATTGCTTTCTTCAAGTCGTAAATGGGAAATAAATCTAGCCATTCTGCGAAGGAGGTCAGTTCCTTCTCCTGGACCAACTGCAATGTCCTTGAGTATGGAGTATCACACCTTTGACTTTTAAACGAGTGTATCCAGGAGGAGGATCCTGGATTTTAATCCAGCAATATCATAGTCCTAGATGAGACTATGTTTACCCTATTCGCCTCTCCTTAAAACGTTTGCCCAGTTTAGCTTCACAATTTAAACATAAATCAGAGTATCATCACAGCAATGGGTCGTCTATGGATAAAAAAACAAGATAAGAATATAGCTGTTAGCGAACAGAGTACTTTAATCACGTAGAAGTTAGATTTAGTATAAAGAGTATGATTAGCTGCAGTTCCGGTTTGTTTATTTGCCTTTATTCCTTTCTTGTGACCAAATTAACGATAAAAAGGCCCAGAAACAAGCTTTCTGTATCATCAAAATTCAGAAACGATTTCCTACTCTTTTATTTGGATGAAATATTTTAGGCATTCTAACTAAAATTTATTGTTAGTTGCACTTTTTCAAGTTCAAAATTTCCACGCTTGCAAAATGACCAATAAGTAATGTCAAAAAGTCAATTTTAAATCGGTCATTGGTCTCCAGTGGTATGTAAGAGCGATAATTTTTTAGCATAAGGAAATGAGTCTCATGAAGTCTCAAATAAGCTCGTATTTTGATTTACTGCATTTACCTGACATTAATTTGCATTTTTGCAAGATTTATTTTCAATAGCGTTGAAAACAAAAGTTCTCAGAAACTGCCACCACTGAAGGATTAACGATAGGAGTAAATCGGAAAGGCAGCGTATGTACACCATTGCTTTAAAAACTTTCACATCAATCTGTTCATATATTTTATTATATGCGTTATTCTTGTCCTAGTTGAAGCCGTAGAAAATCTGCTATATGCAAGAATAATATCGAGGGAATAAAATGTATAGTATCTAGGGAAAATTATTGGATTTTGTACCCCCAAGGGGCAATGCATGAATGGGCTGAGGTTTCAAGTGAGCAGGCCTCTCATTCGCTCCTGAGTTTCCGAGGCCAACTGCGAGACTCTGGTACTAGACTTGCCATCTACAAAGCTGCCCTCTGAATTATTCAGGAGAAATCGATCATGCATGGGTTCAAATTTATCGACTTTAATCCCTATTCTCCCCATGGGCGTACACTTGTTTGGCAACACTTCTCGTGGTCGACCGCTGCTCAAGAATGTTTCGCCAAAAATCTCGTCCTGGGAACCATCCCGTGGGTAGTTATTTTCTTCGGCTAGTGAACGATAATAATAAAAAAAAAGCACTTGGCGCCTCTCCCCAATCGGTAGGCGAGAGGAAGCGGAAAGCCCAGGCAAGGGAAACGCTCCGAATCACCAAGGGCGCATCACGTAATTGCCCCTCAAACCCACCGAAGTGGCCGGTCATTTTTCCGGAAAAAATCACCTCCAACAAAGGTGGAGATATGAGGGTCGCTCGTTTGGCCGGGGAGGGAGCCCGTTGCTTGCCCTCCATCCCCTGAAGGGACCACTTTACCTTGGCATCTCGGGATCAGCTCCGAACGGGGATCGGACGTGTGATCGACGGGAAGGCCCAGTGATAACGCATCCTTGAGAGGACTTGGAGTCAGCCTCGCACCTGTGGCCTCCGCCCCGACCCTTCTTGAAGTGTGTACCGTTATTCCAGGGGAAAAGGGTATCCACCCTGCCAGCGTGTCGGGGGGAAGGGAGAAAAGACCCTCGTTAGGTCCGCCGAGAGTGAATCTTTCAGGGGAACGGAAGGGGGGAGGGGATTATATGGCAGCAGCGCACCCCTAGGGTCCATCAGGGAAAGGGTCTGAGGTGGGTGGGGCAGGAATAGGCTCACTTTTAAGTTTTTGAGGAAGTTTCGGGAGAAGTGAGGGAAACCAATCTGTTGGAGGGCGATGACCCTGCCAGCGACCATCCGGGGGTGGTATGTGTTTCTTCAACTTTAAAGCGAGCCAGTGGCATTCAGTGCCGCTCCGATGTTCCTCCGACGGCCACCTGTGACTTCGAGGAGAAGCATTTGATTCCTCCTTTTGTCTCCTTGCCTCCTTCCCGTGGAGGAGTGAAGCCTGACATATGAGCGTCCTCGCTTGCTCTTTTGGGCGAGGAGGATAATATAATTTTACCGGGTGTCCGGAGTCTTTTACACGGAAAACTCACCACCAGTCATCACAGATGAGGAACGCTCATGAGTGAACTTTGGTCTTCCAAAAGAGGTTCTCCAAACATCCGTAATTTCACGGTGAAACACGTTTTATTTATCAAAATCTCTATAAAATAAAAACAAACTACAACATTGGAGATTGCGACAAGATTACAACGTTTGAAGATTTAACCTACAAGACGCCTACAGAAGGTTCATTAACTGTAAACACTGGAGTATTGTCCTCTGTATTCCGATTAACTGTAGATGTTTTGTAATCCGTAATTGACGAAGACGACCTTCCTGTGAGATGACTCTTTAAGAGTCAAAATCCTAGGCATGTATTTTATTTTCTATTTGTATTAGGTCAAAGTGTTTAGTCATTTTTGTCAGTCATCCTGTCTCCTCTTTACACTGGATAAGCGGTAGTAGCACGGCATCACATAGTTGTATGTAATTAGTGCATGTTTGGTAAACTTCACCCCCTGCCACACACCCTCGCGGTGGCTCGCAGGGTGTTACGTAGACGTATTGTTTTCGCCTTAGTTTAAAATATCGTGTACGATAATTCATGGAGAATCAAAGTAGCAATAGCAGAATCAGAGTTTGGGTTTCCCCAGGTACTCGGGATTCCCCAGGGCTATGTTGCAGTTGATAAACTAATCTTTATAGCAAGATGTTCCACAGAGAAAAAATCATTCGCCTTGACCGGGTCTCGGACCTGGACCCCCTGATTTCCGGCCAGGTGCTCTACCAGTTGAGCTACCAAGTATCCCGAGCTACCAAGGCTACCAAGTAATGACCAGGGCGTGACTTGATTTCTAGATATTTGGATTTCCGGAGCGTCACCGATCTCACCAACGCGGATATCTGCGTAATACCATTCGCACCACCTCGATGGCGAGTAACAGAGGATATAATCACCAAATATACACCATTTACGTAAACATGTTCTATCCTGTGCCAGTTTCATTAATATATGAGGTTCTGGAAGGCTGGAGGCAAAACACTGCATATGGTATACTAATTTAAATGGGTCAAGCTAATCATAAACTGGGATCCATCAAAAGATTACTGGGTAAATGTGACAATCAAGTACGAGAAAATAACTACTTATCCCTCGTTAGACCTCATTTGGAATACGTTGCCAATTCATGGGATCCTTACGATATAGGCCTAAATAATAAACTTGAATTGTGCAGCGAAGATCGGAAAGATTTGTAAAGGGACGGTATTATGACTATATTAGCGTAACCAGTCTATTAAATGAATTAAAATGGGAATCATTGTCCGATTGTAGGTTGAAATTTACACTTAATCTTTTAAATAAATTCCAGGATAATATTTTCTGTGATGACGTTAAACATATTTTGTGAACCCCAACTTACTATGGTAAACTGGACCATGATTACAAAATTAGAGAAATTGATTGCCGAACTGACAGATTCAAAATGTATTTCTTTACTCGTAGATACAATTAGGGGTATGAATAGCGGTAAATATTTTCAATACTGAGTGTATCAATGGATAGCATAGGTAGTTGCATGTTGGCATAAGGACTTAAATCTAACCCAAATAAAGCATGTTTTTGCATGCTTGCTTTGCTATTTTTATCCTTTTTAAATAGTGAAGTTTACACTAGTGTATTTTTACTGATCCTTTTTTATGCATGATATGTAGTGCATGTTCGGTGAGAGCCCAACCCCTACCACACACCTTTATGGTGGCTTGCAGGGTAATACCTACATAGATGTATATAGATATGTTACCGTCACACTAAACTAGAGTATATACACATTGAAATTCACTGTGAACTCACCCATGACTTACCTAAATGAAACTAAAACTGGTTAATGATGCTTATTTGTTCATCATCATCAGTAGTCATCAATCCTAGGATTGGTTTGATACAACCCTCCACTGGATTATTCTATCGGCCAACCCCTTCATGTTGACGTATCTACTCTCTTATACAACCTTAACACCTTGCTCCATATACCTCATACGAGGACTGCCTTTTCCATTCTTCCCGTTCACTTTTCTCTCGAAGATTGCCTTCATCAGGCCATCATGTCTTAAGATGTGGCCTATTAAGTTGTCCCTTTTTTTAAGGTTTTCAGTAGACATCTCTTCTCTCCCACTCTTCTTAAGACTTCTTCGTTTGTCACTCTATCGATCCATTTTATCTTCATCTTTCTTCAATGGCAACACATGCTTCCAGCCTGGACTTCTATGCTGCTGTTAGTGTGTATGATTCGCTATCATATAGTAGAATGCTCCACTTGTATGTTCTAGTGAAATGTTTCCTCACTTCCTCGCTTGTATTTGAAGCTGTAAGCGGAATCTTCTTCTGGTAAAATGCATTTTTCGCTTGGGCCATTCTACTGGCAATTTCTCTTATACATCGTCCATCACTGGTTACTCGGCTTCCCGCTTCCCTGGTAACAGAACTCTTCCACCTCCTCGATTTTTTGTTTTCCTAATTTAACATTCGTCCTCGATTCTTTTCTTCTGCAGCGTTTCTCGAAAGAAGAACAGCAGTTCACGAGAAACGCTTGTCCAAAGGACAAATATTCTTTCCAAGACGGGTGAGCAAGATGAGGTCAGAAATAGAAAAAACCACAAAAGTAAGACAATCTAACTAATCAAACACTGTATTTAAACAACAAGGTACAAACCAACAAAATTGAAATACTCTTCACCAATTTCGGGAAAACTAATAACTTGCACCGAAAGTCCATGGCGCACAAAGGAGAATCGACTAACACTACTCTCCTCTCACCTCGCCTCGATGTCGTCTCTTCGCCGTCTCGACTCGAACAGAGGGCGTGAGAGGGGAGGTAAACTCTGGGGTAAAGAGGGGGTACATTCTGGAAGGTCAAAGTGCAATGGGGTTTTACGTGGAATTCCATTGGTGCAAATTGAGGGGAGGAAAAGGTGGCATGATGTGAAGGGGGCGAGGTGGAAGTTTAGGATTGGGTGATCCGGGACTCTTTTTTCACTATGGCGGGCGAACACTAAATAACGGCTCGTACGATGGCCTAACTTCTGGTCTTCATCCGCACTTTGGGGGCTATATAAGTGGTAGAGCACCTGGAGAGGGAAAGGAGCGGCTGAAAGGAGCTGCTGAACGGAGCTGCTGAACGGAGCTGACGAACGAAGCAGACGAAATCGATGCATTTTGGAATCGTAGGCATTGTTGGCGTCGTTGGCTCCGCCTGTCGTTAGCTACGCCTGTCGAGCAAGTCCTGCGGCTAAGTCCGGAGGGTAATTAGTCCGCCGAGGGGTAATGTCCAACGAGGGGGGAGGGGAGAGGGGGGGGGGGGACCAAAAAAATGCCACATCCACTGGGGGAAAACTGTCCACGAAAATAAACTTCCGGTTGGGGGAAGAACAATTGGTCTACTGAAAACACTAATCACTTCACTCGGGGATCCACATGATTAACTGCTGAAATGACAAGCAGAAGCAGGAGCCAAAAGACTACAACACTCCCACACAGTATTGGAAACCCATCTCACACAAACAGAAAGGGTGGCAGGTGCTCACTGAATAACACCGTTTAAATACCCAAAATATTAGCAATTTGCAAAAGCAATTACAAAATAATCATCACTGTAGTGAATTCTAGTCCCAAAGATGACTAACACAAAGTAGTTCTCTCACCCACTGCAAAGGGGTAAAGCTCAGGGGCTATCCATCTCAAGGATAACACATACCCAAAAAAATGAATAAATGACAAAAGACACACTCACAGAGTTAACAGAATATGAACAATAACTGAGTGCACATGACGAGTAAGTAACCATTCTTACTGTCACTAACAACTGTGAACCAACAGTCACAGATAACATCTGATATCAAGCTTAATATCCGTGAAAATTAGAATAAATTAGGATGCCCAGTGTCTCACATCCAAGGCAAATGAAATTTATGAACAAAATACAGCACCCATAGTAACGAACATCTAACTCGTTGGGTGGAAGTGAAATGAACAAAATCAGTTAAGTTTGCATTAGGCATAAGTACATTAGTTAATTGATTGAAGACAAGACAATCATACAAATTAATTGCCAATTAGCACATGGCAGGGACAATAGCCATGCAATAAATCAATATTCCAAGTGTAACTAGATTATTTTACAAAATTATTAAATAAGTATATGATTGAGATAGTGGTGAAGCAAATTAATTACCATAAGAATACCTTAAAACTAATTACATAGTCGTTCACCCTCTTGGGTTGAACCGAATAAACATTGACAGTCAATTAAGAATCATGGGTTGAATAGAAATCATAAGAATTACAATATATATATTAGTTATTACCAGTAATGAGAGCCATGTAGAGAATTAACAATAATATTATGAGCAGTCAGACTATATCACAATGTGAGAGTAGAATTGAGAAAAAGATCAAGAAATGTTTCAATAGGCATTTACCTTTTGTCATTCAACAACTTGGGTTGAACTGCCAAACACTGACCCAACAAACAAAGATTCAGGTTTGTTGAAATGACAAGATTACAATACATAATAATCAAGTGCAATACTGAATGAAGAAATATTTTATACTCAATTTTACATTTTGGTCATTGACCAACTTGGGTTGAGCTGTTGGACACTTATCCAGTCATTGACCAACTTGGGTTGAGCTGTTGGACACTTATCCAGTCATTGACCAACTTGGGTTGAGCTGTTAGACACTTATCCAGTCATATCAAAGACTTGGGTTGGTTGAATTGACAAATTTACGATACATAATAATTAAGTGCAATACTGATTGAAGAAATATTTTATACTCAATTACATTTAGGTGATTTACCAACTTGGGTTGAGCTGTTAGACACTTATCCAGTCAATCAAAGACTTGGGTTGGTTCAATTGACAAAATTACAATACATATTAAATTCAGTGCATTAGTGAGAGCCATGTAGTGATTTAACAATTATTTAAAGAGCAGTCAGGGTATATTTTACAATAATTAAATTTAAATGAATGACAATAATGAGAGTGATAAGGAAATCCACAATAATAATATCTTAAATACTAATTAAATGTTGTCGTTCACCAACTTGGGTAGAACTGTTATGCATTGAGCCAGTCAATGAAATTGAGGGTTAATTGAAATGCCTCCAGATGACATAAGAGTACATTTCGAATTAGAGAAAAAAATTGATTTCTCTATACTGCTGTCATCCAATTAGAATAGCCCAAAATATGGAAATAGATTAGGATGACTAAATAGAAAAAATACAATAAGTCCAGGGCCAGGTTAAGCCAAACACATGTTACACAAAGCTAAAGAGGAAAATTTAATTTAGTGGCCACCATCAAGGGTAATGCAATTGCAAAGTTAATAATCGGGGTAAATACCCCATCCAGCCAATGCTGGGTGCTGATTGCAGCGAGTTAAAAACCAGCTGGGCGATGGGAGCGCAACCCCTACGCCAGATAACAATGGTATACACAAGCAAAAAACAGGTATACAATCAACTGCCCAATAGTCACAGAGCTAGACAAAGACCTGCCCCAGCAATAAATAAACCCAATAGTGAATAACGATATAACTCCAGGTTCTGGTCCACATCGGAGGAATGATCAGGAAGCCAATGATCACTGGTGTAAACAGTCACTAAATAATCTTAATAGCCAATGACCCTCCGCGACTTAACTGGAAGCGAGCCACCTCGGGAATGTTCATGACTATTCTCCCCACTCCCTCCAGAATTCACAATAGCACTGTGCAAACACCGTTCCCCCTTGGTAGACACACATGATGAAGAGCAGGTAGAACCAACCAAAGTATAACAAAATAACAACTAATGCCCCATAAACAGGCAGCACTAACATCAACAAATTAATTAAGTAAGAATTGGCAGTATGAAATTGGCAGTAAGGATTGGCAGTATGAATTGGCAGTTTTACAATTAAATAATTATTCAAGTAGCATACATTATAGTAAATTAAATGACAAATAGTGAAGAGAAATTTCCAAACAATCAAGACCATAGTTAGATAATAAATGCTAGTATTTAGATTCCTTTATCACTCAACATATTATAAATTATTAATCACCATGATAAGGCTTTAATTGAGAAACATGACATATTCTCTCCTTATTAGGACCAATATCGAGAACAGCGGTTACAGGAGAGACTAACTTTTTTATAATAAATGGGCCTTCCCATAGAGGGGTTAACTTTGCCATAATCTTGTCTGCCTTAGAACTGATTGGATGTTTCTTTGACAACACCCTATCTCCAGGTTTGAAAGTTATATTAGAATGAGAATTATCAAAAACTAGCTTTTGCTTAGATTTGGCTCTCTTCAAATTAGCAACAACCTGTTGCAAATAAGCTTCCCTCTCCTCTTCCAAAATATCATCCTCACACAGTTCTCTAGGAATAGACCATTGATTTATTAGAGGATGAAGCAATTGTCTGCCAAAAATTATCTTAGCGGGAGATTCTCCCGTGGCACTATGACAGGCAGAGTTAAAGGCAAAATTTAAATCTGACAAAAAATTGACCCAATTGTAATGTACATTGTTACAAAGAATTGACAATGCAGCTTTCAAATTTCTATGTAGCCTTTCAACTTGGTTAGAACTTGGTTGGTAAGGAGCTGTGAAAACCTGTTTAATCCCAAGTTGCAAACACATTTCCTTAACTAGGTGTGACTTAAACACCGCTGCATTGTCAGACACAAGAAATTTAGGATAACCAAACTTAGAAAAAACTCTTTGAGTAAGAACACTAACCACAGCACTGGAAGTGGCATTACGAACAGGTTCCAGGATACAAAATTTAGAGAATCCATCAATAATCGATAAGACATATTTGTGATTATTTTTCGTGGAAGGATAAGGTCCAACGAAATCGATATAAAGCCTTTCCCACACATGAGCAGGAAGGTTAGAAGACATCATACCCGGTGTGGCAGTATTCCTGGGTTTACATGTCTGACATAAATGACATTTACGAACCATATCAAAAATATGTTTTTTCATGTCGCTCCACCAAAATTCCCTTTTGACCTTTTCATAGGTTTTGGCCATACCCAAATGAGCAGACACACTTAAACAGTGATAATATTGGAATATCATTGGCCGCAATACAACCGGCAAGACAATCTTTCCCTTTCGGGCATTGGCATTCCCATAACACAACAAATTGTCTTTGACAAAGTAATTTGGACAAGAGGAACAATCCTTCTCCAATTTCTCAAAAACCTCCCTTAAGGTAGGGTCTGACCGTTGATGGTCACGAATATCCACAAATGATAAAGGAATATTATGTAAAACACAAGAAATGGGTGGACATGGCTCAACATTGGAACTGTCAGTTTGGATGACAGGCGGACTTCTGGAAAGGCAATCTGCTACGCTATTGCTGCGCCCACGAACATGGTGGATAGTAAAATTATAGGAAGACAGTTTTAACACCATTCTGCCTAATTTCCCTAACTGCTTAGGGTGAGAGAACAACCAAGTAAGGGCCCCATTATCAGTATATAAATGGAATGGTTTTACTTGGAGGTATACATTAAATTTTTCTATGCCCCAACAAACTGCCATACATTCAAGTTCGTATGCGGACAATTTTTGTTCATGTGGCAACAAGGTTTTACTAGCGTATGCCACAGGGGCAAAATCACCATCTACTTTCTGATTTAATACGGCGGCTAACGCCAAACCACTGGCGTCCACAAACAAATGGAATTCCTCGTCAAAACGAGGAAAAGTTAGCACAGGTGGATTCATCAATGCTTTCTTGAGCTCAACAAAAGCCTCGTTCTCAACCGTTGACCAGCGAAAAGGAACATTCTTACGCTTTAGGTGATTTAAAGGAATAGAAATTTCAGAATACCTTGGTATGAACTTGGAATAAAACCCACACATGCCCAGGAATCTTGCAACATCTCTCGTATTCTTCGGAACAGGAAAGGATTCGATGGGTTTTATCCGGTCTGGATCGACACAAAGGGTTCCATTGCAAATTAGATGGCCTAAAAAGGCGATTGAAGTGCAGCCCAACTTAATCTTTTCTTCAGAAATAGTCAGACCAGCGGACCGAAGCCTACTAAGAACCTCTCTGACATGAGTTACGTGATCTCTGGAATTCTTAGAATAGATACATATATCGTCAATATAAGGGTACACAGACGAAAATAACAGATCACTCAAAACCTCGTTTATCAAACGAGTAAATACTTGACTGGAATTAGCAAAGCCAAACGGTAATTTTGTATACTGGAACATTCCAAAAGACGTTACGAAGCTTGTGTATTTCTTTGAATTTTCAGACAGCGGGATTTGATGAAAAGCAGAATTAAGATCTAGAATAGTGAAATACTTGGAATCAGCCAGATACTGAAAAGCGTGTTCCACAGAAGGAGTCGGATAACCGTCTTTCTTAATTTGTCTGTTAAGCTTACGATAATCAACAACTAACCTTTGCGAACCATTTTTCTTGGGAATCAAAAAGGCAGGGGAGCACCAGTTTGAATTAGAAACTTCGATAATTCCCTTATCTAATAACGACTGCACATGTTGCTTCATCAGGAGGGTTTTCGGCGGTGAGAGCTGAAAGGGATGACTTCTGACAGGACATTCGTCTAATAATTCAATTTCATAAGTCATCAACGATGTCACTCCTAGATTTTGGGTTACAACATCGGGATAATTAGACAACAACAATTTCAACTGACTCACCAAATCCTCACATGGAAGTAGAGAATTATTCCGAGAATCAACGATTTCGTCTCCATCGGACATGTGTTCTGCAAACGCTTCAGGGATATACGATGCTCGACTGTTTGAACAAAAATGAATTAAATGACATGGCGCCGATTCAAACGCGACACCATTAGTATGAATAATAAGTTTCGATTTACGAATGAAATCAATCCCTAAAAGGACAGGGAATGGAATGTCTGCTAAATAAAATTCATGAACCCAAGAGTACTTATCAATCTTAATTTTAAGTTGCACCGAACAACTAACTCGAAAAGGTTGTCCAGCGACCGTCAAAAGTTCAATAGAATTGATTTTTCTCTCTAGTTTATCAGCCGAAGAACCAAGGCTAGTGAAGAAATTCTCATCGCAAATCGAGACTGAACAACCCGTATCAATCAGGGCATTACAAGATGCTGACTGCAATGAAATAGGTAGCAAAGGCAAATTGATATCGGGCGATTTGTGAACACTCATTAGACTGATTGCGGAAGGCTGTCCTCTTCGGTGCTTTTTACGACAATCCCTGACATAGTGCCCAGCTTTGTGACAATAGGAACACACAACTTGCCTAGAAACGGCAGGAGGAGCATAAAATGATACGCCGTGAAAGGTGTTAGCGTAATCAGCTGCATCCATTAATGCTTTTGACGCACGACCAATGACAACGTCTAACTCTTCAAAACTAGACGGCGGGGTGGGCGTCTTGATAGCGGAAATAGTGATAGGATTTAAACCTTGAAAAATTAAATGAACAATCTGGCACTCAGAATAGTCTAATCCTAATGCAGACACAGCGTTTCTTATGGCAGACACAAAATCACGCGGTGTTTCGCGAGGGAACTGGAATCTTTTGACCTTGGAAGCGATTAGCCGATCGAATTCCCGATCGCTGACTATTTCATTCCAAAGTTTTCTCGTAATCTGGGCCCAAGAAAAATTTTGACTTAACATAGAAAGCCAGAAACGATGCCAACAGGAGGGTAACTTAGGAATAACCAAACTCAACAACGTTGATAAAGGAACTAGCGACAGAGAGACTAATTCCGTCAAATTCAACATGAGATTATACCAATTTTCGGCACTGGAAACATCAAAGGGAGGAAAATCAGCGATCCTTTGCTTGACAATGGCCAACCCTTCGGATATTGGAAGTGCCGACCTAACTCGACTTGGTTCCGCCGCGTTAGAAGTAGCCTCTGGAAATACCGGCAGAACTTGGGTAGGAGGAGATTCTTGTGGCAAGGAATCGGGCAAATCGACCAAATGAGTTGAAAGAGTTTCATTGGCCGAGGACCTAGGCAAATTCACCTGAACTTGGGTTGGGAGTGGAATTTCAGATTGCCGAAGGTCACATTCTTGGGTTTGAGGAACCAAGGAGAGTTCGTCTACTGAAACTCCGGTATTATCAAGTGAAACCACAGTCTCTCCATTTAATCTGGCCCTCCTATCCTGAGCAGTGGTGCGATAATCTTTCGCATAAGGGTCATCTGATTTAGTAGCCATGGTGGCTGGGACAAAAGCGGAAAACACGAACCCTTACTCAGCGAGAAAACACAAAGCAAAATTGAAACACTGGAGAAATATGAAGCGAGAAACAATCTAGTTACACAGAGAAAAATGAAGCAAAATCCTCAAATGGGAACACTCACCACCTGCTATGAAAAGACACGTAACCACGCTCTGCTACCAAATGCAGCGTTTCTCGAAAGAAGAACAGCAGTTCACGAGAAACGCTTGTCCAAAGGACAAATATTCTTTCCAAGACGGGTGAGCAAGATGAGGTCAGAAATAGAAAAAACCACAAAAGTAAGACAATCTAACTAATCAAACACTGTATTTAAACAACAAGGTACAAACCAACAAAATTGAAATACTCTTCACCAATTTCGGGAAAACTAATAACTTGCACCGAAAGTCCATGGCGCACAAAGGAGAATCGACTAACACTACTCTCCTCTCACCTCGCCTCGATGTCGTCTCTTCGCCGTCTCGACTCGAACAGAGGGCGTGAGAGGGGAGGTAAACTCTGGGGTAAAGAGGGGGTACATTCTGGAAGGTCAAAGTGCAATGGGGTTTTACGTGGAATTCCATTGGTGCAAATTGAGGGGAGGAAAAGGTGGCATGATGTGAAGGGGGCGAGGTGGAAGTTTAGGATTGGGTGATCCGGGACTCTTTTTTCACTATGGCGGGCGAACACTAAATAACGGCTCGTACGATGGCCTAACTTCTGGTCTTCATCCGCACTTTGGGGGCTATATAAGTGGTAGAGCACCTGGAGAGGGAAAGGAGCGGCTGAAAGGAGCTGCTGAACGGAGCTGCTGAACGGAGCTGACGAACGAAGCAGACGAAATCGATGCATTTTGGAATCGTAGGCATTGTTGGCGTCGTTGGCTCCGCCTGTCGTTAGCTACGCCTGTCGAGCAAGTCCTGCGGCTAAGTCCGGAGGGTAATTAGTCCGCCGAGGGGTAATGTCCAACGAGGGGGGAGGGGAGAGGGGGGGGGGGGACCAAAAAAATGCCACATCCACTGGGGGAAAACTGTCCACGAAAATAAACTTCCGGTTGGGGGAAGAACAATTGGTCTACTGAAAACACTAATCACTTCACTCGGGGATCCACATGATTAACTGCTGAAATGACAAGCAGAAGCAGGAGCCAAAAGACTACAACACTCCCACACAGTATTGGAAACCCATCTCACACAAACAGAAAGGGTGGCAGGTGCTCACTGAATAACACCGTTTAAATACCCAAAATATTAGCAATTTGCAAAAGCAATTACAAAATAATCATCACTGTAGTGAATTCTAGTCCCAAAGATGACTAACACAAAGTAGTTCTCTCACCCACTGCAAAGGGGTAAAGCTCAGGGGCTATCCATCTCAAGGATAACACATACCCAAAAAAATGAATAAATGACAAAAGACACACTCACAGAGTTAACAGAATATGAACAATAACTGAGTGCACATGACGAGTAAGTAACCATTCTTACTGTCACTAACAACTGTGAACCAACAGTCACAGATAACATCTGATATCAAGCTTAATATCCGTGAAAATTAGAATAAATTAGGATGCCCAGTGTCTCACACTTCTACTGCATATCAATACCTTAGATTTCTTTTTATTGATCTTCAGATGATATATGGTCATTGTTCTTTCCATATTTCCTAGTGTCTTCTTTAATTATCCTTCTGTTTCTGCCATGACTGCTATGTCATTGGCGAATCGTAGCATGCTGATTTTCTCCCCGTGGATATTAACTTCCGGAACCTTTCTTTAATTTCTTGGATGGATTTTTCGATGTAGACATTGAATAATACGGGAGACAGGTAACATCCTTGCCGCACTCCTTTCTTTATGCTTTCTTCTGTACTGCTGGGTCCTGATTTGATTATGGCCACCTGGTTTTCATACAAGCTGTGGATAACTCTTCGGTCATTGTATGATACTCAGATTTCTTTCAGAAGCTTTAGCATCATGTTCCAATCCACGATGTCAAATGCCTTTTCCAAATCTACAAATACATTAAAATTCGGTAGATTCTTTTCTATTCTCTTCTCCACTCTCTTCTTACAGGTAGCTTTAGGGCCAAAATCGCTTCTTTTCTGCCCTTGTTTCTTCTGAACCCATTGGGGTCGTTTACCATATTTTTTTTGCCGAATATGATAGAGTTTGTAAAATAAAAAGACCCTTATTATTCCGTTTTTTTGATCCGTCAATTATTTCTCGAGTTATAGGCGGCGAAAAACTGATGTTTTTAACACTTTCGGAAAAGTGGGTGTGGTGCAACCTCTGACGTATAACGACTTCGTCCAATCACAACTGAGCCCGCGAAGCTACTTCGCCTTATCACAAAGGGGGGACACAGCTGCCTCTGCCAATCGGAGCAGTTACGAAAGCATCTGTGCGAGCAGACCTTCCGAGAATCCCCCTCCACTCCCTCCCTTTCCCATACGAGCAGTCAAGGACGGGAGGAAAGTGACGTCAATGTTATCACAGCAGCATTTTCGGTGGGCGTCGCCTTTTGCTTATTTTAATATTTGATTTATGAGTGAATGGTTATGGTTAGAAGATTAATTTTTTTGCTAAATTTCTTTTTTCGTTTCCATCTAACAATTTCGTGTATAAAATTGCGATTTCGGTTCAGAGTAAACGCCCCCATTGATCCTCATTCAGGAACTCCTCAGCTCTTCGTTCTATTTTTCTATAGATGATTCTCGTCAGTATCTTCGAGGCATGTGTCTTCAGGCTTATGGTTTTATAATGTTCACAGTTCTCAGCCCTCTACTTTTTGGCTATAGGCTTATTCGTTAATGATGCTAAAAGCATTCATATCATTGTCAGAGAAATTCATTCCTATGGCTTCAATCATTACTGCTCTCCTCTATTTTGACATGTTCATTTATTTTTTGCCACTTGGAAATACCTCTCATTTTTACATGAACTGTGTCATGTACTTTTCTTTTAATTCATGTTGAATGGCCATGGCTTTTAATCACCCTAACGCATATATGTGATAGTTACTGTTAGTTTCTTACTCTATTTGAAAGTTAAAATTAGCTTTCATTCGCTCTTTTTTAAGTGAAAGGGAGTACGATATCCAGTCTTGTTCCCTTATTGAGACTTGGCTATTATTTGAGCGGAATTGAGAACAATAACTCGCCCCTTCCTGTAGGAATTAGTGAACTAAATAACACGTTGCCCTTTAAGTCATTCATGAGTGGCTAAAGGTCGATGGCTGCTCATGAGCGGAGTGTAAAATAATGACATTCACATCCTTTTCATGTTTTGATCTCTTGCTCTCCTCCCTTGCATCATTTCTAAGGAATTCAGGATCTCAGCAAAGGGTGTGATATGGAATGGAGCTGTTGATCGTCGAATCCGACTTCCGTCTTCGTTAGATTCCCACGATCACTTGCTCATTTTATGCACTGAGTGTCCTCGAAGTGTTAAGTGCGAAGGGATGCCTCGGGAAATGGCACCTCGCATTAAAGTCATAGTCGGACTGACAGAGATTGGTGGTGGTGTTAAATGGTGGTGTTAAATTTATCTTTCCATATATTTCCCAGTAACGAATGAATAGCGGGGACTTGAAATCAGATCAGTGTCGGAAAGAAGGTGGAGCTAGCTATTCTTTAGCATTCAAAAAAAGGTATTATTTCAATCCAGTGCATTTTAATGATTATTCTTTAGTTAGTGTGTACGCGTGTCTTTAGATATCCATGGCAGGAAACTCGCATCTTATCTTATGCATTTGTCGAAAGCTCCCATTATCTAAACGTTTGTGAGTGCTCCTTTTTTTGTGTTTCCTGTGATTTTTTTACGTCGTCGCAACTAGTGACTTTTATACTTGTGTTACACGTTACGTGCTTTCATGATTTCGTTATAAATATAAAACGCAGATTTTTTTCATTTCTTTGCCTTGATTAATTAACTCTCACCTCTGCGGTCAAAACCACACCAATTATTTTTAACGTGAAGTGATAGTATGTTATAAGTATACTATGGTATATTTCACGATTAGAAACATCCAAAATTCTTGTCGTAAGTCGTGTAATTTAGCGATTTAAGTTTCTTTCATGTGCAATGATGTTGATTCATTTTTGTTAGGAAATTATCCAATTTAACATTTGATCATTTACTGCCATTATTACACCAAATGAAGCCTATGTCAAAGCTTGAATAGTGGTTCTAGTAAAAGGGACTAAAGAGGAGTGCTGGTCATGGTAGCCCGGTGAATATTTCGCTGGCCTTACAACCCAAGGGTCGTGGGTCGGAAATTCGCCTCAAGCATGAGTGTTATGCTTGTCCTTGGAGTAGGCTTGTATTTAAGATGGTGCGCCAAAAAATCGATTACTCTCACAATGAGAACTGTGTTAGCGAAGAAATCTCATGAGCTCGAGATAAAAACTGCGTCTTCCTCTGTACAGGAAAGTTCTCTCCTTTTTTTCAAATCAATTTGGAACGCTGCCTGCTTTAAATGGTTAAATCGTTTTTTTTATCGTTCCATGGTGTGCAATAGTGGAAACTTTGAGGAGAGGTGGTTGGGGGGAGGGGGAGTGGGGGGAAGGGTCCGTAGGGCGTGGCATGGAGGTGTAGGTTAGATCAGCCGAGTCAACAATTGCGGACGAGGCGTGTCGGCGGCCCTGTGGGTTGTCGGCCCTGGAGACGCTTACGTGAAAGGGGGGGGGGGCGGGCGGGAGGGAGGATAGTGGAAAGTCAAACACAATCAAAGTCCATTTTCCGCATCACGGCCGATTATGCGGGAGACTCTCCAAGTATCGCAAGGCGGGCGCCGCCGACTCCGAGGCGCAGCGGAAGCGAGTAATTGTTTTCCTCGTGGGTTATACGATATTTTCCTTCGGTCCGGTGACGCATCTGACCTTCACACATTCCATTACTAAAAAAAATCTAATCTCGAGTACTGTCTACGTCAGGGATGGCAACCTTTAGGGGATCTAGTGCCGAAGTCTATGAAATAAGAATACCAATTCTCTTGACTCGTGTGCCAACAGAGTGAGAGATGTCAATTGCTGTTTTTAAGGGGCATAGGATTTTTACATCTACATCTACATAATACCCTGCAATCCACCATAAAGGTGTGTGACAGGAGGTGAATTCTCACCAAAAATGCACTACATATCATGCATAAAAAAGGATTAGTATTTATATACTGCTCTAAATTTCACTATTAAATAAAAGATGAAAATAGCAAAGCAAACATGCAAAAACATGCTGTTAGTTGGGTTAGCTTTAAGTGCTCATACGAACATGAAGCTACCAATGTTATCCATTGCTGCACTCGTATTGGATATATTCACCGTTATTCATATCCCTAATTGTACGAGGAAAAAAGGACATTTTGAATGTCAGTTCGGCAATCAATTTCTCTAATTTTGTGATAATAGTCCAGTCTACCATAGTAAGTTGGGGCTGGAAAAATATTTTACACCATCACTGAAAATATGGTCTTGGTTTAGATCATAAGGAAATAATATATTTATATTTTAATGGCATACACAATAATTGGTGTTTAAAGTGCGTAATAACATATATGCACGATGTTATTGTTACTCCCCTACATACAACTTACATGAAACTCAGTGGTCACTTCGACCCTTCAAACTTAAGGTCCGTGGAATTGCTCTAGCACCAAACCTACGGTACGTGCGAACCTATGAAACAAGTACCAATTTGGGCACGCGTACCATAGGCTTGCCACTCATGACCTAGGCCATCAGCAAACAGTTGGATTGTACGGTACCATGATATCGCAGCTACAATCAGCGTTACGAATGTAGTCTTGCAACGCTCAACAAGAACGTCTGGCGTCCCAACTGGCGGACGGAGTTATGAAGTTGAAACAGTTTCCTTGCGGAAAGGTCCTTATGAAAAATATGACATAAAGGAAATCACACTCGTCTCGGATGGGAAGTCTGCTCTCAAAACGCCACATCAAACGGTCCTCAAAGGGGTTTTTTTTACCTCTTAAAAAAATAATCCCCTCGAGCGTATGCTCTGAAGTTGTCCATATTTTTATTACTTTTCCGAGCTATAACAACAAAATAAAAAATGAACAATACCTGAATCATCATCAAGGGTCAACAATCCGAGGATTGGTTTGACGCAGCCCTCCACTCGATTCTTCTATCCGCCAACCTCTTCATACCAACGTAGTTCCTCTCTTTCACGTCCTTCACGACCTGCTCCATGTAACTCATACGAGTCCTGCCTCTTCCAATCTTCCCGTTCACTCTTCCCTCGACGATTGTCTTCATCAGGCCATCATGTCTTAAGATATGGCCGATTAGGTTGTCCCGTCTTCTTTTTATAGTTTTCAGCAGACTTCTCTTTTCTCCCACTCTTCTAAGGACTTCTTCATTTGTCACTCGGTCGATCCATTTTATCTTCATCATTCTTCGATAGCACCATATTTCGAATGCTTCCACCCTTTTCTTCTCCGCTGCTGTCATCGTCCATGCCTCACTCCCGTAAAGGAACATGCTCCAGATTGTACGTTTTGATGAATTGCTTCCTTACTTCCAAGCTTGTATTTCCAGCTGTAAGTAGATTCTTCTTTTGATAGAATGCCCTCTTTGCCTGGGCTATTCTACTCACTATTTCTTTCTTGCTTCGTCCATCGTTGGTTACTCTGCTTCCCAGGTAACAGAACTCTTTCACCTCTTCCAGTTTCTGTTTTCCTAGTTTAACGTTGGTTTTGGCCTCTTCTCTTTTGCTGCACACCAATATCTTAGTTTTCTTCTTATTGATCCTGATGTCTGGCCATTATTCTTTCCATGGTTGTTAGCATCTTATTCAGCTCCTTCTCTGTCTCTGCTATCAGAGCTATGTCATCAGCGAATCGTAGCATGCTGATTGTTTCTCCGTGGATGTTCACTCCAGAACACTTCTCCTTGACTTCATTGATGGCTCTCTCAATGTAAACATTAAAAATTATGGAAGATAGTGCACAGCCTTGTCTCACTCCTCTCCTTATTCTTGTTTCTTCACAGCTGGGTCCAGATTTAATCACAGCTACTTGATTTTTATACAAACTGTGGATAATTCTTCGATCATTGTAGGAAACTCCTTTCAGAATATTAAGCATTGAATTCCAATCCACGTTGTCAAAAGCCTTCTCTAGATCCACAAATGCAATGAAGGTTGGTTTGTTCTTCTCCATTCTCTTCTCTATAAGCAGCCTAAGGGCCAATATTGCTTCTCTTGTACCCTTACTTTTCCTGAATCCGAATTGATCTTCATGCAGGAACTCCTCTGCTTTTCGTTCGATTCTTCTGTAGATGATCCTTTTCAGTATCTTCGATGAATACAATACCTGAATATGCCGTTTATTTAATGTCAAGATTTGAAGAACTCATGAATTAGGGTCAATACGGAAATTCCTGAAGTGACGAAATGTTTTGAACAGTTTTTTAATTTGTCCATTTTTTTATAATGTGTCACAGCAATGCAAGTAAGAAGAGCAGGCATATTTTTTTGATAGCATTTTTACATATAATATAGGATCGTGATTTTTTTCTTGGTTTTCGTGTTGATACTGCGTTGATTCATTCTGGTTAGGCAACGGTTTCGCCGGCGTTCCAGTCGGCATCTTCAGTTCCGGAGGAAAGTCCATAGATGACTTCGGGCCTATATATGCCGACAGGCACGTCGTTGGCGAAGCTTTCGCCAAACAGGGTGAAAAATGAGGTGGTAACCCGATTATCATGGCAGCATCTCTTGACCACCGCGGAAGCGGTATTTTTATCTTTTTTTAAATAGCGTAGTTTTAACAGTACCTATGCAAGTACTGATCCTTTTTTTTATGCATGATATGTAGTGCATGTTTGGTGAGAATTCACCCCCTGCCACACACCTTTATGGTGGCTTGCTGGGTATTATGTAGATAGATGTAGATGAAGCCGTCGCAGTAACTAATTTGGCAGTTGATTGCAGTGGCACCTAATGTGTGTAATCAAGAAGTATCAAGCATTAACAAGAATGCGTTCCTTAGTTGTATTTGCAAAAATACTCTCGAGTAATGAGGTATTGTTGCTTGCTATGTTTAGGCATCATTTTTAGTGTTCTGGAATGAAGACTGAAATGTGCGTTTCCCCTCATTTAACTGACAAACATTTTCACTCCCTGCACCGAAATTTAACGGAAAGAATAACTTCTCTTTTACAGCGCTTACCATTCCCTTGATAAACTAGAACCACTATCTCCGAGGTACTTCTTATTTTAATAACTTTCAACTTATGATCCCTATCATTCTTCTGGATAATGGGAAATACCACGCCTCTCTTCTCAAATGGGGATCGGGTTGGTGTGGTGGCTTGAGTACTGGCCTCCCATCCCGAGGGCCCGGGTTCGATTCCCGGCAGTGGCGGATTTTTCAGTGGAAAACCGGTATCCCCACTTGAGTGCCTAGTGGAGGGCATTTCAAGTTCGGTATTCCGTCCGTCGGATGGGACGTTAAGCCGTGGTCCCCTTGGCGCCTTTCGTTAAGAGTACGCTAATGCCGACGCCGGGTTTCTCTCCACCCTTCCTTCGTTCCCGGAAAACTCCTACCATTACCCAATTATCCACCTATTCTACCGCAAATGACCTCAGCTGTCCGTCGCCTCCCCTGAATAACCAACCAACTCTTCTCAAGTATAAGTAGAAAAGCGCAGATTGAGCGCAGATCTAGATTTGAATAGAGTTCATGGGTGATATCGTGCGGAGGAATACTCATACGATTGCCAGTTGTGCGTTCATCTATCTTCGAAGTCACACTTCAAAGGGACTACTTCGTTCCTGGCCCTATTCAATGCAATACGCTATCGCCACATCAGAGCGTGCCTTGCAGTCGCGCAGTTAACATCAGCTCGGGCGACTGCTCTTGGACTCTCGGGAAGAAGCATACGTTTCGATTAATTTTTCCCGCACTATCGAGGAAAAATTCTTGCAAACGCACTGAGACGGGTATAGTGTGTCAAATTCGCTATCCTGATCAAGTTGAGCGCGATGCTTATACGGTCAAATGGTTAGCTTCCGCCAGACCCTCACTTTCTAACCTTGGCGTATCTCGTGGATTGGAAGGTATACCAATGCCCCAATATAGGTTCGGTGTTCGGCGGGAACCTGGACTGAAGTGTATTCGCAAGCGGGACCTTGAAGATGGGGTGTATTGTGTCCGAATTAACATGCCTGTCCCTTATGGGAGAGAGGTGCACAATGACTGAGAACCGACGCGGCTGTGAGAATACCCGTTCCTCATCTTGCAGAGTGTCAGCGAGGAATCGCTGCTGTGAATGAAGAGGGCCGTTTCTTAGAGCTGGCGAAGGTGATGGAGACCTTGGATGGAAGGTGGATGGATTTACCAGTAGCGTGAGGTAGTGCATTCTTATTTGTTAATTCCTTAGCTAAAGTCTCGGGACGATACGATAATTATGTTAGCGTAACCAGTCTATTAAATGAATTGAAATGGGAATCATTGTCAGATCGCAGGTTGAAATTTAGACTTAATCTCTTAAACAAATTCCAAGGCAATATTTTCAGTGATGATGTTAAAAATATTTTACGAACCCCAACTTACTATGGCAGACTGGACCATATTCATAAAATTAGAGAAATTGATTGCCGAACTGATAGATTCAAAATGTCCTTTTTCCCTCGAACAATTAGAGATACGAATAACGGTAAATATGTCCTATCAGAGAGTAGAAATGAATAGCATTGGTAGCTGCATGTTGGTATGAGTACTTAATGCTAACCCTACTAACAGAATGTTTTTGCATGCTTGCTTTGCAATTTCTCTATTTTTTAAATAGTGAAGTTCTGACTAGTATATTAATACCATTCCTTTTTTATGCATGATATGTAGTGCATGTTTGGTGAGAAATCACCCCCTGCCACACACCTTCGTGGTGGCTTGCAGGGTATTATGTAGATGTAGATGTCTCCTTCAACCAAGAACGTCCCCGTAAATACTGCATCTAGATAATCGTCCCGTCTTTCTATTTCATTAAATACAATAATAGCTCTCGGAATCTCGGACTCTGAAAATATGGACGATTCTTAGCTACTAGAACTGTAGCGTATGATGCATGCATTAACAACCAATCCCTTTATTTTTATGTAGATACCAACCATGTAGCTGCATGTGACCTATATAATTATCATGTTTTCATGTAGTACCTTAGTTGCATGTCAATAGTGCATGTTTTGGTGTACTTCACCCCCTGCCACACACCTTTGCGGTGGCTTGCAGGGTTTCGCGCAGATGTAGATGTAGGACTACTTAGTAGTTCTTTCCGCTCATACATTATCTAGTCATCAAAGTCGAGTTGAGGTGTTTATATTACCTAATATAATATTTATATAATGATAGTTATTACATTGACGTCAGTGGCAGAATGAGATGCAAGACGCTCCAACGTGATTGAGGTAATGTTACACAATAGGATAAAATTAAATAGGAGATCGAATATGGTATCCATACCCGAGATTGGGCATATCCACAATCTTTGGATTCATTTCCAACCTGGTTACCGTGGCTGGTCCAATCGGAATTAGGAAAAGGGTAGGAGAAGGTGGGGGCCTGAATAATTGGCAAACATTCAATTTTTTCCATCCTTTTCTCGGTATGTCGGTGTTTCATCGGTAAACGTAGGTTTATATGGACTACTTCCCACGCAACATGAATTTCTCGCGATGCCCTTCTTTACTTCCGCATGATTCCAACCTCTCATCAATCCATACAAACTGCCTGCTCTCCTCCTCATCCAACATTCTTCCTTATATCACATCCTTCAAAAACGCATTCATCCCTTATTACCCTTCCCATCCACTCGCTCCGTCTTCTACTAATTTCATCAATAAATTTCCTCTTCTTCCCCAACACCACCAGTACTTCCTCGTTCGTTTTCCTTTCCACCCACCTCATCCTTCTCCACACTCACATTCCAAAACCGATGGTTAATTTCCTTCTTCTCCCGGTAAAATCTAATACGCAGGGCTACGATTCCGATATGCGCATACGCCAGTTCACCAGAAACCTAGCTTGTCGATTCTTTTTGAGCTCTTTGTCGAATTTTATCACCATTTAGCTTCGAACCCGAGTGCCCATAATTACCTTGCCTGTGCCCGGTTAGCGAGATCGGTCGTGGTGCGTGAAGGGTAATGCTAACGCTCTGTTAAACCATTCAGGAGGCAATTCACTCGCGAGGAGCCCACGTCGGTGCACGGAAAGCTCGTAGTTGATCGTGCCGACTCACCCGTCTATGGCCAACTAGACGCCGTGGATTGAAGGGGTTGGGGTATTGAAGGAGGCGAGATGAGAGTTACGCTTAATGCCCTACCACTCCCACACCTCCTCCCACACCCCCACTTCTTCCTCCATGGCGCGATTGATTTGCGCCGGCGAATCGGATTCCATCGTGGATTGGCGAAGGGAGGAACGCTTACCAGGGCCCCCATTTCCGATGCAATTATACGCTCGGTAAAGGGTGAGCGCGAGTCGGCTCGAAGGGGGGAGGGAACGCTGGTCGCCCTTGCTCTCTGATGGAGAAAAATTCCACTCACGCGTTCTCCCACCAGGTGGATGTAAGCGCAACTCGGGGGTCAAAGGTCGAACGCGAGTGCCCGCGCAGCCTCGACTCGAGAGCCATTTAACTCTCGTGGTGGGGAGGGAAAAAGACCCATTCCCGTCTGCTCTCTCTCCTCCCTCTTTCGCCGCCTCCCGTAGCTCCCCGCTCCCACATTCCTCTCTCTCTCTCCTTTCCCTTGGGAGGAGATAATATCGTCTCCTTGTCTCCCCTCCTTCGCTCCCCCCACAATCCACGCACGCTCCTCGGGTTTGCCGAGCGCCCATCCGAAGCGCGCTTAGGAAATGTGGTGACCTCTCCGCGTTTATGGGCGCTGCCGCGTCTCCCACGATATAGCGCCCGCAACAAGCACCGCGTTGACAGCGCTGTCTCCCCCCGGGAAGGGAAGAGAAACACCTTCACCTCTTCACAGTGATGCGCTCCATAATCTCCCGCTTCTTTTTGTGGGGGGAATGGAGAGTTCAAAGAGCCGGCTCCCGACACGTCTCCGGAGTCTTGTTTTCTTTCCGTCGCGTTAATGTTTACTTAACGTTCGAGAATATTTGGAGGGGTTCTCGACGGGTAGGTATTTCCGTTGAGTCTTTTGAATGTGATTCATATCGTTTTATCGTCGAAAGGTTTTAAGATTCCTTTACTTGAATGAATTTTCCCTGTTGTAATGAGTTCTGCGGTAAGGTATTCCTGACGAATCTTTTGAAATCGACTGGATTTCCCTGATCAGTGGAAGATAAAAAGATCTATTCAAAGATGTGGGTGAAATTCATCCCATAACTTGGGAGTGAACCTGACGTCGGCATAATAGCTCTGAATTGAGCTCGGTATCTTTTCATTTTAGATCATTTATGTTTAGGAAACTTTGAGGTTCTTAGTTTAGTTCCAACTGACCGTAATCGATGGCAAAATGTAAGTATTTTAGCAAGGAAAAATGATATTGATGTTTCAGGACGCAGCAGTGCTATGGAAGACTTAATCATGAGCACTATAGCCACTATTAATTCGTCCAGAAAGCCGTACTAACTTATGTAAAAAGTTACCCTCGGTTTCAAAATGAGTCCATTCACTTTCATATCCTTAAGATCTTAAATACAAGTCGCTGAGAGAGTAACATGCATTAATGCTTTATATATGACCTTAGTTTCCATATCCTTTCTACTATCTCGCCGCATTCTGTTCAAATTATCCTCTTTCCGGCTGGAAGCTCTAATTCATTACCTTAAAACTCCTTTATCTGAACAAAATAGGATTCCTATGACATCCTCTATCCGCAAAATTCGAATGATCCCTTTTGTCAATGTTGGCCATCATTATCGTCACTGTGATCACTACTAAGATGGGTATAACGCTTCACTGCACTGGGCTCTTCCATCAGCTATTTTCTTCACATTTCTTCCGAAGCCGTCTTTAATAATTCTTGCCATTAGCATCCTTACCTAGACCTCTATCGTCATGAGACGAGAGTTTCAAGATGTGAGCGATAAGGATGTATTCCCTTAGCTTCAGATTTTTGTATGCATTATCTTCCTTCTGAAATTCCTAAAGCGCTTTGATTCCTTGGCGTATCCGTCTGATCTTGATCATTTTTAAACCACCCAAGATTTCAAAAGATTCAAGTTTTGTCTGTGGTTCGCATTCTATGACTCGCATCTTAAGGAGTCACGCAGCTAAGTATAATCGAAGTGAAGATTTTCTGTACTTCAATACTTTTATTTCTAGCTGTTAGTTGATTCTTCTTCTGAAAGGTAGATTTTTCTCTGCTACTCTAATTGTTTTCTTGGAGTATTTTACCGGCTATTTCCTTCTGGTATAATGCGCTGTGAATGAATGTGGTAAAAAGGCATATAAGCGAGAATTAGGATAGGAGTCAAGAGATTAAATAGACTTCACATCGTCTACATCTAAGCAATACCCTGTAAGCCAACGCAAGGGTGTGTGGCAAGGGATAAACCGTCACTAGACATGCATTTAAATTGGAGAGAATAAAATATATATTTAATATCATGAGGATATTTTGGGATGAGGATAGGAGACACTATTTGGAAGGAAATAATATATTTGCATTCATGAGACTCGTTTTATTAGTTTAAATAAGGTAATCTGATAATCACTTGATTTATTTATTGAAATGACTAGAGAATTAAAAACTATTGCGTTACTTTGTATTGACTAACAAGTAGTGTCATTTATGGCTAATGTTTCACGTGTCTCGTGACTACATACTTAATATTTTCCTCATGGTGGTGTAGCATGTCTGCATGGTATTAAGTGATTGATAACGCATGCCTGATGATAGTTCACCCCATGCCAAACACCCGTACGGTGGCTTGCAGGGTATTACGTACATGTAGATGAATTTTTTATATGAATTTGTTTTATATAAATACCTACATTAATTAATCAATTTATATTTCCTAAAGGATTCATTTCAAGTAATGTTCAAGCGTAAATATATTAAAGGAAAACACTGCAATTTGCTATTCTACACCAATATCGCAACACCAATTCTAATATTTCCTTCCCTTGCCCTTAAATCTACCTTCGTACTAATCTATTCTTGGAATTTGGCTGACACTAGATCTATCCTGGGGTAAACACATATGTGAAATAATGGGGCAATCTAATCGTAAACTGGGATTCATCACAAGAGTATTGGGTAAATGTGACGATCATGTACGAGAAATCAGCTACTTTAACCTTGTTAGACCTCTTTTGGAATATGCTGCCAGTATATGGGATCCCTACGACAACGGTCTAAATAATGAACTTGAACGTGTGCAACGAAGATCGGCAAGATTTGTATAGGGACGATACGATAACCATGCTAGCGTAACCAGTCTATTTAATGAATTAAAATAGGAATCATTGTCAGATTGGAGGTTGAAATTTAGACTTAATCTTTTAAATAAATTCCAAGATAATATTTTCAGTGATGACGTTAAAAATATTTTGCGAACCCGAACTTACTATGGTAGATTGGACCAGGATTACAAAATTAGAGAAATTGATTGCCGAACTGTCAGTTTCAAAATATCCTTTTTCCCTCGTACAATTAGGGATATGAATAGCGGTAAATATGACCAATACGAGTGAATCAATCCATAGCATAGGTAGTTGCATGTTGGTGTAAGAACTTGATGGTAACCCAACTAACAGCATGTTTTTGCATGCTTACTTTGCGCTTTTTATCTTTTTAAATAGTGACTATCAGGCCTGCTGCCTGATTTGCAGGCACTTTTCATAAGCACTTCGTATGCGGAGAGAAGGAGATGGCTATTTTATAAATAGAGAAATGTGTCCTAATTACCCTTTATGTTTTTGTACTTTTTTCTACACAATATTTTCATTATATGTTGTCTCCCACTCTCAAAAACCATGTGTTTTGCATTTTTCTCTGCACCACGAACTGCTTAAAATCCAAAACTACTACCAAATCATACAGATAGAGAATCCACACTCAACGCACCAAACCTCACTTTTTAGGCTCAAAACTTGGGAGAGAGAAAAACAAAGCGGATACAGAATGACTGACTGACACGCTACAAAATTAATATATATTTGAAGTAACCTGCTGATTTCACAACAAAGGTTAATACATACATTTAGAAAAACACGTAAACAAACATACAGAGCAACGTGTACGAATTTGCATAGCAACTCTTTTCCCATGCTAAAAGAGTGAAAACACTCTTTTTAACACTTGAATTTTCACAATTTTTGATTCGTTGACAAGTATTTACATACGTTTTTTCCATGTGCCCATATTTCTTCTTTAAAACGACACCACTCATGCATCGATCAGATAAGTATCTTCGGAGTTTACCTCAAATTGATGCTTCGAGGCCGAGCGTTAAAACATCATGGGAGGTTTGCAACCGGCACACAAAAATACTTTTTAATTTTTTGGGCGGGAAGAAGGTACAAAGGAAATCTAAAATTGCTGATGTGTTGTGCGCGGACACGTTCCGCATTAACGCACTTTTCTTCACCTCCAGAGCTCTCAACCACCGCGAGAAAACACAATAAAACCGACTGGACTGACGGACACCGCTACAAACTTAATTATACTAAAGTTTAGACTAATATATTAATATTAATCCTATTTTATGCCTGATATGTAGTGCATGTTTGGTGAGAATTCACACCCTGCCAAACACCTTTATGGTGGCTGGCAGGGTATTATGTAGATGTATTGCTTTCCTGACTGTGTGCGCGAATGCTGGAGCGCTAACAATTCCTTCTACGTGGAAATCTAATTATTACCAAGTGCAAGGTCTAGGAATCAAAGAGGGGTGGGATGTGAAGTGCTGCCGTCGTCCGGGGCACGGAGGCGGGGTCATAAGCGGCGACACGCCCTCGCGTACGTGAAACCGCTCTAGCGTGGTATTTAGCGCGAGGGGAAGGGAAGCTAAGCATGGGAAACGGACGCGTCGCATTGGAAAGGCCGTTTGGTCAGAAGATATTACCTATCTCGAGTTAAAATGCCTACCCCTCATGTCCTCTTTAAGAGTATCTAAATCCACATTTATATAATTCCCGCAAGCCACCGCGAGGGTGTTTGGCATGGGATGAACCACCACTAGCACTTACGTCAAGATGTCAAGTCCTATGTTAGTTTCTACATGCGGTTTATTTATTATTCCAAAAATCTAGAATTTAATGCTTAATTAAATAAAATTTCCTCTTATCCTTCTTTTTCCTCTTAAATATGGAAATATCAATAGGTAAATACTCTACGGGGGTCATGGTGGCCTAGTGGGTAGAGCACTGAGCTACAGGTAAACCCCGGGCAAGAGCCTTTCTGGACACCCCCACCTTAAAATCCTCGCGATACGATTTTCTGCGTGCCAGAACTTCGCAGGAAATCGCAGATGGCCCAGGTAAAGGAACTGGCCCCCCTACCCTGAATGTGTGAATTTCACACGCCATTGGCTTAGTAGGGGGTGAGCACTACTCTCACCTATCAAAACTAACTTTCGGGTTGAATTACTGAGTGACTGAAATACTCTACATTGTCTTCGATTTTAACTTTAACGCCCTGAAAACCTCACCACTACAACAAGTAAAATCTTTATTTTGTAGAATCTCAAATGATAAATACATACTATAGTTGTGGTATTATCAGTACTAAATGACATCTCTTCTTTCTATTTTCGCTCAAACATTTTCCTATAATTCGTTTCATTAACCCTAGTCTCTTCAACGCTGACGGTACCAAGATATTTCGATTTCATGATTTTCCCAATACAGAGTCCAAATAAGAGTAATGTCCAGGTATTTAACATCGTTTGCAACATGGTATTCTCACTCTGCCAACAATGAAGGTTATTTCAACTTTTCCTGCCCTAAGTGGTTTACAATGCATTGATTTAAATACAATTATAGCCCTAAATCTTGGAACTAAGATTTAATGCACTTAAGTTTGGTGGTTTATTCTTTAACGCACAATTTTGCGTCCACTAGATAAACTCTGAATCTAGATTGGGCAACAAATTAATGAAGTGTGAGAGAGACTTGAAATAACAGTCTTGAATCACTTGTCAAACACGATTAGGGGTCAAACTTTTTACCGTATGTATTTCATCTACATCTACGCGATACCCTGCAAGCCACCTCGAGGTTGTGTGGCAGAGGGTGAAGATCACCAAGCATGCACTATTGACATGCAAACAAGCAATGTATTTGAGGTCAATCGCATCATATAATAGTATCCTTCTTAGTGAAATACGAGAGAAATATTTTTCCGCTAATCTTAGCTCTTTGTCCATCCTTGCTATGGTTTTAATTAGGGATGGGTCGGTTCGGTTCTTCGGTTCTCGGTTCCACCGGTTCTTGAGCTTAGAACCGGAACCGGAACCGTGGTCAAAAATAATCGGTACCGAAATAATTGGCGCGAAAACCAGTTTGAAACCTACTCACACTCCGAAAGTGGAGGCTTTACATTAAAACCTGGTGAACTAGTGTACTTAGATGCTTCAAAGTCGTGAATTATTCTAATTCAGTCTCTGAAAATGATAATTGATTACCTTATCTTACCATTGAGCAATGCAAAGTAAGTGGTAAATTAAGAACCGGAACCGAGAATCGGGACCGAGAACCGAAGTTAAGAACCGAACCGGAACCGGAACCGACCCACCCCTAATTTTAATGCTAAAATATCATGGTCAATGAAAATCTGGGAGTAACTCATTCATACCATTTTACGAATCTGGAGTTCTTACATCTTCAGATACAAGTACCTTTCAGATACCGACTTTAGCCGACATGGCCCAAGTAATCTGGGCCAAGTTGGTTAAAGTCGGCAAGGTAAACCTTGTTACAGTGCTTTGAGGTATTTCACGGGTTGGTTTTGCGAGAGTAAATGTTTATTTATGGACCAAAATGGCCCATTTCACGGTCCTGGCATAAAAATTATCATATATTGCTTTACGAATTTTCCATTAATTTTTTGCATAATTGTAGAATTCATCCCTTTTCTTCCTTTCTTCCATTTACAATTAGCTTTTAAAGTAATTTAACTGCCATCCCATTCGTACTACACGGTAAATGTATGAAGTTGCTTGGAATAGAGTATACCTAATTTAAACCTGAAATGCATATGCATAAAAGTTTTTCTGCATAACCAAACTGCAGTTAAAATTAAATAGCTCAATGTTGTGAAAGAAACACTTGTTGTGTGGGATGAGTTGCCTCTCATAATTCGGTGCAAAATGATATTTTCATGATTACATCACCAAGAATACCCAGAGAAATCGCTATCTACCCAGGAGGACTTTTCTGGTTGGCATACTATGCATCGAATTGTGCTTTAATTTTTCCTTACGTTTCAGATTTCCCATTTTTATTGTGTGAGGCGCATAAATTATATTTCCACATCAGATCTTGTGGAAAATAAAATAATTAGAGCAAGTAAGGTTTTGCTGGTAAATATCAAACGCTGACCTTGTTCTCGGCCTTGCCTTTTATTTTGCCGACGGTACTGCACGGCAGGCTGATGCTGCTTCGCACCGCTGCACCACGCGAGAACTCTTATCGAAGGAATTATCGAGCAAGTCCTTAATTAAGCGACTGGATTGTGTAGCTTCTCTCGCGATTGCCAGGCGAGAGTGTGCGACGGAGCGGAGTTAAGTGAGGAGTAATGTTCCGCATGAACACGGATGGAGTGGTGAATGTAATTTCCGTATTGCACGCTCGCTTGACACGAGGTTAGAACGAATAACCTGTTCTCAACGTTCATTATCACTGACCATCAATCGTAAGATTGGGTTGATGCCCCCCTTCACTCCATTTTTCTACCGGTCAATCTATTCACATTAACCCTACAGTACTTCACATTCAATCCTTCGTAACATAATCCTCATATTCGAGGGGCTCCTTCGTTTTTATTCGCATTCACTTTTTCCTCCACGGTTGTCTCCATCCTAAAATTATGTCTAATAACTTTTCCTATCAAACCTTTCCGTCTTTTTGGACTTATGAAAGAATTTTACATCACTCCCACTCTTCCTAAGAATTTCCCGTTTGTTACTTTGTAAATCTATTTCGTCTTCATCACACTTCTGTGACATCACAGTTGGAATGTTTACAGTCTTGAATTTTCTACGACTGTTTTCATTCATGCCTCACTGCCATGAAGGAATGTGCTTCAGGTTAACGTTCTAAAGCAGTTTCTTGCTACTTTCAAAGCATCCAGGTGTCTACTATCCAGGTGTATGCAGATACTTTTTAATGGTATGTCTTCATTTAGGTTGGAATTCATCGAGGCACTTCAAAAGCAATACTTGCTTTCTTGTAGTTTGCTTGATTGTGTGGATGCCTTAAGCCTTCTTATTTGCTGCAAACCCATCTTACTTTAAAAAATTTTTACGAATCAACTGACAAATATTTCAGCGTTTTCTGTGCCATATCCGTAATCAGTAAGTCTGCCTATTTTTTCTATTAAGAAACTTGCCATGAGAACCTGATATGCATATAAACTTACGATAGAGAAAATGAAAAGGCAAATTTAACTGAAAACTGAGAGAAGAAAAAGACTGCAGTTGGAAGTATCCACTCGAAGGAAAGGAATACGCTTTAGTGGATGCGAAACGAGATTTGCCTTATAGGTGGAATGCAGACTTCAAAATGATTTAGTAGAAATATGGAAACATGCACCCGCCGCGTAGATGATAGCACAACTCCCAGGATCCATGTGGTTAAAATTAGTGCTAACGGAGAAATAAGCATGCATGAGGAAACTAAGACTTTCTTTTATATAAGTTTTATAAGTTCTTATCGAACTTTATACTACGTTGATGGGCGTATTTTAACAAGGAATATTCCAAGATTGCAACTACAATTTAAATCTAAGGAACCCCTCATGCGAACCTGGAAGGAAATATCATCGTGGAAACAAATATCGATTTATTAATAACAAAGTAAAAATATCATGGTAGTTGAAATGATTTTTTGGCCCCTTTCAACAGATAATGTTATGCAAAGGAGGAAATAAAAGGAAGCTTTAATACAAGTATCGACTACATAACATGGTCTGTCTAGTTGACATATTGAGGCAGTTAAAATGGAAATTAATTCAGGAATAAAATAAATGGAGTCATATTACGGTTTCCTTTCACATCAATTTTTATTGACATATTTAAGGACAGTTTCGTCCTCTTTTATTTGCTCCATGACACTTTCAATGTTTGCGATATTATCAGCTCTGTTCGTTGAACTAATCATCTGCTGGAGATTTAATGTTCCGGAAGACGGCGTACTAACTTAAGATTTAATTGGATCATGACATATGTTGCCGATTAAGTTGAAACGTGTAAAAATGGCACACTGTACCACCTCTTCGACACCCCTCAGAAAAATGCTCACTCTTGCGTCCCAATCGAAATATTGGGAACATATCAAAAGTGGAGACCGATTCACTTCTATTTACATGCAGCTGGCTTTCGGAGAGCCCTGAGTGGTCGAACATTTCCCTCATTCTTCCCTCCAGAGTCAATTAAGCCCGTAATATGTAAATGTGGTGGGGAGTGATCCAAGGTCGAACGTGAATGCACACTGGAGTTGGCCCCACCCCCTGCACCCACGGACCCCTTACACACCCCCCCCCCCCCCCTAAGTCTATCTCACCCACCGCCCCCCACCGCGGACTCCTGGGAAGACTCCCACGGGAAAAAACACGAGGGTGCGGTGAAGAAGGGAACCGGCGCGTAATGGAGGGTGGTCTGCGCTCGGAGAGGTGGGCGGGGGCGATTAAGTGGGGGTGGGGTGGGATTATGGGCGTGGGGGTGGAATTATGGGGGGGGATGGCGGTGGCTACCTCAATGAAATCACAGACTGCGGCCGCGGTGATGGTGGGGGCGTGATCTCTCCCCGATCGCCTCTCCCGAACTCCATGTAACACCCCCACGGGCATTCTATAAGGCTGAATCGTTTAATCTACACGTGCAGAGTAGGTACCCTGCATGCAACCTAGCAGGTGTATGGGAGTGAGTGTAGCATTAATCGCCATTTATGCACTGAGTGTCGCTACTCTTCCATCCATTTTATAATTGACATATCGATGAAAACCATATTCACACCCAGTTTCTAATGTCAATGAATAACCCTACGCATGACTGGCTAACACTTTTCTTACTACAGAGTAACACATCTTCTATGTTTATGAATCTAGAGCATGCAAATGATGTCTTACTCCCAGCCACAAACCATCGAAGAAGCTTGCAGGGTATTGTGCAGTTCTATACATAGGTATAGTCATAGTAAAATGGTTAGACTACAAAATTTTCATCAATCGGCAAGTCAAGTCTGCATTTACCTGTCAATATATAAAGCATGACTGCAATTTTATTTGCAATTCTTGAATGTTATGTCCAATATGAACTATGGCCTGTCCCACATGATGCTAACAGGCAAATAGTGGAATTTGCCTCTAATGTTATGCACCTGTGGGAGAAGGGATTAATAACGAAATTAGATAATTCAGGATAGGATAGGATAGGATTTGATGTTAAGGGTGCGTCGACGGCAGTGGTCATTTCGCACCACGATCTATAATTGAAATGAAATCATAATGGCTTTATCCGCCCTAAAATACTAATGCGATTTTTCTTGTATCTTTTCTTGTATCTAATGCTATAAATTTTCCGTTGCAAAAGATTTATACAGAGTCGATCATATCTATATCTTTTAGAAACGATATAACCCGGTTGAGTCGGTCAGCGTTATCTCCCAGATCTAATTTTAGATTCCCACTCAGTTTAAAGCGAATCCGTGCCTCTTGGTACTTAGAACACTCCGACAAAATGTGTTTAACAGTTAGAGACTTATCGCATTCATCGCAGTGAGGAGGTATCTTATTTTCTGTGAATAAGAAAGAGTGTGTCAATGCGCAATGGCCTATTCGCAGCCGGGCAATGACAACCTCTTCCCTTCGATTACCTCGGACAGAAGATGGCCATGCCGAGATAACCGATTTTATCTCGCGTAGCTTGTTACTTTGCGCGCTACCCCAAGATCTACTCCATTGCTCAATGGCAATCTTTCGAAGCATGGACTTGGCATCCGCTGGTAGAACCCAGTCAATGACCGGATCCGGGTCTTCCAAAGCCTCTTTTGCCGCTCTATCTGCTCTTTCGTTACCCGAAATGCCGACGTGGCCAGGGAAGATAATTCAGTGGTGATGAGCCAGATTTGAAAACAATTGTCTTGATGAGGGGGTTCGTGTAGCTTCGTTGCTAGGGGCAGTGCAATGGGAAACCTTTCCAACGCAATGATAGTAAGTCAGTCTAAGGTTTTTGGATTGGTACAGGGTCAAATAGTTTACTTGCAATACAGAGAGAAAAATAATAATTAGTCCTCGAGTTATAAGCGGCGAAAATCTAATGTTTATTACCCTTTCGGAAAAGTGGGCGTGTATACGACCTCTTACATCATACACTTCGTCCAATCCCAATTGAGCCCGCGAAGCTACTTCGCCTGATCGCAAGGGGGAATACACAGATAACTCTGCCAATGGGAGCTGTTGCGACGGAATCCATACGATCAGACCATCCGACACCCCCCTTCACTCCCTTCCCTTTCCCTAAAAAAAGTCAAAGACGGGAGATGGATGACGTATATATCCTTAACGCAGCTCGTTCGGTGGGCGTAACATTTTTCTTATTTTAATTTTTGATTTTCGAATGAATGGCTCAGGTTAGAAGATTAATTTCTTCACTAAAATTCAAATTTGATTTTCATCTATCAATTTCGGGTACAAAATTGCAATTTAGGTTCCGAGTAAAGGCCCCCGCTGTCAAGGCCATACTCGTAGTGCATAGTAGTGAATATTCACCCCCTTTCGTACCCCCGTGACTTGCATGGCACTGAATATGTGCCGGAATTTCTGTGTGTGCGTTTCCAACCTCTGGTCTTGGCCAGCTTATTACCCCGACTCGAGAGTAATTGGTGGATCGGATGGATACTGAGGCATTGCCCCGCGAATCGAACGGGGTGGTCTCCATGATTCGCGAGGGATTTCGTGAGCGGAAACTCCTTCCGAGTGAGGGCTGGCTGGCGTATAATAGCTCCCTCCTCCTCTGAAATTCCTCATCCCTTTGGCGGGAGAGGCGTGTCCTTACCGGCCATCGGCGCGATTCATCCCCACAGTGAATTCACTCAACCCTCCCACCACTCCTGGCCAAGTTCCGGAACCGAATTAATGCGGTGATAATCCTCCTTCCCTCAGCTCTCTCCATCAGCGCGAGATGGGATTCCTCAAGGGGCCGCTGCGGCGGCGGCGGTGATAGATTAAGGAAGACCTCGGAAGGACGGCGGATGAAAAACTCGGCGTGAGGAGAATGCACATTTGTTCGGCAAAGCTGCTTGAGAGTAGCTCTCGTTACTTCGCCGGCCAGATGGCCGGCATTGAGGCAGCTTTTTCCACGGTGAGAATGCAATGACCCATCGCTAATCTTATTCGAAAGTGAAAATGTTGTAAGAATGAAGATCCTCGAATGATGTTACGATAACGATAAAATGTTTCCTTATATTTGCAACGTGCATATATAGTCCCTTCATCTACATCTACATAATACCCTGCAAGCCACCACAAGGGTGTGTGGCAGGGGAATATAAAGTATAGTCCCTTACGACATTGTAAAATTTGTAGTCTTCCATAGTTATGTGAAAGCTATTAACGTAGACACAGCAGAATAGGTAATATTTAATGGAGTCATAAAATCAGTGATGTATAGATTAAATTAATTAGGTAAAGAATACAGATTGACAGAGTGAGGCCAACGGTCAACGGCCAAAGTTCAACGGTCAACGGTCCTCCAGCTCAAAAATCGGGGCTCGACCAATCCCCCACCGCCAGCGTCCGTATAACACCAGCGGACAGTTTAGTTTCGTGACATTTGCCTTGAGGAAGGGTAACGAGTCGCTGCCCGAAACGTCGGCAGCATTACACCTACTCACCCGGTGTAGAGCCCGAGAAGAGTTCATCACTGCAATTTGCCTAGGAAGCGTGAAATCTTACTTCAGTGAGGTATAATTAAGATATTTTTCAGATTTCTGCGCTTTCACTTATCTTTAACTTAAAAATGAACATGTGCTAAATTAAATATAAGGTGGAACTTAAGTTTTGCCCCAATTTTTTGCCGGAAACTCTTTATTACGAACACAACCAGAAGTTATTTGACAACTCTTCATATGCATTTGTGATGCTGTGAATATTTTAAAACACTAGCGTACTATGGAAGGCTAGATTATGAAGATAGCATTAGAGAAATAGATAGTAACACTTCTAAAATCCATTTTTTCGCGCACAGTTAGGGATGGTAATAGTTTACAACAAAGGTGCATTAATAAATAAGAGTGGGTGTTGTAGATTTCGATGCATAGATTAGAACGTAGTCGTTTGTTAAAACACGTGAATATTTTAGCACTATCAACGCATACTTATTCGAGGAAATATATGTTAATAATGTAATTTTATTATATAAATGACTGAATAATCCATAGCAATAACAATACTTCATATAAATTAACAATTTAGTGTCACTTATAGGCAATATTCCACGTGTTTCGTAACTGCATGTTCACTATCTTCATCAAAGTTGTACGTAGTACCAATTCATTTTCTATCTTCATCAAAATGCACGAAGTAGTATTTTTTGCATGCCTTCATGGTAGTAAGCGTTCTTTTCTCTTTTGTTTAAAATGCATTCATGGTGACCGTTCACCCCCTGTCATATAACTGTGCGGTGGTTTTCAGGGTATTATGTAGATGCAAATGTCACTGAGGTTATTTTGGTGCTTGCAATTCATGTATCTACGTACACATAATACTCAGAAACAACCGCAAAGGGAGTGTGGCAGGTTGGTGAATCATCACCAAGAACACATTTTAAATCGAGAGGTAAAAATCCATTGAAGGTTTTTGATGTGTGTTTTTCCAAAATGCCTAGAATTAATGCGATTCTCGAAAAGCATTTTCTCTTGCTTTGCTGAAGTCAAAGCCCTCACTATGGGGTTGAAAATCGTACACAAATAATTAATCAAATAGTTTCTCAATCATGCCAAGGAGAATTAAAATGTCGTTTATTCGTTTCAAGCTCGAATTATTTCACTATTTATTCCTATTCAGCCACACAAAAAGCATGAGTTAAAGTGCAATTATAATCTGTTAGTTAAAATATTTCTTGCAAACTTCTAGGGATATACTGATGGCAAATGCATTCATAATTTAGATATGGCTTGTGTACTTTCAGCTCTATTTGATTACTATAGAAAAATCAAATTGCAAAAAAATAAAGAACTTAAATAGAAATTCATACGATATACATAGTTTTTCAAGTCCATTCTCCATGGAATAGGAGAAATAGCCATACCTCTGCAGTGAGAATATGCAATTATTTCATCACAATTTTCTGGTTATTAGTTTTAAGCAGTAATCATTGATATAAGATAACAAAGGTTTTAAGAATAATAAGTATAGGTATTATTTCTTGCCAGTTTGGATGTCAATATCTCATTGGTCTTTTTGCTTATAGGCTCAGGCTTTCGGCGAACTCAAGGTCAGCTATCTCTTAATATGGAGAAGTTTCTTCCTTGTATTTCACTCTGTTTATAGTCCTCGTATGCCTCATGTAGTACTGAACTCAAATGATGATACAATTAATCTTCGCTCTCCTTCAAATCCTAACGCTTTTCTTTTAAAAATCTGTCGCAACGATTTGTCTATATTTTACCACTTTCCTTTACACGTCTATTCAGAAAAAGCGTAACAAATTATTTGATATTCATTTGGGTAGTCTTGTACTCGTCATGGTATCTTCTTGTACTCATTCATTCGTCAGGTACTCGTATTCCCATTCGGATAATTGAATGCTTGTAAAGTACATCTATAACTACACAATACCCGATGTCCACCGTATAGGTGTATGGCAGGGAATGAATTCTCATCAAACATACATTTCATATCATGCATAAAAAATATGCTTCTGGTGCTTCACCCCCCCCGAAATTTTTCCAAAATATTTTGTTGTTCTGATTTCAGCAGTGAACTTTACCAGTGAGAAGAGATAAGTATGGGCACTGTAAAAATAAATACCAAGCAATAAAAATTAAGGGAAGAGATTTGTAACATGTCGGCACCGAATGTGCAAGGCTGATTTGTTTCAAGTTACGCAAGACTTAGCCCCCCAAAGCAGATTTCTGGCTACGTACCTGATTGATACGATTGTAATTGTAATATTAGATACATTAACAGCTAATAACATCCCTAGTTGTACTTGGACAGATAGACATTTTGAGTCTCACAAAAAGATAAAAATAGCAAACTACGCATGCAAAAACGTGCTGTTAGTTGGGTTGCCTTCAAGTCCTTACACCAACATGCAACTACCTATGCTATCCATTGCTACACTCGTATTGGATGTATTTACTGTTATTCATATCCCATAACTGTACGAGGGAAAAAGGACATTTTGAGTCTCACTTCGGCAATCAATTTCTCTAATTTTATGATTACGGTCCAGTCCTCCATAATAAGTTGGAGTTCGCAAAATACTATTAACGTCATCAATGGATCTTGGAATTCATTAGAGATTAAGTCAAAATTTTACCTTCAATCTTACGACGATTTCCATTTTAGATCATCCAATCGACTGGTTGCGTTAATATAATTATCTTACCATCCCTTTGCAAATCAAGCCGATCTTCGCTTCACACGTGAAAGCTAATTATTTAGGCCTATTTTGCGTGGATCCCATATACTGGCAGCGCATTCCAAATGAGGCCTAACAAGAGGAGAGCAGCTAATTTTTCGTTCATGGTCGTCACACTCGCCCAGTACTCTTTTCATGAATTCCAGTTTACTAGTAGCTTCATCCATTATCTCACGCATGTGTTTACTCCAAGAAAGATCACACGTCAGTCTTATTCCAAGATATTTAATAGAATGCACGTTTATTAATTTATTATTCTTTATGTTGTAAGTGCTAGGTGGAGAATTATTCTTTTTCCCAAAATTCATTACAACACTTTTTTTCAAATATTATTCCAACTGCAATGCATGACACAAGTTTTCAATTGCTTCTGCGTCAGCATTAAAATATTCCTTATGGATTAGACTTTAAATTTCCCAGTACACTATTGCGTCATCGGCAAATAGAGGATGCTTACTTTTTACCACCTTATTTATGTCATTTACATATAGAAGGAACAAGTGAACTTCGTGTTTCCATTCGGGAAATTGAGTACCTCTAAATAAATAAAATTGGCCATTTGCAATGTCAAGCATTTACATTTAGTATTGACAAATCGTTACCTCATTTTATAAAGAATTTTGGCTTGCCCCAGAAGTTTCTGCGAAAGTAACCGGAAAAGCGGCTTAAGTTATTATGTTGAGGTCTGATTCCGATGGCTTCCTTGGTGAGTAGCTTCCGAAAGAACCTCTCACGGCAGATTATTTTAGCATGGTCCCACCGGTTGATACATTCGTTGCTTATGGTATGTTCAGCGGTGACAGATTTATAAGGCTGGTCTAGCCTGAAAGTTGGTAGAATGGGGTCGTTTACCATTTTTTTATTGTTGAATCTGATAGAGTTTGTAAAATAAAAAGACACATTTTTCCGTTTTTAAATCCGTCAATTAGTTCTCGAGTTATAAGCGGCGAAAAACTGAGGTTTTTTAACCCTTTCGGAAAAGTGGGCGTGGTGCAATCTGACGTATATCGACTTCGTCCAAACACAACTGAGCCCGCGAAGCTACTTCGCCTTATCGCAAAGGGGACATGGGACACAGCTTGCTATCCCAATGGGAGTGATTGCGACAGTATCTGTGCGAGCAGACCTTCCGAGAATCCCCATCCACTCCCTTCCCTTCCCATAAGAGCAGTAAAGGACGGTAGGAAAATGACGTCAATGGTATCAATGCAGCTTATTCGGTGGGCGTCACCTTTTGCTTATTTTAATTTTATTTATGAGTGAATGGTTGTGGTCAAAAGATTCATTTTTCCCCAAAAATTTATTTTTCCTTCCCATTTAACAATTTTGTTGGCCCCGGTGGCGGCGTGGTTAAGTCCTCGCCTGCTAACCTTAGGGTCGCGGGTTCGAGTCCCACCTGTTTGGGATTTTTCACCACTCAGGACATGGCTGTGCGTGTTCGTCTGTTGTTACATTGTTAATACCCCGATGTAAAGGCCACATGTGCTGATTTCGGTGGTAGTGGAAAATAAATAAATAATTACATTTTGTAATTATTCTCTTCTCTTCTTAATGTAAATTGTAATAAATAATTACAATTTACATTAAGAAGAATTTTGGTATTCGCGAAATCTGCCGTGTGGATCCAAGGTTAGTAGAATTCTCCTCACCTTTGGGTGGTCAATCTGACTCCGTTCAGGGGTGGTTGGGCGGGTCGGGAGAGTGGAGAGAAAGAGGGAGGAGGGATGTCGTGCGCCGTAGCACGACGCCGTCCGCCCCGGGGAAGGGGTTGTGCGTCTCGGGGTAGGCGGGAGTCTGCGCGGGAGTCGGGCGGCCGGGTTTGATGGGATTGCGCGTGCCCACAGAGTGAGGGGAGGGGCGCCGTTGTATGTATATAAATGTGCGGACGTGGGCCGGGATTTGATGGCGAGGTGGGCGTGGTCCTTTCTCAGCCTCATAATGCCCGAGATGATACGGGGAGGAAGGGAGTGCTTCGCTCGCCAAGGGGAAATTGGAGCTGAGAAGCCACGATATCTTCTCGCTACAGTCTCCTCAATGCCGAAGCGATTCTTTGAAAAATCTCGTGCAAATTTAGTAGTGATTTGGAAATTTTTAGTTTTAAATATAGCTTTTAATCTCGGAAAAAGCCTCATCATATATATTCCAATCTTGAGACGCAAAAATGGACCAGCATGTTTGAGAGAATACGTTCGATTTCTTTGAAATTCTCGCTGGTGTGGTATACTTTTTTCCATTTCTATTGAGCTTCTGAGCTCTTAGGAAATGACGCATCATGCACGAAAATAAAGAAAACGATGAAACGACGACGTTCCCATTACTGTAGCAGAAAAGAAAAACACCACAAAAGTTGAGAGACGTAGACGGGACCATATTATTGAACACATCTTGAGAGATAATAGTCATATGGTGTATAATATGCTTCAAATTTAATAAGGGTTTTATAGGTTGGATTTAATTGAGAAATTGCAAAAAAATATTTGCGTGAAGTGCTATTATCTCAAGTTTCTTACATTATACAATACTGTATGAGCTAAAATCGGATGACACAGGATGAATGGGATTATTTAGGATACAATGGGTAGCGTATTTAAGACGTAAAAAGAGAATTGGTTGCCTATAGGGTGCTGGAGATAGAAATATCATACAATAGGTGAGTAAAACCCATTTTAGGATTGACGACTTGTGATGAATAGGATGAGTGGCCTAGTGACCTTGTGTGAGATATGTGGACCTATTAGTATATTATACTACCTGTTTTGGTTATCAACATGAAGATTGATTTGCAGCTGCATGTCTTTCACTTTTGATTTCAGCCTTCTTTTTTAAATCTTACTAAGAAGAGAACCCAATATCGAGAATTATTAGGTGAAAGTAAGACACCCATGTTGATTCTCAACTTATTCAAGCTTAAGTATGTAAAAGATGAGAATATATGAAAATATGAAGAGGTTAGCCAATTAAAAATTGTAAAGTGTGTTTCGTCATATCAATCTTAGTATTTATGACTAATGATGATGATGGCTAGCGATGATAGTGATAATGAATGGTCGTCTGTTGATAGTTCACCCCCTATTACACACCCTTGCGGTGGATTTCAGGGTATTATGTAGATGTGTTATACCTTTCCAAAGAAAAGTTCTTCGTGGGCAGCGAGATATCCCTCTGGCTCTACGATGAATTAGTTTCTGGACCACTCTTCCTCCCTCTCTTCCTAAAAATACTTGGGTGGCACGTACTACACCGGCTCGGCCATGCCAGTGTCCGACGTTCACTTCCCCGCGGGCAACTTCATGGAATCCTCGTCGGAGGCGAGAGCAACAATTCTCGGACACGGGGCGGCGGCGTGCCACTTCGGGACTGGAAGTTTATAATATGTTGTAAAACGTTCGCATGGACTTTGCAGACCCGCCCCTGCTGCCGGCGGCCCTTCACTGTGGGTGGTGGACACGGAGCGAGCGCCGCTAATTAAATTTAAGGAAAAATTCGTAACGGTGGAGAGAATGGCGATGGGCGGTCGGGCCATCCGGTCACGGAGGCTGGTGAATGGAGACGATAACAGTAACTGCCAACAACTGCGTGTGTAGTCGGCAATTATCGTCGAGGGTAGATGCAGGGGCGGGTTCTGGAGTTTTCGCGTGATAGGAGGGGTCGGGCCTACGTCAACGCTCTAGAGCGTAACGGACGGGGACCACCGGGGGTTCCTAGGACCCCCTTAAGGGGAGGAGGGGCCGCGAGAAGGTCTGGGGTGGTTCCTCGTGGCCCTCTCAGAAGTGCTGCCATCTTCTGGGTCGTGCGTGAACGGGCGTGTTTCTCTTGGTGGACGTGTCCGTTCGCTTGGGCCGCGAGGGGTCGTGCCTAGAGCGCCCGTGCGGTTACTGTGCCAGGGTAGCACGGCATGTGACGGAATGGGGGCGTTTACTCGGAACCGAAATCGCAATTTTGTACACGTAATCGTTAGATGGAAACAAAAAAAGAATTTTAGTGAAAAAAATTAATCTTCTAACCACAACCATTCTTCAAAAATTAAAATAAGCAAAAGGTGACGCCCACCGAAAATGCTGCTGTGATAACATTGACTTCATTTTCCTCCCGTCCTTGACTGCTTTCCGTGGAAGCGAATGGAGTGGAAGAGGGTTCTCGGAAGGTGTCTCGTACGGATGCTGTCGCATTCGCTCCCATTGGCAGAGTCAGCTGTGCCCCCCCCCCCATCCCCCCCCCCCCCACTCCAACCCCCCCCCCATTGCGATAAGGCAAAGTAGCTTCACGGGCTCAGTTGTGATTCGACGAAGTCGTTATACGTCAGAAGTTGCACCACGCTCACTTTTCCGAAAGGGTCAAAAACATCAGTTTTTCACCGCTAATAACTCGAGAAATAATTGACGGATCAAAACACGGAAATATACGGGTATTTTTATTTTACAAACTCTATCATATTCGGCAGTTTAAAAAAATATGGTAAACGACCCCATTCTACTCACTTCGGATCCACACAGTAGTTTTCGCAAATACCAAAATACTTGGGCGTTTACTCGGAACAAATCACAATTTTGTGAACGAAATTGTTAGTTGGAAACGAAAAAGAATTTTAGGGAAAAAATCAAACTTCTAACCACAACCATTCACTCATAAACCAAAAATTAAAATAAGCAAAAGGTGACGCCCACCGAAAAAACTGCTGTGATAACATTGACGTCATTTTCCTCCCGTCCTTGACTACGCTTATGGGAAGGGAAGGGAGTGGAGGAGGATTCTCGGAAGGTCTGCTTGCACAGATCCTGTCGCAATCGCTCTCATTGCGAGAGCCAGCTTTGCCTCCCCCCCTTTGCGATAAGGCGAAGTAGCTTCACGGGCTCAGTTGTGATTGGACGAAGTCGATATACGTCAGAGGTTGCACCACTCCTATCTTTCCGAAAGGGTTCAAAACCATCAGTTTTTCACCGCTTATAACTCGAGAAATATTTGACGGATCAAAAAACGGAAAAATACGGGTATTATTATTTTACAAACTCTATCAGATACGGCAATTAAAAGCAATATGGGACCACATCTAAGCATATCCAGCATATAATGTGTCGGAAAGACGCCCATCATATCAACAGTCATCATCACTAGTTAAAGAATATCGTAACTATCCTAAGAATACTTTGACGAAGCTCTACAATCTATTCTCCCATCGGCTGAAGTCTTCATACTCATGTAAAACTTCTCTTTCCTATCCTTCACTCCGAATTTTTCGTTCGAGTTCTCTCCTTTGCCAGATTTCTTAACTGATTTTTCCTCCTTAACTGTTTTAATAAAACCATCAAGTCTCAAGGTATGACCAATGAGGTTGTCTGGTCCTTTTTAAGTTTTCATCACACTTTTTTTTCCTCTACTCTTCTTAGAACTTCTCATTGGTTTATTAACTTCATCTTCATAATTCTACTGCACATGTCTAATGCTATCAGTAATTTCTAGTTGAGTACTCAATTCAACTTTATCACTGATTTTTTCGTTTTGTACGAAGATTTATTTAGTCTATTGATTATGAAGATATGAACGACTATTACTAAGAGCCCTAGGCGTAGGTTTGAATTCCATCAGTGGTAGGTTTTTCAATGTCATATTGAATATTTCAGTCGATTCATTTAACAGAAAATAGTAATCCATCTTGGTACTTCCTAAGGTAAGATGGCATACTTAAAAGTCCACACCCGGAGTTTCGGTTCGTAAAACCCGCAGGAAATTCCGGAGAAGGAAATCTTGATTATTCCATATCAGGATTTCAAAATACATTATTTATTTACACTCGCGAAATCTTGATATATTGACTTTGCGTTGTGCCTTTTATTTATTTATTAACACTGGTTTCCGTCAGGTCACCGAAGTTGAGCAAAATTGGGCCCGGAAGCGAACTGGATCGGTGATTATCCTCCATACCTCTCTCTATCTTGGTGCTCTGCATGTGACGGGTTGGTAATATGTAGGTTGGTGCAATGGACTATTATGAGTGTAGGTACTATATCTACATCTACATAATACCCTGCAAGCCACCATAAAGGTGTGTGGTAGGGGGTGAATGCACACCAAACATGCACCAAATATCATGCATAAAAAAGGATTAGTAATAATTAAGCAGAGGATATTGCGTAAAATGTCTATTTTTTCTTTCACTCAGGAAACCAATTTCATGAAGTTATAAGTTCATTTATGGTGAAATTAAGGCAATTTTTAACTGCCTAAAAATGTCTATTTTATGACTTTTTCTGCTGATATCGACTATATAAGGGCCTAAAAAAACTCTATTCTTCTCAACATCACCAAACTTCTCTTTAGAGTGGAGCTAGTCTGTTATTTCAGCTTCTTTCTTTATATTTTTTAATCTTTCAAGGTTGAAATAATGTCATTAAACATGCATAAACAAAAATCATCCAAGTATTATATGTAAAGAGTAAAAAAATAACTATGGTATTTTACGTAAGCTGTACGTGCAATGGTTACAGTTGCCAAAAATTTGTCTTTGAAGCTTAATTTAAAGAGTTTTAAGCTTCACTTTAAATAATTACTGTCCGAAGTTGCTCTGCCTTTACAGCCAGTATTAATAATCATGGCTTAATGCTGCATTATACTCTGCAGATAAAATGATTGAAATACGTTAGGCATGTGACAGGAATAATGTGCGCCTCCGATATACCCGTTCTAACGCCCTTTTTACCCACTTAAATGTACACTGTTGCAACCAATTTTGCTCCTCTTTTATAGTACGTGTCAATTCTGTCTATAAGAAAGTTAAGACATCATGGCGCATGAGTAGGTTTTCTATAGGCAACAGAATATCTGGATGAAGAAGCAAACTGCATTCTCGAATCCAAAGCTGTAGAGTTTTATCTCGGTGTCGATGCAGATCCTACGTTTATCAAATGCAATTTTACTACCATCAATCATGTCATCGCTGTAGGCAAGAGGGTCATTCCATCGACAAATTTTTCAGAAATGTCTTGCTTCACCCCCTAAGATATCGAATAAAATTGGTGCATATATACTGTCAGCCTTCCTGAGCCAATAGCCGTTCCCTGTTTTCGTAGAAAAAATTTCGCCCCGGAATTATAGGCAGGCATTTATTGCGTTAACGCCTGAAAATCGTCTTTATACACCATTTTTCTACAGGCTGCAGCAGACTGGTTTTAAGTGACATACACATGTAAAATGTGTCAATAGAAAGCATATGAAGTCTATCTGTTATCAGAGAAGTTTTAAATGTACTTTTTGCCAGAATAAGTGTCTTTTTGTCGCTGTAAATGCAACTTCCAAAATTCATTTTTTTGAATTTCATTCATTCATTTCATTCATTTAAACTAAAATTACACCAAGAAATAATCCTAAAAACTGGCCAGTTTTTCTCACCGTGGCACTCATACGTACCTTGTGTATGAATATATTAATAACCATGGAATGTGAGCATTTCTCACTGCGAAGAGATGACTTGAATTTGAGAAATTTGGAAAAAATTGGAGATTTTGTTTTTTCGGAGACAAAAAATTCCACGTGGGATGGAGTTTAAAAATTATAAAAACATCGGTTTATAAAGTATTAATGTTGTTCTTTTAGGTACAAAAAGAATTGTTTTTTGTTTTTTTAGGGGTTTGGGAGGTATGGTCGTTGTAAAAACAGTGCTCAACTCCCTCAGGCGTGGGCATAAACAGACTCTCATTCCAACAATACTATACTTTAATCATCATTAACCCTCGTGGGATTGGGTTTAAAAATTAGAAAATCATTGAGATAGAAAGTCTAAATGTTCCTAAACTAGTTTAAAAAAGAAACTTTTGTGTGTATGAGGGGTTTTGGAGATGTAGTCGATGTAAAAAGTGATTGATTCCCACAGGCAATGGGCCTACACAGACTCGCATTCCAACAATACTATATTTTAATCATCATTAATCCTCGTGGAATTGGGTTTAAAAATTAGAAAATCATTGGGTTAGAAAGTTTAAATACTGCTAAATCTGGTACAAAAATAAATGTTTCCTTTTTATGAGGGGTTTGGGAGGTATAGTTGATATAAAAAGTGTTCATTTTTCACAGGCCTCATCACACGCATGCATTCCTACAATACCATTTTTTAATCTTCATTACCTTATTTACACCGATAAAAAGTATGAATAGTGGCACTGACACGTTGTAGAACGGACAGAAATTTATTAATGGATGAACAGTTGTCCGGAGGTTGAGTTGGTTCCGGAGGTCCTGACCTGACCTCGTTGAAAAATATCAGTTATCAATTGAAAATGGTTATTTAAAAACAGTTGAAAAATAATCATTATAGCTGGTTCATATCTGAAAAAAGGGCCTGCGTGTGAAAGACAAGTTCAAACTAACATAATATATAAAATAGGCTTGAAACCTATAAGCCCAGCAAGAATTTAGTTAGTTTTTATGATTCGAAAATCACAATTATTGTCACAATATATTGATTGTGAAGGTAAGATTACAGCTATTTTTGGCAGACAGTTGAGTGAATGCATTACAATAGAATCGCTTACCGTCCAGAATTTTTATTTCCGCGCATACGAAAGTTATTTTAATTTGTTAATTCGTCACGTTGTTGCCCGTTTTTCTTTCTAGCCGGCGCAAAAGAGCTCTCAAATGTAATTTTTTTACTTCCAAATGAACAGCTAAATGAAGCTGAGGGGTAAGCGCCGGGCTCTTCAATTTCACTATGGGCCTCATCCTATTCTTGCAGCCCGCATTCACACCACCCGGTACAATTCGAGTTTCAGTCACTAGTGCCTCGTTCCCAAATAACGGTAAGTTACATCAATATCCTACAATAATATGTTTCCAGATGAAGTGATGCCACCTCATTTAGTACTGTCCAGGGAAATTGCTAACACCAACTATAGCATGATTGATAGAATAGTGAGAGAAGCTTTGAATAAGTATTGAGCTCACAGATTTTTATGCATATTTATACAGTAGAGCACCGATAATCGGTTCTATACTGTTTTCTGTATTACGCATATTTTTATTTTCCCAAACTATTTGGAATTTTCCTTTCTTCCTGATTCCTGTGACCAACAGAAAATAATGATGAGAATTTTTTAGAGCTACTATCGGATAACGCATCGTGTATGTTAAAAGCTGGGCAGGGATTGAGTCTTTTACCCCAAGATGGTGTCACATGCGTCACACATACTCTGCATACATTAGTAGACGAGAGAAGATCCAAGTTTTCCTATGCAAATGTGGTGATTTCAAGCGTAATAAAAGTATTTTTGAAGGCACCATTCCGCATTGCTGTTATTAAATTAATTATCAGGGACTTCGGTTTCTCCAGGACCAAAGATGACAGCAGAAGAACTTGCATCATTTAAGCAATGCCCTATCACCTCGCGTGTGGTAGAGATGTCATTTTCATTCCAAAAAATAATCCTGACTGACTCTCGGCATCAGTTTACAGGAGAAAATTAAGAGAAATATATTGTAATGTAACTTGAAATACGAAAATATTTTATGCTTTATGTTTCTTCAATTTATAAGCCAATTTTATTTGGAGTTTTATCATCTTTGCTCTCCATTAGTTTTATCTCAAATTAATCGTGTATTTCAGCCCAAACTGTAGATTTCAGATGCGACTTATTGTGGCAATATGTTTCTAGCTGGCCGCTTTATATTTCTAGCTGGCCACAGTGGAGGAGGGATGAAGTCTTCACCTTCTAATCTTGGGATTACGGGTTCGAGTTCTGCCTGGGTGGGTATTTCACCACCCAAGGCGTAGATGTTTGTCAAGTTCTGTTTGACTGGTCCCTGGAATATCTGAAAACAGGCTTAGCCTTTTGGGATTCCAGGATAGACAGAATTGTCCGAAATGCAAAAATTATTTTAAGCGCCTATTTTAAGTGCCTATTTTGAAATTTTTAGTGCCTATTTAGGCTGCCTATTTCTTCATTTTTAGTGCCTAAATTTCCTCAGCTTAGTAATAATACACTAGTCTAAACTTCAATATAAGAAAAGGTTAGAAATAGCAAAGAAATCGTACAATATAATGCTGTTAGTTGGGTTAGCTTAGAGTCCTTATACCAGCATGCAACTAACGATTATATCCATTGCTACACTCGTATTGGATGTATTTACCGCTATTCATTACCTAATTGTACGAGAAGAAAAGGACATTTTGAATCTGTCAGTTCGGTAATCAATTTCCCTAATTTTGTGATTATGGTCCAGTCTACCACAGTAAGTTGGGGCTCTCATAATATTTTAAACGTCATCACTGAAAATATTATCTTGGAATTTATTTAAGAGTCTAAGTCTAAATTTATATAGGACTCTAGAGGTCCCCGCCCAACCTTATAAACCAATATTAGCTCCATTGCATAGTTATAGCTCTCGTTAACTTGCTTAGATGTGATGGAATATTTTCTAAAACTTGATTCGTGATGTACAGATGAGTCTCAGGGGTTTTTACAGTCCTAAGCCCTTCTCACAATGAAAGGTAACGAGATTTAACATCGTGACCCTACCATGGATTTGAGAGCTGCTATCTAAATTTGAGCGTCATAAAACAATATTTTTGACAAAGTTATGAGACTAAATTTTTGACGAAAGTTCTCGAATGTTCCCAGTCTACGTTTCACTCCGATATCTGAGAAGGACGAGGTATTTCCCTCGCTGGTGTTTCGGAGCAGTCTCCTAGGGAATAGCGCGATGCGTGTCCGTCATCCAACCCTTTATGCACGTCCCTCCTCATCCGAGACCTATCACGTCTCCGTAACGACCGGCGCTATCTGATTCGTATCGCCCGCCTCCTAATTGGCGCCTTCGGGCGGCGGCAGTGTCTGCCTCGCGCCCCGCGGCCGCCGAGCCGAGTAACGACGCGTCACAATTGATGATTGATCGCCGGCCCCTTTCTCCCCCTTCCTATACAACCCTCCCCCACGGCTCCGCGTCGAGCAGTGCGGAGACATGTTAATTAAACACAGGTCTCTCGTTAACGCGAGCGCATTAAGGGGGGAGGCGTGGGGAAAAAAGATGAAGGGGGCCGAGCGCAAGGAATGGCCGCGCCAATCACGTGCAGACAATGACAAAACGTCGAGCGACGCACTCGTTCCAGATAAAAGGAGGAGAAAAAAGTTTAATAGTCGGTGGGGTACGAGCGTTGAGAAATGTATTCACCTTCTAAGAAGGCGCCAGGGCTGTAAGATCCCGAACTCTAGTAGACGAAACATCCAACTCTTTCGGGATGCATTGCCTTCCTCAAGCCTAGAAGACAAAAGTAATCCGTAATTCGTCCTCCCTCGTTCTTCATTTGTCACAGTGTTATTCCCCCGTGGCTATCTGGGGAATGCCGGAGAGGTGATACTTCGAACGTGATTGGCAGAGGCACCTGGGTCATTAACTGTCCATGGAGGATGCTATTACTCGGAGCTGACGAATGTTGTGTCCAATTCCACATGCCTCGAACTAATCTCGTTCGACGGATTAGGCTCTCCACCGCACAATTATCCCCCATTAATGTACACTTTTCTTTATATATTTCTTCTCAAGCCGTCATTTTTTTGGCCCGATATATGGCCTCTTATTTTGCTCCACGTTCGGTTAGCACCTCTCACAAAAACTTGACGGAGAAATTTTTAGTTGGGATCGGTGTCTTGGCTGCAATGAGTTGAGTTTAAAGATGGGGAAATATAGAGAATGTGAGATGTGAATTGAGGGCGAGAGAGTCAATGGGAGGATGTACGCATATTGAAAAATGGTGACAAAATAACTTTTATTATATCTTTAGCTACAAATTACCCTCCAAGCCGCTTCAATGGTGTGTGGCAGAAGGTAAATCACCACCAATTATTAACTACAAGAGCATAATCTAGCAGTATTACCTTTTTCCAAAACCTGCAAGGTTACTTTTATGGTAATGTTGCTATTTTAAATTCATCCATTTTATTCTGAGTATTGATAGACCTTTCCTCAGCTCAAATTATTGGAAACAATTACTAAATTCGATTTTATTCTCGGTGTGAGTTTATGAAAGATTAAAACACTCTTGGAATGTTTGTGAAACGAATTCTGGGCCATCGCATCATTAACTTAGGTTTGTGCATCAGTGAAGACTTAAAGTCTCATAGTAGCATCTATTTAAGTCTTTGTGATGCATTCAGGAGTTTTATTGCACAGTATTTCCTTGAATATCACGAGTATTCCATAATTAAAAAAACCTGTATGGAATCCACACTCCCCTCAGAGATTTTAACAATTGTAGTTATCATTTAATTTCCATGGTTACTATATGAAGACATAATATCCCGTACAGGAAAAAATCTGATAGTATTTGATATACATGGGAAAATATAACAATTATTTACATTATTCATCGACTGAAACACTGAATTTTTTCTTTCAATTGATTTTAGAGTTAGATATTTCAACATCTACGTAATAACTTGGTAGCCACCACGAGGATGTGTGGCAGGAGGTGAAAGAATGCTGTGCGTGATTAGTATTTATTATATAGTATCTATATATTAGTTTATCTAATAATACTAATACATAGTGTATATTAGTATTATTAGATACTATGTAAATACTAATCACACGCAGCGTTCTGTCACCTCCTGCCAAACATCCTCGTGGTGGCCAGTAAGTTATTACGTAGATGTTGAAGTATCTAATGATATAATTATTGGTAAGTCATATATTCAAATATTTGAATTTACATTTCCATAGTTTCAATGATTTAGTAGTTTTTAAAGATGCTTCATGCCCTAGAAACAAAATGTCACGTACATATTGCCAACCTATTATGATCTCTTATGTTACGCGGGAAATTTTAAATCTATAGGTACGACAGTCAACATCTCATATCTTGCTTAGTAGGTCAAATACAGCGTTATATACTGACGTTCTTAATATTTTTCTAGTCATCGGCAGCCATGTCAGCTCCAAATTAATTAAAGGCCACGTTCCTGATCGCAGAATGAAGAAATCGCGTAATGATTTAAAAATACCACCTAAAATCAATCGGTTTCCATTCAGGGATTCAGGTCACTGACAGTTTTATGGCACAATTCCAATCCGTGATAATTTATTGGTTTTTCCCCGAGAGTAAACAATGAACGGTGTATGAAACACATTTGATGTAGGAAACCTGTAGTGATAAGTACAGGTTTCCATCATCATTGCATGCAAATATGCTATATTTACAGATGACCTTAAAATTATTTCGTGAACTCCAACTTACTATGGTAGATTGGACCATATTAATAAAACTAAGGTAATAGATAGACGAATTGACCTATTCAAAATGTACCGATTTTTTCCTCGTACGATTAGGGATATGAATAGCTGTAAATATATCCAAACGTATAATTAAAAGTGTATCAATGGATACACTTGCAAAGGTAGATAAATGTTGGTAATAGGACTTTAACTTAACCAACTAAGAGCAGTTTTTTGCATGCTTGCTTTGCTCTTTAGTTTTTTTAATTGTGAAGTGTTGAATAGAAAATATTTATGAATCCTTTTTGATGATTGGTGTGATCCATGATTAATTTGAATGGGGTAGTTTACCATATTTTTTTTAATTGCCGGATCACATAGTGTGTGTAAAATAAAAAGACCCGTATTTTTCCGTTTATTGATCCGTCAATTATTTCTCGAGTTATAAGCGGCGAAAAACTGATGTTTTTAACTATTTCGGAAAAGTGGGAGTGGTGCAACCTCTGACGTCATTGACTTCGTCCAATCACAATTGAGCCTGCGAAGCTACTTCGTCTTATTGCAATGGGGGGACACAGCTGACTCTGCCAATAGGAGCAGTTGCGACAGCATCTGTGCGAGCAGACCTTCCGAGAACCTCTCCTATTTTACTCCCTTCCCTTCCCCGAATAGCAGTCAAGGACGGGAGGAAAATGACACCAATGTTCTCAAAGCAGCTTTTTAGGTGGGCGCCACTATTTACCTATTTTAATTTTGATTTATTAGTGAATGGTTGTGGGTAGAAGATCAATTTTTTCACTAAAATTCTTTTTTCGTTTTCATTTAACGATTTCGTGTACAAAATTGCGATTTCTTTTCCGATTAAACGCCCCCATTCACCCCCTGCAACACACCTTAATGGTGGCTTGCAGGGTATTGTGTGGATATGGATGTTGAAATTATACTAGGATAGATTAGTGAGTAGACACGATCACAGGATTTGGCAGAGCGCAGCTAAGTATTCCCCTCCTTATGCTTTTCATTGAACTGGCCCCCCTACCCTGAATGTGTAAATTTCACACACCATTGGCTTAGTACGGGGTGAGCTCTACTCTCACCTATCCTGAAGGCCAACCTTCAGCTTGAATCACCGAGTGAGTGATACTTTTCATTAGATTTCTAATTGTCCGTGACCCTAGTTCATACTCTCCCTTCCTAGGAGTACATTCTAAACCATCTTTCCACCCCATTTTCCTGGTACCAGAGAGACCGCATACGAGGATGGGCACGACGACGGTGAGGGGGTGAACAGTGAAAGGTGTGGCGGAGGACGTGAGTCGTGACGTGATTAACCTGTTCATTTTTCCCGGAAGAGGGATGGGTTCGATATTTTTTTCAACTTCATCACATAAAGATGTCAGAAGAAGGTTAGTGAGGAGTTTGATGTGGAGCATGACGCTGTATGGTTAAGAAACGTGAACTTTGAGGAAGAAGAATGAGATTGGTAGTTTGAGTTGTATTTACATTTACTGAATACACTGCCAGCCACGTAGAGGGTGTGTGGCAGGGGTTCAAAAATCACCAAACATCCATTATTGACATGCAAATATGCTACTACATGGAAACATGCTAGATAATAGGGTTACATGCAGATAGATGGTTAGTATATGCATAGTAATTAAGGGGTTATTTGTTATATCTACATCTACATCTAAATAATACCCTGCAGTGTGTGGCAAGGGGTGAATTCTCACCTAACATGCACTTCATATAAATGCATTTAAAAGGATTAGTATTAATATATGTCTAAACTGCACGATTTAAAATTAAGATAAAAATAACAAAACAAACATGCAAAAACATGCTGTTAGTTGGGTTATCTTCAAGTCCTTACACCAACATGCAATTACCTATGCTATACATTGATTCACTCGTATTGGACATATTTACCGGTAATTTATAATGGCATTGAGATAAATATTTTTATCTGTATTTACCTGCCATGCATGGTTAGTGTTCACCAATCACGCACTGCATCTATATCATCTTCAAGACTTCGAGTACGCCTCTAAATTCTTACCATTGATTACTATAAGTATCATGCAAGCCGGGCGAATTAACTCTCTCGTTTCATCTATATTGCTAATTATGTTTTCATAAATACTAGGAAAATGACATTAATGGTTCATGCAGACGATTTAAATCATTCTAAATCCACTACATTAATCTAAATCTTGTCTCTGATCATTTTGATTGAACTGTTGCTAAATTAATCCTAGTCGTGTAATGCGTGCCATTTCCATGTTGAGTGAAGATAATTTTCGTGAGGACATCTTGGCGTGACCCCTCTGGATTATTTTATGATCTTGAATCTTGTAAGAAATAAACGAGTATTTGAAGATGTTGGTGATTCAGACTATTTCTCTAATCTTTCTGTGTGATCTTGCTGCCGATGTAGCATGTAGTCATTCTCTCGGAGATGGGAAAAGACTCATTTTCCTTCTACCTATGGCGAACCTTTAGTCTGGCTTTTAGGCTTGGAGAAGAATGGAGAAGGTACCATTAAGGGAAACGGAGGCTTAAAATGAAATGGTGAGCAAGGTAATGGAGTAGAGAATGCTGCTAGAGGAAATTAAGAGACAGTGGTCTTCGGGTTTAGGTGCTCTAGAGGAAGAGGTTAAGTATCGCGCCATCTAATCTAAGATCCTAATCTCAAGACAAATGCAACATCCATACTCTGGACGGAATTCGAACCCGCGACCTTTGGGTTGCAAGGCCAGCTCGTTATCGATCTTGCTGCTTTAGACGGCAGGAGAACGCAGACTTGGTGCACGGGCCAATTATAAATTATGATTTACCTCTGCTTTATGTATGTATGTACATGTACATAGGAAAGGTTGGGCAGAAGCGAAAGGTATATAATTTTTCTTCATGAAGGGAAATTAATAAATTTTGAACTAAAAATGGAAGGGGTGCTGCAAAGTGAAGGCTCAGACGTGGCGAAAGAGGGTATTTGTGGTCCATGCAGGCAAGATTGGTGTGATATATCTAATCTAAAGTAATCTAGATAAATATTTTCATAAACATATTACCTAGCTAGACGCCTCAAGGGAGTGTGGCAAAGGTTGAGGCGAAACGATTCCAGGTAGTAGGGACTAAGAAAAATGATAATATTTTGCCATCGGAACAGAAACTTATTTAGCTCGCCTCTTGTGTTCAGGTAATCTAAGGGTTACTCTTCAGTGCGAGAAAGTTCTGTAATGACCCTGGCGACATTCCAAGCTCGTATTTTAAATTTCCTGAACATTTACTTCGATAGCAAAAAATACCGGGCGTACGCGCTGACGTTATGAAACGCTAACTCCCCAACAATAGATAGTAGAATGTCGCTGGTAGTTCCACAAGGCAGAGTGATGTTGCCCGGATTATACCCTTTATCAGGTGAAAGATATTAATCTAGCTGTTTCCAGTGGAGGACCCATGCTTGCTCCCTTACGATAACAACGCTATTGGGAGATACGAGGCATCAAGCAGCGGGGGCCCTTGGATCCACGGCAAATTCGTAGAGGCATTCACGAAGAGAGGGAGGAGCGCAGAAAGTAAACTCCGCGTCAAGATGGATAGCCGTTGGTCGCCAAGAGGAGACGGTTCTCCGTGGGCGGCCGCGGGTTGACCCCCGCTTGCGGGGGGGAAGGACAAAGGGAGGAGGATTAAGGGGGAGTTGTGTGGGGGGATGGTGGGGGAAAGGGATTAGGCGGAGCGGGAGTGCTGGTTACGGCAGCTTCGCCACAGTCTTCATTAATCACGCAGGCGGCCGCCGCAGCGTGACTTTCTTTGTCCAAGCCTTGCCCTGCGACGGCCTTCACTGGAGCTCTTGGTCGTGGTAAAGGGGCGTTCCCACCATCCCTCCTCACCCCCAAACCGCCCCACCCCCCCTCCTCCCCACCCTTCAAGGCGATCGAAGGCGGTGCATCGCAATTATCGGTAACCAGCTGGACGTAGCGAGCTTCAACGGAGGGAGATACATCATTTATGGTTATTACAGATTAATTATATCATTAGATATAAAGATTATATTCTACAGAGATTATTAGAGAGTACTGAGGCCTGATTGATGAAGATTATTAGTAGCAAAGCCAACCACGCCTGGTGGGAACCGCGCCGTCTCGACAATGCAAAATGTACGGGTTTGAGTGATGTCTTGGTCACGATCAAGAAAGATAAAAAGAAGATAAAAAGCCCTCCCTTTAAAGCATCTCTTCCGAGGAAGCTGCAAGAAGGAACGTATAAGGACATCACGAGACGGCTGCTGCTGCTCTCGGCCTTGCTTGTTGTGATCGTTCTAAGGATCAGGTATTGGATTAAGTTAGGTTAGATTGCGCGATATAACCTTAGTAGTTCGGGCCCTTCCAAACTGCACTTTCCTATAAACTTACTACACATTTACTCTCATTCTGCTAGCCGTCCTGTAGAGGACGAAAGGTTAACCGCCACAAAAATGAAGGAAAAGGAAGAATAAACTGGGGATTATTTGTGCAAAGTGATTCATATTTTTTTAATAATCAGTCTCTGTTTATGCAGTAGCCGTATATTTCGCATGGTAAAAACGAATTCTAGCATCTCTGTAGCTAAACTCACTTTGGTCTGCCCTGTTGATGTAGTGTGGGGGGTTCATTTATGTGTTTAAAGGGAGCCGAAAACTCGTGTGATTAGTATTTTTTAAGTTATTTCAATCTTGTAAATGGTCTTTTAGTCTCGAAGGCACACCAACCAATCTATTCCAAATATCTATCATTTTCTATACTTTTTGTGAGGTTTCGTTCTTTTGCCTCCCAAATGCTCGATGCGTGCTCAAGATGACTTACCACCGCAGTGACAGTTTGCGAGGTACTTATTTTTTTAAGAGAAATAATCTTTATGTTACAATTTCTAGTACATTTACTGGGATACCTTGGATTACACTCCCCAATCCTCCTGCATGACCAGTTTGCTTACGTGATTTAAAAGTTTTTTTTTTAATAAGTTATACTCAGCATATTGTTACAGATGTTGATACGCATTTTGCTTCGAGTCGAGTTACTACTGTGTGGAAGTGGACATGCATCTACATCTACATAATACCCTGCAAGCCACCATAAAGGTGTGTGGCAGAGGGTGAACTCTCACCAAACATGCACTACATATCATGCATAAAAAAGGATTAGTACTTCTATAGGTACTATTCAAAACTACGCTATTTAAAAAAAGATAAAAATAGCAAAACATACATGTAAAAACATGCCGTTAGTTTGGTTAGCTTTAAGTGCTCATACCAACATGCACCTACCAATGTTATTGCTACCATTACTACACTCGTAATGGATATATTTACCGTTATTCATATCCCTAATAGTACGAGGAAAAAAGGACATTTTGAATCTGTCAGTTCGGCAATTTCTCTAATTTTGTGATTATGGTCCACTCTACCATAGTAAGTTGGGGTCCGCAAAATATTTTTAACATCATCACTGAAAATATTATCTTGGAATTTGTTTAAGAGATTAAGTCTAAATTTCAACCTGCGATCTGACAATGATTCCCAATGTAATTCATTTAATAGACTGGTTACGCTAATAAGGTTATCATACCGTCCCTTTACAAATCTTGCCGATCTTCGCTGCACACTTTCAAGTTCGTTATTTAGACCGATTTCGTAGGGATCCCATACGCTGGCAGCATATTCCAAATGAGGTCTTAAAATGGTTAGTTGTTAGACATGGTTGGTGTCTTTTTGGATGCGATGAAGGTGTGGACGGAGTTGGAACGGGCTGGTCACGACGCATCGCCGCCGTCACCGCGGGGCCAGCCACGATCGCGGCCGCCGACGAAGGGAGCGCCACCTTCGCGCCGACGGCCAAGAGTGAAAGTCAGTGAGCGGTCGCTCCTCCCTGGACACCTGGCGTTGGGACGGCGGCATGATGAAATGGGGGAATGGGATGCTGCGGGAAGGGGGAAGTGGGGGGGTTTGGACGCCTCCCGAATGCAGCAACGGGGGGAATCTGTGTAGTGTGGATGGCGGTCGGAAATCACTCGGGCCGTGGGCTTTGGGGGACCAATTGCTGGCGAGCGAATTCCCCAGCTCCACCCTCAGCTATTTCGACCTCCCTCCAGTTGACCACCTGATTAATCTCTTCGCAGCATGGCCGCGCCCGGAGTAAAAAATATAGCACATACTTCTATCTATCTTTCCCCCTTCATGTGCGGGTGCTACCCTGATATCTACATCTACACGATACCTTGTAAGTCACCGCGAGGGTGTGTGGCAGGGGGTGAAGATCATCAACATGCACTACTAACGTGCAAAAAAGCAACTATAGGGTCCCATGCAACTAGATTGTAAGTTTAGGATAGTATTTAAGGGGTTAATACATGTATCATGCACTACGGACTACTCTAAAATATTTCACCAACCTATCCCTTTGCTATGCTGCCTATTCTGTACTCTTTATTTTCTACGCAAAGAAACCTCTCAAAAATCTCTCAATAGGCGATTGGACGAAGGCCTTTGGAAACACGTATGAATGTATAAGAAGGATTTGCTAAATTTTCAGCTACCCGAAGGCCACTTTAGGAAGCACGAATTTTAGTGGTCCCTGTTAAAAAAGTTTGAATTTTGATTTATATAGCCGATATATAATCTCATGGCAAACTAAGAAGTCTTAAGAAGAGTATGAGAAAAGAGATGTGTACTGAAAACCTTAAAAAGAAGAAGGGACAGCTTAATAGGCCACATCTTGAGACACATCTACATCTACATCTACACGATACCCTGCAAGACACCGCGAGGGTGTGTGGCAGGGGGTGAAGATCACCAAGCATGCACTACTAACATGCAAACTAGCAACTACATTGTCTCATGCAACTTGATTGTTAGTATCTATAGTATTTAAGGAGTAAGACATGCATCATGCACTACAGAATACTATAAAATATTTCCCCTACCTATCCCTTTGCTATGCTGCCTATTCTGTTCTCTGTTATAGTACAGGGGGAAAATGCCATTTTGAATCTATCGGTACAACAATCTATCTCTCTTATCTTATTTATATGGTCGAATCTAGTATAATACGCTGGTTTTTTAATATGTGCCTAACATTTTCAGTAAAGCTATCCGATTGAAATTTCTCTAATAGTTTTAATCTGTACTTTAACCTACGCTCTAATGATGATTCCCACCCTAATTATTTTATTAATTCTGAAACGCTAATCAACCCATCGTAACACCTTTTCTCGAACCTAGCTACTCTAAATAATTGTTATTTCGTAAAGGATGTGAGTCTTTTATGCTTACGTTTTTCCCACTTCTGTATAAATCTTTTCATGAACATTTTACTGCTCGGTAGGTACCAAGCCTGTATACTTATTTTCCACTACGTCATTTATAGTTAGTCTCATATTTATCTTATTTCAAATTAAGTAAATATCAAAATTCCTTTCTATCGTTAGTTATTTATATTTCAACCACGTAAGTATTAATTTATGTCCTTATTTTTGATCGTAAAATATTGTAATTATTATTGACGAAGGGTTAGTTCAATTAAGGGGCTACAGAGTCTCAATCTCGTGAAGACAATTTATTAATATTAACTTCTATAAATGCTATTTCTGCATGCGTTAACCGATGTTGCGACGTTTTGAAAGGTTAACAGGCAGTTTAAATGTTTTGTCTTTAAGTTCACCTTTCACTCTTATCAAACAAGCCATTCCAACTCTTAACAAATTAACTTATATGCCTTAATATTGTAATCCTTTTCATAAAGCCCACCACGACCAAAGAGGTAATAGATTCCGGTATGGTGGTATGAAATGGCTTGACCGAAGTCCGAAGAAGTTGTTTTGGTGCTTTTTAGTATCTATGCACGAGTGTTGTTTTTATGGAATATTTCCTTTTGTATACTGAGTAAAAAAATATGTTCTGCAGTGCTCGTTCCACATGGTATCAATAGTACTGATAGACAATTTTAGCTATTAGTGAATCTACTTAATGCTTGTTCGGTGACTATTCGCAACCTGTCACGCCCTCAAAGCGAAGAAACTATTACCTAGTTCTGCAGCATACGATATTCAATTTTCTAAAAAAAAACGGTCACTGAAATAAAAATTTTTCCGATGTGCTGGTGGTATTTTCAAAACAGGGTATCACGTACTCAAAACAGCATTTACTTGTAAAATCCGAGGGTTCTCGCGAAATAGATTGGAATTTGAACATACTGCGGTAATACTCATGCATGAGTGCATGCAGTTTTCCACAAAATCAAATTTTGGTTCCACCCGGAAGGCATTGAAACACGGTTTGAAGTAAAATTTTATTTTGTGGAAAACTGCTTGTGCATTGTTTCGGTGAGCATCTACTTGCATTCTCTTTGAGAGTTTGTACTATTCCTACGGTGAAACTAAGATCAGCCACCCATTATTAGACGGCGATCCTAATATTGGATTGACGCAGCTCTCCACTCAGTTCTCCAATCGGCCAATGTCTTCATATTCACATAATTTTCTCCTTCGCACCTTTCGCTAGATAATAAGACGGAGATGGTTTTCTTCAAATTCTAGCGCCAGATGACTGTATTTAGGTGAGACTGACAGGTGCATATTTTGAGTTGTCAAATTGAGTCACTTGATCACGTGCATTATGCTCAATTTAAAATAATCATATTTCTAGTGTCCTACATGTAAACTTTTTTGTTCATCAAGTGTCATCATGATTACCTAGTTCGCCTTGAACATATAGGAATAATGTTTGAGTGAATTGTTAGCTGTTGCACTAGTCGTTTCCTTTCATACAACTTCTATGTAATTTACAAAATGGCTTATGTAATATTTTATGAGAATCCTCCTTCGTTTTCGTGGCAGCACTCAAAGCGAGCAACTGATAAATATCTTCTTACCTAACCCGCATCAGCGAGAAAAATAATGAAGGAAAAACAGGATGGCTTTGAGAAGCGAAATGGAGTGAGTGTCCAAAAGGGTGTTGCAGCATTACTCCTCTGAGGTGGTGCAGCGAGGGGAGGAAGCAATCCTGAGGCTGGGAATGCTCGCTAGATCGCCTGCACGATAACTCCCGAATTGCTCTTCCCGCTGGCGAAAAATACCCCGAATACACAGCAATCTCTGCGGAGATTGCGCATGAGGTTTCCACCCTACGACTCACTCGCAAGCTGCACTTTTACCCGTGTATTGAAGGGGGTATCTCCGCACGTGGTCATGCATAAAGAGTTCACTGGACCATGAAGATCATACGTGGCTCGAGGCTTTATCTAAGAAATTGAGATTTCGACCTTTAGCAGCCTTTGACTTTTTTTCGTAAGTTCCGTGGCGTCGGTCCGATGGGTAGGAGAAGAAAGTGTACGTTTGCGGCGGCGTTATTTTTCGTGATCCCGTGTCCGGTTTTTGAAAGGAGTCAACGTTTCTATTAACAGAAATTCTCGTAAAGAATGGATATCAAAGAAGAGAAATACGTGCCTACCTTATATCCAGAGAGCGACCGATAAGATATCGAGAACACTACGGAGGTATGACATACGGGCAATTTTCAAACCACGGAGAAAAATAATGGCCATAATCCGGAACGTCAAGGATAAAAATAAAATGGAGACGGAGGGAGTTTAACAGTTAACATGCCGGACATGCGACCAAGTATACGTGGAGGAGACGGGCAGAACAATTAGGACAAGAGTCAAGCAGCATAGCGCCGCAATCCGACTGGGGTTCTTCGAAATATCAGCGGTCGTAGAGCACGCCGCCCAAAGCCATGAAATTGACGTCACCAACCCTAAATTCCTCGCCAAATAAAAACACTTCAAAGATCTATAGGGAGGCATTGGAAATAAGGACACACAAGAATAACTTTAACAGATACTACGGACAGAAATTCAGTGAGTCATGACTACCAGTCATCTAAATCTGCATAATACCTTGCGAGCCACCATAAACATCTACATCTACATCTACATAATACCCTGCAAGCCACCACAAGGGTGTGTGGCAGGGGGTGATTGCTCACCAAACATGCACTACATATCATGCATAAAAAAGGAATAGTATTAATATAGTAGTCAGAACTACACTATTTAAAAAAGATTGCAAAGCAAACATGCAAAAACATTCTGTTAGTAGGGTTAGCTTTAAGTACTCATACCAACATGCAGCTACCAATGCTATTCATTGCTACTCTCCGATAGGACATATTTACCGTTATTCGTATCTCTAATTGTGCGAGGGAAAAAGGACATTTTGAATCGGTCAGTTCGGCAATCAATTTCTCTAACTTTATGATTATGGTCCAGTCTGCCATAGTAAGTTGGGGTTCGTAAAATATTTTTAACATCATCACTGAAAATATTGCCTTGGAATTTGTGGAAGAGATTAAGTCTAAATTTCAACCTGCGATCTGACAATGATTCCCATTTGAATTCATTTAATAGACTGGTTACGCTAATATAATTATCGTATCGTCCCTTTACAAATCTTGCCGATCTTCGCTGCACACGTTCAAGTTCATTACTTAGACCAATTTCGTAGGGATCCCATACACTGGCAGCATATTCCAAATGAGGTCTAACAAGGGAAAAGTAGCTGATTTCTCGTACATGATCGTCACATTTACCCAATACTCTTTTTATAATGAAACCCAGTTTGCGATTCGCTTGACCCATTATTTCACGAATGTGTTTACCCCAGGAAAGATCATATGTCAGTCTTATTCCAAGATATTTAATGGATTCCACGTTTGTTAATTCATTATTACTTATTTTGTAAGTGGTAGGAGGAGAGCTATTCTTTTTCCAAAAATTCATTACAAGACATTTCTTAAAGTTTAATTCTAACTGCCATGTATCACACCAAGTTTCAATTGCTTGTAGGTCAATAAAAGGTGAGGACCATAAAAGTGAGTGGCAGAGGGTGAATTCTCACCAAAGATGAACTACATATCATGGGATTCTACACTACATCAAGGGATTCACTACATATCAAAAAGGATTAGTATTTATATACTATTGTAAACTTCACCATTTAAAGACATAAAAATAGTAAAGCAAACATGAAAAAAACATGCTGTTAGTTGGGTTAGCTTTAAGTGCCTATACCAACATGCAGCTACCAATGTTATCCATTGCTACACTCGTATTGGATATATTTACCGTTATTCATATCCCTAATTGTACGAGGAAAAAAGGACATTTTGAATCTGTCAGTTCGGCAATCAATTTCTCTAATTTTGTGATTACGGTCCAGTCTACCATAGTAAGTCGGGGTCCACAAAATATTTTTAGCATCATCACTGAAAATATGGTCTTGGAATTTGTGGAAGAGATTAAGTCTAAATTTCAACCTGCGATCTGACAATGTTTCCCAATTTAATTCATTTAATAGACTGGTTACCCTAATATAGTTATCGTACTGTCTCTTTACAAATCTTGCCGATCTTCGCCGCACACGTTCAAGTTCATTATTTAGACCGATTTCGTAGGGATCCCATACACTGGAAGCATATTCCTAAAGAGGTCTAACAAGGGAAAAGTAGCTGATTTCTCGTACATGATCGTCACATTTACCCAGTACTCTTTTAGTGAAACCCAGTTTACGATTAGCTTGACCATCTAGGGGTTAGATGGCAGAAGGGACAGTTTTGTCTCAATCTCGCCCCAATAAAGACCTTTTATTATTATTATTATTTCACGTATGTGTTTACCCCAGGAAAGATTATGTGTCATTTCCAGAAATGTTCGACACTCACCCCCCTCCCCTCCACCTCCTCGAGAGTATATATTTGATGCGTAATAAAGGCAAAAATCATTAGCCCTGGCGAGGTCTCCGGCAAAGGAGAGGAAACGTTGGCTCTTTTCCAAAAAAACCTGATGAGGGATCACCCAAAAGAACGCTGCTGCAACAATGGAACCCAAAAATTTTAGCAGCTTGACGAAAGTGTACGCTTGGTTTGAAACTATTTTCAATACTTCTACTTTAAACTATTCTTTCCGAAACAAGCATTTTGAACGTCTACTACGAATGTAATTGATTATCCATGCGAATCAGCTCCGTCAGTATTCCATTAGATTTCTATGAAAACTTTTAGGTGAAGAAATTTTATTATAACCCGACCCCTTCCATTTATCGAGGATCGGTTTGGTATATGAGAGTTGGTCTTACTTCTGGACTATATCGTATGAAATTTGAAATTGACAAATGAAGATCGAACAACCCATTAGTTTCCATATAGGTACAACTAATAGCAAATGTGATACGTATTTACGTAGTGTTACTAACAGGCTATACTCAAATAGTTAATTTTTGAAAGTACGTGTGTGACATAGTGAATTTCATGGAAGTTATCACGCGTCAAAGAATTAAAATGGAAACTATTGCATGATAGCATATGCTAGAACAAATAATAAGAAATAGATTGTACAGTAGATTCTAATAAACATTTAGTACTTGGTTGGTGCATGCGCAACTAACACATTTTCAGCTTTTTTATGGTCCTTATTTTATGCAGGAATATGATGTTGGTATAATGCATGATTAGTGATGATTCACTCCCTGCCACACACCTTAGACGTATCTCGCAAGGTAAACTGTGCATTAAGGAAAATGCAGATGAAAAAGTTTCAATATTTTACATGTATTCCATACATATGATTTGCTTGAATGCTATTTATAGTATCAGTCACGTTTTTCATTAGGTAAATGTTTTTTTTACATTTTTTTACCCCTAATCCACCATAAAGGTGTGTGGGAGGGGGTTATTTTCGCCAAATATACAATACCAGCATGCATTTAAATTTACATATAGGTAGTATCTACCCGATGAGATGAATAGCATGTAAGGTACAAATTAAAAATTCCAATTTTCATCTAAAATGCTAGAAAACATTTGAAACATACTACATACATGCATTATATATACTAATTTTTCATGCAGACATGCTTAAATCCTATAAAAGACACCGAGTTGGTCTTATCTCTGTTTCTTTCGTTAATCGTATTAATCTAATGTGAGGGATTTCAGGTTCACGGTAAGGGGAATTTAATTTATGAAGCCTTATGGTCAGAGAAGTCTTTATGTTTTTAGGGTCACGACTTGTTTTAGGTAAGAGCGAATATTTGAATAAAAGCAAAATTTCCGCAACAAAAAAAAACCACCTCGACCGGAACCCCCGGAGAACTTAAGCACCTTAGAGTACCTGGCCGGAAATCAGTGGGAACCGGGTTCGAGTCGTGGTCGTGGTGAATTTTTTCCTCGAGGAAATTCTGCTATTGTACATTTCAGCGGGTGACTAAGATATTCGCGGCTAGTTCGCAAGCCTTGAATTCGAGTACTTCTATCTGTCTGTGGTTCAGTGTATTTGTCTCAACTCATCCCGAAAGTCCTGTCTAGCGATGAGGCCTTTATAAGCTCTCGGAGCTGGAGGTAACCTCAACTGCCCGGCACCTATGCAAAAGCCTTAGTCTGACGTGCTGGATTGGCACTTGAAGTATCTCCCATCCCATTATCTCTAGCAGTTGTACTAACGTCCTTATCATAAACATTTGTTTAAAAATCTGCTTGATCTCCCTTATCCCTTTTCCCAAAGAGAAAGACAATCAGATTTACACCTGCAATTATTCAAGCATGCAAAAACCTGTATAATATCTACAAAAACTATTTTAAATTCCACCTGGTATCCTCGTTGCGTTCTATTACTACCTCTAGTAGTGCACGGAAGAAATAAATTTTAAACCTTTGTGTGTTATATAAAATTTAAACCTACGTAGGTATCATCCGAGAACGGGCAACTAAATTATTAGTATCTTCATAGAAATATGACAATTATTATTGGTAACGGTAGTGTATTAATATATTAATTTGCAAATTTAATTTCGTTGGTAATGGTCCTTTTATCATAAGGTTCTTTTAACATTATCAGTGCTAAAACATATTAAAGATTCACTGTAGGATAATTAACGTATATTTTACCAACATACTGGTATTATATTGGCTATAATGATCACTCTACGTTGATGGAAAAAACTTTTAATATATTTTTCTATAACAATCAAATCATTAATCTTCTTCTTTCAAGGAGATTATCTAGCGTAAATCATAGGTGTTTTTATACATTTCTAACGTAATCAGCAAGGATTGACTTAAAATATTGTCTAAACTTTAGAACACGGTCTGATAGCGATTTCCATCCTAGTTCTTCTAATATGTTTACGATACGAATACAGTTATTACGGTGACGTTTGAAATGCACAGCATGGAAATCAATTTGCGAGCATAAGAATCAGAATTAATTAAAACAACTATTGAATACCTTTCCACTTCATTGAATCTAAATATCTATACGTAATCAAAATGAAATGAGGTGGAACATGCTATATAATATTCTCCACATGGAATGATTGGGAGCAAAAAAACTTAAAATAAGCTTGATCGTGCCAACAACTGTGGCAAACATGTCCTGTAAGCTCATTAATTTCATGAAATCCTATGCCACTCGGTTACTTTCTCACATGCACTCCTGGACATTTTTCGCATTCTGTCCTTGGATTTTGAATTATAAAACGATCATTGGCACGTGTCTCTAGATAGTAGGCATGAAGTTCATCACAATGGAAAGCGTTTAAATAGGATAGGCGAATGCACGGTTTGTAGTTTTTAATGCACAAAAAAACAAGTTTATATCTTCCAACTGCGTCAATTCCCACAGCTATTGATTTAAACAGCTTAAATTGTCATTACCACGATTTTTTAACATTCAGTTGTGTCAGCCATTTCCCTTGATAATCTTGTAATCATACTACGGTGGTTCATCTATTTTGGATCATTAGGTACATTCTGTCAAGCAACATCTTTGTTTGCTACAAAATTTTAAAGATGTGAAATTGGATGAAACCAGTGACCAAAAATTGCATCAGAATTTGAACGAAGGACATCAGCTTAAGGGGAATTATGAATTGATGCATTCAAACAAATACCTTTCTCAAACGTAAAACTTATATTTCTCCACAGACACTAATAATATGCCTTGTCATTTCAATGCGTTAAATTTCCTATTTTACGTAGCGCATGGATATAGTGCATATTTTATTATTATTCTCACCCTACGGTACACATCTTTGGATGTTTGTTAGGTAATCAATCTACATCTAAATGCATATGAAGATCAAGTAAAAAATCATCTACTAAGTGGTATAACTGTACACAAAATAGACTATCTGAATAATAGCCATCTTACCATCTTCGTAACCAAGGGAATGTGATAACAAGATGAGTAGAGCTGAGTATTTATATGAATTTGATTTTATTGATTTCCTGACTTTAGAGTTCTAGTAAAATGCATAGCAACCTTAATGCAGAAAGTGGCATTTAAACGTAGCGTTAAGATAGAGAGAATGAAACACACTTGCATCCTTAGAGGTGTGGTTATGGAAAATATAGGATAAGGTTAGGTGTGTTGGATGAAAAAAAGAGGGATCGATGAAAATAGTAGGAAAGGAGAAGATTTAAATTGAATTAATTAGTGCTAGTGAGTGAGACGGGTGCAAAATAAGGTTTTAGGGAGATTTAGTGGATATGATAGAGGGTTCCGATGGGTAGAGGAAGGGAATCTGCAGTTTCGGTGACATTAATATGACGAAGAACATATTCTTTTGTGTCTTCAGACTTATCATTTAGCTTCGTGTTCTTATTTAATGTTTAATCAATTAACCTCTTTTGTAATTATATTTTTATAATGATTTTATGTACCTATCGTTTCATGTACTACATCTACATAATACCCTGCAAGCCACCATGAAGGTGTGTGGCAGGGGTGAATTCTCACTAAACATGCACTACGTATCATGCAAAAAGGATTAGTAATAATCTACTATTATAAATATCACTATTTAAAAAGACAAAAATAGCAAAGTAAGGTTGGAAAAACATGTTCGGTTACCTTCAAGTCCTTATACCAACATGCAGCTACCTATGCTATCCATTGATACACTCGTATAGGAAATATTTACCGCTATTCAATCCCGAATTGTACGAGGAAAAAAGGAAATTTTGAATATGTCAGTTCGGCAATCAATTTCCCTAATTTTGTGACTATGGTCATCTACCATAGTAAGTTGGGTTTCGCCAAATATTTTTAACGTTATCACTGAAAATATTATCTAGGAGTTTATTTAAGAGATTAAGTCTAAATTTCAAACTGCGATCTGACAATGATTCCTATTTTTATTCATTTAATAGACTGGTTACGCTAATATAGTTATCGTACCGTCCCTTTATAAATCTTGCCGATCTTCAAAGCAAACGTTCAAGTTCATAACTTAGGCCGATTTCGTAGGTATCCCATATACTGGCAGCGTATTCCAAAGGGGAAGTACTATGAGGTAGATAAGTGTACTCTGCTTCATAGAAAAAGTAAAAATTATTATATGTCAATTAAAAATGTCTTTAACTATCAAATCACTTCCTGATACTACTTGACACTGCAGGAACACGATATGAGCATGAAAATATTACATGAAAATCAATTAATTCCAAATACCCAATGCCGAGGAAGTTTCTCGCGTAAAGTTATCACGTAAAGGTCCTTACCAAGGGAGTCTCGGTCCCACAGATAAGCTGTAAAAATTACCGAAATCGTATTAAAACGTCTACTTTCTAATAAAACATATTTTCACGTATGTCTATCTATCCATCGTAGATGTAAGTTTATCAATTGCCTAGCTACCCATTTGTCAAGAAAGCTCAATCTTGGAGTCTTTTTACCATGCAACCTATTTTATTTGAAAATAATGATACCAATTATGATAGATACCAGGTATTTTAACTTAAGTATTTCATTACTTCTAGCTGTTTTCTTGGTAAAGAAGCTTTGAATGTTCAAGCTCTATTCTCTTAGAATGCCTATAAGACGTATTTGCTAGTAGTTTAGAGTATGTGTGGATTGGAGCCTATTGATTATAATCATGGACGATAATTATCGTCGATGAACCTGTTTTTTTTTAAAAGGCAACATTTTGGAAAATTACAGCAACGTTGACATTCTTTTCCAAAATTTAGGTGGAAAGGAGCAACCCGCGTGTTTCAGGGCTATTTTATTCCTGTAAAGATAAATATAATACTATATAATTAAATATACATTTACCTTTTACCTTGCCCTTTTCATTTCACCATGGATGGAGCCGGAATTCAACTTTTATACATTTCGTTTCAGGAGATACCACCCAATCAATTTCAGAGTATGAAAGGGACGAAGTATAGTTCTGTAAATTATAGCACGGTGCACCGTCGCGACGGAGTTGCCCGAGGAGAGGTAAATGGAAGGACTTAAAACAGGAAATGATTGCTCCGATACTGTGGAAACGTGCTGACTTGACCTGTTGGATTGCCTGCATCGACCGCGGTAGAACAACTCCCTGCCACTTGGTAAGTACTTACGTTTCTCAATCGTGTGTTCTTCAATTATGAAACAGGAATTTCTTGATCCCTCCAGATTCTTACCAGCGGATTATTGAAAAATATGATCACGTAAAAGTCATTGTGATATAATGCTCAGAGGTTTCAGAGTAGTTTAATAAATCGTATTTTGGCAAGTGTGTTACCGAAGTTAAATACTTAAGCAAGAAGCCTCAAACAGTTAAGGTCTTGGTAGCTTAACTGACTAAGGTAACTGGTGCAAATTCGAAGATCCGGGTTCAAAGCCCGATTAAGGTTAATGGTTTTCCTCTGTGGAAATTTTTGCTATTGGGTCCATAAAAAAATTCAAATATTATCGTGTTAATGCATGCGAGAAGAGATTAACTTAGAGCATGTATTATGCTGTTTCAGTACGGTTGAAATTACATTAAGAACACCCTATAAAATTTATTTGGCGTTCCAAAATAAATGGCAGGACGAGAGGAGAAGCATGAATAAATGAAAACAAAGTGGCTGTGTCGTGTGACATTAAATGGTTACCAAAATTGTCTTTGAGATTGGAGGATGGAGGTATGTTGGATACTTTTGAGATGCGTTTGTTGAAAGCTAGTGAGTGTAGTTTCGGCAGAAAGGGAACTGGATAACAGACGAGTATGAATTATGAGTGAGGTTAAGAAACTGCAGAGGAGAGTGACGAGGGAAAGGAAAAAAATGAAATGTGATTTTGATGAGCGCGATGGAAGGTGGAAATTATCGGAAGATTAATACGTCTCTGGTTTAAGTCAGAAGAGGATAGAAAAAAGCTGATGGTAAACGAGGGAGTAGACCTGAGAGGAACAGTCAAAGAACTTACTATTGCTGGCAGTATGCTGACAAATCAGCTAGCATGGAATTATGCGTTTGGGGAAACGCGGTTCTTATAACACGGAAATGTGTCTCCGTAGTAATTTTATTCGCCAGAACGTAATTTTAATTTATGTAAAGCCGATGACCCACCATCCAGTTTTCACCCAAATTTTTTGTCCAAGCGCATTCATCCAAAGTTTGGATGAAACAGAAATGGTGTGTCCCACGTCATAGTGTTTCGGTCCGAAGTAGATGAACCAATGAAATACGAGGAAGCGGAAAACAAGAATGGCTGTCTGAATCGAATGTGAAGAAGCTGCGGAAATTCAAATTTAGCTATAGAAATTGAGAATAAATTGGATAAGATTTATGTAAACAAATCGTGCATTAGGTATCGTAATTGAATTCATCTTTTCCATAAACTCAGTAAGCACAATAATTTACACAGGGCTTCATATTTATGTCAGTTGCATCTTGCTGCGATCGTAACACCCCGATTCAAAGAGCTCTAAATATAATAAAATCACCCTTTAAAAAGCGAATAGCGAAGCTCACTTTTTTTGAAAGTCTCTGAGTGGTTGGTTTTATATATTTCGATGGAAATTTTGAGCACGTTGTATCATTCAGCCCAAAGATTTTGCTCAAACGTTGCTTGAACGTAGGTTATAGTACAGATTAAATCTATTACAGAAATTTAAATCGGATAGCTTCACTGAAGATGCTAGGCATATATTAAAAACACCAGCGTATTATGCTAGATTCGACCAGATAAATAAGATTAGAGAGCTAGATTGTCCTAGTGAGATTCAAAATGTCTTTTTCCCCCGTGCTATAAGAGAACACAATAGGCAGCATAGCCTAAGGTATGGGAAATATTTTAGAGTAGTCTGTAGTGCATGTATTAACAACCAATCCCTTAATTACTATGTAGATACTAACAATCTAGTTGCATAAGACCCTATAATAGCTTGTTTGCATGTCAGTGGTGCATGCTTGGTGATCTTCACCCCCTGCCACACACCCTCTTGGTGGCTATTAGGGTAAGGTGAAGATGTAGATGTGGATGAATAAAATCCATTGAGATAAAATAGGGTGCTTTAGTTCATAAAAAAATAGAATTCATTTATTGCGTTTCGTGCCTCGCCATAATTGTATTAATTATACGTAAATAATTTGGAATGGGTAACCCCAGTTTTCTGGAAAATCAAATGCTAATTTTATATTCATTTTAAAAAACTCAGAAATCGTGGGACTGTGACAGCCATGTTGCTGACGTCATAGGTACACAGTTTACGTTGCGAGGCATAGGGAATATTCATCTGCTGAACTTACCGTTGTATTTCATAGTCCCTTAACTCTGGAGGACGTGGTTTAATAATCGCCTGTAAAATTATTATTACAGCATGGAGTCTTCTCCGCTGAATATAGTATTAAAATTCGTTTTTAAGCTCCTACATTTATTGCTCGTGGAGTTCCCTGTTACCGCAAACCAAGGTGTGAACTGGATATGACTCTGGATCAAGTTAACACCATGCTTAGTAGAGTGAATGACCGTTTTAAAATGAAATGAATAAATAGGATACACAATTTTAAATTAAATGAATAAAACTAAATAATAAGAAGTTAGCTAAATAAATTTTCCTCTGAAACTCGTTATTAGGCTTTCACGAGGTATACCGTATGCATAGCGGTGGAGGCTCTGTATTGGGAGTAATACATGTAATACAGTAATTCTTGTATTATACTGTATTACAGAGCCTCTACCAGAGTCCTGTTGATTGCTAAATAATAACTAATAGTTTATTATTGGCAATCAAGAGGACTCTGGCCTCTACTTAGCGACAGAGTCCTCTGGATTGCCAATTATAAACTATACAGTTATTATTTTAGTCAGGTTAGGTAGTCAGTTCGATCATGGGGCATTTGGATAGTCAGGGATTACTCATAAACAGCCAGCATGGGTTCCGGAAAGGTAGATCTTGCGAGACACAATTAGCTTTATTCGTACACGATATTTTAGTCCACGGCGTAAGCAGTACTGAAGTTGATGCGATATTTTTAGATTTTAAAAAGGCTTTCGATAAAGTTCCTCATGACAAATTAATCTTGAAGTAAGAGAGTTTTGGTATAAATGAAGACGTTGTATGTTGGGTAAAAGAATTCTTAAGTGGGCGAGAGCAGAGGGTTGTCATAGATGGTATCATGTCGGACACAATCGAAGTCACATCGGGAGTTCCCCAGGGTAGCGTAGTAGGTCCGCTTCTATTTCTTTTATACATAAACGATTTGGGTACCGTAGTTAGTAGTAACCTTAGACTATTTGCAGACGATGCGGTGGTGTACAGGGGTATATCAAACGAAGAGGACACGAAATCACTTAGCAAGGATTTAGATGCAATTCAAGAGTGGTGCGACAAATGGCAGTTAGAACTCAACCTTAAAAAGTGTGTAGCTATCAATTTTTGGAGGAGGAATAATTCGATAGAGCGATCCTATAGAATTAATAACACGAAGATCGAAAACGTTGAAACCGTAAGATATTTAGGTGTAACAATCACTAAAGATTTATCGTGGGGAAGACACACAAGGGAAATATGCGGCCGAGCGAAGAGAAAGCTAGGATTTATAAAAAGAGTACTTGGGAAATGTGATGAGAAGACAAAAGAGCGATGCTACTTTTCACTAGTTAGGCCCCACCTTGAGTATGCAGCCAGTGTATGGGATCCTAATGAATTAGGTTTGATGAGAGAACTAGACAGTGTGCAGCGTAGAGCAGCTAGGTTCGTCAAAAGGTGTTACGATAGGTTGAGTAGTGTATCAGAATTAATACAAGAATTAGGGTGGGAATCATTATCAGAACGTAGGTTAAAGTCCAGATTAAATCTATTGGAGAAATTTCAATCGGATAGCTTTACTGAAGATGTTAGGTACATATTAAAAACACCAGCGTATTATGCTAGATTCGACCAGATAAATAAGATTAGAGAGATAGATTGTCGTACAGATAGATTCAAAATGGCATTTTTCCCCCGTACTATAAGAGAACAGGATAGGCAGCATAGGAAAGGGATAGGTAGGGGAAATATTCTAGAGTATACTGTAGTGCATGATGCATGTATTAACCCCTCAATTACTATAGATACTAACAATCTAGTTGCATGAGACCCTTTAGTTGCTTGCTTGCATGTTAGTAGTGCATGCTTGGTGATCTTCACCCCCTGCCACACACCCTCGCGGTGGCTTGTAGGGTATCGTGTAGATGTAGATGTAGATGTATTTTGCAGTCCAGAGGACTCTGCTTAGCGATATCCTCAGAACCACCTAGCGGTAGGGAGAGGAAAGAGTAGTGGTTTACCGTTACGTTTTCGCGCAGTTGAGTTTTTTTGTTTTTTAATTATTGAGGAATAATATTAGGTAAAACGTCATTTTAAAATTGAACGGCTTCACTAAGTTACTTACTCCATACTTTTGGAGGTACTCCATAGCCCTTTGATTGTGACAATAAGAAAATAGGAACTCACGATGCCATTACGGTGTTCCACCATTGTATTTCACCAGTTCCAAGGTCCAAAGTAGTATCCACTTGGTGTTCAAAATTTTTACCAAAATTTGGCCGTGGGACATTATTTGTTTCACTTTAAATTTTCCAATATTAACTACTCATTGCATATCAATGCGTGTTAATGAAAGTAGGAGTCATTGAAATCATAAAATCCTCTGTCCCCATTCCAAACTTTCCACGGCTTCCGTCACTCACGATATGAGGGACGCGTCCATCAGCAACCCTTATCTGCCCAATCTGATCTTCAGCATTCCACCACAACACAAAATCTCAATTGGCTCCTATTATTTTTTTTCATCTCGCCGCCAACGGCTATTAATCTATAACATTTAGTGACATCTAAGATGAAGTGGAGTAGCATATAATTTATTCCATGAAGAAGCACTTGGCAGGAAATGTTTTTACAAAAATGCTTGGCGACTTTTCCTATCGTATATGCTTCCCTAGTGGGAAAATGAAGTCCTCATCGCCAGGAAATGCGCTTAATAAATTCTCGTGATGGAAAAAAATATGGAAAACTGCATAAAAAATATGACTACAATATTATTGATATACGAAAGTGGTCGATTGATTGTATGACTGATCGAATTTTTCCACTTGCGCAGGTTCCTTAGTTCTTATTTGATAGGTTAAAGTACTTTATGCTCATGCGTACAGAGGTGTGGAATATGTTAAATACCGCTGAAGAGAAAGGTATGCCAATAAGATTCATGATCGAAAGAGATGATAACAGGCTTTTTTCCGGAATTTTTTTGGCGTAAAGTGAGATAGCGTAATGTGAGACTCGAGATACGTTATGGACTGCAGTATTTTGTAAATAGTATTTACATAATTTCTATTTAGATTAAATTGAGTGATAAAATTGTAGAAATAATTAAAGTTTTAGTACTATGTCATGCTAGATAAACCCTTAGACCGGGCGGCACATTTCTACATCAGTTGAACGAAACTATTAATTGTAATTATTAATAACATGATGAAATATTTAAAAAAAACTCTTAGTTCATTAGTTTCTAAAAAATTGGCCGAAAAGCATGTATATCCAAAATTTCGAAAAGATCGTTGAATAATTTATTATAATTTGATAATTTCTTGCCTGATGACGTCGAAATATAACCATTCCTCAATTAGAATTGGTAGAATTTTTTTGTGTATTCTATGAAAAAAATCCTTTTGTTGCACAATTATCTAGTAATTCTGCGTGTACGCGTTAAAATTCACTATTTTTTTGAAGCTGAAGTGATGGAATACTGTAAAATGTGGTGTCTTTGCCCGTTTTCTCAGGTTTTCAACTATTTTTTCAAGTAGTTCGTTTTGGTGTAGCCAAAACAGGTTAAATGAATAGAAGATAACCGTAGCCATTAAGATAATGCATTAATATTTTTATAAAACCACTATTATATGTTTAAAAAATAATGCATAGTGGTGAAATGTGAAAACTCCGACATTTTGTGTGAATTCAGCTACTAAATATTTTCCTAGCAATCATTCATTTTGTAACGAGAAAAATAATTAATTAATATTTTTGTTTGGTATATACTGTGGTACATACATTATAAATGGACACCGTATAATGTTTTGCCATTTTATTTCTAAATTATCAGATGTAAAAAACAACATGGTTTCATTCAACGAAATCTGGCTGAGTTTGATTAAAGATAATTAGAGTTTAGAGACATTAGACCTATTCTAGATATTGACAGCAACTCGATATTATCACCCTTCTTTATTATATAGTGTGGCGTTATATTTAACGCCACACTTAATATTATATTTAACGCCACACCCCGATGTCCTTCATCGAAGTCTGCACCAATGTCATGTAAACTGTTACCCTTTCCCTCCTATTATAGGGAGTTTTCTGCGATCATTTTTATTCCGGGGACATTCCTTAGCCGAGAATCTTGAAAAACTCAGGGAAATGCACTCATCCAAGATTTATTAGATTTCGTCTGGAGGTAATTAGTCATGGCCAAAGTGACCCCACAATATAGCATTTTTTCTCCTATAAAAATAATTTTCCCGGTTTTTAGTTAAACTTCTTAAATTTTTTTAATATTCTGCTGATGAAAATACTAAAATTATTACAGTACCATTTTTTCTCATCTGACTATAGCAGAGACGGGAGACAGTTGAGGTTTTCTAGGCTTGTCTCTAAAATGAACGATTCTCTTCTGAGTTTCTAAAAACGATTATACGGTGAGCACCGTGAGAGATAAGGTGGTCCTCCTGGTGATATGTTCTGGCATTGCTTTGGAGAGCGGGAATGAGTAGAGGTCTAATAAAGATTGTGTTATTGCGCTTAATTTTTTCCATTTGTGGAGTAGTGACAGCGTGGCCAAAGTCACTCCACATTACGGTACTAATGAACTGAGTCCCATGAGAATCTAGGCCCAGAACAATGGGACGAGTGAAATAAATTCGATTCATTTTTTTTTCAAATAACTTCACTTCCACCCATTCACCCCTTCCGATGTTTCCGTATAAAATATACAGCGGCCGCCTTAACGGCTCCATCTACACTTTTTCTCTCGGATTCGCCACGCTCCATTGACAATAACCATCCGAAGCCCTTCCGAAGCCGCCGATCGGCTGTTGATGACTATATTCCAGCCCACTGGAGCCTGTGAGAAATGAGAAGTGGGCTGGGCGGAAGAGGGCAGGCCAGGGTCAAGGCACTCGAAGCACCGGCAGCCGGTGGCCCGCCTTTCTCTTCCGCTCTCTCGGCGTGTATCAGCTGGTCGATCGCCGCTGCCTCTGCACCCAAGGGAATTATGCTCCTCAGGTGCTCACGAAGTAATCACTGCGGGAGAGTAGGGTCCTCACGTAACAGTTTGACTTTGACTTAAATTTGGATATTTTAACTTAAAAAGATTCCACTTTTGTATAGATTCATAGATTGCTGATTAGGTGTTTTGTAATTGAAAAATTAGCTCAAAATTATGGTTTTTCACTTTAAAAGTTCATGTAATTTCAGGCAGTCTCCCGAAAATCATAAGTAAGTGATATCTATCCATATCGATATGTATTCCTCATTTTAGGATCTTTTGGTACAGTGAAATCAACGTTTCAGGTGTTCTAAAACCTGTATTAGCTCATCTCGGCCCGAAACAAAATTTGTACCCTTTTTCCTTTGATGGCTTATTTCCTTCCACATTCACTGGCAAGATACCAGAGCACTGACTTCACAGTAATATTGATATGGCAGCATATGTTAGGAATATGAAATGTATGTACTATTTTTTGTTGGAATTTTTTCTATCTAAGAGAAATATATTTTTTCATAGAAAATATTTATAAAAAATTATTTGTGCATATGTTTTATAAATATTATAAATCTTTATATCATATAAAAATGTAGAAAATCATGCACGGGCCTTAATTCCGGAAAGTGGACATTTTGTATCAATGCCCTGAAATCGTTATGATAGCCGACGGTCAAGGTTACTCAGGAATGGGTTATTAGATTTAAGAGTTTTTCGTTATGTGTTATAGTGAGTTATTAATGTTGTTACGCTACCTTTTTATTTAACATTGATAGAATACCCCTATATGGCTGGTTATATTGCCACCTTCTACAATTCTCAAAGTGCTCGAAAAGATGGACATTCGAAACCTCTATTTACCGCAATTAATCCCTGCAGTCTTATTTGCATAAACGAATAGACCGAAATATGCGAGAGTGATTAAAATATATCCATCGATGCTGGATAATAGTGCGGCATAAATTTTACGTAAATGCACGACACGAAGCCAATGCTCGGCATAAACCCTGAATTCCTCCAAGATAAACGACAAGTAGCTATATCAATGGAGGTAGGTGATACGTAACGGAACTATGATCGGTGAACGGGTTAAGAGTGTATTTATTAATTGTGTTATTTATTGAATTTAATTACGTCATCTCCTTTACTATCGTCATTGACAATAACTCTGAATCTCAGGACATACACACATAAACAACATAAACATATAAACAATACCCTCCTTTTCTTTTACAATACCTATCACATTCACTTTCTTCTCTCTTCAGGCTCTAACAGACAGGCCATAGATCACTTCACATATATTCAAGAGCCACTTCACTGTTCACTTTGTACACACATCATCAAATACCATCCTAAAATTACGTACATACAATATCAGTGGGGAGTGGACCGCTTTATCCCTCGAGTACGTTCTGAAGTTCATGGCTGTGTCCTCCAACATGAGATCCCTGCCTCTTTCTGCACCCTGATTCCTCTGCCTTGGTCGCTGAAGATCTCCCGCGCATCTCGACTTGGCTGCAATTTCGCCAAATGATTCCCCGACGTGGATTCAGCTTCCCACGGGCCAATTCATAGACCTCGATGGCTTTCTTTTATCTTTCAGACAAAAACCCGACGTGGGTTCCACTTCGATCGGGAGGATTGTTGCACTAGCCGCCCCGTCCAGATTCCAGATTAATGTCAAAATGCATGTAACACCATCCCGGGCTTTTGGCTCTTTATGAACGAGGTAGGAGGTAATTGTGGAGGATGTTCGGTGCGGAGTAAGGGTTTTTTGTTAGGGTAGAGAGCTCGAAAGGTTAATTTGTTAGGGAAAGGAATTATTTGGGTAAGCCGGTGAGCATGAAGGGTTATTTTGTTAAGGGTGAGAAGGATTTATAGGGGTCCGGAGGGAGAGAAGGGTTTTTTTGTTTATAGGAGTTAATTGTGCATGGAAAAATTTTTCAGGATGACTAGTTGCTTTGCAGTGGATGGTAGGGAATATGAAGAGTTATTTTGTTAGGGTATTTATTTAGGGCTGGGATTAATGACGGAAAGGTTCAGTCAGGTTCAGGAGGTTGAAGGTTAGGGAGCTGTGAAGATCCAGGACCCGTGCCGTTGTGAGGATAAATGAGGGGAGGGTTAGATGTTGGAATATTAAGGAAAGAGGGATCTTCGTCTCCATCCTGGTTAGTTGCTTCGTCGGGGAAGATATCTTCTAGAACCACTGAGGAGGGAACTGGGAAGGGTTTAAATTGCAGGTGTAAGGATTCGAGATGGGTAATATTGGAAGGGATTTTAGGAAGATGGGTTTTCTTGAGTGGCGGGGAAGGTAGGAGTACGTCACGAGGATAGGAATATTTGCCGGTGGGTAAGGTAGGGGACCAGAGTACGGAGATGAGCTGGTTGGTGGAATACTTGATGGAAATGGAATAGTTGTATAAACATTTTTGGATGAGGTCAGGAAAGGGGGGTATTTGGAGTTCGGTGAGGATGGAATGGTTGGATACGAACCAAGGAGCCCCGGCCAGTTGCCTGATAGTTTTGTTGAGCCAGGTTTGGATTTTTTTCATGTAGGTTTTTTCGACAGTACACCAAATCGGGGAGGCATAGAGGATTTTAGGCAGAAGGAGACTGTAAAGGATGAGGAGTTTGTTACGGAGGGACGTTTGGCTGTTAAAATGAATGAGGGGATGGAGGGCCATTTTAGCTTTGTCGCTCTCCTCTCCCCTTTATATATTCAGCTCCCTCATTGTTTACTCTCGGCCCAAATATAATTTCCCTGCGTATCTTGCCGCGACGATCAACAATCACCTCGGTTACATTTCCTTTTGTTAAGGACGGCAACTCGCGAATGCCCCGGATCACCGCGCTCAATACCAAAATTAGCCATTGTAGAGCCCGACCCCATTTTTCCCTATGACTCTGTATAAAGTCTCCGAATAAAATTAAAGATGGCGGCCCCTTGGATCCCATTTGGCACAACATGGCTAGTAAATGACATGTTACAAGAAGCATAATGTTTTACAATTCTATAAATTAATAAAGGTAGAGTAAAATGAAATTGTGTCTTTGCACTGTCATTTTTTAAAAACGTGGTCAGCAAAAATAGATAATGACGGAGTTAAGTACTTTTTATTCGGGCATCAACGTAACATGCCTTTACACGTTAAGTTTCCATTTCCCTGATTTATTGAAATTATTTTGACCCAACGATTTGAGGTCTTTGAAAAAAACAACCGTTGATTGAAAAGAAAAAAATTGATGTTTTCCTTGTGAGAGTTTATTAATTAATCAAGTTCTTGCACATGATTGTCAAAAGAAATTATCCAAGAATAACTAAATTAAAAAATAGGAAAAAATTAATGGGAATTATTCTAATTTTCTCGCTAATTTGTTTAAGCCTCGTATTTGGAATTGAATTTACATTTATGCTAAGGTTTTTGATTAAATTATTTTTCAGAATCGCCTTCTTCAACCCGAAATCCAAGTTTTAGCTCTTTTATATATTGGTCGCTCGCTTCAAAGGAGATGGAACTTAAATAGCAGCGATATTTCGAGGAGGCCCTCTTTCTGAGGGAAAACCTACTTATTATTTTCCATAAATTTTTATGGCTATATATATACGGAAGCAAATATTATAAAGCTTCACTGCTCTCCAACGTTTTGATGTCCAAATTGTAGACGTGTGAATGCAGTTCTGAAATGCATGCCGCGGTCGGGGATCAATGAGGGAAGTAAGTATGCATTCCGTAAATACCTTAGGGCACACCTGCTTTTCAAACCAGCGCGAGTCACACGCTGGTCACCTCCACGCCCAGCGGTCATTATCGTCTCCGTCCCCTCCGACGGCCTTCCAGATGCCCTGCCGGCGCCCTCGACCCATCAAAGGGGAAAACTCCTTTGTTCACGTCAAAGTAGACGCCCGGTCTAGATTGCCGGAGCTCTAGGCCGCCGTCGGCGATGGCTTCCTGAAACGCGATATCAACGCCCAGCGGGTGGTTAAAGGAGCGGCTTTCTCTATAATGGCTAGCGCGAGCGATGAGGGAAATATTAGCGCAGCACTCTTAGGGTTACAAGCACCGTGGGCCCTCAAGACATTTCACACGCTCGTGGGCAATCTGGAAACTCATGGCGGGCAACAGTTTTGTCTCGTGATGGTAGTGGGCGTGACCACTATGACCTTTGGACCCGAGGAAGGGGAGACAGCGCATAATATTTTCCATGCATTCTAGAGAGAGAGAGAGAGAGAGAGAGAGAGAGAGAGCCTAGTTACTTTTCTCTAGTTATGCCCCACCTAGGATATTCAGCAAGTGTATGGGATCCGAATTAGGTTGATTTTATCAGAGAACTAGGCAGTATGCGGTGTAGAGAAATTAAGTTTTTTAAGAGGTATTAAGATTGAGATAAGAATAGAAGAATTAGATTGTGAATCATTATCTTATCGTTGGTTGAAATACACATTAAATCTTCTACAGAATAGTGCAACGGATGCGTTTACTGAAGATGTTCGACATGTATTATAAACCTCTACATTTTATGCTAGAATTGACCAGATAAATAAGATTAGAGAGAGAGATTGCCGAACTGATAGATTCAAAACGTCATTTTTCCACCGTACTATAAGAGAACACAATATGCAGCATAGCAAAGGGGAGTAGGAGAAATATTTTAGAATAGTCTGTAGTGCATGATGCATGTATTAACCCCTTGAATGCTATAGTCACTAACAATCTAGTTGCATAAAGACCCTGTAGTTGCTTGTTTGCATGTCAATAGCTCATGCTAGGTGATCATCACCCCCTGCCACACAATCTCATCTACATCTACACGATACCTTGCAAGCCACCTCGAGGGTCTGTGGCAGGGGGTTAAAATCTCCAAGCATGCACTACCGACATGCAAGCAAGCAACTATAGGGTCTCAAACAAGAGCCTATCTTAACACTCTCGCGGTGGCTTGCAGGGTATCGCGTAGATGTAGATCTAAATTTCCTTCATGATAATACAATTACACTCACGACAAACAACATAGGTTTAAGAAAAGTTAATGATATATGATTTGGACAAAAACTTGATTTTTAGGATTGTTTGCTCTACTCATCAAGGGACGTATAAATTCATGCTGTTTTCCTTGAATACCTCCCTCCATTTTACGTAATTCGTGACGGGTTTATTTTATGTGACCGAGTGACATTAACTGTACTCTTTTATGGAGTAGTTTTATAACTGACGGTAAATGTGTATGATGGATTTTTTGATTATGATCTCCGGTCACACACCCTCTAGGGATCTTTCTGGGCATTGAGTGTATGTAGACATTAGAATCTGGTACCGATAAGCAATATTGTGCCTTGAAACAAATACAAGCTTCAGAGGGCGTTCAGTGTCCGATAGAAGCTTAGCCTACGCAAGGAAAGTTCTCATCTACATCTACATCTATACGATACCCTGCAAGCCACCACGAGGGTGTGTGGCAGGGGGTGAAGATCACCAGGCATGCACTACTAACATGCAAACTAACAACTATATTGTCTCATGCAACTTGATTGTTAGTGTCTACAGTATTTAAGGGGTAAGACATGCATCATGGACTACATAATACTCTAGAATATTTCCTCTACCTATCCCTTTCCTATGCTGCCTATTCTGTTCTCTTATAGTACGGGGGAAAAATGCCATTTTGAATCTATTTGTACGACAATTTATCTCTCTAATCTTATTTATCTGGTCGAATCTAGCATAATACGCTGGTGTTTTTAATATGTGCCTAACATCTTCAGTAAAGCTATCCGATTGAAATTTCTCTAATAGATTTAATCTGAACTTTAACCTACGCTCTGATAATGATTCTCATCCTCCTCCTAGAAAGGAAAATGAATAGTCGCAGAGAGTAACTACCGCTCCACCCAGTTCTTTGACAACGAAGAAGTCAACTCCCCTATCTACGCTCAGCCAGTCATTTCATGGTGTTTTAATGAGATGCGATCCTTATCTCGGGGAATATGTTTCCATTAGTCCGAGATGAAACCGAAAGCTGCCGTCTGAGGTATCCATTTCACGTCGACTTCACCTCACTCGAAGGATATCGCAGCCGTCTTACCCAATCAATCTTAATTCCTTGTCCCCCATCTCTTTTCCGTAAATTCCGAAACCTCCAGCGCTTTGGGAAACACAATGTTATCGTAATGGAGGCATTGATGTGTAGCAAAAAAATAAAAATTTTTAAAATATTTTGTGAACCCCAACTATGGTAGACTGGACCATAGTCACAAAATTAGAGAAATTGATTACTGAACTGACAGATTCAAAACGACCTTTTTTCCTCGTACAATTAGGGAAATGAATAACGGTAAATAAATCCAATACAAGTGTAGCAATGGATGGTAGTTGCATTATGGTATAAGGACTAAAAGCTAACCCTACGAACAGCATGTTTTTGCATGTTTGCTTTGCTATTTTTATCTTTTTTTAACTAGTGAAGCTTAGAACAGTATATAAATGCTAATCCTTTTTTTTGCATGGTATGTAGTGCTTGTTTGGTGAGAATTCACCCCCTGCCACACACATATATGGTGGCTTGCAGGGTATTATGTAAATGTAGATGTAGCACTTATTTTTCATCACAAAAGAGAAGTGCGTAACAAACCTTTTGCTATATTTCTAATTTTCGCACCTCATACCTCTCGTAAAAATCACAAGGAATTAGAATGAAACGCCGGTTGAAGATGCATTCCATTACTTTTGGAGCAAGTAAATGACTGCAGTCTTCGCAAGTTTGTGAACAATTTTTGTTAACTAAAATGGTTCTAGGAAAGATAGCTGGCGTTTTCACTTAAATACACAGTGTGTCCCAGTTCCGTTAGGACTGTGGCTATAAAAAAAAAATTATTGATTATGTTGGAAAAATCCCTATATTTATTCAAAATAGTCTCCCCCTGAATCAATATACAGATGAAATCGATTTAAAAGAGTTTTGAAGCAGTCGCTGTAGCCCCTTTTCTGAATTGAATTTAGTACTGCAGTACAAATTTCTTGGATGCCCTTAATGGCGTCGCAACGGTGTCCTTTTATTGCCAATTCCAATTTGAGGTATAACGAGAAGTCTGCTGGGGCCCAATCCGGCAAATACGGAGTGTGATCCAGGACTGTGACCCCTTTTCTGGCCAAAAACTCGCGTACAATCCTTGCTTTTTGGGTTGGAGGAACGACGAGGAACCTGCCTCTCGGTATTTTGGTAGAACTCGCCAAATTCTTGCCCACAAACGGTGGAGGACGCCGAGATAATGCTCAGAATTAACGGTCTGCCCTTCTAGTACAAACTCCTTGTGAATGATAACTTTGGAATCAATAAAAACTGTTAGCATTGTCTTCACACGACTCTTTGGCCTGTGCACTTTCTTCGGTTTCGGTTTCTGTGGGCTCAACTATGCTGCACACAGACACTTTGTTGGAGGCTCATAGTGGAAACACCAAATCCCGATGCAAGTTACAATTTACAGTTACGGTACAATACACGATACAAGTTACAGTTAATTTAGAGAAATCAGTATCAGTTTAGTAGAAATCAGTGTCAGATTTGCCTAACTTATCACAAAACTTGAAGTTGCGTCACTGCTCCACCACCATTTTTCGACGAGTGTCAGATATATATTGTTACATTGGCGGTCAGACGTCATGCTGCAGCGATACTAGCACTTTGAACTTCTACAAGGCTTTTATTGACGCTTCAAGGATCGTAACAACGCGACTCGCCATGAGATATCATTGCTGTATGGAATTTCAAACAAGCAGTCTTAACGGAACTGGGACACACTGTGTAATGTATTCAAAATAGCAAATAAGCAAACGTTAAATTATATACCAGAGACAGCTTTTTCATTTTGCTAGATTTTCAACGATATCCACTACTAAATAAATATCATATATTCAAGTACAAATCAGGAATGTTGATCTGAAGTATCTATTACAATCTTTGATTTACTATTCACCTTGGTTTATTAGATTTATCGTTAGTTATTTTACAGTGTCAAATAGGATACCTACTCTAAGAGGCTACCCAAATCACCATCTACGTGGGCATCATGCGAGCAATTTTCGAGTACTAATTGAGCTAGTTAAACTTTAACAGATTACGGAATTCCAGGGTATAGTGATAATTCGTTGGGTTTAGAGTTGTTCACGGCTCTTGATCACCACCACACCCACTCATATCCACTAATCCTTATGCTTTCGGACAATAGCTAGTGTACATTTTGCTGCTAAAACTTTTACAGCATCCGCGCAAAGTACTTATACCGTATAACTGCTCTGTTAATGGCAGTCATAGATTCCTGTAATACGTGAAAAATATCAAATGACTGCTAAACCCATTAATAAAATAAAACTCCGGCTTATTTTAAAGCGTAATTTGGTTTTACGGACAGCAGCAAGCCTTTATTTTTACGGGTGTTTTCAAGTGTGTTTCCACAATAATAGGTGCTTCAGACCGGGAGGAAAGGAACAGAATGGGAGTGGAAGGGCAGAAACTTCGACTCACCACAGCAAGTCTAACTACGTAATTGTAATGTATAACTTCTGAATACGTGATAGCGTAGATTTCGTAGATATTAACCATTTAGCTGCACGTTACCCTATTATCTAGCATGTCTCCATTAAATATCCTAGTTCCATGTCATTAGTGCATTTTCGGTGATCTGCACCCCTGCCACACACCCTCGTAGTGGCTCGCAGGGTATTACGTAGATGTAGATAGCATATCTTTGGGTGAATGTTTGGTGATTTCCCATGTACCACGTTCCACGCGTAATTTGACCGTACGAGTTCAGATAATACAACAACGTTAGTGCAAGCATAATTATTATACCGGATTTTATGTACGCTGACCATTCGCATGCGTAAGTTTTACTCGAGCTGTATATACTGTTTTTTTCATTTCCTCTTTAGTATGTTATTTTTCCATTATCTCAGAAGGTGAAGTTTGTCTCAACATTGATTTCGGACTCGAACGAAAGTTGACGAATTTCATAATTCAGTTATTTGATCATTTCTTGGTCACCTTTGAATGGCTATCAACAACAGTAATAATATTTATTCAATACCCTGCGTTGCGTTACTATAGAAAGAAAGGAAAGGAATAAAAACGATGTTTTTCACTGAAAACCATGTTCTTATTGTAAAGGTATTGGATTGTCTACATTTTTTGTTTGTCCGTTTTCTGCATAAACAGAAAGATCAGACGATTTACAGACTCTGGAGTATGAGACGTATAATTTCCCATGAGAGAAGCAATCGCTTTTTAAATCCTAACCGCACATTTTAAATGGGGGGGGGGGGGTTTAGAATTTAGAAAACGCTTGCACTTTATTGACAGTCATAGCGAATGCAAGGCGTATTGGAAGTTAAAACTTAACCTTAAAAAGTGTGTAACTATCAATTTTTGGAGGAGGAATAATTCGATAGAGCGATCCTAAAAAATTAGCAACACGAAGATAGAAAACTACGAAACCATAAGGTATTTAGGCGTAACAATCACTAACGATATATCGTGGGGAAGATATCCGGGAATATGCGGCCGAGCGAAGAGAAAGATAGGATTATTAAAAAGAGCACTTCGGAAATGTGATGAGAAGACAAAAGATCGTTGTTACTTTTGCCTAGTTAACCTAGCCCAACCTTGAGTATGTAGCCAGTGTATGGGATCCTAATGAATTAGGTTTGATCAGAGTACTAGACAGTGTGCAGCGTAGAGCAGCTAGGTTCGTTAAAAGGTGTTACGATAGGTTGAGTAGTGGTTCAGAATTAATACAAGAATTAGGTTGGGAATTATTATCAGAGCGTAGATTAAAGTACAAATTAAATCTATTAGAGAAATTTCAATCTGATAGCTTTACTGAAGATGTGAGGCACATATTAAAAAAACCAGCGTATTATGCTAGATTCGGTCAGAGACATAAGATTAAAGAGATAGATTGTCGTACTGATAGATTAAAAATGGCATTTTTCCCCCGTACTATAAGAGAACAGAAAAGGCAACACATGCAAAAGGATAGGTAGGGGAAATATTTTAGAGTAGTCTATAGTGCATGATGCATGTATTAATCCCTTAAATATATACTAACAATCTAGTTGCATGAGACCCTTTGTTGCTTGTTTGCATGACGGTAGTGCATGCTTGGTAATCTTCACCCCCTGCCACACACCCTCTTGGTGGTTTGCAGGGTATCATGTAAATATAGATGCAGCAATCCTGTATTTGTGTACTATTTATGCTTGGTCATTTACCTTTGTATTGCTTTCTTCAGTGCTTCCCCGCATCAACCCTTGCATATAAGTAACTTTCGAAATTGCAAGTTGTTGAGCAATGGAGTAAAACATTTTTTTTGGAAATTTATATTTTAATGCATGAAGGCATGGCCTCCTTTAATACAGGCCGGAACATGGAATTTGGCAACATCGCTTTACGTCACGTCAGGAGTCCTACTCTCATCGCCTGGAGTCCGGTGGATTCGTCCCCCAGCTGTCATCGTTGCGAGAGAATGTGACGGATGGACATCAGTTCACCTTACGTACGCTTACATAGGGTTGCGTTATTCGAGTATTTTATTACATATCTCGTATTATAATACCATTTCGTTAAAGGTTTTATTACATATCTCGTATTATAATACCATTTCGTTAAAGGTAAATGTGAGAATTGATACTGGCAAGGGATACGAGAGATTACGCACGGCGATTTAATTTCTCATTACTTTCGATTACGACCCAATGTGCAGACGAAGAAGGAAATTTAGTCAAGTTAATTAATTACTTATGCCAGTGATTGTTTAATCTAGTAGTTCACTCTATAAACTTTATCGACGGATATGAAATAAACAACACCGTTTAACCTCTCTGGATTCACTCGTCCCATATTGTGAAAAATCTAACAAAATAACCTTATTCCTTGGTTATCTTGTTGTAACTGTAGCTAGGGTTATTTCAGGAAAAAAACATTAAAATCTTACGAAGCTGAACAACATTTATTTCACAGAAAAATGGGATATAACATTGTCAGGTAAAATTTCCATCTTGAGGAATTAAAGATCCAAAACAATTTATCAAACAAAGTCACTATACAATGTCACAAGACAAATAGCTATCAAAGGCGTATGTTATGCTCCTGATAATGGAATAAATAAAAGCTGCTGCAAGTTCTTCATTTGAATTCCAGCCGGAAACAGCCACCATAGGTCTTGAAAATTGAAGTTCTCTAATGAAACATTTCTAGCAACAGCTGCCAAAGAGTTTCAAATACATATTACCTGTAGGAAAAAGAAATTTAATTCATAAAAGAAGGAAATAGTACTGTCTAAGAGCTACTAACAAAACCTCATAAGAAATTAAAATAAAAAAATGTCTGAAATTTAATAAATAAGGCCAAGACATTTAAAATTATAATGCCATAAGAAACAATTATTATCATGCTCACATTTTCCATCAATGCCGAAATAAATAACATGAAAAACAATTATCGACTTCCAATCAATTCACAAAATTCAAATATCTATTGACTAATTGAAAATTTGAAAATCAGAACTTTAACGGGAAAAAATTCTGGTTGGACTATTTCAATATTAAACATCAATATCCAATAATTCAAATTCTTTATGAGAAAAATCAAATGTTGTAAAAAACGAGAAAAATGTATTGAATTCATTTCAAAAAAGGTAGCCACACAGGTATCTAAACAGCATGAAAAACCTGTAAAATAATAAAAGGAGAATTAAAAGAGGAAGGACAATGAATAGGCAGAAATAAAGATAGGTCAATAAACTAAAGTATTTCACAAGTTTTTCAATAAACAGTATGAATTTGTTGAAATAATTAATATATAAAATATCTATGCAAATATGTTAAAACATGTGAAGTCCTAAAATTAAAATAATTTAAACATTATTGCAGAACCCAAAATATTCATTATTCAGCAGTAATCTATTACACTGATTTAGTTAGTTTTTGTAGGTCACATCTCCAAACATTATTATTCAAATGTAGAATAATCAAGTTTTACCTGAAATAGAAAGAAAAGTTAGCACGTAGGACACTCACAGATAAAATATCATAATTCATTCCTATAATCACAGACAACTTACATTACTGGAAGGTGGCTAGTTGCCTCTTGTGGAAGTCTTTTGGATCTGAGGACCTACATCGTTCTTTCTTCTGCATTAAATACATATTCCTCTCCATCAAACAGCGTTGATAGGTCTCATCTCCAAAATTGCTTCATAACAATTTATGTTCACAGATTTTCATGGTTCACAGGTTTCGTATCTCAGTTTATCCTGTAGAAAAAGAAAGAGAAGTTAGCTCGTAGGACACTCACAGGTAAGATATGGCTATTCATTCCTGTAATCACAGACAACTTACATTATTGGAAGGCGGCTACTTGTCTCTTCTGGTTGTATTACATAACTCTTTGGACACTCTTAGTTGTATCTCCATTTTCTCTACATTTTAAGGAAACAGCATCATGCATGTTTTTCCTTCTAGTATAGTAATCATTTTAACTGGAGTACTCAATCCCCCTCACCTCGCAAAGGTGGTGTCCTTCGAGGGGGTCACCCTCCAACACATTATATTTACTACTATTGACAACAGAACAGTTGCAGGAAAGAAATAATTACAAAAAATTATGATACCCCTTACGGTGCCTTGGTAATCAGTTAACTCAAAGTAATGAGTTTTCGTTTTGCACCATGTGACCCCTTCTTGCTATGCAAGTCATCATTCACCGACTTCGCATAATTGTTCAGTAAAATGTTTGCAATGCATTTCACTAATGTTTTAAAAATTTTTTGGGCTGACGCCCCACAAGGGCAATGTTCAATCAGTAAAGTCCTCAAAACTTTCCTGAACAAGGCCCTTTCAGCCAAATCGATCAGCAAGTCCCTCTGTGCTGCACAGGACAGGAACAATGCCTCATATTTGTCAGAAATGAGGCATTGCATTATGGCATGAATGTGTCTCACTAAGTCAACCACAATTGTTGTTGGCATTGTCAATCCACCACGGTTGAGCTCATCAAAGTAGGCACATGTTAAGCTCTCACTGTCACTTAAGGCACTTGAACACAATTGACAACCAAGTTTTTGTACTGCTTTAAATGCACAGTATCCTGCAATGTACACCACCACATTTAGGTCCACATCCGTGTGACTGTCATATTCACTCACAATTGGGTGAAATGGAGTGAAATCACTTCTCTCACCACCATCATGGTATACATCCTCTCCTAGCACATTGCTATGTAAATTAATTTGTCCATACCTAGCAGACCGAAGGCCTAGGAGACCTTTCACCCTAATTTTCTTCTCAGCCTCCAGGACTTGAACAACAGAAACATTATAATTTCCCCCAGAAAGTTGTCGGTAAGTCCCAAAGCGCCTTTCTAAATTGTCTGTTTGGAACTTACCTGTCAAGACATAATCTACTTTCAGGTCAGTCAGTGAAAATTTGATGACCTCTAATATTGCCTTAGTGGAATGACAAAGGGATGCCATTGTGTCTTTAGTCAACCCAAATTTGGCAAAGCTGGAAATTCTCCATACCTCTAGCCACTGTAAAAATCCTTCCAAAAAACTTAGCCGACTGTCATGCATATCTTTAAAAGGATACTTATCTTCACACCTCTGACGTATCCCTTGCATTGGGGTTTTGATGTTGACTACATTCCACCATTTGGCAATCACTTCCAAAAATTTCACTGTTCCCTGGCTACCTTGTGATAACTTTAAAGCAGCCAAAGTGGTATCATCAAAAATATTGCACACTAAATGAACCTTCTGTCTCTCAAATCTGGAAGGGTACACAGATTTGTAATTCAATTTATGTGCACTTTTCACTAATTGACCTTGTTCCCTTCTGTAAAGGGATCGCAATTCACTGAACTGAGCTTTTAATGGAGCACCAGTCTCAAAATCAGGGAATACCAGAGTCTCTTCAAACTGGTTTAGCCAATTATTCCTAATGTTTTTGAAAATATGCACCGTGTCATAGAAAAAAAATAATGGCAGCCTTTCAACATAAGGGTTTTCGATGGAAACAGAAGTGGTATCCCTTAACATTGAGCCGAACATACTTCTGTTTACTCTATTGCTATCAGAGATGACTGCCATGACTTTCAACCCACAGCCATGAATCAGCTGTAGTGCATTTTTGGTCAATTCAAGCAGAGATTCGCCAGTTTGGTTCAAAACAGGGATAAGAGCTACAACTTCTTTGAACCTTCCAAAAGCTGAACTCACCATGAAAGCCTGAATTGTCTTTGCAGCCTTCCCAGGCACGTTGTTTGCATGCCCAAACAGAGTCCCTTCTTTGAAATGAACGCCAGGATTGACATATATTTCATCAATTTGCAAAATGACAAATCTCTCCATCTCATTTAACTGCCGGGAGGCAAGAGTCAAAAAATGCTTATTGAGAGACTGTTTCTGAGGAGATACCATGAATGCTGATTGTATGCGCTGCAAGTGCTTAGGATGGGGCAACATAAGCAAATGGCTTTCTCTAAGAGCAGAATAACAAGCAGGGGACATAGAGTACGCCATAAACGAAAATATTATGGTGCTTGTGGAGTACTGCCTTTCTTTACCCAATGCAAAATGGAATTGTTCCATTAAAAACAGCAAGGTATCTACCTTAGGACAGCTGCCACCATTTTCTATCATGGACTTCAGATGTCCAAACTGCCTGCAGATATTCGCCAATATGTCTTTACAAGTTACATCACTAGATTCAGAAATATATCTAGCCAATATATTTTCTATCTGGGACCACCTCTGCAGCCTACCACTTATGGGTAAAATCCAGGACAAGGCTGAATTTCCTAACTCCACTTGCTCTCTAAACACTTTGACGTTCAAGCCAGGATCAATGGTAATACTAGCTTTTACACAAGGCGCAGATGTAATATCAAGAAGGTAAAAAACAATCAAGTCTTTACTTTCCTGGACGCTCCAGTTGTTTAAAGAACCAATCAGTCGTTTTTTGTACAACAACAAAAACTCCGCGTAGTCCTTAATTAGGTCTGAATCGAGCCATTCCTGTACAACATTTTCATGCCGGTCAAGGAATTCAGCTCGTCTCTCTTCGGGGTCTCTCCTTTCTGGGGGTTGAACAATGTTCAGGTACACAGGGAGTGACTGAAACACTGTGGGAGCAGCACCAGGGGACAACTTTGGGCGATCTAACTGGTAACTGTGCACTTCACCGCTCTTATCCGTGAAAGTTGAACAGTGGAGGATATCCCGCTCAGCAAAATGCTTGATGCAAACTACTGCGCTTGAAGAAGGATTCCAGTCCTTCCTAGGAATGTTCTTCAGCCACTGATTTCTACTGCGTTCGTCTTTGGGGAAGCGGAACGCAGTCACATACCCCTCATTCTTGGTGGAGAGGTAGTTGCTTTTGCAACCTGGCACACAACAACGCCGGGGCATCTTTAATTTAAAAAAAGAGAAGTTGTAGGAATAAACATAGTTTTTCTAATCACAGCGAAGTGTAGTACATTTATGATTGTTTTTAGAAAACCTGACTAACATCAATCCTTCGACACCAATAGACTCATGGAGTAGCCGTTGTTTATTCAATAATAAACGACATTCATGTAGACACAACTACACCATGGTAATTCATAAGACCCACCAAAAATAACAATCAATGTTAACCCAATAATAGTAATATTACCATAAAAACAGAATAGCTGCTAAATTCCCTACATATAATCTACGTTGCATTTATGTACTCTCAAATTCCCTCCGTTATGGCCGGCCGGCAAGTAGCCGCAATGCTTTAGAAGAAATAATCGTAATTTTCCACCCTCAACTCTCAGAGAATATCTTAAAACAATTTTACTTACCTTTAGCCAAAACAATATACAAGAAAAATAAGCCCTGCTCTGCCTTTCAATCCAGCATTTTTGTACTCTCAATATCATTCCATTAATGGCCGGCCGGCAAGTGATCGCAATGCTTTTGAAGAAATAATCGTGATTTTCCACCTTAAACTCACAGAAAATATCTTAAAACGAATTTACGTACCTTTAGCCAACACAATGTACAAAAAAATAGTCCAGTTCTGCCTTTTTAACTAGTGAATTTCACCGTTTTTAATCACACGGATGCACTTCTCCCGTAAGACTCCATGCTTCCAAACGGAAACGATAGGACTCCGACTCAGCGTTGCCAAATTTCCATGTTCCGGCCTGTATTAAAGGAGGCCATGATGAAGGCCATCTCATAGTCAGTTAAAAAGCCGGTTTCCAAAGTCTGTCAATTTGTTTCAATGAGTCACGAAACACATTCACAATAAGGAGTCACATTCAGTTTTCCCATCACGAGCGTTAATGTGGTGGAACATTTTTGTTACAAGACTTCAAGCTATTAGGTGTGTTTACATAACTCTTTTTGGGGTGCAGTGTCCACAAATTCAGGAAATCTAGAGGGAATATTGTGTGAGGAGAGCGAAGAGAAATGGCATCACTCGAGCGTAGACATTGATAGAGAACAACATTCTTAATGTGCGATAAGTTCTTTGGGCATTAATCCAACATATTATCAGTTGAAAAGATTTGTTTATGCTGGTTAACCTTCTTCATTACATCCATAAATACCATCATTTTCATCATTCTAAAAATGGAGCTATACTTTCATTTGAAAAAGTGGCTAGCAACAAGGCCCTTCTATAGGTGCCCAGCTGAAAGGCCTTCTATAACGTTATCAACGCAGTGCGTCTTTTGTCACGCGTTACATTAGAGCCTTAACTTCACCTATCATACCTTGTTTATAAATATATTTAAAATCGATGAGTAGGCAGGGTATATCCTAAAGATAAAACAAGAGAAAAGGTGATATTTTAAGATGCTTAAAATACCATTTTTGGGATGCAATATTGGACAGTAATAATTATTTTCGAAATTACCATCCAGATAATCATACTGAGTAACTTACATTTTTCTTCTTTGTATTCTTGTGTGAGTTCAATTGAGAAGGTTTCCTGTCGCCTGCGTCAATATTGTGTACAACGCGACGAAATATCTGGAAAGGCTGCCCCAATTTAATGAGACGCCTTCTCACTGAGGATCATTAGACTTCAATGTCCATCTTTACATACCTTCTACCATGGGAAACTCATCATTGGTCAACAATTCTAGGATTGGTTTGACGCTCCTCTCCACTCGATTCTTCTATCGGCCAACCTTTTCATTGTGACGAAATTCTTCTCTTTTACATCCTTCACAACCTGTTCCATGTATATCATACGAGGCATGCCTTTTCGAATCTTCCCGTTCACTTTTCCCTCGGCGATAGTCTTCATCAGGCCATCATGTCTCAAGATATGGCCGATTAAGTTGTCCCTTTTTCTTTTTAGAGTTTTCAGTAGACTTCTCTTTACTCCTACCCTTCTTAAGACTACCTCGTTACTTACTCGGTCGATCTATTTAATCTTCATCATTCTTCTAGCACCACATTTCGAATGCTTCAACCCTTTTCTTCTCCGCTGCTCTCATCGTCCATGGCTCACTGCCGTAAAGAAACATGCTCCAGATGTATGATAAACTGTTTCCTTTCTTCTACGCTTGTATTTCCTGCTGTGAGTAGATTCTTCTTTTGATAGAAAGTCCTCTTTGCCTGGGCTATTCTAATAACTATTTCTTTCTTGCTTCGTCCATCGTTGGTTACTCGGCTTCCAAGGTAACAGAACTCTTTTACCTCTTCCAGTTTTTGTTTTCCTAGTTTGACATTGGTTTTGGCCTCTTCTTTCTTGCTGCACACCAATATCTTAGTTTTTTCTTATTTATCTTCAACAGATATCTGGCCATTGTCCTTTCCATGATTACTAGAATCTTGTTCAGATCCCTCTTTGTCTCTGCTATGAGTGCTATGACATCAGCGAATCACAGCATACTTATTTTTTCTCCGTGGATAGTCACTCCAGAAGACTTCTCTTTGATTTCATTGATGGCTCTCTCGATGTAAACATTAAAAATTACGAGAGACAGGGCAAAGCCTTTTCTCACTCCTTTCCTTATTCTTGCCTCTTCACAGCTGGGTCCAGATTTAATCACAGCTACATGGTTTTTGTACCTACAGATTGTGTATAATTCTTCGGTCATTGTAGGACACTCCAATTCCCTTCAGAATTCCAAGCATTGAATCCCAATCCACGTTGTCAAAAGACTTCTCTTAATCCACAAATGCAATGAACGTCAGCTTGTTCTTCTCGATTTTCGTCTCTATGAGCAGTCTAAGGGCCAATATTGCTTCCCTTGTACCCTTACTTTTCCAAAATTCGAATTGATCTTCATCCAGGAACTCCTCTGCTTTTCGTTATATTCTTCTGTTGATGATCCTGGTCAGTATCTTCGATGCAATGGGAAACTAATAATAATAAAATACACATTTTGGTTATTTGCGTATCTGCTTAAAATTTGGAACGTACAGCGTATGAGTGTAATTGCTAGGTAGAAGTCTGTATTAAATGTGACGATCATGTTCCTTTCTGAGTTAGGAGTGAAACTGGTCCTGTAACTACGAAAAGTAGTTTACTCTCAGATAATTCAAGCCTGGTATGGCGCAACCCTCTGCCACACACCCCAGTGGTAGCTTGAATTGTACTCTGTAGATGTAGACGTCGTAGATTTAGATCATTAGTGAAACAATGTCGAAGCTGAATCATTGGATGTCAGCGTAGGCGAAGCCTCCATTCACGGCGCATTCCTAAGTTATTTTCCCTAAATGGCTTCGACTTCCATAGTCTTCTGGTCGCATACCTCTGAGCAACTCACGCACCATTGACGGTACGCGCAACAACGCTTGGGGAACGTTGAAACAGATTGCTATCGCTGCGAGCCAGCCGACTGGACGCGTAGCGCGCTGCCGTCCTCCCCATCCCAATGTCCCTTCGGCGAGGAACGCGCGCAGCGATGAGGGGGCTGGGGGTGGTCTTCGGCGTGGTGATGTTCTTCAGGGAGCGCTCTCTCTCTCTCTCTCGTGAGAACCAAGGGGCGCCTGGTCGGCACGCGAATACCACCCCTCCACTTCCCTCCTCTTCCCCGCCGACAGCAAAACTCCTTAGTTCGTCCTTGGGGCGTGAGTGGAGTCGTTTGAATGCCACGGCCGCCCCAACTGATTGAGTGTGGCGGCGACCGAAGCGGCGGGAAGAGCTAGGATGTGTGGGAAAGGAGAGATAGAACATACCTATGCGAGGAAAAACATTACACGGGATGAAAAATATCGTAAGGTTAACTATTAAGGCCGCTTTACATGATACAATTTTTTGTACAATTTCTTGTAAAATCTCTTGAATGAGGAAATCGTACCGTGTAAAGCGGCAAATTGTACGAACGCTTGTGCGATTGTCTGAATGACTGAACGGGAGATAGAACCTGTTCTAATTCCATTCAAACAAACATACAATCTCGTTCAGTTTATAGAAGCGTTTGTACAAGAAATTGTACAAAAACTTGTATCGTGTAAAGCAGCCTAAAAGAGATGAGGGCACAGGTGCCGGCTTTCTAATGAATTAAATTGGGAATCATTGTCAGATCACAGGTTGAAATTTAGACCTAATCTCTAAAAGAAATTCCAACACAATATTTTCAGTGATAATGTTAAAAATATTTTGCGAACCCCAACTTACTATGGTAGACTGGACCATAATCACAAAGTTAGAGAAATTGATTGCCGAACTGACAGATTCAAGATGTCCTTTTATCCTCGTACAATTAGGGATATGAATATCGGTAAATATATCCAATACGAGTGTAGCAATGGACAACATTGGTAGCTGCATTTTGGTATAAGGACTTGAAGATAACCCAACTAACAGCAAGTTTTTGCATACTTACTTTGCTATTTTTATCTTTTTTAAGTAGTGAAGTTTAGGACAGTATATAAATACTAATCCTTTTTTTATGCATGCATATGTAGTGCATGTTTGCTGGTGGCCAATACGAGTGAGTGAATCCATTGCATAGGTAGTTGCATGTTGGTGTAAGGACTTGAAGGTAACCCTACTAACAGCACATTTTTGCATGCGTAGTTTGCTATTTTTATCTTTTTAAATAATACAGTTTAGAATAATATATTAATACTAATCCTTTTAAATGCATTATATGTAGTGCACGTTTGGTGAGAATTCACCCCGTCACACAGCTATGAGGTGGCTTGCAGGGTATTATGTAGATGTAGATATACGAAATCTTTTTCAGGCTAATGCTTTTCATGCATAATAAGTAACGCATGTTTTGTGTGGATTCACCCCCTGCCACACACCTTTACGGTGACTTGCAGGGTATTATGTAATTATAGGTAAATGGCAGAGATTGCTACAACACCATCGTCTACATCAAATATTACCATCCTTATATTGGCTCGGCTCAACTCCTCACATCTCTTTCACGTGTACTTCCATCTAGCCTTTTTGTATTAACGTAATTAATCCTCTCTTATAAGTTCCGCCAAGTACTTCCTCAATATATTTCCACCGAAGTTCATGTAGGAAGCATTTCTCTCTTACTTTTTCCTCAACAACTGTTTCTTTGATGCCATAGAATTTCAAGTTTTCTTGTGATCGTCTTAGAAAATGTTCTTTACTCCCTTTTCCCATTCATTTGATCTTCATCTATCTTCTGTTAAGCTATTTTTCATGACTGCCGCCGTGGTCAAGATGGCAATGCGCCTGTTTGGCCACTTAAAGGTCACTGGATCAAAGACTGTCTCGGTTACTGATCTTATTTTCTTGTGATAAAATGTATGCGAGACGTGACCTTAGTGCCATGCCTAAAACATTTCCATCTCTATCACTGCATTTTACATTCATTTCATTCATTTATTTCCCTTTACTAATCTTGCCGATCTCCGCTGCACACGTTCAAGATCATTAATTAGACCGATTTCATAGGGATCCCATACACTGGCAGCATATTCCAAATGAGGCCAAACAAGGGAAAAGTGGCTGATTTCTCGTACATGATCGTCACATTTACCCAATACTCATTTGATGAATCCCAGTTTGCGATTAGCTTCCATTAATTCACGTATGCGTTTACCCCAGGAAAGATCATGTGTCAGTCCTATTCCAAGTTATATAATGGACAAGCTGACCCGGCCACGCGTTGCTGTGGCTCAATCTGGTTAAATGGAAAGCGCACGTTTATAGTATGTTTAATTTCACAATTCTTATGGGTATACAATATATCTCAGCTGATCGATTGTTTTGCAGCTGGACACGCATATTTGTATATAATTTTAACGTCTTTACATGTCTTCACAAAGTAGAATATTTCAGGCAAGCATTTATTTCATCCGCTAGTGTCAATCGAGGAATTACAGGTAATGTTTGCCTGAAATATCGTGCAAGCAATATTAATGCGTTCTCAAATGGTCTCAGGATTCAACGGAAATCTTGCAATGATCGATCCAGAACCTCGAGCGATGCTTTGTGCACCATTGTGCATTCATCCCAAGCAATAAGTTGGCATTTCTGAAATATTTGTCCCATGCCGGATGATTTGAATATGTTGCACGTGAGTGTTTCAATGAATTGCAAGTTCAATGGGATGCACATCCCGTCTCCAGTGTCGATATTGTATTCTCGATATTGTACAAACCTTCATGGAGTGAACAAAACAACTAACCAAAGCTTCATGGAAATTGGATGATTGTTGTGGTAATGCATGAAGTTATCAATATTGTATCGATACAGTATCGATATTGTAATGATACTTTATAAAACTTTGATAAAAAACACTTAAATAATTTCACCTCAATTTTGTATCAACAATGTATCGATGTATCCATATTTTATCGATATTATATCGATACAGTATCGCCATTGAATTATCGATTTTGTAGAAACCTTCGCGGGGCGTACTCAATAACTTTCCAAAGTTCCATGGCGATCCGATGAATGGTGTAGTAATGCATAAAGGACAAACACATTATATACATTCGATACAGTATCGATATTGCAACGATACATTCCTTTTAAAAAACTAAATAATTTCACCTCAATTTTGTATCAATAATGTATCAATTTATCGATACTTTAGCGATATTATATCGATAAAGTATCGATATTGAAATATCGATTTCGTAGTCCTCTTTTCGGGAATGTACTCAACAACTTCCCAAAGTTTCATGGCGATCCGATGAATGGTGTAGTAATGCATAAAGGACATACACACAAACACACACACACACACACATACTTTCATTTTTATATATATAGATTCCACGTTTTTTATTTAATTATTACTTAAAATAAATTATTAGGGGGCAACCGGGTTTGAACCGGTGACCTCTCGATCTGCAGTCGAATGCCACTGCTACCACTGAGCTATACCCCCACGTATATTGCTATGGGGGATGAGGCTTATTTATCGCGATAAAAATGGATGGGAAAGGAACAAGAAATCCTGCGTCCTTTCTCTCAACAGTGGAAAGACGCAAATGTGGGTGGCGTGTCCACCTCACGTAATCCCAGAGTGGACGCGGGAGGAAATAAAGGGAGACGGAGGGATTGTTGATGGGAGGGAGGGATTTGGGGAAAGAAGGTGGGAGCGCGGAAAAGATGGGGAGGAATGTGGATTGAGTTGGGAGCGTGGGAAAAGTTCCGCGGAGATCTCCTCCACCGCCCCCGCCCCTCCTGGGGGCCTCCCGCCCACGCCCTGCCCCACTTCGCCCCCTACGGACGCAAATGAGATACGCCAACCCTTCCATGCCCCCACCCCCCGACTCCCATGAGTGCCCACCTCCCTATAGCGGCTCGCCCCCGCTTGCCCGCCACCGCCGACTGGTTATGCCGGCCCCTTCCCTCGTGCACCCTCCGCCCCCAGACGCTGCCGCTGCCCCACGGGGGCTATGTAGGAGAGTCCGGCGGATGTTATCTCCCACTCCGTTCATTCCTATCCTCTTCCGCTCTTCCTTACCCTGACGAAAAGAGCGAGCATAATGGAAGGGTGTACTGTGCGATATGGTACAATGAGGACTTTATGTTATATCGTGTTTCTGCAGTATCAAGTAGTATCAGGAAGTGATTTGATAGTTAAAGACATTTTTAATTGACATATGTAATTTTTACTTTTTCTATGAAGGAGAGAACACTTATCTTCCTCATAGTACTTCCCGTTTGGAATACGCTGCCAGTATATGGGAACCCTACGAAATCGGTCTAAATAATGAAGTTGAACGTGTGCAGCGAAGATCAGCAAGATTTGTAAAGGGACGATGCGATAACCGCACTAGCGTAACCAGGCTATTGATTAATTTAAAATGGGAATCATTGTCAGATAGCAGGTTGAAATTAAGACTTAATCGCTTAAACAAATTCCAAGACCATATTTTCAGGGATGATGTTAAAAATATTGTGCGAACCCCAAATTACTATGGTAGACTGGACCATGATCACAAAATTAGAGAAATCGATTGCCGAACTGACAGATTCAACGTGTCCTTTTTTCCTCGTACAATCAGGGATATAAACACGAATATTACATGTAGCCTCCTTGGATATGAATAACCGTAAATATGTCCATTACGAGTGAATCAATTGATAGCATAGGTAGTTGCATGTTGGTATATGGACTTGAAGGTAACCCAACTAACAGCACGTTTTTTCATGCTTAGTTTGCTTTTTTTATCTTTTTTATATAGTGAAGTTTAGAACAGTATATAAATACTTATCCTTTTCTTATGCATGACATGTAGATAAAGTTTGGTTAGATTTCACCCCCTGCCACACACCTCTATGGTGGCTTGCATTGTATGATATAAATGTAGATGTAGATAAGCAGGTCAAAAATAAAGAAATAGTGGTGAATTTGATGAATCGAAGGCAATTACTATCCTTGAGACGATAATATTTGTACGTAAATGTTATCCACAGTTAAATCTCTATCTATATCCTAACTGTGGCAACTTTCATTTTTGTGATCGGCTTCGAAGTTTTTTAGGGTTACACAAACAAATACCCTGCAAGCCACCATAAAGGTGTGTGGCAGGAGGTGAATTCCTACCATACATGCACTACATGCCATGCATAAAAAAGGATTAGTATTTATATACTGTTCTAAACTTCACTATTTAAAAAAAGATAAAAATAGCAAACTAAGCATGCAAAAACATGCTGTTAGTTGGGCTTACTTCAAGTCCTTATACCAACATGCAACTACCTATGCTATGGATTGATTCACTCCTATTGGACATATTTACCGCTATTCATATCCCTAATTGTACGATGTATGAAGGACATTTTGAATCTGTCAGTTTGGCAATCAATTTATCTATTTTTGTAATTATTGTCCAGTCTACCATAATAATTTGGGGTTCGCAAAAATTTTTTAACGTCATCACTGAAAATATTATTTTCGAATTTATTTAAGAGATTAAGTCTATTTCAACCTGAGATCTGACAATGATTCCCAATTTAATTCATTTTATAAGCCTGAGCCTGTGCCCTCATCTCTAATAGTTCACCTTTCGATATTTTTCATCCCTTGTAGTATTATTCCTCTTTCTAAAAATATTTACTATGCAAATGGTTATTGATGAAGCTTACGGTATTTGCAATGCTCAAAAAATAAAGATTGTTATATTAACGCGCATATTTAATGGGGGCGTTTACTCGGAACCGAAATCGCAATTTTGTACACAAAATCGTTAAATGGAAACGAAGAAAGAATTTTAGTGAAAAAGTTAATCTTCTAACCACAACCATTCACTCATAAATCAAAAATGAAAATAAGCAAAAGGTGACGCCCACCGAAAATACTACTGTGATAACATTGACGTCATTTTACTCCCGTCCTTGGCTGCTTTCAGGGGAGGGGAAGGGAGTGGAGGGGGATTCTCGGAAGGTCTGCTCGCACAGATGCTGTCGCAGTCGTTCCGATTGGCCGAGTCAGCTGTTTCCCCCACATTGCGATAAGGCAAAGTAGCTTCGCGGGCTCAGTTGTGATTGGACGAAGTCAATATACGTCAGAGGTTGCACCACACCCACTTTTCCGAAAGGGTTAAAAACATCAATTTTTCGCCGCTTATAACTCGGGAAATAATTAACGGATCAAAAAACGGAAAAATACGGGTCTTTTTATTTTACAAACTCTATCAGATTCGGCAGTAAAATATGGTAAAATATGGTAAACGACCCCATTATCATTTCGGTAATTTTCTATTCAGAGTTCTTATTGTAAACTAATTACAGCACACCCATAATTTGGTCTATAGCAAAAATGAGCCACCACAAAGGTGTGTGGCAGGGGGTGATTTCTCTAAAACATGTACTACATAGCATGCATAAGAAAGAATAGTATTATTTTATACTAGTCAAAAAAGATAAAAAAGCACGCAAAGACATTCTGTTAGTAGGGTTAGCTTTAAGTACTCATACCAACATATAGCTACCAATGCTATCCATTGCTACTCTCCGATTGGACATATTTACCGTTATTCGTATCTCTAATTGTACGAGGGAAAAAAGGACATTTTGAATCTATCAGTTCCGCAATCAATTTCTCTAATTTTAAGGTTATGGTTTAGTCTACCATAGTAAGTTGGGGTTCGCAAAATATTTTATCATTATCACTGAGAACATCGTCTTGGAATTTATTTAAGAGGTTAAGTCTAAATTTCAACATGCGATCTGACAATGATTCCCATTTTAATTCATTTAATAGACTGGTTACGCTAATATAATTACCGTATCGTAGGTACTTTGGAATAGGTAGGTGAAATATTTTTGAGTAGTCTGTGGTGCGTGATGGATGTATTAACAACCAATCCCTTTATTACTATGTAGATAGTAACCACCTAGCTGTATGTGACCATAGCAATTAGTGTATTTTTATGTAGCAGCCTAGGTGCATGTAAATAGTGCATGTCTGGTGATCTTCACCTAGGCCCATTATGATCTATTATCGTTCGCACCTGTTCGGGATTAGAAGTTCGTAGTTTTTCAGAGGCGAGGAAAAAGTAAATTGTGCCGGAAAAAATCCTCGTTTAGCCATGATTGTTTTAAGTCCGAAGAACACATGAAATTCTTCCTCATCCCTGGACCACCATTCTTCTTCTCCACGGTGTTGTTTTTGGCAATTCTCTCGACTGCTTGGGAACGCAAAATATTTTACTGTCGAGGCAACGGGAGGGAGGAACCTTCCGGCCGCCTTCGCTGATTCGATGGAATTAATTAGACACGAAACTAGCCGGAGGCGAGGTGAAATAAAAAGGTTGAGGATGTCCCTCGACAACAACGCGACTATTTCTCCGCGTGTATCGTGACCGCTGGGTCGCCATCTGGGAGGCGTACTTTTGCTGACCGGCAGCTTAGCCACCGTGTTGGCCGTGTGTGACTGTGTATGCATGTCCTATGCTCTACACGACACGTCACGGGGAACTTCAGCGGTCGTTCCTCATCCTGCGTCCGTCCCATCTCCACTGGGCGAGAGGAGATTGGGGATGTCGCGGAAGGGCTTATCTCCCATCGCAAAAGTGTACACGGTCCGGCGCAAAACGTCTGGAAGCCATAGTTTAAAATGCCGGTTGAGTTCTATAGCCAACACGTCAATCTTTACGAACTGAAGAACGGTTCCTTAGCAGCTACCCATATTATATATTGTTTTGTTTTCTTTACTAGCTTTGCGGAAGTTTTTTTCTAAATAATATTCGAAGCCTTCCACAGAAATATAAAAGGGAGACTTGAAACAAGTATTTATTATATGTCATTGAAATTGAAAAGAGCGACTTGGAATTCCAAATTTTCCGTTTTTTATTACATCTACATAACATCTATATAACACCTACATAACATTTACATAATACCCTGCAAGCCATCATAAAGGTGTGCGGCAGGGGGTGAACTCTCACCAAACATGCACTACATATCATGCATAAACTTTGTAATTAAATATTAAAATAGCAAAGCATAAATGCAAAAACATGTTGTTAGTTGGGTTAGCTTTAAGTCCTTATACCAACATGCAGCTGCCAATGTTATCCATTGCTACACTCGTACTGGATACATTTACCGTTATTCATAAGTATTCTGCCAATGTTATCCCTAATAGTACGAGGAAAAAAGGACATTTTGAATCTGTCAGTTCGGCAATCAATTTCTCTAATTTTGTGATTATGGTCCAGTCTACCATAGTAAGTTGGGGTCCACAAAATATTTTTAACAACATCACTGAAAATATGGTCTTGGAATTTATTTAAGAGATTAAGTCTAAATTTCAACCTGCGATCTGACAATGATTCCCAATTTAATTCATTTAATAGACTGGTTACGCTAGTAAGGTTATCATACCGTCCCTTTACAAATATTGCCGATCTTCACTGCACACGTTCAAGTTCGTTATTTAGACCGATTTCGTAGGGATCCCATACACTGGCAGCATATTCCAAATGAGGTCTTACAAGGGAAAAGTAGCTGATTTCTCGTACATGATCGTCACATTTACCCATTAGTCTTTTGACGAAAATAATAAATACAACCTAGGTTACGACGGAGCCTGTCATCAATAAGTGCACACCTAATGATGACGGGCTCTGTTCAAACCTAGATCGTATTTAATAAGAAATGGAAAATATGGAATGGCAAGTCACTCTTTTCATTCGCAATGTCTATCTAATTATTCTAAGTAACGCATATACTATGGATTTATGGCATGGCTTACTCAAACTCAAAGATATAGTTTCAGCTTACAATGACAGTCTTTGCCATATAATAATTCTTTTGCATTTTAATTCTTCGAAATACATATGAAAACTCTTAAGCACGATTAAAAGCTGGTGATGAAGCACCACTTGATCCACGTTATATTTGTCGCTTACAGTGTTGATGATGATGTAAAAGTATTATGAATGACGAAAAGTGTTTAGCATAGGTTTTTCATGTTGATCCTGGTTTTATTTTATTTTGCATCTCACAATATATATCATTATCGTAAAAGGAAGGTAAAATTGCGAAGATTTAAAATGGACTGGTTTCAAGAATAAAGGAACAGGTTTTGCATCTTTACCGTTAACAACTGATATCTGTTGCCAAATACTGGCGTGGGGATATTTAAATTTAAGTTAGTGTGAATACTTCGAGTAATTTCTTTAAATTCACTTTAGGATTGCAAGAGGATAATATAAGCTTTATGCAATATACGCTTTATATGCAAAAGGATAATTTATTAGCTACAGCACCTAATGGAGGGGATAACATTCTTGATTTACTGGCAGGCAACATACCACAAAAAGTGACTAAGATTGACACGGTTGATGGAATCAGTGACCTCAGATTTCTGACTGCAAAATTCTCACTAAATTTAGATAAATATTTAAAAAAAAGAAAGATTTATATTTTTAAAAGCGTTGACTTTGCTAACTTTAAAATTTATTAAAGAGATTCCTTATCTGATTTTAAAAAGTCTTCCATAAACTTATGTAGTTCATGGAAGTCGTTCGTTAATATCATGCGCTCTGGGATCAATAGATATATCCCTAGTAAATTTATAAAGAAAAAGCTCAGATCGTAGGTGTACATTGCCGAAGTGAGAAAAATCACTAAAACAGCAGCAGTCATGCAAAAATGAAAAAAATTGGTAAATATATGCACACTGATGAGCGTAACGTAATAATTGAAAACTGTAAAATATCAAATCCACTGCAAAGACAGCCCTTAGTAATGCATTCGCAGAATTTAAAGAAAAACACTTGGGGAACAATTGAAGGAAAATCCAAAAGCCTTTTGGTCCTACGTAAGAGAAGTGCAAGGCCATAAGTCTGCCGTCCATTCACTTAAAAACAATGGTTAAATGGCCACAAACACTCTTGACAAAATTAACTTGCTGAATTCCTTCTTCCGAACCGTTTTCAACCCACCTTCCGCTGATTTTCTGATCCGCTGTCATTTTACCTGACCTCTTTCAGCGGCTGATGCAAGCAATTGAAATTTCCTGTAATGGTGTTGAAAAATTACTTAAAGATATAAGTCCCAACAAATCTCTTTGCCCTGATCAAATTCCCTCCCGCGTATATAGAGAGTTATTTTCCGAAATCTCCCCCTACCTTGAAATAGTATTTAATAAATCCCTGACCGAACACGTCAGGCATATGTAGAAGTGAAACCTCAAATTGCATTCTAATCTATCTATTTGGACTATCCCCTTCATATAATCTTCCCCTCCTCTTTACTGCTCTCATAGACCAATCAAATAGTGCATGTTTCTCACTTTGTTTCCTAGGTGCATCAGTCATTCAGAAGTCATTATATTGTAAATCCATTCTACTCTCTTTCCTTGAAAACGTGACCTTTCATAAACCCCAATGGTCATACCACCGACGTCTAATATATCCGTCCTCAGTGGGAAACAATTTCCTAATTCTAGTCTTCTCATTCGTCACCATTCTTCACATTGTATTTTATTTCTTCTTGAAAGGGTATTCCTTCCTCGGAATCGCACTCGAATTATGTGTCCTACGCCGAGCGGTTTTTCCTTTGATGCACTGAACCGCCATCTTGTGATGAATCGGACAACGCTTCGAGACCGGCAGTCGACTAATTAGTTCCGTGCACGGTGCTGCGTGATTCCGTGATCTGATGTCTTTATGGCGTTCGGCCGTGGGACTGGAGATTCAGAAGTGGACTTTTGCACGCTCGGGGTTTTGTCTTTGTCTCGAGTGGCCGAGTGACGCGGCAGAATCCTTATGTCTCTTTTCATTTCGTGGTGTTATTGCAGCATCGCGGATTTTCTTTTTCTGACTCAACTACGAGAGCCTATTTCCTGGTAATACCTATCATAATGAACATCGAAAGGTTGAATTGCGTTAAGCACCAAATTGTTGCGATTTTTTTGCGAAAATGTAGTTTTGATGCCTTTCAGTATTATAGTCGGATGAAGGAAATATGACAAGACAAAGGAAACTAGCATTTATCCACATCTACATCTACACGATACCCTGCAAGCCACCGCGAGGGTGTATGTCAGGGGGTGAAGATCACCAAGCATGCACTACTAACATGCAAACTAGCAACTATATTGTCTAATGCAACTAGATTGTTAGTATCTATAGTATTTAAGGATTAATACATGCATCATGCACTACAGACTACTCTAAAATATTTCACCTACCTATCCCTTTGCTATGCTGTCTATTCTGTTCTCTTATAGTACGGTGAAAAAATGCCATTTTGAATCTATCGGTACGACAATCTATCCCTCTAATCTTATTTATCTGGTCAAATCTAGCATAATACGCTGGTTTTTTTAAATGTGCCTAACATCTTCAGTAAAGCGATCCGATTGAAATTTCACTAATAGATTTAATCTCTTCTTTAACCTACTCTCTGATAATGATTCCCACCCTAATTCTCGTACTAATTCTGAAATCCTACTCAACCTATCGTTACACCTTTTGACGAACATAGCTGCTCTACGCTGCACTCTGTCTAGTTCTCTGATCAAACCTAATTCATTAGGATCCCATACACTGGTTGTATACTCAAGGTGGGGCATATGCAATTCACCGAATTGCAAAGGATTAAAGGAAAAATAGCATGAAATAATTGTAATTTTTTGTGCTGATTAATGTAATTAAGTCTATTGAGACAGAAATAAAAAAAACTTGACTTTCTTGATTACCAAGATCTTCTTTAATATCTTGAAAATGAGTGGAGATGGAGGCAATAATTAATTCATTGAATTGAGAGATCTATGTGTTCATGGAAATTCTGGCCAGAATGAACTACTGCTGGGAATATAATAAAGGCTCTTGAATGTAAAATAGTGTTCCATGCTTGCCCGGATTGAGGTATCCAATTGAAAATGTTGTCATTATACGTTTCATAGTCCATTAAATTGATTACATTGGGAAGATGGAAGATGCGGTGAACTAAAATGACATTGATGTTTGGCAATGGGAAAGCCGTTTACGAGTCATAGATGAGTACGCCTACGAAAGAGAGATCATATTTAGTTGTCTTCCGCCACATCATTGATATGGCTTACAGGATATTATTTAGATGAAGACTTCTTTTGTCGGTAGATAAGGGACATAGAGTGGTAGAAAAAGAACTTAAAATTGCATGAAACAGTATTTATTTCAGGTCGCTGATCATTATTCATGCATAGATTGCAAATCAAGGACATTAAATTTATGATAGCCGTAATGTATAGCAATGAAAATAGCGTTTCATGGTGACCAGCGTTTGTATATATCCGAACATATATAGGCCTTCACGCGTCTTAGGTCAATTTCACGCTCTTAAACGTTATGCGCCTTGTAAACGACGCTCCGCTCGCGGCGTACCGTGTGAATTTATTTTTATCGCCTATTTCATTCGAGCGAACCCTATTCGTAGCTTAAGGTCCAGTGAAAAAAAATCCCCTTAAAAAGCAGACCGATGGACGCGGCCGGAGTGCCATAAAAATCGAGACAAGCATGCAAATGCTTCCCCGGGGATTTAAACCCATGGGAATTATGGTGGGGATGGACAAATCCCTTGCGTGCGTGAGTGTGTACGTGCGTGGGAGAGGTGTAGGGGCAGCCTCGGTGGAAGAAATGAACTCCCACCCCATTAATTGCCTCTCCATCCCTCTTCCCGCCCTCTCTTGTCCAGTTTTTTCTCATCCCTCGCGAGCCGGGGTCGTTTGTAGCAGAGAGAGGTGGACGAGGGGAGGAAGGAAGCGTGCATGTAGAGAAGGGAATTTCGGGATGGATGGCTTGTTTCGGGCGGCGCTGGGCTGGCTCAGCCAATGTGGAAGGGCCTTGTCCGACGAAGGAGGGTGAGGCGATTAAAGAATTTCGGAAAGGGAGGAAGCGAGGAGGAGAGGAGGAGGGACAAGGGCTATTCACTTGCGGAGAGGTTAAATCGGGGGATTCATGGCGCAGGCGTTGAAGTCACTGGTGGATGACGGCGGAGATTTCAACATACGGTTTTGAAAAGATTCGTTTCCTTCTATGAAATACCGACATAGCAAACCATACCCATGGTACGTCAAGGTTTTTTGCCATTGTGTACATGGTACAATTAAATACGTGATATGACGCTACAACTGTATCTACAAAATACCAGACCACCTCGAGAGCATAGCGCAGGGGACGAATATACACATATCATTTAAATGCATATATTTATATTCGTATACATTATCATCAACGCAATACTAGGCGTGCCGCTATGAGGTGTGTGGCAAGGAGTGGATATCAACAAACATGCACTACTTTTGTGCGACTATTATCCATTTCAAACTTCTTGGGAGCTGAGAGGCAGAACTAAAATTAACAGGCCTAGTAAGAGCAACAATGCTACTACTTCGTGGAGACTGCTAAATGTATATAGCGCGTTATTTTCAATTCATATGAATTGGTATTAAACTAAATATGCTATTGCACGATCAGAAAAATACAAATGATTAGACGTTCTTGTTGGGTTACATTATAATTTGCTTTAAATAGGTCCTATTTTCATATCATACGACGGCATTAGTCAATAGAGTTTATTTACATAAACGCTACTTACAAATAAACTACTTCTTAAAAATCAATCCTGTAATTTCTATGATGATACTAACAATCTAGTTGCCTGAGACATTATAGTAGCTTGTTTGCATGAGACATTATAGTAGCTTGTTTGCATGACAATAGTGCATGGTTGGCTTGCAGGGTATCGTGTGGATGTAGATAAAAAGATGGAGCTCTACTGCCATAAATTATGTACGTAATGAAAAGAAAAAATCACCAAAAAGATCAACAAGCATGCACTATTGACATGCAAAATTTGACAGGGTATGTGTATGTAGTCTGTGGTTGTCACTGACGAGATTTTAACTTTTCCGCAAACAATCACAGATAGAGTGAACCTTTATGTGTGCTTGATTGTGTGAATCTTTCTTTGCCGGTCAAAATTCCCTACCCTTCCACGTTGGGTGCGTCAAACATTACGGCCATTGGAGTTTTTCTTTTCATTACGCTGCTTACCAAGCTATCTATTTATAGCTTAATATATAGAAGTAAATAAATAGGTCTTATCTAAGACTATTATGTCCCGCTGTTCTTTGTGGTAAGGATGATGCCTTGTATGATGTATGGCAATCTTCGCAGCAACTCTATCAGCCTCCCTTACCTTCCGCCCGTGGTCGAATCGGCCGAAAATCCGGAGAGCCACATTGCGTGCACCGGAAGGTTTAGTGGATATTTTAGTGGTTGAAGGACAGGACGGAGTTTAGCTGAGGGAATGAAGGGTGAAAGAATATGGAAATCTTCAGGACACCGCGGCTTAAGTCGGTTGTGAACGGGTCGGCTCGGTAGGAGATGAGGTGGAGGTAACAGGAGAAGGGTCCCGTCAACTCTTAACCCCTCTTCTGATTCCCTTCCCGAGGAGTGCGTGTCGGGGGTGGGGAGGCGTATGGATTCATGGGGAGGGGGGTGGAGAGCGTGCCTTTGTGTTCCCGCACCGCTTTCGTCGCTGTCAAAGGGCGGAGAAAAGGGGTTCACCTCCTCCTCCCCCAACAACCTCTCATCCCTGCCGACCAAGAAGAGCCTCTGGGTTGCGAGGGTAAATGGACGAGCTGAAAAAATGTTTGTCGGCGAGGGATATCCCGGAGGAGGAGAGTCGGCGGTTTACTTCGGTGGTTTTATGTTCCCGTGGAGGAGGAGCCCGTCATTTCTTTTAAGCCATCGACGTCCCACAGACGCAAAGACCATTCCGTGCGTTTCTGCGGGACTGGTCCCAAGTGGCCTCTCCGCTCATTAGTGACTTGTCCCTCGCGTGTTTTTTTTTTCCTACTCCTTCCGTTCCTTCTTCCACGGCCCCACTCGGAGATTAGTGCAAGGAAGGGATGGAAGGGGGAGGAGAGTGGAGGGAAAGCAGACGGCGTAGATGGTCTCCCTTTCTTGAGATTGCGAAATTGTCCAAGGCGTTGAGTTGCAAGGAAATGTTGGGGCCACGTGTTCTTGAGTTCCTTTCCCTCCGCGGTGCGACCTGGCGAGATAAAAACGCCGGTTTCATAAAAATCTGAAAATAATTGTCGGAGGGAAAGCGAGTTTATTCCAGAAACCAGCGGGTGGAAATGATGTACTGTAGGTGTAGGTGAAGGAGTCGGGTGGGAAGGATTTTCTAATTATAATGACACCTCTGGTATGAAATATTTACAAGTGAGGCGTTGGCTACTTGTGTCAAGCCTGATCTATTTATTCCTTTCGGGTATTATCGTACTGTCGGTATATCTAATACCGAGTACATTGCTATATAAAGCGAGAAATCTAGACGATAAAGGTAAAAATTCGTGAGGTAGGATTTTTATTAAATCTAAATTCCCGCATTAGAACTATTTAAGGTCTAGTTTGCCAATCTAAGCTGCAGAATTACGAGTCCTAGTTTCGTTTATAAAACATATGTATTGTGCTTGAATATATGCGCAGGCTAACTCAGTAGAAAAGTGATCGCGTTAGGGCTGCGTCAGTAACACGGATTGTGACTACAGTCCCTATAAATGTGTTGATGAAGGAGAAGATATACTTCAAATGCGTCGCAGATTCTATAATATTTTCAAGTTTTTCCTTAATTAACCAGAATAATTGAAATAAATTGAATTCTCCAATAATTTACTTGCCAACCCTTTTAGAAGTCATGGAAGCTATAAATTACGGCCAAAAAAACTAAAAACATATGCTCCTCCCTACATGATAATCAGTTTGCACATAACTGTTGGATGCGTAACTAACACTTATCCCGCATGAAAAATACAGCATTGTATGTACATATTAATAGCGTTAACGTAGTGCATGCTGGGTAGTTCTTCAACTCATGCCAAATACTCACTTTGAGTTATTACTCACTAGAATTCGTTGACTTTCCCCGTGTTTCAAATTGATGTTGTGTAGTCAGGATTTGCTGAGGGTAAGTCACCGTTCATGGTAGACGATTCGACTTGCATCTTGAGGCGACGGCCATGCAAAACCCAAAAAGACTACATGCGACGTAATAAGATCTTGCAGAGCACTCCGTAGAAGAGGGTGTAATGGGGTCGTTTACCATATTTTTTTTATTGCCGAATCTGATAGAGTTTGTAAAATAAAAGGACCCGTATTTTTCCGTTTTCTGATCCGACAATTATTTCCCGAGTTATAAGCAGCGAAAAACTGATGTTCTTAACCCTTTCGGAAAAGTGGGTGTGGTGCAACCTCTGACGTATATCTACTTCGTCCAATCACAACTGAGCCCGCGAAGCTACTTCGCTTTATCGCAAAGGGGGGGACACAGCTGACTCGGCCAATGGAAGCGATTTCGACAGCATCTGTGCGAGCAGACCTTCCGAGAACCCCCCTCCACTCCCTTCCCACTCCCCTGAAAGCAGTCAAGGACGGGAGGAAAATGACGTCAATGTTATCACGCAGCATTTTCGGTGGGCGTCACCTTTTGCTTATTTTAATTTTTGATTTACGAGTGAATGGTTGTGGTTAGAAGATTAATTTTTTCACTAAAATTCGTTTTTCGTTTCCATCTAACGATTTCGTGTACAAAATTGCGATTTCGGTTCCGAGTAAACGTCCCCATTCTGTTCGCACTCTATGAAGCGCCTATCAGGTGATCACCACTAGCGAATTGGTCATCAGTACGTCTATGAAGGATTCCTTGCGATAAAAGTTGTGGTTAAACCCGTAAGAAGTTTATTAACTTATATATTAGAAACGTAGTATTGAATTATAATTCATCATTTTTCAATCGTCTTCAAAAGTAATTCACTTCACCTCTGTAGTCCCTCTCCCCTTGCCACTCACCTTTATAGTGGCTTGTAGGGTATTATGTAGATGTAGCCTATATGTATGATAGTGTTGGTATGCTGCAATTTTGCGAAAATAAGCGTAAAGCTTAGTAATAATCACTTCTGTAGAAATGTGTCCGATTCATTAGTAAGAGACTGTCAAGCTCTCCACCGAACGTGAATGCCCAATTTTCTACGCTGTAAAGGAATAATAACTCTCCTCATCATATCTGAGGTAATTTCGCGCTGGCTTACCTACATAAATAATCTAGCGTCTGAAAAACAATGGCTCTGGGACAGCGATGTCCTCTTATTTATAGCACTGCGTCACGGAAATATTTCATGGCCAGATCTTTTTTAATACCGAGTTCAAAAAGCAGCGGAAAATTTGTAGTGATCCCGGTATATACTTTTTTGCTCTGCGTACTTAACTCCTCCAAAAAAAATTACGAGGACATTTTTCTCATTGAACGAGTTGCAGCAAAAAAGTTTGTTTTATGCTACCAGGACGATGAGGTAGCCTTGAGGGAACATGGCTACCTTCCCGCTCCCTCCACTACTCAATTCCGCATCACATCTTTCCCCACCCTCCTCTCCTCTTTACCCACGGACACCCCGGCGGCTTGATCTTTGCGCGGTCCCAATTCCATGCCTTCTTTTAACGACTTCCCCCTTGCCCTTTCCGTAATGCGGTGGAAACCGGAGGGAGAGGGTTGGGGGTGTACGGCAAGATTAATTGCGTTGCAGGAAAGCTCTGCTCTCCTGTTATCTTATTTTTTTTACAAATGCGTCCCCTCCCTTGTTTTTCCTCTCGCCTCGCCGTAAACCCTGAGGATGTTCCATTTCCCGAGAAATTTCCTCGTTCGTCACGTGTGTCAAGTCGCTCTTTTGTTCCGCTCTTACCAGCGAGCCGACGCCGCTATTGTGGCCCCAGTTTTATAACCCATCCCCTCGTCCGCACGCCGCCCTTTGTTTGTTTACCTGGATAAACGGATTTGGGCCGTGATACTGACGCCTTTCAGTCACCCCGTTGACGGCGGGGGCGCCTGCCTCACCCTTCCCCCATCACCGTAACCCTCCACCTTCTTTTTTATCTCGCCGTCGGCTTCCCTTTCCACGTCAAATAATCGATTCTCCCCCATCGGTCTATTCTATATCCCCAAACCTCCTCTCCCAAACCTTCCCAAAGTCATCTCTCTCTTGCTTTGAAGCGCCCGCCCATCGGCCTTCCGTATACTAGAGCCACTCTCCGAGTTGAAGCTAAAGCTACGTTTTCATGTGGCCGTTTTTGCGTTGACGCACACTGCGCCACCAATCAGAAGCGAGCGCGCCAACGCAGCCTGCGTTGCCGTCGGAGTTGGTCAACTTTCATCTTTCTGCGTTGACGTAGCTGCGTCAGAGCGAGGAACAACGCATTCTACCAGTCATTTGTTCGTCACGTGATTCTTTCGCTACGGATTCACCTATAACCACGGTTTACCACCGTCATATGTTTTGGTGCGTTGCTGCTGGCGCTGTCGGTGACATGAAAACAGGGTATTCTCTTGACGCACAACGCAGCGTCAACGCAACGCAAAAACGGCCACATGAAAACGTAGCTTAAAGCTATTGGTTTCCATATCTTTCCCTATTCTGGTTATCCGTATCTCCTCTCGTCTCTCTTTTTTTCTGCGCAAAGAAACCTCTCAAAAATCTCGCAATAGGCGATTGGACGAAGGCCTTTGGAAACACGTATAAAGGTATGAGAAGGATTTGCTAAATTTTCAGCTACCTGAAGGCCACTTTAGAAATCACTAATTTTAGTGTTCCCTGTTAAAAAAGTTTCAATTTTGATTTATATAGCCGATAGATAATCTCATGGCAAACTAAGAAGTATTATGTAGATGTAAGAAGTCTTAAGAAGATTATGAGAAAAGAGATGTCTACTGAAAACCTTAAAAAGAGAAAGGAACAGCTTAATAGGCCACGTCTTGAGACACTATGGCCTGATAAAGACAATCGTCGAGGGAAAAGTGAACGGGAAGAAAGGAAATGGCAGGCCTCCTTTGAGATACATGGAGCAAGTTGTGAAGGATGTAATATAGTAGAGAAGTTAAGTCAATATGAAGAGGTTGGCCGATAGAAGAATCGACTGAAGGGCTGCGTTAAACCAACCCTAGGATTGTTGACCGATGATGATGAGATAATCTCAAACAGAATGAAATCAATCTCTGCATTTTTTGGATAAATAATGAAAGCAGCTTAAATTGGTTTGCTCACAAACAATAGTGAGCCATGCCGAAACCCGTGTTGGACACATTGTTGTATGGTGTAGGTACTTAAGACGCAACGTTGCTTCATAACGAAGGAATCGTCTCATTTACGTCTATGGAGTAACTTGCATGCTTATTAAGGGATGTGATATAGAGGATCACTCCATGTTAGGCATGCATCGTCAAATTGACCATCCTATTGATACTGACTACAATTGGATTTTAACAGTGTAGTAAACTAAATTCACTTGGGGAACACAGAAGGTTCATCTACATCTTTAGAATATTACTAGGCCTCCTCGTCACAAATTAAGTGTGGAAATGGGGGGGTTTATACCAAAAACATGACTTTTATGTAACATATAAGGTACAAGCATATTATAACTCTAGCATTTTTCCATGGGGTTATCTTTTGCAATTCTAATATAATTTGAGTGAGTATATTTCATAACATTCCTTATGCCGTCAGTGATGCATCTCAATTCTTTGTTCAATTTTCTTGCTTGGGCATTATTGGATAAAGGTTTGGCTTTGGATAAGACTCATTGAAATTGAAAAAATTGAAAAAGTACAGATTAAATCTATTTGAGAAATTTCAATCGGATAGCTTTACTGAAGATGTTAGGCACATATTAAAAAAGCCAGCGTATTATGCTAGATTCGACCAGATAAATAAGATTAGAGAGATAGATTGTCGTACCGATAGATTCAAAATGCCATTTTAATTCATTTAATAGACTGGTTACGTTAATATAGTTATCGTACCGTCCCTTTACAAATCTTGCCGATCTAAGCTGCACACGTTCAAGTTCGTTATTTAGACCGATTTCGTAGGGATCCCATACAATGGCAGCATATTCCAAAATGAACCTGAAATACCTTCATCACTAAAAAACGAGCCCTTAGAAATATTCTATCTGCTGATCTTATACAAGACGTATTACGTTATTTCAACAGAATGGCACCTAATTTCATACTTAGATTTATCGGGAAAATTATAGTTTTTTGGTTTGGATAAATTATGCTCGTGAGGAACCTAAAGATTTGTTGCCGTTCGCCGACGAGGATATTCCTCTCCGTCGGCGTAATCAGCGAACAAACAAATCCAAGCTTTCCTCGTCCTGTTTGAACTTTCCCATGAGTGGTGACCAATCCTTTTCTTTGGTCACCATGGCCATGAAAACCGACGGTGACGCCGGGCACTGCTCGTCACGCTCCCGGGCGCCAGATCGTCCGTGAAGTGGCTCTCGGGGAGATGCCGGCTAGGCGAGGTCAGGCATGACCCGTGATCGACTTCTTACACCAAGAGCGTTTGTCGGTAAAAAGTCTTGGTCAATAGTGTTGTTGGTGCTCATACATGCGCTTCATCTACGTTAACCTGAAACCCTGCAAGCTGGCCAACAGGCGTGTTGAATGGAACGTTCGCTAATAGATCGTAAATGAATATCTACCTACAGCTACATAATACCCTGAAACCCACTGCAGAGTGTGAAGCAGGGAATCATCGCCAGCATGCGTATGAAATCAGAGAGATGACATACTATAACGCAGGCATACAAAAATGCTAGTCTATATCTGTACTACCTGTACAGGGACGGTACGATAACTATATTAGCGTAACCAGTCTATTAAATGAATTAAAATGGGAGTCATTGTCAGATGACAGGTTGAAATTTAGAATTGATCTCCTAAATAAATTTCAAGATAATATTTTCAGTGATGACGTTAAAATATTTTGCGAACCCCAAATTACTATGGTAGACTGGACCACAATTACAAAATTAGAGGAATTGATTGCCGAACTGACAGATTCAAAATGTCCTTTTTTCCTCGTACAATTAGGGATATGAATAACGGTAAATACATCCAATAAGAGTGTAGCAATGGATAGCATAGGTAGTTCCATGTTGGTGTAAGGACTTGAAGGTAACCCAGCTAACAGCACGTTTTTGCATGCGTAGTTTGCTATTTTTATCTTTTTAAATGTTGCAGTTTAGACTAATATATTTATGCTAATCCTTTTAACTGCATGATATGTGGTGCTTGTTTGGTGAGAATTCATCTCCTGCCACACTCCTTTGAGGTAGCTTGCAAGGTATTATGTAGATGTAGATTTACCTGCCAGCAACGCTCGCTCATACGTATTTCTGAGTAAAAAAATCAAAAGTGGACAATTTAAACTACAGAAAGACTGGGCTTTATAAGCCACGGCTTAAGTGTTTATCTTCAAAGAGTGCGTCAAAAGCTCATTTTATGCAATATTTATTCTATATTTCTTTCGTGGGGATTGCTTTTCATCCACGGTATATTTATGCGTGGATATGTAGGAAAAGGTCACCTTAGTATTAAATGGGAGCAGAATTCACCTTTTCTCCACAAGACGCATTATTGGACTTGTTTCTGTCGTAAAGTAAGTCAGATGAAAATGTTTCTGCGTGCCCCATTCATAAATATTTCTCTTTGTGGCAATAAGTTACGTGTCTTGTCGCAAGTGAATCACCAATGTGTGAGCGCATGGTAAAGTACTCAATAGAGCTACCGCTCATGAATAAATAGCAAGCAAGGAAGGGATAATGGCCTCGTGCCGATGTACAGGGAGTCAACGAGGGTACCAGAGGGGGGGTTGTTGCAAGATACGTAGGGGAAGAATGAATATTTGGGTCGGAAGTTCTTGGGGCAAATGGCTAGGGGTGATAAAATGCCCCTTGCTTGCTTGAGGTTGACGCACACATCCGCTGTAACCGCTCTTTATACTGTCACGTCAACCCCAAGCTGACAATGGAAAGTGGTCAGGGCATGAGTGAGAACGATAAATAAGAAACAACTTGGGAATGAGACCCATTTCCCAGAATGCCTTTCCAGGTAGCAGTGCACACAAAATTGAATACGCATTTATAATATGCTTAAGTGCGAGAACTTTTTTTCCTAGTGTATTTCACTTGATGGAGTTTGAACTATGCATTCTTTTCGTTTTCATTTTGCCCGGAGAGAGCATAATTCAAAGAGGTGGGCATAGGGACGTACATCTACATCTACATCTACTATGATTAGTGCAGCGAAGATCGGCAAGATTTGTAAAGGGACGATACGATAATTATATTAGCGTAACCAGTCTATTAAATGAATTGAAATGGGAATCATTGTCAGATCGCAGGTTGAAATTTAGACTTAATCTCTTCCACAAATTCCAAGGCAACATTTTCAGTGATGATGTTAAAAATATTTTACGAACCCCAACTTACTATGGCAGACTGGACCATAATCATAAAGTTAGAGAAATTGATTGCCGAACTGACCGATTCAAAATGTCCTTTTTCCCTCGCACAATAAGAGATACGAATAACGGTAAATATGTCCTATCGGAGAGTAGCAATGAATAGCATTGGTAGCTGCATGTTGGTATGAGTACTTAAAGCTAACCCTACTAACAGAATGTTTTTGCATGTTTTCTTTGCAATTTCTATCTTTTTTAAATAGTGTAGTTCTGACTACTATATTAATACTATTCCTTTTTTATGCATGATATGTAGTGCATGTTTGGTGAGCAATCACCCCCTGCCACACACCCTTGTGGTGGCTTGCAGGGTATTATGTAGATGTAGATGTAGATGATACCCTGCAAGCCACCGCGAGGGTGTGTGGCAGGGGGTGAAGGTCACCAAGCATTCACTACTAGCATGCAAGCAAGCAACTAAAGGGTCTCATGCAACTAGATTGTTAGTATCTATAGTATTTGAGGGGTTAATACATGCATCATGCACTACAGAATACTCTAAAATATTTCCCCTACCTATCCCTTTCCTATGCTGCCTATTCTGTTCTCTTATAGTACGGGGGAAAAATGCCATTTTGAATCTATCTGTACGACAATCTATCTCTCTAATCTTATTTATCTGGTCGAATCTAGCATAATACGCTGGTGTTTTCAATATGTGCCTAACATCTTCAGTAAAGCTATCCGATTGAAATTTCTGCAATAGATTAAATCTGAACTTTAATCTACGCTCTGATAATGATTCCCACCCTAATTCTTGTATTAATTCTGATACACTACTCAACCTATCGTAACACCTTTTGACGAACCTAGCTGCTCTACGCTGCACACTGTCTAGTTCTCTCATCAAACCTAATTCATTAGGATCCCATACACTGGCTGCATACTCAAGGTGGGGCCTAACTAGTGAAAAGTAGCATCGCTCTTTTGTCTTCTCATCACATTTCCCAAGTACTCTTTTTATAAATCCTAGCTTTCTCTTCGCTCGGCCGCATATTTCCCTTATGTGTCTTCCCCACGATAAATCTTTAGTGATTGTTACACCTAAATATCTTACGGTTTCAACGTTTTCGATCTTCGTGTTATTAATTCTATAGGATCGCTCTATCGAATTATTCCTCCTCCAAAAATTGATAGCTACACACTTTTTAAGGTTGAGTTCTAACTGCCATTTGTCGCACCACTCTTGAATTGCATCTAAATCCTTGCTAAGTGATTTCGTGTCCTCTTCGTTCGATATACCCCTGTACACCACCGCATCGTCTGCAAAAAGTCTAAGGTTACTACTAACTACGGTACCCAAATCGTTTATGTATAAAAGAAATAGAAGCGGACCTACTACGCTGCCCTGAGGAACTCCCGATGTGACTTCGATTGTGTCCGACATGATACCATCTATGACAACCCTCTGCTCTCGCCCACTTAAGAATTCTTTTACCCAACATACAACGTCTTTATTTATACCAAAACTCTCTAACTTCAAGATTAATTTGTCATGAGGAACTTTATCGAAAGCCTTTTTAAAATCTAAAAATATCGCATCAACTTCAGTACTGCTTTCGCCGTGGACTAAAATATCGTGTACGAATAAAGCTAATTGTGTCTCGCACGATCTACCTTTCCGGAACCCATGCTGGCTGTTTATGAGTAATCCCTGACTATCCAAATGCCCCATGATCGAACTGACTACTATGTGCTCAAATATCTTACAAGAGATTGACGTGAGTGAAATGGGTCTGTAGTTACTAGGTTCTTCCCTATCACCGCTTTTAAATATAGGTGTAATGTTAGCTACTTTCCAATCCTTGGGTACTGTGTGGTTCTTAAGTGTTTTATTGAATATTATTTCTAGATAGGGGGCTATTTCAGAAGCTAATGTTTTATAAACTCTGGAAGGAATTTGATCGGGACCTGGTGCTTTGTTTTTACTTATGCTTTTTAACTGCTGCTCTATTCCGCGACATGAAATGTTTATTTCGGGCATTTGCTCACTGAAAGTGTTCGGCGGTGGTTCCACTGCGTTTTGTGACGATGAGTTGAATACACTTTGGAAGAAGGTGTTTAAAGTGTTGGCTTTTTCTACACTGCTGGTGACTCTGATTCCTTTATCATTTTTAAGTGTGTGCACTGTGGACTTATTTCCCTGAAGCTCTCTCACATATGACCAAAACGCTTTAGGATTGCTATCTAAATATTCTCCTAACATCTTGCTCTTGAAATGTGATAACGCTTGCCGACATGATTTCCTTGCTAATGCTCTCGATTTTTTATAGTTTTGAACTAGCTCATTTTTTTCCTCTACCGATAGACCCCGTCTGGCATTTTTCATCTTAGCGTGGCATACCCTTTGTCGCTTTAGTGATTTCCTAACCTCCGCGTTATACCACCTTGGCTCTGTATTATCACTAATATATTTACTTGGTATGTATTTATGAACTGCGTTACGGGTGACCTCAAGAAATTTTCTCCACGAATCCTCTGTATTTAATCCTTTGCTTTGTTCGCTGAATACATTAAACGCTTCCCTTAATTCCTCTTTCATACCGTCGTAATTTGCCTTGCCAAATAAGTACACCCTCCTCCTTGGTTTATAATGTCTTTCAACGCCTACAATAAATTTCGCATGCACTATTTTATGGTCACTTATTCCTGTGTCTGTAACTGTATTTAGAACTCGCTCGGGTATATTTGTTGCTAATAAGTCTAGAATGTTGTTTCCCCTGGTCGGCTCTGTTACTAGCTGTTGTAAAGAATGTGTCGTAAAGGTGTTCAACAGTGATTCGCAATGTTCCTTATCCTTACCTCCTGTAATGAAACTACACTTTAGATTTGTAAAGGGACGATACGATAATTATATTAGCGTAACCAGTCTATTAAATGAATTGAAATGGGAATCATTGTCAGATCGCAGGTTGAAATTTAGACTTAATCTCTTCCACAAATTCCAAGGCAATATTTTCAGTGATGATGTTAAAAATATTTTACGAACCCCAACTTACTATGGCAGACTGGACCATAATCATAAAGTTAGAGAAATTGATTGCCGAACTGACCGATTCAAAATGTCCTTTTTCCCTCGCACAATAAGAGATACGAATAACGGTAAATATGTCCTATCGGAGAGTAGCAATGAATAGCATTGGTAGCAGCATGTTGGTATGAGTACTTAAAGCTAACCCTACTAACAGAATGTTTTTGCATGTTTTATTTGCAATTTCTATCTTTTTTAAATAGTGTAGTTCTGACTACTATATTAATACTATTCCTTTTTTATGCATGATATGTAGTGCATGTTTGGTGAGCAATCACCCCCTGCCACACACCCTTGTGGTGGCTTGCAGGGTATTATGTAGATGTAGATGTAGATGTACACGTATTCCAGTCTATCGAGGGGAGATTGAAATCTCCGCCTACTATTATTCCTCTATCATTCTTCCCAGAAAGTAATGTGCGTATCTCTGACTCTAGCTCTATTATAGAATTGCCGTCTGCGTCCGGTGGCCTGTAATATGCACCTACATATATCTGTTTTGCGTTACTACTTTTACTTTTAACGGAACACCAAATACTTTCTACATTTCGCTCTGAAATAAGTTCTCTTCTACTGACATACGGGTCCTTCACAGCTATGAAAACTCCTCCTCCGTTTCTGCTTACTCTATCCTTTCTGTATACTGTAAAACACTTCGGAAATACTTCATGATCTGATATGTCCTTCGAAAGCCAGCTTTCTGTACCTACGATTATATCTGCATTAGTACTCTTAATGAGGTGGTGAAATTCTGCTACTTTATTTCTTATACTACGACAATTCACTACTATCACGTATAAATGGATCAAGTTTCTGCATAAGTTTCTGCAAGTTTCATTCCTTCGCTTGCGCTCAGAGTGAACGGACGGGTGGTCACTGAGCTCCGGAATTCTTGCCTTTCACTTTTTCCGTCGCCAGCAGCAGCTTTTTAAGTTGCCTAGCTGGGCCTGTATCGTAGTGTAGTAGTGTATTAAGTAGTGAGTGTTTAGTAGTAAGTGCTTCTGCGCCTGCCTTAATATATTATTACGGTAGTGTGAGTGCTTGCGTGGGTTCTTGGTGTTGTGGGTGCTTGGTCCCGCCGTGGTGCCGTCCCGGCTGGTCTTTGGTGTGTGGTTTACGCTGTGTCCAAGTGTGTTCGCTGATAGTGCTAAGTAGATCTAATTTCAGTTTCTTCTTTCTTTTAACTACTCCGCAGCAAATAATACTCTTAAATTATAATACTGTCACCTACTTGTTGTCTAAGTCTAATCTAATCGTGTTGAGTGGACTATATTTATAAGTACTTACATATTTCTATTTTATCATCACCGTAGTTCTCGAGGCGTTGTTTAAGTTTTTTTCTCAGTTCATAGCACAGTTCCTTTTATATTGTTCCGCCTAGTTATTGGCTCAGCTTTTCTTACTATTCAATATTTTAATCTTGTGAAGTGTTAACGTAAGCGAAAGGAATATATTAATAATTATATATACTTGCTTTTGATTGAAGAACTGCATAAAATTTAACGGTTGTCGCAGTAATTTAAATTGTATAGTTTATTTCTCTTTCATCTCCATTGAGTGAGTTAACTTACATATTTATTCCTCAGAGCTATTTTCTTTAATAAAATTTCCTCTTTGTATATGTAAATATATGGTTATCTAGCACATTTAGAGATCGTTACTTGTTTTGTTACATCCATAATAAGTTGTCTCTTTCACCGTCCTTCTTATTATTCTGTAGTTGGTCTCAGTAGTTTTATGTAGAGCTTTTTCTTTATCATTTAGTGATCTTATATTTCTTGTAGAATATATTTATAGTTAGTTATTTGCTGGTTACATTTTTACTAAATAGTTTATTTTAGCGTTTTTTTCTTATTATTATTAAGTAGTTTAACCTTTTAAGTATTAACGTAAGTTAAACGTAGTATATTAATAAGTTGTCTCTTTCATCGTACTTCTTAATATTCTATAGTTTCTGTCTCAGTAGTTTTTTATGTAGAGCTTTTATTTTTCATCATTTAGTTATCGTCATATTTCGTGTAGAATATATTTAAAGTTTGTTATTTGTTGGTTACGTTTATACGGAGTAGTTTATTTTAGCGTTTTTTCTTATTTATAAGTAGTTTAAACTTTTAATTATTTACATAAGTTATACGTAATATATTAATATCCTAACAGTAGTTTTAACTCTAATCTAAGTGGTAGTTGGGTAGTAGGTATTACTTGCATATTAACCTAACTCTTCTCTCTACTAGAGCCTTACTCTCCGTTGTTTTGTCAGTTAGCTGCTTCTTCCTTCTAGCCTATATTAGCCGTCAGAGTGGGAAGGGGGGGATGCTAGTGATAGGGAGTAGTAACGTTCGGCGTGTGATGGCTCCTTCTACATCTACATCTACACGATACCCTGCAAGCCACCGCGAGGGTGTGTGGCAGGGGGTGAAGGTCACCAAGCATTCACTACTAGCATGCAAGCAAGCAACTAAAGGGTCTCATGCAACTAGATTGTTAGTATCTATAGTATTTGAGGGGTTAATACATGCATCATGCACTACAGAATACTCTAAAATATTTCCCCTACCTATCCCTTTCCTATGCTGCCTATTCTGTTCTCTTATAGTACGGGGGAAAAATGCCATTTTGAATCTATCTGTACGACAATCTATCTCTCTAATCTTATTTATCTGGTCGAATCTAGCATAATACGCTGGTGTTTTCAATATGTGCCTAACATCTTCAGTAAAGCTATCCGATTGAAATTTCTGCAATAGATTAAATCTGAACTTTAATCTACGCTCTGATAATGATTCCCACCCTAATTCTTGTATTAATTCTGATACACTACTCAACCTATCGTAACACCTTTTGACGAACCTAGCTGCTCTACGCTGCACACTGTCTAGTTCTCTCATCAAACCTAATTCATTAGGATCCCATACACTGGCTGCATACTCAAGGTGGGGCCTAACTAGTGAAAAGTAGCATCGCTCTTTTGTCTTCTCATCACATTTCCCAAGTACTCTTTTTATAAATCCTAGCTTTCTCTTCGCTCGGCCGCATATTTCCCTTATGTGTCTTCCCCACGATAAATCTTTAGTGATTGTTACACCTAAATATCTTACGGTTTCAACGTTTTCGATCTTCGTGTTATTAATTCTATAGGATCGCTCTATCGAATTATTCCTCCTCCAAAAATTGATAGCTACACACTTTTTAAGGTTGAGTTCTAACTGCCATTTGTCGCACCACTCTTGAATTGCATCTAAATCCTTGCTAAGTGATTTCATGTCCTCTTCGTTTGATATACCCCTGTACACCACCGCATCGTCTGCAAAAAGTCTAAGGTTACTACTAACTACGGTACCCAAATCGTTTATGTATAAAAGAAATAGAAGCGGACCTACTACGCTACCCTGGGGAACTCCCGATGTGACTTCGATTGTGTCCGACATGATACCATCTATGACAACCCTCTGCTCTCGCCCACTTAAGAATTCTTTTACCCAACATACAACGTCTTTATTTATACCAAAACTCTCTAACTTCAAGATTAATTTGTCATGAGGAACTTTATCGAAAGCCTTTTTAAAATCTAAAAATATCGCATCAACTTCAGTACTGCTTTCGCCGTGGACTAAAATATCGTGTACGAATAAAGCTAATTGTGTCTCGCAAGATCTACCTTTCCGGAACCCATGCTGGCTGTTTATGAGTAATCCCTGACTATCCAAATGCCCCATGATCGAACTGACTACTATGTGCTCAAATATCTTACAAGAGATTGACGTGAGTGAAATGGGTCTGTAGTTACTAGGTTCTTCCCTATCACCGCTTTTAAATATAGGTGTAATGTTAGCTACTTTCCAATCCTTGGGTACTGTGTGGTTCTTTAGTGTTTTATTGAATATTATTTCTAGATAGGGGGCTATTTCAGAAGCTAATGTTTTATAAACTCTGGAAGGAATTTGATCGGGACCTGGTGCTTTGTTTTTACTTATGCTTTTTAACTGCTGCTCCATTCCGCGACATGAAATGTTTATTTCGGGCATTTGCTCACTGAAAGTGTTCGGCGGTGGTTCCACTGCGTTTTGTGACGATGAGTTGAATACACTTTGGAAGAAGGTGTTTAAAGTGTTGGCTTTTTCTACACTGCTGGTGACTCTGATTCCTTTATCATTTTTAAGTGTGTGCACTGTGGACTTATTTCCCTGAAGCTCTCTCACATATGACCAAAACGCTTTAGGATTGCTATCTAAATATTCTCCTAACATCTTGCTCTTGAAATGTGATAACGCTTGCCGACATGATTTCCTTGCTAATGCTCTCGATTTTTTATAGTTTTGAACTAGCTCATTTTTTTCCTCTACCGATAGACCCCGTCTGGCATTTTTCATCTTAGCGTGGCATACCCTTTGTCGCTTTAGTGATTTCCTAACCTCCGCGTTATACCACCTTGGCTCTGTATTATCACTAATATATTTACTTGGTATGTATTTATGAACTGCGTTACGGGTGACCTCAAGAAATTCTCTCCACGAATCCTCTGTATTTAATCCTTTGCTTTGTTCGCTGAATACATTAAACGCTTCCCTTAATTCCTCTTTCATACCGTCGTAATTTGCCTTGCCAAATAAGTACACCCTCCTCCTTGGTTTATAATGTCTTTCAACGCCTGCAATAAATTTCGCATGCACTATTTTATGGTCACTAATTCCTGTGTCTGTAACTGTATTTAGAACTCTCTCGGGTATATTTGTTGCTAATAAGTCTAGAATGTTGTTACCCCTGGTCGGCTCTGTTACTAGCTGTTGTAGAGAATGTGTCGTAAAGGTGTTCAACAGTGATTCGCAATGTTCCTTATCCTTACCTCCTGCAATGAAACTACACGTATTCCAGTCTATCGAGGGGAGATTGAAATCTCCGCCTACTATTATTCCTCTATCATTCTTCCCAGAAAGTAATGTGCGTATCTCTGACTCTAGCTCTATTATAGAATTGACGTCTGCGTCCGGTGGCCTGTAATATGCACCTACATATATCTTTTTTGCGTTACTACTTTTACTTTTAACGGAACACCAAATACTTTCTACATTTCGCTCTGAAATAAGTTCTCTTCTACTGACATACGGGTCCTTCACAGCTATGAAAACTCCTCCTCCGTTTCTGCTTACTCTATCCTTTCTGTATACTGTAAAACACTTCGGAAATACTTCATGATCTGATATGTCCTTCGAAAGCCAGCTTTCTGTACCTACGATTATATCTGCATTAGTACTCTTAATGAGGTGGTGAAATTCTGCTACTTTATTTCTTATACTACGACAATTCACTACTATCACTGAAATTTTTTCTTCCAATCTCGTTCTCTCTTGGTGCTCCTTTGCGGAGAAGGGCAGACCGCGAGGGTGTTAGCCAGGGCTTAACGTCTTGGTGCATCCCCAGTGGCGGTATTCCTCAGGTGACGAAGGCGATGGGAGCGGCAGTTGCGGGCACGAAGTGCTCTAGGCTGCAGGTCGTGGCCCACGTAGGCGTCAACGATGCCACCGACCGCAGACCCGAGGAGATTCTGCATTCCTTTAAGGAATTGAACTCTGAGGTGAAGCGGGTAAGTGAAGTCGCGGGCGTTGAACTGGCGCTTTCGATTTGTAGTCTGGTCCCGAGGATCGATCGTGGACCTCTGATTTGGCGTCGAGTGGTAGACATAAATCAGAGGCTACGCCGTTTCTGTAAGGACATTGGAGCCTCCTTCGTTGACCTTCAGCCGTCGCTTCGGTCGTGTAGACACCCTTTAAACCGCTCTGGAGTTCATTACACTCCGGACGCCGCCAAACACGTGGCGGATAGGATATTAGATTATTGCAGGCCTTTTTTAGGGTAGATGGTAGGGTAGAGAGTAGGTCATGTAGTGGGGTAAATAACTTCTCGTTGCCAGTCGCTTTATCGGCTAACTTTCATGAAAGCAGAATTGAACCTCAAAATACTTCAGACATGACTACAGCTCTCCCTTGTAGCCTTAATAATAGTCGAGGTGAAAATATTTCCGTTGCGGTAGTTAATTGCCGAAGTCTTAAAAACAAGATACCTGAGTTCCATCACCTTATTCATACTACTGATGCAGATGTAATTATAGGAACTGAAAGTTGGCTGACGGATGACATTCCTGACTCAGAAATATTCCCAAAATCTTTTAAAATATATAGAAAAGATAGACATAACAGAGCAGGTGGTGGTGTTTTCATTGCAGTCAAGAACTCAATCATTAGCAAAGCAGTTATATTTCCCGACAACCCCTTAGAATGTGTTTGGTGTTCATTAACATGCCCTAAATCCAGATCAATATCTGTCTGCGCATTCTATAGGCCCCCAAACACTGATGTTGAGTCATTATTAGAACTGGGAAAGCAGATAAATACAATAACGTCCCGTAACAGCGAACGTAATATAATAATAGGTGGAGATTTCAATGCACCATCAATAGACTGGAGAACATACTGCTTCAAAGCCGGAGGAAGGGACAAAGACATCTGTGAGACTCTATTAGACGTGTTCTCCAATAACTCCCTGACACAATTAGCTACAGCACCTAATAGAGGGGACAACACTCTTGATTTACTGGCAACCAATATCCCACAACATGTGACAATGATTGACACGGTTGATGGAATCAGTGACCACAGAGTTATAACTGCAAAACTCTCGCTATCTTTAGAGAAAAATTTTAAACAAAAAAGAAAGATTTACATTTTTAAAAGAGCAGACTTTGCTAACTTTAAAATTTATTTAAGAGATTCCTTATCGGATTTCAAAAAGTCTTCCATAAAGGTATGTACCAACGATTCATGGAAGTCGTTCATTAATATCATGCGCTCTGGGATCAACAGATTTATCCCTAGTAAATTCAAAAACGAAAGCACTGAACCTAGGTGGTACAATGCCGAAGTGAGAAAATCCCTGAGACGGCAGCGAATATGTCATGCTAAAATGAAAAGAATTAGTAAACATATGCCCACTGATGAGCGTAATGTAATTATTGAAAATTATAAAATTTCAAAATCCACTGCAAAGACAGCCCTTAGTAATGCATTTGCAGAATTCAAAAGAAAAACACTTGGGGAACAATTGAAAGAAAATCCAAAAGTCTTCTGGTCGTACGTAAGGGAAGTGCAAGGCCATAAGTCTGCCGTCCATTCACTTAAAAATGATAGAGGTGAAATGACCACAAACACACTCGACAAAGTTAGCTTGCTAAATTCCTTCTTCCAAACCGTTTTTAACCCACCTTCCGGGGATTCAACTATCGTGTTACCTGACCTCTTTCAGCGGTTGATGAAACCAATTGACATTTCCTGTAATGGTATTGAAAAATTACTTAAAGATATAAGCCCCAACAAATCTCCTGGCCCTGATCAAATTCCCTCCCGCGTATATAGAGAGTTAGCATCCGAAATTTCCCCCTACCTTGAAATAGTATTTAATAAATCCCTGTCCGAACACGTCGTACCGATGGACTGGAAAGCAGCCGATGTAACACCCATTTTTAAAAGTGGCGATAGGGAGCAGCCATCTAACTACAGACCTATATCCCTCACATCCATTTCATGCAAGGTCCTAGAACATATAATTGTCAGTTCAGTCATGGGACACCTAGATAGCCAGAATTTATTGTCCAATGTCCAGCATGGCTTCCGAAAGAGCAGATCGTGTGAAACCCAACTTGCTCTCTTTTCCCACGATATTTTAGTTTCTGGCGAAAATAATATTCATCTACATCTACATCTACATAATACCCTGCAAGCCACCACAAGGGTGTGTGGCAGGGGGTGATTGCTCACCAAACATGCACTACATATCATGCATAAAAAAGGAATAGTATTAATATAGTAGTCAGAACTACACTATTTAAAAAAGATAGAAATTGCAAATAAAACATGCAAAAACATTCTGTTAGTAGGGTTAGCTTTAAGTACTCATACCAACATGCAGCTACCAATGATATCCATTGCTACACTCGTACTGGATATATTTACCGTTATTCATATCCCTAATAGTGCGAGGAAAAAAGGACGTTTTGAATCTGTCAGTTCGGCAATCTATTTCTCTAATTTTGTGACTATAGTCCAGTCTGCCATAGTAAGTTGGGGTTCGTAAAATATTTTTAACATCATCACTGAAAATATTGCCTTGGAATTTGTGGAAGAGATTAAGTCTAAATTTCAACCTGCGATCTGTCAATGATTCCCATTTCAATTCATTTAATAGACTGGTTACGCTAATATAATTATCGTATCGTCCCTTTACAAATCCTGCCGATCTTCGCTGCACACGTTCAAGTTCATTACTTAGACCGATTTCGTAGGGATCCCATACACTGGCAGCATATTCCAAATGAGGTCTTACAAGGGAAAAGTAGCTGATTTCTCGTACATGATCGTCACATTTACCCAATACTCTTTTAATGAAATATTCCAGTGGATGCTATATTTCTCGACTTCAAGAAGGCTTTTGACAAGGTTTCTCACAGCAAACTAATTTTGAAGTTAAAATCTTATGGGTTAGACAGTAACATTATATCATGGATTAATGATTTTCTGCATGATCGGGTTCAAAGGGTTGTTTTGGACGGTGTTTCCTCACCTGCAATTAAAGTCACTTCGGGTGTCCCACAAGGTAGTGTGATAGGTCCACTCCTATTCCTTTTGTATATTAATGATATCCAAAAGGTGGTAAAAAGTAAGCTTCGTCTATTTGCCGATGACGCAGTAGTGTACAGGGAAATTCTATGCCCGAATGATAAAGAATATTTAAATATTGACCTACAAGCAATTGAAACTTGGTGTGATACATGGCAGTTAGAATTAAACTTCAAGAAATGTCTTGTAATGAATTTTTGGAAAAAGAATAGCTCTCCCCCTAGCACTTACAAAATAAGTAATAATGAATTAACAAACGTGGAATCCATTAAATATCTTGGAATAAGACTGACAAATGATCTTTCCTGGGGTAAACACATTCGTGAAATAATGGGTCAAGCGAATCGCAAACTGGGTTTCATTAAAAGAGTATTGGGTAAATGTGACGATCATGTACGAGAAATCAGCTACTTTTCCCTTGTTAGACCTCATTTGGAATATGCTGCCAGTGTATGGGATCCCTACGAAATCGGTCTAAGTAATGAACTTGAACGTGTGCAGCGGAGATCGGCAAGATTTGTAAAGGGACGATACGATAATTATATTAGCGTAACCAGTCTATTAAATGAATTGAAATGGGAATCATTGTCAGATCGCAGGTTGAAATTTAGACTTAATCTCTTCCACAAATTCCAAGGCAATATTTTCAGTGATGATGTTAAAAATATTTTACGAACCCCAACTTACTATGGCAGACTGGACCATAATCATAAAGTTAGAGAAATTGATTGCCGAACTGACCGATTCAAAATGTCCTTTTTCCCTCGCACAATTAGAGATGCGAATAACGGTAAATATGTCCTATCGGAGAGTAGCAATGAATAGCATTCGTAGCTGCATGTTGGTATGAGTACTTAAAGCTAACCCTACTAACCGAATGTTTTGCATGTTTGATTTGCAATTTCTATCTTTTTAAATAGTGTAGTTCTGACTACTATATTAATATTATTCCTTTTTTATGCATGATATGTAGTGCATGTTTGGTGAGCAATCACCCCCTGCCACACGCCCTTGTGGTGGCTTGCAGGGTATTATGTAGATGTAGATGTAGATGTAGATGTAGATGTAGATGTAGATGTAGATGTATATTACTCACGTCAACAACACTACATTCCTTCCCTTCCCATCGCTAACCTTGTCAAGGTCCAGACCCCCAGCCGTGAAACAATCCCCTAACCGACTCCCCGTCGAGAGCCCTTCCTGCGCAAACCACTCACCCGTGTAAGTCTTATCCTACCTCCTGTTGTTGCGAGGGCAATTATTTTAGTGCCTACGTGCTGGTGATTATTGATTTTTAAATCTTATTGCTGAGTCCTTTAGAGTTCTATTGTAGGCATTTCTTAGTGTGTACTGAATTGTGTAAAGAATCTAGGTACTTTCTGTTCCTTGTATTAATATATCTGAAGTTTATTTATAATCGAATAGTACTGCTTCCAACGTAGTTCATCCATAGCTTAGTGGTTGTAATTTATACTATATAGTCTTTACATAGCTTAGTTTTCGGGGAAAAGCGTGATTAGGATGGCTTTGAATCGGTCTTCTGTCGTGACGCTCGATAATTCAGGCGAATGCGCGGCTCTAAGGGCCCGTATCGCCGAGGTGGAGAGAATCGTGTCGGAGCTCCGTTCGAAGGTAGAAGGGAGGGTGTCTGTCTCCGAGAGTGCTAGAGTTTCGGGTGGACTCATTAGTGAGGATCCAACCGTCACTACACCGCTCAGTGAAGAGGTAGCGCCAGCCCCTAAGCCCGATGAGTGGAGGGTAGTTACTCTGAGTAGCGGAGGTGTAAGGCTGCGGCGCGGAGCGGAGTTTGCAGAGGCAACTCCTCTCCCCGTCTCAAATAGGTTTCAGGCGCTTCCTATGGATGTCGCCGAGATTCCTGCAGCCGGCCCCGTCGCTACTCCGAGAGCTCTACCGAGGAGAAGCCGTCACAGTGGGAAGGGGGGGATGCTAGTGATAGGGAGTAGTAACGTTCGGCGTGTGATGGCTCCTTTGCGGAGAAGGGCAGACCGCGAGGGTGTTAGCCAGGGCTTAACGTCTTGGTGCATCCCCAGTGGCGGTATTCCTCAGGTGACGAAGGCGATGGGAGCGGCGGTTGCGGGCACGAAGTGCTCTAGGCTGCAGGTCGTGGCCCACGTAGGCGTCAACGATGCCACCGACCGCAGACCCGAGGAGATTCTGCATTCCTTTAAGGAATTGAACTCTGAGGTGAAGCGGGTAAGTGAAGTCGCGGGCGTTGAACTGGCGCTTTCGATTTGTAGTCTGGTCCCGAGGATCGATCGTGGACCTCTGATTTGGCGTCGAGTGGTAGACATAAATCAGAGGCTACGCCGTTTCTGTAAGGACATTGGAGCCTCCTTCGTTGACCTTCAGCCGTCGCTTCGGTCGTGTAGACACCCTTTAAACCGCTCTGGAGTCCATTACACTCCGGACGCCGCCAAACGCGTGGCGGATAGGGTATTAGATCATTGCAGGCCTTTTTTAGGGTAGATGGTAGGGTAGAGAGTAGGTCATGTAGTGGGGTAAATAACTTCTCGTTGCCAGTCGCTTTATCGGCTAACTTTCATGAAAGCAGAATTGAACCTCAAAATACTTCAGACATGTCTACAGCTCTCCCTTGTAGCCTTAATAATAGTCGAGGTGAAAATATTTCCGTTGCTGTAGTTAATTGCCGAAGTCTTAAAAACAAGATACCTGAGTTCCATCACCTTATTCATACTACTGATGCAGATGTAATTATAGGAACTGAAAGTTGGCTGACGGATGACATTCCTGACTCAGAAATATTCCCAAAATCTTTTAAAATATATAGAAAAGATAGACATAACAGAGCAGGTGGTGGTGTTTTCATTGCAGTCAAGAACTCAATCATTAGCAAAGCAGTTATATTTCCCGACAACCCCTTAGAATGTGTTTGGTGTTCATTAACATGCCCTAAATCCAGATCAATATCTGTCTGCGCATTCTATAGGCCCCCAAACACTGATGTTGAGTCATTATTAGAACTGGGAAAGCAGATAAATACAATAACGTCCCGTAACAGCGAACGTAATATAATAATAGGTGGAGATTTCAATGCACCATCAATAGACTGGAGAACATACTGCTTCAAAGCTGGAGGAAGGGACAAAGACATCTGTGAGACTCTATTAGATGTGTTCTCCAATAACTCCCTGACACAATTAGCTACAGCACCTAATAGAGGGGACAACACTCTTGATTTACTGGCAACCAATATCCCACAACATGTGACAATGATTGACACGGTTGATGGAATCAGTGACCACAGAGTTATAACTGCAAAACTCTCGCTATCTTTAGATAAAAATTTTAAACAAAAAAGAAAGATTTACATTTTTAAAAGAGCAGACTTTGCTAACTTTAAAATTTACTTAAGAGATTCCTTATCGGATTTCAAAAAGTCTTCCATAAAGGTATGTACCAACGATTCATGGAAGTCGTTCATTAATATCATGCGCTCTGGGATCAACAGATTTATCCCTAGTAAATTCAAAAACGAAAGCACTGAACCTAGGTGGTACAATGCCGAAGTGAGAAAATCCCTGAGACGGCAGCGAATATGTCATGCTAAAATGAAAAGAATTAGTAAACATATGCCCACTGATGAGCGTAATGTAATTATTGAAAATTATAAAATTTCAAAATCCACTGCAAAGACAGCCCTTAGTAATGCATTTGCAGAATTCAAAAGAAAAACACTTGGGGAACAATTGAAAGAAAATCCAAAAGTCTTCTGGTCGTACGTAAGGGAAGTGCAAGGCCATAAGTCTGCCGTCCATTCACTTAAAAATGATAGAGGTGAAATGACCACAAACACACTCGACAAAGTTAACTTGCTAAATTCCTTCTTCCAAACCGTTTATAACCCACCTTCCGGGGATTCAACTGTCGTGTTACCTGACCTCTTTCAGCGGTTGATGCAACCAATTGATATTTCCTGTAAGGGTATCGAAAAATTACTTAAAGATATAAGCCCCAACAAATCTCCTGGCCCTGATCAAATTCCCTCCCGCGTATATAGAGAGTTAGCATCCGAAATTTCCCCCTACCTTGAAATAGTATATAATAAATCCCTGACCGAACACGTCGTACCGATGGACTGGAAAGCAGCCGATGTAACACCCATTTTTAAAAGTGGCGATAGGGAGCAGCCATCTAACTACAGACCTATATCCCTCACATCCATTTCATGCAAGGTCCTAGAACATATAATTGTCAGTTCAGTCATGGGACACCTAGATAGCCAGAATTTATTGTCCAATGTCCAGCATGGCTTCCGAAAGAGCAGATCGTGTGAAACCCAACTTGCTCTCTTTTCCCACGATATTTTAGTTTCTGGCGAAAATAATATTCCAGTGGATGCTATATTTCTCGACTTCAAGAAGGCTTTTGACAAGGTTTCTCACAGCAAACTAATTTTGAAGTTAAAATCTTATGGGTTAGACAGTAACATTATATCATGGATTAATGATTTTCTGCATGATCGGGTTCAAAGGGTTGTTTTGGACGGTGTTTCCTCACCTGCAATTAAAGTCACTTCGGGTGTCCCACAAGGTAGTGTGATAGGTCCACTCCTATTCCTTTTGTATATTAATGATATCCAAAAGGTGGTAAAAAGTAAGCTTCGTCTATTTGCCGATGACGCAGTAGTGTACAGGGAAATTCTATGCCCGAATGATAAAGAATATTTAAATATTGACCTACAAGCAATTGAAACTTGGTGTGATACATGGCAGTTAGAATTAAACTTTAAGAAATGTCTTGTAATGAATTTTTGGAAAAAGAATAGCTCTCCCCCTAGCACTTACAAAATAAGTAATAATGAATTAACAAACGTGGAATCCATTAAATATCTTGGAATAAGACTGACAAATGATCTTTCCTGGGGTAAACACATTCGTGAAATAATGGGTCAAGCGAATCGCAAACTGGGTTTCATTAAAAGAGTATTGGGTAAATGTGACGATCATGTACGAGAAATCAGCTACTTTTCCCTTGTTAGACCTCATTTGGAATATGCTGCCAGTGTATGGGATCCCTACGAAATCGGTCTAAGTAATGAACTTGAACGTGTGCAGCGGAGATCGGCAAGATTTGTAAAGGGACGATACGATAATTATATTAGCGTAACCAGTCTATTAAATGAATTGAAATGGGAATCATTGTCAGATCGCAGGTTGAAATTTAGACTTAATCTCTTCCACAAATTCCAAGGCAATATTTTCAGTGATGATGTTAAAAATATTTTACGAACCCCAACTTACTATGGCAGACTGGACCATAATCATAAAGTTAGAGAAATTGATTGCCGAACTGACCGATTCAAAATGTCCTTTTTCCCTCGCACAATTAGAGATACGAATAACGGTAAATATGTCCTATCGGAGAGTAGCAATGAATAGCATTGGTAGCTGCATGTTGGTATGAGTACTTAAAGCTAACCCTACTAACAGAATGTTTTTGCATGTTTGCTTTGCAATTTCTATCTTTTTTAAATAGTGTAGTTCTGACTACTATATTAATACTATTCCTTTTTTATGCATGATATGTAGTGCATGTTTGGTGAGCAATCACCCCCTGCCACACACCCTTGTGGTGGCTTGCAGGGTATTATGTAGATGTAGATGTAGATAAGTTACCGGACATTTTACTGTCATGTGAACCCCGGGGTTCACAGGCCAGCAATCATTTTCTATTGAATTAAATGCACATGTCATTACGATTAGGAATAAAGAAAGAATTCCATAGAGCAGCGTTACTTGCCGTTTCATTTGGTATGCGCCTACATTGCGATTACTCTAGTCTACTAAATGTTAACTATTGATACATTGGACAACATACATTAAATCAAGATGGTAATACACACAGCTCTTGTTTCCGCTAACTTGTATATCTACGTAATACCCCAGCTACCGATAGGGTTTGTGGCAGAAGATGAAAGGTCACCAGACATGCATTACTTACATCTACATCTACATTTACGTAATGTTTGCATGTCTGTGGTGCATGCTTGGTGATCTTCACCCTCTGCCACACACCCCCGTGGGGCTTGCAGGGTATCACGTAGATGTAGATGTAATGCCCTACAAGCCACTACGAGGGTGTGTGGCAAGGGTGAAGATCACCAAAGTAGCACTATTGACATGCAACTAGACTACGTACTACATGTAGACATGCTAGGTAATAGGATCACATGCAGCTAGAAGGTTAGTACCTACAGAGTAATAAAGGGATTGGTTGTTAATATTCATAAAACATTATGCACCACAGATTATTATAATACTTAATATTTCACCTACTTCTCCCTTTGTTATGCTGTATACTGTGCTCTCTAATAGTAAGTGGGAAAAATTAAATTTTATATCTATCGGCACGACAATCTATCTCTCTAATTTTTAGCTTCTTAAATCTTAATCTAATTTAACGGCCTTTAACAAATCTAGCTGATCTCCATTGTACATGTTCTAATTCCTTTATCATACCTACCTCGTACGGATCCCATAACATACACTACATGCTCTCCCACTTACATGCAACGAAGACGCAAGAGCTACTGTTGCGAGCTCAAGTAGAACACTTTCACGCCCTTCTTAAAAAATATGCTTGGAATACAAATTAATGCGTGACCATTTGATAAATGACATTTTTTGATGGTTTCCTTTTCGAATTGTCATATTTTAGTTATTAACTTAGTTCAAGTCTAACTATTGAAGCTTTTAAAATATTTGGTGCCATGTCTTTCTGCTGAATTACCTTAGTTGCGCACGTATAATCTTTCAACCCCTGTCATACACTCATAGCTTGCAACATATTCATTTGATATGCACATGGAAGATGTTATAGCCTAGGATAGAACATTGCGGTTGGAAAATCTTCGTCACTAAACTTAGACCGAAACCTCCCTGGATATAACCATGAGAGAAATAATTTGTCGACGCGATTTAATTCCACGATTTTTCTACCGCCTTCCCAATTCACTGACGGCATCAAGGCAGACAACTGTGCCGGCTACCCCGGACCGGCTCAAATGAAATGCTTTCGCCTCCCTCCGCAGGGAAGCCGACAAGAGAGAGAAAGAAAATACGAGCACGGATACGATAAGAACTGACGAGGCTGGAGTGCTCGGGGGTAAGAACGGTGATGAACTTAAGGAAGAGGTTGGTCCATCGGAAGCGTCGTGTAGAAGGATGGGAAGTTTAAGGTTGGTAGGAAGAAGAGGTGAACGATACAACTCCGTAGATAGGGAGAGTGCTGGGGTGTTGGTGATCTGGCGAGGAGGTTGAGAGGCGATGGTGGCAAGGGGAGGATGTGGTGGTAGCCCAGTGAGTACCCATGAGAGGCGGGTGGGGAGAGCTGGGTCCAATTAAGATCCTGGCGAATCGTACAACTCCTGGAAGACAGCCGTGATGTACGGACCTCGAGGACCCCCGGGCGGAGTGGGAAGGGGTGGAAGCTGGAGTGGGAATAATGAGGGGTCCTGGGAATGAGGCGTGTCCTCTGGCGGATTCCTATCCCAACCTCTCGGCAGCCCGACGCACCCGTCGAGACAAGGTGCCCCAATCTGGACTCTGATTACAGACCTCAGACCATCTCGTCGCCGCACACTTTTCAACGCCAGGACCTGGACCTCCGTCATGCCCTCCTATCCATGCACATGGAAGCCTATAAGCGAAATATGCCCAGACTAAGGCTTGGAAAGTACACACTATACGCTTGGAAGTAGGGAAGCAATTCATCAAAACGTATATCTGGAGCATGTTTCTTTACGGCAGTGAGGCATGGACGATGACAGTAGTGGAGAAGAAAAGGGTGGAAGAATTCGAAATATGGTGCTATCGAAGAATAATGAAGATAAAATGGATCGACCGAGTGACAAATGAAGAAGTCCAAAGAAGAGTGGGAGAAAAGAGAAGTCTGCTGAAAACTATAAAAAGAAGACGGGACAACCTAATCGGCCACATCTTAAGACACGATGGCCTGATGAAGACAATCGTCGAAGGAAAAGTGAACGGGAAGAATAGAAAAGGCAGGCCTCTTATGAGTTACATAGGACAGGTCGTAAAGGAAGTGAAAGAGAGGAACTACATTAATATGAAGAGGTTGGCCGATAGAAGAATCTAGTGGAGGGCTGCGTCAAACCAATCCTAGGATTGTTGACACTTGATCTACATCTACATAATACCCTGCAAGCCACCACAAGGGTGTATGGCAGGGGGTGATTGCTCACCAAACATGCACTACATATCATGCATAAAAAAGGAATAGTATTAATATAGTAGTCAGAACTACACTATTTAAAAAGATAGAAATTGCAAAGAAAACATGCAAAAACATTCTGTTAGTAGGGTTAGCTTTAAGTACTCATACCAACATGCAGCTACCAATGCTATTCATTGCTACTCTCCGATAGGACATATTTACCGTTATTCGTATCTCTAATTGTGCGAGGGAAAAAGGACATTTTGAATCGGTCAGTTCGGCAATCAATTTCTCTAACTTTATGATTATGGTCCAGTCTGCCATAGTAAGTTGGGGTTCGTAAAATATTTTTAACATCATCACTGAAAATATTGCCTTGGAATTTGTGGAAGAGATTAAGTCTAAATTTCAACCTGCGATCTGACAATGATTCCCATTTCAATTCATTTAATAGACTGGTTACGCTAATATAATTATCGTATCGTCCCTTTACAAATCTTGCTGATCTTCGCTGCACACGTTCAAGTTCATTACTTAGACCGATTTCGTAGGGATCCCATACACTGGCAGCATATTCCTATAATGATGGCCAAACCATGGCATTAAGCACTTCGACCTGAAGACGCCAGATACAATGCGGGTGACTCTAAAGCAACAACGACGCGGTGAAACCGAAAGATGTAGCATCAATGTATACATATCGAGGACGCCTTCGCACCAATGAATAGTTGTAACGCGGATGTGAAAAGTGCAAAAATTAGGAGGTAAACTAACAGATATGAATGGACGCTATATAAATGTGTATATTAATTAAATAATCTAAATCTACGTGATACCCTGCAAACCACCGCGACGGTGTGTGGCAGGGGGAAAAAAATTCGCAGTCGGTAGGATTCGAACCTACGCTACCTGAGGGAATCTGATTTCTAGTCAGACGCCTTAACCACTCGGCCACGACTGCCCGATCAATGATGATGAAGGCTTGATGATCATGAAGGCTTTTCTACGTCTACGCATACATAATGGGGGCGTTTACTCGGAACTGAAATAGAAATTTTGTTCACGAAATCGTTAGATGGAAACGAAAAATGAATTTTACTGAAAAAATTAATCTTCTAACCCGAGCCATTCACTCATAAATCAAATATTAAAATAAGCAAAAGGTGACGCCCACCGAAAATGCTGCTGTGATAACATTGACGTCATTTTCCTATCGTCCTTGACTGCTTTAAGGGGAAGGGGAGGGAGTGGAGGGGGGATTCTCGGAAGGTCTGCTCGCACAGATCCTGTCGCAACAGCTTCCATTGGCAGAGTCAGCTGTGTCCCCCCCATTTGCGATAAGGCGTAGTAGCTTCGCGGGCTCAGTTGTGATTGGACGAAGTCGGATACGTCAGAGGTTGCACCACGCCCACTCTTCCGAAAGGGTTAAGAATATCCGTTTTTCGCCGCTTATAACTCGAGAAATAATTGACTGATCAAAAAACTGTATAGTTGCATGTTTGCATGTTATTAGTGCATGCTTGGTGATCTTCACCCTCTGCCACACACCCTCGCGGTGGCTTGCAGGGTATCGCGTAAATGTAGATGAAAATGGAAAAATACGGGCCTTCTTATTTTACAAACTCTATCAGATTCGGCAATTAAAAAATATGGTAAATTACCCCATTCCCTGCAAGAGATCGGCATGTTTGGTATGAATTGACCAACTGTCACACAACTTTATGGTTTCTTGCTGGGTATTATGTAGATGTAGATGAGTGTTTGGCAGGGGAAAATATCTAGGATCTTAACAGAATAGGCAAATGATATCAAATAATGTTAGGAGATCCTTGAGACTGTTAAGGGTCATGAGTTAAAATTTTCTTTTATTTAAGAAGAGTGGGAGAAAATGGTCTACTGGAAACCATAAAAAGAAGACGGGACAACTTAATCGGCCTAGTGCAAAGTGAATGGGAAGAATGGAAAAGGCAGGTCTCGTATGAGATGTATTTAGCAAGTTGTGAAGGACGTAAAATAGAAAAATTAGGCTGATATGAAGAGGTTGGCTGATAGAAATATCGAGTAGAGGGCTGCGTCAAACCAATCCTAGGATTGTTGTTGACCAATGATAATGATGATTGCCCCTAAGACTAAATCAATCCTAGTGGAAGAGATTCTGCTAGTATGTGTCGACGTTAAGGTTAGAATGTTACGGTTATTGCCTGAAAATGCACTTAGAAAAAATATTTGGTGTCATAGGAAGTGGTATTAAAATTAGCATTAAAGGCGCCATTTAATTAATTCATATTTGGTGTTAACATTGGATATTAAGATATCGAGGTGTGAGAGATAGCCTGATGATTTTTGGTAGTCTTTATATGCAGCCAGATATATTTGCCGGGAGTTAATTTTCACTCCTAAAAATATATGCTCTGATTTTTGTTGTAATTGGGGTCACTCGTTGACAGGACTTTGCAGTTTAAATCATCTCTCAAGTAGACACCGATACCTCAACTCCTCCTTTGCCAAAGCAATCATGATGATATTCATCTACATGTACGTAGTACCCTGCAAGCTAACGTTAGGGTGTGCGGCAGGGATTGCATCTCACAAAACATGCACTACTTACATGCAATTAAGAGTGATTTGTGAAACCCAACTTGCTCTCTTTTCCCACGATATTTTAGTTTCTGGCGAAAATAATATTCCAGTGGATGCTATATTTCTCGACTTCAAGAAGGCTTTTGACAAGGTTTCTCACAGCAAACTAATTTTGAAGTTAAAATCTTATGGGTTAGACAGTAACATTATATCATGGATTAATGATTTTCTGCATGATCGGGTTCAAAGGGTTGTTTTGGACGGTGTTTCCTCACCGGCAATTAAAGTCACTTCGGGTGTCCCACAAGGTAGTGTGATAGGTCCACTCCTATTCCTTTTGTATATTAATGATATCCAAAAGGTGGTAAAAAGTAAGCTTCGTCTATTTGCCGATGACGCAGTAGTGTACAGGGAAATTCTATGCCCGAACGATAAAGAATATTTAAATATTGACCTACAAGCAATTGAAACTTGGTGTGATACATGGCAGTTAGAATTAAACTTTAAGAAATGTCTTGTAATGAATTTTTGGAAAAAGAATAGCTCTCCTCCTACCACTTACAAAATAAGTAATAATGAATTAACTAACGTGGAATCCATTAAATATCTTGGAATAAGACTGACAAATGATCTTTCCTGGGGTAAACACATTCGTGAAATAATTGGTCAAGCGAATCGCAAACTGGGTTTCATTAAAAGAGTATTGGGTAAATGTGACGATCATGTACGAGAAATCAGCTACTTTTCCCTTGTTAGACCTCATTTGGAATATGCTGCCAGTGTATGGGATCCCTACGAAATCGGTCTAAGTAATGAACTTGAACGTGTGCAGCGAAGATCGGCAAGATTTGTAAAGGGACGATACGATAATTATATTAGCGTAACCAGTCTATTAAATGAATTGAAATGGGAATCATTGTCAGATCGCAGGTTGAAATTTAGACTTAATCTCTTCCACAAATTCCAAGGCAATATTTTCAGTGATGATGTTAAAAATATTTTACGAACCCCAACTTACTATGGCAGACTGGACCATAATCATAAAGTTAGAGAAATTGATTGCCGAACTGACCGATTCAAAATGTCCTTTTTCCCTCGCACAATAAGAGATACGAATAACGGTAAATATGTCCTATCGGAGAGTAGCAATGAATAGCATTGGTAGCTGCATGTTGGTATGAGTACTTAAAGCTAACCCTACTAACAGAATGTTTTTGCATGTTTGCTTTGCAATTTCTATCATTTTTAAATAGTGTAGTTCTGACTACTATATTAATACTATTCCTTTTTTATGCATGATATGTAGTGCATGTTTGGTGAGAAATCACCCCCTGCCACACACCCTTGTGGTGGCTTGCAGGGTATTATGTAGATGTAGATAGATGTAGATGTAGAAGAGCTACAAGGCTACTATGATAAAGGAAGAAACCTGATATTTCAAAAGTTCTCATCAGTACCGCAGGCTTACATCTACATCTACATGATACCCTGCGAGCCACCATATATGTGTGTGGCAGGGGGTGAATTGACACCAAACATACACAATATTTCATGCATATAAAAGAATTAGTAATTAGAAATAGTAAGGGATTAATCTAAATTTCAGCATGCGATCTGACAGTGATTTCCATTTTATTTCATTTAATAGACTGGTTACGCTAATATAGTTATCGTACAGTCCTTTACAAATCTTGCCGATCTTCGCTTCACACGTTCAAGTTCATTATTTAGGCCGATTTCGTAGGGATCCCATATACTAGTAGCGTATTCGAAATGAAGTCTAACAAGGGAAAAGTAGCTGATTTCTCGTATATTATCGTCACATTTACCCAGTACTCTTCAATTGAACCCTAGTTTACGATTACCTATGATTAGCTATGATGTTGAGGGCTGCTTCATTTCTGCATTTTTTAAAATCAGATTAATAATAAAATGATTCTTATCATAAGAGTTCTTACCTAAGTAATCAAACGCTACTTTCCTGTGACATACCATTTTTTTAAATATACCTAGTGATGTGAATATCGAAGGGTGATTTCAGGTTTTGCCTTTTTTAACGTGAATAATTTCGTTCACTTCCTTATTCTGGTTCCAAAGGAGATCGCTTGCTGAGTTTTAGTTGAGGTTGTCGAATATGGTTCAGGCGTGGCTTTATTTTGTAATTTTTCTTCTCAAATTTTTATGTCAATTTTTGCACCCCACCCAAAAAAATGAAAGAGCACTCTATCTTGTTCTGTATCTAATTTGAGATTGAGTCAGCTCCTGTTTTAGCCAGGAGGTTGTTCATTGCCAAGGGCTATTATTCTACTCATAGCATGTGCTCGCAAGTGAAACAAATCATTTCATGTAGTAATTGAGAGGTGGATAGTAATTTGTAATGATCAAGGGTTTGGGTATTTTGACTGCCTGTGTTTGAAGGTGTTGTCCGGTGGCTTATGCGAAAAAAATTGTATAATAAAGACATTTAAAGGAACGAATAAATTTCTGAGCAATTTTCTTTGCGGCTTCTTCATATCCATATCTTCAAGGAAAAGAGATCATTCACGTTGCCGTTTCACATATCGGTTTATCCATGCAGGTTCCTCAAAAATAGCAATAAGAGACTTGTAGCCTCAGGGTTTTGATCCCGGCTTCTGTGTAAAATGACGATCAGCTCTAAATCTTCTCAACTTCTTTGCCACTGTTCAAGTGGTTGCTCCAGAACAACATTCTTCCAAATTGGATCCCGGGGGCAAGCGATGACTCATGCTTTTAAGGCCAACTTATCCTGACAAGGAAAATCCAATGTAACTTCGCTCCCACAGACTGCTAAAAATATCAAATGTTGTCAGTAAATTGCCCATCATTATCAATCCTAGCATTATTTCAATGCTAGGATCTAGGCTAATGCTAGTGTGAATTTAACTGTGTAAAGGATCTAGGTATTTTCTGTTCATTTAATTAATATATCTGAAGTTTATTATTATAATCGATCAGTACTGCTTCCAACGTAGTTCAATCATAGCTTATTGGTTTTAAATTATATATAGTTTTTTCGTAGCTTAGTTTTAGGGGTAAAGCGTGGTTAGGATGGCTTTGAATCGGTCTTAGATTCTGAAGCGTCGCGACGCTCGATAATTCAGAAATGCGCGGCTCTAAGGGCCCGTATCGTCGAGTTGGAGAGAATCGTATTGGAGCTCCGGTCGAAGTGTCTGTCTCTGAGAGTGCTGGAGTTTCGAGTGGACTCATTAGCGAGGATCTAACCGTCACTATACCACTCAGTGAAGAGGTAGCGCCAGCCCCTAAGCCCGATGAGTGGAAGGTAGTTACATCTACATAATACCCTGCAAGCAACCTCAAAGGTGTGAGGCAGGGGATGAATTCTCACCAATCACGCACTGGGTACATATCATGCATTTTTAAGGATTAGTATTAATATATTAGTCTAAATTGCACTATTTAAAAAGATAAAAATAGCAAACTAAGCATGCATAAACGTGCTGTTATTTGGATTACCTTCAAGTCCGTATACCAACATGCATCTACTTATGCAATGGACTGATTCACTCGTATTGGACTTATTTACCGCTATCCATATCCCTAATTGTACGAGGAAAAAAGGACATTTTGAATCTGTCAGTTCAGCAATCAATTTCTCTAATTTTGTAATTATGGTCCAGTCTATCATAGTAAGTTGGGGTTCGCAAAATATTTTTCGTGATCACTGAAAATATTATCTTGCAATTTATTTAAGAGATTAAGTCTAAATTTCAAACTGCGATCTGCGACTGTGCTATTTTATGGCTTTCGCATAACTGCGATAAATATTGCTGTGTAGGATTTAGCCATATTGTAGGGATGAATCATATTTCACGTAATTAAACCCAGTTTTCTCGCAATTTTATAGTGTTTCTTGAGGAAAAAAAATTACGTGATATTTTCCGGACCCTCCCTCTCCTCCACATGAGATTGGGTAGATTCGGCTCGACCCCCCCCCCCCCTAAACGCATCTCGTTAGTAATGCACGCTCCCATAGCATTTCTTGTTCTTCTGATTGAATGAAGCATACTTCCTTTACGATTTCATAACGGATTATCTAAATATTTAACCTACGTTCTAACAGCGATTTTCATATATTTCCTATTGAAATTTTTTGATAAAAAGACAATATTCATAATTGCATTTTTGAAATTTTGCCAAACTCCTTTTCTCACGTTCCTGATTTCTTGATTAAACCTTCCTCGCACGATCCCTTATACTATTTTGTAGGCACACACTAAGTTAGACCTGATGGAGGGTTCGTGTCATAAGAGCATGGGGAGAACTTCGAGCACATTTATTTCTTTTATCTCTGTTCTCTTCTGTTGCATCTCGAAAACCTCCAGCCCACTCTTTCTCTCTCTCCCCCTCCACTTTCCCTGTTGTCCAAGGCTATTTACCGCTATCCATATCCCTAATTGTACGAGGAAAAAAGGATATTTTGAATCTGTCAGTTCGGCAATCAATTTCTCTAATTTTGTAATTATGGTCCAGTCTACCATAGTAAGTACGGTTCGCAAAATATTTTTCGTGATCACTGAAAATATCTGATGAAATGATACACCCAACTCCGCGCTTAAGGAGGTTGATCCGAAAAGTGAAAGTCATATCATTTATTTTATATTTTCAGCACTTGTAGAACTAAAGTTTCTCTATCTAATAAAGTAACGATAATTATACCAACCCATACTCCTTTTTGCACAAATTGAATGCGTTTAACGGCGAGAATGGCCATCACATGGGAATATAACGTTTATAAATAATAGCACAGTGACATGTCATTTTTACAAAAAACTGATATTTTATGCGTAATTTCACAATAAATTAAATGACACAAAAAAAGGTATCAACCCACCGCATTTTTCGCTAAATCCACCAATTTATGCGCTTATAGCAGACGAAATGCGTTAGTTGACTTCAAGTAGCGCTGCGGTTGCTGTAGCCAAACTGGTTGGTGTATGAATAATACCATTAATAATGAGATATTGGAGAATATTTCAAGAAATATTATAACATAACGTTTAATAGTAATATTTTGGTGTTATACATTCGTAAATTCATTGAGTACATGATTTTATTTCTGTAAAGTAAATGCTGAATTGACTCCACCGTGAAGCTGATTAAAATTATCATAAAAAATAAATCCTTCGACTTTCCATTGTATTTCTTGTGATACTTATGACTTTCAATAGCCTAGGTAATTTTCTTTTTGAAGTAAGGATCACTTAGCAGGCATATACTCAGGCATATACAGGTAAATGCTGAATTGACTCCATCTTGGCGCTGATTAAAATCATCATAAAAAATAAATCCTTCGACTTTCCATCGTATTTCTTGTGATACTTATGACGTTCAATAGCTTAGGTAATTTTCTTTGTGAAGTAAGGATCACTTAGCAAGCAAATACTCGTGCTTAAATTAATAAGATTCCTTAGACAACAACAGAAATATTATAACATAACCTTTGATTGTAATATTCTGGTGTTATACATTAGTAAATTCATTGAGTACATGAATTTATTTCTGTGACGTAAATGCTGAATTGACTCCATCGTGGAGCTGATTAAAATTATCATAAAAAATAAATCCTTCGACTTTCCATTGTATTTCTTGTGATACTTATGACTTTCAATAGCCTAGGTAATTTTCTTTTTGAAGTAAGGATCACTTAGCAGGCATATACTCAGGCATATACAGGTAAATGCTGAATTGACTCCATCTTGGCGCTGATTAAAATCATCATAAAAAATAAATCCTTCGACTTTCCATCGTATTTCTTGTGATACTTATGACGTTCAATAGCTTAGGTAATTTTCTTTGTGAAGTAAGGATCACTTAGCAAGCAAATACTCGTGCTTAAATTAATAAGATTCCTTAGAGAACTTGACTCAAGCAGTCGCGAGCCAACCTCCTTAAATGTTTTCACTTTTTCCCTTCATATGAACCACGCGGTCCGACCTCACCCACTTCACCCCTCTCGAGGCGCCGCCGGAGAAGGCATCCATTTCGCCGGGCGCAACTTGATTTGCAGCGGCGGCGGCAGTCTAACTCACCCACGCACACCTGACCCGTCTCCTTACTTTCAGCGCCCTCGTTGCCGTGGGGGCACAGCTCACACCGTCACCCACCCCCGTACACTCCCTCGACATTTTCGTGAACACCTCCAAACCACCCTCCCCCCCCCCCCCCCACTTCCTCGAACCACTCAACCCCTCGTGAGACGTATCCCGACACCACCCCCAAAGCCCGAAAATCCTCCCCGGCCACAATCACCCGGAGTTTTGCGGGCGGACCCATTGTCCACGAAAACATTGGCTCGTACCCCGTAGAGAGAGTTGGCCGGCCGCAAGTTTGGCCATCACTGGGCGAGTCGGTGGGCAAACAATGGAAGGCCACCGAAGGCGTCAGCCATTTGGGTGGGTGGGCCGCTCTGGGGGAGGGGGTGTGCGTGAGAGATAGCGACGGTCCGGGCCTTAATAGCTCTCCCCTCTCTCCACTCCCCGGGAAGAACAAAAACTCCTTCGCAAGCCGGACGGACGCCTTACTGAGTTGTCGTCCCCCCTCATGGCGTCTTCTTCCTCTGCTTTCCCCACCGTTTCTTTGTTTGAAGGCACCCTCCGAGTGTGGACTCCTTCGCCCTTTCGCGCCACCCACCCAATGGTGACCTCTCCCTCTGCGACGTGGTCGAGTCGAGACAAAGGGGCCTCCCGCGGGTCCAAAGTGTCGCGACGCCCGCCTCCGCGTATTCCAAAGTCCACCTTTCCTTGGTGCATTTGCGAGTGGGAGGGAAAGAAGTTTCTTCATCTTCGAGGACGAACGTGGTTTCACTTACGACGCGTGCCACTACGGTGGTCGACCTGCCTTCAGTTCCCGGACCATCTACAGCTATAATGGTTTCTTTTTCTAAGTCGAGGACCTCGTATTTGAGTTGTACAGCCCTCTTTCCTTAGCGACAAAAATAACTCAACCTCTATAACCCCCTGCCACACACTTTTAGGGTGGCTTGCAGGGTATTATGTAGATGTGGATGTAGAAGTGTTTTACGAATAAATTAATCATTCATTTTGTTCTTATTCATCTACATCTACACGATACCCTGCAAGCAACCGCGAGGGTGTGTGGCAGGGGGTGAAGATCACCAAGCATGCACTACTAACATGCAAACAAGCAACTAAAGGGTCTCATGCAACTAGATTGCTAGTATTTATAGTATTTGAGGGGTTAATACATGCATCATGCACTACAGAATACTCTAAAATATTTGCTCTACCTATCCCTTTGCTATGCTGCCTATTCTGTTCTCTTATAGTACGGGGGAAAAATGCCATTTTGAATCTATCGGTAAGACATCTTATTGATGACTGAGGGAACGCAAAAGAATACAAAAAGTATAGTTGAAAATTTCATCCCTTCTTAGTCATTAAGGAGCGTGGTAGCCTAATGGGTAGAGCGCTTGGCTACTGATCGAAGGGTCCGGCTTCAAATCCGGGTGAAGCTTTTGAACTCCCCCGAACGAAAAATCCTCGGAGTGCAAGGTGACCCAGAGAAAGGAACTAGCCCCCCTACCCTAATTGTGTGGAATTCACAAACCGGGGAAGTCCGGGGTGAGCTCTCACCCTCCAACCCTCACCTATCAAAACCAAACTTCGGGTTGAATAACTGAGTGAGTCGTCATTAATATTCGACCGAATCATGTACAACTTTGGAGTATCCTTAAATCCCATAGAGGGTATGTGAAGGGGTTTATATAGCTACGTACATTCATACGACTAATAGTCGCACTACTTGTTAGATACGTTAGACACGAATCCTAGATTGAATTGAAGGATTAGTGTCTGTGACAGAGTATACTTTTTCTAACTAGTGTAGCATTCATAACTTACATAAGATGTTTGGCACATATTAAAAACACCAGCGTATTATGCTAGATTCGACCAGATAAATAAGATTAGAGAGTTAGATTGTCGTACAGTAAGATTCAAAACGGCATTTTTCCCCCGTACTATAAGAGAACAGAATAGGCAGCATAGGAAAGGGATAGGTAGGGGAAATATTCTAGAGTACTATGTAGTGCATGATGCATGTCTTACCCCTTAAAAACTGTAGACACTAACAATCAAGTTGCATGAGACAATATAGTTGCTAGTTTGCATGTTAGTAGTGCATGCCTGGTGATCTTCACCCCCTGCCACACACCGTAGCGGTGTCTTGCAGGGTATCGTATAGATGTAGATGTAGATGTAATAATTTCCAGTCTGCATTCAGGGAAGCAATAATCAGTTATTAAATTTAAAATATATTTCGGATGTTTTACGCGGGAAGAAACACATCCATAATATATGTATTGCACGGTAGTCTAATGAGACTGGGATAACCTTGAGGTGAAGTTTATCCCACTTTCTATTTGACTAAACATAAAAGACCCCTGGTTGAAGATGCCATTTTCCACAGCGAAATAATTTTTGATTCATAAAATTGACACAGGAGGTGATTATCGCCGTCACTCTTCGCTGCCTTGAAACTCATGGCTTTTTTTTACAACCGCTGATCGCAGAGTGATGTTGATACAATGTTAAGATTATCCCTTTATAATAAATATGTAAGTAAATAACTCCATGATATACTGCACTTTCAAAAGAGAAAATGTGACGATCACGTACGAGAAATCAGCTACTTTTCCATTGTTAGACTTCATTTGGAAGACGCTGCCAGTATATGGGATCCCAACCAAAACGACCTAAATAATGACCTTGAACGTGTGAAGGAAAGATCGGCAAAATTTGTAAAGGTCGGTACGATAACTATATTAGCGTAACCAGTCTATGAAATGAAATAAAATGGAAATCATTGTCAGATCGCATGTTGAAATTTGTACTTAATCCCTTAAATAAATTCATGATAATTGTTTCACTGATGATGTTAAAAATATTTTGCGAAACCCAACTTACTATGCTATACTTGACCATAATTACAAAATTAGTGAAATTTGTTGCCGAACTCACGGATTCAAAATGTCGTTTTTTCCTCTTACAATTAGGGAATTGAATAGCGGTAAATATGTCTAATACGAGTGAATCAATATATAGCATAGGTAGCTGCATGATGGTATAAGAACTTGTAGGTAACCCAGCTAACAACCTGTTTATGCATGCTTACTTTGCAACTTTTATCTTTTTCAAATAGTGAAGTTTAGACATATATGTTATTACTATTCCTTTTTTATGCATGATATGTAGTTCATGTTTAGTGAGAATTTACCCCCTGCCACACACCTTTATGGTGACTTGCAGGGTATTACGTAGATGTAGATGTGTAATGCCTGATGATGATCAGTAGCCGTAAATTAGTGTAATTATAATAATGGGGTCGTTTACCATGTATTTTTTATTGCCGAATATGATAGAGTTTGTAAAATAAAAAGACACATATTTTTCCGTTTTTTGATCCGTCAATTATTTCTCGAGTTATAGGCGTCGAAAAACTAATGTTTTTAACCCTTTCGGAAAAGTGGGTGTGGTGCAACCTCTGACGTATAACGACTTCGTCCATTCACAACTGAGCCCGCGAAGCTACTTCGCCTTATCGCAAAGGGGGGGACACAGCTGACTCTGCCAATCGGAGCAGTTACGACACCATCTGTGCGAGCAGACCTTCCGAGAATCCCCCTCCACTCCCTCCCCTCCCCATACGAGTAGTCAAGGACGGGAGGAAAGTGACGTCAATGTTATCACAGCAGCTTTTTCGGTGGGCGTCACCTTTTTCTTGTTTTCATTTTGGATTTATGAGTGAATGGCTGTGGTTAGAAGATTAATTTTTTCACTAAATTTCTTTTTTCCTTTCCATCTAACAATTTCGTGTACAAAATTGCGATTTTGGTTCCGAGTAAACGCCCCCATTTAACCAAAGATGTATAAAGCAAAGCATGCAAGTGTGCTCTTCGTTGGTTTAGCTAAATGCCATTTTACTGACTGCTACAGTAACTTATGGATAGTATCTATCCATAAGTTACTGCATATATTATTGAATATATCAACAGCTATTCAGATTCCTAGTAAAGGAAAGAAAGGCATCTTAAATATACCGGTTCGGAACAATAACACAATAAATATAATTTTATTTTCATGCATTTCGTTGGGCCATAGTCCAATGTTGCCCTGATATTTAAAAAAATGTTATGATATCACGAGGTGCCCTCAATCTATATCCAAAATTATCCAGGGCCTTAATATTTTTAATTCTAATAAAATTAAGGAGATAGATTGCAGGACGGACAGGTTTAAAATGTCATTTTTTCTGCGTACGATTCGTCAGAACGTTAAACATCGCGTAAATCGGAAATAATTATAGAAGGAGTATCTGAAGAAATTACAACTTTGCTGTTTCCACACGAGTTTTTATTTTCACCGACCATGGTTTCGTTACAGCTTAACATCATCAAGGTCCAAAGAGTCCAAAGCATGGTGCAATATATATATACCTATAAAAAACTCATGTGGAAATAGCAAAGTTGTAATTTCTTCAGATACTCCTACTATGAAGGATTTCCACCAAGTCACGCCCGCTACCATTACTTATAATAATTATAGAGGTAATATTCAGAGTAGGTCGATAGTTTTTTTTGTTAATTACCTGCATGTGCAAATCAACGTGTGACTTGCATGCAATGCTTTTTCCTTTTTGCATGCATGAGTATCTATGAAATTGGTATCGGGTTTCAAGGCATGCATGGTATTCATGGGTGTGTCCTGCATGATTGGGATTTGGTAGTTTTTCTTCTTTTTTTCCCAATTACTTTTAAAGGTGTAGTGTTTGTTTTGCAGTGTTCATTCCTGTTTTTTGTGTCATTGTTCCTGGTGTGGATGCACCCCCTGCCACACACCCTCGAGGTGGCTTGCAGGGTATGTCGTAGATATAGATATTTTTACTTTCAATTCTGAGAATAACCTTTGCATGAATCGATAAAACCCCTCCTTCCCATTTTCGGCTTCATCCGTGCTTCATTCCTACTGTCTTTCTCATTTTCATTCACAACTATGCCTTGACAAATGTTTCTGTATAATATTCTAGTACCATGATTACTTACATACTTATAGATACTAACAATCTAGTCGCATGCGACCCTATAGTTGCTTGTTTGCATGTTAGTAGTGCATGCTTGGTGATCTTCACCCCCTGACACACACCCTCGCGGTGGCTTGCAGGGTAATCGTATAGATGTAGATGTACATCGTCAAACGAAACATCAGTCGTTACCCTGCCGTCTAGGTAAAAATCATTAACATCCTGCTTCCACACATATAGATGGTATCGTGTCGGACACAATCAAAGTCACGACGGGAGTTCCCCAGGTTAGCGTAGTAGGTCCGCTGTGTGATCTGATCTAATGAGTAGATGTAGATATCCTGCCGTCCTATCCTAGATTCTTTTCATTCAGTCTTTTACTTCCCTTCATTCTCCTTAACAGGTTGACTGCCAACTGTTTTTTTTTTTAAATGTCCCCTCAGGCCAAATTGACATATTAATGCGTGTATATTTGTGGATAGTGTTGAGCAATAGAAAATCGCCAAAAAAATTGATTTATTTTTGTTATTAACAATTTTAACTAGCGGACACCCGTGTCCGCCACGGCGTTAGCGTAGCCGTCAACAACGTTTTTGCTACCGGGTATTATTTGATTTATCAGATTTTGGTAGATATTTATATTACATGAGAAGTAAATGAACGTAGTGAAATACCTCGGTCTTATACCAATTATACATAGTAATATACTTTTTAGCACCGAACATATATATTTTCTCTCCGGCGCCAACGTGATCCGCCCCTTCCGCGAAGGCGGTCACCGGTGTCATCTGCGGCTTCTACTTTGTCCGCTCCAGTTGCGTAAACTCGTGTCCGCTCTAATCGTATAGATGCCACACAGTCGCGAAGCTATAAGTCATTGCTGAAATTTACACCAGTTTTTTCTGTATTTTTTGTATGACTTCTGCGCCTATGAAGTAGCTTCTTTTTCATCGAGCTTCTACACTTGTGTTCTAAGTCCTCCTATCTCACCTCGATTCAGACCTTTTTCCACACATTGAGCTATCTTGTTTTCCGGCAGAAAACCTTTTTCGACGAACATGAAACATTGTTTGAGTCTTCAAATCACCAACTCAACACACTGTAACCATTTCTACTTTTTCAAGATGTGTCCAACATTGTATTTCACCATTTAGACGCATATATAAGGCGATTTTAGGTCCTGAGAAGACAGAACGCTTTGAAAAGCCCTGGCTGTTGCAGAGAATCATTTGTTTCTTCTACACGGGAATAATCTGGACGAGACTTACATGGTGCCGTTTTCTGTGTGATGTTCCCGCCATTTTATGCTGGTATGTTTGCTTTATAATTTTAATTACAATATTGAAGCTACTTAGGCATTCTAGGTTGCATAGTCGGTTTTATAATATAAGAAACGCTGAAACAATTCAACTTTATTTCTTATTTTTAGCACTTCAATATGGATAAATTCACTCCACGAACAAAATTAATCGTTGAAGCGGCTAAGAAGATATACGTAGAAGAACCATCAGATTCCGAAAGTTTAGCAGAATCCGATGGATTCATCCCTTCCAGTGATGAGAACACCGGAATGGAGTCCTCAATTGATGATTCCACGCAGGAAGTTGAAATGCTGGTCGAAGTGGTTTCCGATTCATCAGATGAAGAACAAAGTGAAAGTGAAAATGAACAGGGGCGGCTCTCATCAACACTAGGTACGTCATCTGATTTTTGGACTGAGCCGGTGAAAAACCAACAGAATTTTCAGTTTAGGGGTCAGAGCGGACTTGGTGCTGCGGTAGCAGATATGAGAAATCCTTCCGCATTTGGAATATTTTCTAAAATTATTGACGATGAAATTCTGGAAATGATAGTGCAGCAAACAAATATTTATGCAGAGCAAGTGAAAGGTCAGCGTGTTTCTAGGAAATCTCGCGTGGTAGATTGGAAACCAACAAACGTTGTCGAGATGAAGAAGCTGCTTGGAATTCTAATTTATATGGGTGTTGTGAAAATGCCAAAACTATCTGACTACTGGAGTAAAAGTTTCATTTATCGTAATATGTAGCTCCTTCTCACATGAGCAGAAATCGTTTTGAACTCTTATTACGGATGTTGCACTTCTCTAATAATGAAGAAAATACAACCAATCTTGGATAAAGTTGTTTGTAAATTTCAGGAAATGTTCACACCTGGGGAAATTGTATGCGTTGATGAATCAATTATACCATTTCAGGGTAGGTTGGCAATGAAACAGTACATTCCTCAAAAAAGACATAAATACGGCGTAAAAATTTTTAAGTTGTGCTCAGGGAAGGGCTATGTGTGGAATATGAAAATTTATGCAGGGCGAGAGCGTGATGCTAGACGATCCGTTCCCACGGCAGTAGTTTTGCAACTCTCAGAGAAGTTACTTGATGTTGGAAGGACGATTGTTACAGACAATTACTACACCAGCTTAGAGTTGGCAAATTCATTTCTTGACCGGAGGACACATTTGATTGGAACTCTGCGCAAAAATCGGAGGGGAATACCAAAAGATATAACGTCAAAAAAACTTAAGAAAGGGGAGATTGTAGCCAGGGAAAATCAAAGGGGAGTATCTATCATAAAATGGAAAGATAAACGCGATGTTTTGCTTTTGTCGACAGTCCACTCAAATGAAATGGTAGAAGTGCAAAGATACAGATCAAAAGTAATGAAACCAGTAGCTGTTCTACAATACAATGAGGGAAAATCGTCAATTGATCTTTCAGATCAACTTTCATCCTACTCAACGCCATTACGTCGATCTTTGAAATGGTACAGAAAAGTGGCTTTAGAACTTATTTTGGGGACATCGGTAGTGAATGCTTATTTCCTTTATAACCTAATAAGTGATAGTAAGATTCAGATAGTAAAATCCAGGGAAGCACTAATTGTATCTCTTTTGGGAAATGAGACACAAGACGAGAGATCCCCGTCCCATCTCATTTTGCCACAAACATTACGTAAACGATGCATGGCTACTCATTCTTTCAAAAAGGAGGAAGGAAGTGCAAGAATCAATCGGCGATATTGCCGAGGTTGCTACGATAAAAAACTACGTGGGGAAATTGAGAAAAGCAAAGTAAAGAAAGTTACAACATACTGTGACGATTGTCCGAAAAAACCACGCTTTTGTTTAGAGTGCTTTCATAAACATCATATGTAAAAAAAGATACAAACTGTAAATTGTTACAATAAACACTGGTGATTGAAAAAGAAATATATAATTTTTATTTATTTCCTCCACTTGGAAATCCGTTGAGGTAAGTGGCAATATAAAAATGAATGTCTGCGTGAAGAAGGCCCAAAATGACCGGCAAAATTACGGGCGAGCTGAAATTGAACTATAACCTAATCTCAAAATACATTTCACTATAGCGATTCAGTTTATTCTTAGGGATGCGTATTGGTACTAAAAACGTAATTAAAAAATTTGATTGTAAAAAAATTCTTCCTCCGAAGATCAATTTTTGCTATAATTGATTCGAAAAAATTAAAATTTTTAAAAATGTTAGTAAATTAAATTTAATCTCCCCAGTTTTGAGCCTGTAGTGAACGACAAATAATTTTAAGATAAAATAAAAGCGCTCCCCGACCTTATATTTGGAGATGACCGGTGTCCGATACGGTAATAAATGAAAAACAGATGTAAAATATGTGTAATATTCATGAGAGCCGAAAAATGTTGACCGAAAAAAAACAAAAAAACCAAAGGTGGAAGTTCCTTACTTAGGCCATAGCGGACACAACAAAGGCGCAACAGTAGGAGAACAGCGGTCACAAGGCGCACTGAGGCGAAGTTTTCACCGCGGACACCGGTGTCCGCCGCGGCGTGAAAAGAAAGAACGCCAGCGGACACCGGTGTCCGCCACGGCAGTCAACCTGTTAAAATAGTCGAGAGGAAGGGGGAAGGTAGATTAATAGATTTTAGATGAATTTTTGGCTGGAAAATGTACTCAGCGAGAGATTGAAATAATTTATGGGAAGAAACGCTTGAAATAGTAAAGCAAGCAAGGCGTTAGCCTAACTATATCGTCCTTGCCCGGAGGAAAGTCAATTATTACGGAAACATCGTCTGCGGCCTGCCTGTATCGATTTTTACCTTTGAGGACGTACCTCAATGAGGACCGAAGACGTCTTGGATAGTTCCCACCGTTGTAGTGACATGGGCGAGCACAAGAGAGCTGAGCTATTGATCTGGCTGGGGAAAATAGGGAGAGAGGGAGAGGCGTCCCTCCTTTACATCCAAAGAAAGAGATGAGAAGCTCACCGGAAGGAAGAAAAGGAAAAGGACCAATCGTGGAGGGACGTCTAGAAGGCGAAAGAGATGAGAGTTTTGGATGTCACGCCTTGTGCGTGTGGATGATGTGAGGAGGAAGGAGAGAATTCATTGTAGAGAATTTCCTCTCGAAACGGGTCGTCATTATGAATCTCTCCCGGCGTCAATGGGCGAGGTGTTTTGGGGATTAGCAAGACAGACTCTTTCGTCTCTGCTGAATGGTTGAATTCTCTCGAAAGACTTGTCGGGAGGGGAGGGGGAGGAAGTAGTGAGTGGCGACCAAGAGGACCGGGTGGGGCCTCGTGTGAGGCCCACTCTTCCCCCTCGGTCTCAAATATTTCGCTCTCGACGGGGGTGTGTTTTGGGACCTCCGACCTCGCCCCCTTTCGGGCCGCAAATGAATGCCAAGCACACATGCAGACGTGGCGTCCGAAAGCTTTTGAGTGTTTCCCAGGAAAACCTCCCGCATGGGCGAGTCCCGGCTTATACCACAGTCTCCTTCCCCCTTCGACACACCCCGTTTTCAGCCCCACCACCGGCATCCCAACCAATTTCCATGTCCCTCCCACTCGTCAACGCTCATCAATGACGAATGCTTGAAGCCATTTTAATTGCCAATGCCATTAATTCTCATCGGAGTATAATTCTTGGGACATAGTTAATGGATCTTTAAGGGATGCGTGCATTGACATGCTTAAAGTTAATGGTTAAGTTTTGAATCAAAATCACTGGCCTGAATTTGAATCAATACACGCCACTGGGCTAAAAATGTGTCCTCACAGGAAAAACTGTAATATTAGGTATGTCGAGGACAATTAATTAGCATTCAATAATCAAAGAGCAAAGAATGTAATGGACGATTCATCAAAAGAGTATTGGGTGAATGTGACGAACATGCACGAGAAATCAACTACTTTTCCCTTGTTAGATTTGGAATATGCTGCCAGTGCATGGGATCCCTACGAAATTGGTCTAAATAACGAACTTGAACGTGTGAAGCGAAGATCGGCAAGATTTGTAAAGGACGGTACGATAACTATGCAGTCTATGAAATGAATTAAAATGGAAATCAATGCCAGATCGCATGTTGAAATTTAGACTTAATCCCTTAAATAAATTCAAGATAATGTTTACACTGATGACGTTAAAAATATTTTGCGAACCCCAACTTACTATGGTAGACTGGACCATAATTACAAAATTAGAGAAATTGAATGCCGAACGCATAGATTCAAAATGTCCTCTTTTCCTCGTACTATTAGGGATATGAATAGCGGTAAATATGTCCAATACGAGTACTTGAATCAATAGCATAAGAAGTTGCATGTTGATGTAAGGATTTGAAGGTAACCCAACAAGGTTTTTGCATGCTTAGTTTGCTATTTTTATGTTTTTAAATATTGCAGTTTACACTAATATATTAATGCTAATCCTCTTAAATGCATTATATTTAGTGCATGTTTGGTGAGAATTCACCCCCTGCCACACACCTTTGAGGTGGATTGCAGGGTATTATGTAGATGTAATTGTAAGCATTTAAATTATAAACACGATTGTAATTTTCGAAGACAAAAAGTAGAAAGATACATGGAATGTTACTATATCCTGCTTGGTTATGAAGAATTGATGATTTAACTTTTCAAAGCACAAATTGGCGATAACATCCTCTGCCACATACCCTCGTGGTGGCTTGCAAGGTAATCCATAGATATAAATGTAATGTTGTAATGTATTCGGAATTATCGTAATAAAAGTGGTGTCATGGAGATTGGGTGGTCATCTAAATATACGGAATTCTCTATAAGCTATATGTGTGGAAGGGGGTGAATACTATCCTTAAATACACTATGTATACATGCGCTAATTGATAAAATACTACTTCATTACAGAAAAACTATGTATTCGACTGTCACTTATAAATAAATTATTTGTATTTACAGAGGAATATGGCGTTCATACATGTGTAGGGCTCTAGTTAGTGAACGCGTTAGTTTATAATTGCCGTTATGCATGTAGTTAATATGAGTAGAAGTGTTTTGAGAATTTTTCAGATGCTCTGCAGGTGGGACAGGCTACTTCGTCAAAGTTTCACGAACCGATTCGGATTGTATTGTCTATTGTGATCTCTTGATGCTTGTTTCAAGAAAGGCTTTTTAAATCTATCTTTACGACAGTTTACCTATCTAATCTTGTATTCCTGATCGAATCTAACATAAGTCGCGTGTTTTCTCGATATATTCCTAGCGTCGTGGGAAAAAGGTTCAACTTAAAATTTATCTGGTTGTCCAAATTTCAAAACTAACTTACTGGTCTAAATTATACAAATGGTGCGTCACGCTGTTCTCCTCAATCACTTAACTGAAATCGCATCTTCCCCTTCACTTAGCGGGTCTTCAAAATGGAGCGCAGGTGGGAGTGCCATCCTAAGACTTTCGAGCCGATTGCAATTCCCATCCCTTTAAGGGATCTTTAAGGCTTCTATTGTCACGTCAGCATCCTCTCCTGTGTCCGCCTGCTCCTCGACGGCACCCTACCGACTTCCTTCGACGTCCGTGTCACTGAAAAAAACCCTGAGGAGGTGATCGTGAGGACGCACATATGCAGGCTTCCTTGCATCCCTCTCACTCGTGTGACAAGCCCTTTTGTGGGGAGGGGGGAAAGTCTTCTTTTTCCCGAAGCAGGACCTTTTTGAAAGGGATTGGAGGAAAGGGTCAATTGTTGGGGAGGTATTTCGGGCCCATATCCAGCGCCTTAGGCTGACGCGCGATGGGTCAACAATGGACCGACTCCGCGGTCCCGGCACAGTCTGCAACGATGGGTGGCTTTTTTGATGCATTTTCGAGGAAAATGGGATTTGCGAAAATGTCCCTCCGCGACGGAGCGTGCCGCTGGTCTTTGAGGCGTTCCTGGATGGCGATTCGTGTGCGGCCTCGCGTGAGAACAAGCGATGTCATTTGGCCCGACGTCCCTCGAAGGGCCCGTATGATTTTGGTCCTCTCTCCGTGGGGGGCTTTTGGTCATCAGGCATGTCTCGTCCGACAGAATCCGGAAGCTGCGTCGATGCAAGTTGTGGGAAATATTTGCTGCCAGTCTCCCCGGGGGTGACACGTTGTATGCAACGCTGAGGAGATAATGGAAGGTTAATGCCGTGGATGAGGGAACATCTTGGGAATTCATTCACGTTACGGTCAATTTGAAGGAAATGAAGAATCTTGAGGCTGATTGACTAGCAGATTTAGGAATGTCTTGAAAATTCTTTCTGCTCAAGATTTGATAATAGATAATGTAGTAAACATATGTTAATCCTTTTGCGTCAGGTATGATGAAAACTGTAGATATACCTATAGTTACTAACATTATTCGAATTCGCTCCTTAGTATTGCTGGACCGCGGTTGTCTTCCTCCACTTGGTTCTGGTCATTTGTGAATGCTTCTCCTAGGGGTATTGGGCCTCGGTATAGCTCTTCAATATACTTTTTCCATCTATTGCTGATTTCTCTCTCTTCCATTAGCAGTTTCCCATCCGAATCTCTAATGTTTTTGAATATTGGTTTCCTTTCTCAGAAGTGCCTCTTCATTAGGTGGTATGTCGTTTCTGAGTTCCCCTTCATCATATTTTCGTTGATGTTCTCACAGCAGCTTTCAATCCATTTCTCTTTGGCCTTTTTTAATTCCCTGATGACTTGATTCCTTAGCTTCTTATACAATACTTCTGCTTCATTTCTTGCGTTCTTATACTTTATTCTTTCTCCTATGAGGGCTATAATGTGCTCCGTTATTCATGGTTTCTTGATTTTGACCGTCTTGCTCGCCAGTTGTCCTTCTGCTACTTCTGCGATCTACATCTACATCTACATAATACCCTGCAAGCCACCACAAGGGTGTGTGGCAGGGGGTGATTGCTCACCAAACATGCACTACATATCATGCATAAAAAAGGAATAGTATTAATATAGTAGTCAGAACTACACTATTTACACTATGCGATAGTCTTCTTGAGGCTATTCCACCTCTCTACTCCACTTTGGCTGGATTCCTTTGCTATTTCCAGCTTCTCATCAATGGCAGCAGCGAATTTTCTTCCTCTTTCCTCCTGTTGCAGTGGCTTTAAATTCCATCTTTGTTCACGTTTCGTCCTTCTTATCTTCTTGTATCTCAGTTGACTTTCCATTACCACTAGATTGTGGTCACTGTTGATATCCGCCCGGGGGTAAGTCGTGCAATGCTTCCTTGGTTCTTGTACCTTCTCCTTACCAGGATGTAGTTAATCTGGCATCTGGCTCTATCTCCTGGCATCTTTCATCGTATCTTCTCCATCGGTGTTGCATGAAGACGGTGTTTGCCACTACCAAGGTCTTCTCACTGCAGAATTCCACAATTCTTTCTCCTCTCTCCTTCCGTTTCCCCTGCCCAAACTCTCCTACTATATTCCCGTCTTTTCCCTCTCCAACCACGGCATTCCAATCTCCCATTACTATCAGGTTTTCCTTCCCTTTGACTGTGCTCAGGACCTCTTCTAGTTGCTCGTACATATCTTCGATTTCTTCTTCCGAATGGTTGGACGTTGGCAAGTACACCTGTACTAATTTCCAATTTCCCGCACACCCCCAATGATCTCAGGTTCCATGTCCCTATCCTTCCTGCATCTGACACCTCTGACTGGTGTATCCTTCCCAGTAGCCCCCCTCCCCCCCCGGAGATCCGGAGATTTTACCTCCGGAATATTTTACCAGAAATGATGCCATCACGTCATACGTGAAAGCAAGGCTTCATTTCCTAGGAAGGGCAATGTGGTGGTTTCCCGTTGCCTTCCACATCGCAGTACTTCGACCGATTTCGTGAACATCACTATCACCGAAAGCATTGGAAGTTGATAACGTACCAATCCTCTGGATCAGTATATTCTTTATAAATGCATATGTTTTCATATACATTTGTTGCAAGTTACCATGTCTGTACTCTTTGACGTGAATCTCCTCATTTGAAGTGCTTTCTGGTGAAACAGCTGCCTCTCACCAGTGGAGCCGAGTTTGGTCTTCGGGCCCCGGGATTTGAGCCTGCGACCTTCGGATTGGGAGTAGAGTACGCTAACCACTACACCACCGCTTCAACCAGTTATCTTTAAGTATATATCTAATATACTGGGAAGAATAACATATTGAGGTGAACACTATAAAAACTAATATTTTCGAGCAATTACCTATCACCAGGAATGCTCCACTTTCTTTCAAGAAGTTCATTAATATATATTGCCTCAGGGGCAAGAAATCCTTGATCATATGAAGCGGTTTATTCGTTAGTCCCCCAAGCCACAGGGCCGGGGTTCGTTAAGACCGGTTTCCCCCTTAAATTGTCTACGACCCCTCGATCAATATTCAGTCTTTGAGGGATTAAAAAGATTTTTTGTGTTAACGCCAATTGCAGAACAAGCATCGGTGGTTCAGTGGTAGAATGCTCGCCTGCCACGCGGGCGGCCCGGGTTCGATTCCCGGCCGATGCATTTTTTTTTCTCTTATCTACCCAATTCCCGCATCTGTATATTCTTAATAAATGCATATCTTTTCGTAGACCTTTGTTGCAGTGCACCAAGTCAGTAATCTTTAACGTGAATCGCCTCATTTGAAGTAAGTTACTATTATGTGTAAATGTATTTTAAATGTTGTAATTATCAAAATAATTTTCTATTGTCAATTATATGCCAACCATGAATTTATGTTCTGATTTTCCTTCTCAAAATATATAGAATCATATAGTTGACGAGAGATTACGTGAAAAAGCGAAAATGTAGTTTCCATCTCGTCCCAAATAAGGATAGTTTATTACCATTATTATCCTCTGCTTGCGTATAGAAGCGTGAAATGCTCTTTTTAAACAAAAGAGAACTAATACTTTATTTTCAGTAAAATGTTTTGAGAGACCAATCGTTCCTATCTTTCTCCGCCAATGAGTGTGTCATTTTACAATAATGTGAACCAGTGATATTGCATCTTTATAATTTGTTTCTGCAAAATACCATGGGATCCGCCTCTACCAGTAAGATCTGTTGCTGGTGATAAATCATCGTTAAGCATGCACTGCATCAACATCACAGATGACGTTAGATATATTTTAATAACCCCTGTGTATTATGGTAAGTTTGATTAGATTAACAGGATTAGAGAGATAGTTTGTCTTACCTATAGATTTAAAATGTCATTTTTCCCGCGTACCCTACGAGAGAAAAATAGGCAGCGTAGCAAAGTGATAGGTAGGTGAAATATGGTCAGAGTGCATGATGCATGTAATAAAAATCAATAATCCCTTTCTTATTTCGTAGATATTAACCACCTAGCTGCATGTGACCCTATTATCTAGCAAGTCTCCTTTAAATATCACAGTTGCATGTCAATAGTGCATGTTTGGTGATCTTCGCCCCCTGCCACACACCCTCGTGGTGGCTCGCAGGGTATTACGTAGATGTAAATGATGGGTCATCCTGTGCCACACACCTTTGCGATGGCTTTCAGGGTATTTCGTAGATTTAGATGTAAACGAGTGCAGTTAGTAGTATTTTGGTGAATATCGTGGGAATGGCCCTTAATAGTAAGTAAAACTAGAGTAAATAAATGTTTGCTTCAAGTGGCGTATTTGCTTGCTGCGTTTCTCACGCCTGTGTCCACTTGCTCCGGATATCATTCCAAAATCTATTCTCAGCCCTTCATCTCCTTGCCTAGCATCAGTTTGAAAAGCTTGACACCCGGAATGGGCGACTGTCGGTCAAGATATTCGTACTTTCGACAGTTCTCAGTACCTGTGGTCCGGGGCTTCGTCATTAGCGGGTGTATTTGGTCGGAGAAGGGGAAGATGGACAGGGGTAGGGGTACACCCTGTCCCCCCCCCCCCGTGGAGACTCCGGATGTCTCTCTCACACCTCTTCTCTGCACCCACGGGCAGTGTCCACGTTCTCCAGTTCAACGTGGCCGAGAAAGAAGAGGAAAAGACGTAGAAGGGGGAAAAAACGTTCACGACGGGTGGTGTTTTGTGGGAGTGAAATGTATTCCGAGAGCGAGGAGCAAGGGCGCCCATGTTTTCAAACTTGTCGCCTTGAATGACCGCGGGGGCCACGTGTCGACCCTCCGTGGGCCCGGAGGAAGAAAGGAAGCCATCGGGGAATGGGCCTCTATCCGCCGCACCCGTCCACCCAGTCTCTCCTTCTTGTCCCGTACAGAGGGCAGCAATATTTTTTTTCCCGCGGATATCTATCAAGCCCTTGTACCCCCCGCTGTTCTCGGGGTCGCGCGCTTTCGTGCGAGCCTGAGGGTATGACTGCCAACTGTCCTGGTTTCACCTGGAGTCTCGGAATTAAGCAGTGATTTTGTAGGTATCGTCAATCCTACGGGGTCTGAGCTTCATTGAACCCACTACTACTCAGCAATACTAAAACTCTATTGTTTGTTTATAAGCTCACCAACTTTTCAAAGGGGTACATCTATATCTATATAATACCCTGCAAGCCATCATAAAGGTGTGTGGCAGGAGGTGAACTCTCACCAAACATGCACTACATTTCATGCATAAAAAGGATTAGTATTTATATACTGTTCTAAACTACACTATTTAAAAAAAGATAAAAATAGCTAAGCAATCATGTAAAAAAATGCTGTTATTTGCGTAAGCTTCAAGTCCTTATACCCACATGCAGCTACCATTGTTATCCATTGCTACACTCGTACTGGATATATTTACCGTTATTCATATCCCTAATTGTACGAGGAAAAAAGGACGTCAGTTCGGCAATCAATTTCTCTAATTTTGATATTATGGTCCAGTCTTCCATAGTAAGTTGGGGAAGTTCATTAAAAGAGCACCCTACGCTACGCGAGTGATTCTCAGACACTACGATCGTATTTAACATTAAATTGACTCGTTATCCGTAAAATTTAAATGATTCTACCGAGAAAACTATGCTAAACCATTCAAATGCGTGCTTCTAGGTATATCTAAATCCACTGTGACCAAGTAACACGGCGTTATAGCGTTCATTACCAAGCAGCACTCACCTTATAGTCGTTGTAAATATGGTCTTCCCTGAAATATTCTGGAATACCGTTCTGATTGAAGAGACAGCTTTTGCAATCAACTATTATGTGTTGGCAACGCTGAGAGAGAAGTGGATCTGGGAGGGGAGGGGGGAGGGGGGTGGGCTGTTTTCACTTCGGAGATGGCCGCGAGGCTGCGCGAGTGCAGACGCGGAGCATTCAAAAGAGGATTTCGACCGTCCTTTTTTCTTTGTTGCCGAGGGTAAAGAAATTGAGAACTTGTCATCCGAACGTGTTGCGGCGATGACCAGCGCTTTCTGGACACGGGAAGAATAACTTCTCGGATTTCACCAGGTGTTTATATATACAAGAGGTTCATCGAAATTTTTTCATCACCGGAGAATAGCACAAAAAAGCCCCCCTCCCTCCTCCTACAGTGCCATTCCTTGAAATACGATTGTTTCAAGGCGCTAAACTTATTTAATTATATTTTTAATTATTTGTACATAAGATGAGAGAGATATATTGTCATACCGATAGATTTAAAATGTCATTTCCCCCCCTTACTATTAGAGAACGCTATAGGCAGCATATAAAGGGATAGGAAGGTGAAATATTGTAGTCTGTAGTGCATGATGCATATACATTAAAAACCAATCCCTTTATTACTATGTAGATACTAACCAAGTAGCTTCATGTGACTTCCCCCTGAAACTAAAAAATAAGGTCTAATCCTTTTATATGCATGATATGTAGTGCATGTTTGGTGAGAGTTCACCCCCTGCCACACACCTTTATGGTGGCTTGCAGGCTTTTATGTTGATGTAGATGTAGATGTGACCCTACTATTAGCATGTTTCCGCGTACTACCCTAGTTGCACGTCAATAGCGCATGTTTGGTGAATTTCACCCCCTGCCACACCTCCTTGCGGTGGCTTTCAGGGTATTACGTAGATGTAGATACGTGGCTAATTGTTGCGGTTACAGAAAATTGTACCGTTCAGGGTAGCTGTGATGGAGCTTTCACATTTCTCTTTACATTTCCCCTGCTTTTCTTGATTTTCCCCTTTCCATTCTGTTTCGATTTCTTGATTAACATACCATTCTTCTTCCATCATTCTATTAAAATAATAATAATGCCAATAACCTATCACACTTGTCCACATTTAAGTAATATGCATTGTCATTATGCCCAACGCAGGGTTAAGGGGGTAAAGTCCTAACATTTCAACCGGGGGTCGCGGGTTTGAATCCCTCCCGGGGACTATTATCTATGCCTGGGGCATGGACGTTTATGCTGTGAAATTTTTACTGTTAAAAGTATCCAATATATTAGACCCTTTATGTTATTACGCGTTCATGAAAAATATAGTTTTGCTTTTATGCTAGATAATTTCACAAAAAACTTCATTCGGATAAATATTGCCCACAATTACCTACATCTACATCTACACGATACCCTGAAAGATACCGCGAGGGCGTGTGGCAGGGGGTGAAGATCACTAAGCATGCACCACTAACATGCAAACAAGCAACTATAGGGTCTCATGAAACTTGATTGTAGGTACCTATAGTATTTAGGGACTACACATAGTATTTTATAGCATAAATAGGTATATTATGACGCTTATGAACATCTACATCTACATCTACATCTACACGATACCCTGCAAGCCACCGCGAGGGTGTGTGGCAGGGGGTGAAGGTCACCAAGCATTCACTACTAGCATGCAAGCAAGCAACTAAAGGGTCTCATGCAACTAGATTGTTAGTATCTATAGTATTTGAGGGGTTAATACATGCATCATGCACTACAGAATACTCTAAAATATTTCCCCTACCTATCCCTTTCCTATGCTGCCTATTCTGTTCTCTTATAGTACGGGGGAAAAATGCCATTTTGAATCTATCTGTACGACAATCTATCTCTCTAATCTTATTTATCTGGTCGAATCTAGCATAATACGCTGGTGTTTTCAATATGTGCCTAACATCTTCAGTAAAGCTATCCGATTGAAATTTCTGCAATAGATTAAATCTGAACTTTAATCTACGCTCTGATAATGATTCCCACCCTAATTCTTGTATTAATTCTGATACACTACTCAACCTATCGTAACACCTTTTGACGAACCTAGCTGCTCTACGCTGCACACTGTCTAGTTCTCTCATCAAACCCAATTCACTAGGATCCCATACACTGGCTGCATACTCAAGGTGGGGCCTAACTAGTGAAAAGTAGCATCGCTCTTTTGTCTTCTCATCACATTTCCCAAGTACTCTTTTTATAAATCCTAGCTTTCTCTTCGCTCGGCCGCATATTTCCCTTATGTGTCTTCCCCACGATAAATCTTTAGTGATTGTTACACCTAAATATCTTACGGTTTCAACGTTTTCGATCTTCGTGTTATTAATTCTATAGGATCGCTCTATCGAATTATTCCTCCTCCAAAAATTGATAGCTACACACTTTTTAAGGTTGAGTTCTAACTGCCATTTGTCGCACCACTCTTCAATTGCATCTAAATCCTTGCTAAGTGATTTCATGTCCTCTTCGTTTGATATACCCCTGTACACCACCGCATCGTCTGCAAAAAGTCTAAGGTTACTACTAACTACGGTACCCAAATCGTTTATGTATAAAAGAAATAGAAGCGGACCTACTACGCTACCCTGGGGAACTCCCGATGTGACTTCGATTGTGTCCGACATGATACCATCTATGACAACCCTCTGCTCTCGCCCACTTAAGAATTCTTTTACCCAACATACAACGTCTTTATTTATACCAAAACTCTCTAACTTCAAGATTAATTTGTCATGAGGAACTTTATCGAAAGCCTTTTAAAAATCTAAAAATATCGCATCAACTTCAGTACTGCTTTCGCCGTGGACTAAAATATCGTGTACGAATAAAGCTAATTGTGTCTCGCAAGATCTACCTTTCCGGAACCCATGCTGGCTGTTTATGAGTAATCCCTGACTATCCAAATGCCCCATGATCGAACTGACTACTATGTGCTCAAATATCTTACAAGAGATTGACGTGAGTGAAATGGGTCTGTAGTTACTAGGTTCTTCCCTATCACCGCTTTTAAATATAGGTGTAATGTTAGCTACTTTCCAATCCTTGGGTACTGTGTGGTTCTTTAGTGTTTTATTGAATATTATTTCTAGATAGGGGGCTATTTCAGAAGCTAATGTTTTATAAACTCTGGAAGGAATTTGATCGGGACCTGGTGCTTTGTTTTTACTTATGCTTTTTAACTGCTGCTCTATTCCGCGACATGAAATTTTTATTTCGGGCATTTGCTCACTGAAAGTGTTCGGCGGTGGTTCCACTGCGTTTTGTGACGATGAGTTGAATACACTTTGGAAGAAGGTGTTTAAAGTGTTGGCTTTTTCTACACTGCTGGTGACTCTGATTCCTTTATCATTTTTAAGTGTGTGCACTGTGGACTTATTTCCCTGAAGCTCTCTCACATATGACCAAAACGCTTTAGGATTGCTATCTAAATATTCTCCTAACATCTTGCTCTTGAAATGTGATAACGCTTGCCGACATGATTTCCTTGCTAATGCTCTCGATTTTTTATAGTTTTGAACTAGCTCATTTTTTTCCTCTACCGATAGACCCCGTCTGGCATTTTTCATCTTAGCGTGGCATACCCTTTGTCGCTTTAGTGATTTCCTAACCTCCGCGTTATACCACCTTGGCTCTGTATTATCACTAATATATTTACTTGGTATGTATTTATGAACTGCGTTACGGGTGACCTCAAGAAATTCTCTCCACGAATCCTCTGTATTTAATCCTTTGCTTTGTTCGCTGAATACATTAAACGCTTCCCTTAATTCCTCTTTCATACCGTCGTAATTTGCCTTGCCAAATAAGTACACCCTCCTCCTTGGTTTATAATGTCTTTCAACGCCTACAATAAATTTCGCATGCACTATTTTATGGTCACTAATTCCTGTGTCTGTAACTGTATTTAGAACTCTCTCGGGTATATTTGTTGCTAATAAGTCTAGAATGTTGTTACCCCTGGTCGGCTCTGTTACTAGCTGTTGTAGAGAATGTGTCGTAAAGGTGTTCAACAGTGATTCGCAATGTTCCTTATCCTTACCTCCTGCAATGAAACTACACGTATTCCAGTCTATCGAGGGGAGATTGAAATCTCCGCCTACTATTATTCCTCTATCATTCTTCCCAGAAAGTAATGTGCGTATCTCTGACTCTAGCTCTATTATAGAATTGACGTCTGCGTCCGGTGGCCTGTAATATGCACCTACATATATCTTTTTTGCGTTACTACTTTTACTTTTAACGGAACACCAAATACTTTCTACATTTCGCTCTGAAATAAGTTCTCTTCTACTGACATACGGGTCCTTCACAGCTATGAAAACTCCTCCTCCGTTTCTGCTTACTCTATCCTTTCTGTATACTGTAAAACACTTCGGAAATACTTCATGATCTGATATGTCCTTCGAAAGCCAGCTTTCTGTACCTACGATTATATCTGCATTAGTACTCTTAATGAGGTGGTGAAATTCTGCTACTTTATTTCTTATACTACGACAATTCACTACTATCACTGAAATTTTTTCTTCCAATCTGTTTCTCTCTTGGTGCTCCTTTCCAACTAAAATTTTCCTCGATAATTTTTTGACGGACAAACTATTTGGTCTACCTCTTACCTTTGATGAATTATCATGTTCGTTCTCTCCATGTGTTTTTCTCTGACCTTCTAAAACTACTCTGCATGTTCTGTCAAATTCTTGCACGATTTTTCCCCCGCGGATTGACCTGCACTCTGGGCTACCACCTGAGCTAAACCCTACGTGTATGCTCCAGTATCCTACTCGCTACCTTAGACGATGCCTCGTCCGTGTAGTGGACACCCGAGCGATTCAGGGGCACCCGACACGTTTCCAGCTCCGGCCCGAGGTCCAAAAACTCAGCTCCCTCGCTCCCACAGACTTCACGGAGTCTCCGGTTTATGCCTAAAACTCGGCTCCAAACCATCAACCCCCGATCCGTCCTAGGTACCAAGCTACATATAGTCAGCCTCATATCGATACCCAGACCTCCACGAACACGGTGGAACTCGGTGCATAGATCCCTTACGGAATCCATTACATCCTCGGACCCCCGTTTCGCGGCGTCGTTAGTGCCGACATGGGCGACTACGTGCAGCTTGGAGCAGTTAGTGGCACTGACCGTTGCTTTCAACGCCTTCGTCACCTGGGGCACCGTACCTCCTGGTATACACCAGGAACGTACCCGTTCTTCGTCACCTTTCCCTCGGGATTCACCACCTCCTTCCCGACGGGCCCTGGCACGCATCGAGTCCGCTACTCGGCGGACATTGGAGCTACCTATCACTAATACTCCCTCCCTTCCCTCCCGACTCCCAGTCGGCGAAGTCTCCGGAGGCGGAGCGTTCGATGCGCCGACCTCCGCCAGCCCATCGAACCTATTACTAACGGGGAAAGGCTCAGCCTCTGCCTCTGCATTTCCCCGTTTGTGTAGTGTGACCCCACGACTCCTCCTACGGACCACTTCCCACTCTCCCCCGGATTCGGAGGTAGGCTCCGCTAGAGGCTCGGGTGTGCGGGGAACGTCCTCAACCCTCCAACCCACGCCAGTGTAAGGGCTCGCCCCCGCACCAACGCGTGCGGAAGGCCTTGGCCGACCCCCACTCCCCCTCGACCGTTCCAACGTAGTCACCAGCCGTTTCACGAGAGAGCGAAGACTATCCACCGTCTTCTCGAGCTCATCGACTCGAGCCCGCAAGGGCTCGCTATCGGGTGAGTCACGGAAGAGGTTGACAATTGACCTAATGGGAGTCATCCTAATCTAACTCTAACTATCTCTCTCCCTTAGACTCGCAGCGGAGCTATCTGGTAAAAGAATCTACTATTTACTACACACTAATAAATAACTAACAAGGCTCTTGAAGAAACGAGCAAGCAAGCAAATACAGACCACAGATTATCACCAGAAAACAATTAACCCAAAGGGGACAGGGACTAGGAGTAAACTACACAGGTAGAAAAACTACACGGGTGAGTGGTTGCAAGGGTAGCGCTCGGTAGGGAGTCGCGATGGGAGGTGGGTCACGGTTGACCTTGGTTAGGCTGAGGTTTGGGAAGGGAACCACGGGGGGGGAGAGGGGGGGGAGCTCTGGAATGTATACGAGAGGAATGTAGGCTGTAGGATGCGCAAGACCAGCGATTACGAAGAGATGAAGCAAAAAGTGTCAACAGTAAAGCTAAAGTAAATGTATTAAAAATCTACTACTAAAAGAAGCAACGAAAAAGACGAGCTAAATTAAGCACTAATCTAGGAAATATAAATATATCTATAAAAAAAAACACTATTACCGAATTATTTCAATGACAATAAGCGATTAAAAAAAACTGTGTAATCTACTAGGTTAAAAAATAAGTTACGCAAACTGCAGAGATAGTATAAACTATAAATGTATAAATAAAACTTTATGTGTATAAAGCTAAAGTAAATGTATTAAATATCTACTACTAAAGGAGCAACGAAAAAGACGAACTAGATTAAGCACTAGTCAAGGAAATATAGATATATCTAAAAAAAACTATCACCAACTAACTTCAATAACAATAAGCGATAAAAAAATCAACTATATGAATCTACTAGGTTAAAATAAGTTACGCAAACTACAGAGTTAGTATAAACTATATATGTATAAATAAAATTTATGTGTATAAAGCTAAAGTAAATGTATTAAATATCTACTACTAAAAATCAACGAAAGACGAACTAGATTAAGCACTAGTCAAGGAAATATAAATATGTCTAAAAAAAACTATTATCAACTAAGTTCAATAACAATAAGCGATAAAAAAGATCAACTATATGAATCTACTAGGTTAAAATAAGTTACGCAAACTACAGAGTTACTATAAACTGTATATGAATAATAACACAAGTGCAAATTACACCTTACACGTTAGGATGGATTATACGGTTCTACACAGGACTATGAATAAACAATAAGATAATATTAAATTAGAAATTCACTTGTAGGAGAACAAGTCTATATATATCACGGAGATTAAACAGCGGTACGGAAGCACGGATATTATGAAACAATAACTAATGCAGTGTAGCTATAACGAATAAAGTTAAATTAAAGCCGAGTGAAGTCTAGAAATATATTGTTAACAATAGATTATAATGAACGGTTCTATAACTGAGAAATACTTAGAAAAACAAAACTATGGTGATGATAAAATATAAATAAGAAACGTAAATACGCTAACTATGGAATAGCCACAACGATGTTAAACAATAGTGGAAGATTTGTATTTATCTCAGTATATAAAAGTAATAAAGATACTGGTTTAGTTCTACTTATCGCTATCGGCACACACTCTCGGCAGACGCTCGCGGGATGGCAGGGACTACAGCCACAGCAGGCACAGAAAACTCACACACTAACACACTCACTTACTAACTAACTAAACACTCACTACTAAATACACCACTACACTATGAAATAGGGGATAGCCTAGGACGACACAATTTTAGAGCTAAAACTACGGACCCAGCTAGGCAACGTTAAAGCTGCTACTGGCGACCAGGTAAAAAAGTGAAAGTCACAACTCAAGACGGGAGCTCTCACCACGCGACCTTCCTCTGCGAGTGCAGGTAGAAGAATGACATCTACATTTTCCATTTATTTTGCAAAATACGCATTTAGATTATTATTAATTATTCTCTATATTTTGTGTAAAACGTGTGTCTTGAAAATATTTCAATATTTCAATTGAGTTATATTGCATTAGAAAAGGTAGGCACCGTATGAGATAATCGAGTGGAATAATTCGATAGAGCGATCCTATAGAATTAATAACACGAAGATCGAAAACGTTGAAACCGTAAGATATTTAGGTGTAACAATCACTAAAGATTTATCGTGGGGAAGACACATAAGGGAAATATGCGGCCGAGCGAAGAGAAAGCTAGGATTTATAAAAAGAGTACTTGGGAAATGTGATGAGAAGACAAAAGAGCGATGCTACTTTTCACTAGTTAGGCCCCACCTTGAGTATGCAGCCAGTGTATGGGATCCTAATGAATTAGGTTTGATGAGAGAACTAGACAGTGTGCAGCGTAGAGCAGCTAGGTTCGTCAAAAGGTGTTACGATAGGTTGAGTAGTGTATCAGAATTAATACAAGAATTAGGGTGGGAATCATTATCAGAGCGTAGATTAAAGTTCAGATTTAATCTATTGCAGAAATTTCAATCGGATAGCTTTACTGAAGATGTTAGGCACATATTGAAAACACCAGCGTATTATGCTAGATTCGACCAGATAAATAAGATTAGAGAGATAGATTGTCGTACAGATAGATTCAAAATGGCATTTTTCCCCCGTACTATAAGAGAACAGAATAGGCAGCATAGGAAAGGGATAGGTAGGGGAAATATTTTAGAGTATTCTGTAGTGCATGATGCATGTATTAACCCCTCAAATACTATAGATACTAACAATCTAGTTGCATGAGACCCTTTAGTTGCTTGCTTGCATGCTAGTAGTGAATGCTTGGTGACCTTCACCCCCTGCCACACACCCTCGCGGTGGCTTGCAGGGTATCGTGTAGATGTAGATGTAGATGTAGATGTATGAGATGCATGGAATAGATTGTGAAGGATGTAAAGTAGAAGAATCACGTCACAATGAAAAGGTTGGCCGATAGAAGAATCGAGTGGAAAGCTGCGTCAAACCAATCCTAGGATTGTTGACCATTGATGATTATATTGCATACATTGGTGTGTATATGCAATATATATTGATGATTATTAATCCCCTCCCACGCACTCACGGAATAGCTTTCAGGGTATTCAGTGAATGTAGATGCAGAGATCGGGTTCGTGTTTTTCCTTCCCGCCGTACACTTTCATCTACATCTACATAATACCCTGCAAGCCACCATAAAGGTGTGTGGCAGGGGGTGAACTCTCACCAAACATTCACTACATATCATGCATAAAAAAAAAGGATCAGTACTTTTATAGGTACTGTTCAAAACTACGCTATTTAAAAAAAGATAAAAATAGCAAAGCATACATGGAAAAACATGCTGTTAGTTGGGTTAGATTTAAGTCCTTATACCAACATGCAGCTACCAATGTTATCCATTGCTACACTCGTACTGGATATATTTACTGTTATTCATATCCCTAATAGTACGAGGAAAAAAGGTCATTTTGAGCCTGTCAGTTCGGCAATCAATATCTCTAATTTTGTGATTATGGTCCAGTCTACTATAGTAAGTTGGGGTCCGCAAAATATTTTTAACATTATCACTGAAAATATGGTCTTGGAATTTATTTAAGAGATTAAGTCTAAATTTCAACCTGCGATTTGACAATGATTCCCAATTTAATTCATTTAATAGACTATTCATCTACATCTACATCTACATAATACCCTGCAAGCCACCACAAGGGTGTGTGGCAGGGGGTGATTTCTCACCAAACATGCACTACATATCATGCATAAAAAAGGAATAGTATTAATATAGTAGTCAGAACTACACTATTTAAAAATGATAGAAATTGCAAAGAAAACATGCAAAAACATTCTGTTAGTAGGGTTAGCTTTAAGTACTCATACCAACATGCAGCTACCAATGCTATTCATTGCTACTCTCCGATAGGACATATTTACCGTTATTCGTATCTCTTATTGTGCGAGGGAAAAAGGACATTTTGAATCGGTCAGTTCGGCAATCAATTTCTCTAACTTTATGATTATGGTCCAGTCTGCCATAGTAAGTTGGGGTTCGTAAAATATTTTTAACATCATCACTGAAAATATTGCCTTGGAATTTGTGGAAGAGATTAAGTCTAAATTTCAACCTGCGATCTGACAATGATTCCCATTTCAATTCATTTAATAGACTGGTTACGCTAATATAATTATCGTATCGTCCCTTTACAAATCTTGCCGATCTTCGCTGCACACGATCAAGTTCATTACTTAGACCGATTTCGTAGGGATCCCATACACTGGCAGCATATTCCAAATGAGGTCTAACAAGGGAAAAGTAGCTGATTTCTCGTACATGATCGTCACATTTACCCAATACTCTTTTAATGAAACCCAGTTTGCGATTCGCTTGACCAATTATTTCACGAATGTGTTTACCCCAGGAAAGATTCACGCTATTCACGCTAATAAGGTTATCGTACCGTCCCTTTACAAATCTTGCCGAAACAGGGACGCACTTTCGGTGCATCTGGGTTGGCATTCTGCAGTTGTACATCAAGATGACGTCGAGTCGAAAGAAAGAGTGGACGTGGTTGTAGAGAAATAGGTGAGCCTGCCACGGTCCTCAGAATCGTTCACATTTTCCTGAGAAGAAAGAAAAGCAAGTTGGCTAGGCGACCCTTGGGTGGCCCTCGAAAAAGACGTAAAGGACAAAGGCCTGTTCGTTGTCCCTGTCTGTGATCGTTATCTTATATGTTCCCTTCCTTAAATTATGACACTATGACGCAATTTTCGCTTCTCTTGAACAAAATATCTCCACAGAAAAGATGTTCAGGCTGAGAAGTAGGTATTCCCTCGTAGATTTCCGTGGCGTTGTGAGAAAGATCTCTTCGTTTTCGAGGTTTTCAAATACAAATGCAAAAATAGTTATGAAAGGCTTCCTCCGTCACACCCCCTGGGGATAGTTTTGAGGGCAACCCAGTAGTGGTGAATCCCGAGGGAAAGGTGACGAAGAACGGGTACGTTCCTGGTGTATACCAGGAGGTACGGTGCCCCAGGTGACGAAGGCGTTGAAAGCAACGGTCAGTGCCACTAACTGCTCCAAGCTGCACGTAGTCGCCCATGTCGGCACTAACGACGCCGCGAAACGGGGGTCCGAGGATGTAATGGATTCCGTAAGGGATCTATGCACCGAGTTCCACCGTGTTCGTGGAGGTCTGGGTATCGATATGAGGCTGACTATATGTAGCTTGGTACCTAGGACGGATCGGGGGTCGATGGTTTGGAGCCGAGTTTTAGGCATAAACCGGAGACTCCGTGAAGTCTGTGGGAGCGAGGGAGCTGAGTTTTTGGACCTCGGGCCGGAGCTGGAA